>OY728145.1:22954030-24277155 GCA_963277665.1 Viscum album | reverse complement strand
TCAAAGTGTATAAAAAGAAAGTGACTATTTATTGCGATTACCTCCTCTTCAAAATGTATACTTTATATCTCCTCTAAAGGGATATAAGGTTGGTCTTTCGAGAATACCATCAAATCTAGAATGTGAATAGATAAATTTAAAAGATAAAATTTTATGTTATGGTTGAGATAGAGGGTACAATGTGGTGTAAAGAAGTGAGGGAGGATGCACCCTTTTATAATTGAGGTGAGAGACACCTGTGGAAGTTTTCAAAAGATTAAATTATAATAAATTCATTTTCAAAAAAAATAACACCAAATGGACTTGGATTAAAATATAATATAATATAAGGTTGTAATATCATAAAAAATATATATTTTAGATACGTTTTGGTGTTATTTTAAACCTTTTCATTTTGATTAACCTTTAGTTAACCTATTTCAATTTTAACTACATTAGCAATTTTTTTAATATTAAAAGGTTGTAATTTTTAAATATATGATATAAATTGGACCTTAAATAGATAATTTAGGAAATTTTAAAACATATCATAATAAATTTTTATTTTTTTAATATTTTTTTTTATTTTTAAATAATTTAATAAAATATTAATCTCATAAAATATCATGATTGTCAATTTTGGTACTATTCCCTACTTTGAATTTTAAAAATATCAAGAAAACATGTAAAATTCAGAAAAAATATTTTATTATATACTTAAAATGTCAAGGTAATATATAGAATTTGTGTATCATCTTAAATATCTCAAATTATTTTAATATTTTTAATATCATTTAGTTTCTTTTTATATTAATTGAATTATTACTGCATCAGTGTTGTGTAAGAAATTGGGTAATTATATAATTACTAAAAATTATAAATAAATCACCATAATGATGATAAATATTTTATAATTCAAAATACTATTTATAATGTAACATATACTCTCGATAATCCCATATTAATAATGTTATAGTTATTAAAAACATGAACGTGATATCTTTGACTTTTCTTTAAATAGAATATCATAAAGTTCAAAATCTCATCCAAATGGACCGAAAAGTAATAAAAAATTTATATAAAGAAACCATGTTTATTAATTTGAAAATGTAAACTTATATTCATTTATAACCTAATTTTATCCCTATATGGACACATAAGAGATATTTAAGAAAATAAAAATGAAATTTTGTGAGTTTATTTGATTTAAAAAATATACAAGTCATTTTCATTGAAAATTGTCTATTAAACAACTCAATTTAGAACCTTAGGTGTTAAGTGTCGAATTAAATTCATCTAATAAGAATTAGGATGAAAACTATGTCCTTATCACTTATTTTTAATTTATATTAACCCGTTTTACCCTTTACCGAGGTAATACATTTCACCACAGTTATTATTCATATTGACTAAATTAAATGAGGTTTAATTTAAAAAAATAACCTCCTGATTCAAAATATATAATATATTTTTAAAAATTAAAAAATTATAAGTTTCATCATTTATTTTAAAATTAAATCTGAAAAACACAATGAAAAACATTTTTTCATAAAAATTCTCTTTTTAAACATAAAACTTTTTTATACTAAATTCAAGTAAAAAATACACTTAAAAATAAAAATTGGATTATTTTAACACAAAATTAACTAAAAAAAATTTAAAACAAATCAAAAACGTAATTTTATCTTGTAAAAATGTTTAAAAAATACAATTTTCAATAAAAATCAGAATTTTTCAGTATTTCTTGAAAAATAATTTTTTTCGAAAATTATAAAAAATAATAATTTTAATATAATTTCAAAATTATTAATTCAAAAATGAAATTTATTTTTTCAAATGAATTTTCTATAAATTATTGAAATTAATATTCACCCATAAAAATAAGAAAACTTGTTTTTAATGAAAACATATTTTTGAAAAATAAAATGACTTTTCTAAAAATATTGTGTGATAACTTTATAAGCACTTACCAATACATTCAAATTGAGTAGGATATTTATTTCTTAAATTATTTATTCCTATTTATTCTGAAAAATTTAATGACTATGTTATAATGAACATATAATATTTTAATAATATTTCATGGTTCATCTAAACTTGCTATTGCATGAAATACAGGCTATCAAAGAAATCCAATTATTTAAAAATATATTTCATTAAAATCTCAAGGTGTTACATTCTACCCCCCTTGAGATTAAATTTTCCCTTTAAATTCATCCCAATCATAAAAGGTTAAAATTTTATAATTCATTTATAAAAACCCAAATCATACAAATTAATAATAAAACATCCCTTAAAAATGGAAAGTCGGAAACAAAAAGGTTACGTGAAGTAACACATAACTTTGTTTCCACATAAGGAAAACATTGGTGAAAACTAAAAGATGGATTTTTAAGGTAAAACTAATCTCTTATAACAAATATTGAATGATGGAGAGCATGGTCAAGATAAGGTTAATTCCCAAAAAACCATTGACCATATATATCAGAAAATGGTCATTGATATCATCAGAAATAATGATAATAGGATAACATTTTATTTTAGAATACTTTGAGAAGATATAATTACTTTATTTCAATTCATAAGTACAATATCAATATTTGTTTTTCCCTTTATTTTTTTCTCTTCATCTCTTAATACAAGAAATGAGTATGAAATTTCAATTCCTGAAGAACAAGTGGATCATAAGATCCATAATGGGATGATAAGTCATTCCTTTTGTCTCTAGTTATCATCATAACAAAATGGTTAGTGTAACACCCCAATCTTCCATGGTACGCTTCTCTTTGAATAATATATAATAGCGTGTGTTGTACGCAACTTTGAGTTCTAACACACCACAACCAATCAAACTAGCTGTTATGAATAGTAATATCCACTTTTTGAAATTTTATAAATTTTATCTTTCAAAATGGACTTCATTTTTGGATTTGGAATATCAAAATTAGCTTAGGGTGAATTTTTGGTATTTTTCTAAAAACATTCAATTTTTGATGAATAGTGAAAACACACTGAGTTATAGTTTAAAACTAAATTTTTATTTAAATAATTATTTATTTTATTTAAATTTAATTAAGGTCAAAATATATATATAATACTTATATAATTTCAATGTAATTCATTGGAGTTAGTTTAGAATAATTTTAGATATATAAAAATTTTATTGAACTTTTCACCGTCTTTTACCCACCTCCTAGGAGAATTTGCAAATTCACATAAAACTTAATTTTACCGCTTCTGTGAGTGGAATTTCGAAAATCTAAGAGACACGGTTAATAACAAGGAGTAAAATGTGGTTCAATAACATAAAAATAATTTTTGGTGAATAGTAACCTTTTACTTTTATTTACCACGGTTAAAAGTAAATAGGGTAATTAAAGGTAAAAATGATATTAATATTACCCTAACACATGTCCTAATTCTATTGGACAAGTTTATCTCGACCAAAAACAACCTTATAAATAAAATATTATCATTTAGGTCCACTTGGATTAGATTAGGACATTTATTATTATTTAAAACAAAGAAGAGTTAAAAGAGTTAAAATCAAGGTTTAATTAATAAAACATTTTTTATATAGGGTTATACATAAGATAAATTCAATTTTAAATATTAATTATAAATATAAAAAGCTTTAATACATAATGTTATTTTATTTATAATTTTTAAACACTAAATAATTTAATTTATTTATGACACAATGGTGATGCAGTAATTACCTAATTAATAAAATATTAAAATAATTGATATTATAAATATCAAAATAAATGTAATTTGAGAATTTTTATGAATTCCAATAATTTTCTAGGTTAATATTACATATTAGGATTGTTTATATAAATTTTTTTCGAAGTAATAATGCTTTTATGAAATTATCAAAAACAAAATACCCAATAGTGTCAAAATCGACAAAAAAGAGTTTTTAAAACAAATATTATATTATTAATTGATATTAAATTCCTAAAAATATAAGGTTCTTCCAAGAGACTTATATAATGATAGGTGTATCATTAATGGACCACTTGGGGGTATCTTGGATGTATATAGTAAGTTTATTAACTATATAATATAAAAATACAAAGTGACATGGTAAGTGTCAAACTAATTAACTAAGAGTTAAAACTAAAAGATAAGGTTCATAATGTGACCCAAACCTATCTAAAACCTATTGGTTGAGTTGTTTTAGACCTATACCCACCTTATACTTTGAATAATCCACTTTTAAGACATTATAAACTGAATATGAATTTATTATCAAATAATATTTTTAGCTTTTCTAAAGGTGCCCCTCACCCCTCTTATAAAAGGGCACTCCCCCTTCTCTCAAATTCATACCTTCAAAGCCTTTTGGTTCGGAAAAACTCTTCCCAAATATCCACTCAACTATCCTCCCTTAATTCTAGAGGCCTTCTTTTAGTCATAAATACATCCTAAGGAGCCATTTTGATCAAATAAAAAGGAAGAACCCGAAGAAGAGGTAATGATTTCACACCCCTCTTTCACACTACTGGAAATATCACCTATACCCATGGTTTAGAACCGTGGGTATAGCCCATGAAACCGTGGGTATAGTCTATACCCACGGTTTCATGAACCGTGGGCTAGAGTGGCGTCGCAATAGCTCTATACCCACGGTTCATACAAAACCGTGGGCATAACCCAAGAAAAATTCAGATTACCCACGGTTCACCAAACCGTGGGTATATATCTATACCCACGGTTTGGTAACCGTGGGTATACAGTTTTCCAGCGTCCAAACTACACCATTTGCACACTATACCCACGGTTTGGTAACCGTGGGTATACAGTTTCCAGCGCCAGAATTACCCATGGTTTAATAAACCGTGGGTATAAATATTTTACCCCAGAACAGCTTGTACCTTACCATCCTGCACCTCTGCATCTTCTAGCTTCCTAGAATCCTGCACCTATTCCTACCATCCTGCACTTAAAAACACTAGAAATAGAATACAAAATAGATGGATTTCAATCATGGTGGTGGGAAAATTAAAAATTCCAACTCGGATGGAGAAAAAGTGATAAAATTCTAGCATTCCAAAATGATGCATATCTTAAAATGATGAAAAAAAGAATACAGTTTCTATTTTACTAAGGTTATTACTAATCCAAATTCAATATTCCCGTTGGTGTTGGAATCAAAAGAAAATGGAGGAAAAATCATGTCACACAGGAGTTCCCAGAACAAAACTGACTTACATTATCAATAATTTTTTAAAAGGTTGATGACATGAACTGGTTTCCCAGTTCATGCCCCCCAAAGGAATTTATTAAAAAACAAAAAGTATGCAGTACAGGCTCGAGGTGTAATGAAATAACACTAGCAGGGAATTAAAGAGAATACAAGTAAATGACAAAGAAAACCCGTAGAAAAATTTCATACCTTCACTATGTGATCACAGCTGTGTTACTTCCATTTGAGACTCTATTCCATCACCCAAGCGCTTCCTAATGTTTCAGCAGGTTCACATTACAGTCATCCTTCAAGATATTCCATTCCATGTTGAACTCTTCATCAAAAAACTGGGAGCCTCCCTTGATTAGAAAGCAATCAGCATCGCCGAGACATGTTCCATTTTCAGACAGATATCAAGCACCTCCATAGATCAAAGAAGCAAAGTGTGATGCACGAAAGATATAACATTTCAGAACAAAAGAAAACAGGATTACCAGAGTCATTCCTTTGATCAGAGCATAACCAGTATGAAGAGTCAGTAGATATAACCAGAATGCAGGAAAGATTCAGCACAAATTTCCATCAAAGTCAGGTGATCTCTTTGGAGGAAAATCAGATAGAGAACTCCATGTAAATTCAGCAACCAAGCATGAAGATAAACAGGAATGCATGATAGGATACCTTCATATCAGGAACATCATTTAGAAAGAGGTTCTGGCAGATCATATGAAGAACAAATAAGTAAAGCAGTAAAGACCCCAGACTGAATCAAAATGAGAGAGATCTGTACTGAGTTGATCCAAAAGTTCTCATACTCAATCAGAATTCCTCTGACTAGATCAGAACCAGTTCCAAGAAAGAATAGGAGTTAACTGTGCAGAAACAAATAATCCAAGCCATAATATCCAGATAAAAAATAGCAGACCTTTGTAGTAGGTATAAATCCTCAAAATGATCATGACTGCCCAGAAATAATCCAGATACAAAAACAGATCAGTGTAGAAGAATGCATCATATAAAGAGCTTGTTTAAAAACCCAAAAACCAGGAAGGATCTATAGACGCAGGCCCAATTAAGAACATCCAGTAGCAGAAATAAATCTAGCAAAGAGCTAAACTTCACAAAAATCTACGGCAACTTTGTCAGAGGATTGCGAGTATTCAGGCAGAGGTTCAGAAGGAAATGGTTGTGGAGGAATCTCAAGGGTAGAGCTTTTAGCCGCAAAAGATCTTGTGAAAATGGTTCTCTCATGGCTGGAATTCTCTTTATGCTTCCTAGCCTTCCTAGGGATTGGGGTGGAAAAGCCATCATGGTCCACAATGATTTTTTCCCTTTTCGTTCTTTCCAACGCAACGATTCCACCACATTGGTGATCTTACTAGAATGCACATGGAGAGATTCATCAACATCTATCTTTCCAGAATTCACATGGAGAGATTCATCAACATCTGGTTGTAGAAATTCATTGTTCACCTTCTTAGCTTTACTAATCTTCTGGTTCTCAGAAACTGAAACTCCTTCCATGATTGAATGAGAAATCTCAATCTTTTCAGAATCAGGATGCTCTTGATGTTTAAATACATCAAGAACATCCTGAACAATGTCTGAAAGTTGACAATCAGGTGCTTGAGAATTCAAACCCATTTTATCCTCATCTTTTCTTTCCTTGCAAACACCATTAGAGGGATCAGCCTCAACATCTTGCCTTCATTTATCCTTTTTTCTCCAGATTGAGGTTAAATTTATGGGACAACTATTAGTTTTTTCACATATACTGAACATGCATGACTAATAAAAGATCATTTTTGGTCAAGGATCATGGAAATAAGTGAGTATCTATCCCAAATGAAAAGAAAAAATACAATGGAATTTCTACTATGTCAAAAAATAAAAATCAAAACAATAAGACCATGTTTTTAGCAAACTCAAGTGACCATCCAGATTATGGAAATTTGGAGTGTACTAACTTGAATATAGAAACTACTAAAAAAAGTGAAGAAAAATATAGCTAATAATATGTTGAATATGAATATAGAAGATGCAGACATTCACCAAAATTCTGGTTTTTATAGAGGATCTAAAACTAATTGTGGGAAGAATTTTGATTTGTGTATGGATGCAGTGGGTATACAGTTAACGCTACCAAAATTTATGATGAAATGGTAATGAAAGGGTTTACTCAATGTATCAAGACTTATAATGTCCTTCTAAATGCACTGGCTCAATTGGGAAATTGGAAAGCAGTAGAATCCATCATTCTAGACATGAAAATAAACAACACGCTACTCTCACACACTCAAACTACTCACTAACTCCATGCTTCTTGTTGTCTGACTCTTCGCTATCAAAGAATGAATTTACACCAACATAGATGTATCAATTCTTCTCCACGTTCATCTAATGATGAACTCAATGAATCTCCAATAGGAATACCTCCTAGATCTCTTTTCTCTAACTTTCCATCCCACATATGGAAATCCTTAGTTCTCTCTTTCTCCATGCTTGTTGTTGTCCTACTCTTCACCACCAACATAGGTGTATCAATTCTGCTCCACATTCATCTAATGATGAACTCAATGAAACTCCAATAAGAATACCTCATAGATCTCCTTTCTCTGACTTTCCATCCCACATATGGAAATCCTTAGTTCTCTCTTTGTATCTTTGAGATCTATTTCTATTGGTATATTCCAAGAGATTTATTCCTTATTTTGAAAGATAAATATATCTATTTCTTATATCTATAGAATCACCATGTCACCTTCCAAATATCGATTCATGATCACCAATTTAATTCACTGATATTCTTTCTGAAAGATAGAAATTTTTAACCTACAGGTCTGTTATGTCTATTCTAAAATAGTGTGTTCATTACCACCATGGTGTGGAACCTTCATCTTCCAGTAATACCTACAAAAAATTTCATGTTCATTACTTCGAAATAAGCCTCTAACATGAATACCACAAACATCAACTCTATGACTATATCAGTGAACCTCATTGTATCAAACATGAAAATGATGAAAAAAATCCTTTGATGATGCATTTGTTGGTCAACTCAGAAACCATATTCAGGACTATTTGGACTTCGGAATTTATGAAGACTTTTCTTGGGAAATCTGATTTCAAGTACTTGGTAGAATTTGGAAATATATGTACAGTAGCCGATGTGTTTATATGTTTCCTTTTTGTAACACCTCACTCTTTTCTTGCATTTTAATTTAAAGTGCGAGGTAATAATTATCGACATCAAAAGAAACTAATTTCTCAACACACTCATATTAAACCCACCTAGATGATGAGTAATCAATTATAGTACTCAACCCATCATAGCGGTTGAAGCATTATAGAATTTATTGTCCTAAATTTACAAGATGAGTTATTGATTCTAATCTGAAGTGAATCAAAAAGATGATAGATGAATAAAGGTGCACATTTGGAAGATATGTTGAAGTGAATAAAGAATGAAGATACATTTTCAAAAGATGACTCGTAGACAAAAGATATTGTTTATCCAAAAGATAAAGTACCGATCACCGGAAGTAGAGGAATCAATGGAATCTAAATGAGACAACCTTGAAAAAGTTCATAAGACTTTACTAGATGATAAAAGATCTTAAAAACATGGAATAAATTATCATAGTGAGACATAAGATTAACAGTTTCTTACGTGATATATAGGAAGATAATATGTATGTGTTACAACAAAGTGATAAATTAGGTTTATCTGCTTGAAATTATTTTAGGTTTCTCGATTTTATACTGACCATTTAATGTAACAACCATCATGAATGTTTGAAAATAGTTCATGGTTCATGCTAAGTATGGAAGATGGATTTTTTCTGTGATTGATGGAGAAGTATCTGAATGTTTTTATTCTAAAACATGAACCAAAAACATGAAGGAGTTTGGAATGTGAATCTATAAATTAAATCAATAGATGCTACGGATTCTCCTAGAGAATCACATACTAGGAAGAAATTCCAAAAGGTGAAGTAGAAATTAAAGAGTTTGATGTGGAAGGCTGAAAGTTAGTAATTCTTCTTACTCCAGTTGATGTAAATCCGAATGTGTTTTGAGTGTTGAATGTTTTATTTACTAATTTAAATGTTGAATAAGTTCATGAGTAGAATATAACTATCTAAAAGTTAGAAAATCAAAAGTTAAGAAAAACAGAGTTATTCAAAAGCTAAATGATTGGAAAAGGACCTTGTACCGGAGCTTATATAAAGTAAGTATGAAAATTAAGAAACAACATGAAGTCGCCATGGCTGTCCTCAGAAAACAGTGTGAAGAGCAGATGATGGTAGTTCATGCTAAAAATAATTCTCCCATTGAGAATTTAGAAGAACTACTAAAGGTGAAGGAGTTGAGGGTCACTAAGCTGCAGGAAGAGTTCCATGTAGTGAGAGAGAATCCTAAAACAATAGAAAATAGCAAGAAGAGTTTTGTTCTAGCATCAAGAAGTATGCAGTACAAATCCATGGGTAATTTAAGAAGGCCATATAGAATGATGTTACCACAGTGACATGTCTTTGACATTTCAACCATACCACTATGAAGCATAAATGGAAGAATGATGAAGCATCTCTTATAAGGGGAAAGAGGGATGAAAAAACTCAAAATATCATGCTTCAAAGGAAGAATTATTTACCAGTGAGCTGGTCATTACAAAAGGGGTTAATTCCAATTCATTCAATGAGGAGGTTTGTCCAAGTGTTGCACATCAATGAAAAACCTGGAAAAATAATGGAAGGGTTTGGTTCACAAGGATCAACCACATAACACAGAATGAGGATATTGGAGATACCCCCTACCCACTTGCTCTATATTGTTTAAACTGATGAGTGTATTGATTTAGGGGAAATTCAATCCAAGGGGGAGTTGCACTATGTTTTCATCAAAAGAAGACGCGTTGAGGATTTGAGGAATAATTTTAGTGACATAGGTGTTTAAATCTATTACCTTGAAGGCCGCAAGCTAGAATCTGTCCAGCTGTATTGTTAAATCTATTATCTTGGGGATTTAATGCTGGAATCTGATTGTATTTTCTAGAATTAGTTTTTTCTATGCTGAAATCTTTCAATAAAGACTGTATGTGAAAGAATATTATGAAATCAATGGCAACATAAATTTTTGAAATAATATCGTCTCATCCATCACCTTGGAGAAAACTATGGTGAATCTGTAAAGACATTCTAGAATATGTCTGTGCATGCTGAAATATTATAAAACAGTGAATATCATGGCTTATTTGAAGTGATCTAGGTGTCAAATTCATGTACCTTGACCCCCAAAATTTTTGATACATGCTTAGAAGACTCCAAAAGTGAGTTCAGAACCTATCTGATGATGACAGATACAATGGAATGCACCCTGAAAAAATAGACAGTTTGTTTGAAATACATATAATACACTATCTCCACCGAAGTATTGCATTTTTTAATGTTAAAGGAATTAATTTAGTACTCATTTAAGATAACAGTCGAATACCTGAGTATTTGACATATTGAAGGTTGAACTGTAAAATCGTGTGCCAATGACACATAAAAAGATGTATACATAGAATGAATTTTCTGCAAAAAACATGGGTGAATTTTGTAACAACATAAAGTCTAAAATTCTGGTAGAAGAATGTAAAAGTTAAAATAATAGAAGTACCATGCTAGTAATTCCATTTCTGATTATGTTGTTGCTGAAATGATCCAGCAGTTCTCCATGTCTAAAATGATCCATCCGTTCTACATGTTGATTGATTGTAGAGTAGTTTCTTAGAATAGTTCAATATACCTCATGAAAAGTAACGTTAATATTTGTAAACTATGAATTGATTTATCAGCAAAAGGATAAAATTTTGGTAGTGTAGTGTATTTGAGGCATATAATTACATCAAATTGTGACCCATCTGATCATTGATCAGTACAATAGAGAGATGCAATTCAAGCATGGCGTTGCAATGAAATAGAATTTTATGGTACTGTACAATATACAGAAGCTGGGAATGTAATGATAGAGGTAAAAACCTGGAAGAGTTAAAATAATAGTTATTTCATCCAAAAAATCCTCCATGTTGTAGATTTGTATGTAAAAAAGGACATGATAAAAAAAAAGACACAGAAACGTAGCTAAAGACAAGGTGCACACAATGAATGAAAATACTTATAGAACAATGAAATTAGATATAATTATGATGAAATAATGTTAAATAGAAATGAATAGGTTATTTTTAAGTGAATGTTTATAAAATGAAATTTACATGTTGATAATAACAGATGCTGAGACATGTAGAACAGATTGAGACAAAATTCAAGTTTGCAAATTGAAATAAATACACTAATTCTGGTCCAACATGTTGTAGAGCATTAGCAGAATTTGTAAATAATATAGGTTGCAATAAGTTAACTCTGTAATAGTACAATCATTTGAATGCATAGATATCCTAATGGACTTAGATAACATACCTTGAGGAAGGGACTGCAGTTGTTGAACAAAGGACAGCCTGAGTACAATGTCCATTCATATTAGTATATATTACATTAGATAATGCAGGATAAAGGAGCAGAGGGCTTTATCGGACTTACCGTTACTTTTGTAGGAGACTGAATTTCAGGTGGTCAATGGATGAATGTATAGATATCATTAATGCACTGGATACCACATTTGCATACGAAGAAATTTAATATCTTAGTTGTAGTGATGCGAAGGAAAGTAAAAATGTAAAGTATAAAAAATTACTAATTACACAGAATTAGTAGATAAGGTATTAAAGTAGAGAAAATAAAAAAAAGTTCTGAATGAAGAATTATGTATTTCCTATATATATATATAATTTAAAACAAAGTTTCAGGAGCCTGCCAAATCACGAGCAGCGAGCAGGCCTAAATATTAGAACCTGGTCATCTGGTGTTTCCTAAAAGAAAATAGGGCTTCATAAATGAAGAATGTTGCACAAAGGTTAGGCAAGAGTAATTGACGAATGTTGAGAAAAAAACACAGTTTCAAAAATCAATAAAACTGTAGGAGAAGTAAATTGTTCCCTTTTGTATACTGAAATCCCATCATTGAAACATGACTACATAAATGTAGAAATGTTTTCTAGTCGCCTAAATTAACAATAACATTGGAGATTCAATGAACTGCGATGATAAAATAATTGAAGACAGTAAACATTGGTTTGATAAAAAGTGATGGCTGTGAGAAAATAATGATCATATAAGTACAAATAAAAAGGACCCATGGACCACAATTTCTGGAGAACAATTTAAATAGATATATAGAGCAGAATGCTTGTGTTCAAATGTATAGTATTACTGCTTCACTGAATAGTGTTTAACTGCAATTAAATCAAAGAGGTCAGTAGGCTTAATACGTCAACGGCATAATGAAAACATACCTTATATGGAGGTTTCAAGTTTGATTGTCCGAATTAGGTATAGTACATGGAGGAAACGAAGATGTGGGACGCAGCCGAATTGATCAGTAGTGGAGATGGATATAAAAAATTAAACTTCAAATCCTAGACAGTTGACGGGGTTACCAACACTGGAATATAGAATATGTCGACGGCGCAGAGTTTGAAAGGTGGGATTTAGATGTTCTATGAAAACCTAAAAATTTACATAGGTTTATACCTGCGATTATTGTGTCGCGGTTACCGAAGGTGGAGCAGATGACGGACGCGAACGCTGAGATGAACGCAGAGGCAGGAAGGCGGGGACCGAGAGGCGCAGGTTGGGAGGTTGGGGTGGAGGGAGGGAGGCAGACGCGGAGGGAGGGAAGCGGGGGCCGGCAAGCGAATGCGGAGGGAGCGAGGCGGCAGTCGATAGGCGGGGGGCTGGGATGCTGAGGCCGGGATGTCGAGGCGGAGGCCGAGGCGGGGAGGGGAGGGGAGGGGGATGGGAGTGGAGATTAGGGCTCGTCGAAGGGGAGGGGGAGGAAAAGCCCGAGTGTGGGTGGGTTTATTCCCACGGTTTATAACAAACCGTAGACATTGGATTAGAAAAATGACATATCCCCACGGTTGTTCTAAACCGTGGGTATAGAACTGTTGGGTTAGATCCAATTTCCAGTAGTGTCAAGTTCCTTTCTTCTTCAACTTCTTCTCTACTTGTTATTTCCATTATAAAATAATAACTCCAGTATCTCCTATATACTGTGATGTTATTATAAATATGGAACAACCAAATTCATTATTCTATCCATCCCTTGAATGACATGTCACCATACGTGCGTACGTATGACCTACCATCTCTACGTCGTGGTGTAATTGTTATTCAATATATTATTATTTAGATGGGTATAATAATGATGTATAATTCATGTAAATAATAAATATAACATGATAATTATTCTGTATATATGATATAACATCCAATTATATATTATTTTAATATCAAAAGAATGATATTGTCGCTCGTGCGTATGTACGGACTACCGTCTCTACGAACGCGATGAGATTCATTCTCCATCGTATACATTCAAGAATAAATTTCATTTGATGATTAAAAATAATTTTTAGAGACATGATATCATTCTAGATATGAATAAGATAAACCTATCCATAAAAAACACGACTTATGTAACAAAACATATAAAATAAAATGAGTAAGTTAACACCCGAAACGACAATAATACTAAGATATTATTAACAAAGCAATGTTAAAAGATCATATATGATATCATATTAATGTAAATGATTCTTGTATAATTTAATAACAATTATTTTACCATTATACAGGAGCTTAACCTACCCTCAACCAAGGAAAAGTACAAGGTAAGGGTTTATTTCACAATCTCTTCATTATCCGAGGTTGTTTATAAGTAATTATCTACTGGGACATCTTTATCATCCACATCCATGTTTCTTAAAAATTTATTCCAAAACATTTTTACTATTTACTAGACTATGGGTTAAAGTCATTTATACCCTTTTTTGACTTTTATAAAATGGTTTGAAAGGAATCTTTCTGTCATTTTCTAAACAAGGTTCTTTTTAACTATTTCGATCGAATTAAGGTAAGAATGTATTTTTTTAACTTATACGGAAAGTGCGGATATTTTCCACCATTATAAAATCTTCAAACACTACTGGAAATCATGGTTTTCCCAACATTTTTATACCAAATGTTCAAAAGAACCAGTGGTATAAATGATCTTTACAAACGGTTTGCATTAACTGTTGGTATTGATCTATAAAAATTGATTTTTCCCAACGGTTTGATGAAACCGTTGGGAAAGATTGGAAGAAAATTATTTTTCCCAACGGTTTGATGAAACCGTTGGGAAAAATAGGGAAAAAAATCAATTTTCCCAACATTTTAATGAAACCATTGGGAAAACTCTATCTTTCCCAACGGTTTTTAAAAACCGTTGGGAAAGATTTCCCCCAAATACAGACCAGCTGAACCCCCACCCAGCCCGATTGCAGACCGATTGCAGACAGAGATCTCCTGAATTATTCTTGTACGCGACACTCTTTCCACAAAAGATCCATCTTTAATCAAACAAAATCTTATTTCACACTTCAAATTAGTAAGTGTTACCTTAGTTTTAGCGTTATTTCTCTATTTTTTTGTGTTTGATGTTTTGATTTAGGCTAAATTAGGGTTTCTGTCTACGGAACCCTTGGATTTGTTTTATATTTTTTGTTCTACACATCAAACATGGTAACATGTTTTTTTAGTGGGGTGATATGGTACTTTTGGTGGAATTTATTTTAGTTGAAAATTGGATTTTGATTTGGATGAATTTATGTTTCAATTTGAGGTGGGGGAGGGTGTGCAGATGGGGTGGGGGAGGATGTCGAGGGCTATCCAAGTGAGGTGGGGGAGGGGCTGTCTAGGTAGGATGGGGAGGGGGCTGGGTTGTCCAAATGGGGTGGGGGTAGGGCTGTTTGGGGTGGGGGAGGGGTTGTCTAGGTAGGGTGGGGGAGGGGGCTGTCTAGGTAGGGTGGGGGAGGGGGTTGGGTTGTCCAAATGGGGTGGGGGTAGGGCTGTTTGGGGTGGGGGAGGGGTTGTCTAGGTAGGGTGGGGGAGGGGGATATCTAGGTAGGGTGGAGGAGGGGGATGGGTTTTCCAAATGGGGTGGGGGTAGGGCTGTTTGGGGTGGGGGAGGGGCTGTCTAGGTAGGGTGGGGGAGGGGGCTATCTAGGTAGGGTGGGGGAGGGGGTTGGGTTGTCCAAATGGGGTGGGGGTATGGCTGTTTGGGGAGGGGGAGGGGCTGTCTAGGTAGGGTGATGGAGGGGGCTTTCTAGGTAGGGTGGGGGAGGGGGCTGGGTTGTCCAAATGGGGTGGGGGTAGGGCTGTTTGGGGTGGGGGAGGGGCTGTCTAGGTAGGGTGGGGGAGGGGGTTGGGTTTTCCAAATGGGGTGGGGGTAGGGCTGTTTGGGGGTGGGGGAGGGGATGTCTAGGTAGGGTGGGGGAGGGGGTTGTCTAGGTAGGGTGGGGGAGGGGGCTGGGTTGTCCAAATGGGGTGGGGGTAGGGCTGTTTGGGGTGGGGGAGGGTGTACAGGTTGGGTGGGGGAGGGTGTCCAGGCAGGGTTGTCCAAGTGGGGTGGGGAGGGTGTGCAGGTGGGGTAGGGGAGGGACTGTCTAGGTAGGGTGGGGGGGGATGGGTTGTCCAAGTGGGGTGATGGTAGATCTGTCCAGGTGGGGTGGGGGGGGGGGTGGCTGGGTTTTCCAAGTGGGTTGTGGGGGGGTAGGGGTGTCCAGGTATAGTGTGTGTGTGGGGGGGGGGGGCTGGGTTTTCCAAGTGGGGTGGGGGTATGGCTGTCCATGTGGGGTGGAGGGGTGCTGGGTTGTCCAAGTGGGGTGGGGGTAGGGCTGTCCAAGTGGGGTGGGTGGGGTGGGAGTAGGGCTGTCCAAGTGGGGTGGAAACCCTAAATTCAATGTTTTAATTAGAGATTTGGTTTGTTTTATTAGGGATTAGGTGTATGAGGCATTCCCATTCCTATTATGGGTGGTTTTAATCAAAAGTTATGATGTTGGAACCATTTATGATGTGTTTTCTCTATTTAATCTCATTTCCCCTAACTTAACATTAAATTCTATATCACATTTGGTTTCTGTTTTTTAAATTTCTAGTTAAGTTATTTGTGGTCGATGATTATCTCATGTTAATTGTTTTCAATGGTTTGGTGCAGAAATTGGGCATTTAATGTGACTTTTCTAAATGGGGGTGCCTTGATAATACTCCAAATATTTGTTAAAAATGATCAAAGGGATTTTATTATTTAAAATGGATTTCGAAAGATATTTTCTATTAAAGTTCAATTATATTGAATTGTTTATGACAAAATGACTTATATAAATTCTTTTTACATAATGGAAAAAAGTTGTATGTATGAAACCGATTTAATCTCAAGCGATTTTCAAAACAATTTGGAGAGCTTTATAGATTTTGCATTTCACAATGATTCAGATAGTGGTCGCATACACTTCCCATGTTCCAATTGTGTTGGTAGATCTTGGTTGAGCCGTGAAGAAGTCATCTACCACATAACTAAAAATGGTTTTCAAGCAAACTACTTTGTGTGGTATCACAATGGGGAGAAAATGAAATCTCAAATTAGTGATGATCGAAATGAAAGGACTGGAATGGAGAATTTGTTAGATGATCGGTTTCTGTTTATTCTTCATCATGAAAAAGAAAGGATTTCGACTCAAGAAGACTTCGATATGAGGACAGCTGCTGCATCTAGTGAAAATGATGATATTGATAGGGTGAAAAAATTGAATGATGCTGCCACGACTCTAGTATATCGACAATGCGATAAAATGAAAAAGCTGGAATTTTTAATCTGATTGTTTCATGGGAAAACTATGTATGGGATTTCTAATACAACAATCGATTACATTCTTACCCTCTTAAAGGATTTACTTCTAGATGATGCAGATATTCCCTAAAACCACTATATGGCATGGAAGTTAGTTGAGGAACTTGGATTTTCAAGAAACAAAAATCATGCTTGCCTGAAAGATTGCAGTTTATTCTGGGAGTAAACCACTAAGTGAAATGATTATATAAAATGTGGCACATCCCGCTGGAAGTCAAAATCTGATGGAACACCATCCCGCATTCCACAGAAAGTAATGTTGAACTTTCCATTGATCCCCAGACTCCAGAATATTTTTATGTCTGATGACATATCAATAAAAATGAGATGGCATGATACCGAGAGATATAAGACTAATGATGAGTTGGTTCATCCTGCCGATGGATTTTCATGGCATAGATTTGATGCTCGACATCCTGATTTTGTAGCTGACATGCATAATGTGAGGCTGAGTCTTTCATGCGACGATTTTAATCCATTTGGGCAGATGCTTACTTCGCACAACACATGGCCAATTTTTATACACATTTATAATCTTCCCCCATGGTTGTGTATGAAAAAAACTTTCACTTTCATGAGTATACTCATATTTGGTCCTTCTGATCCCGACATTGATATTGATGTATACATGTAACCTTTAATAAAAGAGTTGAAACTTCTTTGGGATGTGGGTGTGCGCACATACAATGCATGTTCGAAAGACATATTTCAGATGCGTGCTGCGCTTATGTGGACGATCAATGATTTTCCGGCTTATGCAATGATGTCTGGATGGAGCACAAAGGGAAAACTGTCATGTCTAGTTTTTATGAAGAATACACGATCCAGAAGACTAAAACATCGTTGTAGTTTCAGTTTTATGGGACATCGACGATTCTTTCCAAAGGATCATCCATACAGAATGAATCATAGAAGATTTGATAATACCATAGAGACCGATGATCCACCTCAGCATATGTCTGGAACTGATGTGCTTAATGAATTGAAAGATTTCAGTTTTTTGTTCAGGAAGGGTCAAATGAAATCTGGAAAGAGAAAGAATGTTTACACTGAAACCTGTTACAATTGGAGGAAGAGGAGTATCTTTTTTGATTTTCCTTATTGGTCAACCAATTTGTTACGTCATTTCTTAGACGTAATGCATATTGAAAAGAATATATGCGAAATGTTGATTTCGGTTCTTCTAAATGTCAAGGGGAAGAAAAAAGATGATTTATGATCTCGGCATGACTTGGTGGATTGGGGCATCAGACCACAATTGCATCCTGTGCGTATCAGAGAAAATAAATGGCAACTTCCATGTACTTCTTATGTGATGACACCTACGAAAAAAAAACAATTTCTGGAAGTATTAGAGACTATTAGAGTTCTTGATGGTTATTCAAGCAACATATATAAACAGGTCAATAGAAGATATTTGAAGCTAAAATCTTTGAAGACTCGTGATTATCACGTTCTACTGCATGAGTTGCTTCCAATAGCAATGGACAAAAATTTAAGTACACACGGAAAACCGACCAAATGAATTCGGTTTCCGTTGAAACTTTAGGAGAACGATCCATGGGTCATATGTGACATGTAAAAATAAACCCCGCCTCAATCTAAGATGTGGTGTGGCCGACACCACTCAAAGTGTCTATTTTTTATTTCAAAAGGACATCATTTTAATTGAAAAACATCAACTGGCATACGGAAAACCGACCAAACACATTCGGATTCTGTCGATACTTTAGCACAACTATCCACGGGTCATATGTGACATGTACGAGTCAACCCCGCCTCAATCCGAGGCGCGGTGTGGCCGATACCATTCAGAGTATCTCTCTTTTGTTTAAAATGGACAAGATTATAAGTGAAAAGAACAACTGACACACGAAAAACCGACCAAACACATTCGAAATGTGTTGATGCTTTAGGAAAACTATCCATGGGTCATATGTGATGTGTAAAAGTAAACTTGGGCTCAATCCGAGGAACGATGTGGCCGGGATCACTCTAAGTGGCTCCATTTTGTTTAAAATGGACAACATTTTAAGTACATACAGAAAACTGAAAAAACTCATTCGGTTTCTGTTTAAACTTTAGGAGAACCATACATGGTTCATATGTGACGTTTAAGAATCAACCCCGCCTCAATCTGAGACACGGTGTGGCCGAAACCACTCAAAGTGTCTGTCTTTTGTTTCAAAAGGACGTCATTTTAATTGAAAAACATCAACTGGCATACGGAAAACCGACCAAACGCATCCGAATTGTGTCAATACTTTAGCACAATGATCCAAGGGTCATATGTGATGTGTACGAGTCAACCCCACATCAATCCAAGGCGCGGTGTGGCCGGCACCATTCAGAGTGTCTCTCTTTTGTGTAAAATGGATAGGATTATAAGTGAAAATAACAACTGACATACGGAAAACCGACCAAATGCATTCAAAATGTGTTGATTCTTTAGGACAACGATCCATGGGTCATATGTGACGTTTACGAGTCAACCCAGGCTCAATCCGAGGCACAGTGTAGTTGGGATCACTCTAAGTGGCTCCCTTTTGTTTAAAATGGAAAACCGACCAAACGCATTCAGTTTCTGTTGAAACTTTAGGAGAACGATCCATGGGTCATATGTGATGTGTAAAAATCAACCCCACCTCAATCTAAGATGCGGTATGGCCGACACCACTGAAAGTGTCTGTCTTTTTTTCAAAAGGACATAATTTTAATTGAAAAACATCAACTGGCATACGGAAAACTGACCAAATGCATTCGGTTTCCGTTGAAACTTTAGAACAACGATACACAAGTCATATGCGACGTGTAAGAGTCAACTTCACCTCATTATGAGGCTAGTTGTGGCCGAAACCATTCAGAGTGTCTCTCTTTCGTTTAAAATGGACAGGATTATGAGTGAAAAGAACAACTGACATATGGAAAACTGACCAAACGCATTCGAAATGTGTTGATGCTTTAGGAAAAAAATACATGGGTCATATTTGATGGGTATGAGTAATCCCGGGCTCAATCTGAGGCACGGTGTGGCCGGGGTCACTCTAAGTGTCTCCATTTTGTTTAAAATGGACAACATTTTAAGTACATACGGAAAAATGACCAAACACATTTGGTTTCTGTTGAAAATTTAGGAGAACGATCCATGGGTCATATGTGATGTGTAAGAATTGACCCCGCCTCAATCTGAGACGCAGTGTAGCCGGCACCACTCAAAGTGTCTGTCTTTTGTTTCAAAATGACATCATTTTAATTGAAAAACATCAACTGGCATACGAAAAACTGACCAAATGCATTCGGATTGTGTCGATAATTTATCACAATGATCCACGGGTCATATGTGACGTGTACGAGTCAACCTTGCCTCAATTCGAGGCGCGGTGTGGACGACACCATTTAGAGTGTCTCTCTTTTGTTTAAAATGGACAGGATTATAAGTGAAAAGAACAACTGACATACGTAAAACCAACCAGATGCATTCAAAATGTGTTGATGCTTTAGGAAAATGATCCATGGGTCATATGTGACGTGTACGAGTCAACCCGGGCTCAATACAAGGCATGGTGTGGCTGGGATCACTCTAAGTGGCTCCCTTTTGTTTAAAATGGACAACATTTTAAGTACATACGGAAAACCGACCAAACGCATTCGGTTTCCATTTAAACTTTAGGAGAACTATCCATGGGTCATATGTGACGTGTACGAATCAACCTCGCCTCCATCTGAGATGCAGTGTGGCCGACACCACTCAAAGTGACTGTCTTTTGTTTCAAAAGGACGCCATTTTAATTGAAAAACATCAACTGGCATACGGAAAACCATCCAAACACATTCAGATTGTGTCGATACTTTATAAAAATGATCCACGGGTCATATGTGATGTGTAAGAGTTAACCCCGCCTCAATCCGTGGTGCGGTGTGGCCGACACCATTCAGAGTGTCTCTCTTTTGTTTAAAATGGACATGATTATGAGTGAAAAGAACATCTGACATACCAAAAAACCGACCAAACACATTCAAAATGTGTTGATGCTTTAGGAAAACGATTCATGGGTCATATGTGACGTGTATGAGTCAACTTGGGCTCAATCCGAGGCACGGTGTGACCGGGATCACTCTAAGTGGATCCCTTTTGTTTAAAATGGACAACATTTTAAGTACATATGGAAAACCGAACCAACGCATTCGGTTTCCATTGAAACTTTAGGAGAACGATCCATGGGTCATATGTGATGTGTACGAATCAACTCCGCCTCAATCTGAGGCATGGTGTGGCCGGCACCACTCAAAGTGCCTGTCTTTTATTTCAAAAGGACTTCATTTTAATTGAAAAACATCAACTGACATAGGGAAAACTTCCCAAATGCATTTTTATTGTGTCGATACTTTAGAAAAACGATCCAAGGGTCATATGTGATGTGTACGAGTAAACCCCACCTCAATCCGATGCACGCTGTGGCCGATACCATTCAGAGTGTCTCTCTTTTTTTTAAAATTGATAGGATTATAAGTGAAAAGAACAACTGACATACGGAAAACCAACCAAATGCATTCAAAATGTGTTGATGCTTTAGTAAAACGATCCATGGGTCATATGTGACGTGTATGAGTCAACCCGGGCTTAATCCAAGGCACGGTGTGGCCAGGATCACTCTAAGTGGCTCCCTTTTGTTTAAAATGGACAACATTTTAAGTACATACGGAAAGCCGACCAAACGCATTAGGTTTCCATTGAAACTTTAGGAGAACGATCCATGGGTCATATGTGATGTGTAAGAATCAACCCCGCCTCAATCTAAGATGCGGTGTGGCTAGCACCACTCAAAATGTCTGTCTTTTGTTTCAAAAGGACATCATTTTAATTGAAAAACATCAACTGACATACGGAAAACCGACCAAACACATTTGGATTGTGTCGATACTTTAGAAAAATTATACATGGGTCATATGTGACATATACGAGTCAACCCCGCCTCAATCCGAGGAACGGTGTG
Organism: Viscum album; assembly: GCA_963277665.1. Lineage (NCBI taxonomy): Eukaryota > Viridiplantae > Streptophyta > Magnoliopsida > Santalales > Viscaceae > Viscum > Viscum album. The sequence goes on along the minus strand of OY728145.1, from coordinate 24,255,156 downwards.
GCTGACACCATTCAGAGTGTCTCTCTTTTGTTTAAAATGGACTTGATTATAAGTGAAAAGAACAACTGACATACGGAAAACCAACCAAACGCATTATAAATGTGTTTATGCTTTAGGAAAATGATCAATGAGTCATATGTGACATATACGAGTCAACTCAGCCTCAATTAGAGGCACTGTGTGGCCGTGATCACTCTAAGTGGCTCCCTTTTGTTTAAAATGGACAACATTTTAAGTACATATGGAAAACTGACCAAACACATTTGGTTTCCATTGAAATTTTAGGAGAACGATCCATGGGTCATATGTGACGTGTACGAATCAACCCCGCCTCAATCTGAGATGTTGTGTGGCCGGCACCACTCAAAGTGTCTGTCTTTTGTTTCAAAAGGATGTAATTTTAATTGAAAAACATCAACTGGCATATGGAAAACTGACCAAATGCATTCGGATTGTGTCGATACTTTTAAACAACAATAAATGGGTCATATGTGACATGTAAGAGTCAACCCTGCCTCAATCCGAGGCACGGTGTGGCCGAAACCATTCAGAGTGTCTCTCTTTTGTTTAAAATGGACATGATTATGAGTGAAAAGAACAACTAACATACAGAAGACTGACCAAACACATTTTAAATGTGTTGATGCTTTAGGAAAATGATCCATGGGTCATATGTGACGTGTAAAAGTCAATCCGGGCTCAATCCGAGGCACGGTGTGGCCGGGATCACTCTAAGTGGATCCATTTTGTTTAAAATGGACAACATTTTAAGTACATACTGAAAACCGACCAAACGCATTTGGTTTCCGTTGAAACTTTAGGAGAACGATCCATGGGTCATATGTGACGTGTATGAATCAACCCCGCCTCAATCTGAGATGTTGTGTGGCTGACACCACTCAAAGTGTCTGTCTTTTGTTTCAAAAGGATGTCATTTTAATTGAAAAACATCAACTGGCATACAGAAAACCGACCAAACGCATTCAGATTGTGTCGATACTTTAGCACAACGATCAACGGGTCATATGTAAAATATACAAGTCAACCCCGCCTCAATCCGAGGTGCGGTGTGGCCGATATCACTCTAGGTGTATGTATTTTGTTTAAAATGGAATCATTTTAGGTAAAAATATATGGTATACGAAAAACCGATCAAAATATGAATTGAATTATGGATTCCACATATAATTGCCATCTAAATTTTAAATTGAATTTTAAATAAATTATGTATGTTTATAATTACGTTATGAATTATAATTTAATTATGGATGTGTATAGTTCTAAGATGCATTATATGTTAAATGTGTATGAATTTGTTCTCTATATGTATGTGTTAGTTGGTTATTGCAGGTAAAATAATTGTATATGTATGTGTTAGTTTATTGCAGGTACAATAATTGGATTGAAAATTAGAGGGAATGCACAAAATGAGACCTGGTGGGCAAATTGCAGACCTGCTGTGCAAATCTATACCAACAGTTTCAAACCGTTGGCATAGCATCTCTGGGATTTTTTTACCAATGATTCATATAACCGTTGGTAAAAAACTTTTCCCAATGGTTTCTAACCGTTGGGAAAGAGGAAGACTTCTTGGGATTTCCCAATGGTTCCAAACTGTTGGGGAAAGCTTTTCCCAACGGTTTGGAAGAATCATTGGGATAGGTTAATTTTTCCCCACCCTATCCCAACGGTTCACTGTAAACCATTTGGAAAAGCTTTCCCAACGGCTTAATTCCCTATGGTTTGAAGAACCATTGGTATAACATATACCAACAGTTCTGCAGCCTTTCCCAATGGTTTAGAACCGTTGGGAAAGACTTTATTTCTAGTATTGAAAACTTCCCTTACAAGCTTATAAGAATATTTTCAAAGTAAATGTATTATTTTATAATTATGTGACTTTTAAATGATTTCAAAAAAAGAGATATTTCTCTCAAATAGTTTTTATTTCATCTATGTCAACATCCTTTGATGGATTTTAAGCTTATTTGAAGTTGATTTATTATGATACAAAACTTCTGTATTGTATTAAAGGTTTTGTGATATGTTTGACTATGGATGTGTTATTTTTATACCATTCATGGTTTATGGAGAAAGTATTGACATTTTGTATGCTAGTTTTAATATGAATGTTTATGTTATGTTTAAAACTTTTCATATGGGAATGCATTGGACTTAATAAGTGACGGGTGGAGCCCGTTATAGCTCCTCGATGCATCAATAGGTCTCATGAGACAAACTAGTGTCTTGGTACAAGGCCTTGACAAAATCTTATTTGTAGTCTTGGAACAAGGCCTTAACTATGTGGTTATGATAGTCTGGTATTATGCATTCCATCATTATGAAAGTGGTTATTAATATTTCATGTGATTATTCGACTAGTAGAATATCCATGTGAATAAGTAAATGGAATTATTTCATTTTATCTTTTCCATATTATGCTGAAGTTCTAGTTTAAAAGACTTTTGTTTTATTTATACATTGAATTAAATTTTTATGCTTATTTATGAAAGTTTCTGCTATATTGTTATCCTTACTGGGCATTTGAGCTCACCCATTTCAATGTTTTATTTTTCCCAGGACGTGAAGAAGTATTTTGTGAATGAACTGTAGGGATATTATATGGGGTTATGAGTGTGGACTATAGAGACTATGTTTTTGTAGTTTTCATTTTTATGATGTAATGTAAGACTTATGAATATATCTAGTGTTTACAAGGCTACAAAACTAATCAGTCTTTTGAGATTTAATCTTTCTTTTGATCATGCCAATGTTATGTAATAATGCACCGACTCTGGGTAACTGTGTTCGGGGCGTTACAGTTAGCACGGGTTATCCAAAATGCATAAATATACATATGGTGAAGTAATACATTAATCTCTAAAACCTCATCCAAAATTCAACTTAAACAATTTTATAAATGGTTACCCTTATCAACCTTCAAAAATATTAAAATTTAAAGATTTATAAAGAAGGTCACTAAATTTCCAAAATTGACTTATCATTAATCCCCCAAAATAGCTTGATGTAGCTCTTAATTGTCACACACCAAACATGTGAATACTATTATCATGTATTCTCTTGAAACATGGTAATAACCTAAATTACTATAAAACCTAAGTGAAAACATGCATACTTCAAAAAAATAACTCTTTCCTCATGAAATAAATCCAAAAATTCTATAAACTCAATCCATGATATCATACACCACCTTTTCATCATAAAAATAACCAATTCCATGTTCATCAATACTATCCTATTTATTTTATCACAATAAAAAATCTCTTTATATCATCATTAACATATTAAGAGCTATCTTTTCCTTAATCATGTATTCTCCAAATATATCACCTTACCACCTCCATAACTTTTCATGGTTACCAGTACCATTCATTATATTCTTTTAAATCCTTAAAGAAAATTGAAAATGGACTAATCATTACATGTTTCATTATTTTATAATACCATAAAAGTACTTTTATAATTTTATTCTTGAATTCCAATACCTAAAAACTAAATCATTCAACTACCTTCTTAAATCATTAAACAGAGTTCATTGTTTTATTCCTTAAATTTTTTTTTCATAAAATATTTCATTTGTAGTATCTTCATCATCAAAAATATAATCATTACTTATACAACCTTGTGATTCTCTTCATGATATTTCTCCGTAGAGTATTGATTTTTATAATTCCCATAAATTCAAAATTTAAAACATTTAACTATAAATGATGCCTTAGAAATACCATTATTTTTTTCTATTGCATTAACTGAACCTTTCACCTTTCCTTTGAAATTCCTTGCTTTGTGTCATTTTCCACACCCAAATCATCTTATAGTTCCTTTGAAACATTCTCCTTGACGCCTCTTCCCACATGCTTTACATAAGGAAAATTAAACTTTCTTTCCTATTTAGTCACCATGAAACTCCTTATTTATTTTATTAGATAGTTCAAGAAACTCACCAATATTTAGATTATTGATTATATTATGAGATTGATGTTTAAGCATAATAATAAGGATTCAACTTCTAACTCAAATTTTATTTGGTTTCTCACAAGGAAGATCATTCCATTATCCATCACATTCACTATTAACATGAATCCTCCTTGTTCCAAAAATTGTATAAAACCAAAAATCATAGCGTGAGAAACCCTATTCATAGTGGGAAACCACATAATCAAGGTACATTTCTTATAAAATTTAAATATATGAAACCTTATGTTTAATACTAGGTTATTAATGATCATGAGAAAAATTTTAGGATTGTAAAATATACTTAGACTTATACTTAGGGATATTACTAAGGTTTTCTCGTCCTAGTTTCCAATGGTTATATAAACCTTGCTTTGATACCAACTATAACAACTCATACTTTGTATATGTAAATATTACATCTTTTTAGATGAATAATAATTACATAACATAAAAAATACACACTAGAACCATATAGTTCAAGTATATTTTGAAACTTATAATCATAAAAAACTGGTTCATAAAATATCTACATCATTGTTTCGTTCTGGTTTTCAGCCACAAAATGCCCAACGACTCCGTATCCAATGATTGATGGACATGCTTTCCAAAGTAAAGCGTTCATCGGATGGTCTGACCAGTGACTCTTAAGAACTCACATTGGTCAAGAGGATGGGAAGTTGGGCTCATCACACTCTTTTTGGGGGGAATTATTGCCTGTTCCGGGACTCTATTATAGATTTAAGACATATTCATATGTTCGTGAATCTTTGGTTTATACCCAAACATAGTATCCACGGATTTAACATTGGTGGGAAACGGTCAACTGGATGCAAGGGTTCAGAATCATTTATGCCCGAGGTTTACCATCCCTCGTTGGATTAATGACCCCGAAGGGTTGGAACTTGATTGAGGCAGCACTAAGAGTGGCATGGTGAACCGATGTGGGGATGATCGGATCAACCGGCTGTTGGGCTTGAACCTCAGGGAGGCTTCCTACGTACCCTGCTTAGGAGGCAGGGATCAAAGTCCACGTAGTTCGTATAGGTGTCAGAGAACCAACGTGAAGAGAGACCAGGTGGTCTGATGGGTGGCTGGCTTGAACCTCATGGAGGCTTCCTACGTACCCTATCTAGGAGGCAGGGATCAAAGTCCACATAGTTCGTACATACAGTTTAACATCATGATGGACGAGGGTGGAACTCGACATGAAGAAACGACCGAGTAGTGGGCTTGAACCTCGTGGAGACTTCCTACGTACCATGCTTTGGCATGGATCAAAGTCCCCGTAGTTCGCTAAGTGGGGATTACAATATAAGGAGGCCCATAAGAGGATTTCATGGTCGATTCTTACTCTAAGCCCACGTGAGTCATGCTCGGTGTGAGAAACAAGAGGCAGCAGGGACTAGAGGATCACGTCGCGAAAGGTGCGTCCATGAGAAGTGGAGTGGGGATTACGCATGGAGTGGCCTAGGGTGATGAATTGGGGATTACTCTCTGAGGAGGCCCAGAAGATCGGGGATTACTCTAAGATGGACGCCCGGGGCGACAAAGCCCCACGAGAGAGGGAAAGGGGGTGCTCATGCGCCCATCTCCTCTCTTACAGTGCATAAAGGCTTCCTTCTGATGGCTATTTTACCATCTCCGAGGAACCCTCAACAAGTGGAGGGGCAGAAAGGGGATTCCCAAGATCAGGCTCCACATTACCGTGGGAATGTGAACCCAGGAATTCTTCGAGAATCTGCTCAAGGGTTGGGGAAACCCCTTTGCCCTTGTTTACCATGGGTATGTGAACTCAAAATGGCACGCTGTTGTTCCTGAAAGTTACACCACGTGGGTCTGGTGGCTCTGACGGAGGCCTCAGCTCGGGGCCGATGAATAGGCCAATGAGAGAGTCACGGAGGACTTGGATGGATTAGAAGGATTTTACCTGGATCTATAAATGAGAACACCGAAGTATCTGGTGAGCCACCGAGAGGTATGGTTGGTGGAACCCTTTGCATGGGCCACGCGACTGGAGAAGCTGTCCGCGAACCAGGGTGGTCCGCGGACTAATTGGTGTCCCTTGAACCAGGGTGGTTCACAGCTTCAGGTTCAATCCACGAACCAGGATGGTTCGCGGCTTCAGGTTCAACCCGCGAACCAGGATGGTTCGCGGCTTTGAGTTCAATCCGCAAACCAGGGTGGTTCGAGGAGGGTTCCAGGCAGGCAGCGGCGGCCAAGGGTGGAGCCGATCAGAGGCTCGTCGGTCGGGGCTTCGCTTGCGGAGGAGGGTGCTACGCGGTACAATGGATGGGGAAAGAGGCATAAACTCCCTGGTCCGCAGGGAAGTCATCCACAGAGGGGGTATGGTTTTCAATTCTCCTTTTTTTGTTATTTTAGGTTTGCGGTTCACCAAATTATTATGCCTTTTCGAATTCCTTCTTAATTCATATACCTACTGTGGTTTGCAGATGTGAATTTTGTTGTTTGCGAAATCAGAAGCCTTCCTTCTCCTTCCGAATCTCCAATCCCTCCGAATCTGATTCTAGTTCTCTGATTACCTTCTTCTTTCCCCCTTGGTCTCCTTTTATAGAGTGGGGAAAGGAATTTATCTGTGGCCACGCGACACCCTTTTTCGGAGGCCCATAACCAAATACCCGGTTCATAGCTGACTTGGTCAATCCGCGATTCGTGGTGGGTATTGAATACTCCCCCCTCCGCGAGGCGAACTCAGGGAGTGCTCCACGGCTGCGGAGGGTTCCGCCTCTATTCCGTGAATGACAGCGGGTGTGGCTTGAACCGGTCGATGCGGTACGTGGTTGGGGAAGTTTGTGACAATGAACCAGACTCGCTCCCATCCTGCCTCACGATCGCGGAGGATCTACGCCTCCATTTCGTGAACGAAAATGGTTCGTGGAGGGGGTGACTTGTGGTGCCTGGCCACGTTCACGGAGGGGGTGCCTTGCGGTGCCTGGCCGCATCATTCTTCCATGGACCTGTTCGCGGACCTATCCTTTCTGTGTCTCTTCTTTGATTATTTAACCCAATACTTTGGTGGATTTGGGTAAAATTTCCTTAGCGGATTTTTCAGGACCCTATAAATGCCCTCCATCAGAATGGGGTCCGATCAGAATGAAGAGGAGACCATTCCGATGTAAAGTGGTCCTGAAACTGAGATGGTTTGCGGTAGAAAGGTGGACCCGGTAGGGGACCATGCCTATAAATTCGAGGAGCCCTCACTTATCCTTTACCGATTTTTTCTCGAAACCAGAGCTTCTTCTCCTCCGCGTGTTTTCTCCTTCATGAAGTGCCTCGTCCGTGAACCGATAGCAATCTCCGCAAACCATTCCTTCTTCGCGGTCGGCTTCATCCGCGAACCAACTTCCCGACCGCGAACCATTACTCATAATTAATTAAAAATTAAGTGATGGCGGGTTGCGTAGGAACTTGCTTCGCGGTTTCGATGCTCATTGGACTAAAATATCTTGAACTTTAAAAAGTATATGAGTCTTCCGAATAAACTCAGGATTGAATTTCCGCAGAGTGACTTGGTCCACGGTTTCCCGGCCAACGCTCCGTGGGCCAGGGCTTCGCGGACTAATTTCGCAAAGGGCTGGTTTGCGGGATGATGTCATCATGAACCATCCTCCCAGGCCTCCTTGAAGATTTGATTGTGAAGGCTCCTTAACCATTCATTTGGTTATTTTTTTTCCAAAATTTTATTCTGGACTAACCAATTGTTGGCTCTCATTATGCAGGGAGAAAATATGGTTCCCCCTCGTTCTGCGCCAAGGCCTGCTGCAGAGCCCCTCTCAACTGCTGATCAACGCCTGGAGGACATGGCTGGCTCTGTTCAAGTTGGAGTCCACCACTCCCTATTGTCTTCCTTCCTTGCTGACCGGCTCTCCAAATCATAGCAGGAATATCCTTTTTCTAACATCCTTCATGCCTACGGGTTCGGTTTGTTGTCCGATACCCCGATTTTGGAACCATCTCGTGACAACAATCCTAAAGCATGGATATTTACCGCCATTATTCCCCAGTTTGTGATACCTACCGGTAGACGGCCTGCCTCGAGGGGTACAGATGTCGGATCTGTGTTGAATCACCTTCCAGTATCTCCGACAGGAGATCCACGTCAACAGGAAGGAACAATCCAATGCTATTGGAGTATTTCCCGAAGTTCCATGGTAAGCGACCAGCAGGGTTGGCCGGCGAATCTGGATCTCTGACCGGGAGGAGCATTTAAGTCATTGGATTGGGGATGGCCCTTCTGGGTTCGCCAGAGCTGCACAGAATTTGGGGCAGAGTTGCGAGTTGTAGGCTTGTATGCAGCTGCCTGGGTGTCCCAAACCTATACCCACTGACCTCAAGCCCTTGCCAGGCAACTTATGAGCCGTTGGATCCCAAACACCAACACCTTCCATCTGGTCCATGGGGAAGTGGGCATTAGTCTGTGGGACGTCTTTCAGATTTCAGGGGTCCCGTCGTTGGGAGTATGTATGACGAATTCCTGCCTCCTTCTTCTGTGTGGGAGAATGAAGACAGGACTCCCCCCCTAGTGAAGCAGCTTATTAATCAGGCTCGGAAGCACTCAGAGGATATGTCTCCAAAACAGCTCATCCCATACTGTGAATAGGTCAAGGATTTTGTAAGAGAGAACAAATATGACAAATCTGCAACTCTCCCATGTAGGCCCACAACTTTCCCTATGATGGAGTCCCGTAAACAGGGAGGCAACTATTGGATGACTTTGGAGAAAGGTGATTTTTGCGGCTGGGGATGGGAAATTATTCAGGATGTCGATCGATTGCTCCGCCTAGCAGCTTTTCTGGCCATGTTCTTAAGTGGATGGTTGTTACCCGTATGCGAGGTTGGTGGTGTACAGGTCACTACTTTTGTCATGGTGGCACACTTGGCTACTGGTAACGTTATCAACCTAGTCATCCCAGTACTGGCCAAGATTTACCGGTTGCTTGGTAACATTACTGACGAGATTCGGCCAAACTGAGTGGCCGACCCTTTCAAAATCCTCTGGGGATGGTTAAGCGTACACATCAAGAAATGCTACACCTTCATCAACCCCCTTCAGATTCCAGGCACCATATTCCAGCCATAATTGCAACTGACCAGTGGGGTTATGCCTGAAGAGTGGGATACCTAATATAAGGATAGTCAATAGACAGTTTTGAACAAGCATCTGCTATCAAGTCGAATTTCTAATTATGACTATTTCAATTTTCATCCATTTTCTTCCCCAGCCGGTGCAATTACAAACACCATAACAGAAGAGTTTAGCAAGTAGGGATACCTCCTCTCCCTCTGAGAGGGTATTCTGGTGGCTCGTATTAGTGGAGAACTGATCTGTGAGGGATACGTGCCTTGCCGATTTGGGCGTCAATTTGGCTGCATCCAAGCACAGTGTCCCCCTGCACTTAATGGTGCCCGTGAGAACCGTCATTTTATGATGTCCAGACAACTGTGGTTAACGTTTACCTAGGAGGATACCGACTGTGAGGTTATGACCCCCACGCTTGCGGACTCTATGCCTTTATTATCCAAGAATTATGCTAACTCCTGGGTAAAATCATACCCAAATGGCCAGCTAGGGACATTGGTGCCCACCATCTCAAGTCCCAAACCATCAAAGGGAAAAAGGAAGCGAAAGGAGGATGGTGCTCCAACCAGGTCGGGCAAAATCCTTCATCACCCGACTGGTCCCGTGCTTCTGGGGAAGATTTTAACAGACAAGGGTGTATCCTCTCATGCCCTCGAAGCTGCTCGAAGGGGGTTGATTATCCCCACCGATGCTGCCTTTCCGAAGACTTGGGGAAAATGGGACGAATTCAAAGCCCGATAAGCCTTTCGCAACTAGTACCCCTATCCTTTGTGGCAGTATCTTCAAGAATCATAGGTAGATTTTGATGAGCTGGGATACATATCTTCTCCCGCTGAAATTCTTTATGACGCGGACCCTGAGAGGGCCGTTCGATATCTCTGGGACCTTGAGGTCTATATTCACGCACGTCGGGGTTATGCGGTATTGACGCATCGAGTCCAGGCCATGCTGCACCCGATTACTGACGAGGAGGAAGAAGGCAGTGACCATCCTTCAAGGGGCGATGATTTTGAGGATCTTCATGTCACAACCGAAGCAAGGGAATTCCCCTCCCTACCCGTGAGGTCCCGTCCACAAGTAGCCCTAGCGAGTTCTAGGGCAGCAACGGGATCCGAAACACAAATACAGCCATTACCACCCTTACCAGCCCCTATCTCCACCCGATCTTCTCAGGTTGATCCTCCCCGGTCGGCAATTCATTCCATGGCCGCATTCTTGGAGACTTAGAGGATTTGGGATGACCTGAGGGTCAGTGGTTCAGATGAAGAAGTTTGGGCGTTTCTTCAAACAGGCCCTCTTAAACTTCCGGGTATCGGAACGATCTTCGTTCCACCCCACTTCCAGTTGGAAGAAGATTTAGATGAAATAATCGCCTCATTAAAGGAAATGGATGCATACATTCATTTTCTCCGGAATCGTCTCTATGGGGGCATCCAGGTTTCTATGATGATTAGACGTCACAAATTGTCCGACCCTAAAGAAGAGGTTGCTCTGCTCTCTTATTCTGACTTTTTCCCTCCTTTATTGTGGAGGTTCTAAGGTTTCTTCCCTTTCATGCAGGGTGATGAATAATCTCAGGGAGTAATTCCCTCTCCGGAGTATAACCCTTGCGGTACTGTGGCAGGGGAGCATGCACTTTCACCCATAGGGGTCAGCGAGGAAGGATCCCCTGGCGTAGCTGAGCTCATAGAAGCAGCCATCATAGACTCAGGTAGGGTTTTTCCTCCTCCTCCTCCTTCTAGAATTCTGGGCAAACTGTCCCCTAAGAAGATCCAGAGACAGCGACAGGCATTTCATTTATCGGAACAACTTAAACAGGGAACATTGGGTAATCATGACTTCCCGTTTGCTCAATCGCCAACTTGAATTCTTAAACTACGTCAATTGTTAATTGTTTGACGTACGATGTAGGACCACTCGGGGATCTGGCTGTGGCTACCCAAGTTATTCTACCTTACGCCTCCTTTCCATCTGCGGAATCACCCGTAACCACGCCTGGGCACAAAGAGATGGTGAGCCCTGCCAGAGGTGCTGGCGATATGGACGCTTTATTCCCGCCTTTATCAGTCAGAGATATGCCAGAGGAAGAACCGCTGGTATCCAATAATCCTTCTAATCAGATAACCTTTTAAATTATAGAGGATGACGAGGTTCCCATGATCACTGAGGGGGCTCCAAATCTAACGGAGCCAACCACCCCAGGTCCAACAGATCCCGTGATGATGGAGGAAGAGCCTGCCATTAATCCAGTTGCTAGGAACCTGAAGTGGGCCATTATCTTGTTCACCGGGGGAGTGATTTCTTCGAGCTTGGTCTCTGTAGGCGACCACTTGGGGATGACTTTGGAAACTGCAGGCCTTAGGCATGGCCTCAGGCCCTGGACCCCTCTGGGGGCTCCCCAAATTTCCTTGCCTATCGAAGATGTGTCATCCTCTTTGAGTGGCTGTCGCGATAGTGCAGAGCTTGCAGATGTCGATGCCTCATTGATTAGGAGTAAGTTCCTCGATCTCCTGCCACTGACTCCTTTTTCTTCCCTTTTCTAATTAGGGGTACTCATCTGTATTATTGACTCTCGGGCTTCAGGACCACAACCTATGGTGCTGACAATTGTGTCGCCAGACCCGGCTGTGCCTATGACCACAAATGTCGGGGTCGAAGCTGCCGCAGTGCCAGAGTTTGCGGGAGAGGCCACCTTAGGTCCCTCCTTGGTGACGTTTATCCCTAAATATGTGTCCTCATACATGAGTGATTCTGAGCCCGATAAACAGGTCCTCTCTAGCCTTCGACCCGCTCACCAAAGGGCTTGGGAGAAAATTTGGAGACTGATCTATAAAACACCCTTGGTTGAGATGCCGACCAAATTACTGAGGCTACGTAATTTGTTTATACTGCTGGGATTTGATGGATTTGACTATCATGGTGTTTATGACATAGTCAAGAAGGTAGTCACTGATCGAGAGAGGCTAGGTGATTTCGAATCTCACCATTCCGCTGCCCAATCCGAAGCTTACCTTTCCGCAACTCGACAGCTCTACCTAACAGAGGCTCATGACCACTTCGAGGTCGTCGCAGGGCTTCAGAGAGAAGTTACTAAGCAACGTTCTCACTTTGAGGTGCTAAGGAATGAGATACAGTGACTGTGGCTGGAAGAGGCCATTGTCGCCTCCATGATTAGAGAAGGGGAGCGACGAATGGGGGAGGAAATAAGGGAAATCACAAAGGCGGCTTAGGAGGCAGAAGAATTGCGGGCTGGTGCAGAAGCTGAAACAGACTTACTACAGAGTCTCTCTCAGACAATCGAGGATTCTTATCAGTGCCTGATACAACTTTGTGAATCCGCCGAAAAACTCTTGTAATCACCTTTCACACTAGAGGAGGATCCAAATTGTGGATGCCCTTCTTACCCACTTTGTTAGGGAACAAAGAAAAATTTATCCTTAGCACCCTTGTTGCCTTTCCCTATGATAGAAACTTATTTGGTACTATTGCTACATGTGTTAATTCCCTAAACATAGAATAATCTGAGTCCAGGACTAAAAATAAATCAACCTCTAACTTTTTCCTGGACCATGGGGTCCAACGAGCGTAGTCTGACTATTTCTAGGGTTTTATAGGAAAAACCTACAAATTTTTTGTCTTTTTCTTCTTTTAATGCCTTGATTTTTCCTGGGCCCATTTGGTATGGACCCAGCGGGTATAACCCAGCTTTTTCTTAGGTTTCCCTTTTCAGGTTTTCGGCCTAACAGGCTTTGTGCCTCTTTCTTTTGTGAGCGGTTTAAAGTCTCACCGACAAGACTATCATTACTGATGTTTTAGGTCGGACAGGTTTGACAAAATATGGTGGGGCGAGGGCCCCAATGGGGTTCAACTGATTAAAAGATGTCTTAATACCCTTTAGACGCATGTGGGGGGAAACATGTTTGAATTTGAGTGGCATTCATGGCATGTCTCAGGGCAGGGGAGTCGTGCCGGCGTACAGAGACAAGAAGAGCATTGCCTAAGGAAAAATTTCCTTTGGTAGATGGGCCAGGGGCAATCAGTATGCATAGCCGCTGAGGGCATGGTATGCATAGTCATACAAAGGTGTCCTTAAGTCAAAGACTTATCCATTTATGATGGCCAGGGGACTTCATGGAAGCCCGGATTATGGAAACCACGATGGGTGGCATGGAAAATTATGAAAACCATGAGGGGTGGCTTAGAGGGGGAGTGTGACATCTGAAAGGGTTTTGGGAACATATCTACTAATCAGGAGCGTGGTCTAGAGACCACCTCCATACGCATTTAGTTAGAGTAAGGGATGGTTGAGGCTTGACGCAGTTTAAAGTCATGCAGCTGGGACATCATCTGAAATGGAACAACTTATCCAGGTTCTCGGTAATCTCATCAAAGAAGTTTTTCCGCATTCAGGTAGGATTGTGGAAGAGGTTGGTAAAATGTAGCTCAGAGGGTTTCTGAATATCAGGATAGAAATGGGGGCTCATAGGCCAAAAGGCGTATGGAGAGAAGCATTGCCTAAGGAAATCTTTCCTTTGGTGGATGGGCCAGGGGCGTTCAATATGTAGAGCCGTTGAGGGCATGGTATGCATAGTCATACAATGGTTTCCTTAATTCAAAGACTATCCACTTATGATAGCTGATCAACTTCAGGGAAGTTGAGATTTGGAACCACCAGGGGTGGCTTATGAGAGTTCAGCTTTTTTTCTGAGTATAGAGTATGGTTTATGATGAGAGGGTGCCTGAATACAGGGGAAATATTTAGACTAAACTTCCTGAGAATGGGTGAAGTAATTATTTCTCACGCTGGTGTGAGGTGGTGGTTCGTGCAGGTCTGTCCCATTCACTGAAAGACAAAGAAAAACCTCTGTTTCTCATTGAACCCATGATGAGTATGACTGTGTAGTTTATCGTCATGTGGTTGGGACATAATCGGTGCAGTTTGGCATCATGCGGCAAGGACGAGAGGAATTTTTGAATGGTGGTATGAATTTTAACGTCATACAGCGAGTACGAGGGAATTTTTAAAGGTTTCTATGCAGTTTAACGTCATGCAGTGAGGATAGAGATATTTTTAAAGGTTGCTATGCAGTTTAACGTCATGCAGCGAGGATGGGGGCATTTTTGCAAAGGCTGCTATGCAGCTTAACGTCATGCAGCGAGGACGGGGGAATTTTTTTTTACAAAGGCTGCTCTTCATCAGAATGTAACTGGTCTTTAATACCTCAACATGCCCCAGAAATGGGGGGGGGGGGGGGTTGATTGGTGTAAATCATGGTTCTGGGGCCTCTTGGATCAGGAGAGATGATATGGGGGCTCTGAGGTCGGTAAGCATACGGAGCTAGGAAGAGTACCGCTCGAGGAAATCTTTCCTTTGATGGACGAGCCAGGGGATATCATTATGCAGAGCCGCTGAGGGCAAGGTATGCATAGTCATACAAAATGTGTCCCTGGTTCGATAACTTTCCACTTCCGATGGCCATGAGTGGTCATGAGGATCTGTGATTGTCCGGGCCACAAAGTCTGTCATTTGGTAGGGGAATGTCTGGACATGTCGGGGATATCCATCCCTGGTTGCTTGTTGAGTTTCAAAGATCCCCCTGCGCTGATCTTTTCTATTTTTTTTCTTTTGTGCAGGGGTGTTCCTTCATTCCATGCAGTTTAACGTCATGCAGTAAGGATGATATACTCCTAGTTTATCGGTCATAGAGCTCAGACCATTGGGTGATAGTTTCTGCAGTCACTCGAAGGATAACTGAGTCAACATTTTCTGATATACTTAGAACAGGGTTGGGGATGAAGGTTGTAAACTGCAACTTTTGAGATTTCCTGGATCAGGAGGTATGGTGTGGGGGCTCTGAGTCCGGTAGGCGTACGGAGCTAGGAGAAGTACTGCACAAAGAAATCTTGCCTTTGATGGACGAGCTAGGGGCTATCATTATGCAGAGCCGCTGAGGGCATGGTATTCATAGTTTCACAAAGGTGTCCCTGGGTCGATAACTTTCCACTTTCGATGGCCATGAATGATTATGAAAATATGCAATTTCTCACAGTGCAGAGTTTGGCACGTGGGGATAATGGTGTTCGGGTATACAAGAAACATCTTCACCGCAATTGTCCGTTGAGTCAAAGTAGCCTAGTCCTGGATTGATGTTTGTTGATACAGGTCGCTATGTGAACCACTGACAGACACATAGGCTAGCCAGATAGAGATACCCTGGCAACTCCTGGATGTGAAAAGGGGAATGAACTTGTAAACCACTTCGCCATAAACTTATGGATCAAGAGGTATGGTATGGGGGTTCTGAGGCCGGCAAGCGTATGGAGCTAGGAAGAGTGTTGCCTATGGAAATATTGCCTTTGGTAGATGGGCCAGGGGCTATCAATATGCAAAGCCGCTGAGGGCATGGTATGCATAGTCGTACAAAGGTGTCCACAGGTCGATGACTTTCCACCTCTGATGGCCATGAGTGGTTATGAAGATCCATAATTATCCGGGCCATGGAGTCTGATGTATGGAAAGGATGTATCCAAATGTGAAAGGGGTATGTCCATATCATATCTCCATGTATCCTAGGTGGGTTGCGATGAAGTCCGTGCAGTTTAATGTCATGCGGTGAGGACAAACTTTATGTAGTTTAACGTCATGCGGTAAGGACGAAGGTGACCCGAAGTGAAAGAAAAAGGGGGTCTTCGCAGTTTAACGTCATGCGGTGGGGACCACTTCCGTGTATATTAATGTCATGCGGTAAGGATGATGATATACACCTCATGCAGGTCTGGTCCGTACGTGGGGGAAGGGGGAATTTTTAACATCATTGTCCGTGCAGTTTAACGTCGTGCGGTAAGAACGAGAAGTACACTCTGTGTCGGTCTGGTTCGCACACGGGGGGAAATGGCATCATATATTTTTTTGGGGGGTCTGGGCCAGGAATATGGATCCTTGCGTCGCTACGTATCCTACGGGGGTAGGAATCAAGTCGTACGTAGTTCTCTGGAAGAAATACACCCCGTGTAGGTCTGGTCCGTACGCGGGGGAAAGAAGGCATTTTTTTATCTTTTATTCAAGGGGCTGGGCCAGGACTAGGGATCATGGCGTCACTATGTATCCTGTGAGGGAAGGAATCAAGCCATATGTATTTCTCTAGAATCTGTGTAGTTTAACGTCTTGCGGTGAGGACAGAGTCCATACAGTTTAACGTCATGTGGTTAGGACGATGAGCACACCCCGTGCAGGTCTGGTCCATACACGGGGGGGGGGGGGGGGGGGGGGGGGAGGGGCATTATTAACTCTTGTTATCCGTTCAGTTTAGCGTCATGTGGTAAGGATGGACTCCATGCCGTTTAATGTCATGCGGTGAGTATGTGAATACAATCCATTCAATTCTGGTCTGTACACGGGGGAATGGGCATTTTTTTTTCTTTTTGAGGTGGCTGGGCCAGGATAGGGAATCTCAACGTCACTACGTATCCTGCGAGTGGCAGGAATCAAGCCTCACGTAGTTCTCTGTAAAGATGATACATCTCATGCAAGTCTGGTCCATACACAGGGGAAAGAGGGCATTTTTTTGAAGTGGCTGGGCCATGATAGGGAATCCTGGCGTCGCTACGTATCCCACAAGGGCAGGAATCAAGACATACATAGTTCTGTGAAATCCATGTAGTTTAACGTCATGCGGTTAGGACAAGGTCCATACAGTTTAACGCCTTGTGGTTAGGTTGAGGGTGAATTATTATATTCCATGTAGTTTTACATCATGCGGTGAGGATGAGGTGCTTGGCAGTTTAGTGTCATACAGCTCAGACGAAAAGTACATCTCATTTTTTTTCTTCAACCGTGCAGTTTATCATCGTGCAGTAAGGAAGAACTCCATGCAGTTTAATGTCATGCAGTGAGGATGTGGGCCATACAGTTTAACTTCATGTGGTCAGGACAAAGTCTATACAGTTTCTATGCAAAATATTTTTTTTAAGAATCTTGAATTCGTAGGAGCGGTTGTAAATTGTCCATCCATGGAGATCAGGGTATATGGTCCATTGGAGTAGACCTTGTGTACAACATATGGTCCTTCCCACTTGGGCTCCATCTTTGGAGGCTTCTTTCCAGGTATCATTAGGGTCCGGAGGACCAGCACTAATTCTCCTTCCAAGAAAGACCGGAGGCGGACCTTTTTATTGAAGGCTCGTGCGATCCGGTTCTGAGACACTTCCAGGTGGTGCAGAGTGTGCAACCGCTTCTCGTCTAGCTGTTCCAATTCACCTAGCTACTTTTCTGACTTCTCATAATCAGATAATCGATCACAGATGGAAACGTAGAGTGAGGGAAGTTGGAGTTCAATGGGCAGGACCACCTCAGTGTCATACACCAATGAGTACGGGGTAGATCGAGTAGTGGTGCGGATTGTGGTTCGATAAGCCCACAATGCATGGAGGAGTTTATCCGTCCATGAATTCTTGTCATTGTCCACCATATTTTGGAGAATTCTAGACAGGGTCTTGTTGAAAGCCTCTATCTGTCCGTTGGCCACTGCATGGTAGCGAGATGAGTGGTTAGCCTTGATACCATACTCGGGGTGTAGATTTTCCAATTCAGCTGAGTAGAATTTAGTGCTGTTGTCCGTCAGTATGGTATGAGGGACACCAAATCTGGTGATGATTTTGGTCTTCACGAAGCTGACAATATTTCTTGCCCCGACTTCTTTGAGGGGTATGGCTTCTTCCCATTTGGAAAATAAGTCATTTGCGGTGAGGATATACTTTAGCTATTTGGCCGTGGCAGGAGGATATGGTCCCACGACGTCCATCCCCCAGACGGTAAATGGCCATGAGTACTTAGGTTGAGGAAGTAACTCTAGGGGTTTGTGTATGAAGTTGGCATGAATCTGGCATGAGTGGAATTTCGTGGTAAAATGCTCGTAGTCTCGTGCCACTATGGGCCAGTAGTAACCAAGCCTTCGAACCTGATGGGAAAGCCTAGTCCCTGGTTGATGTGCTCCACACGCTCTTGCATGTACTTCAGTCATGACGGCAACGGTTTCTTCTCCATCAATGCATCTGAGGAGCACTCCATTGAGGCCTCGTTTGTAGAGGACCTCTTGCTGACCCGCACCGCCATATAGGACAAAATTGATTGCCCTTCTCCGTACCTGCTCTCGTCCAGCCCTGTCTGATGGAAGATCTCCCCGTTGAAGGTAGTTCGCGATGGCGATCATCCAGCTGGTGGCAGGAGCATATGGCTCAGGGACAGGACTGACTTTGTGGATCTATTCTGTCTTAGCTTGAACAAATGGAAATACCATTCGATGGTGAGCAATGCTGATGACCATTTCATCCCGGTCTAGGTCGGCTAGGGCTATGGCCGCATTGGATAATGCATCATCCTGAGTGTTTTGGGACTATGGAATATAAGTCAATGTCGGTTCTGTGGAGAACTCGTCCATTAGCCCTCAGACATGGCCAAACAGGGGGATCAACTCATCCTTTTTAATACCATAGTCACCATTGACTTTCTTGATGACCAGCTCTGAGTTGCCTTTAACCTTAAGGTGTTGTACTTGTGTTTGGAGTGCGAGCTCCAGGCCTCTAATGAGGGCTTGATATTCCGCTTCATTGTTCGTACATACCTCTGACAGGAGGAAGGAATATGGAAAAACTGCCTTTTCTGGGGACACGAGTATTATCCCCAGACCCACTTTGTTGAATCTGGGATCCTCCATCCTCTTCCTGGTGGGGATTCAAGATGCGCCGTCAAAGTACATTTCCCATGATGGGACCTCCTCTTGAACCGAGAAGATATCTTCATCAGGTAGTTCAGCATCCGGTGCAGTGGTCCCTGTTGAAGTGTACTCTTCCAGAAAGTCTGCCAATGTCTGGCCCTTGATGGCTTTTTGAGGCACGAACCGAATGTCGAACTGTTGCAGGATGACCGCCCATCAGGATAGGCGTCCGGTTAGCATCGGGTGACTGAGGATGTACTTGAGCGGGTTACTCCACGAGATCAAATGGACCTCATGATGTTGCAGATAATGTCGTAGCTTTTGAACCGTGAAGACCAAGTCCAGATAGCTCTTCTCGATTTTTGAGTATCGAGTCTCAGTATCAATCATGGTTCGACTGAGGTAATAGAGACTATTTTCGCTGTCGGCATCATTCTTCTGTGCGAGGAAGGCTCCCAATGACTGTTCTATGACTGTCACATATAGAATGAGAGGACTTCCTTCGGCCGGGGGAATGAGCACCGGTGGGATTAATAGGCACTTCTTCAAGTTCTCGAGTGCCTCTTGGCAGTCATTCATCCACTGGTACGTGATCCCCTTCTTCATCAACCTAGTGAAGGGAAAACATTTGCCTTCCAGGTTGGCTATGAACCACTTAATATAAGCTAGGTGTCCTTGGAATCCCATCAGCTTAGTGAGATTTCGAGGAGGTTCCAGACTCAGGATAGCCTTCGTCTTCTCAGGGTCAACTTCGATTCCACGATGGCGTACGACGAAGCCAAGGAGATTCCCTGAGGTAACCCCAAAGGCGCATTTCAAGGGTTCATCTTCAAGCTATGATGTTAGAGCTTGTTGAAGACGGTCTCAAGGTCCAACAGGTGATCCGAGCGCTGTCTGGACTTGACCACTAGGTCATCCATGTAACATTCAACGAATTTCCCCAGGAATGACTTAAAGATCTTATGCATGGCACGCTGATATGTGGCACCGACATTCTTGAGACCAAAGGGAATGACCCTGTAATAGAATACCCCTTGAGGGGCCCTGAAGGCAGTGGATTCTTCATCTTCTTGGGACATCCTGATTTGATTATATCTAGAATAGCCATCCATGAAGGATAGATCCTTTTACCAGACCGTCACATCAATTAACAACTCGGTGATTGGAACCGGGAAGTCATCTTTCAGAAAATGCCGATTGAGATCTTTGAAGTCAATGCAGATGTATATTTGTCTGTTATTTTTCTTGATAGGGATGATGTTGGCCAACCAAATGGGGTACTGGAACTCCCTGATGAATCCTACTTTAATGAGCTTATCAACTTCAGCCTCAATCTTGGCAGCATGTGAGGGGTGTGTCCTTCTAGAGGCCTGTTTGTAGCCCCGGTGGTCTCCTGGAAGACCTAGGTGATGTGTCGCTACCTCGGGATCGAGTCCTGGAATTTCCGTGTAATTCCATGAAAATACATCCCAATGTTACCTTAGGAAGGAGGTATATACCTCATGTTCCTCGGGAGACATGGCCGTGCTAATGAGAGTGGGCCTCGGGTCTTCTTTGGTACCCAGGTTTATTTCCCTGAGCTCGTCCACAGTGGTGGAGATACCCTCCTCAAATTTAGGAGGTGCATCTTTGAGATCTTCCCCCTCTTCTTCTCCCAAGTCCTCATCTTCTTGATTTGACGAGAGGAGAGTTTCCGGTCTGAGCCTTCGAGGGTTTGAGGGAGAGGTATCGTGGGCATCCCTACTTGAGTATTCTCCCCAAATCGAGGGTTAGTAGACGTTCACGCATTGTCGTGCTCGACCATCGTGGATGAAGTCATGAGAACATCCAAATGCATGTCTGGACTTGAACTCCTACTCTCAACACGGTTGATGGGCATGACATAATCTCTTCCAAGCTACCTGAGGGGGTCATCAGAGACCATTTCCAGGCCATTTGAAGCGGGGATCCATTCGATTTCGTCGACCAAAGGCTTCTTCTTATTTTTCTCATAGAACTCAGTGTCGATGTAATGTTACTCAGAGAGCTTGAAAGGGGCCTTGTCGGCATGCAACGTCCCACTTTTTTCCATTGACGCAGTACTTGATACACTGGTGGTAGGATGAAGGAACGACCATGTGTTTATGGAGCCATGGACTTCCCAGCAGGGCATTGAATGTATTGCTCTGCCGGACCACCGGGAATTCCGTGTAGGCTACCAGGTCACCAAAATGGGTCTTCAGCTTAATCTGCCCATTATTTTCTGCTCACTCTTTTCATAACCTAACAAAGTTGTGGCTGAGGGAATTAGATCGTCCTCATTGTAGCCCAACTTACGGAGTGTCCGTAGGGGAAGGAGATTAACTCCAGAGCCATTTTCTATAAAGGCTTTTCGGATCTCAATACCATTCAGCATGCCGGATACATATAGTGGTCTGATGTGTCCTTGCACAATGGCATCTTCATCCTCATTGGTGAAGGAAATCACCGCATTTCATTCTGCCGGGCCAGTCTCCATCTGGTAAATCTCAGTGGCAGCTACCTCGGCTTGGAATTCCTGGGTGCTGATCAAAGCTTCGATAAGAACCTCCCTAAGGCTGGCTGACAAACCCAGGGCATCCAGGATTGACAACATAGCTAGTACTGATGCCAGCTGGTCAAGGATATCGTATTTTTGCTCCAGCGGTCGATGCTTCTCCGTTGGAGGGAGAGTCTTAGCGGGTGCTTTGGGAGCTGGAGCATTTGACGAGGAGGGACCGGCCGCGGGGATGAATGTCAATGGTGTTCCCACGTTTTGAGGACTTGGCCTGGCTGGTCTGTTTGTATACACTAGGTGACCAGACACTTGCTCCTCCGATGGGTATCGCAGAACAACAGGGCCAGAGTGGCTGCTTGTGGGGGTGGAGGGGCATTCCCTCTCCTGCTGAGTCCACTGAAGGTCTCTCCCACGAGTTTCCGTGGTATTGAAGGTCTGGGATATGGTCCAACCGTAGGGTTGGTTTCAGCCACGGCTGCACCTCCCCTGGTATCCTATGCCTCTGCAATTCCTCTGCCTAGCTCCTCATGCAGGGAACTCGGGTTCGTAATCATACCCTTCTTCAGGGAATGATTCCATGAGATGGATGACGTTGATAGAACCAAAGATTGGCTCTTCCTCTTCTGACAGGTCAACCTGGTCGGTTGTCTCTGATGGTTCCGTTTGGTGGGTCGGTGCCCGTGGTGCCAAATTCGACGGCATGAAATCTTCCAGGGTCGGGACTAACTTTGGCCCTGTCGTGAACTTCTCCTCTTGCGATTGTTTCCTATTTCGATTATGCCTGGATGACCGGATCATGGAGGGTTGTGAGGCTGATGTGGTTGTCTTTGTGGCTCCATGGGTTGCTGGTGGCAACACCGGCTGCTATAGTTGAGCTCAGAGTATGCCCTGGGCTCGGTTGATAGTCTTCGGAGTCTTCTAGTTGTCAAATTTATGCCCCTTCTTGCTAGTGACTTTCTGCCACCCCTCCTCCTTGTCGAAGTCGGTGGTAGAGATACATGCCACATGTGTTGGGGGTGGCCCTAGATCGACCTGTCCAGAGTCTACCATCCTTTGTATAAGGTCTTTGAAGATGAAGCATTCTCGGATACTGTGCCCTAACATCTGATGGTAGGGGAAATAATTTGGCCTATCATTATGGCCGACCTCTTCAGCTCTCCTCGGTTCCGGAAGGCGGAGAAAGTTGAAATTCATAGCGGCAATGAAGTAGCCGTGAACTTGATCGTCCTAGAATGAGTATACTTTTTGTCTTCGTTCCTCAAACTGGTTCCGCTTTGGTTCTCTATGATCATCCCGTTTAGGCAGGGGCGGCCGCTGATATGCAGGGGGCCCTTGATGATTTGGTGGAGGCCTAAGCGGTGGAACGGGCATAGGGGCTAGCTTGAGTGTGACATCAGATGCTTCAGCTCTAGGGGATCTTTTCCCCAGAGCCTGCGAGGCTATTTAGGACTTTGAATTAGTCCGCTGCAGGGATTCCTCTATTCTCTGGGCGATGGCTGAGAGATAGCGGAAGCCAGTGGTGCACTCCACCAGTATGAGCGGTGTTCGCAGCTCATCTCTAAGATTATCGATGCATATGGCTAGAATCTCATCTTGAGGCATTGTCCTATTCAGAGAATAGGCCAGACCTTTCCATCTGGCGATGAAATCTGAGACCCTCTCGTTCTCCCTCTGCTTGCAGTTCATGAGATCTCTAACCATTGTTTTAGGCAGCGTTGAGATAACATGGAATAAGAACAGCTGCCGGAGGTCCTCCCAGCTCTTTATCAACAGGGCCAGTAGACTCGTATAGCAGACAAAGACGGATCCTTGCAAGGTCCGCACGAATCATATAAGTTTCACTGCTTCTTATTGTTCCAGAGTTCCCATCATAGGGTCGCAATAAGATGCGTAGTGCATCAAATGCTGCTCCGGATCGCCTGACCCGTTGAAGATGGGGAATACAGGGCTCCCAAAATTGGGTGGAGGTGGTGTGTTGGTCACCCAATCTGGGTAGGGTTTCCGCTCCGGCTGTATCGGAGCGCGTCGACCTTCCCTCGCTTCCAATCAAGCTGTTAGTGCCTCGATGGTGTTGGTGAGTCCCTGGTTTACATCCTGTTGGGCCCGGTCCTGGGCAGGTGTAGCCCGAAGCATTGCCCGAGGATCCAGATTGGCCTGTACCAAGGGTGCATATTCCGTTCGGGGTACCCTCGGAGGGTTTGGGTGTACTTGCTCCAGTTTCCTCCTAAGTGGAGGGAAATCTTGGTATTCATCATCCACATTTAGGTAGTTGGACGGACCAGGCACCTCATTGGGCAGAAGCCCTGGCCGTGCTTCGCTTTCCGGGGCAAGCCTTAGCCTTTGGGGTGCACTTACTAGGAGTGTATGATGTATCTCTTCTTGGGACGCACTTTTAATTAGGCGGTTCCTCTGGAGCAGCTCGGCGTTAAGCCGCCTCAATTATTTCATCTCTTCTTCCAGTCGACCAAACCTCTCTTCGAGCGTGAGTGGTTCGTTTTTATCGAGGGAAGGGGATGGGTTGAGGGTAACTGTTCCTTTGTTCTTTTCCTTGTTGGAAGCTCGCTGGGTGGGTGGAGGGAGGTTAGCTAAAGGGGCGGCCAAATTTAAGGCGGCCCTCTGGTTCTGGGTGTGCACCCCTGGGGGTTCGTTGTGAGTCACAGCCTGACTGGAACCGTCATCTCCCGATCCGTCCAGATTTACATTTTCCGCAGTGTCACCCACGGGGTTAGCCTCTATGACGTTGATAAATGCATATTTCATGGTGGAGGGGATATCATCTTCCAAATAGGAAGAGGATCTCCTGTGTCTTCGGCTGGCCTTCCCCTTCATGACCTGGGATTGCCCTCAGACTTCTTGTCGAAGGGTGACACAGAGAGTTCTTTGATGCGACCTTACGGTGAGCCTTCCTCTCAGAGGGGATGATGATTCATATGATGGGATAGGATGAGAACCTCCTCTTCTGACTGTCCTCCCTAGATGAGAGAACACTGATTATCATGGGGGAGGTTGTTGTCGAGGGGTTAATAATGCCCCCAGCCCTGAGGGCTAGGGCTGGCTCCGTTCCCTGGACATTGAGTCTCTTCCTGGTTTTATTGGTCTTACAGGTGCATTTGTTGTTAAAAATGCCCCCATCCCTACAGGCTGGGGTTGACCCTGGATTGCGACAGTGGTTGCGGCTATCGCGACCTTCCTGATCTTGCGTGCCCCCATCCGGGGGTGAACCGGATTCGGTGCCGAATTCACCTAGGGATCAGTCCCTTCTGGGGAGGCAGGAAGAGATCGTTGATTGGCCTCTCTTAGGTGAGAGGCCTGCTGAATGCTCTCGATGGCCTGATTCCGGAGTTCTTGAATGGTTTGTTCCCGCCGGGTCTGACGCTGCTGGGACTTACTCAAGGCCTGAACCTGTTGGGTGTGTTGCCTTTCCTGAACAGGGGGACCACCCAATTGCCGTCTCGATGTGACGACATTACATGATACCATGTCGAACGGGTTCTTCTGGGTGGGAAGCGGAGTGAAATGAAAAGCTCCATGTTCTCCCCAGCCCCTGATATGGACTCCTGTCAGAGCGTCATCAATGAGGTGGCGCAGTTCGTGCAGTGCACGGAGGCAAGCTGCCTCCATATTCCCTTTGCGCCTCTTGGGGTGTTGTCGTCGCATCGAGTAAAGGGCCTCTAGGTCGATGTGACGCAGGAGGTCCCCTATCGTCTTGACGTGGTCTACATACCCATCATAGGGCAGGAAGCTCGATTTCAGCCAGTGGAGGGTCGTCCATATATTATGGCGGATGCCGTGCATGCATTCTTCAGACAACTCTCTGGGTATGTCGTACTAAGAGGTGGCCGTGGGCCAAAACATAACTGGTATATCATCCCTAGACAGTCGTTTCCTCAGGTGCAGCATATCGGCATACTCCCCTACCAGTGATTCCTCTACCTGGTCAGCCCAACTAAGGCTCTCACTGTAGTCGGAGGCAGTGGGACAGGTAGGTATAGAATTGTCTTGTGAGTGATTCCGGGGTGGTTCAGAAGATGAACACGGCCCTAGAACGGCTCCTGATCGAAGAAGAGCATCATTAGCGACAAGTTGGGAATCTGACATGCTCGATCCCATCCTTCCGAGTGCCTCGACATACGAGGGCTTTTCGGTGCTTGATTCAAAAGGAGGAGGGCCTTCCTGTTGATATAGTATGTCATCGCAGGGAGGACCTTCGCAATGACGTCTATAATGGAGAGTACTACCATTACTGCTTAATGCTTCACTGCATAGATGACTTTTGTAGTGCACACCCTGGGGAGGACCTCCAATGCATGTTGCAGCAAGGGGAGGACCTTCTGGCTGTGTAGTGTTGTTACAGGGAGGACCTTCGCAAAAACTGCCATCATGGTGAGGATGACCATCATGGCTTGGCATTCGACGCGCATCCTGGGGAGGACCTTCAGGACACGCCGCGACAAGGGGAGGACCTTCTTGTTGCTTGGGGCTATTGTGGGGAGGACCTTCGCAATGACGTCCATAGTGGAGAGGACTACCATCATAGCTGCGGCAATGGCGAAGACTACCATTACTGCTACCGCAAGTAGAATATCTATGGGATACATCCTGGGGAGGGCCTCCATAATGTACCACAATGAGGGGAGGTCCTTCTCGTTGCTCGACGTCTCTACAGGGAGGACCTCCATTACCAGGGTGGTGAGGACTACCACCGTGACCTGATTCCTGGCTGCATGGAGTTCTGTGGCAGCGTAACACCTGGGGAAGACCTTCAGGGTAGGCCATGATAAGGGGAGGGCCTTCTTGTCGTGATGAGATATCACTATGGGGAGGAACTCCGTAGTTGCAACTATGATAGCAAGGACTACCATCATAATCCGTGGTCCCACTGCATGAAGAGTGATTGCAGTGTATACCCCGGGGAGGACCTTCACGGTGGACTGCAACAAGTGGAGGACTTTCTTGCTGCTCGACCTTCTGGTCACGTGGAGGGTTTACGTGACTCGCATCAAGAGAGAAGCTCTCATGACCGATCGTTATATTCCTATGGGGGAGGCCCGCACGGGTGCTCTGGGGAGGACCTTCAGAGCTGCTGGTAGCAATATTACGGGGAGGACCTTCGCAACTGGTAATGCCACTCCCATAATATGGTAATGGGTGGGAAGGGTTTCGAGCCTTTGATGTGCACTTAGCGGTTTTGGGAACCCCATCTTCCAGCAGAGGAAAGTCATGAACCCGCTCTTTATTTTCTGGCTGCCTTCGGTGCGTTCGGGGCGCTCTTTTGTGGGCAGCGGGGACCGTCTGCTATTGACAATGGCCTTCACCTTTGGGTCCCTATCTAATTGGTTCTCATGACATTTCCAGGATACGCTGACGAACATCTTGACTTTTAGAAGGGATATATGCCTGCTCTGGAGCATCCACGGTGATGGACGGGTGTCCTCCAGTTGGAACGAGTGAAGATGCTCGATTCGGTTGCCCTTTCGTCACAGAATATAGCTGGAGACCCTCCTGGGCTGAAGCAGGGATGTAGATCTACTCAGAGGCGGCTATCTCGTCTCTTAGATGAGTCACCTCAATTGGGGAGACGGGCTCACAGGCCCGAGTCATTGCTGTTTCCACTGATGCAATTACATTCTGGCAAGTCTGCAAGATATGATCTGGGATCGATAACTGCTCCTCCATCATTTCTAGGATATGTAGAGAGACATCTTTGGCTGGAACAAGTATGAAGGCCCATTCCAGTATCGGAGTGGGAATATCCTACTCCGGTCTTCTAGTGGTCAGCGGGTACTGACAATTCTTCTATGTCTGGGCAGGTGAATGAATCTTCCCCTATACCGGGATATGCTGGTTTGTCTCTCTGTTTGCCACCACATCAGGGTGGCAGACTTTACTTGCATCCACAGGGAGCTGGCCCTGCATATATTGGTTTCCCACCGTATCGAGTCAGTGGCCTCTGTTGGAGGGGAGACGTGCCCACCTATGAATCACCACTACATCTGGGTAGCGGTCTTTGATGATCATCGCCGTATCAGGATGGCGGGCATCTGAAGCAACTGCCAGGAGCTGGTCCTACAGGTTCCAGGTCGCCACCATGTTAAGCTGGTGGGCTTCATGACCCTGGGCAGGGAGAGGTGCCTTCCTGGTAAGTGTCGTCCTGCGTGAGCGACGGGCTTGATGGAGCTCAGCGGGGATGCGTGTCGGCTCATATGATGCCGCCATGTCTGGATGGCGGGCTTGAGAGGAGCGAACAGGTGTAGGTTCCTGTTCGTGGTACGTCTCTGTGGCTGGGCAGCAGAGCTCCTCCTCAGGGACCAAAGTGATGACCAGTCCCTGATTGTACGTCTTCCACCCTCGTCGGGCGGTCCGAGGGGCCAGAGCTCGGGGAGCGTGGGCCTGAATCCTTGGGGAGACATCCTCCTCGGTGCGAGGATGTTGGGTCGTGGCGTGACCGCGATGACGCCTTCTGGCGGGGGCCTTGTAGCGGAACCCTCGTTCGATAGGGATGAAGTCCTCGACGTCGACCTCATCTGCCTCCCTAAGATAAGGGAGGTACGCATTGTCCCGTTCTGGGGATAGACTCCCAAAATGGTTGGAGACAGCGACAGGGGCTGTCTGAATCTGAATTTGCGGACACTGCTGGGCAGGCGACCAGCGAGCTCTAGCGGATTGGAGGGCGTGCATAGATGCCTCCACCATTGGGAGAGTACCATTCACGTGGTACTCTTGGATCAGTGCATCTGAAACCCAGCGTTGAAGACACTGGGTGGGTGATGGGGTCCTCCGTTGTTGAGGAAGCCTCGTCCTTGCGTCGTTGGAAGCCCGCACTTGTGAGTTCCTTTGCGATGCCATTGGATCGAAGGGAATTCTGAAAGTAGTTCCTACAAAATATTTTAGAAAATACAAGCAGCAAACGCGTCAAAGCAGCATCTCATAATCCCATGCGTAGTTAATGACCTTTCTTGGACCTCCTTAGACCATGAGGGGGGAACTGGGTGAGATTATGTTAAATCCATCATGTTTGGTTAAAGATTCACATCGGGTTCCCCATTTTTGTTTCATTCTAGTTTTTGGCCATGAAATGCCCAACAACTCTGTATCCAATGATTGATGGACCTACTTTCCAAAGGTAGGCGTTCACCGGATGGTCTGACCAGCGACTCTTAAGAAATCACATTGGTCGAGAGGATGAGAAGTCGGGCTCATCACACACTTTTTGAGGGTAATTATTTCTTGTTCTGGGACTCTCTTATAGATTTGAGACGTATTCATATGTTCGTGAATCTTTGGTTTATACCCAAAAATAGTATCCACGGATTTAACCTTGGTGGGAAACGGTCAACTGGATGCAGGGGTTCAAAATCATTTATGCCCGAGGATTACCATCCCTCGTTGGATTAATGACCCCGAAGGGTTGGAACTTGATTGAGGTAGCACTAGGAGTGGCGTGGTGAATCGATGTGGAGATGATCAGATCGACCGACTATTGGGCTTGAACCTCAGGGAGGCTTCCTACGTACCCTGCTTAGGAAGCAGGGATCAAAGTCCACGTAGTTCGTATAGGTGTCGGGGAACCGACATGAAGAGAGACCAGGTGGTCCGATGGGTGGCGGGCTTGAACCACATGGAGGCTTCCTACGTACCCTGTCTAGGAGGCAGGGATTAAAGTCCACGTAGTTCTTACATACAGTTTAACGTCATGCTGGACGAGGGTGGAACTCGACGTGAAGAAATGATCGAGTGGTGGGTTTGAACCTCATGGAGGATTCCTACGTACCATGCTTTGGAATGGATCAAAGTCCCCGTAGTTCGCTAAGTGGGGATTACACTCTAAGGAGGCCCATAGGAGGATGTCATGGTCGATGCTTACTCTAAGCCCACGTGAGTCATGCTCGGTGTGAGAAACAAGAGGCAGTAGGGACCAGAGGATCACGTCGCGAAAGGTGTGTCCGTGAGAAGCGGAGTGAGGCTTACGCGTGGAGCGGCCCAGGGTGATGAATTGGGGCTTACACTCTGAGGAGGCCAAGAAGATCAGGTCATACTTCGAGATGGACGCCCGGGGCGACAAAGCCCAGCAGGAGAGGGAAAGGGGGTGCTCCTGAGCCCATATCCTCTCTTGCAGTGCATGAAGGCTTCCTTCTGATGGCTATTTTACCATCTCCGAGGAATACTCAACAAGTGGAGGGGAAAAAAGGGGATTCCCAAGATCAAACTCCACATTACCATTGGAATGTGAACCCAAGAATGCTTCGGGAATCTACTCAATGGTCGGGGAAACCCCTTTTCCCTTGTTTACCGTGGGTATGTGAACTCAAAATGGCACGCTGATGCGCCTGAAAGTTACACCATGCGGGTCCGGTGGCTCTGGTGGAGGCCTAGGCTCGAGGCTGATGAATAGGACAATGAGGGAGTCATGAAGGACTTGGATGAATCGGAAGGATTTTACCTGGATCTGGAAATGAGAACAGCGAAGTATCTGGCGAGCCACTGAGAGGTATGGGTGGTGGCGCCCTTCGCGTGGGCCACATGGATGGAGAAGCTGTCTGCGAACCAGGGTGGTTCATGGCTTCAGGTTCAATCTGCGAACCAGGATGGTTCGCGGCTTCAGGTTCAACCTGCGAACCAGGATGGTTCGTGGCTTCGGGTTCAATCCGCAAACTAGGGTGGTTCGCGGAGGGTTCCAGGCGGGCATTGACGGCCAAGGCCGGTGCCGATCGGAGGATCTTTGGTCGGGGATTCTCCCATGGAGGAGGGTGATACGCGGTACGACAGATGGGAAAAGAGGCATAAAGTCCCTGGTTCATGGGGAAGTCATCCACAGAGGGGGTATGGTTTGCGGTTCTCCTTTTTTTGTTATTTTAGGTTTGTGGTTCACCAAATTATTATGCCTTTTCCAATTCCTTCTTAATTCATATACCTACTGTGGTTCGCGGATGGGAATTTCACTATTTTCTAAATCTGAAGCATTCCTTCTCCTTCCGAATCTCCAATCCCTCCAAATCTGATTCCAGTTCTCTAATTCCCTTCTTCTTTCCCCCTTGGTCTCCTTTTATATAGTGGGGAAAGGAATGTATCTGTGGCCACGCAACACCCTTTTGCGGAGGCCCATAACCAAATACCCAGTTCACAGCTGACTTGGTCAATCTGTGATTCATGGTGGGTTTTGAACACTCCCCCACCCCCTCTACGAGGCGAACTCAGGGAGTGCTCCGTGGCTGCAGAGGGTTCCACCTCTATTCCGCGAACGACAGCGGGTGTGGCTTGAACCGGTCGACGCGGTCCGTGGTTGGGGTAGTTCATGACGATGAACCGGAATCATGCCCATCCTGCCTCACGACCGTAGAGGCTCTCCGCCTCCATTTCACGAACGACAATGGTTCGTGGAGGGGGTGCCTCACGGTGCCTGGCCACGTTCGCGGAGGGGGTGCCTCGTGGTGCCTCGCGGTGCCTGGCCGCGTCATTCTTCCATGGACCGGTTCGTAGACCAGTCCTTTTTGTGTCTCTTCTTTGATTATTTTCCTCAATTCTTTGGGGGATTTGGGTAAAATTTCCTTTGTGGATTTTTCAGGACCCTACAATCATCTTACTCTTATTTACTTCATAACTAGAACCCTTTTTTACATATCATACTTAATATATTTCTTCATATATCAGGTAAAAGAAACATAATAAAAGGTGAGATTAAATGCTCAGTAAGGGAAAACAAGGGAGATAATAATGATTTCATAATAATAATATGAGCATAATGGTATGAGAACATGAACATAACATTTGAAAATTATAACCTATATATCAAATATCATAATATTGATTCATAGAATAGTTCATAAGACATGAATCTTAAAGAAAATAAGGGACATGATCCATGAGAGAATAACATTTCATAAGACACATAATTTATGGCATACAAATAAGCATGAAAAATAACTTCCTTATTAGTCAAGGCTCATTAAAAGACCAACATAGTGGAAAAATTCATGTAATGAACAAGGTTCACTTTCTATTAACGCCTTGTCTTAATGAACTCGGTTCACTCCTTGTTCCATCTTTGTCTTACTGAACCAGGTTGATTCCCCATTCCATCCCTATCTATTTCATGAGATATAAATATTTATATAATGTATTGAAAGGAGATATATGTCCCACCCATAATATAATGAAAACCATACATATGTGTTCCAATAGAACATAAACCATTCATTATATTATAAATTATGAAAATAAATGAGTTTCATAAACATTTGATCATAATATAACTCATGGAAAAGTAAAGGAATTCATAAACATCATTCCATAATGAAAAAACATTCAAATAAATAATAAGGATGACATAATTTGATAATATCCCTAATAAATAATATGTAACAACAAATAATGTTGTCTTATATGGAAAATTATCTTTAAATATCACTTGAAATAATTCTTGAGGAAAATATTCTTTTTATTTTGAAAACATTATTTTTAAAAGACATGAAATTAAAAAGGAAATTTTATTTTAAAAGAACTATATAATATTATATAGTAATCTTAAAATAATTAATTCATCATTATTATGGTAAAATCATCTCATGTTGTATAATAAAAAAAACACTCCTTTCATATTTTTGTCAGAAAAGTCACAAAGTACCTTATTAGGAAAATGCTAAAAATATTCCTTTCAACCAATTTTTTAAAAAGTAAAAAATTTGGAAAATGAAATTAAAAATCAATGGAAGAATATTAAAAAATTTGAAAACATTTTTAGAAAACATGGAAATTGAAGAGAAATATTCTCTAGTAGATACTTAAACATAAACAATCACGAATAATAATGAGATTGTGAAATAAAACTTTACCTCAAGTCTTGCCTTTCTTAATTCACATTCAACCCTATTTTATAAGAAATATGGATTTATTATAAATTTATTACATAAAATTAATCCTACCATACCATGTATTTTTTTATAACCTCTTATCACCTATTTATTAATAATTTTTTATTAAAATCACTATTTTAGGTGATAACTGATTCATTTTCCAAGCATATTTTAGTTTAGAAGTCTTGGTCCTTATAATTTGATATTTTGTATCATCATTTATAGAATTTTAATAATGGTATAAAAATCATATATAACGAATTATATACATGTTTATAATCATTCATAGAAAGTAGAGATATAAAAAATATTTACACCGTTCATGGAGACGGTAGGCCGTACATATACATGAACATTTTTTTTCATTTTTTGATTAATTAAATGATAGAAAGTTAAATAATAATTCATTTTTCAAGAATAATCGTTATATAATATATATAATATATATAATATATATTTAGTAAACCCATCATAATACCCATCCATAAAAGATGGTGATGAAAAATTAATTATATCACTACGTGGAGAAGACAATCTGTACGTACGAACGGGTGATACTCTCACTTCTTGTTTGATGGGAAAGATTGTGTATAATGATTTTTTAATAATAATAATAATATTTTAGAATATTTATTACACTGAAGTTATTATTTTATGATAAAAATTATTGATTTAGTGGAGGTAAGAAAGAGTAAAAAAGAAAATGATCAGTTAGAGTGATTACCTCTTCTACAAAAAGTTTCCTTTAGATCTCCTATAGAGGGATATAGGGTTGGTATTTTTAGAATGAAATAACCTTTATAATGTGAATAGGGAAGTTGAGAAGATAAATTAGAAGGGTATGTTAGATCTATAAGGCTCAAAGTGGTGAAAAGAAGTGGGGGAGGATGCCCCTTTTATAATTGAGGTGAGGGACACTTTTGGAACTTCTCAAAAGATTTAACTTTAATAAATTCATTTTCTATCCAAATACCACCAAATGGAAATGGATTATAAGATAATATAATAAAATTTGTAATATAATCAATGAATATATTTTAGATAAGTTTTTTTTATTTCAAACCTTATCATTTGGATTAACCCTTAGTTAACCTCTTTTAATTTTCACAACAGTAACTACTTTTTGAATATTAAAAGATTGTAATTTTTAATTATATGGTATAAATTGGAAGTTAAATATAAAATTTATGATATTTAGACTATATAATAATAAATTTTTATTTTATAAATATTTTAATGACATTAAAATAATTTAATAAAATATTAATCTTGTAAAATTTCATTATTATGAATTTTTATACTATTCACTACTTTGACTTTTAAAAACATAAATAATACATGTTGAATTTGAAAAAACAACTTTAGTATATCCTTAATATGTCAAGTTCATCTATATAATTCGTGGATTACCTTAGATATCTCAAATTATATTACTTTTAATATTTTTAAAATCATTTATTTTATTTTTATAATAATTAAATAATTACTACATCAGTGTTGTGTAAGAATTGAGGTTAATTATTGAATTCATTAAAATTATAAATAAATTACCATGATGAAGATAAATCTTTTATAATTTAAAATACTATTTATAGTTTAACATATCCTCCAAATAATCCCATATTAAAAATGTTATAGTTATTAAAAACATGAAAGTGACATATTTGACTTTTCTTTAAATAAAATACCATAAAGGTCCTAATCTCATTTAAATGGCCCAAAAAGTCATAATTTTTTTATGAAAATAAGTTTAATATGTTCAAAATGAAAACTTATATTTGTTCATAACCTACTTTTATCTCCATGTGGACACATAAGAGATCTTTGAGAAAAAGAAAGTGACATTTTCCGACTTTCTTTGATTTCAATAACATATTAGTCATTTTTAAGGGAAAGTGTACATTTAACAGCTCAATTTAGAACCTTATGTGTTAAGGGTGTAATTGAATTTATCCATTAATAAATAGTATGAAAATTTATGGCCTTATCACTTATTTTTAATCCATATTAACTTGTTTTACCAATTTATCGAGGTAATAAATTTTACCACTATAACTATTCCTATTGAATAAAATAAAAGGGGTTTAATTACAAAATTTTAACCTAATTATTATAAATATATAATCAATTTTTCAAAATTCAGATAACATAAGTTTCATAATTTAATTTAAAATTAAATCGACAAAACATAATGAAAAACAATTTTTTAGAAACATGACCCTTTAAAAAAATTATACTAAATTCAAGTAAAAAATACACTTCAAAAAAAATAATTGGATTGTTTTAAATTAAAATGTAATAATTAAGATTAAAAAAATACAAAACATAATTTCACCTTGTAAAAACTTTAAAAAGAAAATGTAGTTTTCAATAAAAATAAGTATTTTTCACTATTCCTTGAAAAATAAATGTTTTAAAAAAATTATAAAAAAATAATTTTAATATAATTCTGAAATTAAAAATTCCAAAATGAAATTAATTTTTTCAAATAAATTTTATATTAATTCTAAAAATTAATATTCACTCATAAAAACAGTAAAAACTCATTTTGAAGAAAACATATTTTTGAAGAATAAAACGACTTTAATAAAAAAAATTATGTGATAATTTTATAAGAACATACCAATAATTTCTTATTGAGTTAGGTATTTATTTATTAAATTAGTGATTCCTATTCATTCCCAACATTTTAATTTCTAGGTTATAATGAAAATATTATATTTTAATAATATTTCATGATTGGTCTAAACTTAATATTACGTGCAACACAAACTATAAAAGAAACAAAATTAGTTAAAAATATATTTCATAAAATTATTAGGGTGTTACATGGTTAGTATGGGAGTTTTTAGAATGATTAATAATCTTATAGAAAGTTAAGGAGGAATGTTATGTCCTTGGTGGTTACCAGCAAGCTTTGGATGTCTCTTAGTAGAAGTGGGAGGACATCTTGATGGATTTTATCGCCAATTAAACCTAGGAATAGGGTGATATGATGTTATCTGGGTGATCATGAATAAAATAACATTTTTTTTCTCACTTTTTGGAGATTCAGGAGTGGATTTCCATGGACATCCTGGTTATATGGTGCATGGATGATGTATTGAGGCCTCATGGGGCCTTGACAACCATAATTTTTGACTGATACTCTTGGTTTAATTTGTGATTATAGTGGGGATTACAACATAAATTTTCATCTCAGATGTGACTTAACACTAATTTGTAAACCCAGATGAATAAATAGATAAAGCTGACTATCCAAATGCTATAAAATATGTTTTGGGGAAGCATATTTTATTTTTGTGGATCATGGGTGTGACACCTAACTTTGGTTGAGTTTTCTTATGAAAATATTTACCACTCATCCATTGGTATGGATACCTTATAGGTATTGTATGGGAAGTCATGTTGATCATTGTTTAACTAGACCTTAATTAAGTAGGTAGCAGTTCTAGGTCCCGGTATGGTGTAGAGAATAATATATAAGTTCTAAGTGGTTTATGGGATGATAAAAGTGGAGAAAGACCGCTAGAAGGATTATACATATTGGCGAGGGAGGACTTTAGAGTTTGATGTTGGAGGCCATTTTTTCATGAAGGTTTCCTCTCAGTATGGTTAGTAGATGTTTGTTCAGGGAATCAAGATCTCACCCCTATTTGTTAGACCCTTCGTGGTGTTGGTGCGCATTGGTGAGGTGGCCTATCAGTAGAAAATACCTCCATAGCTGGATAGAGTTCATGATTTCTCCCATGTGTCTGAGATCCATAGTTATCTTTATGATGATTCCCATGTTATAAATTGGGTGGGGGTGTTGGATACCATGGATGATGTGTGGTTCATGGAATTATCTATCAAGATTTAGAACCACTGAGAACAGGTGCTTTGAGGGAATGTTATTCCTTGATCTGAGTCCTATGGAGTCATAATGTCATAGAGGAGAGTACTTGGGAGAATAATTCATAGATTTAAACCCAATACCTTGATTTTTTATTCCCATATGTTTTGGATATTTTTATATTAGAAATTTTTATTTTCATTTAAAATCTCATTATTATGTTTTGTAATCCTATTGTGTTTTGAGATATGGTTTCATCATTTTTTGAGTAGTATCTCAATAGGGAGTGTTGTATGGTTTCCAGGGGCTGGTGTTTCCTTTAATGTTTTTATTTTTGTTTGATTCTCAAGGATTCGAATAATTTTATTTAATTTTCTATAACCTTTCTGCTTATAAATTTTTCATTTTTTTGGAAGACTTGATATGGGATTAAGGAAGGGAGAAGAGTAGATGGAGTTAAATCTGCAACTACAAGCGGTGAATCACATTGTGAATCACCAGTTCATAGTGTGAAAAATGTTTTATAGATCATATTCACTACTTTAATATATAATTTATGCTCAGGTCTGATTTATTCTATGAAATATTGTTCACATCATGAATGTTTATGGTGGAGTTTTTTGGGTTCTATCTTAGAATGTTTCACGATGTGAAAGTATATAATCACAACATGAAATTAATGTATATTTTTTATATTGGGATCCTTTGATAAAGAAAAATTTTATTGATAAATTACATAATTTCCTCACATTGTGTTAAATATTTTTATTTATAAATTATTTAGGATTAGATCATTCATTTTAAAATTAGATAAAAATTCTTGTTTTTCTCTATATTGTAGTATTTTAGCCATAAATATTTTTATGTGATTCATTTGAACATATTTAAAAAAAAATTGTTCCCCACTAAATGGGATATAGATTTTATTTAGGAAATCTGAGTTGGATCATGGATTTGATTCAAGTAAATGGTACATGATTTCAAAGATGGAACATAGTTTCTAGATTGGACACCATTTCAGTATTTGGGCCATAACTTATTCATCTATGATTGGATTGTGCCAAAATTTGGAGAAAATATGACAAAACAAATTTTTCACAAATAATCCTTATGGAATATTATATTTTTCATGCATTATTGAGGACAAAGAATCGATTCAATTTGGATTAAAATATTTGGTTGAATTCCTCATTCACACTTGAAAAGTCTTAAAACCCTAGCCTCCCCTCCACTTTATAAATTTTTTCTTTCTCATTTGGAGGGGTTTTTAAGTTCCTTATAGGACTTAAATAATAATAAAATTGGTTCTTTTCCATTTAAATATTCCATTTGAGGAGGGAATCTTTCAATCTAGGATCTCCTCCAAAATAATCTTCTTTTCATCTTTTTTATTGTAATATTGTTGTTGTTGTAATAAAATCTCTATTTATCTTCCATTTATTATGTTATTTTCATTTTTATTCTTCATTATTTTAATTATTTTTTCTATAACTTAGGTTTATAAATGTGATTGTGTTATATCCTTTCTAAACCTTTGTGAATGTAATTCATTTCCACGATGACTACACTGCCCATGGATGAGTAATTTTTCTTAGTAATCGATCTAATTCTAAACTTTTTTATTTTTTTTTATTTTAAATAAATGATCTAATTTAATTAACTTAATATGATATATTAATTGATTTTTTAATTTTTAAAAAAAACTAAGAAATAAATTGAACAATTAACTCAAAACACGCGAGGTCGATAATTGTGTAAATTGTGAGAGCACAATATTTTTTCGGTAAAATGAAACAACATGAAATAAATCTGTAGATTTTAAATAAAATACAATAAATAAATTAATCCTTATTTCCATAATTTATATATTCCCCAATTTACCACTGACTATAAACTATCCTTGGAATGATAATCAAAGCAGGGTGCTACGATTGCATGTTCTGAATTTAACCTAGGGTTTAATTCATTTCATCTTTATGGTAAAGTTAATTATCATAGGGTTCGGGGGTTAAAAAATTAGGGGATCATAATTAAGTGGATATTACTTTAAATGATAATGATTAATAATTAAGTGAAGAGGTATAGTTAGAATGATTACATCTTTTAAAATATTTTCTAAAAAACATATTCTCATTGCGCTTTATCAATTTAATTTAAAAAAATACAATCTTCTTCCATCCTACATCTTCAAGATTTATAAAAATTAATCACCCCAATAATTTTATGTAGTGTGGTTATTTTATTTATAAAATAAATTTAATAACTTTTTAATTACTTTCTCATTCGAGAGATAACCTTAGTCATCCAATCTACTGCACCTAAATAACCAAAATCAAACATCATTTGAGAGGTCCCATGATATCACCTTTATAATTGGATCTATTTTTGAGGATGAAAATAATTATTTCAACCAATTATATGTATTTTATTTTTTTTAAATCATTTTATTCTTTTCTTCTCTTATTTCATTCTTAATTCCCCTTTCTCAAGTTTTCTTTTTTTCCTTTTTTTCCTTTTTGGACCGTCATCTCAAAATTATTTTATTTTTATTATAGTTAATTTTTATCCATTTACCTTTTATTTTTCATTGATTTATGACCCAAAGTAATCTTGAGGATCTCTTAGATCTTGACCCTAAGATTGAATGTATCCTTAGGAATCAAATCAGGTAGTCTCAATCTTTGGGACATTTCAACACTAAACCAATTGGAGAATTCTTCCATTATAGGCACATTGAAACTGGAAATACTTCATAATCAAACATAAAATAATAACCAATGGATAAAAATAATAATAATAAACTTAATAGAACCATTAGATAATTAGATGCACTAACTATTAACTATCAACCAAATTGTATTATATACCCAAATCTTGAGTCGAAATTAAAACTAAAATATGGATTGATACAAATTATTAAGAATTTTTATGGCCTCTCTAGAGAGGATCAAAATAAACACCTTAAAGAATTTAATGTGGTTTTCTCAACCTTGAAACCAAGAAATGTCTCTAAATATCAAATCAAACTAAGAGTGTTCCCATTCTCACTAGATGTAACTGAAAAGACTAGATGTATTATTTACAACCTAAATATGTAACATGTTGGAATGATTTGAATAATCTTTTCTTGTAGAGATTTTTCCAGCATCAAGGACAACTTCCTTTTGATAATAGATATCATGAATTAAGAAATCCCAAGGGGATTCAATGTATGAGTATTGGGTGTGAATCAAGAACTTTTGTGTAAGATGACTACATCAAAAAATCATTAAGAAACTCCTTATCCATTATTTCTATGAAGGTCTCAATCCTATGGAAAGAGGTATGGTGGATGATATGGCTGGAGGGGAATTGGTCAACAAAACACTAGTAGTTTCACCTGTGTTTATTGAAAATATGGCACAAAATTCTCAATGATTTGGTGATCGAAGTGCACCACATATTAGAGGAGTACATTAGGTAAGTCCTTATTCTATTGAAAATAATTTAATTGATAATAATTTGGAATAATTAACTACTATGGTGAGAAATATTTCTTTTGGAGAAAAATACACCCCAACCCACTCTTACGAGACCTTGTAGAATATTTACTAAGACAGACCACCCAACTAATTATTTCCCCCAACTACATGAGGTGGAGGATTGCATACCAGTATTCCTTGAGAGACCATATCAATATAAGCAACAACCACATCCCTAGAATAATTATGATTCCTTTTCACTAATATAAATCCAAGGATGGAAATATCAACCAGACATGAGGTATGAATCTGGACAACAACAAAGGCCCCCTTTTCAACAAAACATCCAACAAATTTTGCCTTACCAAAAAGCTTTTAAACAACCCCAAAAGAGATTTGAATTCCATGTATAGAAAATTAAACAAAAACAAGGTAACTATCAACCAAATGTAGATTCTAATACTTATAACCTTTTGAAACAAATGGTTCTTAATCAATAGAACGAGGAGATGATTCAAGGATCATATTTGAGGGAGTTGAAGACTCAAATGATCTAGATTTCCATCTCCCTCCATAAACTTATAATCAATAACTCCGTATATATTCCTTCCTAGCCTATTCCAAACCCCAAGGGGGAATTTCAGTTCCATCACATTGAGTTGTGGGAATAAAATGACTGAAAAACCTACTCATACCATTCCCCCAAGATTCACCCAACCTGAGGATATTTCCCCATCATCACCATACATTGAAAAACTAAGTGAGAAAGAAAAGGTAAGAATAAAATTTATGTCATTCCTCCTAAACCCCTTCCATTTCCAAATAGAGTTGTTCAAATCAAAAATATGGATGAATAGGTGATGAAAAAAGAGGTCTTGAACACATTCAAGGGAATTGAGATAAACACCCACATTATTGAGTCCATTAATAAAATACCAATGTATTCCAAAATTTTAAATGAACTTTATTCCATTAAAAGAGGGATTAGGGGAAATGAAATAATCAATCTTGGAAGGAATGTCTGAGCACTAATTACACAAACTCAAGAATTTCCAACAAAGTTCAAGGATTTGAGGACATTCACCATCCCATTCAGCATAGGGGAGTTACACTTTTTTTATGCTTTTTGAGATTTTTGAGCTTCCATAAATATGATTCCTCATTATATATTATCTTCTTTAAAGGTTGGAGAGTTGAATATGATGAGATAAGTGGTGTAGTTGGCGAATAGTGCTATAACATATCCAATGGAAGTCCTTGAGTATGTACTTGTTTGGGTGAGAGATGTGATCTTTCCAACATATTTCTACATGATTAATAGGGATAATGATAAGGTGAATTATTGTTCTCTCATTATCCTAGGTAGGAACTTCCTAAAAACTGAAAAAACAATCATAAATGTCCATTAGGGTACACTTTCCATGTATTTTTGTGATGAATTTGTTATATTTAATGTTATAGACTTCATTAAGTACCCCTTATAGGACCATTCTGTTTTTGTTATCTCCCATTTTGAACCACCAAGTAAAAAAACCATGGATTTTTATTGTATTATTCTTAGAGAGATCGCGATCATTGGTTTTTTTATTACTAAGAGAACATCCACACCTATTTATAATTCACAAACCTATCTTGGATTTGATTTTTTATGTGGATTTATATTCTGATTTTGATCATATTCACTCTAATTATAACATGGCTATAGAGTATGCTGATGGAATTGATGCATTACTCTCTAATTTTGATGATGTATATCCTGATACAGATGTTAATTGTGCTCATATTTCAGTTCCTTCAATGTATCCATCTATACATCACCCCCTTCATTGGAAATCAATCCATTTCCACCAAATATCAAATAATCATACTTTTTGAGTGGTTAGAGATTACCTATTATCATTTCTAACAATATCCCTTTTGAACATGAAGAGAAACTTTTGAATCTTTTGAGGGATAACATTAGGGAAATCATGTGGACCTTAGAGACATATATAGTGTTATCCCATCTATTTTCATGCATATTATTCTTTTATAGGATGGGGATAAACTATTTATGCAACCAAAAAGGATACTTAATCCAACTATTCTGAAATTTGTTAAAAAAGAATTTGAAAATTTACTCAAGGTAGGTATCATTTATCCCATTTCAAATTCCCAGTGGGTGATTCCTTTTCAATTTGTTCCAAAGAAAAGTGTTGTTACTATTGTTATAAATGAGACAGATGAGTTAGTTTTTATGACGACCCAAAACAATTGGTGTGGGTGTATTGATTATAGGTAACTAAATCAATCCACTTGCAAGGACCATTTTCCCCTCCCATTTATTGAAAAAATGCATGAGAGACTAGCTGAGATGACACACTGCTATTTCTTGAATGGATTATTTAAATATTTTTAATTTCCTATAAATCTGGAGGGTCAGGAGAATACAACATTCACTTTTCCATTCGGTACATTTTCTCATCAAAGGATTCCATTTGGACTTTGTAATGACCCAAGTGCCTTCTAGAGATGCATGGTGAGTATTATTTTTTCAAATTTCATTAATACCTTCATAGAGATATTTATTGACGATTTTACAGTGTATAAATCTTCATTTGATTAATTTAACTTTAGTTTGGTAAAGGTTTTGAATCATTATATTGAGAAGAATCTGATTTTGAGCTTTGAAAAATGTAATTTCATGGTAGATCAAGGAATTATCTTAGGGAATGTAGTTTCAAAACTTGAAATATAGGTTGATAGATCTAAGATAGATATTATTTTATCCTTTTTATATCCATTATGTGTGCATGATGTTAGATTATTCCTATGGAATGTAGGATTTTATCGATACTTCATAAGATGTTTTAGTGAGATCACTCTACCTTTATCTAAATTTCTACAATTTTTTTTTATTTTTTTATGATTCATGTAGGGTATCATTTTATTAACTAAAGAAGTATCTTACCACCCCACTGATCATAAATCCCCCATGGTGGGAGATCCCTTTTGATCTTATGTGTGATATGTCCAACTTTTTGGTTGGAGCAGTCTTATCTAAGAGGGTGTAAGGGTGGTCCCATGTAATTTCTTATGCATCGAGGACTTTGGATTCATCCCAAGAAAATTACATCACAATAGAAAATAAGTTTCCTATTATTATATTTTCTTTAGGTAAATTTTGTTCATATTTATTTGGATTTAAAGTAGTTTTTTTATGATGATGTAGATTTGAGGTACCTCTTGAATAAGCCAGATGAAAAGATCAGACTTATCTGATAGATTCTTCTTATTCAAGAATTAAATATTGAGATGAAGGAAAAGAAGGGTTTAGATAACTTGGTGGTAGACCACATGATTAGTATTACTCACACACTAGAGAATGACACATTGGACTAGGTACCACTTCGGGATAATTTCCCTGATGAGCATCCCTGTGTAATCTTAGGTATGGATCCTTAGTATGGAGATTTAGTAAACTACATTGTTTCCTATGAAATTACTATAAATTTAAAGAAACATAAAGTCTAAAAATTAAAGAGTGATTTTATACTCTATATTATATTATCCTAGCATGTTCCATGATGCTCATGTGTTTTTTATGTAATGATCACTTTTCCAACACACTAAAAACATTTCAAGGAGACATGAGATTCCACAAAAACCCATATTATTCTATGATATTTTTTATGTTTGGGGAATTTATTTTATGGTTCATTTTGTTAGTTCATTTGGTTTCTTATAAATCTACTTCTTTGTTGATTATGTTAGAAAATGGGTAGAGGCCAAGGTGACCTGGACTGATGATTCTCATGTTGTAGTGGATTTTTTCAAGGATCAAATTTTCTACAGTTTTGGAGTACCAAAGTCCATCATAAGTGACCAAGGGACACACTTTTACAATCAGAATGTGGCTTCCCTCCTTCAGAGGTATAGGGTGATTCATACAAATTCTACTCCATACCATCCCTAAACAAATGGTCAGGTCGAGGTTTCAAATCAGGAGTTGAAACAAATTTTGGGGAAAACTATGCTATTGAATAAGGATTGGAGAAAGTGCTCAGATGATGCACTATGGGCTTATAGGACAACATTCAAAACTCCCATTATTATTTCCCCCTATTGGGTCATTTTTGGTAAAACATATAATCTTCCCATGGAGGTTGACCGTTGAGCATATTGGGATATAAAGAAAGGAAACATGGATTTATTCCAAGCTGTAATTCAAATGATGATGCAATTTCAAGAGATTGAGGAGATTCAATTATTATCATATGATAAAACAAGGATTTACAAGGAAAGATCAAAATCAAATCATGATATAATGATCCAAAAAATTAAGTTTCATGTAAAAGAGAATGTATATATCTTTATAGTTCATGACTTAAGCTAATTCCCGATAAGCTGCATTCCAAATGGCCAGGTCCTAATGTTTTTTTTATAATGTTTTTACTTATAGTGTAGTATAGATTACACAATAAGACACAATAAGAAGTTTTAAAGTCAATGAGAAACATTTAAATCAATACATTGAGAGACTTACTACCAAAGTAGTCGATTTCATCATAATGCATGACGCCATCATCATTTGAGAATATCAGGATGTTTTGAACCCTTTCACTTTTATATTATTTTTACTATTTAAAATTATACATTTCACATGCACATATCATCTCATAGGTTCACATTTAGTACAATGTAATATTTTATGTGTGGGTGAGGGGATTACATTTTGGGATAACATCTTTAGAATTTTTATTTTTGTGTTTTTGTATGTGTTTATTTTGCGCTAATTTAAAAAAACCATGTAACATGATCATTT
Organism: Viscum album; assembly: GCA_963277665.1. Classification (NCBI taxonomy): domain Eukaryota; kingdom Viridiplantae; phylum Streptophyta; class Magnoliopsida; order Santalales; family Viscaceae; genus Viscum; species Viscum album. The sequence goes on along the minus strand of OY728145.1, from coordinate 24,210,902 downwards.
AGATATGGAACGTTTAAAAAATTCATATTTTAAAAATTCATGGGTGGCATGATAAGCATGAGAAAGATTTCATTTTTAAGGGTTTATTTTTATAAAACTGGAAGTATCTGATGATAAGATTGGTTTTTTTCATTATAAAACCTTTTAGATTTTGACATCATTCTTTGTGATATTTGTTTATGGTAAAATGTGTCATTAATTTCTCCACACAACTTTTCATAAAACTAGGTCTTGTGAAATTTTTCCTAATCAATTGAAGGTATATCTAAGTTAGGTAAAACAATTCATCTTATATTAATGATTGATCCATACACTCTTTTCTCTTCCAATCAATTTCATTACTTTATCGAATTGACCTATGCATGTGTACCTAATATCCAATAGTTGTACGACCTCAAAAAAATAAAAAAAATTATTATCTTAATAAAGAGGGGAGTGATAAAATGGACAACATGTGGGGATATCTTGTTCAGGATCTTTAGTATTGAATTTCAGGAATGATTAAGTGAGTGGGTTTTAAAATTTTATTGCAAAGGAATATCGAACACGTATGGTAAAATTAAACCATGTAATAAGAATTGTTTTAATTGACCTGAATATACTAAATAAAGGGTGTCGAAATGGACTTGAAATGGTTTTCACACACACACATGTGGAGAATTAATGACATGGTAGAACCATAACTTTTTTAACTATGATTAGTGTTATTAATCTCACTGGATATTGTTTTGATAAAATTTATGAGATGGTGAATTTTAAATTTATTGATATTTACTCTTGATGATATTCTTACTTTTCCTATATTTCCATTGTGGATTGAAATTAATTGAACAATTAACAACATGTGATAAATTTGTAAAGTTCAAATAAAATACCATAACTCAATTCATCCAAATTTACATAATGGGTATATTCCCTAATTTACTACCAACCATAAGTTGTCCTTGGAACGACAATAAAAGCCAAGGGTGCTATGATTGCTTATTCCGAATCTATCCTAGAGTTTAATTCAATTCATTTTTATGGTAAAGTTAATTATCATAGGGTTTAGGGGTTAAGAAATTTGGGGATCATAATTAAGTGGACATTAATTTATATGATAATAAATAAGAAGTAAGTGAATAGGTAGAGTTAGATCAATTACACATTATAACATATTTTATAAAAAATATATTCTCATTGCTTTTTATCAATTTCATTTCAAATATAAAAACAAAAAAAAAATCTTCTTCCAGAATACATATTCAAGATTTATAAATGTCAATCACTCCCCATTCTTTTAAGTTATGTGTTTAATTTATTTTAATTTATTTCCAAAATACCTTTAATATGTTGTTTTAATTACTTCCTCCTTCATGAGATTACCTTAGCCAGACACTCGACTACACCTAAATAACCAAAAACCAAACATTATTTTAGAGTGCTCACAATAGCACAATTCTTCCTTGTTCTGTGGTGGATGTGAATTGTGTGAGGTTTGCTACATAAACCACCCTTACACGCCATGAATGGGGAGATTTATAGGATGTCTATTTGTTTCAACCCACCTTTCTATCATTATCCCATAATTACTATAAAAAATTATGTTATTCCTAAGAGAATTTGGGAGACCTAATAACCTCTAATATTTTATGTCCATACTTGGATTCTAAAGATTCAATATTAGATATTTTGAGTGATTTCTCTTTCCCTTTCTCTTTTTTTCTTTCTTGTTTATTTAGAGATCTTATAGAGGATATGATGTTTGGATTTATAGGTTTATTGGGATATGATTTTGATGAGATATTTCTAAATTTTGTATTTATTCAAGGATACCTTATGTAATGGCCCGGACCTCTTCGGTCCATTACTTTGTGAAATGTTGGTATTGGAGGTGTTCTGGGAGGTCAAGGGGACTTATCCCTAACACTTTGCCAATTTTCCGGTTCTGTGAACAGTGTTTCTAGTTTTATGAACAGTAACAGATCGGTGAGACAGATCAGTTTCACAGATCGGTGAGACAGATCGGTTTCACAGATCGGTGAGACAGATCGGTTTCACAGATCGGTGAGACAGATCGGTTTCACAGATCGGTGAGACAGATCGGTTTCACAGATCGGTGAGACAGATCGGTTTCACAGATCAGTTTCACAGATCGGTGAGACAGATCGGTTTCACAGATCGGTGAGACAGATCAGTTTCACAGATCGGTGAGACAGATCAGTTTCACAGATCGGTTTGACAGATCAGTTTCACAGATCGGTGTGACAGATCAGTTTCACAGATCAGTTTCACAGATCGGTGTGACAGATCAGTTTCATGTACAGTAACGGTGGGTGAACAGTGTTTCCAGACTCCTACAGTTTTGCCCCTTTTGACGTTTCCTTTGACGTAAAATACATTTAAAGCCTTATTTTAAGGGCTCTTAAGGCGATTCAAATGCCATAAATCCTATATTAATTATTCCTAAGGCTTGGAATTTTTTACTTGGTCAAACCGCGTGGGTTAATGCGGTCCGTTTTTAATGGAGAATTAACCGGATCTTAAACCGTCACTTCGTTAAATCTTAAAAAGGGACGAGATATCATTCTCCCTTGTTCCTTCCCTTTGTTCTTAACTAAGAGGCGCTAGAACCTTTCAATCCTTTCCGTAGGAGTTGCACAAACAACCCTTACTCCTAGGATCAGTCCCGCTCTGTTGGATGCAACCAAGCTGTGTCGATCATTCTTCCACATAGGTTTTCGCGAGGGGAGGATTGTGACCCGCTGTGTGGATAAAGGACGTCAAGAACTCTTCGAGGTAGGGGATTCATGGCTTCTCTAATTGTATATGTGCAATCGTAGAATTAACATGATTTATTCCTTTGGATCACAATGAAATTGACCTAATTAAATACTTGAACCGGATTAAAAGAATTGGTTGATCGCATGTTGATGCTTTATACCGTGATAACGGTTTGCCTCATGTTTTCCTAGATATAGCGATACCTATGTTTTCTTTGACTTTGTTGTTCGTTCATGATAGAAATTGATAATGAACGTAAAGCCGGAATTAGTTGTTAATTAATTGGCTAAAGCTAAAGAGGCATGTTATTAATCTGGTTATTGCTGTTGTTGTAGTTGTTCTAATTTGAGGATAATCAAATTAGGGAAGTAAGCATGGTTATTTAATTGTGATAGCTTACTGATTAGGTATCCATGATTGGAACCTACGAATAACAAATCTGTTAATTCGATATGGATTAGAGAACAGATTATGTGGGAATTTCTAAAAGGGTTCTGAGTTACCCTCTCGTTTGTTAAAGGGCCATGAGCCCATTTTGTGATGTTTGTTTTCCTGCTGCTTGTGCTGTGATGTGAGCCTGGATGGCTGTTGTGATATGTGGAGGCATGGAGACTTGTGGTTGTGGCAGCGGATGACGCCTAGTGTGGCGAGATGCATTGGTTTATGCATATGGGTGTCGGGAAGGACACCAAGGGTGATGGTATGAGATGAATGTGATGGTTTGATGTTGGTGGTTTGGTTTGGTTGTTTATCTGCTTTACTTTTCCCCACTGCTCAAGGCAGCTGGTCTTGCTTACCCTCTTTCCGAAGGAGGTGAAGACACGCGGGGTATGCCACGTGCTTTCCGTGTTTAGCCTCTCGATGGAGGATGGGTCTATGCTCTTTCTATAGGCGGCAAAGACACGACGGGTAGTATATCTACTCACCGTGTTGAGCCTCCTTTGTGCTTAGAAGCATAGGATGTTTTTCTAGAATGCCTGGGAATGTGGAAAAGTAATTCGGTAAGGAGTATTTGATTAAATGGTGAAAATCCACGGGGATGGAGATGCTGGAATTGAAAGGTGATGTGAATCTTAAAAATGAGCAGTTGTTCTGAAAGTGACGCCAATTCAGTTTAATGTGGAACTGTTCATTCTTAATTAATGTTTAAAGAATTAATTAACATTCAGTGGAATTGATAAATGAGAATGGAGTAATCTAATGAAGTTCTTCAATCGGTTGTGTGCTTATAGGATACCTAGTCTTTGAAGTAGCAGCCTGGAGTCTGAGAGACGTTAGCTGCAGTTGTATCTAAGACTAGGTAATGCCCATAGTGTGGATGTGAGTTACTTATATATTCTGTACTTTTTGTGTTTCTATACGCTACTCCACCCTTTCGGTAAGGGCAACTGACACCCCGGGGATTCTGAGCCCTGGGGGGTGTTTTCCCCAACATTCTGATGGGAGGTTAAATGGCTGACTACCCCCTTTGGCCCCGCTCTCTTCTCTTGGTAGATACTTGTGCCATGAGGCACCGTGGTTAGTTACCCCATATATGTGTGTAGAGGGCTGTAATGGCTTGTGGTTATTCGCACACATATATTCTGGATATAGTATCCTATGGACTACTATAGGTGTAACGTGTATAGGCTGTGATGGCTTGAGGATCCTTACTCGGTGTATGGGCTGTAATGGCTTGAGGTATAATACCCGACGTATGATACACGTTATGCGAGTTGTGGTGGCTCCCGAAAACTACCTGGTTACCTTGGTTGTGAGGACGGTGTGGTGCTTCGCCCAGGTGTCTGCGGGCAAGCCTTTGTGGTGCACGAGGTGCAGATTGTGGAGCTTAGCCCAGGTGTCTGCGGGCAAGCCTTTGGAGAGAGATGCACAGGACGTATGTCGTTGGGGAAAAGCGGAAAACCAGTGGGGAAGTAGTAGTGGGGTACCCTTGATATTCTTTACTATATGCTATATTCTTGTATGCATTACTTGGTGAGAGTAGCCATGGTGAGGTTGGGAACATAGTATACCTGTTTAGGTGACGAGTTAGTTTCACTTGTTGTTCACTGGGCTTTAGCATGCTTTCTTTACTTTTGCACGAGAGTCTTGGGGAGGATCCTACTGAGTATACTGTTATACTCACCCTATGTACATATAAACTGTTTTTCAGGTCACTTGGAGCAGGTTGGAGATCAAGCTGGTTACTACTAGCTTGTGGTTGGAGGAGGAGCTGTTCGGGCTTGTGGTCGCTGCCGTTTTACTTTCTTTTGGGTACTTTTAGTTTTCCCTTTCAGTTGTAGTACTTTTGCATGAAATTTCATATATGTAATTGGGTTTCTTTTACATTTCAGTTATGAGTTGGAGTTGGTTGGAGACTATTCTATCTCTCTCTTCTGCATGTGTTCTCTTAGAGGGTAATGCCTCCCATTTGTGTGTGTATTATACCCTCGGTGCTAGTCGCCAACCCGGGGCCTACTGGAGGCGGGACTCGGGGGTCATTATCTCCCTTTTCACATTGCCGGCCCAGGAGGGGTACACTTTGTGGGGAGGGGGTCGTGACACCTTATGTGGTTGTGGCCTCATAGTTCATACTCTCTTTCATTGGATTACATAGTGAATTAGAAAGATTCTTTTAAGGTATGGTATTTGAGTCCTCTCTCTCACTCATTCTATCTATATCTTTTATGTGAATCCATGACATTACCATGATTTTTATTTCTATTGAGTGGATGGTATGTGTAACATCCTCACTTTTTAAAGTCGTACAAATATTTTATTTATGTTACAAAGCCTCTCATTTTATGATAGTAATGTGATTAAGAGACTAAGGAGTGGTTTGGGAGGGTCTAAAGCTCATTCAAGGCTTAGAGCTCCAAATTTGGGAAAGAGAGACTAATACACATTGTTAGAGTATGGTTAGTTCTAACCATGGGACTCAACTTTTTGAGTGATACAAAAAAACTATTGAGGTACATGTAATTAGTTATAACCATGCACCTCAGGCCACACAACCATGCAGGGTTTTCTGATGGTCTGAAAAGGGCCACACAAATTTCCCAAAACATGTTCCTAGGGATGAAAAATTCACTATAATTATATAGTATATGTGAATGAATTTGAAAATAATGTATCCAAGCTATGCACCCCTTTAAAATTTGGGTAAAAAACCAATTTTCCATTTACACCTTAAACACTCAAACCCCTCTTTCCCGTTGGTCTTTCTCTAATATCTGACTGTGTGGGAGCTTCCTACTCCCCTCTTCCTTAGGATTTGAGACTCCATCTTTATCCAACCTCCAATTTCATAGGCATTAGTTGCATTGGATGTGCATATATAAGAGATTACCTTGTCTTCCTTCCTTTATTTATATCACCATCTTCATCACTATTTTAGTGTGAGTTAATATGACCTATTTTTAGGGAATTTTTATATTTTTTTGAATTTTTTATATTCTATCTTGATTTAAGGGACAAAAAAAGATCATTTTTCTTATACCAAACTAAGGTAGGTAGTATATTACCTTTTCTATAAATCCAAGTCATTTTATAACATGCATCATCATGCCTCATTCCAGACTTTCTAAGTGTTACCTTAAATTTATACTTATTATAAATTGTTACCCATGTTATAAATGCCCCCAAATACCCTTGTTTATGGTCAGAGGTTCCCCACATCGATAAGATACACCCCTTAGACTATTCCCATGTGATTCTCATTAATTATTAAATGTTTAAATGGATAAACCACCTTTTTAGTTGTATTGGATTGGTGCATAAATGAACCGACTACCCTAAATTAAATGGGAGTGAGTGGTATGATCAAGTCAAGTGACTTACATATGAGTATGGGGTATGCCCCTTGGTTAAATGGTGCGCTAAATGAATTGAAATTCATACATATTATTGTGTTATAGCACGATAGGCCCTTATTTTATAAATGTGATTTATAGGTATGGAGTCCCATATATTTGTGATACTAAGGAAAGGTGTCCCATCTACTTATGGTACTCAAGAAAGGCATACCATCAACTTGTGATACTCTGGAATGGAAACCCACATACATGTAATCCTCAAGCATGGAATCCCATATTCATGTGACATATGGGCATTTAGTCCCATGAAAATGTGATAAATGGGCATGGAATACCAAATGAGATGTGATATATGGGCGTGGAGTCCCTTATAAATGTGATAACAAGTCAGGGTGTCCCAAATGAAATATGATATACGATCATGGTGTCCCAAATTAAATGAGATATATAGGCATGGAATCCCTAATTAAATGTGATGCACATGCATGAAAACAATAAATAAATGTGATAAGCGGGCATAAGGACCCATAAGATTCATGACACTCAATCAAGGCATCCCTTGACATTCTATGAGACTCATACTAATATCCATGGACATCTGAGTTACACATCAGGTCTTGGATAGTATTAGTATCTATATATATAGAGATAAATATCATTTTTTATATATACTATAAATATAAATATGTATCCTTATATATAGATATATCTTCACTTATTCAGAGATCTCATGACTTAGCCCGAAGCAGGAAGTGGCATCCAAGTATCTTTTAGGAACTATATCCAACCCATTTACAGTTTATATATTTATTTACATTGTTATATATGAACATTGATCATTTCAAATGAATTGGATAGATTATACAAGACATAATTGGTGGTGACCTTCCAAGTATATCTCACACCCTATTTAGGACACTATTTGATACTTGAATAGATCTTATGGATGTAGGTATGGACAAAAAGAAGAATCTATCTACATATGCTTGATTATCTAATTAAGATTGAGTACATGAAAAAAGGACCAAGCTTATTATTGTGATGCTAGAGGCGATAATTTTTGGACTTTTTTATTTTTTGTATAGCATGGTGTATGCCTATAACCCTATTCCCCTTTTTGTATATCACATGACATGAGCACCATTTTGTATATGACATTGATTCTGCATCTTCCAGTTTATTATATATCGATGACTTATTATTACACTACTGATTATTTATTTATGCTTCCACTTTTTACCAATTATTTATACCACTATGATACACTCTAATCATAAGGGTATAGTATAACTAATATACCATCATATACCCTCACTATTATTCAGTAGCCTCTAGCATACATGCAGGTGTACTTGAATTCATGTAGCCAACCGGGTTTAGTTACTTATCAGTGAAAGGGGTTTTGGATTCTACAAAGTGGTATTATAGAGATTATTTTCATTTTGTATTTCTATTTGGTAATTATACTTGAGGCTAGGAATAAAGGAAACAAGTCCCTCAATAGAAGCCGGTTGTCCAGGGATTTTAGAAAATTTTCATCAACGGGACAACATAGCTAGTCTTCACTGATGATCCTAGCCCTCGCATAGCCTGGGGATCTCACGTAAATTAAAAGAGTGAAAAAATTAAAACTGAAAACATACATATTCATATATGAAGTGGTTCTCAACTACAACTCATCATTGACAATAATTTCTTGAAGGATCCATATCAGGATCCCTATATATCATCCAAATGTGTTTAAAAATCTATGGTAGTGTCGATCATTGAATAACAGGTGCTAGCGCGATGATCCGACGATATCATCAATGTCTTGATGACCACCTCAATCCTCTACCTTTCCATGCTTAAAGGCATTCTTAAATCATCACTTGAGAGGGAGATAGTTTCTATCTAGAAGTAGGGAGGAGAGATAGGCTCTCATTCTAAATGAATAAATATTTGGTGATGAGAGACCCTCTCTCTTTATTTATAGTGGATGATGTACAACACCTGGTAGGGCTCCCCAGCCCTCAGAAAATTAACACCTGCTAAATAATAATTATGAAAAACTAAGTTTAGCCATAAATATTATTAATTATTTTATCGCATTCCAGTAATATATTTAAAAATATATTATGTGATAAACTAGAGTCATTTAACTTGACTCGTAATACCGCATAATATTAAACGAACTTGGAATATTTAAATAAAATTATTTCAATTAATATTTTCTCATATTTACTTAACTTATAAAGACTTTAAATAAATTAAATCCCAATCATTCATAACTTGAATAATAATTAATTTTATTTATTTATTGGGTGATCAATACCTTGGAAAATACTCAGACCCCGTGGTGGGGCTCACTATGTCCAATATACCTATTCAACTTAATAGGGTAGATTATAGAATATTATATTGTGTGTGAACCTCTAGACCCTTATCTTGATAACAGTGAATAAAATCCAAATACCAAGAGTGGAGTTTAGAAACTTTTAAAGGCCCCTAAAAATATAATAATTGACATAGCAATGCAAACCAATCTACAAACATGTGTTGTGTACTATAATCTCTTTGTATTTAGATATCTCATAAAGCTTCACACACACTTCTGTCATCACCCTTTTATTGATTTATTATTTATTTATCTATCTGGATGGATTTACCTTTCGACTACTTTGTCCAAATACTTATAAAGGTAGTGCCGCCTTGATCAACCAGGCCTAAGATATAAAACTTCCTTAACTTGGAAGTGACAAATCCTTTCTTGACCATTTAACTAATGTCATGCCACCAATGATTCACCCAACACAAGCCACCTCAACATGATTTAAATATTATAGTTTTTCCTTACATAAAAGTATGTAATCAAATTGAACACACTGGTAATGATATCAAGTCTGAAGACCAATACACATGTCTGTAGATAAGAACAACCAATGACACCCAAAACATGTGGTGTTCCTATTGGCAGGTCTTTCCTCATAATCTCAATACTATAGATCACCAAGTGAGAAATTAATGAGAATAATTCTTAATTATTATGATCCCTCAACACCTGATAGTCAAACAAAAACTTTGTTCAGTTAGTATGATGCATCTAGAATATATAAAGTTTGTTTAAGATTAATGTCATAGTATCTCAAGGTTCTCATTATAGCTTGGGATCTCCTATAACCTTTTGATATGATAATTAATCTATGTAAATTAATATTAAATAGTAGACACAGAAAATTCTACACTATAAAGGCAAGTAAACATCATGTACAACTAACTGTATACACGATATGGTAATCAAAAGTACTACATAGTTGGGTTTAGGGAAGCCAATATTTCAATACTCCCACTTTCACTAGATCCAACTTTCTAACCATACTTGTTAGCTACTCATATGATAAAGATCATGTTTCTATATATTAACAACATTTGTTTTTGGGTCTACCATGTTTCCACTGCGTGGCTATACTTCTATATGCGACCTCGCCTCCTTGAGTAAAACTTCTCAAGAGATGGTAACCCTGAGTATATCCCTTTTTTCCACTATAAAAACTTGAAATCTTGTCTAGTAAGAATATAATAATTTAAATTATGATAATATTTTACTTACTAGGTACGATTCCAAAAATTAGAACAAATTGTTTCTTTTAATAACTACTTCTTAACTGCCTTAGAATATGTAACATACTCGGTATTTTTAGGTATGGATACAAATGGATTATTTGAACTAGTCTCACTCACCACCTTAGCATAACTATGATATTAGATCAATCTAATCTAAAGAATACTATTTTGTTTCCCCTAAAACTAGTATCATTTCTTCTCTACTTACCCGGTACATATCTTTTTTACATTCCTAAGTACAATCAGATAGTTCTGACTGCTTCACTTGAAGTGATCCTGGATATAAATGATATCTTTCTAATATAAAGTATATCCAAGAAATTTCAATTCTTGTACATATCATGGCATACATTATTGATCCACCACCGAATTATATGGAACTCAAATCACAAATTTAATCTTCTCTCATATCCCAAACATGTTAACTTGGTGATATATTTCATGTAACATTGGCAATAATTCTACCATTGAATTGTTCCAACTTTTATTTTTAATACAATGTCACTATATGTATGATTGACTAGGTCTAAGAAAAAATTATATCTAGATACTATTTCATAGAATTTAGGTTGCTAATTTAATTCAATCACTGGAGAATTACTTTTATGATGGTCTTAACTAATTGTAATACCAATATCTGTTTTCCATATGTTTCCAAACATATTTCTCTTTTAAAACTATGGATCTCCAACTAACCTCTATTAGAAACATGGAAAATATTCATTTCATATAAATTCTATAAGATCTTGTTGCTTAATTTATTCCTAAATTGGATTTAAGTAACTTACAACCATTATTGGAATTCAATGGTGTCATCATCCCTTTCTGGTCACGTCATATAGACAACTTCCATAAAAGTTGATCTTGAAATCCAATGGCCAAATTAATGATCTTAGTAGTTTAACTATGACAAGTAAAATTCTAATGTATTTAGGCATAATGACTTGGTATAACCAATCAATACTTATTGGTACCACACTTGTACCATCCATGTATAAACACACTTGAATACCCACCAAAATATTCAATATATAATCCCCTTTTCAATTTGATACATGGAATCCATTATGGAATTTTAATTGGTATTTTAAATATTAACTTATTTCCATATATTTCTCACATGTAGGAATTATTTATCTTAGTGAATAATGTATCACTGCCCATGGTGAACTCAAAACCACCACCATGGATTTTAACCTTCCTACATAGTATGTGTCTCTGGAACATTCTTCTTCCACATGTACTTATGGAACTTGTTCCTATGCCAACCATTTGTGCATATCAAGCATTGACTAAACTCAAGTCAAACTTTCTCCCACTATCTCAATTAGAGATGTGCATCATTTTATAGAATTGTAGTCTATCAATTGACTACCACTTTTCTATCTTATGGATTTATGTAATATCTTTATCAACTGTTAGGATAATTACCTTAGATACTCAATGTGTGTAACTTGATGAATTTTTGTTTATATCCTAATAAACTCTTTTTACATTTAACACATGTCCTATTACTTAATGTATTTCCATAATAATAAGACTCTTATGATATCCATGTACCATTTTTTAATTTGGAATATTAGTTATGGTATTTTGCCATTATTTTCATAGCATGTCATGAAATATGATGTAAGTTTCTACAAGTTAAAACATTAATGATAACTTTGATGTATAAAATCGTGCTTAGGAATTGTTACACACAAAATATTGTTGATCAATGTTAATATGTAAGACTCTTCATTGATCCTTCTTATTAACATCTATATTGTGATGTAGATAAGGTAATGTGCTTCTAGGAATTACTCCACACTACATTATCATAGTCAATGAATGCTTGGTCATGATATTATTTGACATGATGATATTAAGAAACTCATATCTTCTAAACATGAACATAATTTAGTATCAAATTCCTTAATAAAGGAATCTTATGAAGTATCTTTACCATTATCTTTCCCTTGAAATAGTTGATGATCACTTGTTGAACTAATTCCATAGCCTTATAACATACCTTTATTTCAAAAGGTTTCTTTGTAAAAACTAAATACATCGATAATACCAAAGGTGTTTAGCTATGCCAAGCCTAAATACAATACTAGGTATATAATTGATGTCCTTTTAGTTTCACTTGAAAAAGAATTATCTAGCCACAACTGGGTAAGTAAGTCTTACATTTTTATATTCATCACTTATTGTCTATGAGTTTAGTATTTCTGAACTATTTGATTAGTATGAAACACCACAAATAACATTCATTATGAAACCTGGAATAATGTCTCATTATGTACAAAGTGAGCATGAGATAAATTTTTTGGTTATACTCAACAACATGTTCAACTAGAATCATTCACTTGGTAATTAGAAGTTTTGTGTTTCTCACCGCTGACTTAGGAATCACCCTTTCTCAGATACTTGGAGAAGACACCTTAATTATAGTAATGTTTCTATACTTATTTATTTTATTTCAATACACATATGATAAAGACATATTGTATTTAATACCCAAGAAGTATGTCTGAAACAATACTTTTATTTGATGAATATACACTGAAGAAGAAGCGGGTTCTTGTTTATTCAATTCAGTTCATTTCATTTTAAATTTCTCTAAATTTATTTCATAATATGATATGAAAATAACCCTTATTTAATAATAAAAATTTATTATTTTAAAGACATTACAAAGGTTCCTTTGGCGTAACTTTCCACTGGACTTTTTTACTTGACTTTCAATATATTCACCATAAGAACTAAATATGGTACTTTCTTTAATATTTTTATTACTTGGAAAACCTTTCCTAAAAGGTAATTAGGTTCTTACTCCATAATGTTTTTTTTTATCCTTAAATGAAACTAGAGTAATCGGGTAAAAAGGTATAATAATGGGAAGCCATGAAATATCATATTCTTACTTTCATGTTTACACAAATGTAGGGTAGTCACCACATTCAAATATTGCTTCACTTTCTCCTCACAAAAAACTTGGAGATGAGACTAAATATGATGTCATCCATGATCCGATGTTGTATTAGCAACAAAAATCAGTCATTGATGATACCATTATGAAATAACCATCATATGCTTGATTCATGAGCCTCTTATAAGAATTTTTACACCTATTCTTCCTAAGGTGGCTTAAGGGGTATTGGGACACCAGTACCTTGAATATCCTATATATTAGTATTATGCGCAAACGCCATTACTGTACTTGGAAATTCATGCTATTTTTCACATTAACTTTGTCCTATATTTATCATAGTTTTATTATGGTATTGATTTCCATTTTTCTACAAAAAATAACTTTAACAGATCAGTACTTTTACGTTGATTACTAAATTAGACATTATCGATTAATTTAATAATTAAATGTCTCCCACTATTTTATCGAAATCTAGGAACCCTCTATACTAGAATCGAAACACTCTATTTCTTAAGTATTATAGTGGAAATGATCCCTGAACCTCCCCTTATAGTGTACAAGATATGGTTACACCACTACTCAAAGGGTTCAAGGTAGAATTTTGGCTATCCAACCGCATTAACTTGTGGTTCATTGATCTATTGAGTGGAGTCTCAGCTTCAAAAATACTAACTTGATTTACTTAAAACTTTCCTCTAAAATGATATCAATTTAGCTATGGATAATAATCACTACCACTTTAGTTAAGTCAACCCACCACTCTCATAAGAAATTTGTGGTAGTAAGATGCACTCTTAGCTATAGCATGACCGACACCCCAAACACCCAGTTTTATTCAAATTTGAATGATGGAAGGTGATTAATGACTTAATATTTCTGTGAGGGTTTTTTGTTTTTCTCTCAACAAATGAAATCTATTTATATTAATCTTATTCATCTATGTTTTCATACTCACAAATAAACATTAATAGAAAAACAGACATAACTTCTTTATGCATTTTATTATTTATTATTTTATGTGTTTTCTCACTGTAATAAAATGCATAAAATAATAAATAAATTCATAAAAGTAAACTATTACCCGAATAGTATTGAACATCTAAAATGAACCAGGGGCATCATACCTGAGTCATAGATTGACTCTTGATGTAGCTCACCCCATCCTGTATATCCGCTTCTCATCTAGAGATTGCCTCATCTTGGTGGGGTCTACGTCACATCTTGGAGTACCGCCTCATCTTGGTGGGGTCCACATCATGCCTTGGTCAATGTATGCCACCACATCTTGGAGGGATTCACGTCTTACACCATCTTCGTCCAATATACAATAATACTCATGTGCAGGTGAGGGGGACTAGGGGTGTAAATGTACATCGAATGGAATGGACATGCAATCCCTTATATAAATTAAATGAAAATAAAGATAATGTGCAGACCGTCATTTAATTAATTACAAATATTGAATGCAATTAAAATAATTAATTAAATAAATAAATAAATGCATAGAAAATGTTAGTTCTCAAGACCAGTTGATAGGAAAAATAACACGTGATAAAAATTAAATAGCATTAAATAACTATGGGGGTAATAATTAAATTAAATGAATTAAATAATTTAAATAATTTAATTATTTTTCGGTCCACTAATTAATTTAATTTTAATGTCTAAAATTAAACTAATTTATTAATTTAATTTTAATTCTCAAATTAAATTAATTTTATCATCAGGTATTAAAATTAATATTTTAATTAATTTAATTTACTTTTAAAATTAAATTAATTAAATATATTAATTTAATTATTCCAGGACCTGAAAAACCCATGCAGGTCCTAAGCGGGTCGCGTCGTACCTGCACAAACCCATATTAGGCCAAGAGAAGCCCGTTTTGGGCTAAACTAAGCCTGACAGGTCATCCCAAACCTGTTTTGGTTTGGGAAGACCTACCTGAGCCTCTATCAGAGCATTTTAGGTTGGATAGATCCATAGTGTGTGTACCTTGCGGCCCAAATTGGCCACAACTGGCCTGGAAAAGACTGTACGAGGTAGATCTGATGTTTGTAGGTGTCCATAATGGTCTTCGGCTGGACTTGGGTGGAGCATTGTGTGACAACGCTAGTAGAGGCGGGATCCGGTGCTGCGACTGGATGGACGACTCTCCAGAAGTCAGACAAGGGGAGACCTTCTCATGCTCATCGGAACATGTCACAACCAGATTTGGTTAGATATATCCAACGTAGAGGATGGCCTCCACACAATAGAGGCCAGTGGTGGTCCGGCCTTACGGGTATTGTTGCTGTGGGCGACAGTTGCACAGTGGCCTCGACAGGGCATGGAGGCGAGGGGGACCAGTCGGGGGGGTCAGGTGAGCCAGTAGGGTGTCAGTACTATCGTGGGCTAGAGCTGGTCTGGCGGAGGGCAGCTACCATGGTTCTGGGGTGCTCTACCATGGGGTTTCCAACCAGGGGAGGGGTGTCGAGGAGGCTGGAACTACTGGTGGCCTAGCGTAGTGGCTCACAATGGTGGGTTGGCCAAGGTGAAGTCATCCAAGTAGGGTTCCAAGAGGAGGGGAGGAGGACGGACCTCTGGTCCATGATAGGAGGGAGACAGGGGGCACACCCTCCCCATTTTCAAAATCTTTTTTTATAAATATCAATCCCTTAAATGCCCTTTTTGTCTAGTTTGAAAAACCAAACCATCCGCCCAGAAAAATCCACACCCCAAAATTTTTCCAATGGCTAAAACAAAAATTCCAAAGGCTGATTTGTAGCCTTTATTAAAATAATAATAATTATAATGATAATAAAATAATAATAATTATTATCATAATTATTATATATTATAATTATAACAAAACTTGTTGGATATAACTATTCTGAAAGGCGCTAGATTCACCGAAAAAACACTTTCACTACAAGTTTCAGATAATTATAACATATGAAACAATAAAATTTATCAAATTTTAATACCTAATAACTAGAAAATGATCCGTATTAAAAATTTCAAAGGACCGTAACTTGGTCGTCTAAAATCGAATCGATGCATGGTATATACCAGTGGGACTGTTTTAATATGCTCTACTTAATTTTAATGAAACTTAATTTTTTAGGGGTTAAAAATATTTTGCGACTCACTTTGATACAAATTGAAGGAATCGGGGCCCACAATGGAAGTTAGTGGGATGAATATTTTTTAAAAAAAAATCATCGATAGGGTGAAAAAACTTGTCATTACTGAAGATTAGAGCCCCAGTATAGTCTGAGGATCTTGCATAAATTGAAAGAGCACAAAAAATAAAACTGGAAATATGGAATAAATAATGAGGTGGAGGTAGTGATAAATCCATATAAAAATGGATTTTTTGAACAAATAAAATAATAAGTGAACAATAAGGATAGAACTATATTGATTGAGAGTCGTATTTTTCATCATTACTGGAAAGATGCTTTTCAAGTAGTGTTGTATACTCAAAATCAAATAGAGTTTTTTTCAGAGAAAATAAGACACCATGTGAGTTATGGTACAAAATAAATCCATCCCTAAAGTATTTTCTTGTTTTTGGAAGTATATGTTTCATTTGAAACAAATAAGTAAATTAAGGTAAGTATTGTGATGCTGCAGATAAGGTAATATTCCTTGGATATTCAATGAATATCAAAGCCTAAAAATGTTACAATAATCATCTTGGAAGAATTATGGAAATAAGTGATGTCAATATCATTGAATATAAAACTATAAATACCTTAAGGAGTTAATATGATGATATGATAGAAGATAGAGAATAAAGTGGACAAGGGACTGATTCAAATATAGAGACAGTGGAAGGATTGAAAAGAATTCAAGGCTCACAAAATGATGATGTTTTAAAAGAAAAGTTAGAAGAGAAAACGATGGATGAAGAAACTTTATCAGAACCTCAAAGGAGAAATAGAAGAGCAGAAATTGATCAATCCAACATCATTAGGGACTTGACCACACCAACCCAAACAATGATAATGATGGATGAAGTACATTCTTCCTTCATATCAATTGTGGAACCAACCTTGTTTGAAGAAGCAGGGAAGGATGAATCATGGGTTAAAGGCATGAATAAAGAATCAGATTAAATTGACAAGAATGATACATGGGTTCTTGTTAAGAGACCTGAAAATCACAATGTAATTAGAGCAAAGTGTATCTTTAAAAAAAATTATTGTGTAGGGAAATGTGATCAGAAACAAGGTGTGCTTAGTGTGTATAGGCTATACACAGATTGAAGGCATTGATATTGAAGAAACATTTTCTCTAGTAGCTTGACTAGAGTCAATCAAGCCTTCTATTCCATGTAAATTTAGAGAGAGTACAGATTTTAGTATATGGATTTCAAAATGGCATTCTTAAATGGAGTTCTGTAATTGAATAACTAATAGGATTTCTGATTGGAAATTATGAGGCTAAGTTTTGCAGATTAAAGAAGGATCTCTATGGTCTGAAGTAGGCACCATGAGTGTGGTATTCTCAACTCAATTCTTATCTAAAGAAGATAAAATTTAAAATAGTAGGTGTCATACATAATATATATGTGAAGAATTATCATAAAGGCCAATTTATGGTGTTGGTGTATGTAGATTATATTATTTATTGTGGAAGTAAGAAGATATCAGTGGAAGAATTTTCTAATCACATGAAATAATAATTTGAAATGTCTATAATTGGTGAACTCATATAATTCTTGGGGATGAAGGTGATTCAAAATAAGGGTTACACCTTCATTTCTCAAGAAAACTATGCTAGTGAGCTGCTGAAAAAATTCAGCATGCATGACACTAAACCAATGTTGAATCTGATTACAGTTGGGAAAAAACTTGGAAATCATGAGGATGATACATCTATGAATCCCACCCTATATAGAAGAATAATTATAAGATTATTATACTTGAGTACAACATGGATATATATCATCTTTGAAACAAGCTTAGTGGCCTGATTTCAAAGTAATCTGAAGGAAGAGAATTTGGAATTAGTTAAAAGAATCACAATATATATTCAAGGTACTCTCAATTTTAGGTTATACTTTGCTTCAAGAGTATATAATGAATTATCTACATTTTTTAAGGTTGACTGGATATATATGTGGTGGATATAAATTCCACAATTTGTGGAGAATTATTTATTGGTAATAAATGTACAGGTTGGTTGAGAAAGAAACAAGAAATCACTTCTCATAGTATGACTGAAGTAGAGTATATATCTACTTTAAAGGCTTGTACTCAACTATTGTGGATGAAGAAAAAACTAACTGATATTTTTGATGAGTTGAAACAATTGATGGTGATTCACTATGACAATAAGATCT
Organism: Viscum album; assembly: GCA_963277665.1. Classification (NCBI taxonomy): domain Eukaryota; kingdom Viridiplantae; phylum Streptophyta; class Magnoliopsida; order Santalales; family Viscaceae; genus Viscum; species Viscum album. Next base: position 24,192,493 of record OY728145.1, on the reverse strand, counting down.
TGAATGATCTTACAAAGAATTTAATTCAACACTCTCATGAAAAACATATTGAGATCATATTTCACTTCATTAAGGAAAATTTTGAACAAGGTTTGATTAAAATGAAGCATGTTGGAACTGATGACCAAGTGGACGACATTCTTTCTAAGCCATTGGAAACACATTTTTTTGAGAAACATTAGTTTAAACTCATTGTTTAGCCACATCCCAATGCATGAGGCGGTTATAGTTGGTCTTCTCTCCCCATTTGTGTTAACTATCTTAATATATTTGTGTAATTGTTGTAGGTTTATGGGGGAGATATGACCCAGGGGGTTTTGAGATCTATATTTACAAATAAAGGTTCTTTGAGTTTATTTACAATAGGGGTTAATGGATAAATTGAATGTTATAAAGTTTTTTTAGTTGTATTATTTTGACAAACCATGCAATTATTCTATGACATGATGAGAATTATGTGTTATAAAGAAACAATTATTTTTTCTCAAAGCTTATCTTGGACATATTTAATCATTCCAAATCATGAGAACCCAATTCATGCTACCCCTATTTTTTCTACACTGATCTTTTTTCATGTAGACTTAGAGTGTTGCATGAGTTGTTTCTCACCTTTTAGGTTTTGATAGTGGCTGATGTTTCATTGAATTTATCTATATATTGCCAATAAACCCAAAGGGGGATAATTTTGGAACCAATGCTTTTAATTACTATAAATTTAGTCTAGTTTGTGTTTGTTTTCAATCCACATTGGTTTGATCATGTAGTTTTCAATTTAAGTGATCTTACAATACAAGCTAACTATATTGTTGAAGTTGGCATCATTTCCTAGTGCTTGCTAAATTTTTGGTCTCATAATTAGGAGGATGGAGAAAGCTTCATTAAAGGTAGTTTTTTGAAATTGTCTCTTCTAAAATATGGTAAATTCATAAGTTTCATGATGACTGGGTTTCTCAAATATTGGGTTTCTTAAAAGGTTTAGATTTGTAAAGGTGTGGAGCTTGACAAACATGTGATAGAAAGACAGTATTCTTCACGACTATGAAAAGCACCGCAAGTACATGGTGAGTTGATGGTGTTCTTTGAAACTATGAGAATGTTCGTGAATGGGTGAAATTTTACTGGATATTCGCAAATGAAGGATCTTCATGAACATGGATTTGGAGGTTCATGAAAAATCTGCCAGAGGCATGGGAGATTCAAAAAGGTTTGTGCCTATAAATAGGCGGCTACCCCCACTTCATTTGAGATTAATTTTTTTTCAAGAAAATGATGAATCAGTCTAAATTCTTCAAGGTTGAAAGCTTCATGAATATGGTATTAATTGTGAGCCCGAGAATCGTAAAAATATTGTCTTAGTCTTGACCAATGCTAAAGTATCTCAATAAAATGAGTTTCATTATGATTGGTTATTCTGTATTGACTTAGTCTTTTGTGAAGATAGTTTTTATTTGTGAAGGTTATGAGCTTCACGAAGGATCTTCATGAATAACAGTATTGAACATCTAGTTTAATTGAACAGTGCCTTCAAGTGCATCAACTCAATACTAAGGTTCAAGGAGAGTCTCGTGCTAGTCTGGGATAAAGACTTAAATTCTAATATATTGAACAGGCCTTCAAGTCATTAAATTGAGTAAGACTTCACCCAAAGTAGTTATCTAGGGGGGAGTTGGTGGAAGTGTTCCAAGGGAGGTAGTGTATTGTCCCTAAAATCTTTTAAAGGTAGCATTCCTATAATAGAGTGACTGTGTCTAAAATTTTGTATTCCATAACTTGTGAAGATTAGTGGATTTTAGTATGACTGACACACGAATGGTGTATTCTCTTTACACTATCCCTTAGTGGTGAACCAAGTAAAAATTCTATGTTATCTCTCTGTATGCGAATGTTTGATTACTACATAATTCTATTAGATATTTTTAACAAGATCCTACCAATGCGGGAACAAGATCCATCGCTTTGAAAGAAAACATTGACACCTTGATTCACCCCTCCCCTCTATGGGTGTTCTATGGTTCTATATTTATCATATACTATGATATTAGTAGTTCAATTGAATGATGGAGGTTTTTATTGAATAAATCAGTCCAACAATATTTCACCATGTTGGTGATAGGGATTTTGATCCATATGGTAAATGTCATTGGTCATAACCTAATCCAACTAAACCAATATAGTTATAATTTTTTAATCTCTAGTACTAACCTCATTGAATTTGTTTGCAAGGTTATGAGGGAAATCTCGTCATATGTTATGGGTTTGGATATGGTTTCCATTCCATCTATTTGGGGACATTTCTAAAAAAGTAATATACTAGATTATATCATAAAATCATGAATATTAAATCATAGAATGCATTTTTTATATAATGAAAATAATTTAAAAGAGTTTCTTAAATATCCTAAGGATTATCATAATGTTCTCTATATATTATACTATGTCATGTAAGATCTAGTTCCCAAGGTTTGTACTAAACATGCATTGATACCAACTATAACAACCCTAGAACTAGTAACCCAAATAAAATATTTACTATATTAAATTGGAATAATATGCTATAGATCACATCCAATGAGGTAGAATAACATAGTAGTTTTAAGAGACTAAATACATACATGTTTCTCATATTACATTAGAAAATCATAAATAAAATGTCAATTATAGTTATAACATTATTATTTCATAAATTATAATATCACTTCTAGGAAACGTGGATAGAAGAAACAAAATAATAAGTGTTCTAAGATGCTCAGTATGGGAATGAATACTATAGAAAATATCATAGAATAACCGCAACATTAATAATATGGTATAGATTAATGATAATAAAATGTTCTATATAACTAATATCATGAATGAATAATATATCTATAGATGAAATGAAAACATAATATAATCACATGGATAGTAATAAATATCTTCAAAATAATATAATGCATAATTTCAGACATCATAATCTTAGTATCGAGGCCTTATCTCAATAAATCATAGATAAATAAGGAAAATACTAAATATCAAATATAGTTTGTCTCTTAATACATGTTGATGCATCAAGTGGTGATCAAATATCAAAACCCTCCCATCACATACTAATTATAATTCATTCGTAAAATGATATTAGTGAATGAGAAATACAACACATAATCAACATGCCTTAGTAATAAGCATCTACATTTCAAAACTAACCTATATAATGTCAATATTTTCCCTAGTCATTAAATAGAAACACTAGATCATGATCCATAAAGTGAAATATTAGGGATGGTGTCATTAGATTATATTTATTATTAAGTATAGTAATCTTTAACTTATGTTGAAATATATAAGATACACATTTATAAATACATTAGAAAGTCACTATGAAAATAAAAAATATATCATTGTCTTTTGAAAACATTTTATAACTAAAATTTTAAATAATAATGGGAATTGAATTTTATTTGAGAAAATATGGATTATTTTATTTTAATATTGATAAATAATGACATTTATAATGATAATAAAAGGACATCATGCAGTAAATGTTAAAAAACAATCTTTATTATATTGATAAAAAAGATAAAATCAACCTGTGTATAAAATGTAAAAAAATATTCCCATTTTAAACCATTGTAAAAAGTTAGGATAGTTGGAAATGACTTTAAATAATAATTAGAGAATATAAAAAATATATTCTTGAAAAATTTTAAAATATAGGAATGGAATAAATATATTTCTAACCAAAAATAAGAAATAAGGTTTGCTATTATTAAAAACATACTTTCAATGGTTATAATTAACAAAAATTAGTAAAATGGAAAGAATACTTGTAAAACATATAAATAAATAGAGTATAATACAATATATAGGGTTTATTATGGAAAATCACATAATTACCTCAATTTAAATCTAAACCTAAATAATCCAAATAAATGTGATTGTAGAATAACCCCTTACCTTGAATTCATGCTTGGTCGGATTCATTCTAACATCATGCATAATAATTTTTTATTTATTATTCATATTTATCAACTCTATATTTATATATCTTTATGGATATCATTTATTCATATCTTCTTTATACCCATTAACTAATAATACTTTGTTAAAATCAACTATTTTGTTGTTATCTATTTTGTTTCTTATACACAGTTAAATTTGGAGCTTATGGTCCTGAACCTTGGTCATGGATTAGTCATCTCTTTATTATTATAAATATTACAATTATAATTTTTATATATGAAATATACTTATAGAACCATCTATGTATGGCAGTTTTATGAAATGAAATACACCATTCCATGGAGATGGTAGTCCTTACGTGCACATGACCGACGATTTAATTTTTCTAGTGGGTGAAAATAAATTAAAGTATATAATGGTTTAACTTCATAGAATCATAATTATATTATAAATATCATATTTATTATTTAAATATATCCTTATGTTATACAATTTATGTAAAAAATGAAAAATGAATCTCATCACTTTAGGAAGGTGGTAGTCCATAATTATGCACAAGCGACGTTGTCATTTTCCAAAGGATGTGATGATAAGAGGGTAAATGATATTTTATCATCCCAAAATCATAATTATCACATAAATATCATACATATCCAATAAATATATCTATATAACCATCCATGAAATATGGTGATGAAAAATAAAATTTATCACTTCATGAAGATTATAGCCCGTATATATTCATGAGTGACATTTGAATTTTTCATTTAATGGAAAGTAAAAAATTAGTTACCAAAAAAGTAAGAAAATTTCAGTATATTAAAGTTACCAATTTATTTTTGTTATTTAGGTTATAATATATTTTAAGGAGGTAGAAGAATAAATAAACATGAAAGTATTCAGTCAACACTTATACCTCCTTTATGGATATCTTCCTTTGGTTTACACCTTAATCCTCATAGGATGGGTATTTCGGTGAGACAAAGACCACTAGGTAATGATTAGGATATTTGGGAAGGTATTTGGTTAGATATGTTTTGATATAAGGGGAACAATTTGTGTGTAGAAGTGGTGAGAGGAGGTGTCCTTTATAAGTGGGAGGACTGACACTCTTGTAAATATTAAAAACTTTTATATATAGTAAATTTCATTATTATGGAATGTAACACCACGAGATTTTATGAAAAATATTCTTTTAATTTCATTAATGTCTTGTGTTTTATGCTACACCAAGATTACCTTGCGCTATACATAACACCATATTAGCTTGCAGTATACACAACACTATTCTTGGATCGTGTTACACACAATTTTGATAATAGTTATTCTACGCAACATTGAGTATATATATATATATATATTCAATGTATAAATGAAATATGCTTGGATTATGTTATACGAAACAATGAAGGATACTTGAACAGCACGCAACCCTGACTTGGCTTGCATTACACGCAATCACGACCTTCCTCGATAGCGTGTGTTGTACGCAATATCGGGTTTTACTAAACAACGATATATTATTATAATATTAGTATGAACTAGCCGTTATGAATAGTATTAACTAAATTTTTAATCTTATAACATTATTATTCATCTTGCACATTTTCTAAAACATGGTATAAGAACAAAATAAATTTTTCTGGTAAAATAAGTATTTTCCAAAAAATGCAGTTTTGCCGCCTTTTGATGGCACACCCACTTTAAATCTAGTTTTTGACATTTTTATAAGTTAAATTTGACAAAATAAAATTCTCATTTGGAATCATGAAATAAAAATTTACTTTGGATAAATTTTCATATCATTCTGGTAACTTTAATATTTTGATGAATAGTAAAAACACGCTATATTTTAATTAAAAACAACTTTTTTTCAATGCAATAATTTATATGGTTAATTTATAATATTGAATGATTTTAAAGTATAAATAGAATATATTTTTACCATTTAATATAATTTATGTCATTATCATTGATTCTACCTTGAATTCGTAGGATAAATCAATTCAATCTTTTGCAATGTTTTAAAGAAAAACCTATTTTCTTTCGACAACGGGATTAATTTTAATTTAATTTCTGCAACTTTTGTGTATTGAATTTGGAAAAATGGATTCCATATTTGGAATCAGTGGATCCAAATTATGTTAATAAGCTACTTTTTATTTTTGGGAATTATGAATAGTAACTACGGTAAATTTTATTTACCATGGTTAAAAGTAAATCGGGTAATTAAGGGTAAATATAATATTATAAAATTATCCTAACATATTTCAAAATCCTATTGGATGACTAAAAGTCGACCCATATCACCTAAGGGTCGGATTAGATTCATTTAATGGACTTTTTTCCATGAACATAATTTAATTATTATTAAAACCAAAGAATGTGACAACATGTCACTTTCTTAAATCTTATAAGTATAATAATTTTAATTTAGTGATAAACTTCATGAAACTTCGAACATGAATAGTCTCCAGAAATCTAATACAATTATATACCTCATAGGAATTTATTTATAATTTTTAGGGATTAAATAATTATCATTTATTATGACACAAAAATGATGCAGTAATTGTCTTATTAATGAAATATTGACATAATTGATGATATAAATACCCAAATAAATGTAATTTAAGACTTTTTATGAATTAAACTGATTTTATAGGTTAATATGACATTTTAGTATTTATTTAATTAATTTTTTTCAAACTAATCATTCTGTTATTATTTTCACAAAAATCAATTACTAAATAGTGTCAAAATTGACATAAAATAGTTTTTAAAACAAATATTATATTATTAATTGTTCTTTTATTCCTAAAAATCTAAGGTTCAGACAAATCACTTATATAGGGTTATATATATTAATAATAAACAACTTGGGGTTCTTTTGGATTCTTATAGTAAGTTTATTAACCTTATAGTATAAGAACACAAGAAGACACGGTAAAAGTAAAATTATTTTACTTAATGTTAAATCTAAATGATAAGGTTAAAATAGGAACATAAACTTGTCTAAATTATATTATATGAGATTATTTCGACCCATCCCCACCTTATCTTCGAAATGAATAAATTTGGAGCTATTTAAAACCGAATTTGACTTTATAATAAAATAATAGTTTTAGTTATTCCAAAGGTGCCCCTCTCCTCCCTTATAAAAGGGCACCTCCTCCCTCTCTTCCTCACACCACTTTGAGCATTCATGCTCGGCCAACCCCTACCAAATTCCCTTCTCCACTTCCCTAGAAACATCCTAGAGGATCTGTTCTTCCTTAATGACCAATTTTAGTGCCCTAAAAGGAGATCTCAAAGAGGCGCTTCAAAGAAGAGGTAATGTCCGTTACCGATTCTTTCATCTTTATTTCTTCTTCCACTTATTCTTCTTAGGTTGTTTCATTATGAAGTAATAAGATAAGTATCACTTATATACTGATATGTTATTATAATTATTAAACAACCTTATTTCACCATCTATCCATCCTACGGAAAACGAAATCACCGCGCGTGCGTATGTACGGAATACCGTCTCCACGCCGTGGTGTAATCTATTTTCCACCACCACCTTACTTGGATGGGTATAATGGTGTAAATAATAACTATATATGATTATTTTAAATTGATATTGATTCTGAAATATTATACATACACTCCAATACAATTCCACGATCATGAGAACGATATCATCGCTCGTGCGTACGTACGGACTACCGTCTCCACGACGCGATGAGATTCATTCTCCACGTTAACCATTCATGAATGATTATAAAGTATATATAATAATTAATAATGAAATATATGACATAATAATGATTCTGGATTTATGTGTATATATATGTATCTCATCTACTTAATTCCATTCAACTCAATAAGGAAAAGAAAACAACGTTCATGTGTACGTACGGTCTACCGTCTCCATGAACGGTGTATTTATTTCCATTTACTGATCTATTATATATATATATATTATGAATATATATTATATATAAATCATGTTTTATATTATGGAATTAAGTAATCATGATCTAAGTAATCATATGAATAATTACAAGTCAAAACACGGACGACAAATGAAACGATTTTACCCAAAACGCTCTTTAACATGGAATTTATAAAAGAACGGGTAATATAAAGCCATAAGTGAACCATATATGATATCATAAAAATGATTATGATTCTATAATAAGTCAATGACATTATTTAAATCATTATACAGGAGGTTCAGACACATACGAAGCAAATCAGACCTAAGGTAAGGGAAATATCACAATATCATTTTTATCCGGGATTGTTTATACTTTGGCATTTACTAGGGTGTATTTTATCATCCACATCCATGTTTCCTCAACATGTAATATTTTTTCCATTCACCTACAATTGTTTAAATCCTATTTTACCCTTTAGTGAGTTTTTAGTATAAGATATGAAAGGAATCTTTTGTCGTTTTTCGTACGAGGTACTTTTTCGACTTTTCTGACAAAAGTACGAGAAGAATGTTTTTTTGACTTATACGGCATGAATGGATTTGTAAAAAAATATTTCCAAGAATCTTCCTTTACAAGTTTTCAAGTTTATTTTTAATCAACTGCTTTTATTTTATAATAGTATGACATATTAAGAAAGGAAAAGTGTTTTTAAAGTAGAAAGGATATTTTCCTCAAGAATGGAGTTCAAGTGTTTTATCAAAATTATTTTCCATCTAAGATAATAAAGGGTTCTGTTTTTATCCCTATTATTAAATTGATTTGATTATGTTGTGATGGAATTATTTTTATGAATTCCTTTATATTATATGAATTGTTTTATGATGTCACGATGTTTAAGATTCCAATTTTTATTACATGGGTTATGCTATGATGTATGGTTTATGATTTTGTGGCACACATAAGAATGGTATCATTATGAGATGGGTGGGACCTATATCTCCCTCCAATGCATTGAGTAAAGATTTTATATCTCATGAGATAGACATGGCTGGAACGGTAGGTTATACCGGTTCAGTGAAATAGGACTGAAACGAGGAGTGAACTCGGTTCAGAAAGGGACTTTGTCCACTAAGATAGTCTTGGCAATGAGTCTTGACTAATAAGAAATGATTCTCTATGATTATGTGTGTATGACACAAAGTTTCATGTTTTAAGTTATGATTATTGGGATTACATTTCACTACTATGATTTATCCCATGTTATGAAATTATGATCTTTTTTGCAGGTTAACATTTCCAAAAGATATGTTCTTATGAATATGATGTGATTGATATTTCTTTTGTTTACCCTTACTGAGCATTTGAGATCACCCTTTTATGTTTTCTTTTCCCCAGGATATAAAGAAAGGTTTTAGGTAAAAAAAGTGAAGATCTTTATGGGAGATGTTGAAGATCTTTCACCACGATTAGAAGATTATATTCTGAGTTTCCAAAGACACTAAACTATTACGATCCTTGTGTGTGTGTTTTTGTTATGTACTATGTATTCTGCAAAAGTAATGTAATGTCCATGTACGTCAGGCTTCGGGTCTCTATAATTGGTATCAGAGGAAAGGTTTAGTCAACCTTTGGAAACTAGGATGCGAGAACGTCAGTGAGATCCCTAGAGATATTTCTAAGGTATGTCTAGGGATGTCCCTACGTATAGTATATAGTCCTAGAACTATGGTAACGATATTAGATTAAACCAAAAATGTTAGATATTGAATTTACTCCCCCTTTATTATGATTTTTTCCTCTCACACTATTCATTTTGGGTTTTAGAAAATGGCTGGAAATAAGATGATTCACGATAATGGAGGATATGATGGACAATGGAATGATATTCTTCATGAGCAACCAAATGAAATGGGATTTGGAAGTCCAAACATCATTATTATTCCGAATCATCAATATCATAATATGATCAATAAAGTAAAATTGGTAAGTTTACTAACTCGGATAATAAGAGAAAGATGGAGTTTCATGATGATCATAGAGGAAAGAAAGTTCAATTTCCCCTATGTAAATCATGTGGGAAGAGGCATCAAGGAGAATGTTTCAATGGAACTGGAAGATGCTTTGGGTGTGGAAAAGAAGGATACAAAGCGAGTAAGTTCAAAGGAAAAGGTTAAGTTAACACCAGGGATGAGGATAATGGTATTGCTATGACATCAAAAATGGTTAAATGTTTTAAATGTGGAATGTACGGGCATTATGAAAACCAATGCCCTAAGGGAAAGTCTCATGAAGAGAATCAGTATGGTCGTATGGGTAGTATTTATGTTGATGATGATGAAGAGACTACAAATGATATGTGAGATGAATGAATTGTTGAAGCTCGGTCAATGGTTTAAGAATGTAGTGGAATGATTACATGTTTATCATGTGTAATGTTGTATAAGTAATCTCATGGTACTATGGAATAAAGAGACATCTAAGGATTGTTACACTGTTGTCTTTCCTTGAGTTTTGAAAGTTTATGATTAATGGTACCGAATCCATGAAAGGTTATTCATATATTTTTGGAATGTATATGATATGCGCATAATGAAGGGATAAGGAGAAAATCAAATGTTTGATAGTATTCATGATCTCATGACTGATATAAGGAGAAGGTTATATCATGGTTTGAGTATATAGAATTTTTGGATTTTGGTATGTGGAAATAGTTAACTTTTGATAGCATTCATGTTTTCACTAAGGTTTAATGGGTATTAATTTTTCAAGAGAATACATGATTAAGGTATTCACATGATTGGAATGTGACCAACAAGATATATGGGGGATAAATGATGGTATTAACATGCTTGGTTGATGACATTTCAAGTAATCGTTTTCATTATACTATGAGCTTGGACTGAAGTATTTTAGATAAGAATAAAGATTGGAATGGATTATGTTGGACATAAGTTAGTATTGTTTAAGGATAAGACTTTTTTTTATATTATTTATGGGATGTTATAGTAATGTAGTTTTAGAAAAAGGAAAACCTGCAGGACAGGCGATAACCCATCGCGTCGGACAAGGCTGTGGGAATCAAACCCACAACCGAAGTACGACTGGCCTTTATCGCCTACCACTGGCCTACATGAAGTCCTTGTTTAGTAGAAACTAGTTTTATTATATTAATCATTATGATATATGAAGTATAAGTCCATTTTAGGAACCATATATGATTAATCTCACTATAGATGGACTTATGTATTTTTTGATAACTTTTCTAACCTTTTGTTTGATACAGATGGAATGACCCATCATTCTATCACATGATCTGCTAACACGTCACGAATAACAAATTAAACTTCATTTCTTTAAGAGATGAAGTGTAAATTGTCCAAATAATGACAAACGGTGAGACTATACCAAAATCACGAAAGTATTTCTTCTAATTCCAATTTCATCAACTTTAGGGAAATGATCTTGAAAACCAAAAATGTTGTCCTAGTGCTCTTATATCTGATGAATCATATGGTACCTTAGATCATCACAAATTTATGGCTTTGTGATTGCTGGCTTTTCCGTAGCCATGTTCTCTACCACTCTCCATCAGAACATGATGGTTAGATTTTTCTTCCATATCCATATTTTCACCTATGTTCTCCTACGTGGAAACCCAATGATGAGTTAATTTGGGTAACCGTTAAATTTCATACTTTAGTTTTTTAAATCCATGTTTTGGTATTCCTTTTTACGATGTGGGTTTCTATAAAACAAACTTTCGAGTAGTAAACCATTTATAACCCCAACGAATTTCGAGGGCGAAATTCATTTTAAGGGGGGTAGAATGTAACACCCCGAGATTTTATGAAAAATATTCTTTTAATTTCATTAATTTCTTGCGTTGTATGCTACACCAAGATTACCTTGCGCTATACGCAACACCGTATTAGCTTGCAGTATACGCAACACTATTCTTGGATCGTGTTACACACAATTTTGATAATAGTTATTCTACGCAACATTGAGTATATATATATATATTCAATGTATAAATGAAATATGGTTGGATTATGTTATACGAAACAACGAAGGATACTTGCACAGCACGCAACCCTGACTTGGCTTGCATTACACGCAATAGTGACCTTCCTTGATAGCGTGTGTTGTACGCAATACCGGGTTTTACTAAAAAACGATATATTATTATAATATTAGTATGAACTAGCCATTATGAATAGTATTAACTAAATTTTGAATCTTATAACATTATTATTCATCTTGCACATTTTCTAAAACATGGTATAAGAACAAAATAAATTTTTCGGGTAAAATAAGTATTTTCCAAAAAATGCAGTTTTGCCGCCTTTTGATGGCACACCCACTTTAAATATATTTTTTGACATGTTTATAAGTTAAATTTGACAAAATAAAATTCTTCTTTGGAATAATGAAATAAAAAATTACTTTGGATACATTTTCATATCATTCTGGTAACTTTCATATTTTGATGAATAGTAAAAACACGCTATATTTTAATTAAAAACAACTTTTTTTCATCACAATAATTTATATGGTTAAATTAAAATATTGAATTATTTTAAAGTATAAATAGAATATATTTTTACCATTTAATATAATTTATGTCATTAGCATTTATTCTACCTTGAATTCGTAGGATAAATCAATTCAATCTTTTGCAATGTTTTAAAGAGAAACCCGTTTTCTTTCGAAAACGGGATTAATTTTAATTTAATTTATGCAACTTTTGTGTATTGAATTTGGAAAAATGGATTCCATATTTGGAATCAGTGGATCTAAATTATGTTAATAAGCTACTTTTTATTTTTGGGAATTATGAATAGTAACTGCGGTAAATTTTATTTACCATAGTTAAAGGTAAATCGGGTAATTAAGGGTAAATATAATATTATAAAATTACCCTAACATATGTCAAAATCCTATTGGATGACTAAAAGTCGACCCATATCACCTAAGGGTTGGATTATATTCATTTAATGGACTTTTTTTCATGAAAATAATTTAATTATTATTAAAACCAAAGAATGTGACAACATGTCACTTTCTTAAATCTTATAAGTATAATAATTTTAATTTAGTGATACACTTCATGAAACTTCAAACATGAATAGTATCCATAAATCTAATACAATTATATACCTCATAGGAATTTATTTAGAATTTTTAGGGATTAAATAATTATCATTTATTATGACACAAAGATGATGCAGTAATTGTCTTATTAATGAAATATTGACATAATTGATGTTATAAATACCCAAATAAATATAATTTAAGACTTTTTATGAATTAAAATAATTTTATAGGTTAATATGACATTTTAGTATTGATTTAATTAATTTTTTTCGAACTAATAATTCTTTTATGATTTTCACAAAAATCAATTACTAAATAGTGTCAAAATTGACATAAAATAGTTTTTAAAACAAATATTATATTATTAATTGTTATTTTATTCCTAAAAATCTAAAGTTCGTCCAAATTACTTATATAGGGTTATATATATTAATAATAAACAACTTGGGGTTCTTTTGGCCTCTTATAGTAAGTTTATTAACCTTATAGTATAAGAACACAAGAAGACACGGTAAAAGTAAAATTATTTTACTTAATGTTAAATCTAAATGATAAGGTTAAAATAGGAACCTAAACTTGTCTAAATTATATTGTATGAGAGGATTTCGATACATACCCACCTTATCTTATAAATTAATCAATTTGAATCTATTTAAAACCGAATTTGACTTTATAATAAAATAATAGTTTTAGTTATTCCAAAGGTGCCCCTCTCCTCCCTTATAAAAGGTCACCTCCTCCCTCTCTTCCTCACACCACTTTGAGCCTTCATGCTCGGCCAACCCCTGCCAAATTCCCTTCTACACTTCCCTAGAAACATCCTAGAGGTACTGGTCTTCCTCAATGACAAATTTTAGTGCCCTAAAAGGAGATCTCAAAGAGGCGCTTCAAAGAAGAGGTAATGTCCGTTACCGATTCTTTCATCTTTATTTCTTCTTCCACTTCTTATTATTAGGTTGTTTCATTATGAAGTAATAACATAAGTATCAATTATATACTTATATGTTATTAGAATTATGAAACAACCTTATTTCACCATCTATCCATCCTACGGAAAACGAAATCACCGTGCGTGCGTACGTACGGAATACCGTCTACACGCCGTGGTGTAATCTATTTTCCACCACCACCTTACTTGGATGGGTATAATGGTGTACATAATAACTATATATGATTATTGTAAAGTGATATTGATTCTGAAATATTATACATACACTCCAATAAAATTCCACGATCATGTGAACGATATCATCGCTCGTGCGTACGTACGGACTACCGTCTCCACGACGCGATGAGATTCATTCTCCACGTTAACCATTCATGAATGATTATAAAGTATATATAATAATTAATAATGAAATATATGACATAATAATGATTCTGGATTTATGTGTATATATATGTATGTCATCTACTTAATTCCATTCAACTCAATAAGGAAAAGAAAACAGCGTTCATGCGTACGTACGGTCTACCGTCTCCATGAACGGTGTATTTCTTTCCATTTATTGATCTATTATATATATATATTATAAATATATATTATATATAAATCATGTTTTATATTCTGGAATTAAGTAATCATGATCTAAGTAATCATATGAATAATTACAATTCAAAACACGGACGACAAATGAAACGATTTTACCAAAAACGCTCTTTAACATGGAATTTAAAAAAGAACGGGTAATATAAAGCCATAAGTGAACCATATATGATATCATAACAATGAGTATGATTCTGGAATAAGTCAATGAAATTATTTAAATCATTATACAGTATTTTCAGATACATATGAAGCAAATCAGACCTAAGGTAAGGGAAATATCACAATCTCATTTTTATCCGGGATTGTTTATACTTTGGCATTTACTGGGGTGTATTTTATCATCAACATCCATGTTTCCTCAATATGTAATATTTTTTCCATTCACCTACAATTTTTTAAATCCTATTTTACCCTTCAGTGAGTTTTTAGTATAAGATATGAAAGGAATCTTTTGTCATTTTTCGTACGAGGTACTTTTTCGACTTTTCCGACAAAAGTACGAGAAGAATGTTTTTTTTAACTTATACAACATGAATGGATTTTTAAAAAAATATTTCCAAGAATCTTCCTTTACAAGTTTTCAAGTTTATTTTTAATCAACTCCTTTTATTTTAGAATTGTATGACATATTAAGAAAGGAAAAGTGTTTTTGAAGTAGAAAGGATATTTTCCTCAAGAATGGAGTTCAAGTGTTTTATCAAAATTATTTTCCATCTAAGATAATAAAGGGTTCGATTGTTATCCCTATTATTAAATTGATTTGATTATGTTGTGATGGAATTATTTTTAAGAATTCCTTTATATTATATGAATTGTTTTATGATGTCACGATGTTTAAGATTCCCATTTTTATTACGTGGGTTATGCTATGATGTATGGTTTATGATTTTGTGGCACACATAAGAATGGTATAATTATGAGATGGGTGGGACCTATATCTCCCTCCAATGCATTGGGTAAAGATTTTATATCTCATGAGATAGACATGGCTGGAACGGTAGGTTATACCGGTTCAGTGAAACAGGACTGAAACGAGGAGTGAACTCGGTTTAGAAAGGGACTTTGTCCACTAAGATAGTCTTGGAAATGAGTCTTGACTAATAAGAAATGATTCTATATGATTATGTGTGTATGCCACAAAGTTTCATGTTTTAAGTTATGATTATTGGGATTACATTTCACTACTATGATTTATCCCATGTTATGAAATTATGATCTCTTTTGCAGGTTAATATTTCTAAAAGATATGTTCTTATGAATATGATGTGATTGATATTTCTTTTGTTTACCCTTACTGAGCATTTGAGCTCACCCTTTTATGTTTTCTTTTCCCCAGGATATAAAGAAAGGTTTTAGGTAAAAAAAAGTGAAGATCTTTATGGGAGATGTTGAAGATCTTTCACCACGATTAGAAGATTATATTCCGAGTTTCCAAAGACACTAAACTATTACGATCCTTGTGTGTGTGTTTTTGTTATGTACTAAGTATTCTGCAAAAGTAATGTAATGTCCATGTACGTCAGGCTTCGGGTCTCTACATGGAATGTGGTCCAAATTTATTCCACTTACTAATATAGGATAATTTATGCTCTATATATACTAAAATAATTAAATATATAAATTTTTTATAGATATTTGATGCCCTATCTCTTAGTTTAACCTCCCTTTTAACCCTTTTTACCCGTAATCGTGGTGATAAACTCCTTCCAACATAACTGTTCATTATAAAAAAAATTAAGTTAAAATTATTATTATAATTAAAAATATAGAATCAATTTTTCATTATTTAATTTATCTAGGAGGTAAAAATTAATTTCAATATAAGTATGCAACATGCAATGAAAACAGAATTTTTGAAAAATATCTTTCTAAGTAAAAAATGATTTTACACCAAAATCATGTAAAAGATTGATGATTAAAAAATTTTCCTTATAAATAAATTTATTATTATTATTATTATACTTAAATATCATTATAAAAATTATTGTAACATTTTAATTACTTAATTAAATAACAGATCAAAAATAGTTTATTTTTGAGAATAAAACATCACTTGGGTTTCAAAATATCATACATAGGTTTTTAAAATAAAATTTAATATTATTAATTTATTTTTTTCCTTATTAAATATATAATTTTCTATAGAATATTTTTTTTAATTTATATCCATTCTTACACAATAATTATGTCATAAAATTGATAGTATTTGTAAAAGCAGTATTTTTAACTATTCAACCATAAATCAATTATTTTAGGAAAATACAAAAAATTCACCCTATCATAAATTAATTTTTATGAACTAAAAAATAATATCCATTTAATAGAATAATAATTCTAAAATTTATAAGTTTCACTTATATATATAAATAACACTTATTTATATTATAATAACAAAATAATTGGATGTGCATTGGGTAATAGTTTAGAGAGGAATTGTTTACAAACTATAGTAGGGTCCCAAGTATTACATACTTTGTTGAAATAGTTTTGGTGGAATATAATGAATGATAATTAATATTATCATAATTACTATAAGATTTTAATGTGATTATTTAATTTAATCATTTATCTAAATCTCTCTTAGTTAGTATTTATTGGGGTTCTCTTTATTTTCCAGCTATAATAAGATGTTTTATTTCATCCCCAAACCCATAACATGACATATATGTCTCATTATTATTTATTCATTGATTTTATTTTCTATTTTATCATTAATATTATCCCCAAGGATCAATAAAATACTACATTTACTTATGGATTTGAAATATTTTCTTAAAGGAGAATGTTATTCAATTTTTATAGAATTTATAAATATATGGATCATTGTGTAATTTTTTTAATATAGGACTTCAATGAACACCTAATTTTAATGATTTTTTGTGACATAAGCATCATCAATCACTAGTTATTTGAAAAAAGTTTTCAAAGTAAACAATTAAAATTTTGTACTCAAAACAAATAAAGGAATGATTCTTTAACATTCTATCTATTGGATAAAATATATATTGAAAAATCAATATAAATACTTTCATTAAAATTTGTAAATTTCTTCATAATATACTATCTCTCTTATATCATGTTAGTTTTTATCATAAATTCATTATATCCACTAGAAATATCACACTCCCCTCGACTTTTTTACTACATAAAGAATCTATATTTTTTCATAGAGTGTGGATATAATTTCAATGAATTAAAAATGGGATTTTTATAAAAACTCATCATATAACCACATTATTGATATCTTTAATTTTACCTTATTATTAATAATATTTTTTTACCTTATGATTAATATCTATAAGTAGGTATTACCCTAAATTATTGAACATTCTCGATATATTATGAAATATTTCTCACATATTTTATATCCAAATAAAACTATGATCCCATTGAAAAACAAATATTGACCTATTTCTTGCTCCAAAAAATCCATTTATATTTTCTTCAGTCAAGTGGTATAGTTATGATCAAGAAATATTCACAAAAATTAAAAAAACATATGAATTAATGGTTTAATGTCATTATGGTCATTATAGAATAAAAACAATAATATAAATAACGTTATTAACCATTACCTCATGGATAATAATGAAAAAAATATAATATTAAATAATCCTAATCATTGCTATATTTATTTATAAAATTACATATAAGTAACTAAATTAAATAATAAAATTTAAAAAAAAATAATTAAATAATAAGTTATCTTGATAATCTTTACCCCTTCCATTAGTTTCATCTTCATTACATGCTTCTATAAAAATGGAATCATAATGATATTATCATTATGAACAAGTCCTATATTGTCAAAGTTTTCTCTTTTTTTGGGGATGAATAAAGGAGTTCATCATAATCACTATAAGTTCTTAAAGTGAATACTTATTTTAATTGTATGTCCAAAGATTACAAGGCTAGTATTACATGAGGTTCACTTATTTTTTTTCTATAATATGATACTTTAATTCATTCTTGAATCCAATATATTCAACCTATATATATTTAAAATATTAACATGTATGTATCATTATTATTTTCATATTGGTTATTTTTATTGTGTTTAAATTAATATTGTCACCAAGAGTCATAAAATACTACATTTATATACTCATTTTACCTATTTTCTTATATAAAGGTTCCATTTTTTCTTAAACTATATGGTGATTCATTTTTTTAGACACTTGGGGCCTTGTTTAAAGGATTATATGGATTATTTCATTGTACACATCATTTGATACTTTTTTCAAATATTTATTTATCATTCTCCATTGATGTATTGAAAAAAAATCTCACATTAAATTATGATAAATTTCATTTTATGCTTATTCAATAGATAATATTGTTATTTATTTTTATAAGAGATAAATAAAATTGTATAATCTAAAATTGATATTATTATTTTCATTTAATTTTCAAAATGTGTTTATGATATGATATATTACATGTATCATGTCCTATTTTATTATTAATTTATTAAATCCATTAAAAATATACCACTTCCCTTATCATGATTCATAGAATATAATTTTTAATTTCATTTTCATGGAGTGTGAGGATGATCTTAATGCATTACATATAGGGTTCATATCACTACTCATCATCTTTCCTACTAGTTGAGATCCTCAATTTTATCTTAATTTTAATATCTTTTTCTTTATCTTATTTTTGAAATTTTCTATAAATTTTTATCTCAAATGAATAATTATCCTCCACATGTCATAATATACATCTCAAATATCTCATATATAGAAGATTACTAAAAGTCTATTGAAAATAAATATGGACATGTTGTTTTCTTAAAACAAATTTTAAATGTTGATATAAATTTTTATAGATGGTTCAATTCTATATAGTCAATATATGACAACAACTAACACATAAATGACATCGATGACCATAACCACATGGATGATAACATATATCCATTATATTATAACAATAATAATATGATTATTGTAATTACTATAATATAGTTGATTTTTTTCAAGTGTGATAAAGTTACCCCATAATACTACATATGGAAACTATTGAAATCATAGTATCCTCCAACGAGTGGAGGGTTTTCTAGGCCATTTGTGACCAATGATATAAACAATGACATAGGTAGTTTTGCAGACCCTGGTACACATAGGTACAATGTTGGACATAAGCCGGTTCCATTGGTCCGGGATGAAAGGTAATTTTGGCTATCAACTTGTTGTATTTAGGATTTCAAATTTTAATATAATAGTTATGGAGTAGATCAAACTTTTAGGGGTGTGTGATATATCCTTGATAGACCATAAGTTTTTGTGTTTCTTTGTCTTTTATTACCTCCAAGATCATAAATTATTATTATTATTATTATTATTATTTTGTTACTATTGTTTTTTTATTTTTTATTTTTTATTTTGTTTATCATATCATTTAGGTAAGTTTTATGATCCCATAGGATTTATCTATTATAGATTTTTTATAAAAAAATCAGCTAACCAAAGGTATGTGATCATGTAACATGTTGAAAGCACATGAAAAATACAAATTTTTATAAGTGTGAGGCATACCTGAAGGAATTGGTGTTATAATTCACCATTTAATAAAGTAAAATGTGTCAAG
Source organism: Viscum album (assembly GCA_963277665.1). Lineage (NCBI taxonomy): Eukaryota > Viridiplantae > Streptophyta > Magnoliopsida > Santalales > Viscaceae > Viscum > Viscum album. Next base: position 24,172,390 of record OY728145.1, on the reverse strand, counting down.
GATGATGAGATCATATTATCTAGTGATTTTTTATGTGGGAAGACATCTGGTCATGTGAAGGTGAGCTAGGAGCTAGGCCTCAAGTGAAGAAAAAAATGATGAAGTTTTTTACTTTAAACATAAAAATAATGGTCCTTTAGGCCACATTAAATGTTTCAATTGGGATATTTTGGTGTGAATTGACATAGATGGGGATTAATCTGGTCCAATTATCCCTTTGGTGTGTGTGTGTGTTGTTTGGTTATTTTTAACCCCTTAATAAACCACCATAATTATTATTAGTATCACCATCACCACCACCACCACCACCATCATCCTCTTCATTTATTATATGATGTGGATCATCAATATTTACTATTTATGTTAGAGAATATCACACCTTTAAAGGGTTTTTTAATGTGATAATTTTCAAATTCCTTGTAAATTAAATTATTTTTAGGTGGAGCTTTGTGAATTCATTTGTTGACAAATGTTTTTAAGGAGGTATTATTTGAAATATATCTGGATTAAATAAATTTTTTATGGATAATTTTCTTATTAATAGATCACATGATTCTACATTGATCATATTGGTTGGTTGTATTGAATGTTTGATGTTATTAAATTAAACCTAAAATTATATTTCATACATTTATTTAAAAGGTAATTTGGTTATAGATACCCTCTATAAGATGGTTTTAATCTTTAGAGCATCATTATGGTCCTTATTATAAATGATTCTATCTATGAGAATCCTATAAATAATATGGTTCACATACTATAACCTCATTCACAAATGAAGTTATCTAGAAAATTTATTAAGATATAATTATAACAATAATCTAACTTAATTATGTTCTATGTAACCATTTGTGATTGTTTAGTATGGACCTGCCCTTTAGGTGGAGCGGGGGGGGGGGGGGGGGGGGGGTAGGTCTAACTCATCATTTTACTTAGGTGGATGAGTGTTTGTGGTTTATTTTTAACTGATATAACCTACTAAATATTATTGTTGTTGTTATTGTTATTGTTTTCTTTATTTTTATTGTTTTTTATAGTTATTTTTGTTTTTATTGTTGATTTTCTTATTGATTTCTTGAATATTTTAAAAAATAAAATTCATTTTGATGTTTTGGTTATTTTTAAAACATTTCTTATAAAATTAGTCATGATTTCTTCATTATGGTTTTCTATATTATCTATTCTTGAATTTTTATACTATAAAAATTATATTTTTAGTAATATTCATCTTCATTGAATTTTATGATCATTGTACCTGGGATTCTTATAGGTGACTTCAACATGATCGAAATACCTCATGAGAAAATAAATAAATCCATCAATAATGTTTACTATAATATTTTTTTTAAAATTTAATATTTTTTAAATATAATCTAGGGTCACATTACATGATGTTTACATTACTTTGAACTGATTTATAAACAATGGAAAATATAATAATAGAATTGATATGTTATCAATATCCATCCTAGGTTAGGACTTCCAATATTTTATCTTATACAAAGACCTACCTAAAATTATGTAATTTTTATTACCTGAATACCCAGTCTATACCCCAATCTTATGTGTTACAATCCTAGGAGAGTTCCTTGATCCATAGGGTATATAGACTTGGGTTTATGTATATCATTGGGGAATTATTTACATGATTTATATGATATAATAAATTATGACCAGATTCTTTTGAGGAATCATTATGACCCATACATAAGTTGTAAGTTTCCCATAAGGATAAATAAATTGGTTTTAGTAACTCGGTGACTATAAAAAAATAATTTATCTCTATAAATGAAATCCATACAAAATATAATTCTATTTAAAACATACAAAGATAGTTGTAAACTACTCTACAAAGTTAACATCACCAAACAAATATGTGTTAAACCCAAGAGATATTTTGGGAGATTTTGAGTTCTTGAGACATTATTAAGACCTAGTTTTATGTTGTTGTAATCTGGTGTTTAATATAAGTCCCCCATATTTTTTTTATAGGGATGAAGGATAAATTAAAATGAACAGGAGTTGTTATTGATTAGATTGGATATGATTAATGTGTTAGGTTTTTTTCAATAAATTAATCATATTCAAACATAAGATATAATTGATGAATCATTTGAGGATAATTATATTCCATGGTTCTAGATAACTTGATGGTGGTAAAAGAGAATTGAGTGAGTTTAGTGATGTTTGGATTTGTTTTGGATATTGGGATTCCTTCGTCTGAATTTTATTATTTCTGTGTTCATATATATTAGTTCATTTATGTGGGGGAGGAAATGGAAAAAGAATGTAATATATGACATTTTTTATGACACATAATTTATTCTCCAGATAATCACTAGAATATTGATAAATCAAGTGATGTGTATGATATTTGAGTTTATATGTAATCTTTTTAATACCTTTGAGAATTTGGAAAAGTCATATGACAAATAACATAATATTTCAAGAGGAAGATGATATGTGATATATTTTTTCTAGATTAGGATGACATGTAACATATTTTTACCAAGTATAATGATACATAATATATTTTCTAATCTAGGGCAGAATGTGGAGAAGTCATAGTTGATATGTAAGATACTTTTCCAAATGTTATAAATTAGTCAATACTCACCAAAAATTTACAAAGTAAATAGCTCACCTCTAATAAATACAATAATTATTTATCTTACATATAGATGTACACTTAGATAAAATTATTATATTTATAAAATATTAAAAAAATTATTGTAAATAATGAATTCTATACAATTAATTAAAAATTAGGAATCTCTAGTGATGATCATTATCGATTGAAATATTACAGAAGGAATTTTGAGATTCTAAAAAAGAGAAAAAATGGTTCACTATATGAATAATATTTTTGTGCTATGAAGTAATATGTTATAAGTTACAGTTGAATAAAAACTTATAGTTACATCACAATACATTATGTTGTGCAATTTATTTCACCTATAAAAAACAATTGACTAAAAGAGAAGAAGATAAATAAAGTGGGAAGATATATATGAATCTAAAAGTAGTTGAAATAATTTATTTTTTTGAATCTTAATTTGAAATTAAAATTAAAATTTCAATGTTCCACCATTTTTTATAGGATATAAAATTAAACATGCACTTTCATGTGTGTTATTTGAATTTTTATTAGAAGAGGATTATGAAAATGAAATAAAATATACTTAATTGAATCATAAAAGAATAAATTATCATTAGGATAATTTAGGATAGAATATAAAGAGTGTGTGTAGATTAGTGTGTACTAAGAATTGAAGAAGAAGAATACAATACTTGTTGTAGTGAAATTATAAGAAGAATAAGAGAAATAGAATTCATTAATTTTATGTGTAAATCATAATAATAATTTTTTTTTGAAAAAGGAGAAGGAGTTCATTTCATTTAGTAATAGATAAAAATAATTATAGAACTACAATACATTTGGAAGACAATAATAATAGGAATAATTATAATTCATACATTAGTAGAGTACATGACAAGGGTGTACATAAGTTAGGATACAATAGTGATAATTTTTTATATAACATGTAAAGGATATACCCTAAAATCTTGAATCCATGATCGTGATTCCAGTGGATTATATGATCCTAGTTGATTCCAAATCATTCCTAATAATAAATACTCATATTTATGAGTGAACCTTATACATTGAGTATTTATTGTTGAATGATTTTCTAATTTGTGTGTGTGTGTGTTTTATGTTTTTATATTTCTTACTCTAATGAGTGATGTATCATGATCTAATAATAAATAATAAAAATATAATTAGACTATTTTTTACTGATTCATCCCCCTATTAGTGAACTTATACCATACTTGGGTATATCAATTGACATCAAAGCATATAGGTTTCCACTAAATATTAGAAATTTTTTGTTTAATTTTTTTGATAGTTATTTAACTTAGTAGATGTTTGATTTCTTCCTAGAATTATTTTATCTATTGTTAAGGATTTTTTTTGTAATTTATATTGTAAATATAGTAAACTTGAATCTAATTAATAGAAGCAGGATTCCAAAATTTTAATAGAATAATTTTTATATTTGTAATTATTAGATGATTTTTTATCTATTCTCAATTTATTAAAATTATTTATAGGATGATACTGATGAATTTATTCCTCATTCTGAAGGTACTTATATAAACAAATAAAACAATAAGACTCTTCAAAATGATACTTGTTCTTATAAAGAAATTTTTTCATCTATTTTATAGAAATAGTTTATCAAGGTCAAAGGGATCATGATAATAAGAGTAATTTGGGATAAATTATAGAATATCTATAAAGGTAATGAAAAATTGAAGCAGGTTAAGATACATGTTTGGAGATTGATGAATGGATATATCAAGATGAAATTTGGTGAATTCCTTGATGAATTATTTATCGAAGTTAAAAAATTATGAGAACCATTTTATGTTATTCAAAGTTTTGGAAGATATAAAGGCCATTGAGAAAATACTAGATATCATTATGGATAGATTTAATACAAAATGATCAAAACCCAAATACTTTTATATAGGTACACTTCCACTGGATGATATCCATTTTATTATTATTGCTTATAATATGAGGAAGTAAGTGTGTTAATGAAGGTTAAAAGTGTTGATAGGGAGATCTCCTTGAAATATGTGAAGAATGAGAAGTGCAGGAAAGTTGTAGACACTGATAAATAATATTGAGGTTCAGATAAAGATATTTATATAATGATAAGAAAAATCATGTCACTAATCTTAAGGATTGTTCTAAATTAAAAGTGTAAATTTTATGGCATGTTACCTTTGAAGTATTTTTTTTAGGGTAGAATTGAAAATTTTCCTACTGACTTTCCATTGTGGAAAAAATTGAAAATAAATAGAGTGAAGATGAGGAGGAGATTCCAAAAATTTATTTGAAGAAGAAAGAATCAAATAATTATTATAAATTTAATGATAATAATTTATCTAAATTAAATAAGAGAATTTTTTTATCCATGTGTGAATATAGTGATTATAGTGTTAATAGCGAATATGTTGAATCGTCAAATAAATATGGTGAAATGTTATTCATTGAAAGTTGAATTAAGAGGAATTCATAAGTGATAACAGAAATAATCATAAAGTTGAGTAATAGATAGAAATTTATTTTATAAAAAATATAGAAATAAAAGAGTGTTTCATGTAGATTTATAAATTGGAGAAGTATTATAAGAATATAAAGAAGGGTTTTTATCCATCCATTAATAAAATAGTTCTAATTCTAAAAATAAATCAATGATAATAAATAATACTGATAGATTTAAAAAAAAATCTTTATGATAATAAAGAGTTGATTATTTAAATAGAATTAAAGGACAATGGGAATAATAATTAGCTTTAGGTTGTCCAATGAAAATTAATCAGGGTATAAAAATAACTAGAAAGGTATAAATCTATTTTTTCAAAATTAAATTCATGAAGTTAGAGAATACTCAAGGAATAATATTATAAAATAAACTAAAGTGTAATATAATTATAAGAGTGATTTTTTAAAATATATATCATTAAATGAATGAAAATATCCTTGAATTCATTGATAAAATGTCTAATTCAATCTTAAAATTGAATAAAAGTTGGTTCATTGAAAAACATGGTGATTCTCATAAATCTTTAAATTCTTGGAGTACAAAATTGAATGAAACAATTGATAAAAATTGTTATTTGTAAATGGTAGGTAAAATGTATAATTTGAAGTATAATATATTGGGAGTCTACAAATTTTTTTGTACAAAAAAGAATCATTTATTAATATTCATAGGATGGAATAAGTGCATGTATTAACGTATAGAAAACAAGATATTTTTATATGTAACTACACAATTTTTTAGATAATTTCGGAATTGTGGATATTTTAGGAACTTAGAAATAATATTTTGTTTTTATTATGAATATCACTTAGAGTCCACTGGTAATGTAAGACATAGTTTGATCGAGAGTCAGCCCACTCAAAAAAAATGTTCAAAAGTAAGATAAAAATTATAGATTGATGGTTTGGAATGAATTTTAATAACTAGAAGTGGTTTGTTCAAGTTGTGAAAATTCAGGTCCCATTGCTAAGGAGAATGATACTAATCTACCTAACTATCTGACTATGATGAAAAATAATAAAAAAATATCATAAGAAGAAAGTGAAAAGAAAATAATAGAAGGTGGAATTGAGAAACACGTTATTTATTGATAGGTTGAATCAAAATGTAGTAATAATGTCTAAAAAGTGTGTTGAAGGATATGAACTAGTATTTTAGATGAATGAATTTATATTAATGAATTGTAATGATTGATTTGTTGTTATGATATGATAGTGTACATGAGAAAATTTATTTTATGTTAGTGAAACTATGAATAAGAAGATGCCTTGAAAAAAACAACGAATGATGTGTGGATCCTTTAGAGATTTGTTTCTCTATAATATGTGGAAACTTTTTTCTATATAGGAAAAAGTTTTAATATATGATCTCAAGAATAATATTTCAGAGAAATAGTGAAGAAAAATATGTACCATTTTCAATAAAATAGTTTTAATTTTCTTGAAAATAGTAAATTTGAATATAGTAAGAATAAATAGGCCATAAAATACCAGTTTTATAAATTTTAAAAGAAGATAATGAATCATAATATGAAATAAAAGTTTTAGAGGAACATGGATGATTAAAGTGAGTTTTGATTAATGAGGTAGTTGAGTACCAAACCATAGAGGTTAGTGAAGAATTATTATCCTTCATTCATTTAAATATACGGTATGTTATATTTATACCCTCTCTCACATGTTCTTGAATACTTATGTCATGGGGGTAGAAAGGGAAAACAAATATCTTTTGTGTTTATCTATTAAGATTTTTCAAAAAGAGTAAAAAAACCATACTGTATTAGAATTAAGAGATGTGTTTTTTGCTTGTTTGGGAAAATATCTCTAATTTAGGTGGATCATGTATTTAAATATATTTATTAAAAGGATAAATCTATAATTTCATCATGTGGGTGTGTGAGTTGTTATAGGTTCTTGTAAAGACCTAGAAATTTCAAGGAATTTTTTTTCTTAAATACTTTGAAATTTTACGAGTCTCTAGCTTTTGACGTCACCTGATTCTGAGGCCTGGTGTGACCAGAATCAATTTTTGAAGTTTTGTTTGGGTACGTTCAGTAAACGTACAAGCGGGTTTTTCTATATTTTGAACCGATGTTCGGAATTGAAATCCAAGGACACCGATGAACTCACAGTGCTGATATTCGCTTAAGGGGACCCTTACCGCAATTTCATTTTATGCGGGTTGAAAGTTTATTTTTGGGGATTCAGAATGAATTAAATAAAAATTATTGTACACAATTTTACTTTATTTTATTTTATTTACAAGAGGAAGTTAAGGGTGGGTCCCACATGAACCCAAACCCTTAACCACCCCTCAAATCCCCCTTAATACCCCTTATTTATTACTTTGACAACTCCACATATTTATTATGGTGGAACCTTCCCACCTCCCTCCTCCAATAAATTGTGCCAATTCGTATAATTAATATCAACATTAATTTATTGGAACCACTTTTGAATTAATATGAATTGCATGTCAATTCTCTTAATTAGTGAGCCTCCTTATTTCTTTTGTGTTGGAAAATCACTTTTGGGTAAAAGGATCTGGAGAATTAAAAAGGGAGGCAATCTTTCTTCGATGAAGAACATCATTCTTCAACGAAGAACATCTCTGACGAAGAACGCGAAGGACTTCTTCCTCAGATGCACCTTGATGTCAAGGAGCCTACGTTGCCTACGACAATGACTCTTACTCCATCGTTGATGGGACGACACCATTATTTTGTGACGCCCGACTACCGCGACGCTCATCTTCCAAGGCTCGACGACGAATGACGTCAACTACGAGGTAGGGGGATTTGTATATTTTATTTATGTGATTTGTACCTTCGAGCATGGCGTTTAATTGTGGGTGATGATTTGAACCACTAATGCGGTGGGTATGGACTAACTAACAAGTCCGGAACCATCGCCGTATCATTCTTGATGTGCGGTATGTTGGAGACGATGAAACAGATGATCACAACAGCGATTTGGAGCCTTCACAGTGGAGTTCGGATCCCGAGACAACCGCAAACGCAGATGGAAGCAAAAACGGACCACCGGAATGACTCTGGTGGCCCGTGGAAGACGGTGGCAGCGTGGGTCGTCGGTACGGCGCCGCTAGCAGAAGCCCACCCCGGCACCGGCCGTGGTGGCGAGGAGGGTATCCCGCGGCCGTGCGGGATCCGGGAGACAAGTAGCGCTAGCCTGGCGCCGTGTTCGCGGAACTGGTGGTCGCGCCCCCCGCTCGGCCAGCTGGCCAAGCCAGCACACCCCCCCCCCCCACCCCGATCGGGCTGGGGTGGGTCACGCAGACCAGGCCACGCCCTACCGGGCTGGACCCAGACCCGGGTTGGTGCGACCTGGTTCGGCCCGACCCAGGGTGGGTTGGGACGGGTCGGACCGGGCCCAGACCTCCCACTTCGGACCATTTTTCGGTCTTTTGACCATAACTTGAGCTACGGACCTCTGATCGACGCAAAATAAGTTGCATAAGAATCCTTGGATCAAGACGGTCATTTCGGTATATTACACTCGAGGTTTAGGAAAAGTTTGGGTACAACCGGGTTGGTTCGAACCCGAAACCAACCGAGCCCTTGGAGCGAAAACGCTTATAACTTAAGGAACGGATATCCGATTGACTTGTTGTCAACTACGTTGAATTACTTTTTTATGAGACTATTATTTTGGCATACTCCACTTGAGGTTTTGATTCAGCTGGAGTACGGTCGGGTTGGTTTTAGCTTAAAAACCAACCGGGCCCTTGGAACGGAAAAGCCAATAACTCTCAGACCGGGCGTCCGGTTGACGCACCATCTGTCGCGTTGGGTTTCTTTTGACGAGACAGAACTTTGGGATACATCAACTCTAGAGTTCATGACAGTTTATGTATCAAACCCCCTTGCTCGAGGAGAAGACCCTCCCGTAATTGAGTGTGCTATGTGTGGGAACCCTAGAGATAGCTACGACTACATCGACTACTATACTGGAATCCTCCGTGGGTTCGACAGCGACGACTAACGTACTAGAATCCTCCGTGGGTTTGATGGTGATGACTACTATTCTTGTATCCTATGTGGGTCCGGTAGTATTGACCTATGTACTTGAATCCTATATGGGTCCGGCAGAGTAGCTGGTCTTGTATCCTGTGTGGGTCCGACAGCTTAGCTGGACTTGTATCCTGTGTGGGTCCGACAGCTTAGATGAATCAGTGACTACATCTGAACATCTTTATCGCTATACAAAATATATGTACCTATGTGAGCTAAGTCTTGACTTTCCATCATTACCAACGGTGTGATTGAATTCCTTCCTGTGTGGACTGGGTTGTGCTTGGGCTTGAGAGTAGGAGTCGAACTGGGATTGATGACTTGGGTATATGTATGGGAATATACCTAAGTAGAGTGAGTTGATGCTTCGTGATTGGACCTTTCCTTGTGGTTTATCCTTTGTGGATTCTGGGAGACCTTAAGGGGTCTCGGGGTCCCTACTGAGTATCGTATACTCACCCCTGCATGGGTTATGCCTGCACTATGTTGTGTTGGATGCAGACGATGAACATCGCTAATCGTGGTAGAGGCTTGTAGAGTTGGTTAGTACCTGGAGGTGGAGCACTTGGTGTGATGTACACGGCACAGACGAACAGACTCGTGGTGCTGGGAGAGACTATATGTACCCACCCTTCAGGTGGGATTCCCAGAGGAAGACTCGGTGGTTGCTGCTTTACTTTACTATTGTTGCACTAGATTTTCAGTTGTACTGTACTTTCAGTTGGGTTTGTATACTGGCCCATTTACTTTTCAGAACTTACTTCTGTACTCAGTTTACTTAGTTCTTGCTCCAGTTGTGTACTCTGTTGTGCTCTTTACTTTTATAAAGGCAATGCCTTCCCTTTTTATTGGGATTTACACCTTTGGTGCTAATCTCCAGCCACTGGCCTATAGAAGGCAGGCTTGGGGTAGTCACAGCACGGGGCCCGAGGATGGGTCGTGACAAATTGGTATCAGAGGAGTCGGTTCTACCATAGAAATCAGGACTTTAATCTTTCCTTTCGGTGAAGCAATAGTGTTAAGAGTATTGAGTGTGGTTTTTAGTCCAGGGATTTCAGTGTTGGTGTGGTGGCCGACGTATCCATACACCAAGACCCTGACCTCTGATTTCCAACTCAGTGCACGAAAACACTGTTTGCATGTGTGTTTCCTTTCAAAAAAATTCTTTGTGATTACATTGTGTCAGGTCACCAGGTATACTTTTTGACCGTGGTGCACCTGTTTCTTTTCAGGATGGCCCTATGAAGGCAGCCAACTAGGGTTCCGAGTTACATGCGAGATGGAAGCCCACCGAGCGACGAGGCCTCGGTGTAGGGACCCATCACAACGGAGGCGCCAGCGGTACCACTACCCGCTGAGCCACCGATACTACTAGCCCTAGTAGCAGAGAGTGCACGTCGCCTGAGTGCGTTGCACAAGTTTCAGCGATAGAGACCCCCAGGTTTTTCGGAGAGATGGACCCTCGGGCAGCCGAAGATTGGCTGGAGGCTATCGTTAGAGTCTTCAGATTGGTAGGGATACTAGGCGACCTTATGGTGATCCTTTTTGTGAGTCTCTTGCATGCAACAGCGGGTAGATGGTGGAGATTGATGCTCCAGGTTCATGACGAGGCATATCTACTTTGGAAAAACTTCGAGAGTCTCTTCCCGCTCGGAGTTTGTTCCAGCCACCCTTCGTGCGGTGCGGATTCAGGAGTTACTACATCTGCAGCAGGGCAGCAAGACAGTAGATCAGTACTCGGAGAGGTTTACTGACCTCTCATGCTACTCCACGGATATGGTACTAGACCCATTCTTTAGGGCCCAGACCTTAGAGTAGGGACTGAGGCACGAGATCAGGGCTTCAATGATTCCCCTCAGCATTCTGACGCCGGCAGGGGTGCTGGAATGAGCCCTTTTAGTGGAGAGATTTCTCGCTGAGCAGCCACTAGTGGTGAGACCCACTGCAGGGCGACACGTAGCAGAGTCTTCTACATCCGACAGTAGACAGATTTCATAGGGGTCCAAGTGGACCAAGCCATCAGGTGGGAGACCTCAGGATACAGGTTCGGTTGTGCTGGGTACACAAAACAGAGCCAGCCTTATGAGGAGTAGACAGTGCTATGCATGCGGCGGGCAGGGCCACATGGCTCGTGACTGCCCAACCTTCCATGTAGACGAGAAGAAGACAGTGGAGAGACCTCCCAGGCAGAGGTAGAGGTTCGACCGTGGTGGTCTGCAGGGAGTAGGCGGACAAGGCAGAGGAGTTGTCCAAGCAGCGGGTGGTGGATGACGTTTCGAGGCTCTACCACCACCACCCCCAGGAGGCCCACCCCAACCACAGGGAGCTAGCGGATAGAGGCAGGCTCAGCTCCAGGTAGCGGAGGCTTACGACCACGGTGCACCTGAGATGATTCGAGTTACTATCTGTGTCTACTCCACCCTTGCTGCAGTTCTTATAGACACAGGTGCGAGTCATTCTTTTATTGTCGTTGCCCTTGTTCGGAGGTCGGAGATTCTGACGGAGCTATTGGCTCGACCCTTATGGCTAGATACTCCTACGGGAGCATACTCGAAGATTACGCACTGGTGACGGTAGCATGAGCTTACTCTAGGAGGTGAGAGCCTCGGCTGGGATCTTCTTGTAGCAACATCGAGGCCTTACGACGTCATCTTGGGTATGTGTTGACACTCCTTTCCTTCACAGAGTCTAAATGAATGAAAAGGGAAATACCTTGAACCCAAAGTAATTCATTCTTTGAAGAAACATCCAAAAAAAGAGGAAGGGATGAACAAGGAGAACATTGCCCATAGGTCGCGCAAGTTCCCTCACTGTCGCACAAGTACACTTGCGCGCCGCCTAATAGTCGCGCAAGTGACTTGTGCGCCCTCTTTGAAAACCACCCAAGGTCTTCTCCAGCCTATAAATACCCCCAGTGGGCCCCCTATTTGAGGAGGAATTTTTCCAAAATTCAGATTTAGAGCTCTGAACTCCCAAGTCTCTTCTTCAGGTCTTATGAACACTTCTAAGGTAATATTTTACCTAGAATGGAAGGTCTAAACAAGATGAGTAAGTTCTGAGTGTTATAATTCACTAACACTTGCGTGCCTAAGGTGTTTTACCCTTAAGGGGAATGAACATACTTGAGCGCCGCCCTACTTCATCACCAAAACTTGCATGCCTCTCTTCTGAAGTACATCAGGATAATTCTAAACGAATTGGACAAGGATCGCCCAAGTATTACCATGCTGGTTTACAAATGCACAACTACCCATGTGTCGCGCAGGTATAATTGCGCGACCAGGACTTGCGCGCCCACGCAGTACTTGCGCGCCTACCAGGACTTGCACTCCCCTACCTTTTTGGGTGCCTTTCTTTCCCATTTAACCCTTCTTATGCCATTTCACCTCTCCTATTCAAGATTTAGTCTTCAAGACACTCTTAAAAGCCATTTGTGGCCTGATTTCTTGATTTGACTTCCTTATTTGAAAGGAACTCTGTGGGATATCTCTCAAAACCTAGTGATTTACACATCTTTATGTCACTAAAGATTGAGATTTCATTCATTCAACCTCATCCTTTAAGATGAGAGAACCCCTTAACCTGGACTTCCTTTTTAGGAGTAAGTCTCAGTCATAATTCTCATTAATTTTGGGCATCCTCCTTAGGAGTAAGCCCCAATCTTAAAATTCCCAAATATGGGCATCCTCCTTAGGAGTAAGCCCCAACCATAATTCTCTTAACCTCGACCTCCTTTTCAGGAGTAAGCCCTAGTAATAATTCTCAAGACTGGTCATCCTCCTCAGGAATAAGTCCCAAGTCTTCATTAACCTGGGCCTCCTTTTCAGGAATACGCCCCAGTAATAATTCTCAAGACTGGGAATCCTCCTTAGGAATAAGTCCCATGTCCTCATTAACCTGGGCCTCCTTTTCAGGATTAAGCCCCAGTAATAATTCTCAAATATGGGCATCCTTCTTAGAAGTAATCCCCAAGTCCCCTAATCTGGGCATCCTCCTTATGAGTAAGCCCCAACCATAATTCTCTTAACTTGGGATTCCTTTTCAGGAGTAATCCCCAGTCTCAAATATGGGCATCCTCCTTAAGAGTAAGCCCCAAGTCCCTTAATTTTCTCTTAACTAGTCCTAATTTACTTTTGATCTGGACTTCCTTCTTAGGAATAAAATCCAATCATAAGTTCCCTCCTAACTTGGGAATCTCCCTTACGAGTAAGCCCCAAGATTAGAGTATCCAAATCTCCATGAAGCACATATACCTTTATAGACCCTATTCCTGGATTTCTTCCCTGAAGTAAATCTTAATCCTCATTTCTTATGATTGCATCTTTCATGGCACAATTTTCCGGCTTTACCAATACCTCCTGTTTCTCACACCAAGCATGACTCACGTGAGCTTAGAGTGTAAAAGTAATTATGACATCTTTCTTTGAGCCATCAATCATAAACATCATACTCCCTTACTTGAACTACGTGGGTTCTGATTCCTTTTCCAAAATAAAGGATATGTAGGAAGCCCATCTGCGAGTACAATCCCAACTTTGAAATAATTCATGTCCTTCTGAATGAAAATAAACTTCAAGTGCCCCACTGAGTGGCTTTAAAACCAGTATGGTCATAATAATGACCAAGAGACTTTTTTGTATCAAAGGATACCATTGACTAAGAATCTTTAACAAATACAGATGATTCTCTATCAATGAAGAACCTCAAATACATATAAAATATTCTCTAAATTTCCTACATATCAATCATTGATTGTCAGATCTAAAGGAAAACTCATTTTATACTTGGTAATGTAATAAGGATTCACGAACATAACTTAAATCTATAAAGAGAGTCCCGGAGTAGACAATAATTCCCCTAAAAAATGTGTGATGAGTCCGACCTCCCATCCTCTTGACCAATGTAAATTCCTAAGCCTCATCAGTCTACAACTAATGAGCGCCTACCTTTGGAATGTAGGTTCAAATGGATATGGAATCACTGGATGTTTTTGGTTATACGAACAAACCCGTTAGAAACCAATTGGAATGTTTGAACCTTAAATTGATGAGGTCATCCCTGATTCCAGAGGGAAACAAAAAATGGTGAACCCGACGTGAATCCTTAACCAAGTCAAAATGATGTTTTTCTTATTTGTTAGGCCCCTATTTAAAAATCAATGAGAGGGCAAAAAAAAACATTCATTGAAATATGTGCTCATCCAAAAGATGTAGTGGCTAAATTTATCTTGATTACGTCAGTTATATCAAACAGGCACTCTTTCCCAAGATTCTTTGTATTCTAAGAAATGGCTACTCTCAAGTTCACACCTGTGAATACCACTGCTACCAATGCCACCGCTGCTACTCCTGCTGGATCGTCATCCGCTCTGAAGATGACATCACCTACTCAGCATCTTCAACGCTGGGTATCAAATGCGCTGGTTAAGGAGTACCGTCAACATGGTACCATCCCAACTCTGGAGGCTACCCGACAAGCCCTCTAAGTGAACAACTCACACCGGTCATCCGGAAAATAACGACCAGTGATCAAGAAGTAGGTGGTGATAACCACCATATCCAACCATTTCGGGTCATTATCCCTGTAACGCAATCACCATTCGCTCCCTTATTCTGGGGAGGTGAATGAGAATGTCCCTCAGGGCCTTAATTCAAGCCGACATGAGTTCTTCCCCAGGGATCCTATCAACAATCACCACTAGACTCGTGCGTCAGTGCACCCTCAATATGATGAGGGTGTCAACTCCAGGCATTCGGCTCAGGTTCCTCGAACCTGAGCAGGAAAGACGAAACACCAGAGGCGAAATCTGGTTAACAGTGAACAGGTTCTCATCTCTGCCATCTCCGGAGAAGTCCACCAACCTAACTTGGTGGCAAGAAACGAGCGGGCACACACATCTGCCCGTTTTAATTCTGCTGTCCAGCAGACTCGCCTGGAAGCATCACGCCAATCCTGCCAGGAAATTTCGGCGGAGTACTATAGGCAGGAACATACACCTATTTATACATCACCAGCTAGTCAGCAGGATCGTTTGACTACATATGATGGATCTCGTCAACCACGTTCGGCGAAGTGAAATCAGCAGGCACATACACCTATTAATATTGATCAAGCCTACCCACAATATCGCTTGGTAGCATTCAGATAAGTCAGCCGGAAAGCTCTGACGACAAACAGGAGGCAGACTCAACTTTCTGCCCACACACTTGAGTACTGTCAGGATTCACTGACTGGAAAAAGAGGACAAGAGTAGGCACATACACCTACTCCAATCATAGAAGGGACGTATATCCTCGTTCCGGCAGCTGAAGTCACCAAGCATATTCTATCAATGGTGAAAGAGCAGAAGAAAATCCCTGCTCATATTCTGGATGCATGCCAGGATATTATAATATCTTCAGCGGCATCTCAGGGAAAGACACATAAATTTATCCCTACCAGTGGAGTAACACATCAACAGTTTACTCCAGAACAGACACACACATTTGTTCCAGTCCAAGAGGGTTGTGGGGCATAATCCCCCATATCATACGGACAACCAAGTCAGGCACATACACCTGATTTGAGTGGAGATCATCAGAATAACCTGGCCATCTCTCCTGATCAGGCACATACACTTGCTCAGAGAAGCCACTTTTTTCAACAAGTGGTTTCTAAGGCAAGTAAGAAGGTGTCTAAGAAGAAGACCCTCCCAACACAGTCTAAAGATCAAGAGCCAACCTGTAACAAGGCCTTTCTAATGCTGGAGTTCTTGAATCCCTCAGAGAATTATCTGTTGGAATCCAAGATTCTACTCCCTCATTTCCCAATAGTGGGAACATTAATTCTGAAAGTCTTCAACAGACACTTCCTCATGAAGGCTTGCTTCATGACAATTCGGTTGATCTCAAAGTTTCATCTTCAGATGAGAGCTACAATAACCCTCTGTGTGGCCAGAAGACCAAGGATCAAGATATCTCATCTTTTGCTATAACCCACCATGGTGGTCCTCCCCATGATGATGAATTTCGCTGCGAAAGTCCTCTCCACAGTAGTGATTCACATTTCCCTGAAAATTCTCCAGTTGACAATGTAGTGCCGAGAAATCCCTCTTATCTTGAGGAACTTGCAAATGCGAAACCAGTCATGTCTGATGTTTCATCGTTGGTAGGTGAAATACTTTCTCAATCTAAAGATAGCCCAGGGTGTAGGTCATTCTCCAAACCACCCCTAAGTCATGCATCTTCTAGTTTAATCAATGATTTCTCTACCAATCTTTTTGAATCCGATGAAGCAACAAGGAAACATCAACTTTGGTCAAATTAGGTAGAAGAATCTTCATTGAATGATAAAGAGGAAATGATGAACATGAGAAAACAACTGTAGAAAGGTGAAGTGCCCGTCATGTTTTGGCATCTGGCTGACTCTCAGTATGACATTCCAGAAATGTTGACGGAAGATGGAATTCATGATATTCGTCTCAACATATGGAAAACTCTTTGTCAGTTGAAAAAGAAAGTATTATCTTATGATGAATATGAAAATCAGGTTAAGATAATAGAAGGGTTAAAAAGCCAAATTGACTTGGCATCTCTATTAGTATCTCGATATCCAAAGGCTGAAAAGTAGCAGAGATCCCTTCAACGTTCATGACTTGGCGTACTAAGAAAGTTGCGCCAGTTAATTTCTAATTCCCCATCTATTATTCATGTCATAGGATGGGGTGTTCATGGAGCATTGCATTTCACGGTGCTCTCCAGTCAGCAAATCCCACAGAAAATGGTCTCATGCAATGTTATTTCCCATGGCCGACCATGGATACCTGGCTTTGTTTGTAATCAAAATCTTTCCCAAGAACATGATTCAACTAGTTCCTCTAAAAATCAAGAATACAGAGAAAAAGTTGTTGAATTACTCCTGCATCAAGCAAACAAGAATATTGAATAGGCCTCTCATTTGGATCAAGCACATCACCAAGTGATAGAAGTGTCAGAAATCATCCAATGATATTTTCAACTGAGTGATAAAAGTGGATGTCAATTGATGCATCCAGCTAATTTCTGGACCAAGGTCCGCAAGATCAGGAGAGATTTTAAGAAAGTCTCAGACATAGCATGTCAAGAGCCACCCCAGCTTGCCAGACTGTGGAATATTTTAAACCAACCCTCAGAATCAACAAATAGGATTCGAGGACTTTTTCAAATCATCAATCCCCTCCTCAAGGAAATTCGGTCTTCTCTCGATTGGGGAAGAAGCCACAGGAGGAACGAAGAGCCAAATTATCAGGATATTCTCTCCAAATTACGGTTCATCAAGAAGTTCCTGAGGGATCAAATCAACAAAAGGCAATGTCTCATCAAAGACATGGAAGGAGAAAATATCACAGAAATGGTGATAGAAGGTATGCGATGTGTTATGAAACAATCAATGTGATCAATGCCGTTGTTGCTGATCCACCAGATGAGGCTCACTCAGAAGGATCAGATGAAGAGGTTTATGTTCCGGAAGTTGTACGCACAGACACAAATGAAGAAGGTGTGCGTACACGAAATCAAAGGTTTACACAAAATCTGGGTGTTCCTTTAAATAACCCACTTCCCCCTCTCTGAAAGGGATCAAACAAGGGAAAGGGGAAGAATCAGGTTACATATCCTCCCTCTGGAGAGGGCCAATTTCTCTCACTAGAGAAAATATTTGCACAACAGGAGGAAGAAATGAAGGAATTGAGGAGGATGAACGCAGAACTACTTCAGGTTAGTCTACCTCCTAAGCGTGCTACAGTTAGTCAGCCAAGGGATTTTTTTGCAGCTACTGAGATGGATCAAGAATATCCTTCTTTATCAGTACACCCTCATAGGTCTAATCCTACGGGTCAAGTGCAACAACAATTGGCAGTTCTGCCATCAGTTGCAGTACCAGCTACCATACCTGTCCAAGCTCCATTAAGTGCACCTGTTTAGATTCAAGCTCAACTGGATGTTTCTCAAAAGTTAATAACTACTATTGATTCATTAACAGCTCGTTTGGAAGCTATGGAAGGAAATCGTGCGCAGGTTCAACCAGAAAAGAAAGCTTAACCTGAATGGGTAGATTCAATCTCTCCCCCATCAAATTTTGGGAACCTTGTATTCCCTATTTTCAATGGATCAGGTGACCCTGAACATCATTTGACACATTACATGTCTTTTTGTGATCCTATGATGGGAACTCTAGAGCAGCAAGAAGTAGTAAAACTTAGATGCTTCGTGCGAACCTTGCAAGGACCAGCTTTTGTCTAGTATACAAGCTTGAAATCCCATTCAATTACTGGATGGGAAGATCTCTGTCAACAATTCCTTCTCCAATTCAGCTCAACGTTTCCAAATACAACAGTTTTTGATCTTACAAACTGTAAGCAAAGGGAGAATGAAAGAGTCTCTGATTTCATTGCTCGCTGGAAGTGATTAACATATTCCCATGATCTTAGCACTCCCTCAAGAGGAACTCTTGCCAATCTGTGTGGCAAATTTGCGTGAATAATTACGCACGCTGCTGATCCCTGTGAAATACACAGGAGGGTTTTGAGACCTTACTTCAATCGCTCAACAGATTTAAGATTCTCTTATACAGACTAAGGCTAAATCTCATGTAATTCCATCAGCTCCAGGAAGGAGAATGGGTAATGTAGAGACTGCTATAATTATTCTTAAACAAGCACATGTACCTTCTTCTACTTCAAAATCTTCATCTTCTCGAAGGGCTCCACCTCTTGAGCGCCAACAACAATGGTCATTTCGTTAAGATGATCAAAGAAATCAAAGACGAAAACAATTTGAGGATCTGAAGAGAAAAACATACTCTTTCCGAAATGAATAAGTTCCTGGTTACTTCATTTCGGCTCTGGAGAATAATTTGGTTCAGCTGCCAAGGCCCAAGAGGCCAAACAAGGAAGGAGATGAATATCGTCCCAATTATTTCCCCTTTCATCAAATTTTGGGGCATCCCATCCAGGAGTTTTTTGTCTTCAAAGACCTCTTGCAAAATATGGTCGACTCAGGACAAGTCAAACTGAAAGGCTCTTCAGCCCAGGTAGCATGTGTTACTACTATAGTTCCAGAGGAGGAAGGCGAGTGGAAAGAATTCAAAAGCAAAAATGCAAAAAAAATATGATGATTATATGGTCAAAAAGATGATCAACCAAACTCATTCTATTTTGCAAACGCAATTGAAGAAACCAATTGTACCTTCTTCTATGAATGCCGCAGAAAAACCCTCTTCATTAGAGGGAAAATCCTCAAAGAAACGGCATGATTCAAAGAAAGAAAAATAATTAGAAGAAGATGAGTACGTGTCAAAGACTAAGTTGTCTTTGACCTTGGCAGACTTCATTCCATCTACTTCAAATCAACGGGCACCGTCCCACCAAACAGCACAGCCTAAACAGGCTAATCAGGCAGAATCTTCATCGGATGAAGAGTTTATTTTCGGTTCTGTTAATATGATTCAATTAACAGATCCATATGCCAGTCGTAGTTTTGATTTCGATGAACTTGAATTCCCTATATCAAATAGAGGAATCAAAGGAAGTTCCAGAGGCTCAGGATATAGGGGAAGATGTGGATCTTTCAGAAGCCACTATTCCAATTCTATCCCTACTAGAACTTTGTAAGCAGCAGAAACTCATGGTAGAGCCCTTCAACGAGCTCAGCAAGAACAAGAAAGTTCTTCTATCAATAGAAAATTCAGTCCTGGAATAGTTATTTTGGAAGACTGGTTGAAGGTTCCATTTTCTTCCTCTCAACAATTAAATGGATCTCATCGGTCTAATCTTCCAAAACCATGAATATTTCCAACTCCTATCCCAATACAAGATGCATCAACTTCCAAAGTATCTGATTCCAAGGCACCTGCTAAAACACATATTCCTATTGGGAAACACAGACCTCTGGATAAAAAGTATGATGTATTGAAACACTTGGCCCAAGTAACAGCCAAGTTATCAATTCCGGATGCTTTGAATCTGTCAAAAGATCTTCGGGAAGCACTCATCGAGTCTTTTTAAAGTCCTTAGGAGTTTGAAACTAAAATTGTTGCAGCTGAAGTCTATCACATAGAGAATAATCCTACAGAATGCCATGCAATAATATCTTTTACTGATGAATATGAAGATGATGTTGTGCATGGGAATATTAGACCTTTGTACTTGTCTGGAAAGTTCAATGGAATAGACGTCCGAAGAGCTTTCATTGACAATGGTTCAGGAGTCAACCTCATTCCCATTCATACACTTCGTCGATTGGGCCTCACAGAATCTGATTTATCTCCTTCTACCACAATTTTACAAGGATATGATAAAAATGAACAAGAACCACTAGGCGAAGTTACAATCAGAACTCAGTTTGGAGATCTTGTATCCAATTCAGATTTCATGGTTGTTGATCAAGACTCAGCTTTCAACATCTTGCTTGGAAGACCCTGGCTACATAAACATGCGGATATCCCTTCATCATACCATCAATGTCTCAAATATTGTTTCGATGGTCAAGTTGGGACACTGTATGGTGATAAGGCTCCATTCAAGACATGTGAGTCTCAATACATTGAGGCGGAATTCTATCACATGAAGGGAAAGGATAAATCCACAACCAGGAAGATTACCAAATTTAATGCTCCGTATGGTTTGGAAAATATTCCAGTAAATCCATTTGCGCATGTGAGTTACAGATTATGTGTTTCCTATCAGTCAAATTGACAGGATAGACCCAAATCAAAATACTCTTATGGAAAGATCCATAATGTCAATTATGACAATCGAGCCAGACAACATGAGAGAAATTGGTAACCCACCAAGCAGTGATGAAAGCTCAAATGGTGACATCTTCATTTCATCTACTGAAATCCAACAAGTCTATACTTCACCAGTCAGGCTAGAAGAAGTTATAGCAACATCAGAGGTGAACAATGATGTCGATTCTCAATCCATCATCTCCTCTTTATTTCCCAGGGAAGACCCTTCATCATCAATTGGGTCAGAAATGGAGGCTTCTTCTTCAAGATGTTTAAATTTTAACATCTCTTATGATCATGGAAATTCTGCTTTATCATCTATTATGCAAGTATAAATGGAAGAAATAACACATGATGAAGAAGAATAGGAAGATCTCAGAGATATTCCTACAGCATTTGAAGAGGGTATCTCTACCACCGTGGATAAACTCAGAGAAATAAATCTGGGTACAAAAGAAGATCCACTCCCCACTTTAATCAGTGCGGCCATGACTCTTGAAGAACAAGAGATGTATATTTCCTTTTTAAAGAAAAATCGAGACATATTTTCTTAAAATTATACAGAGATACCCGGGCTTGATCCTGATGTTGCTACTCATTATTTGGGTTTACCAGAAGAACATCGAGGATTTAAGCAAGCTGCGATAAGAACACACCCAACTTATGCTTCCAAAATTGAAGCTGAAGTGGATAAGCTTATCAAATATAACTTTATCATAGAAGTTAAATATCCCAAGTGGTTGGATAATATTGTCCCTGTAAAGAAGAATAATGGACAAATTAGAGTTTGTATCGATTTCAGAGATCTTAATCGGAATTGTCCTAAGGATGATTTCCCAGTTCCGATTACAGAACTTTTAATTGATGAAACAGCTGGATATGAAGCACTTTCCTTCATGGATGGATATTCTGGATATAATCAAATCTGAATGGCTCTAGAAGATGAGTAATCCATAGCCTTCAGAGCCCCTCAAGGTGTGTTTTTATACCGGGTAATGCCCTTTGGCTTAAAGAATGCAGGTGAAACATATCAGTGTGCCATGCATCGTATCTTCAAACCCTTCTTAGGGAAGTTTGTTGAATGCTATGTAAATGATTTGGTGGTTAAATCCAAACAACGTTCTAATAACTTGTCTGATTTGGAAGTCATACTCTGCAAGCTTCAACAACATAATTTGAAGATGAACCCCTTAAAATGTGCTTTTGGGGTAACCTTAGGAAAATTTCTCGACTTTGTTGCACACCATCGTGGTATTGAAGTCGATCATGAGAAAAAAAGTCAATCCTTAGTATGTCACCTCCTCTAAATTTGAAAGAATTAAGAGGACTTTAAGGAAACTTATCCTATATTCGTCGTTTCATCACCAATTTAGCAGGAAAAAGTTTACCCTTCACCAAATTGATGAAGAAGGGAGTCACTTACCAGTGGACTGAAGAATGTCAAGAAGCATTCGATATTCTCAAGAAATACCTCTTGAGTCCACTGGTACTCATGCCACCTGTTGAATGAAGACCACTTATCCTCTACATGATAGCTCTAGAGCGGTCATTGGGTGCCTTTCTTTCTCAGAAGAATTATGCTGGGAATGAAAACAGCCTCTATTACCTCAGTCGGACTATGCTTGAAGCAGAAACCCGGTATTCAAGTATTGAGAAGTGCTGCCTAGAATTAATCTTTGCAGTTCAGAAGTTGAAACACTACATGCAACATCACAAGGTCTAATTGGTATCTTCCAATAACCCACTCAAATTCATCCTTAGCCGTCCAATGCTTACAGGACGTCTGGAAAGGTGGGCAGTTATTTTGTAGCAATTCGACATTCAGTATGTGTCTCAAAAGGCTATAAAGGGCCATGCTCTGGCTGATTTCTTGGCTGAACACCCTTCAGTGGAAGACACATCTTTAGATATTGAACTCCCTGGTGAGGAAGTCTTCTCTATTCAATAAAGTCCTCAGGAATGGGAAATGTATTTTGATGGTGCTTCCATAAGTCCAACAGGGAGGAAAATGGAAAATCTTAAATTCAACAAAGTTGGCTTAGGAATTGTGCTCATTTCTCCAGAAAAGGCAGTGTTACCTTATTACTTATTATTATGGGAAGGTGGTACCAATAATGAAGTAGAATACCAAGCTCTCATCGTAGTTTTGGAATTGGCACTTCAAGAACAAGTGAAACATTTAAAGGTGAAAGGTGATTCAGACCTGGTAATCAAACAAGTCAATGGGGATTATGCCATCAGAAAAGAAGAACTAATCCCTTTGTATGATTATGTCAGAGAGTTAATGGCGGAATTCCCTTTAGAATCGACATTTTCTTATGTCACGCGATCACAAAATGCTCAACCTGATGCACTGGCTAATATAGCCACAGCTCTGGCAGATCCAAATTGGGATGAGACAACCATCAGTATTTCCCACTGTCGTGCAATTTCACCTTATGTTCGAATTAGAATAGAGGAAATTAATAAAATTAGTCCCATTCCTAAATCATATGGTCATACTATAGGATGGATGTCACCTATCATGAAATACCTTCAAAATGGAACACTTCCACCTGATAGAGCCGAGAAAGAACAAATATGGTGATGTGTGGTCAATTTTACTCTTTATGATAGCCCATATCACTTAGAGAAAATTCTCTACAAACATGGTTTTGATGGAGTTCTCTTCAGATGCATTGATGGGGAAGAGACAATGGTTTTCATAAAAGAAGTGCATGCAGAAATCTGTGGTGCCCACCAGTCTGGACATAGACTGTCTGATTAGATTCGAAGGCTTGGATACTTTTGGCCTTTAATGATACAAGATTGTGTTGATTTCACAAAGAATTATAATTCATTCCAAGTACATTCCAACTTCATTCATCAACCTCTATAGTTGCTTCATACAGCTAAATACTCATGGCCATTTGCCACATGGGGAATGGATGTGGTGGGGCCTTACCCTTCAGTTACGGCCAATAAGTTTAAGTATATTCTTACTACTACTGATTTCTTTTCCAAATGGGCAGAGGCAATACCTCTTAAGGAAGTCAGTTCTAAATGCATTGTTAGATTCATCAAGTCTAACATCATTACCAGATTTGGTGTCCCTCATACCATATTGACAGACAATGTCACCAACTTCTGTTTATCCGAGGTGAAGAAGTTGTATCAAGAATACAACATCAAATCCAATCATTCATCTCGGTATCATGCAGTGGCCAATGGCCAGATAGAAGCCTTCAACAAGACTCTTTCCAATATAATGCAAAATATGGTGGATAAAGATAAGAATTCATGGCCTGATAAACTCTTTCATGCTTTATGGGCTTATCAGACTACCACCCGCACAGCAACGCGGTCAACTCCATATTCATTGGTATATGGAACGGAAGTAGTCTTTCCCATTAAAGTTCAATTACCCTCACTCAGAGTTTCCATTTGTGATCAATCATCTACAGATGAACAATCTCAAAAGTGATTGAATGAATTGGAACGGTTAGATGAGAAAAGATTGTGCACTTTGCACCACTTAGAAGTCTATCAGAATCGAATAGAACGAGCTTTTAACAAAAAAGTTTGTCTTCGTTCATTCACTCAGGGAGAATTGGTATTAGTTCTCAGAACTCTAATGATACCGGGAAAGAAACTTCCCAAGCTTGATCCAAAATTGTAAGGACCTTACTCAATACATAGGGTCTACTCCAATGGAGCTTATTTTTTAATCTCAATGGATGGAGAACTCATCACTACTCCAACCAATGACAGATTTTTGAAGAAGTATTTTTTATAAACACAAAATATATCACCTTGGTCTGGTATGACCTCAAACTACACCACCGTCCAGCAAGACGTTAAACTGCATCATCCACAGTCCATGCATATGACCTTAAACTATTCACACTTTCGTCTAACATGACACTAAATTGTATCATCCCTTTTTCGTCCAACATGACATTAAACTGTGAAAAAGTCCCTAATACGTCCAACATGACGTTAAATGGTGTAGTCTTTTATCCTTACTGCATGACATTAAACTACACAGTCTTCTTTTTTTCCAGCATGACATTAAACTGTGTTGTCCCCATCGTCCTAACTACATGATGCTAAACTGTACAAAAAACCCTTTAATACGTCCTACATGACATTAAACTGTACTTTGTCCTTGCTACATAACACTAAACTGTGCAGCACTTATAGTCCTAACTGCAAGACATTAAACTGCATAGTCCCTTTATATGTCCTACATGACATTAAACTATGCGTCGTTAGGGTTGTTGCTACCTCTTGTTTCTCACACCGAGTATGACTCACGTGATCTTAGAGCAAACTTCAACCATAACACTCTCTCTGGGCTACTAACTATGTGTAAGTCCCAAAACTATTTTTTAGTTCGTTTTCCCCAAGGACAACTTGATCACTAATTCATTCCTTAATTGAACTACGCGTACTTTGATCCTTGCCTTCCAGGCTGAGTACGTAGGCAAACTCCCAAGGTTCAAGCCCAAAACCAATCTCTTCACATCGGTTCACCTCCATCTCATATGATGTTGATTCGTGAAACCGCCCCTAGAATCAATATCTTTACATTGGTTCACTTTCATCCTTGATATATGACTTTAAGCTATACAACACTTTTGTACAGTATGATAATAAACTAAAATATTCTTTGATACCCTCACCTGAGATGGAATCATTATTTACATTGATTTTCAATCATGTTTCATTTCAAAGACTACATGCATACATGGCAATACCTGAACCTTTTATCTTGGGTTAAACCATCATTGCACTAAGGTCCCCTTTTTCACATGTATGAACCAAATTTGTACAGAGGGTAGTTCTAGAACTATGTGGGCTTGATTCCCATCCTTATGGGATACGTAGGAACGTTCGAGTGTCCCTCAAATCCAGCCCCAAGTCTTTTGGGCCTAACCCCAAATTCCTCTTTTAGTCCCCTGGCTGAAAAGTCCCCATGAAAACACACACTGTGTATTTCTTATAATGGTCCAAGCTCTATGACCCTAAACTAAGATCTCTAATCCTTTTGTCCCACACGATGTTAAACTGTAGTTCAATAACTATATATGGCTTGATTCCCATCCTTATGGGATTCATAGTGAAGTCAAAAATTTCTATTCAGGACTCATCCACAACGTGATTATGGTTAGCATTGATCTATGTATATTTACATACATTGAACAATACCAATTTTTATGTGTTATGATTCTAACCTTAAATATTATCAGATCTTCATAACCCTTTTTTTACTGACTTCTAATCAAAAAATGTTCAAATTCTAAGAATTATTTTGCCTGACCATGCAGCACATGCCCTTAGGCGGCCTTGCATAAACAGTCTACATAACAGACCTATCAGCCAAAAGATGCTATTATTTGACTATGCAGCCAATTCCCTTAGGCGGACCTGCATAATTCAACCCCCTAACGGGTTTGTTAAATAATGGTAACTTCATTCTTAGGACAAAAACCTCCTTTTGTCCTTAGTTGTATTAACGAAGATATGTAGGGATCCGCAAAAATAACCATTCTTTACATATTTGTATCATACTCTTTTTCATGATCTGAAAATATTCAAATCTATGGTTTATATTTTCCCTTCCCTACGTTTGGGTCAGACCTTCGTAGGAGTGACATTCATATAGTTCTTGGATAATCTTGTTTGGAAATATCTTCTCTATATTCAAGTACCTCTCTCCAAACAACAAATTCTATGCTTTGGAAAATTTGAATCCTCATAAACTTTCACTGGATTTTTAGTAGTAGAAAAGTAAATTTCTGAGAGTTCTCTTTCCTGACTATGCAGCACGTGCCCTTAGGCGGCCTTGCATAAGTAGTCTACATAACGGACCTGTCAGCCAAAAGATACTATTATTTGATGATGCATCCAATGCCCTTAGGTGGCCCTGCATAATTCAACCCCCTAACGGGTTTGTTAAATAATGGTAACTTCATTCTTGGGAACTACTTCTTCTAATGCCTTTTATCCCTTTTTCATATCATTCCTCATATTAAAAATTTCTTAAGTCATAGTTTACATGTTTTCATTCATACTTGAGTGTGGTAAAATGTTTTTAGAGAAGTTTTCAAGGAATTGAGTCAATTTTAACCCATTTGGTCAAAGCTGTTTCGACCTTAAACATTAGCCTTTTTATGTCTGAAATGCATGACTTTAAACTTCCAATAATCACGAAGACCCCTAGTTTCTCTTTTTTTCCTTAGATTCAAATCCTCTTTTCACTCCGGATCCAACTCTGAGGGGGGACTTTTGTTGATGCTCCTTTCCTTCACAGAGTCTAAATGAATAAAAAGGGAAATACCTTGAACCCAAAGTAATTCATCCTTTGAAGAAACATAAAAAAGAGGAAGGTATGAACAAGGAGAACATTGCCCATAGGTCGTGAAAGTTCCCTCACTGTCACGCAAGTACACTTGCGCGCCACCTAATAGTCGCGCAAGTGACTTGAGCACCCTCTTTGAAAACTGCTCAGGGTCTTCTCCAGCCTATATATACCCCTGGTGGGCCCCCCATTTGAGGAGGAATTTTTCCAGAATTCAGATTTAGAGCTCTGAACTCCCAATTCTCTTCTTCAGGTCTTCCGAACACTTCTAAGGTAATTCTTTACCTATTATGGAAGGTCTAAACAAGAGGAGTAAGGTCTGGGTGTTAGAATTCACTAACACTTGTGCGCCTAAGGTGTTTTACCCTTAAGGGAAATGAACATACTTGAGCGTCGCCCTACTTCCTCACCAAAACTTGTGCGCCTATCTTCTGGAAGTACCTCAGGATAATTCTAAAGGCATTGGTCAAGGATCTCCCAAGTATTACCATGCTTGTTTACAAACGCTCAAGTACCCATGTGTCGCGCAGGTATACCTCTGAGACCAGGACTTGTGCGCCCACGCAGTACTTGTGTGCCTGCCAGGACTTGCACGCCCCTACCTTTTTGGGTGCCTTTATTGTACATTTAACCCTTCTTATGCTATTACACCTCTCCTATTCAAAATTCAGTCTTCAAGACACTCTTCAAATCCATTTATGGCATGATTTATTGATTTCAATTCCTTATCTAAAAGAAACTCCATGGGATATCTCTCAAAACCTAGTGATTTACACATATTTATGTCACTAAAGATTGAGATTTCATTCATTAAACATCATCTTTTAAGATGAGAGAACCCCTTAACCTGGGATTCATTTTTAGAAGTAATTCCCAGTCATAATTCCCATTAATTTTGGGCATCCTCCTTAGGAGTAAGCCCCAATCTTAAAATTCCCAAATATGGGCATCCTCCTTAGGAGTAAGCCCCAACCATAATTCTCTTAACCTGGGACTCCTTTTCAAGAGTAATCCCCTTTAATAATTCTCAAGACTGGGCATCCTCCTCAGGAATAAGTCCCAAGTCCTCATTAACCTGGGCCTCCTTTTCACGAATAAGCCCCAGTAATAATTCTCAAGACTGGGCATCCTCCTCAGGAATAAGTCCCAAGTCCTCATTAACCTGGTCCTCCTTTTCAGGAGTAAGCCCCAGTAATAATTCTCAAATATGGTCATTCTCCTTAGGAGTAATCCCCAAGTCCCCTAATCTGTGCATCCTCCTTAGGAGTAAGACCCAACCATAATTCTCTTAACCTGGGCTTCCTTTTCAGGAGTAAGCCCCAATCTCAAATATGGGCATCCTCCTTAGGAGTAAGCCCCAAGTCCATTAATTTTCTCTTAACCAGTCCTAATTTACTTTTGATCTGGACTTCCTTATCAGGAATAAAACCTAATCATAAGTCCTCTCCTAACTTGGGCATCTTCCTTACGAGTAATCCCCAAGATTAGAGTATCCAAATCTCCATGAAGCACATATACCTTTATAGACCCTGTTCCTGGATTTCTTCCCTGAAGTAAATCTTAATCCTCATTTCTTATGATTTCATCATTCATGGCACAATTGTCTGGCTTTACCAATACCTCTTGTTTCTCACACCAAGCATGACTCATGTGAGCTTAGAGTGTAAAAGTAATTATGACATCTTTATTTGAGCCATCAATCATAAACATCATACTCCCTTACTTGAACTACGTGGGTTTTGATTCCTTTTCCAAAATAAAGGATACGTAGGCAGCCCATCTGTGGGTACGATCCCAACTTTGAAATAATTCATGTCCTTCTGAATGACAATAGACTTCAAGTGCCCCACTGAGTGGCTTTAAAACCAGTATGGTCATCATAATGACCAAGAGACTTTTATGTATCAAAGGATACCTTTGACTAAGAATCTCTAACAAATACAGATTATTATCTATCAATGAAGAACCTCGAATACATATAAAATATTCTCTAAATTTCCTACATATCAATCATTGATTGTCAGATCTAAAGAAAAACTCATTTTATAATTGGTAATGTAATAAGGATTCACGAACATAACTTAAATCTATAAAGAGAGTCCCGGAGTAGACAATAATTCCCCTAAAAAACGTGTGATGATTCCGACCTCCCATCCTCTCGACCAATGAAAATTCCTAAGCCTCATCAGTCTACAACTAATGAGCGCCTACCTTTGGAAAGTAGGTTCAAATGGATATGGAATTATTTGATGTTTCTGGTTCTATGAAAAAACTCATTAGAAATCGCTTGGAATGTTTGAACCTTAAATCGATGAGGTCATCCCCGATTCTAGAGGGAAACATTATGGACTGGTTATCTACAGTCCATGCTCAGATTGACTGTATTAGGCGCAAAGTGCAGTGTATCCTCACTAATGGGACCAGGTTCACCTTCACTGGGGAGAAGGGAGCCTTTGCAGGGTAGGATGGACTTATGAAGAGGAGAGGGAATCTAATCACACATCAGTTGGATAATATAATTCTCAGAGCGGTTGATGTGCGAAGCCCGAGTTTTTCTGTTGTGGTTGATCATTATGTGGATTTTTTTCCTGAAAATGTTCCAGGACTACCTCCTTGAAGATAGGTAGACTTCTACATAGATCTGTACCTCGAGACAGCACCGATATCTACTCCAGTATATCGGATGTCTCCCGCTGAGCTTTGTGAGCTGTGGGTACAGTTAGAGGACTTGTAGGAAAAAGGATTCATCCGACCCAGTGTTTCACCCTAGGCTTCTCTGATTTTGTTCGACAAAAAGGTGGATAGGAGCTTGCGACTGTGTGTCGACTACCGTCGCCTGAATCATGTGACCGTAAGGAATAAGTACCCACTTCTGAGGATTGAAAACCTCTTCTATCAGCTCAAGGGAGCACAATGGTTCTCGAAGATAGACCTTAGGTTAGGATATCACCATATCAGAGTTCGAGACGAGGATGTGCAGAAGACGGTCTTCAGGTGTCGATATGGCCACTTCGAGTTCTTGGTTATTCCCTTCGGCATAACCAATTCTCTAGTAGTTTTCATGAGTTTCATGAACAAGATCTTCCAGCCTTACCTTAATCGGTTTGTCATAGTCTTCATTGACGACATACTGATTTACTCAACCACTGAAAAGGAGCATGCCTACCACTTGCAGGTTGTTCTGGATACACTCCGAGAGCACCATCTTTATGGTAAGCTCTCGAAGTGAAAGTTCTGGATTCGAGAGGTTTAATTCTTGGGACACATCATCTCGGAGGCGAGATTTGCAGTGGATCCAAACAATATCGAGGTGGTGCTTGCTTGGGAGCCACCCAGAAGTGTGATAGAAGTTTGGAGTTTCCTAGGTCTAGATGGGTACTATCGGAGGTTTGTGCTAGACTTATACAGAGTTTCATCACCTCTTACATCTTTGAAGAATAAGGGGAAACCCTTATTGTGTTCAGATAGATGTCAGTAGAGATTTCAGGAGCTGAGGCGGAGATTTACCAATGCGCCCATCTTGAGGCTACCGGAGGAGGGTGTTGGGTACATAGTTTACTGTGATGCATCAGGGACCAGACTCGGGTGTGTCCTGATGCAGGAGCGAGCAGTGATCGCTTAGGGTTCGCGGAAGTTGAGACAACACGAGAAGAACTACGCTACCAATGACCTGGAGTTAGCAGCAGTGGTATTCGCCTTGAAGATGTGGCGACACTATCTGATGGGCAAGCGCTTTACAGTCTACTCTGACCACCAGAGTCTCAGGTACATCTTCTCGCAGAAGGACCTAAACTTGAGACAGCGGCGATGGCTCGAGTTCCTCTAGGACTATGACTTTGAGATATTCTATACTCCTAGGAAGGGGAACGTTGTGGCTGATGCTCTCAACAGGAGATCGGGCATTCAGCTACTAGGTGAGGCAACAAAGCAGCTAGCCACATTGCAGATATCTTTTGTGGATAGAGATGGAGCATCCTTTATTCAGTCTCTCACGGTCACTCCTCCACTTCTTCAGTGAGCTAGAGAGGCATAGAATGGGGACGCTGATTGTGAGACACGACATGCTCAATATCCTCAGGGGTGGCACCCAATGGATTTTCTGAAAGAGGGGAGAACGTCATCCTCTTCAGGGGACGTACGATGGTACCAGTTGCACTACAGGATGAGGTGCTGAGAGAGTTCCACACTTCCCCTCTAGAGGTATATCTAGGTGTGGAAAATATGTATCAGGACCTCAGATGACAGCACTAGTGGACGGGTATGAAGAAGGTTGTAGCAAAGTTCATTTCACGATGCCTCACTTGTCAGCAAGTGAAGGCAGAGCACCAGGTACCAGCAGGCTTGGTATAGCCCTTAGAGGTCCCGGAGTGGAAGTGGGACGGGATATCCATGGATTTGGTGATGGGGCTTCCATGTACATCTAGGGGTCACGAATCTATTTGGGTGATTGTCGACCGACTCACCAAGTCGGCCCAATTCCTACCGATCAGAGAGCAGGGCTCAATTGAGAGCTTGGGATGCCTCTATGTTCGGGAGATCCTACGACTTCATGCTGTTCCATCGACTATCGTATCTGATCAAGATGCTTGGTTTACTTCCCGGCTTTGGAAGGGGTTACAGGAGGCATTTGGGATGCAGTTTCATCTGAGCACCGCCTTCCATCCTCAGACGGATGGCCATACTGATAGGACCATTCAGACACTCGAGAACATGATTCGTGCATGTGTCCTTGACTTTGGTCACAGCCGGGAGGATCACCTACCCTTGGTGGAGTTTGTTTACAACAATAGATACCACTCCACCATCGGGATGGCACCGTACGAGGAATTGTACGGCCGACCTTGCAGATCACCTATGTGCTAGAATGACCTGGGGGAGTCCGCACTTGTAGGATCAGAGTGGCATAGCGGAAGCGTGGTGGTCCCATAACCCATAGGTCGGAGGATCGACAGGACCGAGTCCTTCGTGGATAGTTGATTCCTCTAGTGCGCGTTCGCTGGCAGCACAGAAACCCTCAGGAGAGCACATGGGAGCGGGAGGCTCAGATGCATACTTAGTACCCCTTTTTATTTCCCTAGTGTATGTTGTAGCTTTACGGGGACGTAAATCCCTAATATGGGAGTAATGCAAAGACCTATAAATTTTAAGGAATTTTTTTTCTTAAATACTTTGAAATTTTACGAGTCTGTGGCTTCTGACTGCACCTGATTCCGAGGCCCGGTGTTCCCGGAATCAATTTTTGAAGTTTTGTTCGGGTACGTTCTGTAAACGTACGACCGGGTTTTTCTATCTTTTGAACCGGTGCTCGGAATTGAAATCTAAGGACACCGATGAACTCGAAGCACTAGTATTATCTTAAGGGGACCCTTACCGTAGTTTCATTTTATGCAGTTTGAAAGTTTATTTTTGGGGATTTAGAATGAATTAAATAAAAATTGTTGTACACAATTTTACTTTATTTTATTTTATTTACAAGAGGGAGTTAAGGGTGGGGCCCACATGAACCCAAACCCTTCACCACCCCTCAACTCCACATTAATACCCCTTATTTATTACTTTGACAACTCCACATATTTATTATGGTGGAACCGTCCCACCTCCCTCCTCCCATAAATTGTGTCAATTCTTATAATTAATATCAGCGTTAATTTATTGGAATCACTTTTGAATTAATATGAATTTCATGCCAATTCAATTAATTATTAAGCCTCGTTATTTCTTTTGCGTTGGAAAATCACTTTTTGGGAAAAGGCTCTGGAGAATTAAAAAGGTAGGTGATCTTTCTTCGACGAAGAACACCGTTCTTCAACGAAGAACATTCCCGGTGAAGAACGCGAAGGACTTCTTCCTCAGACGCACCTCGACGTCAAGGAGCCTACGTCACCTACGACGATGACTCTTCCTCCATAGTTTATGGGATGACACTGTTATTCCGCGATGCCTGACTACAGCGACGCTCGTCTTCCACAGCTCGACGACGAACGACGTCAACTACGAGGTAGGGGGATTTGTATATTTTATTTATGTGATTTATACCTTCGAGCATGGTTTTTAATTGTTGGGTGATGATTTGAACCACTAACACGGTGGGTACGGACTAACAAACAAGTTCGGAACCATCGTCGTATCATT
Organism: Viscum album; assembly: GCA_963277665.1. Lineage (NCBI taxonomy): Eukaryota > Viridiplantae > Streptophyta > Magnoliopsida > Santalales > Viscaceae > Viscum > Viscum album. Next base: position 24,139,020 of record OY728145.1, on the reverse strand, counting down.
CTTGATGAACGTGATGTTGGAGACGATGAAAAGGATGACCGCAATGGCGATTTGGAGCCTTCGTAGTGAAGTTCGGATCCCAAGACGACCGCAGGCGTAGACAGAAGAAAAAACAGACCACCGGAATGACTCTGGTGGCCCGTGGAAGCCCGCGGCGGAGCGGATCATCGGCGCGGCTCCGCCGACGACCGAAGGCGGTGGCCGGCACCGGCTGGCCGCCTGGAGGCAGCGGTGCCCCAACGCGCTGTCGGCAGAAGCCCGCCGCGGCACCGGCCATGGCAGCGAGGAGGGGATCCCGTGGCCATGCGGGATCCAGGAGACAAGCGGCTCTATCCTAGCACAGCGTTCATGGAACTGGGGGTCGCGCCCTCCGCTTGGCCAGCTGGCTGAGCCAGCACACCCCCCCCCCCCGACCAGGTCGGGGCGAGTCACGCGGACCGGGCCGAGCCGCGCCCAGTCGGGTCGGGACGCACCCATCCGGGCCGGGCGGTGCTCTACCGATCCGAACCTGGACCCAGGTCAGGTCGACCTGGTTTGGGCCGACCCAGGGTGGTTTGGGCCTGGTCAGACCGGGCCCAGACCTCCCACTTCAGACCGTTTTTCGATCTTTTTCCCATAACTTGAGCTATAGACCTCCAGTCGATGCTCTGTCTGTTGCATAGGAATCCTTGGATCGAGACGGTAGTTTTGGTATATTAAACTTGAGTTTTAGGCGATTTTTGGGTATGGACGAGTTGGTTCGAACCCGAAACCAACCGGGCCCTTGGAGTGGAAACGCTTATAACTTAAGGACCGGACGTCCGATTGACTTTTCGTCAACTACGTTGAATTCATTTTTGATGAGACGCTTCTTTTGGAATACTCCACTTGAGGTTTGGATGCAGCTAGAGTATGGTCGGGTTGGTTTTAGCTTAAAACCAACCGGGCCCCTAGAACAAAAAAGCCAATAACTCTCAGACCGGGCATCCGATTGACGTACTGTCTGTCGCATTGGGTTTCTTTTGACAAGACGAAACTTTGAGATACATAAACTCTGGACTTAGTGACAGTTGATGTATTGAGCCCCCTTGTTCGTGGAGCAGACCCTCCCAGAATTGAGCGTGCTGTGTGCGGGAATCCTAGAGCTGGCTGCGACTGCATCGACTACTGTACTGGAATCCTCTGTGGGTTTGATAGTGACGACTACCGTACTGGAATCCTTCGTGGGTTCAACGGCGATGACTACTGTTCTTGTATACTGTATGGATCTAACAGTATTGACCTCTATACTTGTATCCTGTGTGGGTCTGACAGAGTAGCTGGTCTTGTATCCTGTGTGGGTCCGACATCTTAGTTGGACATGTATCCTGTGTGGGTCCGACAGCTTAGATAAATCAGTGACTACATCAGATCATCTTTATCGCTATACGAAAGATGTGTACTTGTGTGAGATGAGTCTTTACTTTCAATCATTACCAATGGTGTGATTGACTTCCTTCCTGTGTGGACTGGGTTGTGCTTGGGCTCGAGAGTAGGAGTCGAACTGGGATTGATGACTTAGGTATATGTATAGGCATATACCTAAGCAGAGTGGGTTGATGGTTTGTGATTGAACCTTTCCTTGTGTTTTATCCATTTTGGATTCTGAGAGACCTTCAGGGGTCTCAGGGTCTCTACTGAGTATCGTATACTCAACCCTGCATGGGTTATTCCCGCACTATGTTGTGTTAGATGCAGACGACGGACAGTGCTGATCGTGGTAGAGGCTTGTAGAGCTGGATGGTACCCGGAGGTGGAGCACTTGGTGTGGCGTACACAGAGCAGATGGATGGACATGTGGTGCTGGGAGATACTATCTATACCCACCCTTTAGGTGGGATTCCCAGAGGATGACTCGGTGGTTGCTGCTTTACTTTACTGTTGTTGCACTAGATTTTCAGTTGTACTGTACTTTCAGTTGGGTTTGTATTCTGGTCCATTTACTTTTCAGCACTTACTTTTATACTCAGTTTACTTAGTTCTTTCTCCAGTTGTGTACTCTGTTGTGTTCTTTACTTTTATAAAGGCAATTCCTTCCCTTTTTATCAGGATTTACGCCTTTGGTGCTAGTCGTTAGCCCCTAGCCTATGGAAGGTGGGCTTGGGGTAGTCACGGCATGGGGCCCGAGGATGGGTCGTGACAGTTCTTCTAAAAGTCTTGGTGATTATGTATGAATGAATTTGTTATATACATATTAAAAGGATATATTTTTTAATATAAATATTTTTTATTCTCAATTAATTTCAATTTGAGTCAATCAAGAGTTATTAAAGTCCTAATAATTTTCTTTTCATAATTGTATCTAGAGAATCATGAGAAATAAAGAAGTTAATTTAAGTTAATTTTTTTAGAAAACATGGTATTATTGTTCAATAATTTTATTTAATGAATCATGTTTTCCCTCATAGGATTAGAATTATTGAATAATGTTTCATTTTTATATATATTGAGTTTTAAAGTGATTCTTGTTTCTTGGTTGGGACATAAATACAAAGGGTGATTTTATTCAACCCAAGAGTTGTTTTAGGATATTTTGAGATCTCATAAGATTATTGAGACCCATACTGATGATTCTTTAATTCAGATTTTATAAGTATTCCCATATAATTAAGGTTTTTTAGGGAATAAGGATTAAATAAAAGTAAGTAGGTTTGTTATTTATTAGAGTAGATATGTTTAATGTTATATATATATATATATATATTTAAAACATAAATCATTTTCAAACAAAGGTGATGTTTTCTATTTAAATTTAGGAAAAGTATAGTCCTTGGTTTTGGAGTATTTAAAGGATAATTTAAGAGATCTATAGAGGTTTGGTTATGTTTCTAATTGTTTTTGAAGTGGATTAGTTTTGGTCAGAATCATCCAATGTTTCATTTTTATATATATTGAGTTTTATATCATAAAGAATGTATATATTGATTTTCATCATGATAGATAGAGTATGATTCTATAAGAAAATCATTGGTCTATAAAATATGCACAAAAAAGTGTTATGTGATAAATACCTACAAGAAAACTATATTTCTCATATATTATTTGTAAAACCCAATTTATCATTTACTTACCATGTGATCCACTATGCATTATTCACTTACAGTGTGGAGTAATTTCAACAATATATTTACCTCATTGACTACTTGTGTGAATAAAATTTTCATATAATTCATTTTTGAAACTTCCCCATTAATTTCCTTTCACTTGACTTCATGAACTCCCTAACCATTACAATCTACACTCTTCTTATACTATGTACTAACCACTGAAAATTCCCTCAGTGGCCTATATTCTATGTAATCCATATGTGGACCATGGTCCTTGTGATATTCATGTGCGGGTACTACCCCTCATTCACTTTCATAGCATAGTCACCTACTCCTTAGGTACCTCCTAAGTGGAGTAAAATAAGAGTAAAAAATTTTATATGGTGATTGATGGTGCGCTCGTCACAAGGCTTGTGCTAAATATGTTTTTTCATCAACCAAATAACTAATTATCTATTAAAATTCATGTTGAACTCATATGGTATACAATGATTTATATTCCCGTTGGTTAGTTTCATCTAATTATCTAAGTAATTGAAGTTCTGAGGAAAATGAATTTTATTTTGAAATTGAAAATTAAATGAAATAAGTACAATAATAATGAAGCAAATGAAATAAATTAAAAAGAATAATTTTTTAGGGTTTAAATTTTTACTAGGGTTTATTATGAAAATTATTATTTAGTATTCAAAATTATTTATGAAATAATTTCACCATAAATATTAAATATTTTTATTGTTTCTTGATCTGATAACGAAAAACTAATTATTTTAGAAATCAATCCCTTGGCCTCATGATTAATTTATTAAAGAAATTTTTTTACTAAAACTACAAATATTTTGGCAATAGGATCCCCCAATGGTCATCAGTTCATCCAAAAAAATATTGTTTCCATAATTCTTCAATCCTTGGTCAAATATGACACTATTGGGGAATTATAATTGAAAACTTTCAAATGTTTATTAAAATAGATATAATAATAAAATAAATTCACAAGAACTCTAAATAAAACATGCCCATAGTTTAATTATAACCCAAACATGAGACCCCTACCCTCTCATAACCCTGTGAATAGTGTAAGGGTTAAGTAGAAACCTAACCCTACTAATGGATAAAAGAGGAGTTCAAATATGGAGAAGTTAAGAGAAAGAAAAAAAGGGAAAATTAAGAAAAACACCTACTAACTTTAGGTAAGGATTGTGTTAACAAAATGGTAGAACCTCCCCCTTGAATATCCAACCATTATTTCAAAATACCACCTCTATATTTATATGAAAATAGATTGCATTCTATACACCAAAAGTTAACAACATATATTTGAGTCAACACAAATTTTATTTGTTTCTCTTCTAGTAGGTTCTACACCACCTATTAAATTTTAATTCATATATTATTTGTAAGTGAATAGTATATTGCGTGTTGTGCTGACATACATGGAATGTAGTAGAAAATTATCAACCAACTCTTCTATAATGGGTGAACATAATTTTTCATAGATGACATTACTTGTTCTTCAAGGTCCAAAACTTGGCAATGTACTTTAGCTGGTCATTTCTCACACCATCAAAAATTACATGATCTGATCCTATTAATTAAATGTCATGTAGTTGCTAATTTTTCATCAAAACTTCCTCAATCCATGAATTCAACTATAAAAACATATATATTATACAATTACAATAAAATTAATCATTTTAACTATATTGAAGAATATATTTCAATAAAAATAACTCTTTACTCAATAAATCTCCACAAAATAAAATGCATGAATCATGCACATCAAACTCCCTCATGATTTATCATTTTCATACCCTGTAAAAAAATATCAACATCAAATCAAATAAATTACATAATATAGAAAGGGTTGTATTCAATTAATTATATTTATAAACAAAAATCTATAACTCATAATTTCAAAAAGCACAATACCTATTTAATTTCAATGTAATTTAATCATGCCTCTTCTGTAATTCTAATTCATGATAGTTTCTTATCATTCATTAACATTTTTTAAATTTTTATAAATATCCATTCTATTCATGATCTACCATACCTAAAAAAATAATTCACTCATGACTCAAGATCATGTAATCAAAGTTATGCACAATCTAAATCATATGCACTCCATCTACAATCTTGAAAGAAATTTAAATCTCTACTTATAAATTAAACCAAAAAAATAAAGTGAAAATTGTATTTAGGTTCAAATAAATTTGAGGTGAATAGTTTTTGGGTAAGGACATTAAAATTTAACTCAGTGGTTTGAAAAATGGGAGAAATTATTTAAATAAAATTCATTTCATTGAATATAAAGATCAATAAAAATACTTTCCCTCTTAATGTCCCTCAAAAGACAACATGTCCACTTCTTTATTTTGTCACTTGGGTTCACAAAATGAATTTTTATACAAGTAAATCATTCATTTCTGATTTCATTTTATATTATTTTTTTCATTTTTAAAAAATAACACTTATGAACCTAAATGAGCATAATGAAAGATTATATTTGAACCCCTTCCTCAGATAAACATGATAAATTTCCCCCACACTCATTTCATCTTAATATCAATAGAATGTATGATGAATAACCAAACTCCCTCTTTAAAATTTCAATGTGAATAATCATGAAATAATAAAAAATAATAAGGGTAGGAAGGATAATTATACATGTAATATGGATTCTTATCAACTCAGTTCATGGTCTCTTTGTGTTTCATAAAATATTTAGTGTTAGGTAGGTCTCAAGGTCAAAATAAGATGCAAATATCAATTGAGTTCCTCAATCATTTTAATGTGGTTCAACATTGTCAAGTTTTGATAAGAAAAACTAGAATGTTCTATAGTCATGCATATACTAAAAATCACTCATGAAAGAGTTATATTAGAGAATAATTCAAAAAAAAATCAGAATACCTCTTGAGGATGAGAATAAAAATATATATGATAATCAATTCTTATAATGAATAAAATAATCATTCTAGTTGATTGAAATCTTCATGAATTAAAGTAAAAAATCAAAATTAAATAAAAAAATATTTTTTAATAATTGTAAACTGAAATAATCATGAGACTCATAAAATTTTTACCTATGTTTTTATTATTTGTAATCATAATAAATCAATAATATATGATATGGTAAAATATTTCATCTAACTGATGATGTATCTAAGATTATTCTAAGGGAAAATGATTAGTCTAGTGTCGATAGAAACTCCCCCATACTTAATATTGCACATAATCTACCTTGTGTAACACCAAGCATGATTAAGGAGACATGATAGGTATAATAATAGAAAGGTGTAGGGGAATTAATTAAAGAAAAAAATTATGAAATTAAGAAAGATAAAGGATTCTATAAAATAATACACACATATGTGGTGGTGGTTAAAAAAATTGTAAGATTCTTTATAGAAGATCGACTCTTATGGTTTGTAAAATATAGTAAAACACTCCCAAAATTAATATGATATAGTTGATGTAAAGGTAAATAAATCATCAATAATTTCAATAATCACATTAAAATAAAACAATATATATAAATTAGAAAATGTATGTGTCAAAAATAGTCACTGGTTGGCCCTATGGGAAGCAAATTATGAAGTGGGGTACTCCTAATATGATGTGGTGGGGAACTTCCTACATGATGAAAAAAAATCTATTCTTCCATAAAACTAAAATTGTGGAAAAGAAAAGGAAAAGGAAAATAAAAACGACCAAAATCATAATTTTAAAAAATACCCAACATGTGCTTATTGTTTACATGAAGTGTAGTGAAAAAAATTACCTGGTCTACCTTGAAGATATATCTTGGTTTCCCTTATTAGTACATTGGGAATGTACGCAGTGTATAGTGAAATGATTGAACGTCCCAATTTTCCTTGAAGACATGGATCAACTACCCGTGTGTGTATTGTGAAAATTTACACATTTTGTTTTGAATAAACATTCCATGTGAATGTAAATTGGAAAAAATTTCATGTAGAGTTTTGGGCATGACCAGGGGTTTGGTTTATTTAGGGAAATAAGTAATGTGTATGCTCTGATCAAACCTAACATGATTTTTCAAATTTGGTGTCTACCCCTTTTCAACTTAAACACACCTTGTGTTCTTAAGGTTTATGCATTCACTACTATTCATTGGCTGAAAATTCTATAAATCCTCTAAAAACCCTAAAATTCAATATAAAAAATTAAACATAGGTCATAAGAGAACTTACCTTAATCATTGAAATAAATGAAAAATATTTAAGCTGAAAAACTCCTTGGATTAATGGATTGTATATGGATAATATGATGTGTACAAGGGAATATAGTAGAATTAGGGGGTGGTGAATCTGGTTCTTATTGAGTGGAAGGATTATGAATTTTTAAATCCTGGGTATATGGCATGTATAAAATAAACATGCAGTGTACTCATTTTTTTGATCCTTTTGGTTTTTTATTTATTATTTATTTATTTATTTATTTATTTTTTATTTATTATATAGATATAAATATATATATATAAATATACATGTATTGTACATATAGATACATGATTTCTGTTCTGAAAAATGGATATGAGAGGAACAATCTTCATCATAATTCTTGTGGTGGGGTTCGAATTGATAACTAGTTTGAACCTATTGATCGCTCTCAAACACTGAAGAAAAGTTTAATCTTTTGATGGATTATTGTTTTTTTCTAAAATATTTATTAATTAATGTAATAAAAACATTACTAAATGAACTACACATGGTGTGTGGTTAATTATTTTTAAAATTATGATGCTAGGGAGATTGGAAGGAGTTGACCCTCAGTCATTTGGGTAATAGGCATAAATGCTTCCCATCACTCCAAACCTATATTTTTTTATAATTTTTTATAAAAAGTTTAATTTTATTAAACTACTACATGAATATGACTAATATATACATACATGAGATGTGATTTTATTTGTAGAAAAAAATGATAGAATTGTTTCGGCTAGGAGGAATCAAACTCGGATCTTTTAGACCTTGGGTTATGATCATGCTAGTCGATAAAAAACCCATCGTGGGTATTAAATATAATTTATATAATATTAATATTCAATAAAATATAAAATTCTTACAATAAATGACATATACTAAAATACAAGATGTGCATTTTTATTTAAAATTAAAATGATGGAAAGGGATCAAATGTTACTCAGACCCACATCTTTTGAGACTTGAACATAGAATCTACAACCATCCCATCCTCCTCAAAAAAATTATTTATATTTTTTATTATACAAATATATATTTTAAAATATCATATTACATATAAATATGATACATGGTGTAAAAATAATGACCCCTATAACAATTGAGGGCACACTGGGATTCAAATTGGGGATTGCTCATATACACTCATGTGAAAATTCCTTAAACACATATATTATTCCTATTTATTTAATTAATAATTATTTTATTATATTAAATATACTATTTAATAAACATAAAAAAACTATAAACACATTTCATGTACTATGTATTCATGGTGTGTACTTATAAGATACCCACATATGTACAATAAAATAAAGAAGAAAAAAACAATAAGTGGCACATGACGTGCATACTATAAGTAAATGTGGTGCAATTTTTAAAAATAGAAAAGGAAAGAAATGGAAGAGAGAATCTAGTTTAACTCATATTTATTTCCTTTATTTATGGTTTTTGGCTGGACCTGAGAGAGAAAACCTACCCTTAATCTGAAGGTGGGTATGAATTTCACTTGGCAAACCACCACATGTAGCATGCACCTTCTTTATATAAGTGGATTATTTGATGTTCTTGAGAGAGAGGAGGTGGAAATATATATCCATAATCTTTTTCTAAATCATACTAAATGTGTATCTATGTGTTGGTATATTTCTTCACATCCTCTACCTCTTTAAGTTCATACTCCTTAATATAATACCTAAAATAATCATAATGATCCTCCAGAGTAGCTAACGTATCAATCTAGGATTTAAAATTCAAAAAATATTATATTTAATTACTATCATGGTGTTATATGTCCCTATATTAAAGTTTAGTGAATAAAAATCATTTATAGTTGAATTAAATTCAATAAATACTGGTTCTAAGTCATATAACAATTGCTTGGTAGAATTAGGAAAAAATGGTTAAATTTTATTATTGACTGGAATTTTCTCATTCGTAATCATTGTTATTATCCTTACAACTAAGATTCTGAGTCATTGAAATATTTTGGATTTTTTTGAATGGTTATTAGTGAAATATTTCATATCCAACAGTAAATTTTTATATTTATTAGAATTTAGAGGAGATTACAGAATAAAAGGTTGATGTGGAATCTAAATGAGGTTTCTTTATAATGAAAATCATCATCCATGTATCAATAGTACTCCATTGGATATTATTATGACATTTTTAGATCATATTGATGAAAATCCTTCCCAGACACACTATAAAAATTTCTAGAAGAAAACACATCCATTATATATGGGATAAAGGTTCCTAAGTAAAATAATTAAAATGGAAAATAAGAAAAAGAAAGCACCAGAATTAATTAGATTCAAATAAAAACTCACACTACCGCACTTTTCTGACAATAATGCTAGAATTTTTTTCATTTTCCAACCACAAGTGGCATAAAAAATTATTTTTCACTCACATTAATAACTAGATATCTAGTGGATTTCAAATTCATACCCATAGAGAGAACAATGATGTAGTCATTAGTTGGTGATTATCATCTAATTATCCAAGAAATGTAAATGGAACATATTAGGTTGTATAGGAAGATGAAAGATGTTCTATAGGGGGTGAATATACCTGATTAACATTTCACAAAGATAAGGATTAATTATCCAAATTATTTATCAAAGTAACTTAACGGAGAGTTAATTAGAAGTGGAATAAAGGAAAGAACACAGTGATATTTTTTATAATACTTTGGTCAAAAGTGGAGCTAGTATCCTTATACTTCTATAATCTATGAGATATAAATTGTGCGTTAATTTGATTTATGAAGGGGAATCATAACCCAATTATAACATACTTTTTATTTTAGAAGTATAACTAAAAGACACCTACCTTTTGTATGGGGAGTCAAAACACAATTAAAATCCATAATTTAGATACTAATACTCACAACCCAAATGGTCATGACTCTATAATCTAGGAGTCACAACCAAAATATAGAAAATTATTTTGTATATAAAATATTGAAGAGAAATTGAAGGCATTTAATAAATGGGAGGAAGTACTGTCAACTTAAGAAATGAGAATAAAATAGATAGAAGCAGATTAAAATGCATGTATTAGTTCATGTGTGTTTGATCGGCATGATTATCACATAAAGTTAGTAAAAGAAGTCAAAGAATTTTTTATTCAACCCTTGGTAGATTGTCCTAAAATGGTGAGAAATGATCAACATAGGCAGAATTTAAAATACTTTATAGTACCAACACCAACACACTTTTAGCACTATATCACTTGAAAATATGAAAGCTCTCATAAAAAAAGTATTGTATTATAATTATATCATTTTTACCACATTTTTTAGTGTCTAGGAATGAAATAATTTATAGAACAAATAAAATTAACACATTGGAGATAGGTTAGAGATTTTAAAATTGAAAAATCATAAAACTAGATTATCAGAGAGAGAGAGAGTGGTTGAATAATCATTTCATAATAATCATGAAACTCATGACCAAATTTAAAATAATGAAGAATAATTTAAACCAATTTTAAGTCACCCATTAAATAATTCAAATATTCTCCATAATTATAGGTTATATTTTTTTTTTTTGCAACAAGGTTGTAAATAAATTTCATTAAAATAGAAAGTTTGAATTTATTATATGAAATTAAAAAATATTCAGTTTAAAACGAGCAGTAAATATGTGAATAATATAAAAAACTAATAACACTTCATTAATGATATTAAATTCAAGTTCTACCAAGTTTAATATCAAATTATTTTAATTTATAAATAATAAAATAATATAAAATAACAAAAATTAATTTTTGAGTTTCAAGTTGTAAGTTTCATGTAAGGAAATTAAATATCATTTGATCTTCATAAAAATATGTTTAAAATAATAAAAAAACACTTCTAATAGGTTATAAATAATTAATATGAATTTATAAATCCATTAAAACTATTTAAATGTTTTAAATAAATATGCACCAAATCAAAAAAAATAACTATTTCAAAAAATAGGGAAAATTTATAGATTTTATAAAAACTTGTAGAATTTCCTTGAACTACATAGAAGAATTCATGTGGGTTTTTTCACATAGGATTCTTTATCTATTTACATAAAAATCACCCTGTAAGAAATTCACATAGGTGAATTTATATAGGCGATTCACATAAGAAAGTTGATGTAGCTAAATCTACCTAGGTGATTCATATAAGGGAATCATGAATCTTAATTTCTTAAATCTATAAACAGAATGAATTTTCTAATTTAATACTTAAAATAGACATATTAAATAGCCGAATCATATTTGGGTCTAGTTGAATTATATTTATAAATTTTCATTATCTTTCCATAAAATCCAAAATCACCTTAATTGGATCTTTATATCTCATGATATGATTGAAAACAAAATCAAAATAGTTCTAAAAAACTAAATAAATTGGATTTAAAACATATATTAAATTATAACCTAATTTAGATAGGATAGAGATAAAATAAGAATTTTATTTATTCTAATTAAATGTAAAAACTTTTCTTATCTTTCCAAAACAATTAATAACTTAGTTTTTAGTTTTATTGCTCATGATATGGTCAAAATATAGAAGAAAATTTATTTTTGAAAATTGGATATGTGGTTCACAAATCAGCTACATGGAATACAAATCAACTATGTGGTTAAGTACTTTTCTATGTGGTGAATAGTAATTTGGTTGCATGGGAATAATGAAAAAACCTATAAAATGATATTTTAAGGTCCCAAATGACTTATTTATCCTATGATCACTTCATGAAACTTATATAACATTTTATTTCCAATCAAAACATGAAATATAAATATATTTTAAGAAAATAAATATTATTATATACTCAATGTTAAACATATATTAATCAATAAAAAATTCAATTTATTAAGAAATTTAAAGGAATTAAAACAATTAAATCATTTTAATTATCAAAACATAATGAGGTGTAATGATCCACTCAAAATTCTCCCTCATTTTGAAAATTAAACAACCAAGTATAATTTTAAAAGCATCTCCCCCTTTTTGAAATTTAAAAAATGATGTGATTTCAATAGAAAAAAATTATATATTTAAAAAAAATTAAATGGTTTAAATATTATTCTTAAACATTAATATTTTAAAACATATGTCAAGGAGCCATTGTAAGTTCTTCCACTATTAAAACATAGATTTAGATGCAGTGAACATAATTTTTAAAAGTTTTTTTATAAAAATAATGAGAAATATTTTACAATAGAATATTTTATGAAATATAAAGGTTTAAATAGTAATTTAACATCATTTAGGATATATGATAAGCCTTAAATATTAATATAGTTAACAAATATATACATGTAATGAACAAAAGTAATATGAAAAACAGATTGAAAATTGTATAGATTTCATGAAAATCTGAAAATTTCAGCACATAAATACATTTAAACTCTTTCAAACACATGAAAATATAAAACTGTTAAGATTAAAACATTACAAGATTGAAATTATTATTTTCAAAATGATTAAAGTCTAAAGTCATAGTAAATATATTTGAAAGTTGTTTTTTAGTAGGGATAAAGTCTAAAACAACATATCCCTTATTCATGTGATCTCTAATAAAATTAAATCTATCATTGATATTTTTTTATAAAATGATTTTGTAGTGTCCCACCCTAGATTCAACATAACTATTCCCTGAGATAGTTGTCCACAAGACCTCAAGCGTTCCTCCCCAAATGCTAGAGGATGTCGACTAGTAGTGAGGGCCTATGGTGTGTCTGTGGGGATACTATTACCTCATTGATTAGAGTGTAGAGTAAATATATATATATCATATGATATAATAATAATAATAAATATCATAATTAATGACATCACTTAGATAGTAGTGAAAATAAATACACAATCATGCAAGATAAAGGAATAAACTAGCAGAAGTAAAATAATCAGGAGCTACAATATGATGATCATGTCATGGTAATGTAACTATAAAAATTTTACTATGTTGGGAAAGGGATACAAGTATATAAACATGCCATAAAAATAAATAAAAGTCTAAAAACTTTTACATATAAAATCTCGAGTATAGGATCGATCCTATACCCCCAAACTCCATCCTAAAGCTGGAAATCAAACATTGGAATCTAGATACTTCCATTTGTTTATACCTGCAACCATAAAGTCTACTCAGGTACCAAAGGCACTATAGCAGGGTGTGAGATACAATCTAAATAATATGTCACCCACGGTTTGTAGGCCAATCCATTTCATGCAATATAAGATAATTATTGTTCTATAATAAGAAAATGAAAATATAAATAAATAACTAAAATCATTGGACTGGGTTCCACTTTGACACCCATCAAATTTACCTGCTTTGGTCTAAGCTGATGAGCTTGAACCAAAGGATCCTGAAATGATAAAAAGTTTGATATTATTTTAAGAAGGATATAAGTGATGGATTATCCCCAATCTTGAGCTTCATTTTGGATTACATGTCCCTATGTTTTCTAAAAACCAATGATCAAATCTATTTTGAAAAATTTCCTTCCTTTTTAATTAAATCCAATTCCAAAACCACTTTATAAAATATAGCGAGACACCCTGATCCTTCCCATGACAATCTGCTAAGACGTTCTAAGTATTACTTGAGGGGCTCATCATATGATCAATGCCAAGTAATGTTTCCATGGTGACCCAAGAATGAAGTCCCATGTGTCACTGGAAGCATGGTGTGAGAGATTCAAGTTCAAAATACCTCCAAGTCCATACCTAGTATCACATATAGGGGATTGAGTCTCTCTCATGGATTTGTACAACCAATCATGCCATTGATCCCATCCAAGGGGTCTCCCCTAGGGAACTAGTGTCACTCATTTGGAGGTGAAAGTAGATAATGCACGACAAGCCCGTATCGGGCATAGCTAATGTCACCCTCGATATGTTTACAAAATTAAAACAAAGTATAACTAAGGCACGAGAGTCCATCCAAGGGTTCTTTAAGTCATAACCCCTTGTATCACTCTGGCACTAAGGTTAAGAAGCTGAACAAGAAAAAAAAACACACACACACATATATATATATAACATTCCTAGAAAGTACTATTCCATTATCTCAAGCATTTATTACCATATGAATATTGGTCAAGGCATTCCATTGGTCAAATTTCATTTAAGTCACAAGGCATAAGGCCTAATCACATGGATAATTCAATTTAAGTTCAACCATTTCATTAGACATAGTTTATTGGGATCTAATCATGGTTACACCTTGAATTCAACTAAACAAAAGGCTTGAATAATTAATTAAGTAAAGACACACCTCAAGGGTGTTAGGATAATTTATAATAAGGGAAATTTTTAGCCTCTAGGGTTGAGGAGATCCAATTAGATGGAATAACCCAAGGAAATCAGTCTATAAAATTGGTTTGTATCTTACTCGAGTCACCAATGGGACGAGAAATCATTCATTTTAATTTAATTGACAAATTTGGGGTGAAGCTGGAAGGGTCCAGATCGAGGCACAATGACGTAATTTATGGAAAGAAACTAAATTATGGGAAATAACATAAACCACCTACCTTAGTCTCTTAAATCTTCCCTCATCCAGCGTCAACCTTTGATTCGAGTTATGTTGGAAGAAATTGACAAAACTGTCAAATTCCCTAAAAATGGGGAAAATGATTTTTCACCCAAATAGTGAAATAGATGGGATGTAGAACTTGAAATAGATTAGATAGGATTAAATATCTTGCATCTAACTTTCTGTTGGATCTAATGGTGAAATAATCAGAGTCTGTTTGGAGGTATTGGATCAAAACCTATATTGATAAGAGATGGTGCCTCACATATGTAAGGAGGATAAGAAGAACCATTGGAATGAAAATGTAGGAAAGGAAATAGGTTTAAAATCATTAAATAATGGGGAAAAATTAAATTCACACATATTTATAACTGTGCACAGTTTGGCTTCATGTTTTTCCAAACTGTGCACAAACTATTCACCATTCACTACTTGAAAGGGGAATACAACATGGTTAGGTGCACAGTTTATCTAACCATACACAAACTATGAAAAATACAGTATCTAAAAACTAAAGATAGGTTACATGGTTGTAGAAAAACCATGTATCCCCCATGTTCCCATTGTCAGCAATCACACAATTTAGGAAAATTGTGTGGTCTGGGAGGCATGATTTTTCCTAACCCTGTGGCCCAGTCATCTCTTCTGATTTTGGAGCTCCGACATCCAAAAAATTCCTAAACGCACATGATACCTCCTTTAATTTATTAGGCATCATTATTAAGGTATTTTAAAGAAATTTAAATAATAAAAAAATGGACCACACTTTAGGAAAAACTTGAACATTATAACCTCCCCTATTTAAGAATCCTAATTTCTAAGTTACCCTTCTGAGGGTATTAGAACATCGTCTGAGAAGAGTTATGGATACTACACACATACATCAGCTTACCACTACTAGTTCTTGTCATGTATGCTTCTATGATTCTATAACACTCAGACTAGAGGAAATGACCTACCTCGAAGAGCCTTCATGCTCTGATTAACAATACAGATTGGATGCTCCTCAAAGGATACATCTGATTCTAGTTTAATATCATCAGGGTAAAATGAATGAGATAGTTTAGAGTGATGATTTCAATGATGAGATGCATGTAATAAGTTGTGTATGGAACAATACCTATGAGGTAACTAAAATCTATAGGCTACTATCCTAACTCTCTCCACTATCTCGAACGGCCTGACATATCAAGTTGTCAACTTTCCCTATCTCCGAATTTGTATGTGACCTAATCTAGATGATACATACAGAATACCCAATGTCCCACCTCGAACTCCATAGTTTTTTAGTGACAATCAGTATATGACTTCTTCTTAGACTGATTTGTATTCATATTCTTTTGAATTATCTAGACTTTCAATGAAGTCTCCTAAACGAGATGAGGACTCAATAAAGTTATATCACCTAACTCTAGACAGCATAGAGGTGAATGTAATGGTCTACTATAGAGGTAATCATATGAATAAATATGAATTATTTCTTGAAATCTTTTCTTGTAGAAAAAATCAACCAGGGGAATATTCTTCTTCGAGGTTTCTCCAAAATCAAGGATATGGGCCCGTATCATATCCTCTAACACCTGAATGGACTACTCAGAGTGCCTGTTATTCTAAGGGTGATATGTTGTACTAAAATAACCTATGAACCTATTACCTTCTGTAACCCTTTCCAAAACAATGATGTAAACCAGAATTCTTGTTCCAAAATGATAGAACATGGAACACCATGAAGTCACACTATCTCCCAAATGTAAAGCCTTCTTAATTCATCAATAGAGGACTCCATAATAAGTGGGAAGTGTGAAACCTTTTTTAACTTATTTAAGATAATTCATACTGCATCATTGCCTAAAGGGGATCTTGGTAAGCCTGTCATGAAATCCATGGAGACATCATTTCATTTCTACTAAAGAATGAAGAGAGGCTGTATAAGTCTAAAAGGTCACTGGTGCTCTGATTTCACCTACTGATAGGTGGAGTGCTAAGTGATAAAGCCTATTATCTGCCTCTTCATACCTATACACCAATACTTTCGACGTATATATCTATACATCTTGATGATACTAAGGTGAAATACTAATAATAAAAAGGCATGTGACTCATTCATAATCTCTTCTCATAAATCTAATGGAACCCATACATGGTAATGAAATATCGAGGTTTCATTCATGTCAATGACCCAACCAGGAGGTGGGTTATCTCTTACAATGTTATCCCTTAGGACAAGGTCTTATGAATAAGATAACTATTACATCTGGGCTTGATCTAGAAGATATTTATTCATTGCCATGGCTGCTGGAATTGGTTTCCCTTATTGTTCCTAAACCTATTGATGCATCTCAGATAACAAAGATATTAATTTCCACTCACTGTTGGCCTCCAAGATGGCTTGTGTATGAGTCTTCTGGATCAAGGTTTCATCTATAGCATTACCCTTATCGGGTGTGTAATCCAGATCAAAGTCAAATGACTGTAGGTAATCAACCCACTTGATCTACCTCATATTCAAGTCTTGTTGTGTGGAGATATATTTGAGACTTTTATAGTCTGTGTATATAATGAATCTCTCATCCAATAAGTAATTCCTCCAACAGTGAAAATCATGAACCATGACTTCTAAATCGAGGTCGTGTGTAGGTTAATTCTACTCATGAGGTCTCAAATGGTGGGACCCATATGCTTCAACCCGATCACCTTGCATCAGAACTTCACCTAGTCTGATCCCAAAAGCATTACAATATACTGTATAGCTTCTTCCCAGCTCAAAAAGAATCAGGATTGGTACAGAAGTGATTTTTTCCTTTAACTCTTGAAAGTATATCTAGAAATATTATTTCCAGTTGAATTTCACACCCTTATTGATCATGCCCATAAGTGATGATGTCAGGTGTGAAAAGTTCTAGATGAAATTTTTGTAATAGCCAGTCATCCCTAATAATCTTCATATATTGAATATGTTCTTAGGATGCTCCCAGGAAACCATTGCACTCACCTTCTATGGGTCAACTTATATGCCTGCCTTAGATATGATGTAACCCAATAAGTGAAAATCATTGATCCAAAAGTCGCATTTTATGAGATTTACATATAGTTGGTTTTATCTTTGTGTACTCATTGGAATATCAAGATGATTTGCATGGTCATTTATGGTGCACGAGTAGACTAATATGTTTTCTATGAATACTACCACAAAGGAATCAAGATACAGGTGAAAAGACAATTCATCAGATCTATGAAAGCTACCATCTCATTTTTTAGACCAAATGGCAAGACCAGATACTCGTATAGACTTTCCCTGCTCTAGAATATTGTGTGTGATATGTCTAATGGACTCACTCACACCTCATGATAGGTAGACTTCAAATTGATCTTAGATAAAAGACTTTATCCTCAAATTTGGTTGAATAGGGCATCTATACAAGTAATTGGATACCTTTTCTTCACTGTAATCTGGTTTAGTTGGCAGTAATCCATACACAATCTAAGGGTACCATCCACCTTCTTGGAAAAAAAGGGTTGGTGAACCACAAGGAAATGTGTTGGGTCAGATAAAACCCATAGCCTCTAAGTCTTCAAATTTTCTCTTGAGTTCCTGGAGCTCTCTATGTGTCATCCTATAAGGATGAATGTACAATAGCGTCTCACATGGAACAAGCTCAATGGTGAACTCAATAACTCTCTAAATAGGTAAGCTAAAGAAATTGTTAGGTAATATATCCCTAAAATTATCCATGACTGGATTAAAACCCACAAGATCCATTTCCTAATAGCTCATAAAGAGACTATCCATTTGAGTTGTCATTCCACCTAGCCCAGTATTCTTTAGTCTATCTCAACTGGACAGTATATCCCATTCACCCCTATGGATATATTTATTTCCCTTAGATGATGAGAAAGACACACTACAGCCATATAAATCCACCTAGACTCAATAAGTCGTAAGAAAATCCATATTAAGAATGAAATCAAAGTTGGTCTTCTCATGGATAATGAAACTCCACAAAAAAATGTTATTCGTCTATTTCAAGGGGGAATTCCTTTCACTGGTGCACACCCTTTTCTTGAACTCTTAATGGTGTTTCAAGGGTCATAACACCACTATATTTCTCTATCACTGGGCCAAAACTTCCCATAGTCATATTAGACTGAAAAGAGTGTGTTTCTCTTATATCAAATAATACAGATACTAGAGTAGAGGCTACCAAGATAGTAAATCTCATTGTAGATGGCCCTAGACTCTTCTCCTCTAGTTTAGGCTGAAAAACATATATATATACTGAATTTTGACCTTGAGATATTTCTTGAATAGCCAGAGTAGGGCCACTCTTCTGATGAAGGAACTCTGAAGCCTGGCTACCTCAGCCACGACCACTTTCTTGGATTGAATGGCATGTATAAAACCATATTAATTCCTATCATGGTGTCACTAACCCTACCCCTGATGGTGATGATGGAAAAAAATCTTGTTTAATTGGAATAGGAGAAAAATATCAGAATAAACATTGTAGGTGATCAATCTTTACACAAGCATGGCACTCAACCAGATTCCTCATACTTTGGGGATTTTTGTGGCATGGTCTACCTCACTGGTGACACACCAAAAATCTATCAGTGCATTCTACCTGGTTGGTACTTACCTCACATGTACCCTTGAAGTGTCACCTCTTGTCACTTGATAAACCACTTCTCTTACTGGAAGCTAAACTATCATGCTTTTCATCACCTGATTCCCTCAGGTTCCACTCAGTGATAAGGGCCCGATTCACAATATATAAAATGATGGTCAACTAAAATACATTCACCTAAAATAAAATGGAATATTTAAGGCCATCCTTGAAGTGCCTTATAGTATTCAACTCAACACTGGTCAAGGTTGGTGTGAAACGCTGTAATTAAATGAAGCAATCTGATTATTCCATTACTGACAATTCACCTTGCTCAAGGTGCATGAATTCACAAATGAAATCGGTTTTCAAAGGATGAGGGAAGAAGTAATAGAATAAGGCTTCTTAGAAGTCTACCCAGATCATACCCTAGTATTGACCATCCTGATTCAGAACATCCAACAAACACTTGGAAGAGTCATGTAGCAGATAGGTCACAAGATTGACCCTCCACTCTGGAGGCATCTTAATATGCTTGAAGATTGACACCATAACCTCTAACCAAGACTCGGTATTCTATAGAAAACTCATGGGTCATCTCTACCATAGAAGGGGGAATACAAGGTGCACCTGGAACTAATTGCATGAAGCAAAGGAAACTATCCAAGAACTAGACATCGACACCCAGTGAAGAATATATATGAGGTACCTCATGTGGTACTACAGGAGGTATCACAGGTGGATTAGGGCCCACCACCTTAGGAGTATACTCATCTCCACTCTCCTGTAATACAACACAATTTTATTGTGGTGGCATATCTCTAAAATTCCAAGCACATTCCTTATAAAATAATTCACAATAGATAGGGAAAGCAATAAGAAAGGATAGGCACAAGGTTATCCTACTAAAGAAACCCACCCCATTTCTTGCTCCTAGAGTCAGGGCTGGGTGAGAAGCGTGAGTAACAGAAGGATCAAATTAAACATGGCCTACATCCCACTACTAAGTTTGGGTAAGGCTAAGGTCTCACACTTTAACATATAAGGTGCCCATTTTAATTTATAGGTTATATTAATTTCAAATTATTTGGTTATTAACATCATGATATAGTTAATTTCATCACCAATTCCAATTTACAAGGGACCATACACCTTATAAATTGAAATTAGTTCATCAAGTAAATCTATCCTGGCATTTACAAAAAACACATGTGTAATGGTCCATGGGTTGTGTTTTGATTAGGTGAGCTTCCAATGTCACTTTTCAATAAAACAACCTAATGAGTAATTATTAGTCAATTGAACCAATTATTACATCATAGAGAATAAAATCACACTGTAAGGCACAACTAACAATGAAAATACAACAATCACAATAAAAGTAGAAAATTCATGTAGGAATGTAAATATGGCATGGAATAATGGATGAAATTTTAGATCCTATGGTACCTAGTATGATGCATTATTCTAATATTCCCTCGTATCATCAGGCTAACAGTAAAAGAAATCTCATAAAAATATTAACAGTACAGAGGAATTTTGTCACCCTATGGTTTAATCCATGAAACTATAACAACGCAAGTGATAAAAACATTTACCCATCCCAGATAATCTGGGTTTCCCTAGTACGTGGGTAGCTACTCCCATCCATAGGCTCATGACCAAATTCCAACATCCAACTCTTTTATCTAAACCCAAACAGTAAGATAAAATTAAAAATACCTATGATACCAATTTGTATCATCCTGTCTTGGATGACATGTAATTGTTCCCCGAGACGATTGGACACAAGACCTTAAGAATGCCTCCTTGAATGTCAGAGGATGATGACTAACAGTGAGGACCTAGGGTGTGTCTATGGGGATAGTATTTCCTCATTGATCAGAGTTGAGCATAACAATATATATTTATACATATACTATGATATAATAATAAGAAACAACATAATTAATGAAATCACTCAAATATTAGTGGAAAAAAATACATAATCATTCAAGATAAATGAATAAACTAGCAGAAGAGAAATAATTAGGAGCTAAAATATGATGATCATGTCATGGTAATGTAACTATAAAAAAATAAATATACTAGGAAGGGGATAAAATTATATACTACATGCTATAAAAATAAACAAAAGGCCAAAAACTATTATAGTTATCATCTCGATCATAGGCTCGGTCCTCTGCCCCCATACTTCATCCTAAAGCTGGAAATCAAACATTGGAAGCTGGATGCTTCCCTTTGTTTATACCTTCAACCATAAAGTCTACTTAGGTACCAAAGGTTCCTGAGAAAGGTGTGAGATACAATATCAGTATTCTGGCACCCACGATGTCTAGGCCAATCTATTTCATTCAATAAAATAAAATCATTGTGCCATAATAAATAAATGAAAATAGAAATAAATAACTAAAATCATTGGATTGGGTTCTACTTAGACACCCTTTAAATTTAGCTACTTCTATATAAGTTAGTGAGTATGAAGAAAATAATCCTAAAATACTAAAAAGGGTGAGATTATTATAAGAAGGATCCAGGTGATCGACTATCCCCAAGCTTTTGCTTTGGTTTGGAGGACATATCCATATGTTTTCTAAAAAATAAGGATCAAATATCTTTTGAAAATGTTTCTTTACTTTTTAATTCAATTCAATTATAAAACCACTTTATAAAATGTAGTGAGATACTCAGATATCATCCAAGTAAATCCTATGAGAATTTCCAAGTATCACTCAAGGGGCTCATCATATAAACAATTCTGAGTATTATATCTATGGCGACCCAAGAATGAAGTTCCACATGTCACTACAAGCATGGTGTGAAAAATTCAAGTACTAACAAACCTCTAAGTCCATACCTAGTATCATACATAGGGGCCCGAGTCTCTATCATTCCAAGGTGTAACTAATCGTGCCATCAATACCATCTAAGAGGTTTCCCCTAAGGAATTGGTGTCACTTGTATAGAGGTAAAAATAGATAATGCATGGAGAGTCCATCTCAGGCATAAAATATGTCACCCCCAACATGTTTACAAAATGCTAACAAATTCCAACTAAGGCATGATAGTTCATCCAAGGGGTCCTTAAGTCGGAACCCCTTGTATCACTCTTTCACGAAGGTGAATTATTTTAGCAAACAACACATATATATACATATAACATGTCTAGAAATTACCATTCCATTAGCTCAAACATTTTTTACCATGGTAATATTGTTCAAGTCATGTCATTTCTCAATTTGAATTTAAGTCACAAGGCACAAGGCCCAATCACTTAGACAATTCAATCTAAGTTAAACCATTTCATTATACATGGTTTATCACTATATACTCATAGTTACTCCTTAAATTAAACTAAACAAAAGGATCAAATAATTAATTAAGTAAACAAAAATATCAAGGGTGTTAGGATAATTTAGAACAAGGATAATTTTTAGCCTCTAGGGTTGATAATATCCAATTAGATGACATTTCCCAAGGGAATAAATACAAATAATTGTTTTTTAGTTTAATCAGGTCACCAATGGCATGAGAAATAATTCATTTTAATTTAATTGAAAATTTTGGGGTGAAGCCAGAAGGGTCTGGCTCACGACATAATGGAGCAATATTTGGAAAGCAATGAAACAATGGGAAAGATATTAGACCACCTACCTTAGCCTCGTAGATCGTTCCTCTTCCAATGTCAAACTTTGATTTGATCTAGGTTAGAATAAATTAATGAAACCATTAAATTACCTGAAATGGGGAAATGATCTTGCACCCAAATAGTAGAATAGATGGTATGAAGAACTTGAAATATAATAGAAAGGATTAAATATCTTACCACTATCATCCCATTGGATCCAACAATGAATGAATCAGAGTACTTTTGGAGGAGTTGTATCAAAACCTATGTTGAGAGGAGATGGAGCTACACATACGTGAGGAGGAGGAGGAGAACTATTGGAATGAAAATAAAGAAAAGGATATAGGTTTAAAATCATTAAAGGAGTTAAAAATAGTAAATTCACCCATATTTATAACTACGCATACTTTTATTATACAGTTTTATTAAGCGTGCCCAAATTGTGTGTCATTCATTGCTTCAAAGGGGTATACCGCACGATTAGGTGCATGATTTACCTAACCGTGTGCAAATCATGAAAAAGACACTATAACAAAACCGAATTTGAGTCTCATGACTGTGCACCTTGGGTCACACAGTTTTAGAAAAACTATGTATCCCCTAGGTGTCCACTGTTAGCAGCCACACAATTTAGGGAAACTATGTGGTCTAGACTACACGGTTTCTCTTAATAGTGTGGCTCAGTCATCTCTTCCCTTTTTGGGTTTCTAGGCTCCAAATGAGCCTCAGATGCACCCAAGACCTCCTTGACCTAATTAGGCATCATTATTAGTGTTTTTTAAAGAAATTAAAACAAAAAATAAATGGTTTATACCTTTATGAAAAAATGGGATGTTACAGATATAAAGGGGTTTTAGAAATATAAATTGCATATATATTATCACCATAAATATGAAATTTATCTAGATAAATGAAAAAATCATATGAATATGAAATAATAATTATGTTATGTTTTAAACCTTCAATGTATAATACTTTAGAAATAAAAACTATATTAGAAATACCTACTTCATCAAATCCTTTAACCTTTCCTTTAGAGTTATCTCCAAAAGTAATAGTTCCTCCATCGCATTTGGTGTAAGTGAGAAAATTAAATAGGTTATTGGTCATGTGATAAGAATATCTATTTTCCATGTACCATGTGTCATTCTTGATACATCTAATGAATTTCTCCTAAATAAATCAATTACTTGACATTTTTGGTACCCATGTTATTTTGGTTCCAACTGGGTTTGCAATAGAATTCATAGATACCCAACCGGATTTAAAACATTTATTGTAAGGTGCACTAGCAGGTAAATCATATGATATAAAAGTCTTAGTATAACCAAGGGATTGATTATATTTAATAGAAAATTTATTAGCAAAATTTACTTTCATACAAAATTTAATTCATATAATCAAATAAACCTTTCTAGAATAAATTTTAACAAAAGTAGTATGGTATAATTTAGGAATCTATAAATTATAACCAAAAATAGTTTTATCTTTAGTATGTTCCATCATAGCTATAATCTTATCATATTTTTCCTTTCTATGAAAAAAATTAGATAATGTCTCTCTTATGATCACAACATCCATTCTAATATTTTCAATTTACTTCTAAACAGACTCAAAATAATCATATATCTTGCTTTTAAAACATGAGGTAGAATTTCTTATTTCTTCCTTAGGAGCATCATTCTCCTTATTGACTTTATTACATTCCTTAATAAGAATCTTTTTTTCTTCTTTTAAATATTTATATAATTTAGTAACTCTTCAAACATATTTTGGAAGAATTTTTTATTCGTCATATAACTCATCAAAGTCATAACCTTCATAATCCAAATAATATATAGAATTAGTATCATTACTAACCTCCTTTTTATTTATCGCCATCAGAAATAGCTGGAAGATTATTTATCACTCCCAATTAAACACTTTAATCAGAAACTTTGATGCAACTCCATCCATCCTAATAAGTTCATTTTAATTCCTTTGTGTACTTCTTATCTTTACCTTATTGTTTCAATTTTGGACATTCAGGTTTGATGTGACCTTTCTTTATATATTCATAACATGTTATATCTGGACCATATTTAGTGCCCTTATTTTCTCTTTATCATTATTTTGAGTTTTAATTATTTCCTCATTGAAAATTATCTTTCTCTTAATCAAATTATAAATACCTTTTCTTATATTTTTTATTTATCCTTGGTTAGGTTATTGTGCCTCGTTTTCAGAAGAGTTAGTAATAACATTTATATATGATTTAAATAAAATACCTTTCATCATTAAATTCTATTATTTCAAATATTATTTAATTTATGTTCATATTTAAGTAGTGATATGATGATTATATGAAATGTGTATTCCTTTAAATTCTTACTCTCATCAATTGCAACCTTCTTTTCATATCATTTCTTTGGTAGATCTCTTAGGACTCTTTCAACAGGTACAAGGTTTTCCAAAGCTTATCTAAGGGATTCCATTCAATTCAAAATTCCTATGAATTAGTGAGACATTTGATTGATACTTTCATCTTCAAATATATTGAAATCTTGTTACTCCACTTGAAGTATTATTAGTTTGGTTCTAATCAGATTGTCTTATCCAAGGTGAGTAACTTGTAAAATCATCCATATTTCATGAGTTGTTTTACTTGAAAACATGTCACTAAACAAATTTATCTTAATATAAACATATAATATATTTATAACTTTTTAATATAATACATGTCTAGAAGCATTATTTCCATTAAGAGTATTCAGGTTATCATTTTGTAGATTGTAAGTCTTTTCCATGATCTACTTGTGTTCTAGGCATAACCACTTGAGGTAAGCCTCCATTCTGGATTTCTGGTAACCATAATCATTCTCATCAAAGTGAGGTGGCTTCTAAGGAATCAATCCTTAATTTTCATTCATTCCTAAAATCTTATAGATCTTTTCCTTGGATTGTGATGTTTTGGAAAATGTTGGAACAATAAAATATAAACAACAAACTCAATAAAAGGATTGACTAAAACCAAAAAGTAAAAACCTTTGATACAAATTATTAGGTCAAAAAAGAATATTAAGATGATATAAATGGGGGTTGAATAGACCGAATTAAATTTTTTTAAATATATTGATCAATTATCCATATTAATTATTAAATTTAGTTAACATATATTTAATTTTCATCATAATGAAAGAAATAGTATAAGGATGTTTTTTATAGTAGTTCGATCAATGGTGGAGCTATTATACTCTTAAACATCTCCACTCAAAAAGAGATATATTGTGAATTAATATAATCTTTTAAGGGTATTAATAACCCAATTAAAAACTAATTTTTATAGTAATTTATAACTGAAAGACACCTAATATTTATATAAATATTTACATCCTAATTACATCCTAGAATTTATATTCTAATAGTTACAACCCAAATGTTCCAGAATTTAGAATCTTAGGTTCAAAACCCAAAGATAGAAAATTAGTTTTTGTATGAAATCATAAATATATAGTGAATTCATGTGAAATATAGGAAGAAGTGTTACATACTCAAGCAACCAAAATAAAATAGATAAAAAAAGTGTAAAATGTTGGTTTTGGTTCTTGAGTATTTGGTCAATTTGATTGTGTCATCATTGTATTAAAATAAGTTTTGGTAGTTTTTTTCATCCCTTGAGTGATCGTCTAGAAGTAGTGAGAAGCTTTCAACATGGGAAAATTTTACAAAACTTCATAGTATCAACAGCTCCACAATTTTCACACTGTATCACATGAAAATATGAAATCTCTTATAGAAAAATATCATATTAAAGTTATATCACTTTTTTGCCTTTTTCAGTGGAAAGACCAGAACTCCTTTATAACATAATGACACTAAACATAGCTGAGAGAGGTTAGAGATTTCTAAATTCAAAAATGATAAAACAAGATTATCAGAAAGAGAGAAAAAATTATACTTCATAATAATCACTCAACTCACAACTAAAATTTAAAACAATAAATAATAATTCAAACCAATTTGAAATAAACCTTTAAATAACTTAAATAGTATCCATAATAATAGTTCATAATTAAATCCTATGAAAATATCATGTTTGAATTTTAAATAATAATTTTAAAAACATTCTATTTTAAAAAGAAATATATATAAAGAGAATATAAAAAACTAATAAAGTGGAATTAAAGATATTAAAATAATGTTTCAAATGGTTTAAAATCAACTAATATTAATTTTTAAATAATAAAATTTAATAAATAAACATAAATAATAAAAATTATTTTTTGAGTTTCAAGTTGTATGTTTCATGCATGAAAATAAAACAACCATTGATCTTCATAAAAAATGTTTAAAATAATGGAAAAAACTTCGCATAGGTTTGATATAATTAATATTAATTTATAAAGTCTTTAAAACAATTTAAATATTTTTAATAAACATGTATAAAATCATAATATGAAACATTACATAAAATAAAGAAAATTTCTAGATTTTTGAAAAACCAATAGTATTTCATTGATATACTTAACCAAATTTACCTAATTATTTTTCAGGTCGGTGTTTTTATCTACATTCCCAAAACTCCCCTTCTAATAAATTCATGTAGGGGAATTGAAATAAGTGATTTACATATGAAAATTGATGTAGAATAATCTATATAGGTGATTCATGTAATGGAATCACATATCTGAATTTCTAAAATCTATAAATAGATTGACATTTCTAATTTCATACTTAAAACAAGCATACTAAATGGAAGAATCATATTTGATTCAACTTTAATTATATTTGAAAAAATTCATTATATTTCTAAAGAATCAATAATTATTTTAATTGAATCTCTATAGCTCAAAAAATGATTACAATATAGAAGAGAAACAATTCTGAAAAACTGTAGAAATCAGACTAAAAATATACAGTAACTTATAACCTAATTTTATACAATATAAAACTAATTTAGAAGTATATTTTTTCTAATATAATGTATATAATTATATTATATTTCCAAAAACATAAATACTAGATTTTGAGTTTTGTGGCTTAGGATTTGGTCAAAATACAGAGGATAATCGAATCTAAAAAAATGGGCTACGTGGTTCACAAATCAGATATAAGGATTAAAAATCAGCTATGTGGTTAAGCATTTGAATATGTGGTGAACAATAATATACTATATGGGAATAGTGAAAAACATGTACAAATTATATTTTAAGGATCCAAATTTCTTATTTATTCTAAGAACACATTATGAAACTTATATAACATGTTATGATCAATCAAAACATTAAATCTGAATATATTTAAAGAAAATAAGAATGGTGATATACTCATAGTTAAACATACTTTAATCAATATATAATTCAATGTATTAATACACTTAAAATAAATAAAACAAATAAAACATTTTAATTATCAAAACATAAACTGGTTCATTGAACCACTCAACAGCATGAAAATTCAAATTGAAGTACAATGTTGAAAACCAAATGAAATAAGAATATGAAAAAATGAAATGAATAAAAAATCAAAGGGATGATGTCTTAAGGTTTCAATTTTAACTAGGGATTATTATTCAATTTATTACATAGTATTTCATATTATTTATGAAATATTTTTAAAATGGGGGTTAAATTTTTTATTGATTATTTCTCTGAAAACAATTAACTATTTATTTTATAAATAAATCCCTTGGCTCATTGATTAATCACATGAAATAATATTTTTTTCTGAAAACCTAAAAAGTATATCATTGGGTCCACCCAATGTTCATGGGTTCACTCGCTAAAACATAATTATATTTCTGAAGATGTTTTATTCCTAGCCCAATATGACAAAATCAGTGTATTAAAATTGAAAGTCATCAAATAAGTAACAAAATAGAAATTATAATAAATGAAATGTATTAGAACTTGTAATATATGGAATCCATAGTTTAATTACAACCCCAATATTATACCACTTACCTTACGTAACCATGGGAATATTGAAAGGTTTGAGCATAAACCCAACCCTACCCATGGGTAGAAGAGGAATTTAGGGATTGGTATGGGATGGGAAAGAAAAAAAAAGGTAAAATAAAGAAAAACACCTAATGACTTCATAGGAGGATTGTTTTGATAGATTTTTGGGACCTACCCTATGAAATATCTATCCAAAAATTTGGATTCCAGCCTCTATATTTATAGAAAAAAAATCCATGATGTTTAAATAAAGTACCCAACATGTACTTAGATCAACTCATATGTTCTCTCTTTCTCCATTAATAGGTGGACTACCATTCCACCCAATTAATTTTTATTCATTGGTTGTGAGTGGGTGAATATTATATGGTTTTAGGTGGGTATTTACATAGTGTCTAATGTAAATTATACACCAAACACTTCTATAATGGGAATGAATAACATATTCATGGATGACATGATATGTTCTTTATTTTATGGAACTTGGGTGTGTACTCCAGCTGGTTAAGCCATTCACCGTCAAAAATTTCATGACATGTGCTTATTAATTACATGTCTTATAGTTGTTATTTTTTCTTAAAAACATCCTCACTTCATTCCCCCTACTCTAAAAACTTGAAAATTAGAAAATTACCCCGAATTTAATCATTTAAATCATACTAAATTATATATCTGGTAAAAAATGACACTTTCTCAAAAAAAATAAAAATACAATACATGAATCTATAACATTAGTGATTATAAAAAATAATGATTTTACAAAAAAATGAAATTATAATGACATGAAAAGTATAGTATTTGTATTTTTATTGCTCTAAAAAACCTTTTAAACATAGAGATTACTATTTACCCCTTCACACAAATCCATGCATTAACTCTATTCTTGTCTCACCTACTATAAACTAACTGCATGAATCATCCTCCTTCATACACTATCCATCATATGAAAATTATGTGGGTTGTCCTTAGTGTTATATCTAAAATCAAAACCTCATTTCCATGAACATATCAATCAATAACACACTTTAAACATTGTGAACTACTCATTATGCACTACCTATGTGGGTTGCACAGAAACATCAACTTCTAATCGGAAGCTTCCCATGTGACCCATGTACTTCCCACATGGTTTCCAAACATTGACACAAGTTACCCATCATGGAAACTTTTTTGTATACTTTCCAAAGATAATGTTTTCACTTCTTTTAATTTTTTATGCACAAAAAAATTAGAAAACACTATAAAAATTTCATTAGTAAAACCATTTTGTGCTTATATATTCATAAAAAATCACCCTTATTTTTCAAAAATATTGATCAAATTGTAATGTATTGACAACTAACACAATACACCATCCAAATAATTATTATAAAACTATGGTTCAAACATTATACCCCTTTAGGTTTGATGAAAATATAGAGTGAAATTCATCTCCACATACTTGCTTCAAGCCATAAGTATGGTAGTAGAATAACTCTTACATCACTTTATGCCTATGTGAGAAGTAATATATGTAGGAAATGGGATATGAAGAAATTATTTCATGTCTAATGAAATTCTTAAATTCATGACTCAACATATCTATGTGCATTTCTCCATGGATCATATCTACCCCTAACTTTCACATCATTAACTCTCATTTGAAGAGATATTTATTTTAGTGCTAAAACCAATTGAATTTCATGGAATTTCCACCTTATAAATTAACTAAAATTTATAAAGAGCCTTCTAATCATGAGAAAACATATAAGAAAATGTATATAATAGGGAGAGGGGAATATTTTGAACCACCACAAGCCGAGGGAGGGGGTTGATCACCAATGTTTATCTAGTGGTTCTCAAACATTAGTGTAACCAATGTGTTAGTAATGAATCTTACCACATGGACTTTACTTACAACATGTTTCACTATAACCATTCCATTATATACCTTTTATATAATGAAGTGATATTGGATATGAATATTCTTGGTTTGGGAGTGTTTTACTTGATTTTTTGTGAGATAAATTACACTCGTGTTATCACATAAAATCACCATTAGATTCTTCACTTCTACAACAATATCTACGAATTGTTTCTCCATACATAATATATATGTTCATGCCTTAGTTATTGAGATATACATGCATTATCTTGTAATTTTTGAAAAACCTTTCTACTTTTTTCTTAACCATACCACACATTCACCTTCTAAGTCTTGAGCTTAGGTTCCCTTTTATCTTTGTGAGGCTCATTAATGAATTAGATAACATGTTTCATTTAAATCCCTCTTGGTAGAAGAATTGAAATTTCTATAAATTATGGAATCCTTCTAAGCTGGTTTATCCTTCTAGGATGACTCTTATGTGGATAATTTTGTTTTACCAATAATAAATATCCTACCAATGAATAAAACCTTTATTTTGGTATGTAGAGATGTGGCATGACCCATATATAGGTTTTTGAATCATTTAAGGGAACTTACCTGAGTTGATACTTATGAAGTTATTTATGACATGACTCATACACTTTTCTAACTCACTCATAAAAACTCCTTTGTATCTTTACAAGTCAATGATTCCACTCAATACCAATCAAACTAAAAAGAATAAATTAACAAATCATGAAAAAAAATACAATATCAAAATTAAATATTCAAAAAAATACTCAATGAAATTCTAGTCATCAATGTTAGAATTAATATTTAATTCCAAAATTTAATATAAAATATAAAAATCAAGTAATTTGGTAATATTATCTTGGAAATTTCAAAAACATTGTTCTTACGGATGTGAAAATCAAAACAAATAACATTTAATCATTAAACACCAAAAACAAAATTTTCTCTCAAATATTAATAGAATAAAAATTTCTATTAAAACTTTAGGAAATAAAATAAATTTATAATAGGGGAATATTTAAATACAAAAAACATAACAATAATTTCATATAAAAAGGGATTTAGTGAACATGTGTTAAATTAAAGATAAATCATTGGGAAAATTGTAAGTTATCACTATCTAGGGAGGTGGAATGTGTTGTGGTGTTGGGATTAGGATCATATAAAAGTGAATTCTATGTATCCATATAAATGGAATTATAACCCACATAGTTAAGTTCTATATAATGGTTCATGTCATAACATTTTAAGTTTATATAACAAGAACCAATTATGTACCTTTAAAATACATGCAACCATTACCTAATGAAGGGACTTTTAAGTTTGTTCATTTGAGACCTATATCAATCAGTTTAATTTTGTATAGAATAGATGATACATTTTTTATTTTAATTTAATAATACTAGAACTACTTGGTGAAAGGAAACTAGTAATGAATGGTATGTGATTTTTGTTTGGAAATCATTTTCAGTCATTTCATTCTTTTAAGTTATAAGATATGTGATTGTATAATTGTAATCATAAGTAATATATCCCAATGTGTAAATGGTTATCATGGGAAATATAACCCATTGATAATATGGTTTCATGAGGAATATGAACCAATGAGGATATAATTATGGATGTTGGGTTCAAACCTCAAAGTGGAGTCTTATATATCATGGTTAACATGAATCAAATTTAACATTTTTTGAGTGAAAAGGCTTAAGGTTGTGTAATAGGATCCATATGTATAGATAAATGTCATATGGTAATGATGTATACTATATAGATTGATGTCATATAGTTATTACTACTCAGTAAATGATACTTATCAATGGTTGGTATGGGACTTATATATAGTAAACCCTTTTTGGTTTGTATCGAATGGAATATATCCCATTATAGGATGATTAATCCCAGGGAATATTTATTATTTAGGTATGTTCATTCTAATGGAGTATAGTCCTTTGAGGAATTGTTGACTTCATTAAATATATGAACCATTAAGGAGTGATGACTTATATGGAATATATCATATTGTGGTGTGATGAATCTTAGGGAATATGGACCTTATAAGAATGATTTACGGTTTACACATGGTCAGCCTAGAGGTGTAGACACCCATACCTTGTCTTTTGGTAACATGATCGGGAAGGTTGACTAGATTACTAGGGAATAAGTCCCAATGGGAAGGTATTTTTGGCTTACATAAAACTAGTGGTCTACATCCTTTTAGTGAATCAAGAAGGAAACATGGGGGTATATGTCTATACTGTTTGAAGGTTCCAAATTGTATCATCAATGTAAGTGAATACATAAAGAGTTTTGGATTACACCTAGTAGGAGTCCCATGGTATGTTTATGACTCATTTAGTGGAATAATTAATTACACTAAATTCTTTGGCTGATTAGATTCTAGATATGGGTTAGTTATGATGAATGTCATGAGATAGGTAAAGTTTCACTAGTATCACCGTGAAATGAACCCTTTATATCAATGAAACACATGATTTTCCTTACCCTGAGGGTCCTCTTAATCTAGAATGAGAATCCAATATAACTCTATTTTTATTGGAATACATTATTGACTATATTCACATTAATTTTGGAATACGATTTATACTTTTTTGGTGGTTGTGGAGGGTACCTAGGTTTTTTGGCACCCATGGTAGAAGACCTTGGTGAGTTTACACCCAAGAGTGAGGACCATGATGAAGTGGTTACTAGGTATGAGGTTAGGGTAATAAAATTTTCTAGTATAGTAATGAGGGTTAATGGTTGAAATTGTATGATATAAGATTAAATATAATCCCTAGATGGAGTTTGGGTGAAGTAATTATATGGTATGGAGAGGAGGATGAATTGTCTCCCTATATATAGTGTAGGTCCAAGTTTCATCCTAGATTGATGTTAGGGAGAAATTTCATCCTAGTATGTGGCTAGTACAAAGTGTCTACCAGGTATGAGGATTGGTTGAAGTGTCTCCCTAGTGGAGGGTAGGGTGAACTGTTTCCCAAACATTGAGAGAAAGGAGAAGTTTTTCCCTTTTGAGGAGTCTAAGAGATGGGTTTTTAGTTTTAGTTGTAGAGAACTATGATAGAGATTTTCTCTTATAATGGTTTGGATGTATTTAGTATTTAGGTAAATAAATTATCCCAAATTCTAGTTATTTTCATAGGTTTATTCATATTAGTAAGTCACATAAATGAAAAATATCGACTTGGGAACACAACACCCATTCATTACTTCCATTATTCCATTTTTGTGTAAAAATGGGGAACCATGGGGTTTATTTATAGACATATAATGGAAGAAGTATTCACATGGGTTGAGTGATGTAGGTGTTTCACATGAGCTCTAGGGTGTGGAGGATGAGTACTTATATTCACTCATGCAAGTGAATTACATAAAGGGGTGAGGAATGTCAATAGACTCATATAATTGGACCTGGTACAGTACCATACTACGTTGAAGGATTTTTCTCTAAGAGACTAGGGCACAAATTTTAAGAATTTACATTTAAGGAACATTGGATAATGGTAAAACCTAGGGGATTGATCAAATATGGGATGTATTTAATATTTTTTATACCTTATATCCTATGTACCTGACTTTTATTTCTATCTCTTACAAAAAAAGAGTTCTAAAAAAATTTCCCCACAATATTAAATCTAATTGGAATTAGGAGGATGCAATTATGAGGTATTTTTTTTTTTTTGTGATTATATTAATGGAGGATCACTCGCGTAGGTTGGGGGATAGAGTGTAGGATATATCTATTTTAATAATCTTGTGTGATATTAGTTTAGTGTAGTGCATGATGTAATTTATGTATAGTGTGAATAAATAACTAGGCATGAGACGTTATATCCTCTATAATATTAGGGTAAAAATCCTTTTTCTCACAATAAATGACATGATAAAATCATGTGGATCTTATCTCTCTCTCTTCCCATGTAATTCACTTTACTCAAGGTAGGAATAACATCATACTTCACCTATTACTTAGCTTATCAAGTTCGGTTTATAGAGTTTAGTGAAACCCTACTACCAGGTTGAAAAAAACTAGGAAAATAAAGGATGAGAAAATACACTTGAAAAAAATAGGAATTTTTTTTTTATCTTTGGTCAAATTATAACACATTTTATTTCATATTAGGATTATTTTGTAGGAGTATTATATATATATTCCTTTATAAATCAACTATATTTACAAGATTATGCATTTTATAAAAAATATGTCCCTCTCTTCAACCATTGCTACAAGAATCAATATTTTTTCATGTTTTGATTTTCTAATTAAAGATATTGATAAGAGATACATCAGAAAGCACAGAAATTACTTTTCATCACTCATAAAATTTATATAGGTGTATCAATATAGATATTTGGTGTCAAATTTACTTTTATTGTATGATCATGGCCTTTTATAGGCATTTATTCTCCAAGGAATGATGAAAATATACCAAACTCCTAGGTCATAAGGTATACCCATCTAGGGAGTAAAAATATTCTATTGAGGTTATGTTCATAAATGAGGGTGAAGGAATAGTTGTATATATACTATTAAACTATAAATATTACATAGATAGTCATGAAAACATATTAGATCCCTAGACACACTTCTTCTCTTCAATATTCCACCAGTTAACCATAAACCAACTTTGAGACTGGGAATAAGATTCAGACATGTTCTTGATAGGTAGTGCTAATATTGAGTGAATATGGACATACTAATATCTCTAGAAACACACAGGGTTTTAGGTATAGTTTAATGAAACAATCTATAAATCTATTTGGGGAGATCTATGAGTAATACCCTCATTGGATGATGTGTTGTTGACAGAATTCATCAACTCCCTAGGAAAGGATCCTCTCCCATGTATTTATATTGGATTTGAGACCTATATGAATATATTTTTGGTTTTATTTGGGTATGGGACAATATCTAGTTACCCTATGGGGTTAATATACGTGCATAAAAGGGGTTACACAATCCTTTATTGGTTGGGACTGGTAAAAGGATGATACAATGAGTGGGTTTATGATGTTAACCAAATGATCCCTCCTAAGACATGGATATCTAGATTCCTTACCATGTGGTTAATTGGGAACCTTATTCCAGTCCATGACTCACATAATTGGGTATGATTGAGTGATTTTTTGGTATTGTCTTAGATATAATAGGGGAGGCCTATTAGCCTGGTAGTTCTAGTGTAGGAAAATATAGACTAATTCCTAATCCACATGAGAAAATTTAACCACATGTTCATATCTTAAGGCCATTTTATGTTTTATTGGGTTGGATAGTGATTCACATTAATGTGTATGAGCTCTTAGGTGTCATATATATCTCAATTAAGAGATTAAAACCATTTATCCAAATCTTCTCTTTCATCAGACCATTATCACTAATGTGAGATAAGACTTTGAAGTGCCTAAGGATACACTCAGATTTTAAATAAACTTTATATGTTTATCCTCCCATTGACAGAATAACAGATAATGTTGGTGGAGACTATGTAGAATGAACATATAAGATCCCCATGTGGGGTTGTGTTCTGGAGGATCCGATTTACTGTGGTGTCATTTGTGAGGCATGCACACCATATTTGATTCCACATCATTTCTAGTGTGTCCAATACCAAGTAGTAAAACCATTGATATATATAATGTTAGATAAGTACCCAATGGTTTTTTTATAACTCTGGGTGATGATGGCCCTATAGAATACTAAGGTGGATACCAGACTTTCTTCTCCAAATGTGTTCATCGATTTAACACCCAAATATGATCAATCCTAGAAATATTCATATCCTAATGGGATATCGGTGACTATTGTTCCTAGAGTCATAGTTTCCTCAACCCTAGATAGAGGGAAAGGGGTTATGAATAAACCTCATAATAAATGTAAAATCACAAAATAATTTTTCCTTATAGAATAACCTCACTTATCATATTCTAGGAAAATTTGTGTTGAATAGAAATTATATCCTAAGTCAGAGTCCAGATAGCCATGTCACTAAGAATAAAGTAGTACTTTAGTTGATGATAATAGGTTCATGAATAAATTAAATTGGAAGGATCCCAATTATTTTTTATGACCTGATGGAGGGACACCAAATGCCTCTTAAAATTATCAGTTCTAAGAGGCTTTCCAATTATAGTTTGGGTGGTAATTTTTTCTAGATATTGTGGGTATATGGAAAACCAAAAATTATTATTTTTTCATTCCCCAATTTTTTTGAATGAATTCCCCTTAATACTTTGAAATAAATACTAAACCTATCGATGATAGAAGTTTAATATGGAATATAGATATAATGATATTCACTAATGAAAATTAGGTTCCTATTAAAAAGTGTGTGAAATATATTATAGAGTGGGGAACTAAACAAGGGGTAATCAACGGGTCTATTAACTTTTAGTAAGATAATAATATCAATCTAGTTGATGTATATCACTAGTTTGATTAGGATATAACCTCTAATTTAAAATAATATTTGAAAAGATAACTTTTACATTTATAGAGGGTAGATAATCCATAGGATTCAATCAAGTATCTCGAATATGATATGGGTGGTACTCTAGTGGTAAGTTCCATGTATTTTTCTACTCCAGAAGAAGAGGTGATTTATTCTATTCAAAGTTTGATAAATTAAGTTTAGGGTATAGATCTTCTTTTCATATTAAATATTTTGGGGCCTTCACCCCAAGATATGAGGTTGGATACCCCTTTGAATTTGATCAGATGTTAGTTGAACACTAAGATAATCGACAAACATATTTTTATGGGTGAAAAGGGACAATCATTGAAATAATTATCATTTCACCAAATCAAAATGATAATATCATGCTTATTTGGTTGTAAAATATTATTTTTCTAAACGAGACCATTACAAGGTAGGCCCAGAGGACATCGTAGGGGAAGAACCACCTATTAATATTGATGTAGATTTACTTATGGCAGAATAAATGTTGATAAAAACTAATCAAACCACCTCTTCTTGGGGAGGATCAGATGGGTTTTCTATAGCTATAGAGTGAGTAGATCGCATTTTATATCATCCATGCAACTATTTTCTTCCTAACATGTATTTTTGTTCTCACTGAATCTATGATTACTATGGAAGATATGTTCATAGATATATATACCCACTCCACTTTTGATGAGTTTATGGACTTAAATAAAGAGTTTCATGGGTTTATTTCAGATTTTATTATCTAGTTATTTCCCTACATGACATGAAAATTTGAACTTATAGCTCAAAAAAATCTATCTACCAAAAATATATCTATATTAATCCACTAATGGAATATTGGATACATATTTCATCTCTATTTTGATTAATCAATGACCTAAGAACTAGTGAGGATGGATCCCTCTGATTTTCCTAAGGTGAATCATGGGATCCCACCAGCTAGTTCACATGATTAAGATATAATTTTCCAAAAAAATTATGAGGTGACTTTCATGGGATTTTAGAATGATACATTGCATAATAAAACTATAGTATTAGGTGAAAATATCCCAATGATGTTGGGTGACATGGTGGAAATAACGTCCAACATACCCACTATGGAATATTGGGAAAACCTACTAGAGGAGAATATAACCAGGTTGCACTACTAGTAGAGAATGAATTAATTTAGGATGAAAATGAACAAATGGGGGTAGGTGAGTACCTATAATGCCCATATTTATTTTGGAATGAAACAATTAATATTTTCATTCTTAAAATAACTTTTGATAATATCAATTCAATAAGTAAAAAAATGTTGGAGGCTTCCATCCCCACACTCAAAATAATAGAGAACACAGAGGATTCAGTTATTCTAGTGATAATGAGCTTATAAGGTGAAGAAAAAATTCTCCCTCTAAGTGAACTAGTCCCGAGATATATGGTAGATTTTTGGGAGTAACTATAAGTCAAATCAAGAGTTAGTTGATATTCAACCCATCTCACCATATCATTCATGGAAGTACATAAAGATTCATTTCTATAAAACCCATTTTGAAGATCTAAACATGAATCTTAATAGTCTCTACTATCACTTCATGATCCTAGGATACATGGGAGGTTCGATTAACATGAAATCAATATTTTTATAAATGAAATAATATATTTTTATGAGAAAGATACAACATCCAAATTTTATTTTTGTTAGGTGGAAGTAGCTACATGTTCTTCACAATATAGGGTTATAGTACTTCAAGAGGAATCCTAATATGTTGAGGTGGTTAATGAGTAACAACACTTTGCAGATAAGTGGGCATCTTTAGTTGAATGTATCTATAAAGAATTGATTGTAGTTTAAGTTCAAGTAGCTGGAGATTAATTTATTTTTAAATATATAAAGGACAAAATGGAAAATGAGTTTATAATGGAGGAAATATTATACCTTGATGAATAAGCTGATGTTGTAGATTTTTCTAACCTTTGATGAAATATTTATGAATTCAAAAGATCAATTCATCAACTTTGAGTCTCGGTGGAGCATAGTCTATAATGTATCACCACTTGTATCTTTCCTTCCCTCTATTTTTATAAAGATAATAGGACACTCCAATTTGTTGATTTCCCCTTCATGTTACATAATAAATTATAAGTATTTATTTTTCTAGATATTGTATTCATTTTTATTTCCCAACTTGGTCATCGATCCCTGGTAATCTATCAAACTCTCAAATATGAATATCAATATGAATAAACCCATCATAACATTTAATGTGGGTAGATCAAGTAAATAATAATCTTCAATAACATGAATCAATGATGAAACATAGATAAACCAATTACATATTGGATAAGTTCCCTTGGACTGATATAGGTGGTCCTAAAATGGATATGGATGTTCCATCACCCTACATAGAGGAATACCTTATGAGATAAAGGGTTGTAGAATTAGGTATCCTCCAATGTTTGTACAACTAGATAAATATTGGTTAATCATATAGAGTGGCACATACTACATCACATTAATCCAAGGTATGTTCACTCATATGTGATATATGGTTTTCTCTAGGACAGTTTCTTCTAAAACGATATAGTCAGGTTGGATAAGGAGGTATAAACACCATCAACATAATATAAGGTTACTCAATTCATATATGGGAAAGTTTCTTGACTCGTTATGATAAAAATAATAAAGGGATATTTTGGAATCGGGGTTCCAATGTTCAAAAGGGATCGTGTAACCTAATATTACACCAGTATATATTTATCATTGATAAACTCAATATGTAGGAGGATTAGGTGGGGTGATTTGATTTTATCCTTATTTGAGGAACCTATAAAACATATATCAACTTTTACTAGGGATATATGGTGGATAGAAAAAGATTTTTTCCTTATCATTTTTCTCCCTAACATTTTACCAAGACACGAATAAGGGTGGATTTGCGGGCAGGAACAAAACTTTTTCTCTTACCATCCTTTATTAATTTTCAACATAATATTTTTTAAGCCACTACCGTGTTATAAAATTATCAAATTTTTTCTAGGCATATCATGGTGTGGGTATAGTTGTGAGAGGATTGACTTTTTCCTAGTTTACCCTTTACAGGTTTTCAACCAGATGAAGTTTTCATCTCTTTCCTTCATCATTTTATAGTCTTGAATTTTGTACTAATGCAGTTATTAGTTAAGTTTAAAAAACTTTAAAAAATATATAATTTAGTCTACCCAGTAGCAAGGATGTGATAAACCCATCATTAATGAGTTCCCAAGGCCAATAACTTAGAGAGTGTTAGGGAAATGTTTATGAAATTTAAGTTCATGGTGGTTAGAAAATTATTTTATATAGTTATATGGTCACGTTACAATTAACAATAATGATTCAAGAATTTGATGTCTTATTCATTATTTGAAAATGGTTTCGAT
This sequence comes from Viscum album, assembly GCA_963277665.1. Classification (NCBI taxonomy): domain Eukaryota; kingdom Viridiplantae; phylum Streptophyta; class Magnoliopsida; order Santalales; family Viscaceae; genus Viscum; species Viscum album. The sequence goes on along the minus strand of OY728145.1, from coordinate 24,098,275 downwards.
GCATAAATGGGTAACATATAGGGTACTTAGATCTTGTTGGATATATAGGGTATGGAATATCAAAAATAATAACTTGAAACATTTTAATTGGGAAATTATAGGATGTGATGGGTATGTCAAGGATGGACATAGTCCTAATTAATATGATAGTTTCCACTTCAATGTTATCAAGGGGTTTACATGGTTTGAGGAACTTTAACCTTATGATGAAATTATACACTAGTTAGTAGTACTGGATATAGTGGAACAAATATCAATACTATATAGAGGTTTCCCTTGGATCCAAATATACTCATTACCAATAGTTGTGAATGTTTTTTAATGATTCAAACAATTGAGGAAAGATATAGGGTTATCGAGAAGGGAAACTCAAGATGGGTTATATAACCCCAAATGTTATGCCATTGTGCATTGAACACTTTCTTTGGGAATATGGAATCATTATGAAATTTTTTGGAAATTTATGATGGAGATAAGTAAAATGGTATTCTTTGATTTTTTTTTTCATAGATTTGTGGATATAGTGATTATGGAAGGAATTTTTCTAGATCCATATAGTGGTCCAAAAAAACTTTTTTTACTTTATTCATCATGTGGTCCAACATTTTACTAAATTATGAAAGGGTATGACTTAGTGAGTAGGGGATAATTTTTTTTCTCCAACCTCCCTTTATAGGTTTTATACCTTGTAAACATTGTGTTTATTTCATTTATGGTTTAATGGTATTGAAATTTTTACCATTGAGGGTTGGGTTTTATGGGTATATAATTTTAAAATACCACCCCTCCCCATTTTATTGAGAAGTTATGTGAGAGTTACTTTCCTTAGCTTACATCCTCAAGACACCAAAGGCTGACAACAAATTACAATGGATTTAATAAATTTGTGTGGTGATTTTCCCTTTTAAGATAGAACAACGTGTTAATATTGAATCATAACATCCAATACAATCTATATGATGCATGAACCCAATCATGTTATCCCAAATAAAAACCAAAAAACCAACAATGTCATAGTGACAATTGAAATAAATACATTTATCAGAAATGAACAAAATACAACTAAACCCAAAGACACCAAACTTGCATCAAGACAATCAAATCCCTACTAGCTCCAAGCTCCAACTCTATAAGCCTTGACATGGTGTCAAGAAGCATCACTAAATAAATGATACACCTTACCTTTACCTATGTCCCAATACATGATATCTAAAAATGCATTGAATTGATCAAGCAAGGGGTGAGTATAAACTCGGTAGGATTTACCCAAAGACTTCCCAAATAATTCCACTAAGATAAGAACTGGTTAGCACTTTTATATAAAACAATTTAAAGAAAACATTTTAAATAAAACATTTTAATCAGTTTATATCAAAACCAAAGCTGATTCAAGGAAACAATAAAAAATACATTAAATAATTTCTCATTAATTAGTATACCCAATTACTGTGATTCCACCCCCAAACCCACACACACATGAATTCCAAGTAAAATTTCCATACTCATGGGTTATTTATCATCAATCCACCAATTCATCACTAGGAGTACAATCTCCTTATGCCCTAATGGAAAACACCCCATATTATGGGCCACATCCCGATACCCCAATGGTACATACCCCTTCTACAGGGTCATTTCAAAAGATATAAACTCATGCCAACCATGTATTTCATGTTCCATGCCAAAAAATGGTTTTTTAAATCATTATAGTTCCCAAAATTTTCAATTTCATAACCTAATTGATTTTTTATCAAGAATAACACAAGGGTTTCACAATAATTTCAAGAAAACATTTAATTAAAAATAATCCTTTAAGTTCTTATTAAAGTGGAGATGAGAGAGAATCCACTTACCTCTCAATGATTAGTGAAAACGAATAATGACACTAAGGTCTTCTAGATCTAACCTTGGATTACCTTTACCTCAAAAGATTCCATCATATCTCATTAAGATTCCTATCATAGATCATTGATCTATCCATAATGAACAGGATATGTTGTTCTAGGAGAGAGGAGAACTATAGATCCGTGATTAATGGAAAATAATGTTGATATATAAATAAATATAGATCTCTAGTTTGATTTTATTCAACAAAAGTTTTCTCCATATTGAAAGGAATTTCCAAAGGATCCTTGTGAGAAAGTGAAATTATAAATCTATGGAGATTAGGTGACTAATGATATTTTTAAGACTTCATTAAAATTAATACCACATATTTGGGGTCATTAATTGCATGTTTCATGGTTAGGTCACATAGTTTATCAAACTGTGTGCCAACCATGTAGGTGCTACTAGAAAAGCTAGGTAGTTACATGATTTGGACCGTGCTCTTTTTCAAACTATGAACCAACCATGTGATGATACTATCTTAATCCCACGCAACATATGGTTAGACAAACTATTTACCAACTATATTTTCCCCTCTATTTCACTATTCATTGTTTCCCCTAGGCACTCGCATGGTCTATCCAAATAGTGAACCAACTATGCACCTACCCAGTGACTCCCAAAAAATGTTACACAGTTTCTTGGATGTGGTTCATAGTTTCTACTAACCATGCACTAACCGTTCACTTCTAGGAACACCCCCAAAACATTTCAAAACCTCCCCAAACCTCCTAAAACATAACCCAAGAATTATATATGCTCAAAACATATAAAATAAGGGTATTATACCTGAAATAAGGAGTGTTAAATTGTAACAACCCAATGTTTTTAAATGGAAATTCCCTTCTCATAATTATGTCATAAAATCCAATGAAAACATAACATAATGAACAACTAAGTGCTAAGTGACCTTTAAACAGAGGTTTGTCACTTCTGGGTTTGGAATTTCAAAAATCTGATATACACAATTGTGACCAGTAAGTTATTTGGAGTCCGATAAGAAAACTTAATTTTTGGTGAATATTAACCTACCCTTATGAATAGTATCATACAATTATGAATAGTGATATAACCTAATGAATAGTAACCTTACCTATGATATTATTAAAAAAATATTCAGGTGAAATTATGATGCACCTGTATTTTAGAATAAGTAAATGAATGTTTTAAAACTAGGTTTTAATAATAAATTATGATTTTAATTAAATATTAAATTAATCAGATTTATAAATTTATTTTTAAAAAATTGACTTCATTTTTGGATTCTACACATCGAAAAATGGTTAAGGTGAATTTTTTGGATTTTTTTGAAATACTGGGATTTTTTATGAATAGTAAAATCTGATAATTCAAAATAAATGCTAAATAATGGATTAATTGAGTCATTGATGATGATATGCTAGTGTAATCCCAATTAGTTAGAAGTAACATGAATTTATTATTATTCTTGTTCATGGAATAATTACTACTCTTTGTCTTGTGAAGAAATAATAAACTAATGATTAAAAAATTATGAAAACCCTCCTCCCCTCCACTATAAATACCACCCATTCTTACCTCTTCTATTCACTCCTCTCAAGCCTTGTACCTTTCCAATATTCTATCCAAATCTTTCACAAATCTCCTCCCCCACGTAAAAAATCTCCTAGCCTCTTAAAAATACCAAAACCTCTCCCCTTAAGAGGTTCTCAAAGGAGGAAGTTTCAAGAAGTAAATTCTTCTTTCCAATTCCTTCTTTTCTTTTATGTTCTTTTCTTTTTGTTTCTTTCCTCACCTCCCTTCACCCAAATAGTATGATAACTCCAGTAACATACATATACTGGAGTTTTTTTATTCTAATGGGATATTTCATTATCTTCTCTCCTTTCCCCACCTTTAATTTGAAAGGAATGAAAGCACCATTTGAGATGTGCTAATTTAGCACATTCAAGGATGACAATTTATTAATTTCAAATATCATCTCTAAATCTGATCATGAAACCATTTTTTTTATAGTTGAACCAGATTATATATATGTAATATATCCTATTTTTATTTTTTTAATATTTTTTTACAAATTTTATTAAGTTATAAATCAAAACATGTTCTTTGTAATCAAATCCACCAATTAACAAAAACGGTTGTCACTTTGGTTTTATATAATAGTTCGAATTCACTCTAAGTAACCAAATTAAATCCAAAACCATATAATCTCCTGGATGTTCACTAATATAATATAACTTTAATTCTGGACAAACACTTTCATCTTATATGTTTATACAAACATAAATATAAGTGAACCGGTCATTAAAATCAAGTAAACAAACGAGCCCGAACAATGAAATTGAACCTCATAACCAATCAAAATGGTTATGAATGAACATAAAATTATTATAATAAATCAATTAAATATATAAGGGGTTCTGGAATTATTAATTAATAAAGATAATTTTTTTATTCAGGTCTTTAATAACAAGTGGAGAACACCAACGGATTTAAGGTAAGGAATCCTCCCAATTTCACTTTTATTTCAAGATTTTCCTCTATGTTATGCCATTTTATGTGTGATCCATAATGATGGGGTATTATTTCACACCTACCCCATACTTCCCTCATGATTTATAAGTTATGAGAAACCCCATTATCTCTCATAAAATCTCTTTTAGGTACACTTGATACCATGCCAATAATCTGTAATGAATTCTACCCGAACCTCCTTTACTCCTTCGGGTTTCTCTATATTTCTTTTTAACCAAATGAATTTGTCTTTTATTTTTATGTAAAACTTATACAAACTGTTTATATGCTTCAAAATCATGTTCCAAGATCCACACCTCATTCTCTTTTATGGATATACATGATTTTTTAGTGATTCCCACCTCGATACCCCAAGATAAGCAATCGTGTTTTAAGAGAACTTCCCAAATTCTTACCCGATTTCAAGTGAATTATATCTTCTGTTTTAAACCACCATTGTCTTTCTCAATTCAGTATTTTTATTATTAAAACCTTCTTGGTTTACTTCTGGTTTTATATAAAATATTGTTTCCTTTTCTATTTTAAAATCTCTACAGTATTTTCCTTAAAACCGCACAAAATGTTTTAATGCTAAAATTTCCCAAATACATTTCTTACAAGTTGTCACTCCTTTTTTACATCACATACCATGATATATGCCTATTTAATGTCCATGTATAATTCCTTTCTTTCATGTACACTTTGATGATACGCCCATTGGTTATGATTTATGTCATGGTTGTGGTACCTAATTATTTCCATGGGTACCCTTATGTTTATGTATGGTTGATTATGTATTATTATTGGTGTGGCAATAATATTCATGAAAATGTTGAGATGGGTACACCTAGATAGCGCTCCAATGCATTGGGTAAAGTTAAGTCTCATGAGATGCGATGTAAAGAGGGATTGGTGGTTAGCCTTGACCCGTACTAAAATGGGAAAAGGGATTGGCGGTTAGCCTTGACCCATACTAAAGAAATGTCTTATGATTATGCCACATTTATATGATTCCATGTTTATATGATCCCATTCTTATATGATATGATTTCATATGTTCCATTATTTTTTATCATTATGTCATGCCTCCTAAATCATGTTCTTAAGATGTATCCTTATGTTCATTCCCTTACTGAGCTTTTTAGCTCATCCCTTTGTTTATGTGTTCCCCAGGGTACCCTATGCATATGTAAGGGCTCAAAGAAAGTTAGGAGATCTTTATGGAGATTAAATAAAGAATTTTTTTCCCCATGTTTTATGTTTTATGTACCTAGTCTTCCAAGACACTAGACTTAACGATCCTTGGCTTGTACTCTGATGTATAATTATGCTTAAAATCATGCAATGTTATATATAAAAGGATTCGGTCACTATAGTTGGTATCAAAGGATGGTCTAGTTATTTTTAGAGATTAGGAATAGATAACATTAGTTAGAACCTTAAGGATGAGACAAAGTATAATAAAACATCCCAAAATTTTGGTAAGTATAGAGTAAGTGGTTTATCAAGAAAATACATCCTTGTCTGGATACGAGTAGGTAAAGGCGACTCTGGCACAAATGTACCTAGGAGTGAAAACTTTGACAAGGAGTTTCGAGCTTGACCCGGGGTATCCTGGTACACAACAATGGGCCTTGCTACAATCTTGGTTACGACACTCCCAAGGGATATGTTTTGGTAGATTTATGAGTTTAGTACAAACCATTATTAAGGGACAAAAAAATCCCATAAGAATATAAGTCAGGAAATAGATTGAGGATAACCTAGATTTAAACCTAAGGAATCACAAGTTAGGATGTACTTATTATTTATAAGTTCATCCTTTTATGTTCAAATATTCATTTTTATGCTCAATAGATAAGTATTCAAGACCTCTAATTATATGTTCTTTTTCTTAGTTAATGGCGGGAAATAGAGGAACACGCTCCAACAACCAATGTGATAGGAAATGTGAAGATTCCCCAAATAATATTCCTGATATGATGGGAGTGGGTGATCAAAAATTTATGACAGTACTTGATCAATTAGATTGATTTATAAATAATAACTTGAATCGTGTGGAATACCCTCCTCCTCTAAGGAAAGATCAAGTTTTCGTAGAATACTTCATGCGCAAAAGGCCTCCCATGTTTAGCGGATCCTATGATCCCCTCCTCATGGAAGAATGGATTAACCCCATTGAAAATATATTCTTCATCTTCCAGTGCTCAGAAAAAGATAAGGTTGTACTAGCGGTCTATCGTTTTGATGGGGAAGCTAATTAGTGGTAGACATTGATCAATAATACAAATTCCCAAGAGGAAATTTATTCCATGGATTGGGAGGAATTCAAGAGGATGTTTTTCAACAAATATTTTCCTCAAACCCTTCATCTAAATATATAAAGAGAGTTCCTCAGACTCAAGAAGAAGTAAGATTAGTCCATCAGGGCGTATAAACCAAAATTTACAAGGCTTGAAAGGTACGCCTTTGGCTTTGTCATGAACACTGAAATCAAGGTGGATCAATTCTTTAGTGGAATAAAGTTGAGTTTACGAAAAGCATTGGCGATTTGAGACTTCAACGGTTATGAGGATATTTTCCATTGTTCCCTCAAGGTTGAAATGGATATTGGAGACTCTCAGTGGTATCGTGGGCCCAGTGACAAGAAGAGGGAAATGGATAAAAACATGGATGGTTCATCAAACAAATTCCATGATGGAAAGAAGTCTGACTTTTTCCCTTGAAAAAATTGTGGGAAGAAGCATCTTGGTAACAATCTGAAGGGAACCAAGAATTGCTTCAAATGTGGAATGTTTGGTCATCTGGACAAGAACTGCTGAAGGGATATGAAAAATCCCACTAATTTTGAAGAAAAAAGGAAGGTTCAGATCAACACTCAACCAGTAGTGCAGTGTTATAACTATAAGGAGCATGGGAATTATGCGAACAATTGCCCTAAGATGAGGGTTGTTGGAGGAAATCAACAACAACCTCCAAGGCAACAAGGAAGGTCTTATGATATCACTACTACTGAGGTGGATCCAAACAATGATGTGGTGATAGGTACGCTAGTTATTCATTCAAGAATAACAGACATACAATTTGATTCTAGTTCTATGCATTCTTTCATATCTTGAAAGTTTAGTAGAACTATTCAAACACCACCTCAAAATTTGGAGGAAAAGTTATCTGTGAGAATAATGAATAGGGAAATAATTGCGTCCATGGTTTATAAATCCTCCCTGGTTAACATTTGTGGACTGAACCTCCCAATAAATCTCATCATACTTTCTTTAGTGGAGTTTGATGCTATCTTGGGCATGGATAGGATATATTTGTACAAGTCCAACATCAACTATCAGTAAAGGGAGATTACTCTTCACATCTAGAAGCATCCTATGATTCTTTACAAGTGTAAGGAAGAAAATGATTCTCCTTTAGAATCTTCATCTCAAGTGTAGATATTTTTTCCTTATGAGTAAGCATTTCTAGCTCAAATGATTGAAGAAAATGAGAGAATCATGCTTGAAGACATTCCCATCGTGAGGTATTACACTGATGTACTCCCTGAAGAGTTGTCTAGCCTTCCTCCTAACTGATAGGTTGAGTTCTCAATTGAACTTATTCCTAGATCTTTGCCTATATCAAAGACACCTTATAGAATGTCCACCGTAGAGCTAGAATAACTGAAAAAGCAGTTATAGAAGAATATAGAGAAGGGTTTTATATGCCTTAGTTCCTCACCTTAGGGTGCGCCGGTCCTCTTCGTCAAGAAAAAGGATGGATAAATGTACCTCTGCATTGTTTATCATGAGATTAGTAAAATCACAATAAAGAACAAGTATCCCCTACCATGGATAGATGAATTATTCGATCAGCTTCATGGGGGAAGTTATTTCTCTAGGGTGGACCTTCAGTTAATATATCATCAATTAAAGGAGAGGAAGGAAGATATTCCCAAGACTACCTTTCAAACAAGTTATAAACACAATGAGTTCATAGTGATTCCCTTTGGACTCACTAATGCTCCAGCAATTTTCATGGATTTAATGAATAGAGTCTTTAGAGATTACCTTGAAAAATTTGTGGTAGTATTTATTGATGATATTTTTATATACTCCAAGAGCAAGGAGGAACATAAGGAGCATTTTAATATTGTGTTAAATACTTTGCGAAGGGATAATTTTTATGAAAATTACAATAAATGTGAGTTATGTATGGGGGAAGTATCATTCTTGGGGCATGTTATCACCAGCAAAGGGATATCTGTGGACCCTTCCAAGACGAAGGCAATTGAAGAGTGGCCCAGGCCAACTTCCATAATGGAGATCCGTATCTTTTTGGGTCTAGCTGGGTATTATCGATGATTTGTGAAGAACTTTTCATGATTGTCAAACCCAATGACCAAGATGACACGAAAGGGGGTAAAGTTTTTCTGGGTGGAAGAATGTGAGGTAAGCTTCAAGGAGCTAGAGATAAGGTTGATCACTGCACCTATACTCACGTTACCAAAAAGTAGAGAAAGTTTTGTGATATATAGTGATGCTTAAAAGAAAGGATTGGGTTGTGTACTCATGAAAAATGATAATGTGATATCCTATGCATCACAGTTGTTGAAGATCCATGAGAAAAACTACCCAACACATGATCTAGAGCTGACAGCCGTGATTTTTTCCTTGAAGATCTAGCGACACTACCATTATAGTAAGAAATGCATATACACCAACCACAAGAGCCTAAAGTATATATTCACACAAAAGCAGCTCAACATGAGTCAAAGGAGATGGTTAGAGATAATCAAGGATTATGGTTTCTTTATTCACTATCATCTTGGAAAGTCGAACAAGGTAGCTGATGCTTTAAGCAAAAAAGAAGCTGCTACTCTATCCATGTTATGGATTAAGAAAGACCCTATCTTCTTGGATATGAAAAGGATGGATTTAGAAATTGTAAGGGCAGGGTATAAATCCTACCTTACCCAAATGATTGCACAACCATCCATTCAAGAGAAGATTAAGGAAACACAAAGGGATGATGTGGAGTTACAAAAGATGGGGAATGTAGTAAAGGAAGGGAAGCTATAAGAGTTCCATATCAACGATGATGGTGTGATTTGGTTTGGAATGCAGATTTTTGTTCCTTCATCCCCTGGGATAAAGAATGAGCTATTAGACAATTCACATAGCTCAACATTCTCTATCTATCTTGGGAGTACCAAGATGTACCGTGATATCCAAGAACACTTCTGGTGGGATAACATGAAGAAGGAGATTTCATAATATATATCAAGGTGCTTGGTATGTCATCTAGTTAAAGAAGAGTGACAAAAGTCCAAAGGGATGATGCAACCATTGCCTATACGCATGTGGAAATGGTAGAATGTCAATATGGACTTTGTCACAGGTCTCCTGAATACATCAAGGGGAAATAATGTGATATGGGTTGTGGTTGACCGACTCACCAAGACTTCCCATTTTATTTCTATTCATCAAGACCTATCGTTTGAAAAACTTGAAAAATATATGTGAAGGATGTAGTGAGATTTCATGGTGTTCCACTCTCAATTGTCTCTGATCATGATTCAAGGTTTACATCTAAATTCTGGAGGAGTCTTCAACATGATTTGAGTACTAAATTAAATTTCAACATGACCTATCATCCCCAAACTAATGGCCAATCTAAAAGGGCTATTCATATTCTTGAATATATGCTAAGATCCTTCTCTCTAGAATTCAAAAGTGGATGGGATTAACATCTCCCATTGGTTGAGTTCTCATACAATAATAGCTTCCACTCAAGTATTCAGATGGCTCCGTATGAACCTCTGTATGGAAAGTGATGTTGAACTCCAACCTGTTGTGATGAAGTTAGATAATTAAAGTTACTTGGACCTGGTCTTGTGCAAGAGATATTGGAGAAGGTTCAAGTCATCCAGAAAAACATCAAAGCTGTTTAGAGTTGAAAAAAGAGCTACGCTGAAAACCATCGAAGGGACTTGGAATTCGACGTTGGAGATAAATTCTTCCTTCAAATATCACCATGGAAGAGAGTCATGTGGTTTGGAAAGAAATAGAAGCTGAGCCCAAGGTACATTGTCCCCCTTTGATATCCTTGACCGCATAGGAGTCAAGGCCTATCGGCTTGCACTTCCATTGAATATAGATTGAGTTCATGATGTGTTTCACATATCACTCCTGAGGAAGTACATACCTAATCCATCATATGTACTGAACTCAGAGGTGGTGCAGCTGGAAGATGATCTCTCTTATGAGGAGAAACTAGTGAAGATTATGGACCGAAGAGATAAGGTTCTACGCAACAAGACAACCCACCTTGTCAAAGTGTTGTTGAGGAACCAAAACTTTGAATAAGCTACTTGGGAACCAGAGGAGGCAATGAAAAATAATTATCCTCACCTGTTTACGGCTTATAATTTAAAACAAAATTTTGAGTGTGAAATTTTATAAGGGGGGAAGAATGTAACGACTCAATGTTTTTCAATGGAAATTTCCTTCTCATAAGTAAAATACAATGAAAACACAACATAATGAACTAATAAGTTCTAAGTGACCTTTAAATAGAGGTTTTTCACTTCTGTGTTTGGAATTTCAAAAATCTGACACACACGGTTTTGACCAGTAAGTTATTTGGAGTCCGATAAGAAAAACTTAATTTTTTATGAATAGTAATCTACCCTTATGAATAGTAACAAACCATTATGAATAGTTATATACCCTAATGAATAGTAACCTTACCTATGATAGTATTAAAATAATATTCAAGTGAAATTATGATGTACCTATATTTTAGAATAAGTAAATGAATGTTTTAAAACTGGGTTTTAATAATAAATTATGATTTTAATTAAATATTAAATTAATCATATTTAGAAAATTATTTTTGAAAAATGGACTTCATTTTCTGATTCTACACGTCAAAAAATGGTTAAGTTGAATTTTTTGTATTTTTCTGAAATATTGGGATTTTTTATGAATAGTAAAATATGATAATTCAAAATAAATGCTAAATAATGGATTAATTGAGTCATTGATGATTATCTTTTGATGTAATATCAATTAGTTCGAATTAACATGCATTTATTACTGTTCTTGGTAATGTAATACTTACTATTCCTTGTCTTGTGAAGAAATAATAAACTAATGATTAAAAAATTATGAAAACCCTTCTCCCCTCCACTATAAATATCACCCATACTTATCTCTTCTCTTCAATACTATCAAGAATTGTTCCTTGCCAATATTCTGCTCAAATCTCTCCCCAAGATCCTCCCCCACGTCCAAAATCTCCTAGCCTCTTCAAAATACCAAAACCTCTCCCCTTAAGAGGTTCTCAAAGGAGGAAGTTTCAAGAGGTAAACTCCTCTTTCCAATTCCTTCTTTTCTTTAATGTTCTTTTCTTTTTATTTCTTTCCTCACCTACCTTCAACCAAATAGTATGATAACTCTAGTAACATATATGTACTAGAATTTTTTTATGATAATGGGATATTTCATTATCTTCTCTCCTTTCCCCACATTTTATTTGAACAGAATGAAAGCACCGTTTGAGATGTGCTAATTTAGCACATTCAAGGACAACGGTTTATCAATTTCTATTATCATATTTAAATATGATCATGAAACCATTTTTGTTATGGTTGAACCATATTATAAATATGTAATATATCCTATTATTATTCTGTAATATTTTTGTAAAAATGGTATTAAGTAATAAATCAAAACATGTTCTTTGTAATCAAACCCACCAATTAACAAAAACAGTTGTCACTTTGGTTTTATATAATAGTTCGACTTCACTCTAAGTAATAAAATTAAATTCAAAACCATATAATCTACTGAATTTTTACTAATATAATATAAATTCAATTCTGTACAACCACTTTCATCTTACATTTTTATCCAAACATAAATATAAGTGAACCGGTCATTAAAATCAAGTAAACAAACGAGTCTAAATAATGAAATTGAACCTCATAACCAATCAAAATGATCATTAATGAACTTAAAATGATTATACTAAACCAATTACATATATAAGTTTTTATGGAATTATTAATTAATAAACCTACTTTTTTTATTCAGGTCTTTAATAACAAGTGGAGAACACCAATAGGTTTAAGGTAAGGGATCCTCCCAATTTCACTTTTATTTCAAGACTATCCTCTATGTTATTCCATTTTATGTGTGATCCCTATTTATGGGGTATTACTTCACACTTCCACATACTTTCCTCATGATTTATAAGTTATGATAAACCCCAATATCTCTCATAAAATCCCTTTTAGGTACACCTGATACCATGCCAATAATCTTAATGAATTCTACCTGAACCTCCTTTACTCCTTCGGGTTTCCCTATATTTCTTTTTACCCAAATGAAGTTGTCTTTTATTTTTATGTACAACTTATAAATACTGTTTATATGCTCCAAAATCATGTTCTAAGATCCATCCCTCATTATCTTTGGGGGATATACATGATTTTTTAGTGATTCCCACCTCGATACCCCCTGATAAGCAATCATGTTGTAAGGGAACTTCCCGAATTCTTACCCGATTTCAAGTACATTATATCTTTTATTTTAAGCCACCATTGTCTTTATAAATTCAGTATTTTTATTATTAAAACATTCTTGGTTTACTTCTGGTTTTATATAAAAGATTTTTCCCTTTTCTATTTTAAAATCTCTATAGTATTTTCCTTAAAATCGCACAAAATGTTTTAATGCTAAAAATTCCAAAATACATTTCTTACAAGTTGTCACTCCTTTTCGAAATCACGTACCATGATATATGCCTATTTAATGTCCATGTATAATTCCTTTATTTCATGTACACTTTAATGATATTCCCATTGGTCATGATTTATGTCATGGTTGTGGTACCTAATTCTTTACATGGGTACCCTTATGTATATGTATGGTTGATTATGTATGATTATTGGTGTGGAAAGATTATTTGTGTGGAAATAATATTCATGAAAATTTTGATATGGGTGTTCCCAGATAGTCCTCCAATTCATTGGGTAAAGTTAAGTCTCATGAGATGCGATGTGAAACGGGATTGGCGGTTAGCCTTGACCCGTACTAAAATGGGAAACGTGATTGGTGGTTAGCCTTGACCCATACTAAAGAAATGTCTTATGATTCTGGCACATTTATATGATTCCACATTTATATGATCCCATGCTTATATGATATTATTTCATATGTTCAATTATTTTTTATCATTATATCATGCCTCCTAACTCATGTGCTTAATATGTATCCTTATGTCCATTCCCTTACTGGTCATTTTAGCTCATCCCTTTGTTCATGTGTTCCCCAGGGTACCCTATGCAGATGTAAGGGCTCAAAGGAAGTTAGGAGCTCTTTATGGTGATTAAATAAAGAAATTTTTTTGCCCCATGTTTTATGTTTTATGTACCTAGTCTTCCAAGACACTAGAATTAACAATCCTTGGCTTGTACTCTGATGTATAATTATGCTTAAAATCATGTAATGTTATATATAAAAGGCTTGGGTCTCTATATAAATTCTCCCCAAAATTGTTATTTCCATTCTAAAAAATTAGAAACCCCTTGTTCTCTTGGAAGTGTTCAGGGAAGTGCACCAAAATTTCTTTTTTACACTCCCATATTTCTTCTAGAATCTGAAAATGCTTCCATAAAAATCATAGTAAATAAATTATATTCTCATGAAAGATATTTTATTGCCCATCCAAAACCCATACCATTAAATTACTCAACATAGAATATATTTTAATATCAACATGGTCCCATCGAATCACATGGTCCCATTGAATAACATGGTTATGATCAATTTGGTACTAATTCAATTGAGATAAATGAAGCACAGTATGCACATAACTGGATTTTGGAGGTAAATCCAACTGATATACTCTCTTTCCAAGCTATTATAGTATCTCAAGAGGGCTAATGTATCAATTAAAATACTTGACCTATTTACCAAAACAAAGATTCCCTCGCCATGGAGATATTTTTATGAAAACATTATCATCTGCCTCAAATGGTATCATTCATCGACTATGGTCTACATATGATTTTTTACATCTATAAGTCATCTCTATTCTATTTATAATCATTTTAATTGTAACACCCAAGACTTTTATGAGAAATATTTTTTTTTATGTTATATAAATCATCAAAGTAATCTTTCACTACACACAACACTAGCTTGGCTTGCTTTACACGCAATCATAACCTTCCTTGATAGCTTGCGTCATACGCAATTCCGAGTTTCACTAAACAACGATATGCTATTAAAATATTATTAAATCTAGCCGTTATGAATAGTAATTACCACTTTTTGAAATTTTGTAATTTTTATTTTTCAAAATGGACTTCGTTTTTGGATTCGGAATATCGAAATTATCCTAGGGTGAAATTTTGGTATTTTTCTGGAAACTTTCAATTTTTGATGAATAGTGAAAACACTAGGTTACTATTTAAAAACTGAATTTTTATTTAAATAATTATTTATTTTATTTAAATTTATTTTAGGTCAAAATTGATACATAATACCTATATAAGTTCAATGTAATTAATTGGAGTAATTTTATAATAATTTTAGATATATAAAAATTTTATTGAACTTTTCACCGTCTTTTACCCACCTCCTATGAGAATTTGCAAATTTACATAAAACTAAATTTTACCGCTTATGTGAGTGGGATTTCAAAAATCTGAGAGACACGGTTGATTTCAGTAATTAAAATGTGGTTCAATGAGATGAAAACAATTTTTGGTGAATAGTAACTTTTTACTTTTATTTACCACGGTTAAAAGTAAATAGGGTAATTAAGGGTACAAATAATATTATTATTACCCTAACACATGTCCTAATTCTATTGGATAAGTGTAATTCGACCAAAAACAACCTTAGGAATAAAATATGACCATTTAGGCCCACTTGGATTAGATTAGGACATTTATTATTAATTTATTTAAAGAAGGGTTAAAATAGTTAAAATCAAAGTTTAATAAGTAAATAATTTTTAATATAGGGTTATACATAAGATAAATTCTACTATAAATATTAATTAGAAATATAAAAAGATTTCCTACATAATGGTATTTTATTTGTAATCTATATACATTAAATAATTTAATTTATTTATGACACAAAGATGATGCAGTAATTATCTTCTTAATGAAGTATTGACATAATTGATGTTATAAATACCCAAATAAATGTAATTTGAGACTTTTTATGAATTCCACTAATTTTATAGGTTAATATTACATTTTATTATTGATTTAATTAACTTTTTTATAATTAATCATTCTGTTATGATTTTCACAAAAATCAATTACCAAATAGTATCAAAATTGACATAAAATAGTTTTTTAAAAAAATATTATATTATTAATTGTTATTTTATTCCTAAAAATATAATGTTCCGCCAAATGACTTAGATAAGGTTATATATATTAATAATAAACAACTTGGGGTTCGTTTGTCTTGTTATAGTAAATTTATTAACCTTATAGTGAACACAAGAAGACACGGTAAAACTAAAATTATTTAACTTAAAGTTAAATCTAAATGATAAGGTTAAAATAGGAACCTAAACTTGCCTAAATTATATTGGATGAGAGTATTTCGACTCATCCCCACCTTAGCTTCTAAATAAATCAATTTGGAGCTATTTAAACCCGAATATGACTTTATAATAAAATAATATTTTTAGTTTTTCCAAAGGTGCCCCTCTCCTCCCTTATAAAAGGGCACCTCCTCCCTCTCTTCCTCACACCACTTTGAGCCTTCAAGCTCGGCCAACCCCTACCAATTTCTCCTCTAAACTTCCCTAGAAACATCCTATAGGTCCTGGTCTTCTTCAAAGACCAATTTTAGTGCCCTAAAAGGAGGTCTCAAAGAAGCGCTTCAAAGAAGAGGTAATATCCGTTACCGATTCTTTCAACTTTATTTCTTCTTCCACTTATTATTATTTAGTTGTTTCATTATGAATTAATAACATCAGTATCACTCATATACTTATATGTTATTATAAGTATGAAACAACCCTATTTCACCATATATCCATCCTATAGAAAATGAAATCACCGCGCGTGCGTACGTACGGAATACCGTCTCTACGCCGTGGTGTAATCTATTTTCATGACATGTGCTTATTAATTACATGTCTTATAGTTGTTATTTTTTCTTAAAAACATCCTCACTTCATTCCCCATACTCTAAAAACTTGAAAATTAGAAAATTACCCCGAATTTAATCATTTAAATCATACTAAATTATATATCTGGTAAAAAATGACACTTTCTCAAAAAAAATAAAAATACAATACATGAATCTATAACATTAGTGATTATAAAAAATAATGATTTTACAAAAAAATGAAATTATAATGACATGAAAAGTATAGTATTTTTATTTTTATTGCTCTAAAAAACCTTTTAAACATAGAGATTTCTATTTACCCCTTCACACAAATCCATGCATTAACTCTATTCTTGTCTCACCTACTATAAACTAACTGCATGAATCATCCTCCTTCATACACTATCCATCATATGAAAATTATGTGGGTTGTCCTTAGTGTTATATCTAAAATCAAAACCTCATTTCCATGAACATATCAATCAATAACACACTTTAAACATTGTGAACTACTCATTATGCACTACCTATGTGGGTTGCACAGAAACATCAACTTCTAACCGGAAGCTTCCCATGTGACCCATGTACTTCCCACATGGTTTCCAAACATCGACACAAGTTACCCATCATGGAAACTTTTTTGTATACTTTCCAAAGATAATGTTTTCACTTCTTTTAATTTTTTATGCACAAAAAAATTAGAAAACACTATAAAAATTTCATTAGTAAAACCATTTTGTGCTTATATATTCATAAAAAATCACCCTTATTTTTCAAAAATATTGATCAAATTGTAATGTATTGACAACTAACACAATACACCATCCAAATAATTATTATAAAACTATGGTTCAAACATTATACCCCTTTAGGTTTGATGAAAATATAGAGTGAAATTCATCTCCACATACTTGCTTCAAGCCATAAGTATGGTAGTAGAATAACTCTTACATCACTTTATGCCTATGTGAGAAGTAATATATGTAGGAAATGGGATATGAAGAAATTATTTCATGTCTAATGAAATTCTTAAATTCATGACTCAACATATCTATGTGCATTTCTCCATGGATCATATCTACCCCTAACTTTCATATCATTAACTCTCATTTGAAGAGATATTTATTTTAGTGCTAAAACCAATTGAATTTCATGGAATTTCCACCTTATAAATTAACTAAAATTTATAAAGAGCCTTCTAATCATGAGAAAACATATAAGGAAATGTGTATAATAGGGAGAGGGGAATATTTTGAACCACCACAAGCCGAGGGAGGGGGTTGATCACCAATGTTTATCTAGTGGTTCTCAAACATTAGTGTAACCAATGTGTTAGTAATGAATCTTACCACATGGACTTTACTTACAACATGTTTCACTATAACCATTCCATTATATACCTTTTATATAATGAAGTGATACTGGATATGAATATTCTTGGTTTGGGAGTGTTTTACTTGATTTTTTGTGAGATAAATTACACTCGTGTTATCACATAAAATCACCATTAGATTCTTCACTTCTACAACAATATCTACGATTTGTTTCTCCATACATAATATATATGTTCATGCCTTAGTTATTGAGATATACATGCATTATCTTGTAATTTTTGAAAAACCTTTCTACTTTTTTCTTAACCATACCACACATTCACCTTCTAAGTCTTGAGCTTAGGTTCCCTTTTATCTTTGTGAGGCTCATTAATGAATTAGATAACATGTTTCATTTAAATCCCTCTTGGTAGAAGAATTGAAATTTCTATAAATTATGGAATCCTTCTAAGCTGGTTTATCCTTCTAGGATGACTCTTATGTGGATAATTTTGTTTTACCAATAAGAAATATCCTACCAATGAATAAAACCTTTATTTTGGTATGTAGAGATGTGGCATGACCCATATATAGGTTTTTGAATCATTTAAGGGAACTTACCTGAGTTGATACTTATGAAGTTATTTATGACATGACTCATACACTTTTCTAACTCACTCATAAAAACTCCTTTGTATCTTTACAAGTCAATGATTCCACTCAATACCAATCAAACTAAAAAGAATAAATTAACAAATCATGAAAAAAAATACAATATCAAAATTAAATATTCAAAAAAATACTCAATGAAATTCTAGTCATCAATGTTAGAATTAATATTTAATTCCAAAATTTAATATAAAATATAAAAATCAAGTAATTTGGTAATATTATCTTGGAAATTTCAAAAACATTTTTCTTACGGATGTGAAAATCAAAACAAATAACATTTAATCATTAAACACCAAAAACAAAATTTTCTCTCAAATATTAATAGAATAAAAATTTCTATTAAAACTTTAGGAAATAAAATAAATTTATAATAGGGGAATATTTAAATACAAAAAACATAACAATAATTTCATATAAAAAGGGATTTAGTGAACATGTGTTAAATTAAAGATAAATCATTGGGAAAATTGTAAGTTATCACTATCTAGGGAGGTGGAATGTGTTGTGGTGTTGGGATTAGGATCATATAAAAGTGAATTCTATGTATCCATATAAATGGAATTATAACCCACATAGTTAAGTTCTATATAATGGTTCATGTCATAACATTTTAAGTTTGTATAACAAGAACCAATTATGTACCTTTAAAATACATGCAACCATTACCTAATGAAGGGACTTTTAAGTTTGTTCATTTGAGACCTATATCAATCAATTTAATTTTGTATAGAATAGATGATACATTTTTTATTTTAATTTAATAATACTAGAACTACTTGGTGAAAGGAAACTAGTAATGAATGGTATGTGATTTTTGTTTGGAAATCATTTTCAATCATTTCATTCTTTTAAGTTATAAGATATGTGATTGTATAATTGTAATCGTAAGTAATATATCCCAATGTGTAAATGGTTATCATGGGAAATATAACCCATTGATAATATGGTTTCATGAGGAATATGAACCAATGAGGATATAATTATGGATGTTGGGTTCAAACCTCAAAGTGGAGTCTTATATATCATGGTTAACATGAATCAAATTTAACATTTTTTGAGTGAAAAGGCTTAAGGTTGTGTAATAGGATCCATATGTATAGTTAAATGTCATATGGTAATGATGTATACTATATAGATTGATGTCATATAGTTATTACTACTCAGTAAATGATACTTATCAATGGTTGGTATGGGACTTATATATAGTAAACCCTTTTTGGTTTGTATCAAATGGAATATATCCCATTATAGGATGATTAATCCTAGGGAATATTTATTATTTAGGTATGTTCATTCTAATGGAGTATAGTCCTTTGAGGAATTGTTGACTTCATTAAATATATGAACCATTAAGGAGTGATGACTTATATGGAATATATCATATTGTGGTGTGATGAATCTTAGGGAATATGGACCTTATAAGAATGATTTACGGTTTACACATGGTCAGCCTAGAGGTGTAGACACCCATACCTTGTCTTTTGGTAACATGATCGGGAAGGTTGACTAGATTACTAGGGAATAAGTCCCAATGGGAAGGTATTTTTGGCTTACATAAAACTAGTGGTCTACATCCTTTTAGTGAATCAAGAAGGAAACATGGGGGTATATGTCTATACTGTTTGAAGGTTCCAAATTGTATCATCAATGTAAGTGAATACATAAAGAGTTTTGGATTACACCTAGTAGGAGTCCCATGGTATGTTTATGACTCATTTAGTGGAATAATTAATTACACTAAATTCTTTGGCTGATTAGATTCTAGATATGGGTTAGTTATGATGAATGTCATGAGATAGGGAAAGTTTCACTAGTATCACCGTGAAATGAACCCTTTATATCAATGAAACACATGATTTTCATTACCCTGAGGGTCCTCTTAATCTAGAATGAGAATCCAATATAACTCTATTTTTATTGGAATACATTATTGACTATATTCACATTAATTTTTGAATACGATTTATACTTTTTTGGTGGTTGTGGAGGGTACCTAGGTTTTTTGGCACCCATGGTAGAAGACCTTGGTGAGTTTACACCCAAGAGTGAGGACCATGATGAAGTGGTTACTAGGTATGAGGTTAGGGTAATAAAATTTTCTAGTATAGTAATGAGGGTTAATGGTTGAAATTGTATGATATAAGATTAAATATAATCCCTAGATGGAGTTTGGGTGAAGTAATTATATGGTATGGAGAGGAGGATGAATTGTCTCCCTATATATAGTGTAGGTCCAAGTTTCATCCTAGATTGATGTTAGGGAGAAATTTCATCCTAGTATGTGGCTAGTACAAAGTGTCTACCAGGTATGAGGATTGGTTGAAGTGTCTCCCTAGTGGAGGGTAGGGTGAACTGTTTCCCAAACATTGAGAGAAAGGAGAAGTTTTTCCCTTTTGAGGAGTCTAAGAGATGGGTTTTTAGTTTTAGTTGTAGAGAACTATGATAGAGATTTTCTCTTATAATGGTTTGGATGTATTTAGTATTTAGGTAAATAAATTATCCCAAATTCTAGTTATTTTCATAGGTTTATTCATATTAGTAAGTCACATAAATGAAAAATATCGACTTGGGAACACAACACCCATTCATTACTTCCATTATTCCATTTTTGTGTAAAAATGGGGAACCATGGGGTTTATTTATAGACATATAATGGAAGAAGTATTCACATGGGTTGAGTGATGTAGGTGTTTCACATGAGCTCTAGGGTGTGGAGGATCAGTACTTATATTCACTCATGCAAGTGAATTACATAAAGGGGTGAGGAATGTCAATAGACTCATATAATTGGACCTGGTACAGTACCATACTACGTTGAAGGATTTTTCTCTAAGAGACTAGGGCACAAATTTTAAGAATTTACATTTAAGGAACATTGGATAATGGTAAAACCTAGGGGATTGATCAAATATGGGATGTATTTAATATTTTTTATACCTTATATCCTATGTACCTGACTTTTATTTCTATCTCTTACAAAAAAAGAGTTCTAAAAAAATTTCCCCACAATATTAAATCTAATTGGAATTAGGAGGATGCAATTATGAGGTAATTTTTTTTATTGTGATTATATTAATGGAGGATCACTCGCGTAGGTTGGGGGGATAGAGTGTAGGATATATCTATTTTAATAATCTTGTGTGATATTAGTTTAGTGTAGTGCATGATGTAATTTATGTATAGTTTGAATAAATAACTAGGCATGAGACGTTATATCCTCTATAATATTAGGGTAACAATCCTTTTTCTCACAATAAATGACATGATAAAATCATGTGGATCTTATCTCTCTCTCTTCCCATGTAATTCACTTTACTCAAGGTAGGAATAACATCATACTTCACCTATTACTTAGCTTATCAAGTTCGGTTTATAGAGTTTAGTGAAACCCTACTACCAGGTTGAAAAAAACTAGGAAAATAAAGGATGAGAAAATACATTTGAAAAAAATAGGAATTTTTTTTTTATCTTTGGTCAAATTATAACACATTTTATTTCATATTAGGATTATTTTGTAGGAGTATTATATATATATTCCTTTATAAATCAACTATATTTACAATATTATGCATTTTATAAAAAATATGTCCCTCTCTTCAACCATTGCTACAAGAATCAATATTTTTTCATGTTTTGATTTTCTAATTAAAGATATTGATAAGAGATACATCAGAAAGCACAGAAATTACTTTTCATCACTCATAAAATTTATATAGGTGTATCAATATAGATATTTGGTGTCAAATTTACTTTTATTGTATGATCATGGCCTTTTATAGGCATGTATTCTCCAAGGAATGATGAAAATATACCAAACTCCTAGGTCATAAGGTATACCCATCTAGGGAGTAAAAATATTCTATTGAGGTTATGTTCATAAATGAGGGTGAAGGAATAGTTGTATATATACTATTAAACTATAAATATTACATAGATAGTCATGAAAACATATTAGATCCCTAGACACACTTCTTCTCTTCAATATTCCACCAGTTAACCATAAACCAACTTTGAGACTGGGAATAAGATTCAGACATGTTCTTGATAGGTAGTGCTAATATTGAGTGAATATGGACATACTAATATCTCTAGAAACACACAGGGTTTTAGGTATAGTTTAATGAAACAATCTATAAATCTATTTGGGGAGATCTATGAGTAATACCCTCATTGGATGATGTGTTGTTGACAGAATTCATCAACTCCCTAGGAAAGGATCCTCTCCCATGTATTTATATTGGATTTGAGACCTATATGAATATATTTTTTGTTTTATTTGGGTATGGGACAATATCTAGTTACCCTATGGGGTTAATATACGTGCATAAAAGGGGTTACACAATCCTTTATTGGTTGGGACTGGTAAAAGGATGATACAATGAGTGGGTTTATGATGTTAACCAAATGATCCCTCCTAAGACATGGATATCTAGATTCCTTACCATGTGGTTAATTGGGAACCTTATTCCAGTCCATGACTCACATAATTGGGTATGATTGAGTGATTTTTTGGTATTGTCTTAGATATAATAGGGGAGGCCTATTAGCCTGGTAGTTCTAGTGTAGGAAAATATAGACTAATTCCTAATCCACATGAGAAAAGTTAGACCACATGTTCATATCTTAAGGCCATTTTATGTTTTATTGGGTTGGATAGTGATTCACATTAATGTGTATGAGCTCTTAGGTGTCATATATATCTCAATTAAGAGATTAAAACCATTTATCCAAATCTTCTCTTTCATCAGACCATTATCACTAATGTGAGATAAGACTTTGAAGTGCCTAAGGATACACTCAGATTTTAAATAAACTTTATATGTTTATCCTCCCATTGACAGAATAACAGATAATGTTGGTGGAGACTATGTAGAATGAACATATAAGATCCCCATGTGGGGTTGTGTTCTGGAGGATCCGATTTACTGTGGTGTCATTTGTGAGGCATGAACACCATATTGGATTCCACATCATTTCTAGTGTGTCCAATACCAAGTAGTAAAACCATTGATATATATAATTTTAGATAAGTACCCAATGGTTTTTTTATAACTCTGGGTGATGATGGCCCTATAGAATACTAAGGTGGATACCAGACTTTCTTCTCCAAATGTGTTCATCGATTTAACACCCAAATATGATCAATCCTAGAAATATTCATATCCTAATGGGATATCGGTGACTATTGTTCCTAGAGTCATAGTTTCCTCAACCCTAGATAGAGGGAAAGGGGTTATGAATAAACCTCATAATAAATGTAAAATCACAAAATAATTTTTCCTTATAGAATAACCTCACTTATCAGATTCTAGGAAAATTTGTGTTGAATAGAAATCATATCCTAAGTCAGAGTCCAGATAGCCATGTCACTAAGAATAAAGTAGTACTTTAGTTGATGATAATAGGTTCATGAATAAATTAAATTGGAAGGATCCCAATTATTTTTTATGACCTGATGGAGGGACACCAAATGCCTCTTAAAATTATCAGTTCTAAGAGGCTTTCCAATTATAGTTTGGGTGGTAATTTTTTCTAGATATTGTGGGTATATGGAAAACCAAAAATTATTATTTTTTCATTCCCCAATTTTTTTGAATGAATTCCCCTTAATACTTTGAAATAAATACTAAACCTATCGATGATAGAAGTTTAATATGGAATATAGATATAATGATATTCACTAATGAAAATTAGGTTCCTATTAAAAAGTGTGTGAAATATATTATAGAGTGGGGAACTAAACAAGGGGTAATCAACGGGTCTATTAACTTTTAGTAAGATAATAATATCAATCTAGTTGATGTATATCACTAGTTTGATTAGGATATAACCTCTAATTTAAAATAATATTTGAAAAGATAACTTTTACATTTATAGAGGGTAGATAATCCATAGGATTCAATCAAGTATCCCGAATATGATATGGGTGGTACTCTAGTGGTAAGTTCCATGTATTTTTCTACTCCAGAAGAAGAGGTGATTTATTCTATTCAAAGTTTGATAAATTAAGTTTAGGGTATAGATCTTCTTTTCATATTAAATATTTTGGGGCCTTCACCCCAAGATATGAGGTTGGATACCCCTTTGAATTTGATCAGATGTTAGTTGAACACTAAGATAATCGACAAACATATTTTTATGGGTGAAAAGGGACAATCATTGAAATAATTATCATTTCACCAAATCAAAATGATAATATCATGCTTATTTGGTTGTAAAATATTATTTTTCTAAACGAGACCATTACAAGGTAGGCCCAGAGGACATCGTAGGGGAAGAACCACCTATTAATACTGATGTAGATTTACTTATGGCAGAATAAATGTTGATAAAAACTAATCTAACCACCTCTGCTTGGGGAGGATCAGATGGGTTTTCTATAGCTATAGAGTGAGTAGATCGCATTTTATATCATCCATGCAACTATTTTCTTCCTAACATGTATTTTTGTTCTCACTGAATCTATGATTACTATAGAAGATATGTTCATAGATATATATACACACTCCACTTTTGATGAGTTTATGGACTTAAATAAAGAGTTTCATGGGTTTATTTCAGATTTTATTATCTAGTTATTTCCCTACATGACATGAAAATTTGAACTTATAGCTCAAAAAAATCTATCTACCAAAAATATATCTATATTAATCCACTAATGGAATATTGGATACATATTTCATCTCTATTTTGATTAATCAATGACCTAAGAACTAGTGAGGATGGATCCCTCTGATTTTCCTAAGGTGAATCATGGGATCCCACCAGCTAGTTCACATGATTAAGATATAATTTTCCAAAAAAATTATGAGGTGACTTTCATGGGATTTTAGAATGATACATTGCATAATAAAACTATAGTATTAGGTGAAAATATCCCAATGATGTTGGGTGACATGGTGGAAATAACGTCCAACATACCCACTATGGAATATTGGGAAAACCTACTAGAGGAGAATATAACCAGGTTGCACTACTAGTAGAGAATGAATTAATTTAGGATGAAAATGAACAAATGGGGGTAGGTGAGTACCTATAATGCCCATATTTATTTTGGAATGAAACAATTAATATTTTCATTCTTAAAATAACTTTTGATAATATCAATTCAATAAGTAAAAAAATGTTGGAGGCTTCCATCCCCACACTCAAAATAATAGAGAACACAGAGGATTCAGTTATTCTAGTGATAATGAGCTTATAAGGTGAAGAAAAAATTCTCCCTCTAAGTGAACTAGTCCCGAGATATATGGTAGTTTTTTGGGAGTAACTCTAAGTCAAATCAGGAGTTAGTTGATATTCAACCCATCTCACCATATCATTCATGGAAGTACATAAAGATTCATTTCTATAAAACCCATTTTGAAGATCTAAACATGAATCTTAATAGTCTCTATTATCACTTCATGATCCTAGGATACATGGGAGGTTCAATTAACATGAAATCAATATTTTTATAAATGAAATAATATATTTTTATGAGAAATATACAACATCCAAATTTTATTTTTGTTAAGTGGAAGTAGCTACATGTTCTTCACAATATAGGGTTATAGTACTTCAAGAGGAATCCTAATATGTTGAGGTGGTTAATGAGTAACAACACTTTGCAGATAAGTGGGCATCTTTAGTTGAATGTATCTATAAAGAATTGATTGTAGTTTAAGTTCAAGTAGCTGGAGATTAATTTATTTTTAAATATATAAAGGACAAAATGGAAAATGATTTTATAATGGAGGAAATATTATACCTTGATGAATAAGCTGATGTTGTAGATTTTTCTAACCTTTGATGAAATATTTATGAATTCAAAAGATCAATTCATCAACTTTGAGTCTCGGTGGAGCATAGTCTATAATGTATCACCACTTGTATCTTTCCTTCCCTCTATTTTTATAAATATAATAGGACACTCCAATTTTTTGATTTCCCCTTCATGTTACATAATAAATTATAAGTATTTATTTTTGTAGATATTGTATTCATTTTTATTTCCCAACTTGGTCATCGATCCCTGGTAATCTATCAAACTCTCAAATATGAATATCAATATGAATAAACCCATCATAACATTTAATGTGGGTAGATCAAGTAAATAATAATCTTCAATAACATGAATCAATGATGAAACATAGATAAACCAATTACATATTGGATAAGTTCCCTTGGACTGATATAGGTGGTCCTAAAATGGATATGGATGTTCCATCACCCTACATAGAGGAATACCTTATGAGATAAAGGGTTCTAGAATTAGGTATCCTCCAATGTTTGTACAACTAGATAAATATTGGTTAATCATATAGAGTGGCACATACTACATCACATTAATCCAAGGTATGTTCACTCATATGTGATATATGGTTTTCTCTAGGACATGTTCTTCTAAAATGATATAGTCAGGTCGGATAAGGAGGTATAAACACCATCAACATAATATAAGGTTACTCAATTCATATATGGGAAAGTTTCTTGACTCGTTATGATAAAAATAATAAAGGGATATTTTGGAATCGGGGTTCCAATGTTCAAAAGGGATCGTGTAACCTAATATTACACCAGTATATATTTATCATTGATAAACTCAATATGTAGGAGGATTAGGTGGGGTGATTTGATTTTATCCTTATTTGAGGAACCTATAAAACATATATCAACTTTTACTAGGGATATATGGTGGATAGAAAAAGATTTTTTCCTTATCATTTTTCTCCCTAACATTTTACCAAGACACGAATAAGGGTGGATTTGCGGGCAGGAACAAAACTTTTTCTCTTACCATCCTTTATTAATTTTCAACATAATATTTTTTAAGCCACTACCGTGTTATAAAATTATCAAATTTTTTCTAGGCATATCATGGTGTGGGTATAGTTGTGAGAGGATTGACTTTTCCCTAGTTTACCCTTTACAGGTTTTCAACCAGATGAAGTTTTCATCTCTTTCCTTCATCATTTTATAGTCTTGAATTTTGTACTAATGCAGTTATTAGTTAAGTTTAAAAAACTTTAAAAAATATATAATTTAGTCTACCCAGTAGCAAGGATGTGATAAACCCATCATTAATGAGTTCCCAAGGCCAATAACTTAGATAGTGTTAGGGAAATGTTTATGAAATTTAAGTTCATGGTGGTTAGAAAATTATTTTATATAGTTATATGGTCACGTTACAATTAACAATAATGATTCAAGAATTTGATGTCTTATTCATTATTTGAAAATGGTTTCGATGCATAAATGGGTAACATATAGGGTACTTAGATCTTGTTGGATATATAGGGTATGGAATATCAAAAATAATAACTTGAAACATTTTAATTGGGAAATTATAGGATGTGATGGGTATGTCAAGGATGGACATAGTCCTAATTATTATGATAGTTTCCACTTCAATGTTATCAAGGGGTTTACATGGTTTGAGGAACTTTAACCTTATGATGAAATTATACACTAGTTAGTAGTACTGGATATAGTGGAACAAATATCAATACTATATAGAGGTTTCCCTTGGATCCAAATATACTCATTACCAATAGTTGTGAATGTTTTTTAATGATTCAAACAATTGAGGAAAGATATAGGGTTATCGAGAAGGGAAACTCAAGATGGGTTATATAACCCCAAAGGTTATGCCATTGTGTATTGAACACTTTCTTTGGGAATATGGAATCATTATGAAATTTTTTGGAAATTTATGATGGAGAGAAGTAAAATGGTATTCTTTGATTTTTTTTTCATAGATTTGTGGATATAGTGATTATGGAAGGAATTTTTCTAGATCCATATAGTGGTCCAAAAAAACTTTTTTTACTGTATTCATCATGTGGTCCAACATTTTACTAAATTATGAAAGGGTATGACTTAGTGAGTAGGGGATAATTTTTTTTCTCCAACCTCCCTTTATAGGTTTTATACCTTGTAAACATTGTGTTTATTTCATTTATGGTTTAATGGTATTGAAATTTTTACCATTGAGGGTTGGGTTTTATGGGTATATAATTTTAAAATACCACCCCTCCCCATTTTATTGAGAAGTTATGTGGGAGTTACTTTCCTTAGCTTACATCCTCAAGACACCAAAGGCTGACAACAAATTACAATGGATTCAATAAATTTGTGTGGTGATTTTCCCTTTTAAGATAGAACAACGTGTTAATATTGAATCATAACATCCAATACAATCTATATGATGCATGAACCCAATCATGTTATCCCAAATAAAAACCAAACAACCAACAATGTCATAGTGACAATTGAAATAAATACATTTATCAGAAATGAACAAAATACAACTGAACCCAAAGACACCAAACTTGCATCAAGACAATCAAATCCCTACTAGCTCCAAGCTCCAACTCTATAAGCCTT
This sequence comes from Viscum album, assembly GCA_963277665.1. Lineage (NCBI taxonomy): Eukaryota > Viridiplantae > Streptophyta > Magnoliopsida > Santalales > Viscaceae > Viscum > Viscum album. The sequence goes on along the minus strand of OY728145.1, from coordinate 24,069,399 downwards.
GACATGGTGTCAAGAAGAATCACTAAATAAATGATACACCTTACCTTTACCTATGTCCCAATACATGATATCTAAAAATGCATTGAAGTGATCAAGCAAGGGGTGAGTATAAACTCGGTAGGATTTACCCAAAGACTTCCCAAATAATTCCACTAAGATAAGAACTGGTTAGCACTTTTATATAAAACAATTTAAAGAAAACATTTTAAATAAAACATTTTAATCAGTTTATATCAAAACCAAAGCTGATTCAAGGAAACAATAAAAAATACATTAAATAATTTCTCATTAATTAGTATACCCAATTACTGTGATTCCACCCCCAAACCCACACACACATGAATTCCAAGTAAAATTTCCATACTCATGGGTTATTTATCATCAATCCACCAATTCATCACTAGGAGTACAATCTCCTTATGCCCTAATGGAAAACACCCCATATTATGGGTCACATCCCGATACCCCAATGGTACATACCCCTTCTACAGGTTCATTTCAAAAGAAATAAACTCATGCCAACCATGTATTTCATGTTCCATGCCAAAAAATGGTTTTTTAAATCATTATAGTTCCCAAAATTTTCAATTTCATAACCTAATTGATTTTTTATCAAGAATAACACAAGGGTTTCACAATAATTTCAAGAAAACATTTAATTAAAAATAATCCTTTAAGTTCTTATTAAAGTGTAGATGAGAGAGAATCCACTTACCACTCAATGATTAGTGAAAACGAATAATGACACTAAGGTCTTCTAGATCTAACCTTGGATTACCTTTACCTCAAAAGATTCCATCATATCTCATTAAGATTCCTATCATAGATCATTGATCTATCCATAATGAACAGGATATGTTGTTCTAGGAGAGAGGAGAACTATAGATCCGTGATTAATGGAAAATAATGTTGATATATAAATAAATATAGATCTCTAGTTTGATTTTATTCAACAAAAGTTTTCTCCATATTGAAAGGAATTTCCAAAGGATCCTTGTGAGAAAGTGAAATTATAAATCTATGGAGATTAGGTGACTAATGATACTTTTAAGACTTCATTAAAATTAATACCACATATTTGGGGTCATTAATTGCATGTTTCATGGTTAGGTCACATAGTTTATCAAACTGTGTGCCAACCATGTAGGTGCTACTAGAAAAGCTAGGTAGTTACATGATTTGGACCGTGCTCTTTTTCAAACTATGAACCAACCATGTGATGATACTATCTTAATCCCACGCAACATATGGTTAGACAAACTATTTACCAACTATATTTTCCCCTCTATTTCACTATTCATTGTTTCCCCTAGGCACTCGCATGGTCTATCCAAATAGTGAACCAACTATGCACCTACCCAGTGACTCCCAAAAAATGTTACACAGTTTCTTGGATGTGGTTCATAGTTTCTACTAACCATGCACTAACCGTTCACTTCTAGGAACACCCCCAAAACATTTCAAAACCTCCCCAAACCTCCTAAAACATAACCCAAGAATTATATATGCTCAAAACATATAAAATAAGGGTATTATACCTGAAATAAGGAGTGTTAAATTGTAACAACCCAATGTTTTTCAATGGAAATTCCCTTCTCATAATTATGTCATAAAATCCAATGAAAACATAACATAATGAACAACTAAGTGCTAAGTGACCTTTAAACAGAGGTTTGTCACTTCTGGGTTTGGAATTTCAAAAATCTGATATACATAATTGTGACCAGTAAGTTATTTGGAGTCCGATAAGAAAACTTAATTTTTGGTGAATATTAACCTACCCTTATGAATAGTATCATACAGTTATGAATAGTGATATAACCTAATGAATAGTAACCTTACCTATGATATTATTAAAAAAATATTCAGGTGAAATTATGATGTACCTGTATTTTAGAATAAGTAAATGAATGTTTTAAAACTAGGTTTTAATAATAAATTATGATTTTAATTAAATATTAAATTAATCAGATTTATAAATTTATTTTTAAAAAATTGACTTCATTTTTGGATTCTACACATCGAAAAATGGTTAAGCTGAATTTTTTGGATTTTTTTGAAATACTGGGATTTTTTATGAATAGTAAAATCTGATAATTCAAAATAAATGCTAAATAATGGATTAATTGAGTCATTGATGATGATATGCTAGTGTAATCCCAATTAGTTAGAAGTAACATGAATTTATTATTATTCTTGTTCATGGAATAATTACTACTCTTTGTCTTGTGAAGAAATAATAAACTAATGATTAAAAAATTATGAAAACCCTCCTCCCCTCCACTATAAATACCACCCATTCTTACCTCTTCTATTCACTCCTCTCAAGCCTTGTACCTTTCCAATATTCTATCCAAATCTTTCACAAATCTCCTCCCCCACGTAAAAAATCTCCTAGCCTCTTAAAAATACCAAAACCTCTCCCCTTAAGAGGTTCTCAAAGGAGGAAGTTTCAAGAAGTAAATTCTTCTTTCCAATTCCTTCTTTTCTTTTATGTTCTTTTCTTTTTGTTTCTTTCCTCACCTCCCTTCACCAAAATAGTATGATAACTCCAGTAACATACATATACTGGAGTTTTTTTATTCTAATGGGATATTTCATTATCTTCTCTCCTTTCCCCACCTTTAATTTGAAAGGAATGAAAGCACCATTTGAGATGTGCTAATTTAGCACATTCAAGGATGACAATTTATTAATTTCAAATATCATCTCTAAATATGATCATGAAACCATTTTTTTTATAGTTGAACCAGATTATATATATGTAATATATCCTATTTTTATTTTTTTAATATTTTTTTACAAATTTTATTAAGTTATAAATCAAAACATGTTCTTTGTAATCAAATCCACCAATTAACAAAAACGGTTGTCACTTTGGTTTTATATAATAGTTCGAATTCACTCTAAGTAACCAAATTAAATTCAAAACCATATAATCTCCTGGATGTTCACTAATATAATATAACTTTAATTCTGGACAAACACTTTCATCTTATATGTTTATACAAACATAAATATAAGTAAACCGGTCATTAAAATCAAGTAAACAAACGAGCCCGAACAATGAAATTGAACCTCATAACCAATCAAAATGGTTATGAATGAACATAAAATTATTATAATAAATCAATTAAATATATAAGGGGTTATGGAATTATTAATTAATAAAGCTAATTTTTTTATTCAGGTCTTTAATAACAAGTGGAGAACACCAACGGATTTAAGGTAAGGAATCCTCCCAATTTCACTTTTATTTCAAGATTTTCCTCTATGTTATGCCATTTTATGTGTGATACATAATGATGGGGTATTATTTCACACCTACCCCATACTTCCCTCATGATTTATAAGTTATGAGAAACCCCATTATCTCTCATAAAATCTCTTTTAGGTACACTTGATACCATGCCAATAATCTGTAATGAATTCTACCCGAACCTCCTTTACTCCTTCGGGTTTCTCTATATTTCTTTTTAACCAAATGAATTTGTCTTTTATTTTTATGTAAAACTTATACAAACTGTTTATATGCTTCAAAATCATGTTCCAAGATCCACACCTCATTCTCTTTTATGGATATACATGATTTTTTAGTGATTCCCACCTCGATACCCCAAGATAAGCAATCGTGTTTTAAGAGAACTTCCCAAATTCTTACCCGATTTCAAGTGAATTATATCTTCTGTTTTAAACCACCATTGTCTTTCTCAATTCAGTATTTTTATTATTAAAACCTTCTTGGTTTACTTCTGGTTTTATATAAAATATTGTTTCCTTTTCTATTTTAAAATCTCTACAGTATTTTCCTTAAAACCGCACAAAATGTTTTAATGCTAAAATTTCCCAAATACATTTCTTACAAGTTGTCACTCCTTTTTTACATCACATACCATGATATATGCCTATTTAATGTCCATTTATAATTCCTTTCTTTCATGTACACTTTGATGATACGCCCATTGGTTATGATTTATGTCATGGTTGTGGTACCTAATTATTTCCATGGGTACCCTTATGTTTATGTATGGTTGATTATGTATTATTATTGGTGTGGAAATAATATTCATGAAAATGTTGAGATGGGTACACCTAGATAGCGCTCCAATGCATTGGGTAAAGTTAAGTCTCATGAGATGCGATGTAAAGAGGGATTGGTGGTTAGCCTTGACCCGTACTAAAATGGGAAACGGGATTGGCGGTTAGCCTTGACCCATACTAAAGAAATGTCTTATGATTATGCCACATTTATATGATTCCATGTTTATATGATCCCATTCTTATATGATATGATTTCATATGTTCCATTATTTTTTATCATTATGTCATGCCTCCTAAATCATGTTCTTAAGATGTATCCTTATGTTCATTCCCTTACTGAGCTTTTTAGCTCATCCCTTTGTTTATGTGTTCCCCAGGGTACCCTATGCATATGTAAGGGCTCAAAGAAAGTTAGGAGATCTTTATGGAGATTAAATAAAGAAATTTTTTTCCCCATGTTTTATGTTTTATGTACCTAGTCTTCCAAGACACTAGACTTAACGATCCTTGGCTTGTACTCTGATGTATAATTATGCTTAAAATCATGCAATGTTATATATAAAAGGATTCCGTCACTATAGTTGGTATCAAAGGATGGTCTAGTTATTTTTAGAGATTAGGAATAGATAACATTAGTTAGAACCTTAAGGATGAGACAAAGTATAATAAAACATCCCAAAATTTTGGTAAGTATAGAGTAAGTGGTTTATCAAGAAAATACATCCTTGTCTGGATACGAGTAGGTAAAGGCGACTCTGGCACAAATGTACCTAGGAGTGAAAACTTTGACAAGGAGTTTCGAGCTTGACCCGGGGTATCCTGGTACACAACAATGGGCCTTGCTGCAATCTTGGTTACGACACTCCCAAGGGATATGTTTTGGTAGATTTATGAGTTTAGTACAAACCATTATTAAGGGACAAAAAAATCCCATAAGAATATAAGTCAGGAAATAGATTGAGGATAACCTAGATTTAAACCTAAGGAATCACAAGTTAGGATGTACTTATTATTTATAAGTTCATCCTTTTATGTTCAAATATTCATTTTTATGCTCAATAGATAAGTATTCAAGACCTCTAATTATATGTTCTTTTTCTTAGTTAATGGCGGGAAATAGAGGAACACGCTCCAACAACCAATGTGATAGGAAATGTGAAGATTCCCCAAATAATATTCCTGATATGATGGGAGTCGGTGATCAAAAATTTATGACAGTACTTGATCAATTAGATTGAGTTATAAATAATAACTTGAATCGTGCGGAATACCCTCCTCCTCTAAGGAAAGATCAAGTTTTCGTAGAATCCTTCATACGCAAAAGGCCTCCCATGTTTAGCGGATCCTATGATCCCCTCCTCATGGAAGAATGGATTAACCCCATTGAAAATATATTCTTCATCTTCCAGTGCTCAGAAAAAGATAAGGTTGTACTAGCGGTCTATCGTTTTGATGGGGAAGCTAATTAGTGGTAGACATTGATCAATAATACAAATTCCCAAGAGGAAATTTATTCCATGGATTGGGAGGAATTCAAGAGGATGTTTTTCAACAAATATTTTCCTCAAACCCTTCATCTAAATATATAAAGAGAGTTCCTCAGACTCAATAAGAAGTAAGATGAGTCCATCAGGGCGTATAAACAAAAATTTACAAGGCTTGAAAGGTACGCCTTTGGCTTTGTCATGAACACTGAAATCAAGGTGGATCAATTCTTTAGTGGAATAAAGTTGAGTTTACGAAAAGCATTGGCGATTTGAGACTTCAACGGTTATGAGGATATTTTCCATTGTTCCCTCAAGGTTGAAATGGATATTGGAGACTCTCAGTGGTATCGTGGGCCCAGTGACAAGAAGAGGGAAATGGATAAAAACATGGATGGTTCATCAAACAAATTCCATGATGGAAAGAAGTCCGACTTTTTCCCTTGCAAAAATTGTGGTAAGAAGCATCTTGGTAACTATTTGAAGGGAACCAAGAATTGCTTCAAATGTGGAATGTTTGGTCATCTGGACAAGAACTGCTGAAGGGATATGAAAAATCCCACTAATTTTGAAGAAAAAAGGAAGGTTCAGATCAACACTCAACCAGTAGTGCAGTGTTATAACTATAAGGAGCATGGGAATTATGCGAACAATTGCCCTAAGATGAGGGTTGTTGGAGGCAATCAACAACAACCTCCAAGGCAACAAGGAAGGTCTTATGATATCACTACTACTGAGGTGGATCCAAATAATGATGTGGTGATAGGTACGCTAGTTATTCATTCAAGAATAACAGACATACAATTTGATTCTAGTTCTATGCATTCTTTCATATCTTGAAAGTTTAGTAGAACTATTCAAACACCACCTCAAAATTTGGAGGAAAAGTTATCTGTGAGAATAATGAATAGGGAAATCATTGCGTCCATGGTTTATAAATCCTCCCTGGTTAACATTTGTGGACTGAACCTCCCAATAAATCTCATCATACTTTCTTTAGTGGAGTTTGATGCTATCTTGGGCATGGATAGGATATATTTGTACAAGTACAACATCAACTATCAGTAAAGGGAGATTACTCTTCACATCTAGAAGCATCCTATGATTCTTTACAAGTGTAAGGAAGAAAATAATTCTCCTTTAGAATCTTCATCTCAAGTGTAGATATTTTTTCCTTATGAGTAAGCATTTCTAGCTCAAATGATTGAAGAAAATTAGAGAATCATGCTTGAAGACATTCCCATCGTGAGGTATTACACTGATGTACTCCCTGAAGAGTTGTCTGGCCTTCCTCCTAACTGATAGGTTGAGTTCTCAATTGAACTTATTCCTAGATCTTTGCCTATATCAAAGACACCTTATAGAATGTCCACCGTAGAGCTAGAATAACTGAAAAAACAGTTATAGAAGAATATAGAGAAGGGTTTTATATGCCTTAGTTCCTCACCTTAGGGTGCGCCGGTCCTCTTCGTCAAGAAAAAGGATGGATAAATGTACCTCTGCATTGTTTATCATGAGATTAGTAAAATCACGATAAAGAACAAGTATCCCCTACCATGGATAGATGAATTATTCGATCAGCTTCATGGGGGAAGTTATTTCTCTAGGGTGGACCTTCAGTTAATATATCATCAATTAAAGGAGAGGAAGGCAGATATTCCCAAGACTACCTTTCAAACAAGGTATAAACACTATGAGTTCATAGTGATTCCCTTTGGACTCACTAATGCTCCAGCAATTTTCATGGATTTAATGAATAGAGTCTTTAGAGATTACCTTGAAAAATTTGTGGTAGTATTTATTGATGATATTTTTATATACTCCAAGAGCAAGGAGGAACATAAGGAGAATTTTAATATTGTGTTAAATACTTTGTGAAGGGATAATTTTTATGAAAATTACAATAAATGTGAGTTATGTATGGGGGAAGTATCATTCTTGGGGCATGTTATCACCAGCAAAGGGATATCTGTGGACCCTTCCAAGACGAAGGCAATTGAAGAGTGGCCCAGGCCAACTTCCATAATGGAGATCCGTATCTTTTTGGGTCTAGCTGGGTATTATCGATGATTTGTGAAGAACTTTTCATGATTGTCAAACCCAATGACCAAGATGACACGGAAGGGGGTAAAGTTTTTCTGGGTGGAAGAATGTGAGGTAAGCTTCAAGGAGCTAGAGATAAGGTTGATCACTGCACCTATACTCACGTTACCAAAAAGTAGAGAAATTTTTGTGATATATAGTGATGCTTAAAAGAAAGGATTGGGTTGTGTACTCATGAAAAATGATAATGTGATATCCTATGCATCACAGTTGTTGAAGATCCATGAGAAAAACTACCCAACACATGATCTAGAGCTGACAGCCGTGATTTTTTCCTTGAAGATCTAGCGACACTACCATTATAGTAAGAAATGCATATACACCAACCACAAGAGCCTAAAGTATATATTCACACAAAAGCAGCTCAACATGAGTCAAAGGAGATGGTTAGAGATAATCAAGGATTATGATTTCTTTATTCACTATCATCTTGGAAAGTCGAACAAGGTAGCTGATGCTTTAAGCAAAAAAGAAGCTGCTACTCTATCCATGTTATGGATTAAGAAAGACCCTATCTTCTTGGATATGAAAAGGATGGATTTAGAAATTGTAAGGGCAGGGTATAAATCCTACCTTACCCAAATGATTGCACAACCATCCATTCAAGAGAAGATTAAGGAAGCACAAAGGGATGATGTGGAGTTACAAAAGATGGGGAATGTAGTAAAGGAATGGAAGCTATAAGAGTTCCATATCAACGATGATGGTGTGATTTGGTTTGGAATGCAGATTTTTGTTCCTTCATCCCCTGGGATAAAGAATGAGCTATTAGACAATTCACATAGCTCAACATTCTCTATCTATCTTGGGAGTACCAAGATGTACCGTGATCTCCAAGAACACTTGTGGTGGGATAACATGAAGAAGGAGATTTCATAATATATATCAAGGTGCTTGGTATGTCATCTAGTTAAAGAAGAGTGAAAAAAGTCTAAAGGGATGATGCAACCATTGCCTATACGCATGTGGAAATGGGAGAATGTCAATATGGACTTTGTCACAGGTCTCCTGAATACATCAAGGGGAAATAATGTGATATGGGTTGTGGTTGACCGACTCACCAAGACTTCCCATTTTATTTCTATTCATCAAGACCTATCGTTTGAAAAACTTGAAAAATATATGTGAAGGATGTAGTGAGATTTCATGGTGTTCCACTCTCAATTGTCTCTGATCATGATTCAAGGTTTACATCTAAATTCTGGAGGAGTCTTCAACATGATTTGAGTACTAAATTAAATTTCAACATGACCTATCATCCCCAAACTAATGGCCAATCTAAAAGGGCTATTCATATTCTTGAATATATGCTAAGATCCTTCTCTCTAGAATTAAAAAGTGGATGGGATTAACATCTCCCATTGGTTGAGTTCTCATACAATAATAGTTTCCACTCAAGTATTCAGATGGCTCCGTATGAACCTCTGTATGGAAAGTGATGTTGAACTCCAACCTGTTGTGATGAAGTTAGATAATTAAAGTTACTTGGACCTGGTCTTGTGCAAGAGATATTGGAGAAGGTTCAAGTCATCCAGAAAAACATCAAAGCTGTTTAGAGTCGAAAAAAGAGCTATGCTGAAAACCATCGAAGGGACTTGGAATTCGACGTTGGAGATAAATTCTTCCTTCAAATATCACCATGGAAGAGAGTCATGTGGTTTGGAAAGAAATAGAAGCTGAGCCCAAGGTACATTGTCCCCCTTTGATATCCTTGACCGCATAGGAGTCAAGGCCTATCGGCTTGCACTTCCATTGAATATGGATTGAGTTCATGATGTGTTTCACATATCACTCCTGAGGAAGTACATACCTAATCCATCATATGTACTGAACTCAGAGGTGGTGCAGCTGGAAGATGATCTCTCTTATGAGGAGAAACTAGTGAAGATTATGGACCGAAGAGATAAGGTTCTACGCAACAAGACAACCCACCTTGTCAAAGTGTTGTTGAGGAACCAAAACTTTGAAGAAGCTACTTGGGAACCAGAGGAGGCAATGAAAAAGAATTATCCTCACCTGTTTACGGCTTATAATTTAAAACAAAATTTTGAGTGTGAAATTTTATAAGGGGGGAAGAATGTAACGACTCAATGTTTTTCAATGGAAATTTCCTTCTCATAATTAAAATACAATGAAAACACAACATAATGAACTAATAAGTTCTAAGTGACCTTTAAATAGAGGTTTTTCACTTCTGTGTTTGGAATTTCAAAAATCTGACACACACGGTTTTGACCAGTAAGTTATTTGGAGTCCGATAAGAAAAACTTAATTTTTTATGAATAGTAATCTACCCTTATGAATAGTAACAAACCATTATGAATAGTTATATACCCTAATGAATAGTAACCTTACCTATGATAGTATTAAAATAATATTCAAGTGAAATTATGATGTACCTATATTTTAGAATAAGTAAATGAATGTTTTAAAACTGGGTTTTAATAATAAATTATGATTTTAATTAAATATTAAATTAATCATATTTAGAAAATTATTTTTGAAAAATGGACTTCATTTTTTTATTCTACACGTCAAAAAATGGTTAAGTTGAATTTTTTGTATTTTTCTGAAATATTGGGATTTTTTATGAATAGTAAAATATGATAATTCAAAATAAATGCTAAATAATGGATTAATTGAGTCATTGATGATTATCTTTTGATGTAATATCAATTAGTTCGAATTCACATGCATTTATTACTGTTATTGGTAATGGAATACTTACTATTCCTTGTCTTGTGAAGAAATAATAAACTAATGATTAAAAAATTATGAAAACCCTTCTCCCCTCCACTATAAATATCACCCATACTTATCTCTTCTCTTCAATACTATCAAGAATTGTTCCTTGCCAATATTCTGCTCAAATCTCTCCCCAAGATCCTCCCCCACGTCCAAAATCTCCTAGCCTCTTCAAAATACCAAAACCTCTCCCCTTAAGAGGTTCTCAAAGGAGGAAGTTTCAAGAGGTAAACTCCTCTTTCCAATTCCTTCTTTTCTTTAATGTTCTTTTCTTTTTATTTCTTTCCTCACCTCCCTTCAACCAAATAGTATGATAACTCTAGTAACATATATGTACTAGAATTTTTTTATGATAATGGGATATTTCATTATCTTCTCTCCTTTCCCCACATTTTATTTGAACAGAATGAAAGCACCGTTTGAGATGTGCTAATTTAGCACATTCAAGGACAACGGTTTATCAATTTCTATTATCATATTTAAATATGATCATGAAACCATTTTTGTTATGGTTGAACCATATTATAAATATGTAATATATCCTATTATTATTCTGTAATATTTTTGTAAAAATGGTATTAAGTAATAAATCAAAACATGTTCTTTGTAATCAAACCCACCAATTAACAAAAACAGTTGTCACTTTGGTTTTATATAATAGTTCGACTTCACTCTAAGTAATAAAATTAAATTCAAAACCATATAATCTACTGAATTTTTACTAATATAATATAAATTCAATTCTGTACAACCACTTTCATCTTACATTTTTATCCAAACATAAATATAAGTGAACCGGTCATTAAAATCAAGTAAACAAACGAGTCTAAATAATGAAATTGAACCTCATAACCAATCAAAATGATCATTAATGAACTTAAAATGATTATACTAAACCAATTACATATATAAGTTTTTATGGAATTATTAATTAATAAACCTACTTTTTTTATTCAGGTCTTTAATAACAAGTGGAGAACACCAACAGGTTTAAGGTAAGGGATCCTCCCAATTTCACTTTTATTTCAAGACTATCCTCTATGTTATTCCATTTTATGTGTGATCCCTATTTATGGGGTATTACTTCACACTTCCACATACTTTACTCATGATTTATAAGTTATGATAAACCCCAATATCTCTCATAAAATCCCTTTTAGGTACACCCGATACCATGCCAATAATCTTAATGAATTCTACCTAAACCTCCTTTACTCCTTCGGGTTTCCCTATATTTCTTTTTACCCAAATGAAGTTGTCTTTTATTTTTATGTACAACTTATAAATACTGTTTATATGTTCCAAAATCATGTTCTAAGATCCATACCTCATTCTCTTTGGGGGATATACATGATTTTTTAGTGATTCCCACCTCGATACCCCCTGATAAGCAATCATGTTGTAAGGGAACTTCCCGAATTCTTACCCGATTTCAAGTACATTATATATTTTATTTTAAGCCACCATTGTCTTTATTAATTCAGTATTTTTATTATTAAAACATTCTTGGTTTACTTCTGGTTTTATATAAAAGATTTTTCCCTTTTCTATTTTAAAATCTCTATAGTATTTTCCTTAAAATCGCACAAAATGTTTTAATGCTAAAAATTCCAAAATACATTTCTTACAAGTTGTCACTCCTTTTCGAAATCACGTACCATGATATATGCCTATTTAATGTCCATGTATAATTCCTTTATTTCATGTACACTTTAATGATATTCCCATTGGTCATGATTTATGTCATGGTTGTGGTACCTAATTCTTTACATGGGTACCCTTATGTATATGTATGGTTGATTATGTATGATTATTGGTGTGGAAAGATTATTTGTGTGGAAATAATATTCATGAAAATTTTGATATGGGTGTTCCCAGATAGTCCTCCAATTCATTGGGTAAAGTTAAGTCTCATGAGATGCGATGTGAAACGGGATTGGCGGTTAGCCTTGACCCGTACTAAAATGGGAAACGTGATTGGTGGTTAGCCTTGACCCATACTAAAGAAATGTCTTATGATTCTGGCACATTTATATGATTCCACATTTATATGATCCCATGCTTATATGATATTATTTCATATGTTCAATTATTTTTTATCATTATATCATGCCTCCTAACTCATGTGCTTAATATGTATCCTTATGTTCATTCCCTTACTGGTCATTTTAGCTCATCCCTTTGTTCATGTGTTCCCCAGGGTACCCTATGCAGATGTAAGGGCTCAAAGGAAGTTAGGAGCTCTTTATGGTGATTAAATAAAGAAATTTTTTTGCCCCATGTTTTATGTTTTATGTACCTAGTCTTCCAAGACACTAGAATTAACAATCCTTGGCTTGTACTCTGATGTATAATTATGCTTAAAATCATGTAATGTTATATATAAAAGGCTTGGGTCTCTATATAAATTCTCCCCAAAATTGTTATTTCCATTCTAAAAAATTAGAAACCCCTTGTTCTCTTGGAAGTGTTCAGGGAAGTGCACCAAAATTTCTTTTTTACACTCCCATATTTCTTCTAGAATCTGAAAATGCTTCCATAAAAATCATAGTAAATAAATTATATTCTCATGAAAGATATTTTATTGCCCATCCAAAACCCATACCATTAAATTACTCAACATAGAATATATTTTAATATCAACATGGTCCCATCGAATCACATGGTCCCATTGAATAACATGGTTATGATCAATTTGGTACTTATTCAATTGAGATAAATGAAGCACAGTATGCACATAACTGGATTTTGGAGGTAAATCCAACTGATATACTCTCTTTCCAAGCTATTATAGTATCTCAAGAGGGCTAATGTATCAATTAAAATACTTGACTTATTTACCAAAACAAAGATTCCCTCGCCATGGAGATATTTTTATGAAAACATTATCATCTGCCTCAAATGGTATCATTCATCGACTATGGTCTACATATGATTTTTTACATCTATAAGTCATCTCTATTCTATTTATAATCATTTTAATTGTAACACCCAAGACTTTTATGAGAAATATTTTTTTTTTATGTTATATAAATCATCAAAGGAATCTTTCACTACACACAACACTAGCTTGTCTTGCTTTACACGCAATCACGGCCTTCCTTGATAGCTTGCGTCGTACGCAATTCCGAGTTTCACTAAACAACGATATGCTATTAAAATATTATTAAATCTAGCCGTTATGAATAGTAATTACCACTTTTTGAAATTTTGTAATTTTTATTTTTCAAAATGGACTTCGTTTTTGGATTCGGAATATCGAAATTATCCTAGGGTGAAATTTTGGTATTTTTCTGGAAACTTTCAATTTTTGATGAATAGTGAAAACACTAGGTTACTATTTAAAAACTGAATTTTTATTTAAATAATTATTTATTTTATTTAAATTTATTTTAGGTCAAAATTGATACATAATACCTATATAAGTTCAATGTAATTAATTGGAGTAATTTTATAATAATTTTAGATATATAAAAATTTTATTGAACTTTTCACCGTCTTTTACCCACCTATGAGAATTTGCAAATTTACATAAAACTAAATTTTACCGCTTCTGTGAGTGGGATTTCAAAAATATGAGAGACACGGTTGATTTCAGTAATTAAAATGTGGTTCAATGAGATGAAAACAATTTTTGGTGAATAGTAACTTTTTACTTTTATTTACCACGGTTAAAAGTAAATAGGGTAATTAAGGGTACAAATGATATTATTATTACCCTAACACATGTCCTAATTCTATTGGATAAGTGTAATTCGACCAAAAACAACCTTAGGAATAAAATATGACCATTTAGGCCCACTTGGATTAGATTAGGACATTTATTATTAATTTATTTAAAGAAGGGTTAAAATAGTTAAAATCAAAGTTTAATAAGTAAATAATTTTTAATATAGGGTTATACATAAGATAAATTCTACTATAAATATTCATTAGAAATATAAAAAGATTTCCTACATAATGGTATTTTATTTGTAATTTATATACATTAAATAATTTAATTTATTTATGACACAAAGATGATGCAGTAATTATCTTCTTAATGAAGTATTGACATAATTGATGTTATAAATACCCAAATAAATGTAATTTGAGACTTTTTATGAATTCCACTAATTTTATAGGTTAATATTACATTTTATTATTGATTTAATTAACTTTTTTATAATTAATCATTCTGTTATGATTTTCACAAAAATCAATTACCAAATAGTATCAAAATTGACATAAAATAGTTTTTTAAAAAAATATTATATTATTAATTGTTATTTTATTCCTAAAAATATAATGTTCCGCCAAATGACTTAGATAAGGTTATATATATTAATAATAAACAACTTGGGGTTCGTTTTTCTTGTTATAGTAAATTTATTAACCTTATAGTGAACACAAGAAGACACGGTAAAACTAAAATTATTTAACTTAAAGTTAAATCTAAATGATAAGGTTAAAATAGGAACCTAAACTTGCCTAAATTATATTGGATGAGAGGATTTCGACTCATCCCCACCTTAGCTTCTAAATAAATCAATTTGGATCTATTTAAATCCGAATATGACTTTATAATAAAATAATATTTTTAGTTTTTCCAAAGGTGCCCCTCTCCTCCCTTATAAAAGGGCACCTCCTCCCTCTCTTCCTCACACCACTTTGAGCCTTCAAGCTCGGCCAACACCTACCAATTTCTCCTCTAAACTTCCCTAGAAACATCCTATAGGTCCTGGTCTTCTTCAAAGACCAATTTTAGTGCCCTAAAAGGAGGTCTCAAAGAAGCGCTTCAAAGAAGAGGTAATATCCGTTACCGATTCTTTCAACTTTATTTCTTCTTCCACTTCTTATTATTTAGTTGTTTCATTATGAATTAATAACATCAGTATCACTCATATACTTATATGTTATTATAAGTATGAAACAACCCTATTTCACCATATATCCATCCTATAGAAAATGAAATCACCGCGCGTGCGTACGTACGGAATACCGTCTCTACGCCGTGGTGTAATCTATTTTCCACCACCACCTTACTTGGATGGGTATAATGGTGTAAATAATGAATATATATGATTATTTTAAAGTGATATTTATTATTAAATAGTATACATACACTCCAATACAATTCCACGATCATGGGAATGATATCATCGCTCGTGCGTACATACGGAATACCGTCTCCACGATGTGATGCGACTCGTTCTACATGATTTTCATTGCATAATGATTACATAAATGAATTGAGTAAATAAATATGATATATATTACACTAATACAATTCTTGAAATGAGGTATCTATAACCTAAAAAGAAGAATAAAAATTTATTCGACAAAACACGCATAAGAACAAAAAGTAATAAACACCCGAATAACAAGTAGAAATGAAATATTACTAATAATAAGCTAAGAATATGACCATATATGATATCATAATAATGAGTATGATTCTGTAATAAGTCAATGACATTATTTAAATCATTATACAGGAGGTTCAGACACTTACGAAGCAAATCAGACCTAAGGTAAGGGAAAAATATCACAATCTCATTTTTATCCGAGATTGTTTATACTTTGGTATTTACTGGGGTGTATTTTATCGTCCACATCCATGTTTCCTCAATATGTAATATTATTTCCATCCACCTACAATTGTTTAAATCCAATTTTACCCTTAGGTGAGTTTTTAGTAAAAGATATGAAAGGAATATTTGTTCGTTTTTCGTACAAGGTACTTTTTGAATTTTCCGAAAAAAGTACGAGAAGAATGTTTTTTTAACTTATACGGCATGAATGAATTTTTAAAACATTATTTCAAAGAAGCTTCATTTACAAGTTGTCAAGTTTATTTTTAATCAACTTCTTTTAGTTTAGAATTTTATGACATGTTAAGAAAGGAAAAGTGTTTTTGAAGTAGAAATGATATTTTCCTCAAGAATGGAGTTCAAGTGTTTTATCAAAATTATTTTCCATCTAAGATAATAAAGGGTTATGTTTCTATCCCTATTATTAAATTTATTTGATTATGTTGTGATGGAATTATTTTTATGAATTCCTTTATCTTATATGAATTGTTTTATGATGTCACGATGTTTAAGATTCCCATTTTTATTTCATGGGTTATGCTATGATGTATGGTTTATGATTTTGTGGCAAAAATAAGAATGGTATCATTATGAGATGGGTGGGACCTATATCTCCCTCCAATGAATTGGGTAAAGATTTTATATCTCATGAGATAGACATGGCTGGAACGGCAGGTTAAACCGGTTCAGTGAAACAGGACTGAAACGAGGAATGAACTCGGTTCAGAAATGGACTTTGTACACTAAGATAGTCTTGGAAATGAGTCTTGAATAATAAGAAATGATTCTCTATGATTATGTGTGTATTACACAAAGATTATTGTTTTAAGTTATGATTATTGTGATTACATTTCACTACCATGATTTATCCCATGTTATGAAATTATGATCTCTTTCGCAGGGTAAGATTTCCAAAATGTTATGTTCTTATGAATATGATGTGATTGATATTTCTTTTGTTTACCATTACTGAGCATTTGAGCTCAACCTTTTGTATTTTTTCTTTCCCCCAGGTCAGGAATAAGGTTATTAAGTAGGATATGCCAAAAGGTACTCTAGATATGATGCAATAAATGGGATACAATGTAGATGCTTTATGAACCAGTTGTTTATGTTTCCCAATTTCTAAAGACACTATACCTATATGGTCCTTTCATGGTTTTGTTATATGTTGTAATAAGTGTACTTCAATTTTGAAGTATTAACAATTTATGTAAAGTATGGGTCGTTATAGTTGGTATTAGAGTAAAGGTATAGTCAACCTTTGGAAACTAGGATGTGAAAGCCTTAGTTAGAATCATAAGGATAAGTCTAAGAATAGAACACAATCTTAGTGTTTTAGAAATGGCCATGAATAACCTAGGATAAGACCTTAAGTGTGAAATTTTATTCTTTATTATATGGTTTTCCTATTATAATTAGTGTTTCTCACACTATTCTTCTTGGTTTTAGTCAATGGATGGAACCCGAAGGAACCATGTTAATGAGGAATGCGATGGGAAATGCAATGATTGTCCCCCTGAGCAACCAAACATTATGGGAGCTGGAATGAAAAATCGTGTAGCCATGCTCACACAACTTTCTCAAGCTATGAATCATGCTGGACTTCCAAATGAGAAAAGGAAGGAGAAACATTCTATTGAATCCTTAATGAGACAGCGTCCACCTTCATTCAGCGGGTCTACTGATCCATTAGTTGCTGAACAATGGATCAGTACTACTGAAAAGATATTTTCAATTCTTCAATGTTCTGAACATGATAAATTCATCTTAGCAGTGTATCGTTTAGAAGGTGATGCTGATCAATGGTGGAATCTTATCAAAAATATGAGGCCAAGAGATGAAATTGAGTTCATGGAATGGGACGAGTTCAAGAACTTATTTTTCAATAAGTACTTCCCTCGTATTCTCTGAACAAAGATGGAGAAGGAGTTTCTTGAACAAAATCAAAAGGATGATGAATCTGTTGGTACCTATGAAGAAAATTTTACAAGACTTTCAAGGTACGCTTCTGGGATTATTATCCAACCTGAAAGTAAGATCGATCGATTCTTTAGTGGCTTAAAACCAAGTCTTCGAAGGGCGTTAGCCATAAGGGACTTCAATAGCTACGAGGAAATCGTTCGATGTGCTCTAAAAGTTGAGATGGAGATTGGAGTAACACATTAGTCATATGGGTTTGATAAGAAGAGGAAAATGGAATTCAAAGTAAAATCTAAAGAGCACACTGAAAAGAAGATGAGCTTTCCCTTATGCTCAAAGTGTGGAAAGAAACATGGAGGGAGTTGTCTTAAAGGGACAAGTAAATGTTTCAAATGTGTAAAGGAAGGTCATCAGGCATTTGAATGCCGCAATGATGGGAAGAATATGTCTAATGACGCAAACAAAGGAAGGGATACACATAATGAACCTACTACACTTCAATGTTTCAAGTGCAAGGAAATGGGGCATTATGCCAATCAATGCCCGAATCTAAGGGTTGATGATGATGGTCGACGTCAACAAACTCTTAAGGCTAAAGACAAAGGAAAGTCACATGAAATTTCTATTAGCGATGTGGAGTACGATAACTAAGTGGTGAAAGGCACACTTACCATCCACTCTAAAGTAGCAAATGTTTTATTTGATTTTGGATCCACCCACTCTTTTATTTCTGAAGAATTTTCTAAGGGTATCACCATATTACCTCAACAATTAGATGTTGAGTTATCTGTGACAACCCCTAATGGCACAACAATCACATCAAAAGTTTATAATTCTTCTCCGATTGAAGTTTGTGGGAAAGTGCTTCCTACAAATATTGTGATCCTTCATATAGTGGAATTTGATGTGATTCTTAGCATGGATTGGCTTTCTTTATATGGAGATCATATCAATTTCCAAATAAGGGAAGTCACATTTCATATTCCAGATCAATCTATGATTGTCTATCGATGCAAGGATGAACATAACCTTCCAGTGGAAATTTCTTCCATATTATGGGTCTTGATTCCACTAAATGAAGGTTATTTATCTCAAATGGTTGGTGAGAAACTCACGATTAGGAATATGCCTATTGTACGGGAGTTTGAAAATGTCTTTCTGGAGGAATTACCGGGTCTTCCACCAAATCGTGAAGTTGAGTTTTCAATAGAACTCGTACCGGGTGCTTTACCTATTTCAAAGACACCATATAGAATGGACCCAATTAAGTTGCAGGAATTGAAGAAGCAACTCCAAGAGAATCTTGATAAGGAGTTCATACACCCTAGTGAGTCACCTTGGAGAGCACCTGTTTTGTTTGTTAAGAAGAAATATGGATCAATGAGACTCTGCATTGATTATAGAGAACTTAACAAGATCACTATCAAGAACAAATATCCTCTCCTGCGCATTGATGAATTATTTGACCAACTACGCGGAGCTCAATACTTTTCCAAGATTGATCTTCATTCAGGGTATCGTCAATTAAGGTTCAAAAGGTAGGATATACCAAAGATAGCTTTCCGTACAAGGTATGGACACTATGAATTTATAGTGATCCCATTTGGTCTTACTAATGCCCCTGCTATATTCATGGATCTGATGAATAGATTCTTTAGAGACTATCTTGATCAGTTTGTGGTAGTCTTTATAGATGATATTCTGGTATATTCAAAGAGCAAGGAAGAACATGAATATCACTTGAGAATTATATTGAAGACCCTGAGAAAGGAGAAGATTTATGCCAAATTTATCAAGTGTGAATTTTGGCTTCAAAAAGTTTCATTTTTGGGTCACATAATCTCAAAAGAGGGGATATCTATGGATCCAGAAAAAACAGAGGTTATCGAAAGATGGTCGAGACCAACAACAGTAACTGAGATCCGAAGTTTTCTTGGTTTGGCTGGATATTACCGATGTTTTGTGAAAGATTTTTCACGATTATCTAATCCAATCACCAGGTTGACTCGAAAAGGAGTTAAGTTCGTGTGGACGGAGGAATGTGAAGAGAATTTCAAGGAGTTGAAAAGAAGGTTATCCAGTGCACCTGTACTCACACTTCCTTGTAGTGAAGAAAGGTTTGTGATCTACAGTGATGTATCCAAGAATGGATTGGGGTGTGTTCTTATGAAAAATTATATGGTGATAGCTTATGCCTCACGACAGTTGAAAATCCATGAGCAAAATTACCCAACTCATGATTTGGAGTTAGCTACGGTAATCTTTGCATTAAAGATTTGGAGGCATTATCTTTATGGAGAAAGGTGTGACATTTATACTGATCATAAAAGTTTAAAGTATATTTTCACACAAAAGGAGTTTAATATGTGCCAAAGAAGATGGTTGGAGCTGATTAAGGATTACGACTGCTCAATCCATTACCACCCTGGGAAAGAAAACAATGTGGCAGATGCATTAAGTCGACAAGACCATGCCAGTTTATCCATGATGAGGATCACAAAAGATCCAATATTTATGGATTTATAAAGGATGGATCTTGGAATTATAATGGAAGAGGAAAATCTTATCTTTCTCAAATGAATGTTCAAACATCTATACATGTTAAGATTAAAGAGGCACAGAAAGAAGATGTAGAGTTACAAAAGAAGGTGAGAAATGTTCCTGAATTCAACCTTGATTGTGATGGGATAATAAAGTTCAGGAATCAGGTTTTTGTTCCTCCCATCCCCGAATTAAAGAAGGAGCTGCTGGATGAGGCTCATAGTTCTTCATTCTCTATTAATCCTGGATGCACGAAGATGTATAAGGACCTGAAAGAGTACTTCTGGTGGGATGGCATGAAAAGAGATGTTGCTGAATATGTCTCTCGATGCCTGGTTTGTAATCAAGTTAAAGCTGAGAGACAGAAGTCTAAGGGGATGTTACAACCATTACCCATACCCGAATGGAAATGGGAAAACATCACTATGGAATTTGTCACAGGACTTCCTAAAACATCCAAAGGCAATAATGTTATTTGGGTCATAGTTGATCGTCTTACAAAGTCTGCACACTTCATTGCTATTAGAGAATATTTCTCTCTGGATCAGCTTTCTAGGATATATGTAAAGTGGTAAGATTGCATGGAGTACCACTTTCTATTATATCTGATCGGGATCCGAGGTTTACCTCAAAGTTCTGGCGAAGTCTTCAGCATACTCTGGATACAGAGTTGAGTTTCAGCACTTCTTATCATCCTCAGACAGACGGTCAGTCTGAGAGGACAATTCAAACTCTAGAAGATATGTTGAGAGCTTGCTCTATAGATTTCAAAGGTGGTTGGGATCAACACCTACCTTTGGTGTAATTTTCTTATAATAATAGCTTTCACTCCAGTATTCAGATGGCTCCTTATGAAGCTCTCTATGGAAAGAAATGTAGGACTCCAACTTGCTGGGATGAAGTTGGGGAAAGAAAGCTATTAGGACCTGATCTTGTTGATGAGATGGCAGAAAAGGTCAGATCTATTCAACAACACATAAGAGCAGCTCAGAGTCGACAAAAAAGTTATGCTGAAAACCGAAGAAAAGACTTAGAGTTTGAAGTGGGTGATAAAGTGTTCTTACGAATATCTCCCTGGAAGAGGGTCATGAGATTTGAAAAGAAGGGAAAGTTGAGCCCTAGGTATATCGGTCCTTTTGAAATACTGGATCATGTTGGGAAGGTAGCTTACCGATTGGCGCTTCCACCAAATCTCTCTCAAGTTCATGATGTGTTCCATGTATCTCTCCTGAGAAAGTACATACTTGATCCTTCACATGTACTCAGCTCAGAAGTTGTACCACTGGAACAAGATCTTTCTTATGAAGAACAGCTGATAGAGATTCTCGATTGTAGTGAAAAAGTATTACGGAACAAGACCACTCGCTTGGTGAAAGTTTTATGGAGGAACCACCAATTAGAAGAAGCTACATGGGAGCTTGAGGATATGATTAGGGAGAGGTATCCTCATCTGTTTGTTACAAAGTGACGAATTTCGAGGGTGAAATTCATTTTAAGGGGGGTAGAATGTAACACTAGATACTTTTATGAGAAATATTTTGTTTTTATGTTATATAAATCATCAAAGGAATCTTTCACTACACACAACACTAGCTTGGCTTGCTTTACACTCAATCGCGACCTTCCTTGATAGCTTGCATCGTACACAATACCGAGTTTCACTAAACAACGATATGCTATTAAAATATTATTAAAACTAGCCGTTATGAATAGTAATTACCACTTTTTGAAATTTTGTAAATTTTATTTTTCAAAATGGACTTCGTTTTTGGATTCGGAATATCAAAATTAGCCTAGGGTGAAATTTTGGTATTTTTCTGGAAGCTTTCAATTTTTGATGAATAGTGAAAACACTAGGTTACTATTTAAAAACCGACTTTTTATTTAAATAATTATTTATTTTATTTAAATTTATTTTAGGTCAAAATTGATACATAATACCTATATAAGTTTAATGTAATTCATTGGAGTAATTTTATAATAATTTTAGATATATAAAAATTTTATTGAACTTTTCACCGTCTTTTACCCACCTCCTAGGAGAATTTGCAAATTTACATAAAACTTAATTTTACCACTTCTGTGAGTGGAATTTCAAAAATCCGAGAGACACGGTTGATGTTAGTAAGTAAAATGTGGTTCAATGAGATAAAAATAATTTTTGGTGAATAGTAACTTTTTACTTTTATTTACCACGGTTAAAAGTAAATAGGGTAATTAAGGGTAAAAATGATATTATTATCACCCTAACACATGTCCTAATTCTATTTGATAAGTGTAATTCGACCAAAAACAACCTTAGGAATAAAATATGACCATTTAGGCCCATTTGGATTAGATTAGGACATTTATTATTAATTTATTTAAAGAATGGTTAAAATAGTTAAAATCAAATTTTAATAAGTAAATAATTTTTAATATAGGGTTATACATAATATAAATTAGACTATAAATATTCATTATAGAGATAAAAATATTTACTAAATAATGGTATTTTATTTTTAATTTTTATACATTAAATAATTTAATTTATTTATGACACAAATATGACGTAGTAATTATCTTATTAATGAAGTATTGACATAATTGATGTTATAAATACCCAAATAAATGTAATTTGAGACTTTTTATGAATTCAACTAATTTTATAGGTTAATATGACATGTTAGTATTTATTTAATTAACTTTTTTTGAATTAATAATTCTCTTATTATTTTCACAAAAATCAATTACCAAATAGTATCAAAATTGACATAAAATAGTTTTTAAAACAAATTTTATATTATTAATTGTTATTTTATTTCTAAAAATCTAAGGTTCGGAAAAATGACTTAGATAAGGTTATATATATTAATAATAAACAACTTGGGGTTTTTTTGGCTTGTTATAGTAAGTTTATTAACCTTATAGTGTAAGAACACAAGAAGACACGGTAAAAGTAAAATTATTTAACTTAAAGTTAAATCTAAATGATAAGGTTAAAATAGGAACCTAAACTTGTATAAATTCTATTGTATGAGAGGATTTAGACCCATCCCCACCTTAGCTTCGAAATAAATCAATTTGGAGCTATTTAAAACCGAATATGACTTTATAATAAAATAATATTTTTAGTTTTTTCAAAGGTGCCCCTCTCCTCCCTTATAAAAGGGTACCTTATCCCTCTCTTCCTCACACCACTTTGAGCCTTCAAGCTCGGCCAACCCCTGACAATTTCTCCTCTCCACTTCCCTAGAAACATTCTAGAGGTCCTTGTCTTCTTCAAAGACCAATTTTAGTGCCCTAAAAGGAGGTCTCAAAGAAGCGCTTCAAAGAAGAGGTAATGTCCGTTACTGATTCTTTCAACTTTATTTCTTCTTCCACTTGTTCTTCTTTAGTTGTTTCATTATGAATTAATAACATCAGTATCACTCATATACTGATATGTTATTATAAGTATGAAACAACCCTATTTCACCATATATCCATCCTACGGAAAACGAAATCACCGCGCGTGCGTACGTACGGAATACCGTCTCCACACCGTGGTATAATCTATTTTCCACCACCACCTTACATGGATGGATATAATGGTGTAAATAATGAATATATATGATTATTGTAAATTTATATTGAATCTGAAATAGTATACATACACTCCAATACAATTCCACGATCATGGGAACGATATCATTGCTCGTGCGTACGTACGGAATACCGTCTCCATGATGTGATGCGACTCGTTCTACATGATTTTCATTGAATAATGATTAAATAAATGAATTGAGTAAATAAATATGATATATATTACACTAATACCATTCGGTAAATGAGGTATCTATAACCTAAAAAGAAGAATAAGAATTTATTCAACAAAACACGCATAAGAACAAAAAGTAATAAACACCCGAATAACAAGTAGCAATGAAATATTACTAATAATAAGCTAAGAATATGACCATATATGATATCATAACAATTAGTATTATTCTGTAATAAGTCAATGACATTATTTAAATCATTATACAGGAGGTTCGGACACTTACGAAGCAAATCGGACCTAAGGTAAGGGAAAAATATCACAATCTCATTTTTATCCGAGGTTGTTTATACTTTGGTATTTACTGGGGTGTATTTTATCATCCACATCCATGTTTCCTCAATATGTAATATTATTTCCATAGACCTACAATTGTTTAAATCCAATTTTACCCTTCGGTGAGTTTTTAGTAAAAGATATGAAAGGAATCTTTTGTCGTTTTTCATACGAGGTAATTTTTGACTTTTCTGACAAAAGTATGAGAAGAATGTTTTTTTAACTTATACGGCATGAATGGATTTTTAAAACATTATTTCCAAGAAGCTTCCTTTACAAGTTTTCAAGTTTATTTTTAATCAACTTCTTTTAGTTTAGAATTTTATGACATGTTAAGAAAGGAAAAGTGTTTTTGAAGTAGAAAGGATATTTTCCTCAAGAATGGAGTTCAAGTGTTTTATCAAAATTATTTTCCATCTAAGATAATAAAGGGTTATGTTTATATCCCTATTATTACATTTATTTGATTATGTTGTGATGGAATTATTTTTATGAATTCCTTTATCTTATATGAATTGTTTTATGATGTCACGATGTTTAAGATTCCCATTTTTATTTCATGGGTTATGCTATGATGTATGGTTTATGATTTTGTGGCACACATAATAATGGTATCATTATGATATGGGTGGGACCTATATCTCCCTCCAATTCATTGGGTAAAGATTTTATATCTCATGAGATAGACATGGCTGGAACGGCAGGTTAAACCGGTTCAGTGAAACAGGACTGAAACGAGG
Source organism: Viscum album (assembly GCA_963277665.1). Taxonomy (NCBI): domain Eukaryota; kingdom Viridiplantae; phylum Streptophyta; class Magnoliopsida; order Santalales; family Viscaceae; genus Viscum; species Viscum album. The sequence continues at coordinate 24,044,174 of OY728145.1, read as the reverse complement.
AATGAACTCAGTTCAGAAATAGACTTTGTCCCCTAAGATAGTATTGGCAATGAGTATTGACTAATAAGAAATGATTCTCTATGATTATGTGTGTATTTCACAAAGCTTCATGTTTTAAGTTATGATTATTGTGATTACATTTCACTACCATGATTTATCCCATGTTATGAAATTATAATCTCTTTTGCAGGGTAAGATTTCAAAAATGTTATGTTCTTATGAATATGATGTGATTGATATTTCTTTTGTTTACCCTTACTGAGAATTTTAGATCACCCTTTTGTATGTTTTCTTTCCCCCAGGTCAGGAAGAAGGTTATTAAGTATGATATGCCAAAAGGGACTCTAGATATGATGAAATAAATGGGATACAATGTAGACGCTTTATGAACCAGTTGTTTATGTTTCCCAGTTTCGAAAGAAACTATACCCATACGGTCCTTTCATGGTTTTGTTATATGTTGTAATAAGTGCGCTTTAATTTTAAAGTATTAACAATGTATGTAAAGTATGGGTCGTTATATTAATATACTTCATTTTCTAATTCATTAGACTAGGTCCGATAAGTGAATTCTCACCTATTGCCACCAAAAAAAGTTGGGAATGATAAGGACATTCATAAAATTCTTATCAATGATCCATATGTATTGATGCATAATTATTATTATTTTATTATAATTAATGGTATTTTATCTTCCCATGATCCACCAAAATCCATCACACAATCCCTAAGAATATCATCCAATGTTTGAATCATCCTCTCATATTTTTCATCCATTCGAGGATGATATGCTATAATCATAGTAATCTATGTTCCAATTGATTTCTTTATGGATATACAAAAATTAGATGTGAACCTTAGGTCTCTATCAAACACAATTGACATTAGTATGCCATGAAATTTTATAACTTCTCTAATGTAGATTTTTGACAATTCTTCTAACATATTTTATTCAAGAATGGGTATAAAGTGGACCGACATCATGATCCAATAAATATTTACCCATTTTGAATCATGTTTCCTAACCATTATTGGTAGACCCATTGCAGATTCATAGCTATTTTCTCCCATTTCAAAATGGGAAAAGGGAAATAATTCAATATACCCAATGTTCATTGGTGCTCTTCCTTAACCTATTGATAGTTGAGGAATCTCGAGAAAAACTCCACCACTTTTCTTTTTATTTCAACCCACCAAAAGTGTTCCCTCAATGACTTTTACTTCTTATAGATACTAGGATTAACGTCCCACTTTGAATGGTGGTGGGCATTTTGAATTTTTTTTTTTTTGATAACATGGAGTAACCACAAATCAATCTTTAAACCACATCATAGATGTATCATCTAGAATTCATCCCTCAGTGGTCTTCCCACCATTGAATTTTTACCTCATAGAAAGACATTATATATTATATTTGTGAACATCCTCAACCTATTCAACCAAATCAAGAATAACTGAGACTATAAATAAAACCATAGTATTAACTTTATCTAAAAAATCTAGATGCATATCAGTTATAACTGATATTAGTTCCCACTGATCTGAATCCTATTTATCCAAATGGTTACATGACTACATACATAATACATATTCCATAGAATTCCCCTTACTGGGTGTATAAATAAAGTTAAAGCTAAACATTTGAAGATATACCATCCATAAATGTTTTCTTATGTTCAGTTATATTTGTGAGAAAATGTGTTTCAAGATCTTATGATCTATAAAAATTGTATATTTTTCACTAAAGGGAAAATGAATCCAAGTCTTCAAAGAATGTACTATATCAGAAAATTCAAAATAATGGGTTGGTTATTTTTTCTCATGTACTCATAATTTTCATAATCCATAAACTATGTCGTGATCTCCCTACATGAGAACACATCCCAACCCAAATCTTGATGAATCATAATAAACCATGTTTCCATGTCCTAACTCAATAAACGTAAGGATGGGTGATGAAATAATTTAAACCTTATGTTCTTGAAAATATTTATGAAATTCAACAGTCCATTTCAAAGGGATTCAATTTCTCATCAAGGCTATCATCAGTTATGAAAGACATAAAAATCATGAACAAATTGTATGTAGTATCCTACTATAATAAGGAAGATGCATATTCTAAAAATATTCTTTGATGGTTGATATGATATTACAGCCACTATATTTTTAGGATCTATGGAAACTCCTTTATCTGAAATGACATGAATAAGTAAATTTTCCTCTTGTATCTAGAAATAAAATTTCAATAACTTAGCATAATGTTGATGATCTCATAAGATGCATAAAACTATATCCAAGTATTCCTCATGATCTGCTTTAGTTTTAGAATACATCAGGATATCATCCATGAACATCACTACAAATGAATCAAGATACCTTTGAATGATATGATTCATAAATTAACCAAATGTTTCACATGAATTCGTAATACCAAATTTCATAACAATGTACTCATAATATCCATAAAGACTCTGGAAAGTTTTCTTTTGAATATCCACCTTTTGAACTCATAGTTGATTATACCCTGAATGTATGTCAATTTTATAGAACCATTGATATCCCATCAATTGATCAAAAAATTAATTTATTCATAGAGGATAATAATTAGTTATCATAAACTAGTTAATTTTATGATAATCCACAAAAATCCTAAGTGTTTCATCTGCCTTCTTTACAAAAATAACTAGTGCGGTCTATAGGGACATGCTTGGTCAAATGAACCCTTTCATTTATAACTCTTCTAATTGGTTTCTCAGTTCTCTTAATTACATCATTGATATTCTATATAGAAGATGGAAAATAGGACTAGTCCTTGGTATAATATCAGTCATAAAATCCACTTCTCTTTAATGTGGTAACCCTAAGAAATTTTCAAGAAAAACATCAAAAACTGGTCAACTATGGTTGGAAAATCGGTGTTTCTAATTTCATCCATAGATTCTATGTTAATGCTACCAACTGATAAGAGATAGTTCCAACCACCAGTACCATAGGTCATTTTATTCTTGTATAAACTTCCCTATCTCCTTTAAAGGTGTTTTTAACACCATTCAAAGATATGAAACTCACTTTCCATACATAACAATCAATATGGTCATTATTTTTTGTCAACCAATACATTCCCAAAATAAAGTCATAGATATTTATCTCAAGGTTAGAGAAGTACTATACCAATTCTTCCCCATCGATAGTCGTCATACATATTTCACACTTAAAACCTCAACATTATCATTGGCCAAGTGGAGTTTTATGTTTTGAAATAAAATTAATCATCTCAACACACAAACCTATAATATCAATAACATGAGAATAAATAAAAGAGTGGGACACACCTATATAAAACAATGCCTTCATAAGGGTGTAATTTTCAATAATGATACCTCTCATCGTTGAAAGACTATATTGATCATCCATTATAACTTTATCAAAACCATACAAGTGTTTATTTGAATTCCCTTACTCTTTTTACCCTATTGATATTTCCTTTATTTAGGAGTCATGGTGCTCCTAAAATCACCTTGACACACTTGTTTCGGAGTACAGGGTCTATTTTAAAAATAACACACCATTGAATCATAGGATATATGAGACAAACATCATTTCACTATCATTGGAAACATCCCTTCTTAATTTGGGGTTAAAGAGGTAAATTAACTAATTATGTGGTTTGATTCTACAACACTCCACCACCTGGGAAATAGGTGGCCCTATTTCACTTTTTCCCAATATATATTTCCCACCTGTTCCCATGGAGATAAACACACATCATCCTAATGTATTCCTTGAAATATAAATTTCCACTATCATTTATCTATTGACTATCTCTATGAAGTATTTAATAAAATGGATAGAAATCTTTGAGTGAATTCCCTATCGTAACCTTGACTCAAAAATGAGTGCTTTAAATGACATGCCTGGAGTAACTTCTAAGGAAAAGATGACTAAAATCATAAATTTAGCCACATACTCTCTTACTGAGAGATCCTCTTTTTTTAGGATATAGAAATATATTTTTCTTTTAATTCTAAACATGTGTGGATATAATTTTTTGTTGAAAATTTATTCAAAATCTGCTCATGTAATTCCTTGTTCAGCTTTAGCCTAAACTACTAAATCCCACTATTACCATGCTAGATCCTCAAGCAAATCGGTTTCCAAATTAACCTTCAACTCGGGTAGTGTTCCCAAGAATTCAAATATTTTTTGCATCCAATTCAACCAAAAATATGCTTTCCCGGGTTCCGAATCCTGAAAAAAGATGGGTGAATTCTTATTTTGAAACTAAACCCAATAGTCCACCTATTCAAGATCATCATTCTAATTACCCCTTTTCATATCTTAAAAATCCTGAATAATTCTTTGGACAATATCTTGGTTCACTTATGGCTCTAGTGAAACCACATTTTCAAATGCCTCTTCCATTGATTCCTATGATGTCTAGTCAATTCCATTCTCAATAAATAGAATAAAACGTCATTTAGTATCACTTAATAGTAACTAAAGGCTTAGAAATTCAAATTTACCCTATCAATATTTACCACAACTATTATTTTCCAAATCCAACCATCATAAAAAAATTAAACATTTTCCATAAATCATAAAACCATATATAATCAATGTAGTCCTAGTGGTAATTCTTACTACCAATGAATGATATTAAATCCTCATTGGCTAAACCCATTATGATGAGGTAACAATATACCTATAAGTGTATTCAAAAACTTTTGTACCGAAATACCCTATTAACTTGATGTTTAGATTAAAAATTTTAGCTATGAAATTTTATTCTATACATTTCATGTTTTAATATTCCCATATCTTTTCTACCAACCCAACTCAAGGACTGAACATGACTGGTACCATTTCAAACTCTAGGATATAACAAAACTGATACCATTTCTAGGTCAAGGAATAAACCTAACTGATTCCATTTATAATTTCCCACCCCTCTTTATTAGATTGATAAGTGATGGGGGTTACTAGCCTAAGGGGACATCTCTAAGACACCAAAGGCTAGCAATAAATTCCAAGGGATTCAAGAATTTTGGGGGAAAACTTTTCCCTTTTAAGATAAAACAACATATTAACACTAAACCATATCATCTAATAAAATCTATATAATTCATGAACACAACCATGTAATCTCAAATACAATGAAAAAAATCAAAAATATTAGAGTATTAATATAAATAAATATATTTATAAAAAACCAAAATACAACTGAACCCAATGACCCCAAACAAGAATCAATATAATCAAATTACCACTATCTCCAAGCTCCAACTCATCATTACTCACAATAGTATCAAGAATCATCACAAAATAATTGAGACACATTACCTTTACCTATATCCTAATACTTGATATCTATGAACAAAACAAAATTCCTAAGTAGGGATGAGTATAAACTCGATACAATTTCCCCAAAGACTTTCCAACTCACACCAGTGAGATAAGAACCAGTTAACATATTTATATAAAACAATTTAAATAAAATATTTTAAGCAGTTTATATTAAAACCATTGTAGTTCTAAGGAAAACAATAAAAAAGATATTAAATCATTTCTCATAATTTGGAATACCCAATCCCTATGTTTCCAAACATGCACACACACACATGCATGTCAAGTGAAGTTTCTATACTCATGTCATTCTCTCATCAATCCATAAAGTCATCTCTAGGTATCCAATATCTTTGTGCCTCAATGGAACATGCCCCATATTTTGGTTCATGTCCCAATACCCCAATGGCACACTCCCCTTCTATAAGTAACTTCAAAAGCAATGAAATCACTCCAATAATGTATACCAAGTTCCATGCCAAACCATTTCACAATAAAAAATTATTTCTTGAAATAATTTTATCAAACTCCTTGTATTCATCAAACCATTCCATAATTTTAAAAACATAATTTTAAAATTATAAAAAAGGGTTTTCTGAAATCCATCTAGATTCTTAAAATTTCCACGATCATAACCAAATATTATTTCCATCAAGAATCACTGAATTATTTCATAAAAATTTCAATAAAACATATAATTAAAACTAAGCCTTAAATTTCTATGTATAGTGAAGATGAGAGAGGATCCACATACCACTCAATGATTGGAAAAAAAAGAATAATTACACTATGATATTTTAGATCTAACCTTTTATTTCATTTCTTCAATAGATTTAATCATATATTTTCATAATTCTCATAATATAATATAGATCTATCCATAACATACTAGATCTATGGTTTTAGAAGATAAGATAAGAGTATATCTAAGAATAATAGAAAATAATGATGACTTAATGATAAATATGGATCTCCAATGCACTTTGATTCAACAAAATTTTCCTATGGATCGAAAAATAATTGCCAAAGGAGACTTGGTAGAAAGAGTAATTTTAGATCCTGGGAGATTATGTGACTAATTAGGGTTTTGTAAATTAATTCAGATTAAAATCACATTTTTCATGTCATTAGTTGCACGTCACAAGGCTAGGACACATGGTTTTTCAAACCATGAACCAACCCTGTATGTGCTAATAGAAAAGATAAGTAGCTGTACAGTTTAGGCCACACACTGTTTTTCAACTATGCAGTAACCATGTGGTGATACTATCTTAAGTCCACATCCAAAATGATTGGATCTCACGGTTAGAAAAATAGTGAACCAATTGTTCTTTCACCTCTATTTCACTTTGCATAGTTTCCTCTTATCACTCTCATGATCTAGTGTGCACCAATCATGCACCTACCTTGTAACACCTAAAAAATGTTTCACAGTTTCTTGAAGGTGGTTCATGGTTTCTAATAGTCATGCAATAATTGTACATCTCTAAGAATGCCCTAAAACATTTCAAAACCTCCCCAAACCTCCTGAAACATAACCCAAGCATTATATAATCTCAAAATAAATAATATAAGGGTAATATACATGAAAACAAGTGGTTATCCATTAATGTTGACCAAGTATTATTGGGGAATAAGTTCATACAACATTTACTAAAGGGTGATATGGTATATATATCTATGAAAAATAAATATATACATAAATAGAGAGATCAATTCTAATATATATTGTCTCATGGATAGGTGCGCATATTTTAAGGTTGTATTTCTTAGAATAAAATATAAGGTATTTTATATAATAAGGGAAATGTGATAACCCAATGTGAATCAAATCCCAATAATAATATAGACTATCTAATAGAGATGGGAGCACACATATTATGGTCATGGTTCTTAAAGGTAGAGGATTTGATATTGATACCTAGATGGGGGGCCAAGATCTAAGAGATCCCAACACTCTTCTAGTAATAAATGAAAATTATGTAAATAAAATCCTAAGGTAGTTGAATTTGGAAGTAATTAAATGGGAGAAGCAATTTAAGGAAGACTATTGATTGACATTCAAATGACATGTTCCTTGGTAAATTTTTCAAGGGAACAAGGGGTTAGAGGAACTTCCCCTTAGGATAGAATATCCCTTTTGTTCATTGTGTTGAATATGGAATCATTTATATCATTACAAATCCAATGTTCCCCATAGAGATAAATGTGCTCGTTATCCGTAGCTATGGATGGTTTTTAGGAATTCAAAAAAACTCAGTTATGAAGTTTAGTTTATAAATATAATATAATAAAAAATTAATGGGGACATTTTAGTCACAATCTAAAAATGATCGGGTTTTTATCAAATGTTTAATTGGAAGGGAGGTGGATAATTTTTTGTGTCTAGGTATGAAATATATAGTTAAAAATCCCTATATACCCTCAAATTATAAAAATAAATCCAAAAATTAGTTCTTATCAAAGATATACTCTCTATATTTCTACCTCATATTCAGTAAAGGGGAATTATTTATCCTTTTATGGGATTGGAACTAGGAGGTGATTAATGGATTATACCATAAATAAGGGATCTAGGATTCTTTAAGAATGTGAAATTTTTTCATGTCATAAGTTTATAGAATGGGACTATATTATTGGTACACTAACATGGATTTGGATCACATGTAGGTAAGTTATAGCATATAGGAAGGACTATTCTAATAATTTTTGTGTCATGTAGGGTTGGCCATGTGTCGTGCAGTTTAATATCATACAACAAAGATTCAATTTAATGACCCAAAATTTTAGTACTAATGTTCCATAAATAAATATTATGTTAAAATTGTTTTGATATAAAACCCAAAAATAAAACAAACCAATGCTAAGTTATGATAAAATTTGAACATTATAATATATCCACTAAATTAATGGGTATTTAAGTAATTAACCTTATTAGGAAATATATGAAGAAAAATGAAATAAATGGGATTGGGTAACCAAATTGTCCCTTATGAATATAATTTTTTCAAGCATGGAAAGGAGGTAGATTCACTAGTTTTTTCCTTCAAACAAGACCACCTTGAATTATAATAATTATCATATTAGTGAAATCAAATACAAGAGAAGTTTAAGAATGTAGAAATTACCACATGATCTATGCTATTGGAATCACCAACCTCGTCATCCAATAAAGCTTAAATTATTTTTAAATCTTACACAGAGATCCTGAGGGTTTATGTAACTAGAAACTAGGATGTCATAATCTGGTAATTATTAGTGTAATAAGTTATTTATCAAATGTATTTTACACATTTCAAGTTTTAAATTTTAATGAAAAATAAATTTTATTATTCTATAGAAATGTTTTTTCATTATATCTCAAATTAAAAAGATAAATTTATAAATCATGTAAATTTATTTTTTTGAAATGAAATTAATTTTAAAAATAAATTTTCTAATATTAGATTGGTGTGAGTTTTTGTGATTTTTCTAAAATAATTTATTTTTAGGTAAATAATGAAAATATCAAATTTTCTATAAAATATAACTATTATGACATTATCTTAAAACTATAATGACATAAAATACTATAAAATCATTTTCATATATAATATATATATTAAATAAGTAGTATAATTCATTTAAAAATACTATTTCATATTTATAAAATCCATTTTTAACATTTTAGAAATTTAAGTAATATTTTACTCTAAAATTGTTTTTATTAATTTATATTAAAAATTAGTTTTCAACGCATGTAGAAATTAAATATAACAAAATGGATTTCGTATTTTATATCAAAATTTTCATATTATATAATAAATTCACTTTCATTTTTAGCCATAAAATATAGTTACCATGGAAAATATTAGTTACCACTATAAAACATGTATTTTTCAAGAAATGAAACATTTATACATATTGTAATTTTAAATTAAATTGATATATTTTAAAATAAAAACTATAACATGAGGTTTAAACATTTATAAAATTAAATTAACACTCATTTACCTGGTAATAAGTTCTAAATATGGTTATTAACACTTGATTATTAAAATGACATTTTTCTATAAAAAGGTTTTTTTAAATAATATAGTTTTAAATTTAAAATTTAATTATCTAAAATTTAGATTTTGAATTTGTTTCGATAATTACCAAATTTTGATTAATAAATTTTAAAAAAGTTAATAAGGTTCATTATATATTTTTATTGGTAAAATGATTTATAGGATTAGTATTAAATCAAGATTAATAAGTGTTAAAATGTGTAATTGAATGTGGCCTAAATTTTATAAAACCAATTTGAGACTTAGACCATATAGAATACCATTGTAAGGTTATAAGTTCATACCAAAAATTTTCACATGCTTTTTCCCACCTAAACCTCATAAACCACCCAACACTCATGTGATTCCACTCTTAACCCTTACCTAACATTAGTTTATATGGAAATTACCCTCTTTTACACCAATAAAAGGAGCTCACTTCCACCCATTCTTGCATCCCTCTCCACCAAAAAGGAATTTATCTCTATTTTACCTTCCATATAACACTTTTTAGACCTCTAAAAGTGTTTCTGAATTCCAAATGATCCATTTTTATTCTTTTATAATCTACTATTTAATTTAAGGGATTCTCTCCATACTAATTTCAATTCAAGAACTTATTTTGTAATAAGAATTTTCATTTCCATGTGATTTTATTTCCATGTATTCATAATCAATAATTACTATCCAAATTAATTTTTATTTATGATATAATACATTTATTTCTCATTAAACCTATTTAATAATCCCTTTTATATACCAATCATGTTGTCAAAGTCAATCCATGATTTTACATGTAATATTTTTATGTTGTAAGCCATTTATTTCCATGTGATTATCCTTCCATGTTTTCATAATAAATCTTTACTATACAAATTATTTTATATTTATGAGAGAAATATTTTGTATCTCATTAAAATCATTCCATAATCCATTTTTATAACCAATATTTTACCAAAGTCACTCCTTCATATTCTATGTCATATTTTTATGTGGTATGACTTTTGGATTCCATTTGATTATACTTACATGTGTTCATAATCAATCTTTTATAGTAAAATTTATTATTTATTTATAATAAACTACCATTATCTCTCATTAAAAATATTCTATAATTCATTTTACATACTTATCGTGTTTTTGAAGTCATTCCATGATTTTAAATTTCATATCTTCATATTATGAATACCCAACTCTAATATCATTCACAAGTATACATACTAATGTAAAATTATTTTATTGATTAGGTAATTAAATTTTTGAAAACAAAATTCCCTACTCAGAGGTTAAGATGAAATGTTATTATGATCTTTGATTGATGTGGCACACATAATGATAGATATATGATGGGTTCCCTTGATAATTCTCTAATGGGTTGGTTAAAGAATGTATATCTAGAGAAAACATGTTTATGATAAAATGGTAGAATTCCTTGTTAATGTTTTATAATATCATTGTGATCAACCATGGTAATATGAATGGCGTGCCTAGATGGTGATCCAGTGCATTAGTTAAAAAATTAATCTCTAGAGATTACATATTTAAGATTCCATAGAAGCATGCCTTGGTAATGTTTTATGATAACTTGGTGAAAATAATTGGTAAAATAATTTAAATACACCTTAGTTATGATTTTGGTGATATTATTATTACATTATGTGTTATGTTGTGGTCAAAATATTTTGATGCCATGATCCTATGATAACAATTCCCCAATGTTAAAAGCTTTATTTAAGGATTACTGTATTATAAACCATGTTTTATTATGTATAATTCTATATTATCTACTCTTGTACCTTGTTTATATCATACCCACTTTTTCATATTATTCTCACCTATGTTATTTGATTTTTTCACTTATGATTAATCATACTGAGTATTTTAAATCACCCCTTATTATGTTTCCATTTCCCAAGGTTATGAAGAAAAGTGATATGTAAGAAGTTTCTAGAATAGTATATTATATAGAGTATTAATAGGATTTATTTTAGGTTTTTTATATATTAAACAATTTCTTATAAATTAGGAAAATTATGTGTTAGTTGAAATAGACTAGTGTTTTATAAATTAATAATTTTTTCTAATTCATTAAAAATATAAACCTAAAAGAACTTGAGAATGTTTGAACTACAATATTTTCCTTATGTCATGTAATTAACATAGTCACTTCCATGGGGAATCATAGTTGGTATCTTTTAAGGGATTAGATAACAATGGAGATTATGATGTTAGTTGAGGATAATTTGAGGTTTGATAAGGTATGGTTGATCATAATTTCAAATGTATAGATAACTCTTTATATTATTTGAGGTATTATTCAATATTTTAGAGATTAGGATAAAAGAATATTAGTGAAAAACCTAGGGATAAGTCTAATTGGTAAAGAAAAATATAGTATAAAATATGAAAGTTTGGGTAAATTAGGTATTTTGTGGTTTTAAAAATGATTAAATCCCCTTCTGTATATTGGAAAGTGAATATGGTTATGGCACAAATACACCTAGGGTAGTCACCCTAAAAAATATTGATGAGTATCAACTCAATATTCACTTTAGTGCATGATGAGTGATCATAAGACTGCACACCTGGATATACACTCCTTGGGGATATGATTTTGTTAATATAATTCTCTTTATAATATGTTATGATTGATTTATTATGTAAAAGAGTTAGGTTAAGGAGTAATAGGGAGCCCAATATAAGGAAATATGGATTGAACTAAGAATAATTTTTATTGAAATTAAAGATAATGTAATAATTTTAAATAGTAAGACATTTTAAGATTGAATTTATTATGTAATTATCTTAAGATAATTAATTTATGGTGTTCATTACTCATGTTAACTCATTTTAGTTTTAGTATTATTTAATGCATAAAGGAACCAAGTTATCAAAGGATTCCATAGATAATGTAAAGATTACTCCCATGAGAAACCTAATGATAAAATAACAAAAGTGATAAATATTATGATTATTTCAAACTAGCTATCAAGAATTATGATTAATAATGCGACCATAGTTGAATTACAAAACATGTGATTGAAGAGGAGGATGGATCCTCATAGAATATTGGGTGATGAAGATGTTGAAAAAATGAAAATTAAATTTCCATAATGTATAAAATGTGGTAATAATCACCATGTATATTGTCTTAAATGATCTTGGAGATGTTTTATGTGTTTAAAAGGAGGGAGTAGAGCAATCAATTAACATGATATAGAGAAATGATGTTTTCCCTAGTTGTACCTAAGATATTTCATTTTAAAATATATCTTGGGTCATGCCTATATTTTATATACCCATTACTAATGTTATTAGCGAGTGATAATTAAAATTACAAGGACTTAATATATTTATGAGGGGTGAATGTAACGACCCAAGATTGCAATATATATTTTTTGTAAATAAATATTATGTTAATATCTTGTTCAATACACAACACCTAACTAAAATGAAACAATGATATGTTAAATTAAAAATTTAACTTTATAATATATCTATTAAATTATTTGGTATTAAAGTAAGAAATTATATTATCAAATCTATGAATAAAACATTATGAAATGGAATTAGGTAATAGAAGTATCTCTTATGAAGCTCATTTATCTTTGGTTGTAAAGGAGGTAGATTCACTAGGGTTTCTTATACACTATTCCCAAGCCTAAATCAAAAAATTATGATATGAGTGAAATTTAGTGTGAGAGAATTTTAAGCTAATTAGAATTTCCACAAGATCTATGCTAGTAGAATCACCTGTTGCAACTACCATCAAAGCATACCTTATGTTTAGATCATACACAAAGATCCTATGGGGATATGTAAATATAAATTAGAATGATATATTATGGTAAATATTAATATAATAATTTATTTATCACCTGTATTTTACACATTCCAAGATATGTATTTTAAATAAAAAGAATGTTTATTTATATATAAAAATAGTTGTTCTTTATATTTCATATTTATAAGAAAATTTCATAAATCTTAAAATTTTAATTTTATGAAATTAAAATCATTTTAAAATTATGAATCTCAATATTAAATTAAGGAATTTTTTTAAAATATTTTTAAATAATTTATTTTTAGTAAAATAGTGAAAAAAATCAATTTGGCTGAAAAATGTCACTTTTATGACATTATATTAACACATTAATGACTGAAACATTTACAAAACCATTTTTCTATAAATGATATATATTTAATAAGTAATATAAATAATTTTAGAATACTATATTTAATTTATAAAGCCATGTTTAACGTTTTTGGAAATTTGAGTGATATTTTACTCTAAAAACAGTATTTATTCACTTATTTTAAAAATTGGAAATCAGTGTTCATCAATTATAAAAATTATATCTAAAAAATGGATTTCATATTTTATATTATCATGTTAAAAATATATAATAATTTTACATTCATTTTTATGAATAAAATTATGTTTTTTAGAAAAATATTAGTTACTATTGTAAAACAATTATTTTTAAAGAAATGATACTTTTTTAAATATTGTTAATTTAAATTAAACTGATATATATTATAATAAATAATATAAAATTATTTTTAAAAATATGTGCATATAAATTAAGACTTGTTTGATTTTTAATAAATTCTAAATAATATTGTGAAAACTTAATGATTAAAACAACATTTTTCTACAAACACAGTTTTTTAACATATTATATACATAAATTTAAAAGTTAATTTTATCATATTTATAAATTGAATTATATCTAATGGATCCAAAATTCATATCTATCATGTAAAAATTTTATCAAAAGGTTCACCTTATATTTGTATAGGTAAAATAATTTCCATGATTAATATTTATTGAATATTAATAAGTGTTAAAATAGTTAATCTAATGTTTTATGAATTTTACCAAATCAATTTGAAACATTTACCTTCTAAAATTACCTTATATATTGGAAATTCATACTTGTATGTGTCACCAATATTTTCCCACCTAACTCACCTAACACACCAAACACCCATGTAATTCCACACTTATCCCTTGCCTAACATTAGATTTCATAGAAAAACACCTCTTTTCCACCTATAAAAAGAGATAAATTCCAACAATTCTATAATCCATATCCACCTCAAAAGAATTGGTAATATATTTCCCTTCCCTTTCCCTCGCTGAATCACCCTATGGAGTTTCTAAATTCCAAATGAGACATTATCATGCTTTTAGAAACTACTAAGTAAAGTAAGGGATTCTCTCCCTCCTCTTTTCAATTCAAGCACTTAATTTTTAATAAGCCTTTTTATTTCAAGGTGATTATGATCACATGAATTCATAATAAATCCTTACCATCCAACTTATTCACTATTGATGATAGACTACCTTTTTCTCCTATTAAACCCATTCCATAATCCCTTTTGTATACCCTTTATACTGTAGAAGTCACTCCTTATTTTAACATGTTTTATTTTCATGATGTATTCCTGTTGATTTATATATTATTATGAATCCATGTTTTCATAATCAATACCTATTATATAACTAGTTTTCTATTTATTATTAACTACCTCTATCTCACATTAAATCCATTCTATAATCCCTTTTGTATACCAATCACGCTACCTATCTCACAACATGATTTTACATGTCATTTTTTATGTTGTAAGCCTTTTGATTTCCATGTGATTATGCTTACATGTGTTCATAATCAATTCTTTACTATAAAAATGGTTGCATATTGATGAGAGATTTCCATTATGTATTATTAAACCCATCCCATAATCTCTTCTGTATACCCATCATGTAGCCAAAACCATTCTTTCATTATCCATGACAAATTATTATTTCATAAATACCCAAATATAAGATAATTCATGGTTATATATATAGATTAAACATCATTTTATTGATTGGGGAATTCAGTTTCTGAAATTGACATTTTTGCACAATGATTAACCTCCTATAAAATGAGAAAGCATACGATCTATAGAACTAGGGTTAGGATTTAATATTTAATGAATTGCACAAGGGAGATTAATAAGATATTAAACTCAAAAGAAACCCTATGGAATGTAGTAAAATATTATTATTTTATTTCATGGAGTGTGTTAAACCCTGTAATGATAAATATTTATATTACAATATTTTAAATAAATATTTATCATCAGACAAAATATAGTCTTATTTCCATCCTCAACATTTATTAAATTATATAATAAATATTTAAATAAATATTATCCATTCAATAAATAAACAAATATTTTATTCATGGTCAAATGAATAAATATTTATTTAATGTTCACATAATGAAATAAATTATTTATTAATGAATAGATAATTATTTATTACCTTGCAAATAATAAGAGATAAATAAATATTATACATTTTTATAATTAAAAAATTACCTTGAGAATAAATATTTATTTAATATTTATGATCATTTAATAAATCCTGAATAAATATTACTTCTCAGTTTTGAGAGAATAATATTTATTCAACTACTAAATATAAGTAATATTTAACTAAGGTCAATGGAAACACTTTATGTGTGACCCTCTAGGCATCTTTCTTAATAGCATTAGGTTGAATTTCCTAAATTCTAATAATATTATCTAGAAAATGGGTCAATACACCCATAGAGGGAGAAGATATGCATAATGAAAAAAACATATATGAATTCTCATTGTGTAATATAATCACTTTTTCTCGATACCTCATCAAGAAGGTTGCACACATGTGTCATCAACATGTATGCTTGATAAGTCATTCTTTGACTATCTGAAATGAACTCATCTATACGCCATGTCCATGGAATTTAATGTGATGATTCAATTTCAATAAAAGGGATGAGATATCAAATTACATAAATATGGAAGTTCAAAAACCTTCCTCAAATTATTCATTAATAACATATCATTCATGATACAGCCAACGTACCCAAATTCATCATGATCATATGTTATCACGGTTTATGTTAATACATAAAAGTGTACAAGTCATAACATGAATTAATAATAATATTATAGTCTAAAAATCATTACATATGCTCATAGATAAAAATATCCAATGACATAAACACATGTGGATTTCCTATGGGCGAGTCTGTTCTCATAATATCTCATCCTAGAGATTACCAAGTGTAGACTTCATGAGATAAAGTTTCATATTCTTATGAGTACTCACACCTGATAGTAAACATACTATGTGTCCATTATATAATTTTATCTTATAGTAGAACAATATTTAATAATATCATTGTGGAATTTCAAGGTTCTTATCATAGTAAGGAACTACTATGTCCTTTTCAATGCAATGGATATTCTAGAAAATTATCACGTTAATGTTATACAGAAGAATAATCAATATGTTATAAGATATTTATTAATATTAAAATCCAGGAATATTAAGGAAATTTAAATTAAAAATTAGTTTCTTTTAAGGAGCGAACTCCAACAATACTAAGGAAACTAAGATCTTTTTCTTCTATAATCATACTAAGTAAAAATTATTTACAACCCAGTTTTATATATTCCATGTGAATTAATTTATCTATAATGGAGTTAATGGGTGTAAAATTTAAATTGGATAAGTTTAAGACCCAAAAATGGGTAGTTTTCCTAAGGTGGAGTTTTATCAGGTTCAAGAGAGGGTTGTGAAAGAAGAACTAACTCAAATTTCACAAAAACCTAAAAATGGCTGGTAGGATTCATCAAAATATTGTGCAATATGGATTTATCTTATCTAATTATGATGAGTTAATGTTCATAGGAGACCAACCTACCATTTACTAGGAGTCTATATATATTTTTGATTCTAAGAAATGGTTAAAAACCATGGAATCTAAAATGGACTCCAACTATACTAACCAAGTTTAGAAATTGGTGGATGCACTTGAATGGGTGATAGCCATAGGGTGTAAGTGAGTTTTTCCAAGGAAAATGAAATGTATGGTAGAGAATATACATATAAACTGTGTCGGGATATAAAAGGTTACAAGAAAATTCATGTTATTAACTACGAATTAACCTTTTCACTAATAGTGATGATAAATTCCATTTGGATATTTCTCATGATCAAATATTTTTTTGATTATGAAATATGTAAAATGGATGTTAAAACCACTTTCATTAATATGAATTCAATTGATGATGTTTATATGATACAACCTAAAGGTTTTAAAGGTTTTAATGATATTTCTAAGGCGTGAAAGCTGCAACATCCCATTTATGGATTGAATCATGCTTCACTGAATTGGAATATCCCATTTGATGATGAAATCAAAGAGTTTGGTTTCATAAAAAACATGGATTATTTATGTGTATACAATAATATTATAGGGAGTTGTATAGTTTTTATGATATTTTATATATATTATATACTACTTATCTAAAATGATATCCTAACTCTTGACTTCGTGAAGATATAGTTGGGTAAGTGATTCTCAATGAAATACATGGTATAAGATACCTACATACTAGGTATGAAGATCTAGAGGGATAGATATAAGAGGCTACTTAGACTCAGTCAGGACACTTACATTAGTAAATTGCTAAAGTGATTTAGCATGGAGAAATCCAAGAATGACTATTTACTGGTTTTTCATGGGATGAATATAGGAAAATTGTGGATCCTTCTAAAGAGTTAATAAGGATGGATAGAATTACCTATGCATATTCCATAGGTTTTATCATGTATTTCATGTTATGTACTCAACTAGATGTTGTCTATGCACCTAGAAATAATTTTAGATACTAATATGTTTCAAATGAGTTTCATTGGATTTCTTTAAGGAACACTCTTAAGTACTTGAAAATAACTAAAGATATGTTCTGGATATTTGGAGGAGATGATGAGCTCTGTGCAAATGATTACACAAATGAAAGTTTCTAATATGATAGAGATTATATTAAATATCAATTTGGTTTCATGATTTTCCTAAATGGTGTAGATATCAGCTAGAATAATTCCAAACAAGTATACCCAAATACAAAGGAAAAATACATCATTGCATCAAATATTTTAAAGGAATATGTTTGTATTAGGAAGTTAATCTCTAAAATAGAGGTGGTTACTAAAATTGAGGGAGCAATCGAGATTTACTATGACAATAATGGAGTTATTTCTTGGTCTAAGGAACCTTAGTCTCACCAAAGTACCAAACACGTCCTTTAAAAATACCATCCTATATGATAGATCATTGAGAAGGGTGATTTTAGGATTAATTTGGTGGATACAAATGAAAATGTAGTAAAACCATTAATGAAACCATTATCACAACAGAAGGAGGAGGATCATGTAGAGTCTCTTGGTATATGATACTTAAAATATTGATGTAATGGTTTCATAATGTATCGTGTTATTATAATAAAGGCAATATTCATTTATCATTCAATCATGCTTGTTGTAATTTACTTTACATGAACACTCGAATGATAATATCCTCTCAAAGTATGAAATTAAGTTTGTCATAACCCATCCCCTGGGGTCCATTCCATGACTACCCCAAGCCCACATTCTATAGGCCAGGGGTTGGCAACTAGCATCGAAAAGGCGTATCCCAAAAAAGGGAAGGCATTACCTTTAAACCTATATAAACAAACAATCCAAGAACACAACAACATACAACCACAAAGTAAAAATGCAGTAGTAAATGTGTGTACTGAAAGTAAAGGGGTCGAAATTCAAGCATGACTAAAAGGTACAAATACAACTGAAAAATAGAAAATAGCTCCTAGAATCATCCACCGAGGATCCTAACTGAAGGGTAGGTACATCTCGTCTCCACTGCTCTCCACGTTAGCTAATCTCCTCTGTGTATCGTCTGGTCCTGGTTCCCTCAAGTCTCATCCATGATGCTCGTCATCTTCACAAGACACAACAAGGTGCAGGTGAATCTCGTGCAGGGGTGAGTACAACAATACCTAGTAGGGACCCTGAGACCCCCAAAGGTCTCTCAAAATTCCACAAAGGAACAACCACAAAGCATGATCTCAATCGCAAATCACAAAGAAATAGACACATCTCAAACCAGGTATAAGTAAAGAACATAAGTACAGATTATTAGTCAAAAAGATAGATCATCTTATTCTATCGAGAGACACTAATACTGACCATACGAAGTTTGACCCACATAGGATCGATAGGTACTAACCCCCGTTGACCCACACAGGATCTGACCCACATAGGATCGGTATGCGCTGACCCACACAGGATTGTTAAGTGTTGACCCACACAGGATATGACCCACATAGGATCGGTATGCACTGACTCACATAGGATCACTGAGCACTGACCCACACAAGATCTAACCCACACAAAATCGGTGTTGATCCACACAGGATCTCTAGGTACTAACCTCTGTATGATCTGTCTACAACCTCCACCTCACTGCCAGCCACTGGATTCCCGCTCATAGTACGCTTGATTCTGGGAGAACCGCTCCTCAAGACATTATTTATATGTAAACTGTCATGAAGTCCCAAGAAGAAGTAACCTGATGATAAGTCATTCTATAAGGGTTCCAACACAATAGACGGCACGTCAACCAGACACCCGGTCTGTAAGTTATTGGAATTTTATTGTCAAGGGCCTGGTTGGATTTGGAGTCGATCCAACCTGATCATACTCCAAATTTATCCAAATATCTCTTGGAGTACCTAAAAATGGATGTCTCACTCCAAGGATCCCAGCTTCGTAGACGGTTCATCAAATGGACGTACGGTTTTCAAGTTATGGTCACTTAAGTGTATCTGGGCCTGAGAGGGGTCCGAGTCTGCTCTGACCCGGTCAGATCGACCCGGCCTGGCCCGCCGGCTGGGCATGGCCTGCTAGGTGATGCAGACCAATGTGCTATCACGGCTCACTATTCGGGTGGTTTCCAGCTTCCAAATGGCTTAAGAAGATTCGTTCAGCAATTCAATCAGTGGTTCCATGTGGCGCTGCCACGTGGTCCGCAAGACCCACGGGGTGCGGGTCCCCCCTCCTGTCGTGACTTCAATGTCGCGGATCCTTCACCATGTAACATGATAATACACCGCCTAACCAATGTGTTCATATGGTTTTTTGTCATCCCTTCAGGTCTTCCGTGGTGCTAAGTGGCACCTCCCTCTTCTGTCGTGCCAAGTGGTACCGGTTACCGATGTCGCCGCACTGGTGTCGCGCCGGCGAATCTTCTGCGGGCCATCGAGTGAGCTCTAGTGGTCATTTCTTCTTTCCAGACACACCTATGGTCCTCTTGGGTTTTTTTTCGTTGCGAGCCTCTCGGTTTCAAGGTTCCATCAAGTTAGAACAACCCGGTTCTGAAGAATGCAATGACAATCAAGCAGCAGAGGGTCCGGGCCTTATTGGTTTGGCTCGCGCCCTCTGTATTAGCATCATAACAAAGTGGTAATTATACATCACATAGATATCATTTAAACCCCATTCAAATCCCCCATAATAACCTACTGCAAAATCAAGAATGAGTAATAGAATCGAGGGAATTTATTGAATTAATAAACAACCCCTACCTCAAGAATCGTTGAAGGTGTTGCAGTTGTGGAAGGAGAATCCGCACTTTGATGAAGCCGTCGGCATTCGTCACTCCTTGTTTGATCCCTCTAGAGACGTCCCAGCTTCAATTACTCGATGGTGGAAGGTGTCACGTCACTCTTCTAGAGGTTCCTTACTTGGTGAATTCGTGTCAAAACCTCACCCTAAGCTCCATTTAAATAGAGGGGGAAGAGGGTGAGTAATGCACCAAGGAGTTAATGAGGTTCATTAATTAATGAACCAACTAATTCCCAATGGTGCAGTTACAAATTAAAGGAGATTCAATCCATTAAATGGATTGAAAACACAGCGGTCTCGCCACTGCTGCTCAACCGCTGGAGAAAAATAAAATAACTTTGTCAAGTTATTTTATTATTTCTTTGAAAATTCCAAAAAAATAATTTTCCTCCCAGCCTACTATGGTCAAAGTGAAGCTTCCCTTAAGTGAATCATGGTGCTACAGATTCAACGGTGCCCTAGTATTTTTAATACGAGTACAGGTTCAGAAGATATAAAACGTTGCCTCCCCGTTTACTAAACGTACCTTAAAAAAAGTTCAGAAATTTATTACGGGCACATCGGGCCTCAGAATCACGTGCCATCAATTTTCAAATACTCTTAATAATACCAAATAATTTAAAAAAATTACATGGAATTTCCAGGTCTTTATTTTCTCCCTACCTTATGGTTTTTCATCCCCAAAATATACAATAAAACTAGGGAAACAAATGGGGGTACTGAGCACGTATCTGAGCCTCATGTTCCCATATTCTCTCTTAGAGATTCTTGTGCTGCCAAAAAACTCGCACCAGAGGAATCGACCACCCACTAAGAACCTGCTTCTGTTGATCATCTATCTCCACTAGGAACTCTGTAAAAGTCTCCTCATCATTGATGTCCAGCTCACCCCAGTCGATAACGTGCAATGAATCATGCACGTATCTCCTCAGCTATGACATGAGGAAAACATTATGCACCTGGTGCATCTATGGGGGAAGAGCTAGATGGTACGCCACCTCACCTACTCTGCTGAGGATTTGGAATGGTCATACAAACCTCGAAGATAGCTTGCTGCCATGGCCAAACCTCGGTAATCCTTTTCGGGGTGAGACCATAGGAAGACATGGTCTCCCTCCTCAAACTCCAAGGGTCTCTATATCCTATCAGCATAAGACTTTTGCTAGATCTGTACAATCTTCATCCAATCCTGGATGATATTAACCTTCTCTGCGGTAGCATGTACCAACTCTGGACCCATAAGTGCTGACTCCCCTGGATCTATCCAGCAAAGAGGTGATCTACATGTTTGTTCGTACAAGGCCTCAAACGGAGCCATTCCGATAGTGAAGTGATAAATATTGTTGTATGAAAAATCCACCAGGGTCAAATGGTCCTCCAAACTGTGGCTGAAATCGAGGACACAAGCACGAAGCATGTCCTCGAGTGTATGTATGGTATTCTCTATCTAACCATATGTCTGAGGGTGAAAGGCGGTGCTCAAGCATAGCTGAGTTTCGAACACCTCCTACAATACCTTCCACAAGAAGGATGTAAAACATGCATCGTGATTTGAAACGATCATCTATGTCACTCTGTGAAGTCGCATCATCACCTGCACATAGAGGCATCCCAAGATCTCTATTGATCCCTGCTCTCAGATGGGTAGGAAGTGGGCCGACTTGGTGAGTTTTTCAACGATCACCCAGATGGAATCTTGGCCCCTAGACGTAAGTGGTATCCCTATAATGAAGTACATGGATATACCATCCCACTTCCACTCTGGTACCTCAAGTGGTTGAGCTAAGCCTGCTGGTACCTGATGCTCAGCCTTCACTTGCTGACAAGTGAGGCATCGGAATACGAACTCTTCCACTGCTTTCTTTATTGCTGGACACCATTACTAATGCTGGAGGTCCTGGTACATCTTTTCTACTCCAGGATGTACCACTAAAGGGGATGTGTGGAACTACCTCAACACCTCCTCTCATAGTGTCACTGGTACAATGGTGTGTCCTTTGAGAAGTATGACGTTCTCCCCACATTCATAAAATCCCTCAGGAACCTGTCCTATGGATATTTGAGCATGTCAGGCCTCGCAGTCAACGTCCACAAGTTGTGCCTCTTGAACTAGCTGAAGAAGTGTGGGAGTGACAATCATAGACTAGAGTTAAGCTGCTCCATCTCTATCCACAAAGGATATCTATAACACGGCTAGCTGCTATGTCACCTCACTCAACAATTGTAGACCAAACCTCCTGCTGAGTGTGTCTGCTACTATGTTCCCTTTCCCATGAGTGTAGACTATCTCAATGTCATAGTCCTGGAGGAACTCTAGCCATCATTATTGTCTCGGGTTCAGGTCCTTCTGGCCCACATAGGATCGGTATGCGCTGACCCACACAGGATTGTTGAGTGCTGACCCACACAGGATCCAACCCACACAGGATCGGTGTAGATCCACATAGGATCACTAGGTACTAACCTCCATAAGATCTGTCTCCAACCTCCGCCTCACTACCAGCCACTGGATTCCCACTCATAGTACGCTTGATTTTGGGAGAACCAATCCTTAAGACATCGTTCATATTTCAACCAGCACGAAGTCCCATGAAGAAGTAACCTGATAATCTGTCATGTCATAAACATTCCAATGCAATAGACGGTGCATCAACCGGACGTCTGGTCTGTAAGTTATTGGCATTTTAGTGTCAAGGTCCTAGTTGGATTCGGAGTCGATCCAACCCGGTCATACTCCAACATTCTCCAAAACTCTCATGGAGTACCTCAAAAGGGCCATCTAACTCCAAGGATCCCAGCGCCACAAACAGTTTGTCAAATGGACGTCTAGTTCGCAAGTTACGGTCACTTAAGCGTATCTGGGCCTGAGAGGGGTCTGGGTCCAGTCTGACCCGGTCAGACCGACCCGGCCCAACCTGGACTGGGACAACCTACCCCAGTTGGGGTCGACCTGACCCGGTTGGGCTGGTCCATGGCGGGCTTGGCCTGTTGGGTCGCAAACTGGCCCGACCCGCCGGCTGGGTGCGGCCTGCCGGGAAACGCAGCCCGGTGTGCTGGCGCGGCTCACCAACTGAGTGGCCTCCAGCTCTCAAACAGCTCAAGAAGAGTCATTTGGATCTTCAATTAGTAGTTCCATGTGGCACCGCCACATGGTCCGCAGGACCCACAGGGTGCGGGTCGCCCTCCTGCCACGACTCCTTCATCGCAGCACGTGATGGTGCGTTGCCTCACCAACGTGGCTGACCAGTTGTCAGTCATCCCTTCAGGTCCGCTGCGGTGCCAACCGACACTTCCCTCTTCCACGGCCGGTGATCGCTGGCCACCACGCTGGTGTCACACCAGTGAATCTTCCGTGGGCCATCGGGTGAGCTCCGGTGGTCTGTTCTTCCTTCCGGACACACCTATGGTCCTCCTAAGATGTCGTTGTCGTTGCGTGCCTCTCAATTTCAAGGTTCTGTCATGTTGGAACAACCCAGCTCTGAATAACTCAATGAAAATAAAGTGACGAAGGGGCTAGGCCTTGTTTGTTTGGCCCGCGCCCTCCTCTTTATCATCATAACAAAGGGTTAATTATACATCACATAGATATTTTTTAAACCCCATTCAAATCCCCCGCAACAACCTCCTGAAAATTCAAGAACGAGGAATATAATTGATGGAATTTCTTGAATTAATAAACAACCCCTACCTCAAGAATCATTGAAGGTGTCACGGTTGTGGAAGGAGAATCCGCTCTTTGATGAAGTCATCGATGTTAATCGCTCCCAGTTCAATCCCTCCAACGACGTCCTAGATTCCATTTCTCGATGGTGGAAGGCATCGCATCACTCCTCCAGAGGTTCCTTACTTGGTGAAGCCATGAAAAAACCCCACCTTGAGCTCCATTTAAATAGACGGGGAAAAGGGTGAGTAATGCACCGAGGAATTAATGAGGTTCATTAATTAATGAACCTCTCAATTCCCAATGGTACGGTTACAAATTAAAGGATATTCAATCCATTAAATAGCTTGACAACACAGTGGTACCACCACTGCTACTCAACCACTAGAGAAAAATAAAATAAATTTGTCAGGTTATTTTATTATTTCTTTGTAAAGTCCAAAAAATTAACTTTTTCTCCCAACCTACTACGGTCGAATTGAAGCTTCCCTTAAGCGAATCCAGGTGCTACGGATTCAATGGTTCCCTCATATTTTTAATCCAAGTACCAATTCAAAAGATAGAAAATGTTGCCTGCGCGTTTACAGAATGTACCTTAAAAAAAGTTCATAAATTCATTCTGGGCACATCGGGCCTTGGAATCACACGCCGTAAATTTTTTTAGACTCATAATAATCCCAAATAATTTAAAAAAAATTACATGGAATTTCTAGGTATTTACAAATTTGTCCCAAATCGATGATCATCATGGAGTATTATGGATTGTGATAATTTTTTAACACTAGCATGAATAGAATCTTACACTCATTACAAAGGTTAGTATAAGTGATACGAAGAATAAATTCACGAGGTAATAAGTATAGACTTATTACTTGGGTCGACCACCCAAATCATATCTCATGGAATGTCATAAGGTCATTGATATACTTTAGGGTGTATGCTTATTATCAATCCTTCTTACCTAAGGTTAGTGAGATACAAATAATTAGAACCTTCATACTTTGATGCCATTATTATATAAGTCATTGTGACATATCTAATCAAATAGTGGTTAGTATGTTGTTAATCATGTTGTTGATTGAAGCATACCCCAAGTTAAGATTTTTTTAGTCATATGGTGATTAAATAATTTATCCCTTAATTGAATTAGACTGAGGAAATTCATGGCCATTATTATTTGAGTCACATATGATGTGTTCAACTATTTGTATGAGGTATATATGATGTACTCATCAGTTAAATCAATTACATGCGATATATTCATCAATGTGGTCAGCCTATTTTGAAGAATCAAGAAAATATGAGTTAGTGTATACTACATTGGAATTTTTTCATGTCTAGTGGTCAATCTATGTTATGTAAAAAGGGATTATTTATTTATATATATGATGTATATGATAAATATTTTGGTCAACATGTTCTTGTCGATATGTGAGTATATTTGATCAAGGTCACACCATAAACCTTAATAGCTTGATTATCATTGATTATTTTCTAGAGGCCTCTATTTGCTTAAATATATGAAATAGATATTTCATATTTGTTTTCAATGCTATTAAGGCCCATAGGGTTACGTGGTTAGGCCATTGGATAAGGATTATGTTTTGGGAAAAGTCACAAAGAGTTGTGAAGAATTTCATAAAGTTCTTTGGGATTTTAGTGAAAATGGGAGATTTTATTATTTGTTTGATTCATATAGATTAAGGATATGTTTCGACCAATATATCCTTAAGAAATATTCAAAGCTTAAGTTGGTTCCAATATATCCGGATGCCCATACAATGTAACCTAACACTGCATTGAACCCAACATAATATAGGCTTAGTTCATGGCACTACCACTTCACTCATGTACATTTTCATCAGTTATAAACTAAAGGGTTTGTTTATTCATAGATTGTGCATTCATTGAATAATTTCAATGAATGAACTAATGGGATGCAACATATGGGCACTATGAGATGGAACATGATACGTTTAATATGGATGATGCTCTTCATTATATGAAGTACATTGAGGATGGATATATATATATACATATATATATATATATATATTGGGATGATATCTTTATTATTATGTGTGACTAGTTACATGGGATTCTGCTGAAACTCTCTTCTTTTGGTAGCATTGTTCATCTCATAATGAAGAAGCTATAACTCCTTTGATATATGGGAATCTTTACAATATGATCATGGATTCAAAGGTTTATGTACCACCTTAGAGGTAGAAAGAATTCATTTTTTTCTTAGGTTATCTTCATTGAGTGTATAAAAAAAGGTAAAATATGGATTACTCGACACTGTAGGTATGCTTACACCCATAGTGTTCTTTATTTCCATGTATGTTTGATTCTTGAAAATATATCTAGTTTTTTTACAAGTTTTTTCACTACCAATGATCATGAAATGGTCCCCTAAAACACATCAAACGTATATTATATACTAGGAATGAAGATCTATAGATATCTACCTAATAGTTTTCTTGGACTAAGTTAGAGCACATATATTGGTAAAGTGCTAAAGCGGTTTAGCATGGATAACCCTAAAAAAGAGTATTTACCAATGTTTCATTGAAAAACTTAGGAATATTCAATATATTTCTAAATAGTTAATGATGGATATAATTCCTTATGTGTCTATCATGGGATCTATCATATATGTCATGTTGTATACTCAACCTGATGTCACTTATGTTTTGATCATTATAAGTATATACCAATCCAATCCTTGTGAGAGTCACTAGATTACTATAAAAAATATCCTAAAGTACTTGAGAAAAAAAGGATATGTTCTTGGTCTTTAAAGTAAAGTATGATAAATTTATAATGGGTTACACTAATGTAAGTTTCCAATCTAATAAAAATGACATAATATCTCAATATGGTTTTTTTATTTTACTAAAGGGTGGAGTTATGGGTTGGAAGAGTTCCAAATAACCCACCATAGAAGACTCGACAACAAAGGTATAGTAAATTGTGGCATCAGATACTGTGAAGAAAGCTGTCTATATCAAGAAGTTTATTTTTAAACTTGAGGTGGTTACTGGAATTGAGGGAGAACTCAAGCTTTATTATGGAAATAATAGATTGATTTCTTAGGACAAGGAACCTTGATCTCACCAAAGTACCAAACACATCTTTTGTAAGTAACATCTCATTCAAGAGATCATAGAGAGAGGTGATGTAAAGATCTTTTGGGTGGATATAAAAGAGAAGGTAGTGGTTCTATTGATGAAACCACTACCATAAAAATCATATGGGTCATATTGAATCTCTTAGTATAATATACAAGAGAGATTGTATGTGATGGTTATAAAATGTATCATGATTTTATAATAAAGGAAATATCTATTTATCATTCATTCATATGTACTAAAATTTATATTACATGAATAGTGGAATGATAATATCCCCTCAAAGTATGACTTTGAGTTTTCCCTAATTGATAATCATCATGGAGTATTATTTTTTATGGTGATATGTTAAGAATGGAGTGAGTATAATAATCATGAGATAATAAGTTGAGACTATTTTATTTGGACTAATCCACCAAAGTATAACATATGGGATGTCATAAATCATTAATATACTTAGGGTTGTGTGGTTATTATGAATCTTCATTATCTGAGGTTTCTGAGATAACTTACATGATAACCTTCACACTTTGATACCTTTCTTACACAAACCTTAAGTCTTAGCTAATTGGGGGGTGGTTAGGTATGTTGTTGATCATGTCGTCAATTAGAGATCAATCAAGATGGAATTTTTTCAAACCTACGATGATAAAAAACATCTAGACCTTGATTGAATTAGACTGAGGAAATTCATGACCATTATTAGTTGAGT
This sequence comes from Viscum album, assembly GCA_963277665.1. Classification (NCBI taxonomy): domain Eukaryota; kingdom Viridiplantae; phylum Streptophyta; class Magnoliopsida; order Santalales; family Viscaceae; genus Viscum; species Viscum album. The sequence goes on along the minus strand of OY728145.1, from coordinate 24,015,781 downwards.
AACAAGTGATGTGCTCAACTACTTGGATGAGGGACATATAATGTGATCATATTATATATGAATTACATGTGATGTATTCATTGACTCGGTCAGTCTTTTTCAAATAATCATGAATATATGACATGGTCTATACTAGATTGAAATTTTCTTTGTCTAGAGGTCACTTTAGTTCATGATAAAAGAAATTATATAGGTATATATTTGATGTATATGATATATATTTCGGAAGAAATTTATCATATAGAGATATGAGTATGTTTGATCAATAACACACTATAATACTTTATAGCTTGAGTACAACTAATTATTTTCTAGAGGCCACTCTCTTCTTACATCTATGAAATCATGATTTCATATTTTTTTTCTAAGCTACAAAGGTCCGCAGGGTTACACAGTTAGGACTTATGATAAGGATTAAGATTTTGGATAAAGTGTTTATTCCAAAATATGAATAGATTTTGATAACCCATATCCAAAGTAGTTTTTATAGATTTAAAAAGAGTTATAAAATTTTACACAAACCCCTTATATAATTTTAGTGCAAGTGGTAGACTGTTGTAAATGCACAAAAATAAGGATATCATATTTTATGATATCCCTAAGTTATATAGTGTGATTTTGGAATGTTAATTCTTAGATCATAGCATAATATTGGTCTATATCATAGTGTATGATATAAATTTGATATAACTTTCATGTATTCTGACACATATTGTTGATAGGTTTCCTTCAGTTATGAATCATTAACATGATTCATTTATGGTTATGCATGTATGTATAATCATTGAAATTTTCAATGATTATAAAAAATTAATGGTACTTTCATTATTTTAACACATATTGGATATCATCATATGTCATTCAATGATCAACTCTATCCATTTGATGAATAGATTCAATAAAAGGGGTGGGATCCACCTATTGGTGTGTGCATGTCACTAATAATCCAAAGTCAAATCTCTCTTCTCTTTAATCACCATTTTTATTTTAAAATAAGACACAATCACTATGATAAAACATGATTTTTTTTGAATATTTTTTTTATAATAATTGATATAATTTCCTCACATTGATCTTTATTATAAAATTTAATGGAAATTTTTTTTTGAGCATGAATTTTAAGATTCAATGAAAATTATGTTTTTTCCCGTTTAATTTCCCAAGAGAATTATTATCATAAAATTTTCATGGTGTGAATTTTAAATTGAAATTTCATGGTAGGAATATAAATTAATTAGGATAAATTTTTTATTAAGATCATGATATCTAGATCTTAAGTTTTTTAAGAGTTGGTTTCCTAGAACCAACTGGTTGTAATTTGATTACATGAATATTTAATATATTTGAATATTAAACATATTATTACATATTTTTCATTGTTCTGCATGACTATAGTGTAATAATTTCCTAGAGTATTTGTCGCATTGACAAGGTCATAGTAGTTCCCCGCTATGATGATAACCTTGAAGTGCTATGACAATATTCTTAAATATAGTTTTGTGGTTGGATGACATACTATAATGGGACATATAGTATAAATACCATTAGGTTCGAGTACTCATAAGCAGATGAGACTTCCTCTTGTGAAGTTCAAACATGGTAATCTCCAAGATAAGAGATTATGAGAACAAACCCGCCAGTAGGAATTCCGCATATTTTGGTTTCATCGGATATTCCTATCTGTGAGCATGTGTAATGACCTTTATACTTTAATATTATCATTAATAAGTTTCATGACTCATGCACTTTGATTTACTAACGAAAATTGTCATGCAGACAGTTGGCGGGAAGTATAGTACGTTGGGTGCATCATGAGTGGCATGTTATTAATGGATAAGTTGAGGAAAGATTTATCCCTTACATTTATAGAATTTGATATCTTGGACCTTTGATTGAAATAGAACTATTGTGCTAAATTCCATGGCCATGGTGTAATGATGAGTTTATTTCAGGTAGTCAAAGAATGACGTATCAAGCATAAAGGTTGATGAAACTATCATGAAACTAGCTTGATGAGATATTGAGACAAAGGGATTATATTACACAGTGATCGTTTGTATGTGGATGTTGTTGTTGCGAATTTAAGTTCTTTATCTTGGGTGCCTTGACCCATTTCTAGACGGTACTCTTGGACCTTAATCAAGTCTGCCTAATTCCAATGAGAAAGAATCCTAGAGGGTCACACGCTAACTGTTTTTGGTGGTCTCGGTTAAATTCTATTTGAATTAAATTAATAAATATTATTCTCAAGAAATTGGAATAATTTGATTCAAGTTAAAATAATTACATAAATTAAATAAATATTTATTCATCGAATTTTGGGTAAAATATATATATTTATTTTATTGAACATTTAATAAATAATTATTTACTAGTTTATAAATAAAATATTTATTTAAGAGAATAAATTATTTATTTATTTATTCCGGTGTTCAAAAAATGGAAGTGGAGTTCGAGCAGACCAAGACTAGTCCAGTAGTAAAATAATTATTTTCTAGATGGTGAATAATTATTTAACTAGTTGTCACAAATTAAAATAATAATAACGCTGATATTATTTTGTGACGTAGAATTTTATTTATTCCATTTTGCGCAAGTTGGCACACCATAAATAATGATGCGGTATTATTATTAAAACATGTGTTTTCTATAAGGTTATGAATGTATTTAATTGTTTTTACACAATTAAATATTGTAACCGAAGACCCATGTCAATAAATAGACATGTACATCTATTGTACCATGTATCGAACTACATGCCCCAATGAATTGAGAATTGTTGAGAAAAACAATTTCTCTCTTGAATCCTAGTCCCTCCCCTCTCAAGAATGAGAGAAGTTCTTCAAGGATGAAGAACAAGCAATCAAGAACGATCGACATAAGACACTCACTTCGCCGTGCTAGCATCGGAGAATGAGAGGTGTCAATCGGAGGCCATCGGAGCACGTGTTGATCACCGCTAGAGGGTAACTATTTTGGATCCTCACAAGAGAAATGAGATAATCTGGAAGGGTCATTCTGGACAATCAACAACATCAATTAAGAAAATACCAAAGATCCATGTATTATTTTCTTTATGAAATTAATTAATTAATTATAAACATGATGTGCAAGATCCTATATAAATGTTTTGGGCCTCTTATTTCTTTATCTAAATATTTGATTCTATTCTGTGGAGACTGGCGTTCATCATTGTATTGATCCTAGAATAATTATTGGTCATGTTAAAAATTAAAGTTGGGTACGGGCCCAACCGCACTTCCATTGTGCTTGGAACCTTCAAGTGGTATCATAGGGGTTGCATCATAGTTTATAATTATTTAAATAATTCATTGATGATTTATGGTTTAATAATTTAGTTTTTCAATTAAAGTTAATTATTCTACAAATCTGAATCTCAAGATTTGTTCCTCCTCTTTCGTTTCTTGTTCACCTTACAGAAATAATCCTTTCTTTTAATTTTGATTAAAATAAAATAGAAGATCTCATCCGGAGGTGCCAAAGGTTCATGGCCATACAACACCAGAATACACGGTATGTTATTGGATTCACACGTCATGTATCAAGGTTCAATGTATCAGGACTGGTCCTCCAAACCAAGTCATGTCATTAGAGTTTTTCTAAGTCTTAAAGACTTCGTGTGTTGACCAGGAACAGGTGGCACACAGTTTCTGGAATACACATTGTGTGGCCCACTGGACACGGTGTGTAGTCCCTACGGGTTAGGGTTGGACCTTGTACCCCATACACGGCTTTCCCGGATGGATACCATGTAATGTGGATACTACATGGCGTGTGGCCCACTATACATGTCATGTACTCTAAGGATTTTTGAAGTAAATATATATGTCATATCCCCATGCGCGTACTTCGGATGGATGGTGAATGATAGTACACATCGTGTAGTAGGAACTACACACCATGTACTCATCCAAATTATGCATATTTATTAAAATTTATTATTATATTATACAAACCCTTGAGACATGTACTATAGTGTAGGTGTAAATATGGGGCACAACAAGTTATAGGTGTTTTATATATATGTGTGTGTTTAATTTAACATCTATGTAATGTTCATTCCTACTCATTGGGTAGTTATGAATGGGAATTCACCGGGTTTCCTTCAAGGTAGAAGTTACGTAAAAAGATAATTTTAAATGAATTTATTTATTTAAAATTATTATGGATGAGAATCTCAAGGAAATTCAGAAAAAGGGTTTAAGATAAAAGGATTGATTAATTAAAGATGATAATTAATTGATTTGAGCGTGATTTATCTTAAACAAGAAGGATTAAAGAATTGAATGTTGGTTTTATTAAATGTGTAACTCATTGCATGTATGTGGGTGATTATGAGCTAGACCAAGAACTTTGTATGTGATTGGTTTCCTTTTAATTTATTTATTAAATTAATTTTTGTCCTGCAAGCCATCTCTCCTCATTAATATGTAGGGCCTACATTCCCATGGTTTCTTTTATGTAAAACCCCTTTTTACCCATCACATGTGTGTGAGTTTAAAAGCATATGTAATGGATAGAATTCCCAATCTAGTGGATATGGTTCAAGATGGAGCCAAGATGAAACCAATCCCATGAGATACAGAGGTGGACAGGTGGAAAGCTATAAACATGAACCAAAAAGGTTCAAGGTGTTTCTCCCCTAGGTAAGGGTTAGTTTATCAATCGCTAGATAAAATAACCATTAGAAAAGCTCATGATCAGACCTTTTACTTTATTTTATTTCTTTCAGTTGCATGGTTTATCATTATGGATGTGTTGTCGCGATCACATAATTAATAAATTAAACAAGCATGTATGATGGAACTAAAATAAACCAGGCTTATGGATAAATATTATCAAGACATGGTTAATCACTTAAGTAAGTTCTACTTAATATTAACAAGCATGTTATAATTATAATAAGCATAAGAGCTAAAATCCATCAAATAAAATATTAAGTCAGACCAAGCTTTCCTTTACTTGATTAAGGTAAAAACTCAATAAAACTATGTGTTTGACCAACCCTTGTTGTGATACTTACTTTTATATAGGAATTCCTTATGAAAGGTTTTAGGTTGACGCAACCATATTACATCAAGAGGGTTATCCCTTTCTAGACTTGGTGTAATATTGGAGGCAAGAGTTGATGAAATCCAAAGTTAAGATTTCAGGATTGGGGAGTCCACTCAATAGATCAAGGAGCTGCAAGCCCACAGTTGCCAAAGAATTTCCTATGTAAATACCTTCAAATAGCTTGACCAACCCTTTTTGGGTTATGAAAATGGGAATATGGATCCTTTCCACTAGAATTTCATGGAAATTGGACACTATAAGTTCAATGGTGAGGGCCATTGTGACTTGATAAAATAGTGGGAGACTTAATAAAATTAATTTATTATTTATCATAAAATATAATCAAGAAATTACTAATGATATGCTCTTTTAATTATAGAATAAAAATGAAAATCCCGTCAACCACAATATCTCTATGATCAATTATGGATAAATATAACATCCTCATTGATAGTAACTTCCAGGAATGCTTTATATTCCTTCAGGTTATCCTACGCCATAAACAGAAGTCTTACGTGTTGGAGTCAGCATTACCTGATCCACCTTCTAAAGAGGCAAGTGATGAGGATTTCTTGGTCTATGAGAAACATATGAATGATGTAGTCAATGTTCAATTTTTGATGCTATCATAAATTTCTAGTGATCTCATGAAGTCTCACTAAAACATGGATACGTATAGCATGCTTGATCACCTCTGTGTTCTTTACTATGAGAGTGTAAGACAAGAAAGGTTTGAGATCTCCAAGGAACTTTTTCAGAGTAATCTTGGATAGGGTTCCCTAGTTGGGCCTCATATATTCAATATCATTGGATACATTGAGTGACTGGAGGTTCTAGGGTTTAAACTCCCTAAAGAACTGGGCAATGATCTCATTCTGACATCACTCCCTCAGAGTTTCTCCAACTTTGTTGTTAATTTTAATATGAAAAACATTGAGAAGTCTCTATCTGATCTTCTTATCCTCATTCGCTAAGTGGACAAAGATGTGAAGTGTGACAATCCTTATATCCTTGTGGTGAATAAGAGGAACGGGAGGGAAAAGAGCTTTAATCCCAAAGCTTCTTCACACCCTTCCAAGAAAAGTAAGATCAAATGGGGGAAAGGGAATAGGAATTTATTTGTTTCGCATGTGGCAAGAAGGGCCGCTGGAAGAAGAACTGCACCCAGCCTAAGAAGCAAGGGGAAGCTTCAAGTGTGTTTGTTATCAAATGTAATCTATCTATTTCTACAAATTGGGTATTAGATACAGATTTTGGTTCTCACATATGTATCCAAATATAGGAACCAAGTAGATTAAGGAAGATTGACTGAGGGGAGGTAGATCTACGAGCAGCCAATGGATCCAGACTCGTTGTTGTAGTTTTCGGGGACTACCGCCTCACGTTTCCAACTGGGGTGATCTTAGTGTTAGAAGGTTATTATTATGTGTCGTCTATTACTAAAAACATTATTTCTGTATCCAGATTAGATATAGATGTATTTTTTTAAGTTTGGAAATTAATTTTTCTTCTTTTACAAAGATATCATTTGTTTTGGTAGGGTACATTTATACAATGGTCTTTACATGTTGCATTACACAAACCAAGTAATGGAAATTGATAACAAAGATACTTCACATGAATCATACCACACCCAACTTTAGCATCACTGGCTAGGTCTTGTAAATGAGAAATGCTTGAAAAAGTTACATCAAGATGGATATTTATATTATTTCGAACTAAAACCATTTGGCATGAGTGGGAAAGGTGAAAGGGAAAAGGATATTATTAAATTGGTTCATACCGATGTGTGTGGACCATTTCCAGTTGAAGCAAGGGGAGGGTACTCATACTTCATAACTTTTACTGGTGATTTTAGTAGATATAGATATATCTATTTAATGAGGTATAATTTGGATTCTTTTGATAATTTCAAAGAATACAAGAATGAAGATGAGAACCATATTGGTAAGAAGATTAAGAAAATATGCTCAGACTGAGGTGGAGAATATCTTAATACAGACTTCATTGATTACTTACAAGAGTTTGGGATTCTATCCCAACCCACTCATCCTTACACTCCCCAGTGGAATGGTGTGAGTGAAAGGAGGAACCGCACCTTGTTGGACATGGTGAGATCAATGATGAGTCATGCAATTCTTCCATTATCCTTTTGGGGATATGCATTACAAATAGTGGTGCACATACTAAACTAAGTACCAACTAAATCAATAAATGGTATTCCATATGAGTTCTAGAGTGGAAAGAAATCCATGTTATCAAATTTACATGTGTGGGGAAGTGATGTGTTTATTAAGGCCTCTTCAGGTAAAACACTTACACCTCAAGGAACAAAGTGTACCTTTATAGGATACCCCAAGGAAAAAAGGGGATATTACCTATACAAACCCTCAGAAAAAAAGGTTATAGTGGAAAGACACACCATATTACTTGATAGGGAGCACATCTCCAAAAGATATAGTGGGAGTGAGATAGACTTCGATGAAGTCGAGGCTCCAGGTACACAAGAGTTGGTACAGGAACATATTCCACAAATCCCCATGGAAGAAAGAACGGTTCCAGACACACAAGAATTGTGTAGGAGTAAAAGAGAGGTTAGATAACCAAAACGGTGTGGTTTTCTACTTACCAAGGATGGTGAATCATTATTTTTTAATAATAATGATCCTCTAACCTATAAGGAAGAAGTAAGTGGAATAGATGTTTCCAAGTGGAAAGAAGCCATGAATTCTGAAATGGATTCCATGTACCAAAACCAAGTATGGATTTTGGTATACCCTCTAGTTTATGTAAAGCCTGTTGGTTGAAAATGGGTATTCAAGAAGAAAATAGATATATAAGGAAAATTCAGCACCTATAAGGCATGACTGGTTGCAAAAGGTTCAAGCAGTGTCAAGTCATTGACTACGACGAAACTTTTTCACCAATTCCAATGATAAAATCCATCAGAATTCTAATGGTAATTTCCTCTTACCATGACTATGATATTTGGAAAATGGATGTCAAAATAGCCTTCCTTAATGGGAACCTTCATAAAGATGTCTTCATGACACAACCTGAAGGGTTTATGACTCCAAAGGATGCCAATAAGGTATTCAAGTTGTAGAAATCCATTTATGGATTAAAGAAAGCATCTAGGACATAGAACATTCATTTTTATGAAGACATAATGAAATTTGGTTTTATTAATAATGAATTTGATCCTTGTGTCAACAAATGGTTTAGTGGGAGTGAATTTGTTTTCCTAATAGTATATGTTGTTGACATATTACTTATTGGAAATGAGATATCAGTTTTAAAGTCTGTTAAGTCATGGTTGAATCAATGCTTCTCTATGAACAACTTGGGCGAGGCAGCGTATATTCTTGGGATCAATATCCATCGTGATAGATCCAAGAGATTGTTGAGCCTAAGTCAAATTACATACATTGATAAGATACTAATGGAAAATCCAAGATTCGGTTGTTTCTATCATTACATGGCATTAATATTTCCAAGAAAATGTGCCATCAGACACATGAGAAAAGAAAGATGATGACAAGGAATCCATATGCATCAGTGATTGGGTCAGTCGTGTATGCCATGCTATGTACTAGGATGGATGTCGCCTATGCATTGAGTGCAGTAGGAATATATCAAGCTGGCCCAAGTGACCTCCATTGGATGACATTCAATAATATCCTAAAGTATCTAAGGAATACTAAGGATATGTTCTTGGTTTATAGAGGATATCAGGAACTAGTCATCAGAGGATATGTAGATGCTAGTTTCCAGACTAATCAAGATGACATGAAGTCGCAAACGGGATACATCATCACTTTGAATGGAGGTGCAGTGAGCTGGAAGAGCTTAAAGTAGATTGTGTTCACAGATTCTACAGTATATTCCAAGTATATAGTATCTTTTGAGGTAGCTAAAGAAGAAGTTTGGATGTGAAGCTTCATCCAGAAGTTGGATGTGATACCTAGCAGTAAAGATCTCATCACATTGTACTGTGATAATATTGCAGCGGTGGCTCTCGAAAAAGAGCCAAGGTCACATCAGAGAACAAAGCACATACTTCATATGTATCATCTCTTGAGAGATTTTTCTCATAGAGGTGAAGTTTCAGTGTGTAGTATTTATACATAAGACAATGTGGCAGACCCCTTGATTAAATCCTTAACTCATTAGAAACATGATCATCATGTGAGGTCTAGCAGACTGAAAGTCGTAGGCAGTTGGATCTAGTCCAAGTGGGAGTTTGTAAGAGTTGGTGTCCTAGAACTAACTATTTTTACTTTGATTACATGAATATTTAATATATTTATATATTAAACATATTTTTACATATTTTTCATTATTCTTCATGACTATAGTATAACAATGTATTGGAGTATTTGTTGTATTGACAAGGTCATATCAGTTCCCCACTATGATGAAAACCTTGAAGTGCTATGAAAATATTCTCAAATATAGTTCTATGGTTGGATGACATACTATAATGGGACACATAGTATACAGATCTTTAGGTGTGAGTACTCGTAAGCAGATGAGACTTCCTCTCATGAAGTTCGAACTTGGTAATCTCTAAAACATGAGATTATGAGAACAAACCCACCAGTATAAATTATACATGTTTTGGTGTCATCGTATATTTATATATATTAGTGTGTGTAATGATACTTATAATTTAAGATTATAATTAATAAGTGTCACGAATCGCACACTTTGATTTATAGATGAAAACCATCACACAGACATTTGGTGGGAAGTAGGGTATGTTAGGTACGTCATGAGTGGAATGTTATTAATAGATAAGTCAAGGAAGGATTTTTCCCTTATATTTATGGAAGTTGATATCTCATCCCTTTGATTGAAATAGAACCGTCGCATGAACTTCCATGGACATGGTGTAACGACAATTTTATTTCAGGTAGTCAAAGAACGACGTATCAAGCATAAAGGTTGATGACACTATCATGAAACTAGCTTGACGAGATGTTGAGACAAATGGATTATATTACACAGTGATCGTTTTTATGTGGATGTCGTTGTTGAAATTTTAAGTTCTTTCTCTTGGTTGACTTGAACCGTTCCTATATAGTACTCTGGGACTTTAGGTAAGCCCGCCTAATGCTAATGAGAAAGAATCCTAGAGGGTTACACAGTAAGTGTTTTTGGTGGTCTCGGTTAAATTCTATTTGAATTTAATTAATAAATATTATTCTCAAAATAGTGGAATAATTTTATTCGAGTTAAAATGATTGCATAAATTAAATAAATATTTATTCACCAGATTGTGGATAAAATATATTTATTTATTTTATTGAACATTTAATAAATATTTATTTACAAGTTTTTAAATAAAATATTTATTTAAGAGAATAATTTATTTATTTATTTATTCAGGTGTTCAATAAGTGGAAGTGGAGTTCAAGTGGACCAAGGCTAGTCCGGTAGTAAAATAATTATTTTCAAGATGGTGAATAAATATTTAACTAGTTGGAACAAATTAAAATAATAATAATCCTGATATTATTTTGTGACGTGGAATTTTATTTATTCTATTTTACATAAGTTGGCACACTATAAATAATGATGTGGTATTATTATTAAAATCATGGGTTTTCTCTAAGGTTATGAATGTATTTAATTACTGTTAAGAAATTAAATATTGTAACTAAAGCCCCATGTCAATAAATAGACATGTATATTTGTTGTTCCATGTACCAAAATACATGCCCCAATGAATTGAGAATTGTTGAGATAAACAATTTCTCTCTTGAATCCTCTTACCACCCCTCTCAAGAATGAGAGACATTCTTCATGGCCGAAGAACAAGTGATCAAGAATGACTGACACAAGACACTTTCTTTACTACACTAGTACCCGGAGAATGAGAGGTGTCAATCGGAGGCCATCTGAGCATGTGTGGATCACTGCTAGAAGGATTCTAGTTTGGATCCTTGCAAGAACAATGAGATAATCTGGAAGGGTCATTCTGGAAAATCAACAACATCAACAAAGAAAATATCGAATATCCATGTATTATTTTTTTATGAAATATATTAAATTAATTATAATCCTGATGTGAATGATCCTCTCTAAAGGTTCCAGGCTTCTTTATTCTTTATCTGAATCTTTGATTCTATTTCATGGAGACTGGCATTCATCATCTTACTAATCCCGGAATAATCATTGATCATGGTAAAAATTTAAGTTTGGTGACGGCCCAACTGCGCTTCCGCTGCGCCCAGAACCTTTAAGTTTGAAGGTCAAAAAGTTTTCATGAATTCAATGTTGGGATGGATTCAATAAATTTTAAATTACCTCACCATTTGGTCCATAAATTTTTCATTCATGATTGTAATGGGATAAAGTTTTTAACTATATTAGAGGACAAATTCTATATGTGTCCTTGTTGGAATTTAAAACCCTAGACCACCCCCACTCTATTTAATGGAATTTTTCACACTTAGGAAGGTATGTACAAATATTTTTGAGTTTATTCTAAAGATAGTGGTTTTATTCCACCTATCTAACCATTTTTATTATATAATTCTCTGTGCAAGGATCTCTTCCAAGAAGTCGATCCTCTTCTTCTACTACTTCTTATTTATTTACTTTTGTTTTTGTAATCTCTTTAAATATTCAATAAAACTTATTTATTCCTTGATTACTATCTTTTTTTATTAGTGATTGAAACTAATATTGGAGATGATATTAGGTTATACCCTTTCAATCCTTTTCTTATGAAAATTATCTCCATGATAACAAATTCACCCATGGGATTGTATTTATTTTTATGATTGATATAATATTTCTCTTATTAGTTATTTATTTTGAATCCATATACTTAATGTAATTCACATAAATACGTTTAATGAAATGTTATTTCAATGTTTAAATCAAAAGAATGATTCGCACATGGCAGATGAGGTCGAGCTTGTGTAATTTGTGAGAGTGACACTTTAATTGTCAAATAAAATCATCTAGAGATCAATTCATAAGGTTATAATCTAATACCCTACTTAATAAATTAACATTTATAGATTGGAGTTGTAACCTTAATTTTCCACCAATCATATATTTTCTTTGGAACTACAATCAAAGTAGGGTTCTCTAATTTCAAATCCCGAAGTTAACTTGGTGTTAATTTGTTCCAATCTTTGTGGTCATATTTTCTTCTATAGGGGTTAGGTGTTAACAAATTATGGAACAATAATTTAATGAATTTGATCATAAGAGATAATGGTTAATGAATAATTAAGCTATATATTAGATTAGTCATAATCATTCATATTATTTTTTTTAAATTGTGTTATTTCTTATCTATTTTTTATAAAATCATTGAAAACCTCATATTTGGTTACCATTTTAATTTTTTTTCTTTGTTTCGTCAAACCTATTAAGTGTTTTTTAACTTATTTCCTCCTCTAGAAAATGACCCAGATCATCCATTGTGTTTCATGTAGTTAAATCACAAATATTTTGAGAGTATGTGAAAAAATACTCATCAAATCTGTGTCATTTCTTAGGAGGAAATTATTTTATTCAACCCCTTTTTAGATATTTTTTATTCTTATTTTGTTTATTTTTTTCTTCATCAACTTATTTTCTTGTCTTTATTTATCACCTCTTATTTTTTAGACCAAAAAATGAAACCACATTTGATGATATTGTGTTCCACTTATTTTGTTTTATTTTCTCTCTAATTAATGACAAGATCTAACCCTAATGTTCATTGTGAACTAGTAACTGAGGTTGAATGAATATTTAGGGATTGAATCAGACAATCTCAAAATTCATAAAGTTTCTATATTCCACCATTCATTATTTTTATCATATTTATAGTAGTGATTCTGGTAGCTCATCTCAAACAAAATCATATTCTCATAAAATGGATGCAAGAAACAGTGAATTTGAAAGAATCATTCAAGATTTAGTTGAAAATGATATTAATTATCAATAAATATGCATTATATATCCAAATCTCAAATCATGCTTTGAGATAAAATCTATGTCAAGATTTTATGGCCTCTCTTGTGAGGTTACAAATAAACATCTAAAATAATTCAATGTGTTTTTCTTAAATTTCAAACTAAGGAATGTCTCTAAAGACCAAATCAAATTAAGTTCATTACCATTTTCAATTGATAGAACTAAAAAAGATTGTATGTATTACCTATAACTTGAAGATGATTAATATTGGAATAATTTCAAATTAATTTTATTATAGAGATTCTTTCCAACATCAAGGACCACAGTAATTCAAAAGGAGATCTCATGACTCAAGCAAGCATAAGAAGAGTTGATGTTAGAGTACTGAGAGTAGTTCAATAAGTTATGTGAAAGTTTTCCACATCTCCAAATTAGTTAGAAACTCATCATCTAATACTTATAAAAAGGTATCACTCCCATGGAAGGTATCATGGTGGATGCTTCGGTGGGAGTAGAATTCATTGAAAAAATACCAATGGCTACATGATCATTAATTAACAATATGGCATAAAATTCCCAAAAAATTCATGATCATGGTACAATGGATATAAGGGGAGTATATCAAGTAACCCATTCTTATCTTTAAAATCATTTAATTGATACTGAGTTGGATGAATTAACTAGTATGGTGAGATAAATAGTCTTGGCTCAAAAAGACTCACCACCCACTAAAATAAAGATTTGTAGCATTTTCACCACTCCTGACCATCCAACAAATTATTTCCAACAACTATCACCTGCCACACTCTCTCGTAGGATAAATCCCTCATAATTTGATAGTTGCCTCATCTTCACTCTCTACAAAAGTGAAGAGGTCACCGATAATGATACAATTATAGACTATTTTTGATGGTCCTAAACCTCCATGTGCATCTCTAAAAATATGGTCATAAGCTATCAATCGTTATTGGCCTCTTGAATCACATGTGTCTAAGTCCTCCTACTTAGATCATTGGAAACCTTATTTTCATTTTTGGGCATATAAGCAAGCTCAAAGTTGAAGGATTGTAGGTATTCAACCCACCTTCATTTCCTGAGATTCAAGTCATTCTATTTAAATATATACTTGAGGATTTTTTGGTCTATTTATACCAAAAAACACTCACCTAGTAAGTAATGTTGCCAACAACACAAGGCAAAAACCACAGTGGCTAACTTGAGATTTTGTGTCGGGTATTTCCTCTCATGTGGCATCAACTGACGAGACTCGTATGCCATGAATCACTCCTCTAGCATCAAAACTATTCCTAGAGAAATACCTGATGCGTCAAAATATATTTTATAGCTTCTACCCAACTCTAGAAAAAACAGGATTTCTACTAAAGTTGGTCTCCCTCTCAACTCCTGAAAGGTTTTCTCGTAGGCATATAACCATATAAACTTCACACCCCTATTATTCAATCATGTAAGAGGTGATGATAATCATGAAAAGTCCTGTATGAAGCACCTATAATAACCATATCACCCCAAGAAAATCCATATATCAAATACATTATTTGGATTATCCTAGGAAACTACATCTCTCACCTTCTCTAGGTCAACTGATACTCCTGTCTCTGAGATAATATAACCCAGAAAGTGAAACTTATCCATCCAAAAGTGGAAATTTATAAGATTAGCATATAATCGATGTTATCTCAGTGTGTCTACTATGATCTCAAGATGTTCGACATGGTCATGTCAAGTGTGATAATAAACTAAGATATCATCCATGAATACTGCCACAAACCAATCCAGATATGGATGGGAAACTCAATTCATCAGTGCCATGAAAATTACTTTCTCATTCATGAGACCAAACAGAATAAAAAAATACTCATATAGACCATACCTCCTTTGAAAAGTTGTACAAGGTATGTATGAAGTTATAACATGCACCTGATGATAACCTGATCTCAGTTTAATCTTCTAGAACACTTGAGAACATCAGAGATGGTTGAAGATATCATCAATCTAAGGTAAAGGATATCGGTTCTTAATTGCCAACTGGTTCAACTTCTAATAATCCACACATGAAAAAGGGTTATATCTACCTTCTTAGAAAAAAGTACCAACGAACCCCATGGAGAAGTACTAGTTTGTATAAACTCCTTAACTTCCAAGTCATCCAGATATAAGCTATCAATCTAGTTTGTCATCCCATCCAACCCATGGTGCTTGGGTCCAGCTCAACTTTCCTAGAAATCTCATTCACCATTGTGAATAAACACTCTACCCACTAGTGATATGAATTCCACCCTTCAGTGATATCACTAAACATAAGTATGAAAGGGAACTAACCATTCCATCCTAAGAATGATATCAAACCTTGTAATCTCAGGGACAAAGAGGTCCCATACAAATTGACACCCACCTATCTCAAGGGGCACTCCCTACACTGGAGTACAATCTTTGATAATATAACCAATAGATTATAAAGTGTCATCATGCCATAGGGTAACTAAACATTGAACCCAAGGCTATCCAAAATAGGCACAGATATGAATCTATGAGATGTACATGTATCGAAAAGAGTAGATACCAACATAGAGGCTACTAGAATAGTGCCTCTCACTATAAAAGGTATGGCGCTCTGCTTCTTAGGTATCTGCTACATTGTATACATCTTGACTGAATTGTGGCCCTATGAAATAGCCTAACTACCCTGAGCATTTCCACTCTACTGTTGCTAGTGTTTGGCTACCTCATCCATGACCACCACCTCAACCTGACCGTCCAGTCACACTCTATATCCATGCCTGAAGAGAATCTATTGACCCCACTACTGAACATGGAGTCAATGAAGACCCTCTCTAACTAAATTCTAGAGAAAAGTCTTAAAACCCGAAATATATGGACCATATTGTCGTAGGCTCATCACTTGACTGGGTTTCTTTCACACTGGATCCTCATGTGCCTCTACTTCCCACACTGATGACAGAGAACAGAGCTACCATCACTCATGATCTAGCTGGTATTCCCATCACAAGAGACCTCAAAACTTCAATTCCTACCACCAAACATGGATCTACTGGGTTGATAAGCTGACATATCCTTCTTTATTCCACTAGCTTCCCCCAAGTTATGTTCAGTAATCAGTGCCTGGTTTACTATTTCTGATACAATAATAAGCTGAAAAAAACTTACATTTGATTGGATGTCATACCTGATACCATCCTTGAATAGATTAACTTTTGATAACTTGTCACCTGATAGAATAGGTGAAAAATGATGGAAATCTATAAAACAGGAAGAATAATTCATGACTAATAATGTGCCCTACACCAGATGTATAAACTCTCTGGCTCTGTCATCCCTCAACATCTTTGAATAAAAATAAACATAGAAGGATGTCTAGAAATCCCTCCAAGACATATCCTGATGATGATCCATCTAAGTAAAAAATCCCATAGTCTCTTGGAAGAATCCAAAATTATATATATATATATATATATATAGAGAGAGTTTCACTCTCATCTTAGGAGGCATGTCGAGATGCTCAAAAATCAAAAGCATGGATTCCATCCATGACTATGAAACATGTGGTCTGTCATCCCCTAAAAATGTGGGCGGATGCTACTACTGGAACTCACATTCCAACTCTTCCATAGACAAGGTAGGACTTCGTTCTCCCTAAATATTCTGCATGAAACGTAGAAATCCCTCTCAAAACTAGCCCTCAGCACCCACATCAGGCATAATAGGCAGTGTCGTAAAAAGCACTGCTTGAGGTTCTATAGGTGGCCCAAGTACCACCACCTCTAGAGCATGGTCATCTCCACCCTCATAGAACACAAATTTAGATCATCCTAGTGGAATATCTCTACAAATTCCAAGTGAATACCTCAGATAGATTTTGATAACAACAAGATCATAGATATATAAACAAGTCAGGATCAAGCCTTCCTAAACATTAGTTACACCCCTCTACCTACTCCTAAAGTTAGGTCTGGGTGACATGAAAGTCATCAGAATGAAATAGATACTACCTACTTCCCACTACTAAATTTTTATCAGGTTCAAGTTCTCTACTATAATTTAGGGGTTTCAAAAAAAATCCTTTAAATTATAATTGGAATCCCCATTTAACAGCAACCATTCATTCTTGAATTAAAAGTTCATTCTCATTTATATAGAAATTATCTTTGAAAGATTGAACTATATGGATCACCATTTCCAATATATAATGGCTCATACACCATATGAATTGAAGTGTGGTGTCCATTTAATCCCAACCACTCATTTATCAAGTCCCTGCATGAAATTTTATCATAATTTCATGGACATGGAAATAAAGGCACCAAAACATGCTGAAATAAATGAATGCAGTAATGTAAATGTGGAATGGTATAATTCATGAAATATAAATCATGAAGTGACTACAATGATGCATGATGAAATACTTTCTTTCTATATCAGGCCAAGGGTAAAAAAACATAGTCAGAAGGAACATCAAACATCAATTGAATCACTCAATGATTCAATCAAGGAAACTATAATAAAAACAATCTATAACAACATTTCCCATCCTAGGTAAATTGAATTTTCCTTATATATGGGTTAGATAATCCCAGGCACAAATCATTACCAAATTTCATCACATTCCTAATATCCTATCTAATATTTCCAAATGAAACAAAAAATAAAATAAACTCTTTTGATGCCACTTTGTGACATCCCGGACCCGATTCGCTCAACAATAACTGAACCCAGTTGATCACATAGCCTCAATAATAACTCCTCATACACACTACTACAAAACACACTTTTAAAAGCACTAGAATCGGCATTTATCAATGATATAAAAGAACTGATAACCTTAGTGCAGTTAAAAGTCCATCGCTTTTATGAGTGCTAAAAAATCACTGATAAAGAGTATATTTATCAGCGTAAATAAAAGTGCTGATAAATCATATTGTTATCAGCACTTTTAAAAGTGCCAATAAAAGACCCCATCTATCAGTTCATTTATTTAGAACTAATAAATAATACCTTTATCAGTTCTTTTAAAAGCATTGATAAATGGAATCTTTTATCAGTTCTTCTATGTGCACTGATAAAAGTATGATTTATCAATGCTTTTATTTGAGCTGATAAAATTATTATTTCTCAGCGCTTTTCAATGTGATGATATAGATAGACTTTATCAGCACTTGTATAAGCACCGATAAAGGATTCCTTTATCAGAACTTATAAAAACACCAATAAAGGATAGATTTATCAGGGCATTTAGTAGAACTGATAAAGGTGAAAACTGTAGTGTGATGCTGCATCACACTGCATCACCAGAAATAGGTGCAGTGTGATGCAACAACACACTGTAGAAACAGCAACAAAAATTACCAAAATAAGATAAAAATACTAAATTTAAATGAAATAAAATTTATAACACACATACATGAAAAATAAAACACTATTATAGAGTATGTTAGTTGTTTTTTTGATTAAAATTAATGTTAGTTTTGAATAAAAAAGACGCACTTGGAGTCATATCAGTCACACCGTGCGTCGAATTGAGACGCAGCTGAATGATACACATTCCAAATGACTCATGGATTATTTTACTAAAGTATCAAAACAATCAGAATTCATTTTGATGGGTTATGATTATGTCAGTTGTTTTTTATTAATAATAATGTCACTTTTGAATAAAAAAGACACATTTTGAGTCATACTGGTCACACCGTGTGTCGGATAGAGGTTCGGCTGATCCCTACATGTCACACATAAAGTATGGATCCTTTTACTAAAGTACCAAAACAATTCCAATGCATTTTCTCAATTTTGAGTTTGTCAATTGTTTTTTTTACTAAAATTAATGTTGATTTTGAATAAAAAACATGCACTTGGAGTCATACCAGACACACCGTGTGTTAGATTGAGGCGCTAATGAATGATACATATCCCAAATGACTCATGTATCATTTTAATAAAGTATCAAAACAATAAAAATGAATTTTCTCAATTATGAGTATGTCAGTTTTTTTTTTATTAACATTGATGTCACTTTTGAATAAAAAAGATGCACTTAGATTCATACCGGTCACACCATGCATCAGATAGAGGTTCGAATGATCCCTACACATCAAAAATTATGTATGGATCATTTTCCTATAGTACCAAAACAATCCTAATGCATTTGCTTAGTTTTGAGTATGTCAGTTGTTTTTTTACTAAAATTAATGTCAATTTTGAATAAAAAAGACGCACTTGGAGTCATATCGATAACACCAGGCATCGGATTGAGGTGTGGATGAATTATACACATCCCAAACGACTCTTGGATCATTTTTCTAAAGTATTAAAACAATCGGAATTCATTTTTTTAGTTATGAGTATATCAATTGTTTTTTGATTAATATTAATGTCACTTTTGAATAAAAAAGACACACTTGGAGTCATACCGGTCACATTATGCGTCAGATAGAGGTGTGGATGATTCTTAAACATCACAAATGACATATGGATCATTTTTATAAAGTACCAAAACAATACAAATGTGTTTTCTAAATTTTGAGTATTTCAGTTGTTTTTTTACTAAAATTAATGTAAAATTTGAATAAAAAAGATTCCCTTAGAGTCATACCGGTCACACTGTGCATCGGATAGAGGTGTGGATGATCCCTATATTTCAAAAATGATGTATAGATAATTTTCCTAAATTACCAAAACAATTTGAATGAATTTGATCAGTTTTGAGTATGTCAGTTGTTTTTTTATTACTAAAATTAATATCAATTTTGAATAAAAAAGACACACTTGGAGTCATATCGGTCACACCATGCGTCATATTGAGGCGCAGCCTAATGATACACATCCCAAATGACTTATGGATTATTATAATAAATTATAAAAATAATAAAAAATGTTTTTTATCGGTATTTATTATTTCAGTTGTTTTTTTGATTAAAATTAATGTCAGTTTTGAATAAAAAGATGCACTTGGAGTTATATCGGTCACATGGTGCATTGGATTGAGGCGCAGCTGAATGATACATGCCCCAAATGATTCATGGGTAATTTTACTAAAGTATAAAAACAATCAGAATGTGTTTTCTTAGTTTTGAGTATGTCAGTTGTTTTTTTTATTAAAATTAATATTAGTTTTGAATAAAAAGATGCACTTGGAGTCATACTAGTCACACCGTGTGTCAGATTGAGGTGCGGATAATTCCTACACATCAAAAATAACTCTTGGATCATTTTACTAAAGTATCAAAACAATATTAATGTGTTTTCCTAGTTATTAGTATGTCAGTTGTTTTTTTATTAACATTAATTTCACTTTTGAATAAAAAAGATGCACTTAGAGTCATATAGGTCACACTATGCATCGAATAGAGGTGAGGTTAATCCATAAACATCACAAATTATGTATGGATTGTTTTCCTAAAGTAATAAAATATTCAAAAATGTGTTTTATCAGTTTTGAGTATGTCAGTGGTTTTTTTTACTAAAATTATTGTCAATTTTGAATAAAAAAGATGCACTTGGAGTCAGATCGGTCACACCGTGCATCATATTGAGATGTGACTTAATGCTACATGTCCTAGATAACTTATGGACAATTTTACTAAAGTATCAAAACAATCATAATGTTTTTACCCAGTTTTTAGTATGTTGGTTGTTTTTTTATTAAAATTAATGTCAATTTTGAATAAAAAGACGCACTTAGAGTTATACCGATCACATTTTGCATTGGATTGAGGTGCAGATGATCCCAACATATCAAAAATGACATATGGATCATTTTATTAAAGTACCAAAACAATAATAAAGTGTTTTCTTAGTTTTGAGTATGTCAGTTGTTTTTTTTACTAAAATTAATGTCAATTTTGAATAAAAAAGATGCACTTGGAGTCATACCAGTCACACCGTGCGTTAGATTGAGGTGTAGATAAATGATACACGTCCCAAATGACTCATGGATTTTTTTCCTAAAGTATAAAAAAATAAGAATTATTTTTCTTGGTTATGGGTATGTACATTGTGTTTTATTAACATTAATGTCACTTTTGAATAAAAAAGAGGCATTTGGAGTCATACCAGTCACACCGTGGGTCGGATAGAGGTGAGGATGATCCCTACACATAAAAATGACATATGGATAATTTTAAAAAAGTATTAAAACAATCTTAATGAGTTTTCTCAGTTTTGAGTATGTCAGTTTTTTTTACTAAAATTAAGGTTAATTTGGAATAAAAAAGACGCACATAGAGTCATACCAGTCACACCGTGTGTCAGGTTGAAGCGTGGATGAATTATACGTGTCTGAAATGACTCATGTATCATTGTCCTAAAGTATTAAAATAATCATAATGTGTTTTCTCAGTTTTGAGTATGTCAGTTGTTTTTTGATTAAAATTAATGTCAGTTTTGAATAAAAAGACGCACTTGGAGTCATACCGGTTACACCGTGTATCGGATTGAGGCATGGTGGAATAATAAACATCTCAAATGATTCATGGTTTATTTTCCTAAAGTAATAAAACAATATTAATTTATTTTCTTAGTTTTGAGTGTGTCAATGTTTTTTTATTAATATTAATATCAGTTTTGAATAAAAAGACACACTTGGAGTCATATCAGTCACACTGTGCATCAGATTGAGGTGTGAATGATCCCTACACATTACAAATGACTCATGTATCATTTTCCTAAGGTATCAAAACAATTGTAATGAATTTTCTCAATTTTGAGTATGTCAGTTGTTTTTTTGATTGTCATTAATGTCACTTTTGAATAAAAAAGATGCACTTGGTTTCATACCGGCTACACCGTGTATCTAATAATGTTGTGGATGATCCCTACACATTAAAAATGACATATGGATAATTTTTATAAAGTACCAAAACAATATGAATGTGTTTTCTTGGTTTTGAGTATGTCAGTAGTCTTTTTATTAAAATTAATATTAATTTTGAATAAAAAGGATGCACTTGGAGTCATACTGATTACATTGTGTATTGGATTGAGGAACGGTGGAATGATACACATCCCAAATGACTCATGGATATTTTTTATAAAGTATGAAAATAATCTAAATGTGTTTTCTCAGTTTTGAGTATGTTAGTTGTTTTTTTTATTAAACTTAATGTCAATTTTGAATAAAAATACACATTTTGAGTCATACCGGTCACACTGTGCATCGGATTGAGGTGAGGATAATCCCTACACATCAAAAATGACATACAGGTCATTTTCTTAAAGTACCAAAATAATCCAAATCAGTTTTCTTGGTTTTTAGTACGCCACGTGTGGTTTTTACTAAAATGTCATTTTAAACTGGAAAGACACACAATAGATCTTATCTTAAGTGACAAGTGTTGTGCGCACTTTTAAACAATTGTTCTCAAACATATTCATGGTATGATCCTTATTATACTTCATTTCCCAGCAATTTTATTATTTTCAAGTCAATGCTTCTTATCCTCCTCTGCCTCGGTCTCCACCTCAGTCTTCACCACTGCCTACTCCTCCACATCAGTCCCCGACTCCGACTCTACCTCTATCTTCGCCTCCACCTCCACCTTCACCTCTGTGTTTTCCCAACAATTTTATTATTTATTGGTCAGTGCTTCTAAACAAATTTCTTTCCTCCATTAATATTCTCCTTGATAAAGAGATCAAAAATAATATATAAGCATTTTGACACTAATACTTCACACCCCAAATATCTTTTGAAAGTCATAACTCAAAATAGATCAGAAATATAGCATGTAATCACCTAAATTTGTTGTTGGTATACATTCTGAAAAAAAGTATGTTTCCCACTCATCTCTAAACAAATTGATTTCTTCTTTTGAGTAACTCTTTTTTCAGCAATCTTGATAGTACTAAGAAAATATAAAAAAACAAATGATTATGAAACATATTTAATGAAATTGTAATTACCTTCAGAAATTACCGGTTGGGGGATGTTGGTCTTTTGATGCTATATGATTTCTATCATAAATTTTCAAACATAATATCCATAATCTTTTTCATTATCTTGTTTTGGGCGTTGTATAAACATTGGCCAAAATAAGTAAATTGTTTTGAAATGTTTTGATAGTTAAATATTTATATATATACCTTAATTTGTTTCCATTTTTAGTAACCCATAGGATTTATCTTTTCAGGAACTGACCTCATGCCATGATTTAGCATGTATTTAGCGATCGTCCTATCATAACAAAATTATCATTAAAACATATATTGAATATATAATTTGAATTTTATCTATAAAATGTTGATTTTAGTGTATTACGTGCAGTCGGTTGGTTGGAAATCCATGAATTGAATCCAAAAAATAAATATTCAGGGTGTCTATCTTGACTGCTATCAGCATCCAGTGATTCTTAAAAAAACAAAAACAATTAAGTAATGAAAAAATTAAAAATATATTTTATGTGATTAGATCTTAGAGTTTTACCCTTGCATTGTAGGAATAAAAAAGATTCTGTCATTTGATATTTTTTTATTAAACACTTTGAGTAAATCATCTTTTTTATTCTCTATTTCTTCATTTTACAAATTAATTTCTATCGTAGAAATGATACTGGTATTAATGAATCCAAATTGTTCTTTACACAATATTCCCTTTATATAGTTGTAATATAAACACCTATACAAAATATGAATAGTTATTAACTTTAATAAACATATTTGCCTCACTATTTGTACAAACATATTATAAAAATGTACCTTATGTATGTATTCACAATTGAGATGCCTATCCATTCATGCTTGAGAATATCATTTAGAGACTCAAGACCAATTTCATATGTAATGGAAGATCCAAATATTTCTTCTTCGTAATGAATGTAAGACATATATTTATCTTTAAATGTGCACTCTGTATAAAGTTGTAATGTCAATAAATGTTTCTCTGGAACTAGTGGAGAGAAGGTACTCTCGGAATTTTGTTTTGTTTTCTTGGTCGATTCAATATATTTTCTTGATTCAACGTTTCGTTTCTCCACTGCTTTATCCATCTGTAATATCATATTTCACTTCAGACCTTTTATCATAAATTGTTACATGTTTTTTATATGAAAAAATTTGTTAAAGACCTACCACATATATCTTTATAAGATTAAACAGCCATGCTATAAAAGCTCCAATATCATCTTCGACCGTTTTAATATCTAGATCATCAAGTGGAATAGGAAACTCAGCAGTCGGCTCATAAGCTACCTTAATCCCCACTATCATGTAATCTTTTGGGAGGTGTTGATTGTATAGCTGGTCTCCTAGGATATTATACATTGTACCTCTCACAACACGGTAGTATGTGGGTGTTGATAGAAAAAAAATCACATACAATTACACCCTGTATAATTTATTAATATAAAGTTATCAGAAGTTGTTTGATTCACATTTAAGATAAAGAGTAATGAAAAAATTGATTACCTCAGGTAAGGTTTTGGAAGGATGACTATCCTTAAATCTAGTGGGATCATTTGGATCATGTGCAGATCTTTTCTCCACTACTGATTTTCTTTGATATTTTCTTATACATTGGTCTTCCAAACCAGACCGCAAAATAATATCTTGCAGTGAGTCTATTTGTGTTTGCATTCATCTCATCATATTATATGTATCTTCATATGGTTTTATTAGGTCCACTAGGTTAGATACCCTGATAGGGGGTGAATTGGGGTATGACATATTAAAATAACTTCTCATATTGATCTTGTTTCGTTATTAGACAAAACTCTCTTCTCTCTTTTTCCCGGTGCAGAGTATGAACAAATATTAAACTATGCACAGGACAGATAAATTTTACTTGGTTCACCCTCACTGGGATACGTCCAAGGAGAATACACCGACGATGTGCTGATGTACCAAATCCACTAAAATCACACTACTATTTACAAAGTTCAGAGTGGACTCACTGTCCCTCTTGTTTTACAACCACTCACAATATGAAATCCCACTGCTCTCTCAACTAAAGTGTGCTCACTCCTTCTTCAGAAGATCCACTCACAGTTTAAATACTTTTAGGTCCATTTATTATCACAAATGAATTCATATTCCTCTGTATGTAGATGCTACGTTGAAGTCCAAATTTCACTCGTAGATTAATCTCACCTTGCACCAGATGTACCGGGAAATCTTCCAACTTTCATGCATCCCTAGAATGACTGGCATGCTTCTCTAATCCTAGAGCACTTCTCTATTCCTGGAACACAAGTGTCACCTAACCACTTGTGTGACACTTCTGTCACCAACACAGAACTTGGGCGACTCACACCCTTTTAGGCCTAAACCAATATTGGCATGCAACTATCAACTGAGGCACAACTTATGAATATCTTTATACTTGCACGACCAAACCACCACTTGCACGACCAAGCCTAATCATGATAATGGATCTTGAATTATATCTAAGTGCTGAGATTATATAAAAATGAGGAGGGTTATCCCTCTATTTATAGGAATGTTGGTCACCCTGAGTGTCTCATGCAAGCCTCCTCTTGGTGCGTAAGTCCAACCACCTTAGCCTTTGTCACCCTAGTCACTTTGCGCACCCAAACAAAAACTTGGGCTCCCCTCTTTACTTTGCCATATTTTGATGTCCTAGTCATGAAAAACATATGGTGTACAACTTTCCAAGCCTCAAATAACCTATCGCACAAGTCCCTTTTCCAAAAACACTTTTCTCCATTTATCGATTTTGAGGCCCAAAAATTTGGCAAACACTGGAAAATGGACCCACGTTATATCTTCTCTTTTTGTACTGCCTCCAGATCATTGATTCCTTTGTTTAGGTTCTTTTTTCAATCATGGATTATTAACAACATCTCCTGAACTCAACAACTCACCATGTAAACCCCCTTTGTCAACAAATTTAACATCGTGGTTTGCTTTGTCAACAAACACAACATAGAGGTCTGCTTTGTCAACAAACACAATCACTTCAAAAATGATTCAATGATACCTTAAGGTATTTTTTCCAAAAAATCTCCCCCTTTGGGTTTGTTAAAAAATCTACCATAAAATGATACCAAATTAACTTTTTATCCACCATTTTCCTCTTTCAATTCTTATAGTGATCAAATATTTTCTCATCACATACTCTAATCCCACATGAGCAATGCTCAGCATGATAAACAAGAGTAAATGAAAATTTAATCAATGAATCACTTCATTTCTGACACAAATTTTTGATACCAAATTGATACCAATTGATGATCATTGGAAACCTTTTAACACCATTCCAATGTCACTCTTATGCTTTTATTGTGGTCCTTATCTTGTCATGATATCTATGCTTTGATCGATCACTTATAGCATCATCATATTTAATACTCTCCTTCTTCACTTCTTGGGTTATTTTGTTGTCCAAGCTAAGATCTATCTGATCACTTAGAACACCACATACTCCCATCATGGTGCCCCCCTATCATCTTCTTCACCTGTCTTGATAAACTCCCCCTATCTCGCTACACCACCTATCAGCTTCTACCCATATATTTGAAAATGACATTGTCTTCCTTCTATAGCCACAGTTTCTCCCTCTTTAGGAGTCACTCTTTCTCCCCCTTTGTCAAAGAACCCAAAGTTCACTCCTTTGTGGTCTGTAGTATATTAGAGAGAACAGATTAGTATAGTAAGGAACACTGATATAAATCAAGGAGAGGGGGTGCCACATCCACACTTTTTCAAGTTCAGGGAGTCGACTGGACTCCCTAAGCCAATCGATATCTCTCAAAAGCTTCCTTGGGTAAGGCCTTTGTCAGAATGTCGGTAACCTGTAACTTTGTAGGCACATACTCTAACTTCATAATTCCCTACTCAACCTTCTCCTTGATAAAATTATACTTTATCTCAATGTGCTATGTTCATGAGTGATGGACAAGATTTTTACAAAGATTTATAGCACTTGAGTTATCGCACTGAATTCCGATTGGAGACTTCACTTCAACTCCCATATCATCAAGCCACTGCTTCATCCACAATAATTATGTGCATGCTTGAGTGGCCTCAATATACTCAGCTTCCACATTGCTTAATGAAATGTAATATTGGTTCTTTCTTAGACAAGAAATACACAATCCACCAATATAGAAAGCACCTCCTGACATTGATTTCCTGTCACCTGTTGAACTAGCCCAATCTATATCAGTATATCCCAATAACTTTGACTAAGATTTGTCATTATATATCAAGCCAAAATCTACTATGACCTTGATATACCGACGTATTATTTTCACTTAAAGCATGTGGATTTCCTTGGGATTACTTTGATATCATGCTTCTTGGCATGTGGCCAATACAATTTCATGCCTTTTCATGGTCAAGTACAGTAAACTTCCAATAATTTTCCTGTATTATATGATATTAACTGCCTTTCCTTCATCGTCTTTTGACAGTTTCATCCAGATATCAATCAAAGTCTTCATTTTCTTGTAATTTTCCATCCCAAATCTCCTCAGAACCTCCTTGGCATATTTGGATTGAGAGATAAATATTCCATTACATCCTTGTGTTACCTGTAAACCAAGGAAAAATGTTAGTTCACCAATCATAGACATTTCAAACTCATGTTTCATGAATTCAGAAAACTCTCTACACTGTGCTTCATCTGATCCTCCAAAAATTATATCATCAACATATACCAGCACCATCTTCCTTTTATTACTATCAATGTTTGCATATAAATTGTAATAAACTCCACCACATTGGAAACCAAGATTCTTAAAAAATTGATCTAGTCTTGAATATCATTCTCTTGGTTCTTGCTTCAACCCATATAAATCCATCTTCAGTTGATACACTTTGTTCTCATCTTCATGAATGATAAAACTATATGGATTCTTAATATACACTTCATCTTCCAGAACCCCATTTAAAAATTCTAACTTTACATCCATCTAGAACACTTTGAACTTTCATGGAACTACAATGGCCAAGAATAATCTGATTGTTTCTAGCCTTTACATAGGTGAAAATGTCTAATAAACATCTATACCCTCTATCTAGGAGTATCATTTGAACACTAGTAATTATTTGTTTCAAATAATTGTGCCATCTTCATTCATCTTGTTGTGATAGACCCATTTAGTTCTGATAACATTCTTATTTGTTGGTCTTGAAACAATCTCCCATGTCTAATTTTTCTAAATCTGATCTTGCTCTTCATTCATAGCTTGAACCTAGTTTTCATCTTTAGCTACATCAGCAAATCATTTAGGCTCTACCTGAGATAGGAAATATGCATTCTTTAGTTATTTCATTCTTCTTGTTTGAACTAGATCTGACTGATCATCAATGATATTCTACCTGTCAATTTCAGCTCGACTCCTTGGATTTTGTGTAGATACTAATTTTGCTTCCTCATGCTCATCATCAGTATCTTCTTCTGAATCAGCATCATCAACTTCTGCTCCTCCGGTGTTAATTTTATATTCATCACTTTCATTGAGAAATTGTTCATTGTGTTGTTGAGTATTCTCTCTATTTTCCACAATAGTGACATCATTTCTCTCAACTAATTTTCTCACCCTCTTGTTAAAGAATTTGTATTCTTTGATTTTTCCTGAGTAGCCAAGGAATATCCCCTCATCTCCAAGTGACTCAATTTCCCTATGTTTCTCCTTTTTTGAGAATGAATCACTTACTTCCAATGATTTGAAAGAATTTCATTGTTGTCTTCTTTCCATACCACATATCATATGAAGTCTTTCATTCCTTCAGACACAATAGAGACCTATTAGAAATGTATACCGATGTCAATACTGCTTCCTTCCAAAATTTCTCTAGTAGGTATTTTTCTATAAGCATTGTTCTTGCCATGTTTTTCATGATTCAATTTCTCCTTTCAACTACTTAATTCTTATGGGGAGTTCTTACTAAATAAACTTGATGCCTTATCTCATGTTTCTCAATATATTATTCCACCTGGATATTTGTGAATTTTGTACCATTGTCTATACGAAACTTCAGAATTTTTTTCCCAAGAATCCTTTCAAATTCCCTCCGATATTGTTTTAGGAAACTAAACACATTGGACTTATAGGAAATGACAAATACCTATGCCATTATATTGTATTCATCAATGAAAAGAACATAATACCTCTTTTCGTCAATTTCTCTTGGCGTGATATTCCTACAAACATCAGCATGTACCAATTCGAGTACTCTTATTGACTTCTGTTCCTTTGCCATATACATCTTTCTGATGATCTTCCCTTTTTGGAATGCATCGCACATGTGAGTATGATCCCATGATAGCTTGGGAAGGTCTCTATCTGCATCACACTTTACCAAATCTTCTAGGGATAGCTAGCATAGATGACCAAGTTGTTTATTCCACAACTTTTTTTCTTCCTCTCTGGATAAAAAACACATATCTTCTTCTCCACTTACTAGGTAGAGATTCCCCTTTGTTCTTTTTCCCTATATTATCACTATACCATCTCTTACCTTGACGACACACATCTTCTTGGTAAAAGGTATTGAACTCCCTAAGTCACATAGTTGACTGATGATGAGCAAATTGTGACTGAGACCTTCTACAACCAAGACGTCAACACGTCTTATTTCTTTACCCCTAAACCTATCCTTTCCTGATCCAATTATCTTCAGGAATTCATCGTTTCCAAACTTGACAACTAATTATTTTTCATATTTTATGCATGTAACCATATCCTTATTTCCTATCATGTGAGACATGCAACCACTATCAAGGATCCATACACTAGAACGGTCTGATGCTTTAAGGAATATTTCAGCAACCACTGCCTTCTCTACTCTCTTCTTCTTGGTCCATATTTTTCTCTTCACACTCAGAATAGATTGAGTCTCCTGATATTTCTCAGAGTATGATGGAATTAATTCATATTTTAAATCTACAAATATATTTTTCATTTTCAACTCACCTATTAGTTCATTGATCTACTTCTTGCGAACATTTTGATTATTCTTTGGTACATTTCTCTGTACGGTCGATGTGCAGTATCTAGCCATGTTCTCAAATCCTCTGCACCAAAAGCAGTGTCCTTTGAAATATGTTCTATAGAACCATTCTCTATTTTGAGGTCACCTTTGTTCTTGTGCCCTTCAGTATATTCTGGTTATAGAACACAAATTTTGTGAGTGTCCCATATTTCCACAGTAATAACACCTGATAAAAGGTACATTCTTACGTGTCACTTCTGTACCACCAATTTTTCCTTGGGTTCTTTTAATTTTCTGATTTTTCTTTGTACCCACATCAATTTTCATTTTCAGAACAGGTACTTGCAGTCTGACTTTAACCCTGACTTCTTTCTATTTTTGATCGAGCCCTAAATTATCCTTAACATCTGAGCTCTATTATTTCTTCTATCTTGCTGAACTACTAGTCCCTCTTTTATCTTTTCAGTCTTCTGAATGATCTGCTTTCTCGATGTCACATTGGGGGTCAAGAATTTTTCTTTATCCTTCACTTTTTGTCACAGACTGACGACTTCTTCTTCAATTTATTCAATATGCTTGACTTGATCTTTCAATTTTCTATTCAATCCATTGATCTCCCTTTTCTGTTCTTCAATCTTGATCTTATGTCCATCAACCTTTTATGATCTCTCTGGCCTAGAAGACTTAAGGTTTTTTATTTCTTTTACCAACTCAGACTTCTCTTCTTCTTGATGTTGCGTGTAGAGTTTCGCATCATATACCACCTTATTGTATTTATTTGTTTTTTCTCTCCAAAAATCTATCTTTAAAAGATCTACTTATAATTCATCTTCCATGTCGACTCTTCCTTCAACTTATTTTTCTCCTTCATTAGCTTCGGTTTCATCCTATTTCTAAGAACTACCAACAACTGCCACCATAGAATTCTCTCCACGATCTTTGCCGTTCTTCATCTCTTCAATATCCTCAACCTCAGACTCATCTGAACTATCACATTCTTGTGAAAGAAGGTTCTTCTTCTTAAATAAATTTCTCTTTAACTGTTTCTTGCCTTTCACATAGGCTGAATACTTCTTCTTTGGAATTTTGGCTTCATCGACATCATCATCTTCTTGGAACTTTTTGGGGCACCTTGTCTCAAGATTTCCAACCTTTCCACATCAAAAACAAGCAAGTTGAAGTTTCCCTTTAAACTTTCCTTTTCTTATTTGAAGGTTTGAGGAGAGGAATGAAATCACCTCATTTGTATCTTATTCTTCCTAAGAGTCTTCAATAGTGAGCTTCTTTGTGGATTTGAATGCCACCTTTTTGGATTTCCCCTTTTCCACATCATCACTATCATCATTTCACATTTCATATGCTATAAGGGTATTATGCAAGTTATCCAGTGTCATATCTTTCGGATCCTTGTCTTTTAATACTAAAACATTTATATTGAAGCGAGGTGGAAGTTTCCTCAAGATTCACTTCACAATCTTTATGTCTTCAATGAATTCACCAAGACCTTGCATGTCTTCCACTACAACATTTACCCTATTAAAGAATGCATTGAAAGACTCATTCGGGGTCATTCTAAGATCTTCATACTTGTTCCAAAACACTTATAGATTTTCTTCTATGACCTTTGAATCTTCTTATTATATGTTCAAAAAATGTTCCCACATGGCATGTGATTTTTTTCATGACATCACCTTTATATAGATAGCATTGGATAGGGCTCCCCCTAAAGCATTGATTTCCTTAGCATCAACATCCAATTATCTTCACTCAGGGTCTGACAAATAACTACTGTTAATATCAGTTGTTATACCATGCATTACTGTTGTAAACACATCCATTCCCAAAGATCTGAAGTAATTTTGAATCCAATTCTTCCATAGCTGAAAATTATTCCCATTGAAGATCGAAATCCCTTTATGATTAGTGACCTCCATTTGAGAGAGAAACATTGATACCAACATTTCCCTCTAATACCAATTATTAGGTCCACTAGGTTAGATACCCTGAGAGGGGGGTGAATGAGGATATGATAGATTAAAACAACTGCCCCTATTGATCTTGTTTTGTTGTTAGACAAAACTCTCTTCTCTCTCTTTCCCATTGCAAAGTATGAACAAATATTAAAGTATGCACATGACACAATAACTTTACTTGGTTCACCCTCACTAGGCTATGTCCAAGGAGCATACACCGACGATGTTCCGATATACCAAATCCGCTAAAAGTGTACTACTATTTACAAAGTTCGAAGCGGACTCGTTATCCCTCCTAGTTTAAAACCACTCACAATATGAAAGCTCACTGATCTCTCAACTGAAGTGTGATCATTACTTCTTCAGAAGATCCACTCACAGTTTAAAGACTTTTAGGTCCCTTTATTATCACAAATTAAGGCATCTTACTTTGTATGTAGATGCTCTATTGAAGTCCAAATTTCACCTGTATATGAATCTCACTTTTTACCAGATTTATCAGGAAATCTTCCAACTTTCATGCAGCCCTAGAATGACTGGTGTGCTTCTCTAAGCCCAACGCGCTTCTCTATGTCTGACATGAAAGTGTCACCTAACCACTTTCTCGATAATTCCTTTGCCAACTCATAACTAGGGATACTCACACCCTTTTATACCCAAAACAATATTGGCATGAAACTATCAACCGACGCACAAGTTCTGAATATATTTATACTTGCGTGACCAAACCACCACTTATGCGACCAAACCTACTCATGCGACTGGATCTATAATTCTATCTAACTTTTGAGATTCTGTAAAAATGAGGAGGGGTAGCCCTCTATTTATAGGAATTTTGGTCACCCTGAGTGCCACACGCAAGTCTCCTCCTAGTGCGCAAGTCCAGCCACCTTAGCCTCTATCACCCTAGTCACCTTGCGTGCCCAAACCAAAACTTGGGTTCCCCTCTTTCATTTGCCATGTTTTGTTGTTCTAGTCTTGAAAAACATACGACGTGAAAATTTCCAAGCCTCTAAGAACCTGGTGCGCAAGTCCCTTTACCAAAAACACTTTTCTCCATTTGTCAATTTTGAGGCCCAAAAATTTAGCAAACACTGGAAAATGGTGCCACCTTATATCTGCTCTTTTTGTACCATCTCCATATCATCGATTCCTTTTTAAAGGTTCTTATATTAATCATGGATTGTCCAAAACATCTCCTAAGCTCGAAAACTTTCCGTGTAAACCCCAACTGTCAATAAATTGAACATTGTGGTCTGCTTTGTCAACAAACACAACATGGAGGCCCACTTTGTCAACAAACACAATCACCTCAAAAATGATTCAATGATACCTTAAGGGATTTTTTCCAATAGGTTTTATCTTCTAGAAATATGTTTGAAAAGAGGCTCCAAAACATAATCCTCTAACGTGACCATATTGTTCAGGCCGCTTCAAAGATACTAAGAGTCACTTTTCTTCTAGTACGGTTGTTACTGATTCTTGTGCCTAAACCATATAAAAAATATGAACATACTTATTTTATATAATATTGTTATAAATCATAAATAATTATAATTATTTCATACTTATACTTTCTTCCCATACTTCTTTTGTGTTTTCATCAACTAATATATCATCCTTATTTACACAAGTGTCCTTCTATAGAACATGACATGGGATGGAAGTGGCTTAAGATTTAGATTCAACAATCTACATATAAATAATGGAACATATGTTATTTCATATCACATAATTAAAATTTTATTATTGATTTAAAATAAATACCAATTTCTTCTCCAATGAAGCATACCCCATCCTTCCTTTGTGATAGGGGTACACTAATTTTGATACACATTCTTTATTTTCAGCACTCTTTTTTTTCATAAATTAACAATTTTGAATCAAGTTAGATAAAATAAATAATTTCAAATAATATATTATCGAACACAATTCACCTGAAATGATTTCACATTATGAAGATTTCTGAAAGTAATCCATGTTTGATACTTTATAATGTCCGCATAACAAAGTGGTGGGTGGGGATTTATTTTCCCCTTATCATCCCTAAGATGTAACTTTTTCTGAAGAGTCTGGAAGCCTATTTGGGTTTTTCCAATTCCCATTAGAACAAATTTCTTACAGCAATATTATAAAATAAACTAAGTCTGCAATGAATAATAAAAACTAAATCAAGTTTTCATTATATATTTTTTCAATAAAATAGAGAAATTATATTGTAACATTACTGTTATATCTTTCCAAAGGATTTCCTTCGTTATAGGTTGGGTGTGGCACCATGAGTCAATATCAATTGGCACATTCATCCTCATTATGACCCCAAGATAACTAATGAATGTTGAATTGTTGGGGTCAATAGGTTGGCCGTGTTGATTCCAACCAACCTCAAATTTTTTACCCTGACTTCTTGCCTTGATAATTTTATTCAAAGCTGTAATGATGTGTCATTGTTGTTTTTTTCATTTTTTTCATCAACATGTTGTTGATCCCCTAATAATTTTGCAGTTCCATCATCAACAATCTATTCTTTCTTGGGATTGGCAACATCTTCATGTTCAGAATCCATTTTCTGCATAAATAGTTAAACATTTAATTTGTCTTGAATAACAAAAATGCAATATACTCCATGCATAAAATTCCATAATTTCATGCATCTTGCATGAAATCTTGAACAGAGATATAATACTTCAATACTACAGTACAACTAACCTTAAATACCTTTATTTAATATGTCCTCGGATGCTTTATTGTCTTCTATCTCTTGATGATGGGAGGAAGGCTAATTTGAAAGAGGGAGTACAATCCATCATCAAGAGATGGAAGATAATCAAGCGTCTAAGGATTAAAGTGTCCTAGGAACCAAAACTAATGGAATCACTCAAGAAGTCTCCTCAATTGATATATAATAGCCATATTCTATGGATGAACAAATAAATCCTTCACATCATAATATATGATATTGACATAATACAAAATGACATTTATTTATTCGAAAAACTAATAGATTAATACATTGTGTCCTTGAAGAACAAGTTTCTGATACCACTTATGAGTTTTAGGGTATCATCCTATGATCATTAGAGGGATAAAAACCTAAAAAATGTCCGATTTATCTCAAGGATAAATGTGAATGGAAACAAAGAAAATAACACCTACATCATACTTGTAATATAGTATTAGTGGAATCCATCTTTAATCTTTAATGGGATATATTTGATTTATAACACTAAAGAAGCAAACAAATTATTCTATCCTTTGAGGATATTACACTAACCTTCAATCATAAAAATATTCTTGAGGACCCTCGATCACCGAAGGAGTGCTAGCACCTTAACCTAGTGATAAACAGTTATCAAAGAAGAAGAGAGGTTTGGCTATGAAATGCAACAAAGGGTTAATTACAATAGGGGGATCGTATCTCTATTTTGTGCATTTTGGACATGGATAAAAATTATCATGACTTATAGGACATAAATATCCAAACCATAAAAAGTATATTTTAATCAATTTTTGTTCTCTCTACAGTTATTCACCATGTTAGATGGATTTTTAAATTATTTTTTTATCCTATAAATTAATTATATCTCTATTTTGATTAGTAAATCTATTAATAAATCACATCTCATAGTTTTCTTGATCAACTATCCAACCATGGATAACTCACTTACTTTTGGGAAATACACTCTTTATATGTTGTTGTGTATTTCAAAGTCTATTTACCCAATGATTTCTCAACTCTATCCAATCTAGGAAATTTTTAAAATATTTTTTGTGCATACTTTTCTCACCAAATAAATTCCCAATCACTCTTTGTAACCCATGATTAAAGTTTAATAATAATTTTTAATTAATTAAAAAAACAAAACTCTCAAAACATGCATCACTAAAATAATTTTTTGGAATGTGACTAATTAATTCAATATATTTTTTGAATTCAATAAAAAATTATTCATAAAAATCATAAATCTAAATAACCCATTTATTGGTTTAACAATTTACATGAATAACCAAAATCCACAAAACATGTTTTAATGTTTTTTACACTTACCTTGGTCCTTATATGTTCATCACCCATAAATGAGGGCCACAACTTAGTATCCCCTAATCCTTAAAAAACCTCATAATTAAGCCTTTAGAATATATAATCTAGTATATAAGATGAATTAAATTTGATAAACTACCTAGATTTTGGAACCCTATATTATTCAAATGAAGAGAAAACTGAGGGGGGATAAGAGGTCTCCTTGTTAATGTCAAGAGGAGAGTAAACCATCTATGTGTGTTTCTAGGGACAAATGGGTTGGATAGTCAAATACAAATGAAAGGGGAAAATGATGAAATAGAACCACACTCATTGTATTTCAATAGAGGCGAGAAGAGATGTAGGGTTCGTCGTGTTTAAGAACATCGCAAAAATGCAAAAATCGAAACCCAATGCATCAAACAATGATAAAGGAAGAGTAAACATACATTGGATTCTAGCCTTGATTAATCCAAGGGAACATAGAGGAGTCATGCCGGTAGTAGAGGAGTTCCGTGAGAGCTTGAGAATTGTGAGTGACTGATTCGCGGTTAGGGTTTTCTTAAATAGATTGGGGACACTTTTAACAACGCTTTCAAAAATGTGTTGAAAAATATCCCTTTTATCAATGCTAAATTTACAAGCACTGATAAAAATGTCTTTTATCAGTTTTTTTTTAGCGCTGATAAATCTCAAGCTTTATCAGCACTAAAAAAGCCCTGATAAAGACATATTTATTAACACTTATAAATTTAGAACTGATAAATATATCTTTTGACAGCACTTAGTTAGCACTGATAAAGATTGATCTTTATCAGCACTACAAAGGCACTGTTAAAGATTTTTAATTATAATTATTTAAATAACTTTATTATAATTTTATACTTATCTAAATATATATAATTAATTTATAATTATATAAATACTTTAATAAATATTTATTATTTATTTATAATAATTACTAATATAGTAAATATACATTTATTATTTATTTCTAAATATTTATTTTACAAATATATTTTTAACATTATTAATGGAAATATAATCTTAAATACATGCATTTTAAAAATGAGTGAAATTGAATAATTCAAAATGAGTATGCTTTAAAAATATTGAAAAAATGGATAAGTTTCCTTCATTAAATATAAGTTATTAAAAAATATGGATATATATATATATATTGAAGTGGATGAATACATATTGAATATACTAAAACATAATATATATATATATATATATATAATAAAAATTGATCAAATTCAAAAATAAAATAAAAAATAAAAAACATTAAAAATGAATACCCTAACTATAGTATTAAAAAAAGTGACCGATTAAAGACATAATATATATTAAATGTATCAGATTATAATGAAATTATAAAATATACTAAAATTTGAATAAATTACATAAATATTAGGTGTATGTGTTTCTATATATTGCGTAGATATATTTATGTGTGTGTTTTTGTATACAAATGCATTAACATGTGTGTGTGTGTGTGTGAAATAAATGAACACACAACGTTTAATATAGGTTAAATTGAAAAATAAATCAACATTAAAAATGAATAAGACATTAATATGTTTGTAATTAACATTTTATATATATTATACTTATTCATTTTATATATCTATATTTAATATATACTATTTATTAATATTTATCATCTATATATATGTATATTAAACTTATTCATTTTTATCAATAGTTATTTAATTAATAAAATGTTTGATATTTTTCTTAAATTACTCATTTTATTTATATTTGTTTAATAATTCATTTTATTCTGGATTTTTACCAGCGCTAAAAAAGCGTTGATGAAGGGAAACTTTTATCAGTGCTAAAAACACGCTGATAAAGGACACCTTTTATCAGTGCTATAAATGAAGCACTGATACAAGTTTCCTTTATCAATGTTAAAAAAATGTTGATAAAGGTTAACTTTTATTAGTGCTAAAAAAGAAACGCTGATAAAGGGTTCATTTTATCATTGTTTTTTTATCGCTGATAAAGATGAACTTTATCAGCGAATTTTTTGAGCACTGATAAATGTCAGTGCTATTATAGATGAGTTTTGTAGTAGTGACACCAGAGGCTACCGACAAGTAATGAGGGTCCATGGTGGAATAGTGAGAAGACTATACCCTCATGACTAGAGTGTAGCACAGCGGTATAATCATATCAATCAATAGTGGAAATGTAAGAATAACTAAGAAACTGAAGAATATACATCCATCATATAAATAACCAAATAATCTCATCCGATAGTTTCATGTACAAATGATGATCATGGAATGCTATACAAAATATATGTAATACATAGAAACAAGCATCTAGTACAACACAAGTACCAAAAGTACAAAAGACCAAAAAGAACTATCTCTCGATAGCATCATGAGTCATAGCCCGGTCATGTGCTCCCCTGATCCTGTGCCAAAATCAATCAAGCAGGTGCTTTCCCATGTGCCTACCTATATCCATGAAGTTTTTTTGGGTACCCAACGGTGGCCCGAACAAGGTGTGAGATAACACTTAATAGGTCACCACCAACGGTGTCTATAACAAGTCCAATCCATGCATATAATCTGAAGTAGTTTTTATATATAATAGTGGTAAAATGATAATAGTACAGGTGATAATGATAGAAGTAATACTACCCATTCTATCAAGACTCATTGTGATCAAGAAACTATATCATAAGGATTATCTATAAATCATGTCAAGCAACATCAACGGCCTAGGCCATGTAATCATGTATCAAGCCTATATGGTCCAGGGTCCAAGGAGTAGAAATTTCAAAGGTGACCGATTAAGTTAAGTACAAAAATTAAATATGATCCAAGGAGTAAAAATGTCCAAGTAATTATAACATGTCAAGTAAACTAGTTAAACTGGATCCTTGGAGTGGAAATGTCCTAGGCATCCAAGTAAGTCATGTCCTTGGAGTAAAAATTTCCAAGGCATCATATCATATCAAGTAAATCAAGTAATTGGATCCAAAGAGTATGAATTTCCATGGCATCCAAGTAAGATAACTAAATAGGATCCAAGGAGTGGAAATGTCCAAGGCATCCTAATATGGTCATCAGATCCAAGGAGTAGAAATTTCCAAGCCATCCTAAGTAAATCAGATCCATGGAGTAGAAATGTCCATGGCATCTAAGCAGGTCTTTGATGGTATACTGCGAACCCTCCATCATCATTATAACCATTTCATTAATCATTTCATCAATCAATTCATTAATCCCCTCATAATCAAATACAAACCAAGGGATTACTCTTTTCATAACTTTCATATACAAATAACAAGGCGCTTTAAGGTAATTACAACCTTTAATAATTCTCTGAAATACCATATTCGATTTCTCAAATTACACAAGGAAACCAATGCACCCCAAGGTTGGCATAAAAACAGTCAGGAGAACCCACCCCATGGTCATTTCAGGTTGAGGTCAACTACCACTAACCTTATTTAAGAGTTTCACAACATGTCATATACATGAATTTATCATTTAACTCAAGGTTCAATTAATTTAGGAAGCATCGCCCGGAAAGTCTTGCATGCGGTATAATGGAAACAAGGTATAAAGCCACCAGAAAATATGGAAAGGGTATAGACCACCTACCTTATGCTCATAGAAAAACACTTGTCCAGTCTCAGCCTCTGATTCGGCCTGGATCTGAAGAAAATGGAAGAACGGATGAACGCCCTGAAAACAGGACATAAGATCCCCCACTAAAATAATTTTTCTAATAGTAAGGAAAACAGTGAAAGGTGAAATAGGAACGAAGAACTCACTAGCACACATCCAATTAGACCTACGTCTCTTGAATCGGAGACTGGATGAAGAAGTTCCTTCAATCCTAGCTTAGGCGTTAGGAAGCTCTCAAAGGAGGAGGAGAGGCTGTGCATGGGAAATGATAGGAGAAAGTGGCTTAGAAAATATAGACTTTAAGGGGAAATGGTATTTTTTCACTTTTAAGTGGTCGCACGGTTTGGCTGCATGGTTAGCCAAACGTGCACCCCCACTATCCAAGGAGCACACCCTGCATGGCCTGCAACGCACAATTAAACAAACTGTGTGCAGCCAGTGTGCACCCTTTGTCTCAGACTTGCACGGTCCAAACCTCCCTTGCACGACTTGGATAAATTGTGCGTCACCCCTACTAGGACACACAGTTATCACTAATCGTGTGCTAACTATGTGCCTCTGTTGTCGCCTCCAAAAGTCGGAGTTCTGAGCTCTGAACAAGCCCCATGCACTCTTGATTCTTTTGTGACCCCACTAGGCACTTCCATAAGGATAAAGTCAAAGAAACCAACATAAATTAAAAGGTTTCATAACTCATAAAAAATTTAGGTTCTTAGAGTCCTATTGATTTTAGGGGATGTCATTTTGAGTAGCTTTTTTAGGATTTTTATTATGTGTTTTTTTTTCTTTCAAATTTTTGTTTATCAAAAAATCAAAAAAAAACATTAAAAAACAAAAAAAAACATTTCATATGCTCATTACTTCCATGAAACCTATTGAAAATGCATATTTAATTATTCTAATCCCGTGGGAAGCGTGTTAAGCATGGGAAAGTTTTTATCATTAGTGGTTGATTTTAGAGAAAATGAAAGTTGGTTACTGATATGATTGCTTGTGTCTTTATGAAACCTTTGAGATTTTGATAGCATTCTTTGTTGGGATTTTGTGGGAAAATTGTGTCATTTAATCTCTCCACACAACTTCACACACAATCATTACTTGTGGGTTTTTATTGCCCAATTGAAGGTATATTCAAGTCAAGTAATTTTTTCTAGCTTACAATAATGGTTTTTCCATACATTCGTTTATCTTCCGATCAATTTCATTATTGCACCAGATTGACATATGCATGTGTATCTGATATCCAATTATTGTACGCCCTCAAAAAAACCAAAAACCAAAAACACCAAAAAAATTACAATAAATAGAAGAGTGATAAAATGTACAACATATGGGGATATATAGGTCGGGAGCTTAAGGTTTGGCTACTGAGAATGTTTAAGTGAATGAGTTTTGAAATTTGATTGCAAAATATGTAAAACAGGTTCGGTGGAAAAGAACTCGGTAAGAAGAAATTTTTTACTTAACCTGTATTTATTGAATAAAGGGTGGAGAAGAGCATGAAATGGTTGGCACACACACATAGGGGGGAATTTGTGGCATAGTGGACTCATAACTTGTTTCAGCCTGATTACTACCATTAGTCTCAATAGATTTTGTTTTGATACAATTTATAATTCAGTGACTTTCAATTTTATCAGGAGTGCAAAAGGTTAAGTGTGGAGGAGTTGATAAACCATGTTTTTGTTGAATATTTTGTTGATAATGATTTATATAATTTCTCTCACATGGAGTTTTATTTGATGATTTAATGAAAACATGTGTTTTGAGATTGAATTTGAAAATTCCATAAAAATTCTAATTTTTCTTATTTAATTTCCCTAGAGTATTATTTACATTTTATGTTATGGGAATTTTGACTTGAAATTTCATGGACAAATTCTACATTATTTGGGATACATTTTTCATTTAGATCATGATATTTGGATATCTTGTTTGAAGGACGAAAAGTGGCTATGAAGTCAATGTTGGGCTGGATTTGACAGACCAATTGTACCTCACCTCGCTATTTGGGCCATAACTTTTCCATCTATGCTTGGAATGGACTGAAATTTTGACAGTTTTTCAAGAACTCAATTTCATGTATTTCATTCAACCATAGTGATAGCTAGTTCACAAGGGAACTCATTCAAAAATGTGGCTCAAAATGGAGTAAATTTTGGAGGTAGATTTCTACATGCACCCTTGTTGGCATTTCAAACCCTAGTCTTCTCTCACTCTAATGGCATTTTTCACACTTGGGGAGGGTTTGTCGTGGCTTTAAGAGGGTGTGGCCGAATAGGGTGGTTTCATTCCACCTCTCTAACCATTTGGAAGAAAAAAGGCTTTGTGCAAGGATCTCTTTCAAGAAGGCATTCATATTCTTCTACTACTTATTCATTTATTTTCTTTTGTGATTGTAATCACTTTCAATCTTTAAATAAAACTTCTTTGTTCCTATCTTTCCCGCATTTTCTTCTATTTCTTAGTGTTGGATCTAAGAGTGGAGATGAGAAGTTATATCATTTCAATCATTTGATTATGCAAATCGTCTCCATGATGACAAACCATCCATGGGGGCATAATACTTTTTATAGTCGATCTAATTCTTACCTCTATTAGTTGTTTTGAATATATGTACTCAATGTATTTCATAAAAATATGATTAATGGAATGAGTTTGTAATGTTTAAATCACTCAAACAATTCACAAATGGCATGCGAGGTCAAGCTTGTGTGATTTGTGAGAGCAATACTTATCAAATACAATCATCTAGAGATCGATTCTTAGGGTTC
Source organism: Viscum album (assembly GCA_963277665.1). Taxonomy (NCBI): domain Eukaryota; kingdom Viridiplantae; phylum Streptophyta; class Magnoliopsida; order Santalales; family Viscaceae; genus Viscum; species Viscum album. Next base: position 23,973,435 of record OY728145.1, on the reverse strand, counting down.
GAATCTAATCTCCATACTAAAAAAAACTACATTTCTAGAGTGCTATCCTAATTGTCCACTGATCATAAGTTGTCTTTTGGACTACAATCAAAATAGGGTGTCACAATTGGGAAATCTTAAAGTTAGCTTTGGGTTAATTTGTTCCAATCTTTGTGGTCTTCTGCAGAGTTTGATGATCAACAAATTAGGAAATCATAATTGAATGAATTTGATCTCAAGGGATAAAGATTAATGACTAATAAAGTGGAAGATTAGATCAATTATAATCATTCATAGTCCTCTCGTTGCGAACGAATCCCAGGCTGATGTACCATCCATGGAGGAGAACCTTTTTAGTTGTCGCTCCGTGATCCCAATCAAGCATATCCATCACATTTGAGAGAGATGGAGCTTATTGTGATCAAGATACACTTGTATTTTATGCTCATCTAACATGTTGGTTATGTAGATGATAGATTGGCTTTTTCCGCTACTTGGATCATTTGATGATTCTCTAAAACACATCACAACAATGAACTTAAAATATCAAGTCACGTAGAATAAAAAGATTTGTAAATCGGGTTAATTGTTTTCTAGCCGAAAGAATTGTGTGAGTAATAATAAAAATACCAATCAATTAGATGAAAAATATGATTTTCATTATGTTGAGAGAACTTTTAAATCAAATGAAGGAGTATACGACAGGATACATGATGAAGGCATACCCCAACAAAACAAGTGTAATTGTATATCTAACAGTATCATGACACATTAAAATTCAATGTATTATCAGACCAACTATTGAGGCACCAATGTCAATATCAAGAGTACTATGCAAGATCCTGGTAAGAATTGAACCTGACAGTATATTCTAACATAGATTTCTCTTAAATTTTTCATAAACACAATATAATCTCTATGTTTGTATTCTTATATCCATGGTAAAGGAATGGGGAGGTTAAAACCAAAATGAATAACAGATATTAGAAAAATAAAAGTTGTGAGAAATGTCAAAAAGAATCGAGAGAAACTGTGACATGAAAGAAAGAGCTGGTAACATGACTATATAGATGTTGAACAAATCACTATAATCATCCCGAAGGATGATACATAACCTCAAGGCAGCTGATGGCCAAACCTAGACCTGTCATTACTGAAACACTCACAAACCTCTACTTCCTGTTAACTAAAAAAAAACTCAAACTAATGGTAACACCTGTGAAAAGGCTCTAGCTGTGGCGATGATCTCACCACCACTGAAAGCACCAGTAAGTGTAGCGCTTCATCATCACAGGTGTAAGCTTTTAACTGAAGCCTTAATGCTCTGGGAATCTCTGAAGCAGACGAAGTGCACTAGCGTCATCCCATTGGGGTACACCGCAAAAACCGAAGTCCCTATCTTCTTATTGCAAAGACAGCACATACTCTCACTTCCAATCTTCACCACAGTTTTCCTCTGCTTGTACAGTTCATCCTTCACCTATACCATATGCATATTTGAGTAACTAATTAGGCAAACGAGAAAATGATCCGGCAAATGGTTAAACACAAATGCATCACTATCTGATGGCAATGTAAAGCATTTAGAATAGTAACACAATACCCTAATCCACAATGGATTGGAGATAAGTGATACAGATTGAACAAAGGCATGAACCCTAGTCAAAACTACCACCCATATGGTTGCAAAGACCTTATACTGAGCAACATATCAGATTCTGTAATGCAAGATTCCCTGCATTTTCGCCACAAAACGGCACAGTAGCAGAATGCAAGGAAATTTCATTTCTCATTATGCACCAGAACATTTTCATGCTCATGGACCGATAAAGCTTGCCAATGGAATAAATGCACACATACCTGAATATTCTCACTCTGTCTTAAACCCTTTATCACTGAAAAATTTCGAAATGCCTCACTAGATTTTCTTAGAAGAGGACCGAGAAATTGAATTAAGCTCTGCACATGACAAAAAAAACATGAACAAACCCTTTGCACTGGGAGATCACCAAAAAAATTAAAGGCAAGACAAAAGTACATATGAATGAACAGAATGATGGAGTAAAATCACAAACCGTCAACAAATGCAACTGAAAAATGCTATGCTGTAGAAAACATTAAATATGAAATGGTTATCACCGTGGATTTAATTGAAGCAGAATGCTACAAACCAGATCACCTTAATTCAACTGGAAAAAAGGTCATTTAGTGGTATTTGAAGCTTCATGAGGGGATATAGCTCAGTTGGTAGAGCTCCGCTATTGCAGTTGGATCATTCTGATTACGGGTTGGATGTCTAACTCCAAGTGGTGATGAATGATAGTATCTTGTAGCAAAACCAGTGACACTTTTACCAAGTCATGGGGAAAGGACCCAAAACATGTCACTGAAATACTCTACTAAGACAAAAAGAGGGACTATCGACAACAATGTAGAGGTAGGATGGGAAGTTGTTCACATCTAACATTATGTATCATACATAGACGATTTAGAGTCGGTGGCGCTCCTAGGGTTCATGTGATCCCTGGAGAAAAGGATTAAGTGGGCCCTTGCAAACATCATTCAGCAATTATACGCAACACACTTGGCTACCCAGCGTTTACCATGGGCACAATAACCAGTACATCAGAGATGTGCCCTTCTCAACCCTCTCATACTAGAGAAAGGTCCTCTCAAATTCAAGTGAATAGAGGTTTTGCAAATTCTCGACCATGGTCCTTGTGTAGGGGAAAGCAACAAGGGTGAGGAGCACTCCATCTGATCACCGGACGGACACAGAGAGCACTTAATACACCGGACAGACTCCTGTCAAACCACCAGACAGACGTCCTTTCGATCATCTCAGCCTGCGCAGCAGAAAACTCCAAACAGCACCGGGCTGACACCAGTGGAACCACTAGACAAAGGTTCGTCCGATAATCGCCCCCTCCCGAGTTTGTGCACTGGATCTAGGATGAGAGTCCACCAAATCACCACACAAACTCGACGAACACGCTTCACACAAACATCGTGAAAGAAACAGACAAACAAGATTAGTTGGGTCAAACAAACATCCTACATCCATAGGAGAACAATGCAAAATATTTCATTAAAGGAGATACAAATACAAAATACACAGCTCACTTCCTCTCCATTTTACAAAAACTTGGACAATGAAGTCAGAAACATACATCAACTCAATAATGAAACCACGCCACATCTGGGCCACCACCTCTATTTATAGAGGTCTTCATCTAGCGAACCGGTCGCACTGCCAAACGAAAATCACGGTCAACCTCCTGTTGACCAAGGGCAACCTCCGAAACACTATTGAACCTTCAGATGAAACTGCCAACAGCCGGTATCCATACTTGCGGCCTGTTAGAATATGTAGTCATTTATGATAAGAGTTGTTGGAGTCTGCATCCCACATCGGACTTGAGGTCCGGTGTGGTTTTAATTATTCATTAAAAATAACCCCAAGGGCTCCCTCCCGAGCGCAGCTCGGCCCGCCGCATCTCCGGCGGATCTCCCCCTGCCGGCGCCTGCATCCCGCGGCGCACTCCCTTCTCCCGGCATCTCCTGCGCGACTCTCGGCCCGCCTCCTCCCGCGGCATCCCGGCGAGGCTCCAGCCTCCTTGCGCGGCTCCCTGCGCGCGGCTCCCTGGTACGCTCAACGGCGGACGACGACCTCTCCTGCCGGAATCTCACTCTGCATCTCTTCTGGCGGCCCTCAGCGGACTCTCGTCGTCCGCGGCGTCCCCTACCCGTTGCGCGCGTCGACCCCGCCTTAGGTCGCGCCTCCCGTCACGCCTCCCGATCCCGGCAGAATCCTACCTCTGCGCGCCGCAACGGCCTTCCCCGCCGGCTTGGTCTCTGTCGACCTTCTCCCCATGTCCCGCCCTCCCGCGGTTCCTCCCGTCCGCGGCCCTGCGGCTCCTCTGCGACGCTCCCGTCTCCCGCTTTCTAGTGGCTCTCCCCTTCTCGTCGCACGCCTACCTGCTGCCGCACCTCCCTGCTGCCCCCCCCCCTTGCAACGGCCTCTTGGGCACCGCAGTGGTGCACCAGAACCGAAGCTCCCTACATGTCGGCCTCCTCCTGCGGCAGCCCCCGTCTCCTTGTTGGCATCCTGTTACAGCGCTGCCTCCTCGCCGGCACCTCCTGCGGAATCCCCGCCTCCCGTCGCCGGCATCTCCCGACGATTCCTGGCAACTGCATCCCTGTCCGTCGGCACGCCCTTGCGCTTCCTCCACTGTGGGGCAGCACATTGACCGCCTGAGATCCGGGCCATATGGCGCCGCCAGCCACAACAATTCTGCGGAATCCCCGCCTCCTGTCGCCGGCCCCGCAAGTGCGGTTTTCCCCGTGCTAGTGTGGTTTTCCCGGCGTATCATCAACCAGCCCCACTAGTACGGCATTCCTGGCACTCCGTAAACCGGTCTGGTCGCTGTGGTTCCTCTGCTGCACCCGCGACAACTTCATTCATTCATCATCCAGAAGGGGGAGTTGCGATCGTGAGGGGGAGCAGCATCCCCGCAGCTTTTATCTTTTATTCTGTTTTTGTATTGTTTTGTAATCAAGCTGGGTATGTCCAGCTTGAGGGGGAGTGTTTGCAGCGTCTTTTGCTTGCTTTATTTTTCTTTATGTGTCCAAACTAAGTACACCTAACTTGAGGGGGTGTTGGAGTCTGCATCCCACATCAGACTTTAGGTCCGGTGTGGTTTTAATTATTCATTATAAAATAACCCCAAGAGCTCCTTTAGAGAACGCACCCTGGGGCTTCGGGTCTCTCTCATTTTATCATCCTACAAGAGTCAATGGAATTACATGTATTTATGTCCTCTTCTTTATTTCATCTATAAATAAAGAACTCTACCTCATTTTGAGGCATGGGATTTACGGTAACATGGTATCAGAGGAGGTTCTGTAACCCCTTCCCTCCCGACGCCGCGCCACCCCCTCCTCCACCCTCTCCATCCTCGCGACGCCCAGAGGCCGCACCCCATCGCATACTACTATCCTCATGACGCCTCCTCCACCCTCGCAACACCGCACCCCCCATCCTCGCAACACCCTCCTCCACCCTTGCGCCGCCCACCTCCCTATCCTGAAGCCCCAATGCCGCACCTCCCTACGCACTGATGCCCCCCCAACGAGTACAATCTCCCTGAACGATGCCCCCTGCCTAACCAGCGCCTCCCTCACCCAACTAGCATCTCCCGGTTCAAAAGCTCAGAAGCCCCCCGCACCCCCCACCCCCCCACCCCGCCTTCCACAGTCGCCTACACCACGAGGTTCCTCCCGCGCGCTCATCGCACAAGCATGCCTCTGTTTCGGCTTTATCTTCTCTGTCGTGATTGATCACAATACATTACAACTGTGCAATTTTAGCACCCATTAATTGTGCACCTTCTCAACGTGCATCTTCAGCACTCACTGACACTCTTATGATTTTGGTCTTCTATCAACCTATGGCATCATCGAGCGCCATTGTTGCTCATGGCGATACTCAAGCGGCGTGTTTATCTCAACGATCCACCTTATGGGTTCTTGACTCTGGTACCTCAAAGCACCTCATTGGGGATGCAGGTATTCTTCGGTCCTATAGCTCAACTTCAACTAAAGGAAATATTACTGTGGTTGATAGTCAGACAATGCAGACGTCTGGCTTGACGTTATCCGTTATTGTTTTTGTTCTCATTTGTCCCTTTAATTTACAATCTATTAGTAAACTTACAACTGACTTACAGTACCAGACCATCTTCTCACCTACTTTGGTATATTTCAGGAGCATTCGACGACTCGGGTGCTTGGTAGTGGACCCCTTTACGGTGGTGTGTATGTGTTTGACTCGGCCCCAACCCTCGCCTATCCTGCCACTTTTGATCATGCCCACCAACTTCAATATCGCATTGGTCCCATAATTCACAAACTTTTTTCGGAGTTGGGTCCTCTTCTTCCTTTTGAATGTGAGTTGTGTCATTGCGCAAAGCATCACTCAGTCATCTATGTTCCCGGAGCAATCTCTCGTGCATCCACTCCTCATTTGGTTCATTCTGATATATGGGGACCCAGTCCTAGTCCATGTAAATTGGGTTATCGATATTTTGTTACTTTCATTGATGATTTTTCACAGATGAATTGGATCTGTTTGTTGAAAAAATGTTTTGAAATCTTTACTGTGTTTTGCTTTTATTATCAAGAAATCACCACCCAATTTTCTGTAAAACTTGATTGTTTTCGTTCTGACAATAGTCGTGAATATTTATTTGGACTGTTCTAGTCTTTTCTAGATGATCAGTATTGTTGAACGTTTTTCATGGATGACGTGGGTCTATTTGTTGGAAAATCATTCTAAAATCTTTACCGTGTTTCACTCCTATTATCAAGAAATGACCACCCAGTTTTCTGCTAAACTTCACTGTTTGTGTTCTGACAATGGTCATGAATATTTATCTAGACCGTTCTAGTCCTTTCTAGATAATCATAACATTATCCATCAGACTTATTGTCCTAATACACTTCAACAAAACGGTATTATTGAACAAACTGTAATCTGCTAGAAGTTGCTCATGCACTTTTATTTCATAAGAAAGTTCCAACCATTTTTTGGAGCGATGTCATTCTCAGAGCCACCTATCTTATCAACAAACTTTTCACATCAATTCTTCAGGGGGAGACCATTCCATTCTTTGTTTCCAACAACATCACCTCATTCTCTACCCCTACACATTTTTGGTTGTGTGTGTTAGGTTCAAGATATTCGCCCCTCAATTACCAAATTTGATGTGCGCGCTCTCAAATGCAACTTTCTTGGCTATCCCCACAACCAATGCGGATATCGATGTTTCTCTCCATATCTGCATTGTTATATTGTCTAAGTTGATGTCTCCTTTGTCGAATCTTCAGTTTTTTCAGTTCCGATTTCTCACCACATCTTTTGTTCCAGATTCCGAAATTAATTTACCATATTCTCTCAATACACCACCACTTCCATCTCTTCCTAACGATGTCGAATCACAATTTAGCCAGTAATATACTTGCCGACCTAGCACACCTGCCACCCCAACGCCAGATGTTGCTACCACACCTGACGACTCACCTGCTCTCGATCCTCCATCATCGGAGGTGTCTATTGTGCTTCGCAAAGGCTCACGCTCAGGTCAGTCTTAACAAGAATTATATGTGACTACCTAAGGAGTTATTGAGACACTGTCTGCACACTCGACACCACGCACTGTTGTCAAGGCCAAATCTCATCTCGGCTGGTTACAGGCTATGAGGAATGAACTTCAGGCTCTGGACGCCAAACATACTTGAGATCTTATACCTCTTCCACCAGGTAAGCAGGTGGTTGGTTGCAAATGAATCTATACAGTGAGCATCAACGCCGATAGCTCTCTTAATCGTCTCAAGGCTCATCTTGTTGCCAAAGGTTATGTGCAAACATATGAAGTTGATTATTTTGAACCAGTGTTTTTGGACCAGACCACTTTTGATACCGTTAAAATGGAGAGTGGACCCAATACCCAAGATATCTCTGAAGAGAGGTCTTGGAGTTTATTTATAGAGAATTATAATGATAACAAAATACCTCAAGTCCAATTTGGGACTTGACTCAACTTTGCCTCTAACAGATCCCTTTTCTCCAGTGCCAAGGATGAGCTCGGTTCACCTAGTTATCTCTCTTATTGACTCCTATCACTGGTCTCTCCATCATATGGATGTTAAAAATGTTTTTCTTCATGGTTTTCTTAATGAAAAAGTTTATACGGAGTAACCACCCGAGTTTGTTGCCCAGGGGAATCCTCCAAAGTTTTTCGTCTTCTTCAATCGTTGTATGGACTCAATCAGTCACGTCATGCTTGGTTCGGCTGTTTTTGCATCGTTATGTTTAGCTTTGGCATGTTTCAAAGCATAAAGGATTCTTCTGTAATCTATCATCAATCTGCAGAAGGAAGCATTCTTTTGGTGGTCTATGTGGATGTCATTGTTATTATTGGCAGTGATGCAACTGACATTGGTTGACTCAAGTCTTTTCTTCATCAAAATTTCCACATAAAAGATTTGGGTTCATTACGATATTTCTTGGGAATTGAGATCTCCATATATGAAAAGGGCATTTTTCTATCTCAGAAAAAGTATGTTCTTGATCTACTGCAGAAGATTGGCATGACTCAAGCTGACTCGGTTAACTCACCTTTGAAACCGAGAGAGAAGTCACTTCACACTGGCAGTGAAGTCTTCCCTTCACCTAATGGTAGACGACTTGTTGAGAAGCTCAACTGTTTGACGATGACTCGACCTGGCATTACTTGTGCAGTTAGCAAGGTGAGTCAATTCATGGCATCCCCAACAAAAATACAGTGAAAGACTGCTCTTCACATTGTTAAATTGTGAAAAAGGAACCGAGCTTAAACCTATATTATAATCATGGACGTACAGAAATTGAAGCATTTTGTGATGCAGATTATCAGGAATGCCTTTCTTCTGGGAGGTCTACGTCTGGTTTTACAGTATTTATTGGAGGTAATTTGATCTCACAGCGAACTAAGAAGAAGACAGTTATCTCTCATTCAAGCACAGAACCAGAATATCAAGCTATGGCACATGTGACCGCAGAGATTATTTAGGCACAATAGATATTACAGGAGATTGGGTATACTATCAAGAAATCAACACATATATAATGTGACAATCAAATTGCAATTGTGATCACCACAAATTTGGTCTTCCATGTGTGAAAGAAGCATATTGAAGTTGATTGTCACTTCGTTCGAGAAAATTATGAGAAGAGGATCGCCCTTGGTTACGTTCGCACCACTAATCAACTTGCAAATATTCTCACAAAAGGGGTTCCTGAAACACGTGTTCAGTTTTTGTGTAACAAACTGGGCATGATAAATATATATGTTACATCTTGAGGGGAGTGTTAGAATATGTAGGCATTTATGATAAGAGTCAATGGGTTGACTTCTATTTAGGTTATCACCTTTATTTCATCTATAAATAAAGAAACCTACCTCCTTTTGAGGTATGGAATTTACGGTAACACAGGTCAAGCATTGAGTCGCCATCCTGGAGAACGTCATCTATTGGAACTGAAGAATCTTCACAAAACCCAACAATCTTCCAATTGAAGATTTCTTCAGAATTCCAACTCCAACCATCCACCTGAGTCTATCCTCCTCCAAATGTATGTAGTGTTCTCTCTATCAAATTAAGTCCAACTAAGGCGCAATGTTGTTGCGTAAACGTTGGGAGTCACAACAACAGATAGGTTTGCAGATGATGAAAAGACAGAACAAAAGAAGAAGATGAACACGGACACAGCGATTTACGTGGTTCGGGAATAATCTTTACGTCCATAAAAAGGCAGAATCGCTTCACTAAAATCGGAAGCAGAATTACAAGGAGGTTTCAGAGTTTCTCACACACTGAAACCTTACTCGAATGAGCTAATAGAGAACACAAAGCATTATGCCCCCAACCGAACAGTAAGTCCACTATGCTACAGTGAATGGTGGCTGGAAGTCCGTACTGCAACAGTGTTGCGGCCATCCAAATCCAAACTGCTATAGTGGTTGGTGGCTAGAAGTCTGCGGAGCTACAATACCATTGTCTTCAAATTCCGAGATGCAACAGTAATTGTGCCAAAGTCCGCACCGCTACAGTGCCCTGTCGGTGTCCCCTGACCAGCACTGCTACAGTCGGTCAGAGTTGCGGTCTGGTGTTCAGTATGGGTCGCTAGCATTCGGCCCAACATCATCCAAACAGATTGGACTACACCAATCCAACAAATATTGTTTCAGACTTCCTTGGACAATCGTCTTTGCAAACATATCAGCAGGATTCTTCTTTCCAACAATCTTCTGTAGCTCCAACACTTTATCTTCCAACAGGCTTCGTATAAATTGATATTTCAGATTAATGTGTTTCGTTCTAGCATGAAACACTGGATTGCGGGCAAGATGGATAGCACTACTATCACAGGATAATTTTCCTTAAATCCTCCCTTTTTCATGTTCCTTCAGCAAGCACATCAACCATATCAACTTTTTCCCTGCTTCAGTAGTAGCAACATACTCTACTTCCATTGTAGATAAAGTAACAGGTTGCAATCGAGACATCCAACTAACCACTATTCCACCAAAGGTAAACAAAAAAACCTGTTGTACTTTTTCATGAATCCATGTCTCCAGCAAAATCTGCATCAACAAAACCCTCCAACTGATCATCATCTCTGAAACATAAAGTTGCATCTTCCGATCATTTCAAGTATCGAATGATCCATTTCACAGCTTCCAAATGTTTTTGTTCAGTGCTGGAGTCTGTATCCCACATCGGACTTGTGGTCCGATGTGGAGTTTAGCATTCATTATAAAAGAATGCCTCCACCTCACTTTGATGTAAGGAGGCAAGGGGGTTTCCTCATTCTACATGGTATCAGATGAGGTTTTTTGAAACCCGATCCCACCCTCCCTATTTTTTTTCTCTCCCATCAGCCATTAGGGTTTTTCCCCGTCCTGGGGGGCGGCGGCTCCCATCCATATAGCCCCCCCCCCCCCCGCTGCTCCTCCCGGTCGCGCAGGCCCTCTAGTTCCCGGCCCCGCCTCCCTCCATCTCTGGCGGAAATCCCCTGCCGGGGCTCCTCCCGCCGCCCCTCCCGCCATCAGGACAAAAAGTCTAATGGATGATGCCATGATCATCTAGAAAAGACTAGAACAATCCAAATAAATATTCACAACTATTGTCAGAACGAAAACAATCAAGTTTAACAGAAAATTGGGTGGTGATTTGTTGATAATAAAAGAAAAACAGTATTGTTGAACGTTTTTCATGGATGACTTGGGTCTATTTGTTGGAAAATCATTCTAAAATCTTCACCGTGTTTCACTCCTATTATAAAGAAATGACCACCCAGTTTTCTGCTAAACTTCACTGTTTGTGTTTTGACAATGGTCATGAATATTTATCTAGACCGTTCTAGTCCTTTCTAGATAATCATAACATTATCCATCAGACTTGTTGTCCTAATACACCTCAAAAAAACGGTATTATTGAACAAACCGTAATCTGCTAGAAGTTACTCATGCACTTTTATTTCATAAGAAAGTTCCAACCATTTTTTGGAGCGATGTCATTCTCAGAGCCACCTATCTTATCAACAAACTTTTCACATCTATTCTTCAGGGGGAGACCATTCCATTCTTTGTTTCCAACAACATCACCTCATTCTCTACCCCTACACATTTTTTTGGTTGTGTGTGTTCTGTTCAAGATATTCGCCCCTCAATTACCAAATTTGATGTGCGCGCTCTCAAATGCAACTTTCTTGGCTATTCCCACAACCAATGCGGATATCGATGTTTCTCTCCATATCTGCATTGTTATATTGTCTAAGTTGATGTCTCCTTTGTCGAATCTTCAGTTTTTTCAGTTCCGATTTCTCACCACCATCTTTTGTTCCTGATTCCGAAATTAATTTACCATATTCTCTCAATACACCACCACCTCCATCTCTTCCTAACGATGTCGGATCACAATTTAGCCAGTAATATACTTGCCGACCTAGCACACCTGCCACCCCAACGCCTGATGTTGCTACCACACCTGACGACTCACCTGCTCTCGATCCTCCATCATCAGAGGTGTCTATTGTGCTTCGCAAAGGCTCACGCTCATGTCAGTCTTAACAAGAATTATATGTGACTCCCTAAGGAGTTATTGAGACACAGTCTGCACACTCGACACCACGCATTGTTGTTGTAGATTGGTGAATTCCCCTTACCTCAATGTGAGGTGAGGATACTCTTTTATAGATTAGGAAACCAAAAAACAAGCAGGGTAAGTCCGATGTGGGACTCACCCATTTAAACTTAAATGGGTTCCAACACTCCCCCTCAAGCTGGACATGCCCAGATTGGATAGAGTCCCACAAAAAAAAAGAATGACAAGACACAAGACCATCTCAAACTCCTCCTCAAGCTGGGCCATGGAGGCTGTGAATACCCAGCCTGGAAGTGAGAGACTCAAGACGAGCTCCTGGGAGACCTTTCGTGAAGAGATCAGCAAGCTGATCTGCCGTCGGGATATGGCCGAAACCGATATGGTGCTGCTCCAGATGGTGGCGTAGAAAGTGGCAGTTCACCTTGATATGCTTTGTCCGTTCATGGAAGACGGGATTCGAGGCAATCTTCGTGGCGGCCTGATTGTCACACCAGATATGAGCAGGAGTCGATGCGAGAAAACCGAGCTCCTGGAGAAGATTACGAAGCCAGAGGATCTCAGTAGTGACAGTGGTCATGGCTCGATACTCGGTCTCGGCACTCGATCGGGAGATCACAGTCTGCTTCTTGCTGCGCCAAGAGATGAGATTACCGGTGAAGAATACGGCGAAACCCGAAGTAGACTTGCGGGTAGCGAGGCAACTGGCATAGTCCGCATCACAAAAAGCCTCAACATCCATGTGAGCATGATGTGAGTACCGAAGGCCACGTGCAGGGTCTTTCTTGATGTACTTGGCAATGCGGAGGACAGCATCCCACTGAGAGCAGGTGGGATGCTCCATGAACTGGCTGACTTTGCCAACGGCACAAGCAATGTCGGGACGCGTCATGGTGAGGTAGTTGAGTTTACCGACCAAGCGTCGATAGCTCTCGGGGTGAGGAAAGAGTTCTGAGTCGGAATGAAGGGAGCGTTCCCCAGGCTCAATGGGAGTGTCAACTGTGGTGGCGGTGCTCAACCCAGCATCCTGCAAGATATCAATAGCATACTTGCGCTGGCAGAGAGAGATAGTGTCCGCAGTTCGGGAGACCTCGATGCCAAGAAAGTAGGTGAGAGGACCAAGATCTTTGGTGTGAAAGTGCTGGTGAAGATGTGTCTTGAAGCTGGCAATGCCTCTGGAGTCGTTCCCTGTGATGATGATGTCATCAACATAAACGACAAGCAAGATACAGCCATGGGTCGTTGTACGGAAGAAGACGGTGTGATCTTTCGTACTCCGAGAGAGGCCAAAGGCGGTGACGACAGTGCTAAAGCGGCCAAACCAGGCGCGAGGAGACTGTTTGAGGCCGTAGAGGGAGCGACGGAGACGGCAGACATGGGAGTCGGCACCAGAGGCAGAGAAACCAGGGGGCTGCTGCAGGTAGACTTCTTCGTCAAGATAGCCATGGAGAAAAGCATTCTTAACGTCGAGTTGATGAAGCGGTCAGTGATGATGAGCAGCCAGAGGGATGAAGAGGCGGACAGAGGCCATCTTGGCGACTGGAGAGAAGGTCTCAAAGTAGTCGACGTCATATGTCTGAGCAAATCTCTTCGCCACAAGTCGGGCTTTGAGGCGGCAAAGAGAGCCGTCGGGATTGAGACGGATCGTATAAATCCATTTGCAGCCGACCGTCTGTTTGCCCGCTGGGAGGGGGACTAGATCCCATGTATGGTTGTCATCCAGAGCTTGCAGTTCATCCCGCATTGCGACGAGCCATCCGGGGTGAGATTTTGCTTCACCAACGATTCGAGGAATCGATACTGTCTCCAGAGCTGACAGACCCCTGTATGAAGATACAAAGAGAGGGGTGGTCTGACAGGAGCGTGTACCTTTCCGGAGTGCAACTGGCAAGTCGTCTGGTGATGGGGCAGGAGCATCGGACGAAGCGGGAACGATGGTGTCCTCGGCCTGAACGGGGGGGACAGCTGATAGGCGACGAGAGTAGACCCTCTCAAAGCGATGATCAGCAGGGGGAGGCACCAGAGAAGGGTGAATGATGAGAGGGAGGCACTCATCGATGGTAGTGTCGGGATGAGGAGAGGGAGTGAAAGGAGAGCTCTCAATAAACGACACATCGGCAAAGATGATATAACGCCGTAAGGCTGGAGAGAAGCACCGGTATCCGCGCTGAGTGCAGGAATAGCCTAGGAAAATGCAACGGAGGAATTTAGGAGAAAGTTTAGAGAGGTTGGGGCGAGTGTCCCGAACATAGCACAGACACCCAAACACCCGGAGGGGAAGTGAGTGAGGAGGGAGAGAGGCGAAAAGAGTCCGGAAGGGAGTCTCCCCTTGAAGGATAGAAGAAGGGAGACGGTTTAGAAGGTAAGTGGCAGTCAGGATGGCATCAGACCAAAAAAGGAGAGGCACCTGCATGTGAAATAGAAGGGCACGAGCAGTCTCCAAAATATGACGATGTTTCCGCTCAGCCACGCCATTTTGCTGAGGCGTGGCAGGGCAGGAGGTTTGATGAATGATACCTTTATCCATGATAAACTGCTGAAAGGAAGTGGATAAATATTCTCGTCCATTGTCGGAGCGGAGACATTTAAGGGAGGTGGAGAATTGAGTATGGATTTCATAATAAAAGGTCTGAAAGGTGGGGAAGACTTCAGACCGATCATGAAGTAGGTAAAGTCAGGTCATGCGGGAGTAATCATCAATAAAGGTGATATAAAAACTGTAACCTGACTAGCTAGGAACCCTGCAAGGACCCCAGACAAAGGAATGAACAAGAGCGAAAGGATCCGCTGCACGTGGTTCCGGGCGAGGAGCGTACGTCGCCCGATGATGTTTGACAAACTTGCAGGATTCACAATGGAAGGAGAGGTGAGAACTGAATTGGGGGCAAAGTTTATGGAGGGTGGAAGCCGGTGGATGACCAAGGCGATAATGTAGGTCAAGGGCTCGGGCTGTGGTGGATGAGCAAGCAAGGGATGGTGGGGTATCAAACATGTACACACCATCCCGAAGATAACCTCGACCAATTTCCCGATTCGTCTTCCGCTCCTGAAAAACAACACCAGATGAGCTAAAAGTAGCAACACAATTCAACTCGGTGGTGAGTTTGCTGACAGAGATAAGATTAAATGGACTTTGAGGAACATGAGCGACCGACGTCAGGGGAAGAGACGGGGTCAAGGAACATGTGCCATAGCCGGTAATAGGGATTGTTGAGCCATTAGCAACAGTAATGGCAGAGGCACCGGTGTACGGATGATAGGTGGTGAACATACCAGAGTCTCCTGTGAGATGTTCTGACGCACCGGAGTCAAACATCCAAGGTGTCTGTCGATGAGAAGCACAGGCGGTAGAGTTGCCAGTCTGAGCAATTGGGGCAAGAGAAGAGGATGGTGGCGCAGTCGCTCGATACGATTGTACCAATGCAATCTCCTCCGGCGAGAGTGTCGTTCTGTAACGGGTACTGGATGAATGAGGACCGCTGGGCGGTAGAGCCGATGACGGAGGATGGGAGAGCTGCTCGGAAGATTGCATAGGTGCTCGGGAAGGCCGACAATGGAAGGGAGGGTGCGGCCTTGCAAGAATGTTGTCGTTCGAAGGTGATGCCGGAGGGCTGCGGGCAGACACGCCCGCCATGGAAGGCAGGTGCACAGAGGGTGCCGCCAGGACCGATCTGCCTGGAAGGAGCGGTGTCGGGAGGCCGGCATAAAGCAGGGGGCGGGGCCGACGGTGCAGGAAGGCTGCAGGGTAGTTGTAGGGAAGCCGCTCGGAGACGGGTCGGGGAGCGCCGGATCGGGTGGGAGTCGTTGCTGTGATGGGAGTCGCTGCGGAGGGTCGGGCACAGGAGGAGGGCTGCCGGAGGAGGAGCCGGCGCGGGATGAACCGGGGCGGGAGGTCCGGCGCTGGAGGGAGCCGGCAGGGTGGGGGGCGCCTCGAAGGAGGGAACCGCGTCAGGAGCACCGTGCGGGAGGCGGCCGCGCGAAGGAGGGAGTCGCGCTGGAGTCGCGCGAGAGGAGGGAGGCGCGACGGGAGTCGCGTATCAGGGAGGGAGAGGGCCGCCAGGAAGGGGAGCCGCCGGGTCGAGGGCGGTCCGTCGGGGCGAGGTCGAGGGCGATCTGCCGCTGGGACAAGGGAGTCGCGTCGGTAAGGAGAGTCGCGCGGAAAAAGGAACCCGCGTACGGGGTGTCGGGGCGTCGTCGAGGGCGGGGCGTCGGGCTGAGGGCAGGAGGCCGGGAGCCACGCCGAGAGAGAGCGCCGGGAGGGGAGCCGCTGGGGCTGGGCGCGCGCACGGCGGGGCTGGCCGGGAGCGCCGCTGGGAGGGAGCGCCGCTGGAGAGAGGGCCGTCGGGAATGGCCAGGCCGGAGAGGAGCCGGGCGAGAGAGCTGCGCCGGGATAGGAGGGGGGCGGGCCTGCCGGGAATGGCTAGGGTAGCAGGGAGAGAGGTGGGGCCGGGAGGACGCAGGAAATCCGCAGAGGAGGGAGGGTTCGAGATAAAAATCCCTCTGATACCATGTAGATTGGTGAATTCCCCTTACCTCAATGTGAGGTGAGGATACTCTTTTATAGATTAGGAAACCAAAAAACAAGCAGGGTAAGTCCGATGTGGGACTCACCCATTTAAACTTAAATGGGTTCCAACAGTTGTCAAGGCCAAATCTCATCTCGGCTGGTTACAGGCTATGCGGAATGAACTTCAAACTCTGGACGCCAAACATACTTGGAATCTTATACCTCTTCCACCAGGTAAGCAGGTGGTTGGTTGCAAATGAATCTATACAGTGAGCATCAACGCCGATAGCACTCTTAATCGTCTCAAGGCTCATCTTGTTGCCAAAAGTTATGTGCAGACATATGAAGTTGATTATTTTGAACCAGTGTTTTTGGACCAGACCACTTTTGATACCGTTAAAATGGAGAGTGGACCCAATACCCAAGATATCCCTTAAGAGAGGTCTTCGAGTTTATTTATAGAGAATTATAATGATAACAAAATACCTTAAGTCCAATTTGGGACTTGACTCAACTTTGCCTCTAACAGATCCCTTTTCTCCAGTGCCAAAGATGAGCTCGGTTCACCTAGTTATCTCTCTTATTGCCTCCTATCACTGGTCTCTCCATCATATGGATGTTAAAAAATGTTTTTCTTCATGGTTTTCTTAATGAAGAAGTTTATACGGAGTAACCACCCGAGTTTGTTGCCCAGGGGAATCCTCCAAAGTTTTTCGTCTTCTTCAATCGTTGTATGGACTCAATCAGTCACGTCATGCTTGGTTCGGCTATTTTTGCATCGTTATGTTTAGCTTTGGCATGTTTCAAAGCATAAAGGATTCTTCTATAATCTATCATCAATCTGCAAAAGGAAGCATTCTTTTGGTGGTCTATGTGGATGTCATTGTTATTATAGGCAGTAATGCAACTGACATTGGTTGACTCAAGTCTTTTCTTCATCAAAATTTCCACATAAAAGATTTGGGTTCACTACGATATTTCTTGGGAATTGAGATCTCCATATATGAAAAGGGCATTTTTCTATCTCAGAAAAAGTATGTTCTTGATCTACTGCAGAAGATTGGCATGACTCAAGCTGACTCGGTTAACTCACCTTTGAAACCGAGAGAGAAGTCACTTCACACTGGCAGTGAAGTCTTCCCTTCACCTAATGGTAGACGACTTGTTGAGAAGCTCAACTGTTTGACGATGACTCGACCTGGCATTACTTGTGCAGGTAGCAAGGTGAGTCAATTCATGGCATCCCCAACAAAAATACAGTGAAAGACTGTTCTTCACATTGTTAAATTGTGAAAAAGGAACCGAGCTTAAACCTATATTCTAATCATGGACATACAGAAATTGAAGCATTTTGTGATGCAGATTATCAGGAATGGCTTTCTTCTGGGAGGTCTACGTCTGGTTTTACAGTATTTATTGGAGGTAATTTGATCTCACAGCGAACTAAGAAGAAGACAGTTATCTCTCATTCAAGCACAGAACCAGAATATCAAGCTATGGCACATGTGACCGCAGAGATTATTTAGGCACAATAGATATTACAGGAGATTGGGTATACTATCAAGAAATCAACACATATATAATGTGACAATCAAATTGCAATTGTGATCACCACAAATTTGGTCTTCCATGTTTGAACGAAGCATATTGAAGTTGATTGTCACTTCGTTCGAGAAAATTATGAGAAGAGGATCGCCCTTGGTTACGTTCGCACCACTGATCAACTTGCAAACATTCTCACAAAAGGGGTTCCTGAAACACGTGTTCAGTTTTTGTGTAACAAACTGGACATGATAAATATATATGTTACATCTTGAGGGGAGTGTTAGAATATGTAGGCATTTATGATAAGAGTCAATGGGTTGACTTCTATTTAGGTTATCACCTTTATTTCATCTATAAATAAAGAAGCCTACCTCCTTTTGAGGTATGGAATTTACGGTAACACAGGTCAAGCATTGAGTCGCCATCCTGGTGAACGTCATCTATTGGAACTGAAGAATCTTCACAAAACCCAACAATCTTCCAATTGAAGATTTCTTCAGAATTCCAACTCCAACCATCCACCTGAGTCTATCCTCCTCCTAATGTATGTAGTGTTCTCTCTATCAAATTAAGTCCAACTAAGGCACAATGTTGTTGCGTAAACGTTGGGAGTCACAACAACAGATAGGTTTGCAGATGATGAAAAGACAGAACAAAAGAAGAAGATGAACACGGACACAGCGATTTACGTGGTTCGGGAATAATCTTTACGTCCATAAAAAGGCAGAATCGCTTCACTAAAAACGGAAGCAGAATTACAAGGAGGTTTCAGAGTTTCTCACACACTGAAACCTTACTCGAATGAGCTAATAGAGAACACAAAGCATTATGCCCCCAACCGCAGGGTAAGTCCACTATGCTACAGTGAATGGTGGCTGGAAGTCCGTACTGCAACAGTGTTGCGGCCATCCAAATCCAAACTGCTATAGTGGTTGGTGGCTAGAAGTCTGTGGAGCTACAATATCATTGTCTTCAAATTCCGAGATGCAACAGTAATTGTGCCAAAGTCCGCACCGCTACAGTGCCCTGTCGGTGTCCCCTGACCAGCACTGCTACAGTCGGTCAGAGTTGCGGTCTGGTGTTCAGTATGGGTCGCTAGCATTCGGCCCAACATCATCCAAACAGATTGGACTACACCAATCCAACAAATATTGTTTCAGACTTCCTTGGACAATCGTCTTTGCAAACATATCAGCAGGATTCTTCTTTCCAACAATCTTCTGTAGCTCCAACACTTTATCTTCCAACAGGCTTCGTATAAATTGATATTTCTGATTAATGTGTTTCGTCCTAGCATGAAACACTGGATTGCGGGCAAGATGGATAGCACTACTATCACAGGATAATTTTCCTTAAATCCTCCCTTTTTCATGTTCCTTCAGCAAGCACATCAACCATATCAACTTTTTCCCTGCTTCAGTAGTAGCAACATACTCTACTTCCATTGTAGATAAAGTAACAGGTTGCAATCGAGACATCTAACTAACCACTATTCCACCAAAGGTAAACAAAAAAACCTGTTGTACTTTTTCATGAATCCATGTCTCCAGCAAAATCTGCATCAACAAAACCCTCCAACTGATCATCATCTCTGAAACATAAAGTTGCATCTTCCGATCATTTCAAGTATCGAATGATCCATTTCACAGCTTCCAAATGTTTTTGTTCAGTGTTGGAGTCTGTATCCCACATCGGACTTGTAGTCCGATGTGGAGTTTATCATTCATTATAAAAGAATGCCTCCACCTCACTTTGATATAAGGAGGCAAGGGGGTTTCCTCATTCTACATGGTATCAGAGGAGGTTTTTTGAAACCCGATCCCACCCTCCCTATTTTTTTTCTCTCCCATCAGCCATTAGGGTTTTTCCCCGTCCGGGGGGGCGGCGGCTCCGATCCATATAGTCACCCCCCCCCGCTGCTCCTCCCGGTCGCGCAGGCCCTCTGGTTCCCGGCCCCGCCTCCCTCCATCTCTGGCGGAAATCCCCTGCCGGGGCTCCTCCCGCCGCACCTCCGGGCTCGATTCCCAGGCATCTTTCGGCGTCCCCCCCCCCCCCGACGCGCGCACCTCCATCCGGCCTGCGGCCATCATCCAGTGCGCACGGCTCCGGTCGAATCCTCCCGGCGAATCCTCAACGTGCATCTTCTGCACTCACCGACACTCTTATGATTTTGGTCTTCTATCAACCTATGGCATCATCGAGCACCATTCTTGCAATGGCGATACACAAGCGGCGTGTTTATCTCAACGATCCCCCTTATGGGTTCTTGACTCTAGTACCTCAAAGCACCTCATTGGGGATGCAGGTATTCTTCGGTCCTATAGCTCAACTTCAACTAAAGGAAATATTACACTGGTTGATAGTCAGACAATGCAGAAGTCTGACTTGACGTTATCTGTTATTGTTTTTGTTCTCATTTGCCCCTTTAATTTACAATCTATTAGTAAACTTACAACTGACTTACAGTACCAGAGCATCCTCTCACCTACTTTGGTATATTTCAGGAGCATTCGACGACTCGGGTGCTTGGTAGTGGACCAATTTACGGTGGTGTGTATGTGTTTGACTCAGCCCCAACCCTCGCCTATCCTGCCACTTTTGATCATGCCCACCAACTTCAATATCGCATTGGTCCCATAATTCACAACCTTTTTTCGGAGATGGGTCATCTTCTTCCTTTTGAATGTGAGTTGTGTCATTGCGCAAAGCATCACTGAGTCATCTATGTTCCCGGAGCAATCTCTCGTGCATCCACTCCTTCTCATTTGGTTCATTCTGATATATGGGGACCCGGTCCTAGTCCATGTAAATTGGGTTATCGATATTTTGTTACTTTCATTGATGATTTTTCACAGATGACTTGGATCTGTTTGTTGAAAAAATGTTTTGAAATCTTTACTGTGTTTTGCTTTTATTATCAAGAAATCACCACCCAATTTTCTGTTAAACTTGATTGTTTTCGTTCTGACAATAGTCGTGAATATTTATTTGGACTGTTCTAGTCTTTTCTAGATGATCATGGCATCATCCATTAGACTTTTTGTCCTGATACACCTCAACAAAACAGTATTGTTGAACGTTTTTCATGGATGACTTGGGTCTATTTGTTGGAAAATCATTCTAAAATCTTTACCGGGTTTCACTCCTATTATCAAGAAATGACCACCCAGTTTTCTGCTAAACTTCACTGTTTGTGTCCTGACAATTGTCATTAATATTTATCTAGACCGTTCTAGTCCTTTCTAGATAATCATAACATTATCCATCAGACTTATTGTCCTAATACACCTCAACAAAACGGTATTATTGAACAAACCGTAATCTGCTAGAAGTTGCTCATGCACTTTTATTTCATAAGAAAGTTCCAACCATTTTTTGGAGCGATGTCATTCTCAGAGCCACCTATCTTATCAACAAACTTTTCACATCTATTCTTCAGGGGGAGACCATTCCATTCTTTGTTTCCAACAACATCACCTCATTCTCTACCCCTACACATTTTTGGTTGTGTGTGTTATGTTCAAGATGTTCGCCCCTCAATTACCAAATTTGATGTGCGCGCTCTCAAATGCAACTTTCTTGGCTATTCCCACAACCAATGCGGATATCGATGTTTCTCTCCATATCTGCATTGTTATATTGTCTAAGTTGATGTCTCCTTTGTCGAATCTTCAGTTTTTTCAGTTCCGATTTCTTACCACCATCTCTTGTTCCTGATTCCGAAATTAATTTACCATATTCTCTCAATACACCACCACCTCCATCTCTTCCTAACGATGTCGGATCACAATTTAGCCAGTAATATACTTGCCGACCTAGCACACCTGCCACCCCAACGCCTGATGTTGCTACCACACCTGACGACTTACTTGCTCTCGATCCTCCATCATCGGAGGTGTCTATTGTGCTTCGCAAAGGCTCACGCTCATGTCAGTCTTAACAAGAATTATATGTGACTACCTAAGGAGTTATTGAGACACTGTCTGCACACTCGACACCACGCATTGTTGTTGTAGATTGGTGAATTCCCCTTACCTCAATGTGAGGTGAGGATACTCTTTTATAGATTAGGAAACCAAAAAACAAGCAGGGTAAGTCCGATGTGGGACTCACCCATTTAAACTTAAATGGGTTCCAACACTCCCCCTCAAGCTGGACATGCCCAGATTGGATAGAGTCCCACAAAAAAAAAGAATGACAAGACACAAGACCATCTCAAACTCCCCCTCAAGCTGGGCCATGGAGGCTGTGAATACCCAGCCTGGAAGTGAGAGACTCAAGACGAGCTCCTGGGAGACCTTTGATGAAGAGATTCTGCCGTCGGGATATGGCCGAAAACGATATGGTGCTGCTCCAGATGGTGGCGTATAAAGTGACAGTCCACCTCGATATGCTTTGTCCGTTCATGGAAGACGGGATTCGAGGCAATCTTCGTGGCGGCCTGATTGTCACACCAGATATGAGCAGGAGTCGATGCGGGAAAACCGAGCTCCTGGAGAAGATGACGAAGCCAGAGGATCTCAGTAGTGACAGTGGTCATTGCTCGATACTCGGTCTCGGCACTCGATCGGGAGATCACAGTCTGCTTCTTGCTGCGCCAAGAGATGAGATTACCGGTGAAGAATACGGCGAAACCCGAAGTAGACTTGCGGGTAGCGAGGCAACTGGCATAGTCTGCATCACAAAAAGCCTCAACATCCATGTGAGCATGATGTGAGTACCGAAGGCCACATGCAGGGTCTTTCTTCATGTACTTGGCAATGCGGAGGATAGCATCCCACTGAGAGCAGGTGGGATGCTCCATGAACTGGCTGACTTTGCCAACGACACAAGCAATGTCGGGACGCGTCATGGTGAGGTAGTTGAGTTTACCGACCAAGCGTCGATAGCTCCCGGGATGAGGAAAGAGTTCCGAGTCGGAATGAAGGGAGCGTTCCCCAGGCTCAAGGGGAGTGTCAACTGTGGTGGCGGTGCTCAACCCAGCATCCTGCAAGATATCAATAGCATACTTGCGCTGGCAGAGAGAGATAGTGTCCGCAGTTCGGGAGACCTCGATGCCAAGAAAGTAGGTGAGAGGACCAAGATTTTTGGTGTGAAAGTGCTGGTGAAGATGCGTCTTGAGGCTGGCAATGCCTCTGGAGTCGCTCCCTGTGATGATGATTTCATCAACATAAACGACAAGCAAGATACAGCCATGGGCCGTTGTACGGAAGAAGACGGTGTGATCTTTCGTACTCCGAGAGAGGCCAAAGGCGGTGACGACAGTGCTGAAGCGGCCAAACCAGGCGCGAGGAGACTGTTTGAGGCCGTAGAGGGAGCGACGGAGACGGCAGACATGGGAGTCGGCACCAGAGGCAGAGAAACCAGGGGGCTGCTGCAGGTAGACTTCTTCGTCAAGATAGCCATGGAGAAAAGCATTCTTAACGTCGAGTTGATGAAGCGGCCAGTGATGATGAGCAGCAAAAGGGATGAAGAGGCGGACAGAGGCCATCTTGGCGACTGGAGAGAAGGTCTCAAAGTAGTCGACGCCATATGTCTGAGCAAATCCCTTCGCCACAAGTCGGGCTTTGAGGCGGCAAAGAGAGCCGTCGGGATTGAGACGGATCGTATAAATCCATTTGCAGCCGACCGCCTGTTTGCCCGCCGGGAGGGGGACTAGATCCCATGTATGGTTGTCATCCAGAGCTTGTAGTTCATCCCGCATTGCGGCGAGCCATCCAGGGTGAGATTTTGCTTCACCAACGGTTCGAGGAATCGATACTGTCTCCAGAGCTGACAGACCCCTGTATGAAGATACAAAGAGAGGGGTGGTCTGACAGAAGCGTGTACATTTCCGGAGTGCAACTGGCAAGTCGTCTGGTGATGGGGCAGGAGCATCGGACGAAGCGGGAACGATGGTGTCCTCGGCATGAACGGGGGGGGACAGCTGATAGGCGACGAGAGTAGACCCTCTCAAAGCGATGATCAGCAGGGGGAGGCACCAGAGAAGGGTGAATGATGAGAGGGAGGCACTCATCGATGGTAGTGTCGGGATGAGGAGAGGGAGGAGTGAAAGGAGAGCTCTCAATAAACGACACATCGGCAGAGATGATATAACGCCGTAAGGCTGGAGAGAAGCACCGGTATCCGCGCTGAGTGCGGGAATAGCCTAGGAAAATGCAACGGAGGGATTTAGGAGAAAGTTTAGAGAGGCTGGGGCGACTGTCCCGAACATAGCACAGACACCCAAACACCCGGAGGGGAAGTGAGTGAGGAGGGAGAGAGGCGAAGAGAGTCCGGAAGGGAGACGGTTTAGAAGGTAAGTAGCAGTCAGGATGGCATCAGACCAAAAAAGGAGAGGCACCTGCATGTGAAATAGAAAGGGCACGAGCAGTCTCCAAAATATGACGATGTTTCCGCTCAACCACGCCATTTTGCTGAGGCGTGGCAGGGCAGGAGGTCTGATGAATGATACCTTTATCCTTGATAAACTGCTGAAAGGAAGTGGATAAATATTCTCGTCCATTGTCGGAGCGGAGACATTTAAGGGGGGTGGAGAATTGAGTATGGATTTCATTATAAAAGGTCTGAAAGGTGGAGAAGACTTCAGACCGATCATGAAGTAGGTAAAGCCAGGTCATGCGGGAGTAATCATCAATAAAGGTGATATAATAACTGTAACCTGACTAGCTAGGAACCCTGCAAGGACCCCAGACATAGGAATGAACAAGAGCGAAAGGATCCGCTGCACGTGGTTCCGGGCGAGGAGCATACGTCGTCCGATGATGTTTGGCAAACTTGCAGGATTCACAATGGAAGGAGAGATGAGAACTGAATTGGGGGCAAAGTTTATGGAGGGCGGAAGCCGGTGGATGACCAAGGCGATAATGTAGGTCAAGGGCTCGGGCTGTGGTGGATGAGCAAGCAAGGGATGGTGGGGTATCAAACATGTACACCCCATCCCAAAGATAACCTCGACCAATTTCCCGATTCGTCTTCCGCTCCTGAAAAACAACACCAGATGAGCTAAAAGTAGCAACACAATTCAACTCGGTGGTGAGTTTGCTGACAGAGATAAGATTAAATGGACTTTGAGGAACATGAGCGACCGACGTCAGGGGAAGAGACGGGGTCAAGGAACATGTGTCATAGCCGGTAATAGGGATTGTTGAGCCATTAGCAACAGTAATGGCAGAGGCACCGATGTACGGATGATAGGTGGTGAACATACCAGAGTCTCCTGTGAGATGTTCTGACGCACCGGAGTCAAACATCCAAGTTGTCTATCGATGAGAAGCACAGGCGGTAGAGTTGCCAGTCTGAGCAATTGGGGCAAGAGAAGAGGATGGTGGCGCAGTCGCTCGATACGATTGTACCAATGCAATCTCCTCCGGCGAGAGTGTCGTTCTGTAACGGGTACTGGATGAATGAGGACCGCTGGGCGGTAGAGCCGATGACGGAGGATGGGAGAGCTGCTCGGCAGATTGCATAGGTGCTCGGGAAGGCCGACAATGGAAGGGAGGGTGCGGCCTTGCAAGAATGTTGTCGTTCGGAGGTGATGCCGTACGGCCGCGGGCAGACACGCCCGCCATGGAAGGCAGGTGCACAGAGGGTGCCTCCAGGACCGGTCCGCCTGGAGGGAGCGGTGTCGGGAGGCCGACTTAACGCAGGGGGCGGGGCCGACGGTGCAGGAAAGCTGCAGGGTAGTTGTAGGGAAGCCGCTGGGAGACAGGTCGGGGAGCGCCGGATCGGGTGGGAGCCGTTGCTGTGAAGGGAGTCGCTGCGGAGGGTCGGGCACAGGAGGAGGGCTGCCGGAGGAGGAGCCGGCGCGGGATGAACCGGGGCCGGAGGTCCGGCGCTGGAGGGAGCCGGCAGGGTGGGGGGCGCCTCGAAGGAGGGAGTCGCGTCGGGAGCACCGTGCGGGAGGCGGCCGCGCGAAGGAGGGAGTCGCGCCGGAAGTCGCGCTGGAGCCACGCGAGAGGAGGGATGCGCGACGGGAGCCGCGTATCAGGGAGGGAGAGGGCCGCCAGGAAGGGGAGCCGCCGGGTCGAGGGCGGTCCGTCGAGGCGAGGCCGAGGGCGATCTGCCGCTGGGACGAGGGGAGCCGCGTCGGTAAGGAGAGTCGCGCGGAAGGAGGAACCCGGGTACGGGGTGCTGGGGCGTCGTCGAGGGCGGGGCGTCGGGCCGAGGGCAGGAGGCCGGGAGCCACGCCGAGAGAGAGCGCCGGGAGGGGAGCCGCTGGGGCTGGGCGCGCGCACGGCGGGGCTGGCCGGGAGCGCCGCTGGGAGGGAGCGCCGCTGGGAGGGAGCGCCGCTGGAGAGAGGGCCGCCGGGAATGGCCAGACCGGAGAGGTGCCGGGCGAGAGAGCTGCGCCGGGATAGGAGGGGGGGGCCTGCCGGGAATGGCTAGGGCAGCAGGGAGAGAGGCGGGGCCGGGAGGACGCCGGGAATCCGCAGAGGAGGGAGGGTTCGAGATAAAAATCCCTCTGATACCATGTAGATTGGTGAATTCCCCTTACCTCAATGTGAGGTGAGGATACTCTTTTATAGATTAGGAAACCAAAAAACAAGCAGGGTAAGTCCGATGTGGGACTCACCCATTTAAACTTAAATGGGATCCAACAGTTGTCAAGGCCAAATCTCATCTCGGCTGGTTACAGGCTATGCGGAATGAACTTCAGGCTCTGGACGCCAAACATACTTGGGATTTTATACCTCTTCCACCAGGTAAGCAGGTGGTTGGTTGCAAATGAATCTATACAGTGAGCATCAACGCCGATAGCTCTCTTAATCGTCTCAAGGCTCATCTTGTTGCCAAAGGTTATGTGCAGACATATGAAGTTGATTGTTTTGAACCAGTGTTTTTGGACCAGACCACTTTTGATACCGTTAAAATGGAGAGTGGACCCAATACCCAAGATATCTCTTAAGAGAGGTCTTGGAGTTTATTTATAGAGAATTATAACGATAACAAAATACCTTAAGTCCAATTTGGGACTTGACTCAACTTTGCCTCTAAAAGATCCCTTTTCTCCAGTGCCAAAGATGAGCTCGGTTCACCTAGTTATCTCTCTTATTGCCTCCTATCACTGGTCTCTCCATCATATGGATGTTAAAAATGTTTTTCTTCATGGTTTTCTTAATGAAGAAGTTTATACGGAGTAACCACCTGAGTTTGTTGCCCAGGGGAATCCTCCAAAGTTTTTCGTCTTCTTCAATCGTTGTATGGACTCAATCAGTCACGTCATGCTTGGTTCGGCTGTTTTTGCATCGTTATGTTTAGCTTTGGCATGTTTCAAAGCATAAAGGATTCTTCTGTAATCTATCATCAATCTGCAGAAGGAAGCATTCTTTTGGTGGTCTATGTGGATGTCATTGTTATTATTGGCAGTGATGCAACTGACATTGGTTGACTCAAGTCTTTTCTTCATCAAAATTTCCACATAAAAGATTTGGGATCACTACGATATTTCTTGGGAATTGAGATCTCCATATATGAAAAGGGCATTTTTCTATCTCAGAAAAAGTATGTTCTTGATCTACTGCAGAAGATTGGCATGACTCAAGCTGACTCGGTTAACTCACCTTTGAAACCGAGAGAGAAGTCACTTCACACTGACAGTGAAGTCTTCCCATCACCTAATGGTAGACGACTTGTTGAGAAGCTCAACTGTTTGACGATGACTCGACCTGGCATTACTTGTGCAGTTAGCAAGGTGAGTCAATTCATGGCATCCACAACAAAAATACAGTGAAAGACTGTTCTTCACATTGTTAAATTGTGAAAAAGGAACCGAGCTTAAACCTAAATTCTAATCATGGACATACAGAAATTGAAGCATTTTGTGATGCAGATTATCAGGAATGCCTTTCTTCTGGGAGGCCTACGTCTGGTTCTACAGTATTTATTGGAGGTAATTTGATCTCACAGCGAACTAAGAAGAAGACAGTAATCTCTCATTCAAGCACAGAGCCAAAATATCAAGCTATGGCACATGTGACCGCAGAGATTATTTAGGCACAAAAGATATTACAGGAGATTGGGTATACTATCAAGAAATCAACACATATATGATGTGAGAATCAAATTGCAATTGTGATCACCACAAATTTGGTCTTCCATGTGTGAACGAAGCATATTGAAGTTGATTGTCACTTCGTTCGAGAAAATTATGAGAAGAGGATCGCCCTTGGTTACGTTCGCACCACTGATCAACTTGCAAATATTCTCACAAAAGGGGTTCCTGAAACACGTGTTCAGTTTTTGTGTAACAAACTGGGCATGATAAATATATATGTTACATCTTGAGGGAAGTGTTAGAATATGTAGGCATTTATGATAAGAGTCAATGGGTTGACTTCTATTTAGGTTATCACCTTTATTTCATCTATAAATAAAGAAGCCCACCTCCTTTTGAGGTATGCAATTTACGGTAACACAGGTCAAGCATTGAGTCGCCATCCTGGTGAACGTCATCTATTGGAACTGAAGAATCTTCACGAAACCCAACAATCTTCCAATTGAAGATTTCTTCAGAATTCCAACTCCAACCATCCACCTGAGTCTATCCTCCTAATGTATGTAGTGTTCTCTCTATCAAATTAAGTCCAACTAAGGCACAATGTTGTTGCGTAAACGTTGGGAGTCACAACAACAGATAGGTTTGCAGATGATGAAAAGACAGAACAAAAGAAAATGATGAACACGGAAACAGCGATTTACGTGGTTCGAGAATAATCTTTACGTCCATAAAAAGGCAGAATCGCTTCACTAAAATCGGAAGCAGAATTACAAGGAGGTTTCAGAGTTTCTCACACACTGAAACTTTACTCGAATGAGCTAATAGAGAACACAAAGCATTATGCCCCCAACCGCACAGTAAGTCCAATATGCTACAGTGAATGGTGGCTGGAAGTCCGCACTGCAACAGTGCTGCGGCCATCCAAATCCAAACTGCTATAGTGGTGGGTGGCTAGAAGTCTGCGGAGCTACAATACCATTGTCTTCAAATTCCGAGATGCAACAGTAATTGTGCCAAAGTCCGCACCGCTAAAGTGCCCTATCGGTGTCCCCTGACCAGCACTGCTACAGTCGGTCAGAGTTGCGGTCTGGTGTTCAGTATGGGTCGCTAGCATTCGGCCCAACATCATCCAAACAGATCGGACTACACCAAACATATCAGCAGATTAATGTGTTTCGTTCTTGCATGAAACACTGGATTGCGGGCAAGATGGATAGCACTACTATCACAGGATAATTTTCCTTAAATCCTCCCTTTTTCAAGTTCCTTCAGCAAGCACATCAACCATATCAACTTTTTCCCTGCTTCAGTAGTAGCAACATACTCTACTTCCATTGTAGATAAAGTAACAGGTTGCAATCGAGACATCTAACTGGCCACTATTCCACCAAAGGTAAACAAAAAAACCTGTTGTACTTTTTCATGAATCCATGTCTCCAGCAAAATCTGCATCAACAAAACCCTCCAACTGATCATCATCTCTGAAACATAAAGTTGCATCTTCCGATCATTTCAATTATCGAATGATCCATTTCACAGCTTCCAAATGTTTTTGTTCTGTATCCCACATCAGACTTGTGGTCCCATGTGGAGTTTATCATTCATTATAAAAGAATGCCTCCACCTCACTTTGAGGTAAGGAGGCAAGGGGGTTTCCTCATTCTACATGGTATCAGAGGAGGTTTTTTGAAACCCGATCTCACCCTCCCTATTTTTTTTCTCTCCCATCAGTCTTTAGGGTTTTTCCCCGTCCGGGGGGGCGGCGGCTCCCATCCATATAGTCGCCCCCCCCCCCCCGCTGCTCCTCCCGGTCGCGCAGGCCCTCTGGTTCCCGGCCCCGCCTCCCTCCATCTCTGGCGAAAATCCCCTGCCGGGGCTCCTCCCGCCGCCCCTCCGGGCTCGATTCCCAGGCATCTTCCAGCGTCCCCCCCCCCCCGACGCCCGCACCTCCATCCGGCCTGCTGCCATCATCCAATGCGCGCGGCTCCCGGCGAATCCTCCCGTGCGAGGCCATTGTCCGCGCCTCTGCTTCTGCGCGACGACCGTCGGCGGCCTTCCCGCCCGCGCCTGCTTTCTGCGGGCTTCCTCCCCACTGCGCACTGCCCCGACGGAAGTCGCGCCTCCCGGTGTCCATGGATTCCAGGTGCCAGCTCTCTCCTCCGGCAGATCTCATGCCGTCGTCCTCTACCATCGCGGCTCCATTCTCGCCTTCCCCGGCGATCCATCCGGCTCCCGCAACTGTCGGCACCCACTCCTGCATCTCCCGGCGAGAACGGACAGCTCCCGCATCTCCCGCTACGCACGAACTGCACCCCCGGCGGTCTTTTCGGATCCCGCAACTGCCCGCGGCTCCCATCCTCATCATCCGGCGCGACTCCCGGCTTCCTGCGCGTGACTCCATCCGCGCGGCTCCCTCCATCCCCAGCGGATCTCCCTCCTGTCCGGCGACCCCTCTCCGGCGGCATCTCCCGTCCCGCAACCCTCTCGTGCGCCCTTGCGCGACGGCCCCTCGCGCGACGACTCCCGGCAGTCGCGCCCTCTTTCTGCGATCTTGTATGCCCTGCGCTACTCCACCTCGCCGTCGCGGGTCTTCCTCATCCCGACGGCGCTCCAGACTCTTTCCAGGCGATCCCGAGCGGGATTCCTCCCAGGGCGACCCACCCTCGTCCAGCGGCTCCATCCCGGGCGGCACTCTTCAAACGCGCGGTTTCCGGCTCCCCGCATCTGCCGGCTCCTGGTCCCATTCTCCCGACGAGAAGAGCAGTCGGCTTTGCCCTTCCCGGTGGCCCTCCCTCCTGTGCCCGGCTGCTTCCTTCTGGGTGGCTCCCTAGCGCCGGCCCCTCAACGTCCGACTGCTTCCTTCCCGGCGCCGAGTCCTTCCTGCGCGCCGTCTCCTGTGCGAACATCCAGCCCCACCTCCCTCCGACCGGACTCAACTGCTCTCTCCATGTCGGCCTCTTCCTGCTTCCCGCGGCATTCCCGCCTCAATCGCCGGCCTCCTACTGCGGTTTCTCGGCGGTTCAACGACCGGCCCGCCCGTGCGGTTTCCCGGCGCTTCGACGCCCGGCACCGCCTATGCAGATTTCCCGGCGCTACGGCGACCGGCACCGCCAGTGCGGTTTCCCGGCGGTTAGACAACCGGCCCCGCCTCTGCGGATTTCCTAGCGCTCTGTCGTTCGGCCCCGCCTCTGCGGATTTCCTGGCGCTCTGTCGTTCGGCCCCGCCTCTGCGGATTTCTCGACGCATCATTGGCGCATCTTTTTCATCTGTTGCGTCCGCGACATCATCCATCCATCCTCGTGAGGGGGAGCTGCGATCGTGAGGGGGACCATCATCCTTGCAGCTTTTATCTTTTATTTTATTTCGTCTTGTTTTGTCATCAAGCTGGGCATGTCCAGCTTGAGGGGGAGTGTTAGCGTCTGTTTTGTTTATTTCTTTTCATTATGTGTCCAAGCTAGGTACACCTAGCATGAGGGGGAGTGTTGGTGTCTGTATCCCACATCGGACTTGTGGTCCGATGTGGAGTTTATCATTCATTATAAAAGAATGTCTCCACCTCACTTTGAGGTAAGGAGGCAAGGGGGTTTCCTCATTCTACATTCAGGATTTGACATGAAAGAGCTAACAACTTCCACTGCAAAAGCAATGCCCGGTCATGTGCATACCATTGCATACAGCAAACTTCCAACAGCTAAAGCAAAAGGCACCTTGGCCATGTCACAAACTTCTTCGCCCGTTGATGGTGCCTATGCTTTAGAAATCTTGAAGTGTCCGACGAAGGGGGTTGAGGCAATTTTACAACCAGTCATTCCAAACTTCTCGATGACCATTTTGATGTATTCCTTCTGGGATAAAACCAAAGAGTCGGTTTTCCTATCCCTCTCGATTCTCATCCCAAATATTTTCTTGGATTGCCCGACGTTCTCCATCTCAAACCTTCTGGACACCTTCCTCTTCAGTTCCACAATCAAATGGAACTTCAGACCTGCAATCAATATATCATCAACATACAACAACAGTATGATATATGTTTCATCGTATCATTGCTTCTGGTAACAACAATGATCGGAATCGCATCGACTGAAATTGTCCCCAAGCATTAAAGTGTCAAACTTACAATTTCACCATCGTGGAGCTTGCTTCAATCCATAAAGACTTCCTTTCAACTTACAAACACGATTCTCCTTCCGATGAATTTCATAGTATAGAATGATAAAATAGGAGAAACCGAACCCCCAAGGTGTACTCTCTAAAGGAGCCCTTGGGGTTATTTTATAATGAATATTAAACTCCACATCAAACCTCAAGTCTAATGTGGGATACAGACTTCAACACTCCCCATCAAGCTAGGTGTACCTAGCTTGGATACAGAAAGAAAAAACAAAGCGAGCAACAGGCTGCAAACACTCCCCCTCAAGCTGGACATACCCAGCTTAGATTACAAAACTAAGACAAAAGAAAAGAAAAGAAAACATTCGCGATTGCAGCTCCCCCTCAAGATCGCAGCTCCCCCTCAGGATGATGGATGGATGATGTCGCGGGCACAGCAAAAGAAACCACTCAGACCGGGCCGGTTGACGGAGCGCCAGGAATGCCGCACTAGTGGGGTCGGTCGATGATACGCCGGGAAGTCCACACTAGCACTGGGAAAGCTGCACTTGCGGGGCCGGTGACGCGAGGCGGGGATTCCGCAGAAGTGTTGCGGGATCTGGCGACGCGAAAGAGCCCGAATCCAAGGCGGTCGAGGTGTTGCTCCACGGTGGAGGAAGCGGAGTGTTGGTGCACCATTGCAGTGCACACGAGGCCATTGCAGGGAGGCGCCACAGGAGGAAAGAGACACCACAGGATGCACCGGCGACTGGATGTGGTCGAATCTAGCCAAATCCGGGAGGGGGTCGGCAACAGATGACCAAGACGAGGCGCAGTAGCTATTGCGCAGGGAGCCAACGTTGCAAGAAGCAGAGGGAGGCGCGTCGGGAGAGGGAGGCGCGTCGGGAGAGGGAGCCAGGGAGGGCAGTAGGTGGGGAGCCGTCGGGAGGGGAGGCAGATCCGCAGCTGGACGTTGGGATCGCAGGAGGGCGTCGGGAGGGATCCACCGGGAAGGGAGCCGGCGTGGAGGGACGTCGGGCGAAGTCGCCAGGGAGCAACGCGACGAGGCCGGCCGAGCGCGCCGAGACGAGGGCGCCGGGAGTCGCGCGCTGGGAGGGCGAGGCCGTCGCGCGGGGAAGCGGCACAGCGGAGGAAGCGCTGGAGGGCCGACGAGAGCAGACAACGGGAGGAGGGCGACCGGACGCATCGCGCTGGATGGGGGGGGGGGGGGGCGAGACGCCGTCGGGGAGGAGTCCCGCTCGGGATCACTGGGAGGGAGTCAGCCTGGTCCGTCGTGCGCGCAGAGGTGGGAAGGGGACTCCGGGGAAGGAGGTACCGGTAGGGGGGAGATCCGCCGAACAGAGGCTGGCTGGGAGAGATCCGCCACCTGGGAGACATAGCCGGCAGGGGAGGCGGCGATAATACCTATGGCTTGCTGGCCATGGAGTTCGCCGCCCCCAACCGGGAGAAACCCTAGAGGCCGACAGGAAAAAAAAGAAATAAAACGGGAGGAGGGTTCGGGATTGATTTCTCTCTGATACCATATAGAATGATAAAATAGAAGAAACCGAACCCCCAAGGTGTACTCCTCTAAAAGAGCCCTTTATAATGAATATTAAACTCCACATCAGACCTCAAGTCCGATATGGGATACAGACTCCAACACATAGCCATTGGGTTGTATTATGTAAATTTCTTCCTCCAAATCTCCATGAAGAAAAATTGTCTTTACATCCATCTGCTCTAAGGGTAGATCATCGAACGCGACAATGTTGAGCACTTTTCAAATGGTTGTGTTTCACCACTGGTGAGAAAATTTCAGAAAACCCAATCCCTTTGCTGAAAACCCTTCACCGCCAGCCTTTGTATCTCTTCCATCAGCTTCCTCTTTTAAAGGAAAAAATCATTTTTTTTCTGGAGCTCATTTTCCTTCCGGTAGTTCAGCCAACTACAATGTATTGTTGGGATTTAAGGAATTCATTTCCTCCATGGATGACTCCCACTGTTTCAAGTCTTTGAGCACAGTTGCTTCTTCCAGATATTCTAATTCTCCTACATCCGTTAGAAGTAAAAAGTTTATATTAGCCCCAAACCACTGAACTGGTTTTCTGATACGAGTGGATCTTCTCAACACAACCTCATGTTCGTCTGGTGGAACCTTGTCCAGTATTCGTTCGTACGAACATTCTCCGTCTAATAGGATGAATGTTGGAGCGTTAGCTTCTGAAGTTTCCCCTAAAGCTTTCGGACATGGAGTCCACCCAGTAACATTTGTCCGATCATCTTGAACCATAACTTCCTTTTCACCCAGGTTCTGATCTTTCCGCAGAAGTTCTTCATTGAAAACATCTCTGCTCCAGATGGTTTGTTTCTTTTCATCATCCCATAGACGATATTCCAAAGTTCTCATCACCATATCCGATGAGAAAGCATACCTTGGATTTCGCCTCCAACTTATCCTAATCTTTAGCATCAATATGAACATAAGCAATACTTCCCAAGGCTTTGAGATGGTTCACCCCTAGCCTTTTAACAAACCAAAGTTCTTTCGAAAGTTCTTGCCCCACAGTTGAAGCCGGACTTATGCTCATCAAATACGCTATTGTATTTATAGCTTATGTCCAAATCTCCTTAGGCATTCCAGAGTTGAGTCTCATTCTTTGGGCTTTATCTTGTT
This sequence comes from Viscum album, assembly GCA_963277665.1. Classification (NCBI taxonomy): domain Eukaryota; kingdom Viridiplantae; phylum Streptophyta; class Magnoliopsida; order Santalales; family Viscaceae; genus Viscum; species Viscum album. The sequence goes on along the minus strand of OY728145.1, from coordinate 23,938,932 downwards.
AAGTCTGATTCCTCCTTTCAGCTACACTATTTTGTTCTGGAGTTCCTGGAATAGTCTTTTCACATCTGATACTCTTCCTCCGACAAAAGTTATGAAAGTTGTGTTCGGTGTACTCTCTACCATTGTTTGTGCGAAGACACTTCAACTTTCATTCACTCTCTCTTTCGACCAAAACCTTCCACTAAATAAACGTCTGAAAAAACAACAGATTTAATCTTCAAGAAGTAAACCCAGACCTTTGGAGTGGCATCATCAATGAAAGTCATAAAGTACAAAGATCCAGAGTGAACAGGTGCAAGTCCCCAAACATCGGAATGAATACGTTCCAGCTTTCGAATCCTTGGCTTTCTACCATCCAAGTTAAAGGAAACTCTCTTCTGTTCCCCCATCATACAACTCTCACAACTTCCGGGGTTCGCGTGATCGAGTATAAGTATGAACTTTTCCACTAGAACTTTCAAATTCTTCTCACTAAGATGACGAAACCTACGGTGCCAAACTTTTGAATCGTCCGATGAAGTGCTTCTGATCACTGCAACTTCAGCCTTGCATTTGTCAAGTACAAGGTCTCACCCTTTACTCCACGAGCGATCACCATGGAGCCTCTGCTTATTTTCCAAACTCCATCCGAAAAAGTTGTTTCGAAACCAACATCATCAAGTTGTCCAACTAATATGAGGTTGTTCCAAAGACCTGAAATATGTGTAACATCTTTCAATCTCAAAACACTTTCATTTTTCATTCGAATGTTAACATCTTTTTTTCCCAACTATTTACAGAGCTTCATCGTCAGCTAAATGTACTTTGTCCAAGTTTCCAGGTACATAATCAACCATGCACCCTCGCTCACCAATTGAATGAAAAGATGCACTTGAGTCAATAACTCATGATTCTTTTGGAATGTTCACACTCAATAACAAACTGTTGCGGAAACGTCATGAGTCGCAGCGATATAACAGGTGTGCAGATGAAAAAAGTCGAAAACAAAGGAAACAGAAGAAAAACACGGACAAAGAGATTTACGTGGTTCGGGTTTAATCTCTACGTACACAGAGAAGCAGAAATACTTAACTAAAATCGATAGCACAAAATACAGGAAGATCTCAAAGTTTCACACACAGAAACCCTAGCCCAAAATGAGCTAATAAAGAAGATAAAGTATTGTGTCACCAATCACACAGAAAGTTCGCATTGCTACAGTGAACGGTGGCTGGAAGTCCACATCGCTACAGTGTCGCAGTCACCCAAGTCCAAGCTGCTACAGTGGCCGACAGCTAGAAATCCACAGAGCTACAGTACCGTTGTCTCCAAAAGACTGCATTGCTACAGTGCCATGTCGGTGTCGTCTGGTCAGCTCTGCTACAGCCAGTCATAGTTGCTACAGTGCCCCCAAAATATGGGTAATGGACCTTCAGCCTCCGGGGCAAAGGCACGTTACCCCCTGCAAACCCCAACGAGCTCACTGCGAAGCTCGACCCGCGGAATTGCGGCCTAGTGTGCAGTATGGGCTACAAGCATTCGGGTCAACATCATCCAAAACGGATCGGGGTACACCAATCCAACACAAACTGGTGCCTCCGTCCGTTCCACTGACAGAGTTCGTTTGTCTGGAAGTTGAAGTCACCATCCAATTCCAACAATCTTTCTTAATATCCCTTCTTCCCACAAAGCCAACATGTAGGGCATGTGTCAGCTGATTTACCTCGACTTCTTCTCTGGGACTTTCTGAAGACTTCTTTTGACGACCTTTCGGTTGAGGTGACAATCCTCGTCCGGTAGCAATAAGAGCACTTCCGAACAGAGTTTGGTGAAGTGCGGTCAATTGTCATCTATCGACCGTTCAAAGGTCTGATGTTCTGCTATAATATGTATAGTGGCACTCGGATCGAATCCTCGGTGACGATAGTATTTTTTGAAAGTAGTTGTTTTTGTTTTTTCTTTTGAATGGGGAGTTTGTTAGCAGAGCTTTTGTCAATTGATTGTCAGATTAAGTTTAATTTAACAATTTTATAAGGATTAAGGTAAGTTCATTATTGACTAGTTAAGCTTATGATAACCTTGAGCTTTGCGATATATTGCATAAAATTAACAAAAACTTCACAAGACACTTTTGATCGAAATTCCCAAAGTGTGGAGGCTTTAATTCAAATCTTAACTAGGGTTATAATCAATATCAATTCTTGTTGATGGAAGGTTCAATATTTCATGAAACCCTGTGTACTTGTGGTTCCAATAATCTATGGAATCCGCATGTTAAACAAAACATGTCATTAATGTTGGACCTGTGATGCCCCCGACAACGGACCAAGCTACTCCCCAGCCCCTACACTCGGGTTATCGGGCTCTTAACTGAGCCACTCAACTGGGCCGAGTATCGTGGATAGCTCCCCTAACCAGAGAAACTTCCTGGTTGGTTAAATGTCAGTCAGCCCCGGGTTTGAATCTCTGGGGAGGCGAAATAAAGCCCCTGCTGGCTAGGGAAGATATCCACGATACTCGGCCCAGTTGAGTGGCCCGGCTAAGAGCCCAATAACCCGAGTGTAGGGGCTGAGGAGTATCTTGGTCTGTTGTCGGGAGCACCACGGATCCAAAAAAAGGCGCTTTTTAAACAAACCTACGCCACAACCGGGCCGTAGTCTGGCCACGCCCCGCACCCGCCATTTCTGCAGACTGGGCTGAACTAGGGTTATTTCCCACATGGAAGGTATTGTCCGCAGGCCCTATTGGGATTTAATACGCCTCCCCCGCAATTCAAACCTGAGACCTAAGGCATAACAACCACCAGGGAGCATCACGAGTACCACTACAATATGGCGCAGTGGTACTAGAGATACTCCCCAATGGCTATTATGCCAATCAACCCCAGGTTGTTGGACCCGTTAGATGTTCCCCAGTGGTTATTATGCTAGTCAGCCCCGGGTTCAAATCTCTAGGGAGGCGAAATAAATTCCCAACTGGATAAGGGAAATATCCACGATACTTAACCCAATAGAGTGGCCCAGTAACCCGCGTGTAGGGGCTGGGGAATATCTTGGTACATTGTCGGGAGCGTCACGGATCCAACAATTAATCCATGACATTTTAAGTTCAACATACATAATATTAATTTAAAAAATATTAAACGAGCAAAAACTCTCAATCACTTAACATCCCCAAATTATGACTCACCTCAATGGATGATTTACTCGGCCATTAAGATGGTTATTAATTTGGTTAATGATGTTAGTGGTGATAAGTTATAAAGTGAATAAAAAGAGCGGGATGAGAAAAAAGTTGTGCGCCGAACACACACACGAATGATGAAGAGCGTTAAACAGACACTTCGGATTGAATGAGAAAGCAAACGAGGGAAGGTTTTTTTGGATGGATTTCAATTATTTTAAGAACGTGATTACTACACAAAAGGTGGACAAAGATAAGAGATGATAATGATGAAACATGCATTAAAATTCAAATGAAATTACAGTGAAACTTATGCGATTACAATTGAAAACAAGCGAAAACGAACATGAAATGGAAAGTGGATGAGAGCTTTCTCTTGTTAAAACAAGGGTATGGCAAGTCCTTCCAAGCCTTTGGCAAGGCTATGGTCGTGCCAATGCTCTTCCTTCAGTGCGTAAGTGTCAACCCCTTTCATGTTGAGGATGAGTATCTATTTATATCCAAAAGGAGTGGACTGTTTGCCTTCCAAAAATACCCTTTAAGTTGGCCCAACCATTTGACAATGAAGACACCTAAATCTCAAAACCTCCTCTCCTTCAAAGTTGTAGATATGGATGTTGACACTATACCTTCCAAATTTGGCGTCCGTTAGATTTTTTGAGCCAAAGATACGACTGTTTTCATAAACCATGTATTGTTGTCCAATTTTATCTCGTATTTTTCATAGCCTGAATGTGAATGGGTTTTAGGCAAGGAAGATGTCTTCATATCGAAATCATTTCTTCTACAAAGTTGGGCGCCTATATCTTGACTTTCAACCTGTTGGATTGGTGTGGCCCGATTCGTTCTAGATGATTATTGGGCCGAATGCTTCTACCCTATACTGTGCACCAGGCTGCGACTTTGACCGGCCGACACCGACAGGGTACTGTAGCAGTGCGGACTTTTGGCAGGACTACTATAGTAGCTTGGACTTTGGAGACAACAGTACTATAGCTCTGTGTACTTTCAGCCGCAGACACTGTAGTACCTTGGACTTAGGTGGTCGCGGCACTGTAGCGATGCGGACTTTCAGCCACCTTTCACTGTAGCACAACGAACTTTCTGTGCAGTTGGTGGAATAGTGATTTATCTTCTTTATTAGCCCATTTCGGGCTAGGATTTCAGTGTGAGAAACTCTTAGATACTCCCTGTAATTGTGCTCCGGAAACTAGTGAAATTTCTGCCTCTGTGAATGTAGGGATCATTTCCCGAACCACGTAAATGTTTGTTTCCTGTGTGGTTCTGTCTTATGTCTTTTCTTCATCTGAAAACCTATTCTATTGTTGGACTCCCGGCGTTTCCGCTACACTGCCCACAATATTTCAACTCCATTGGGCGAGTGGATTGGGAGAAAAGTCAAAAATTGTGGGCTGTTTTCAAATCCCGAACAGAATTGTGGCTTGGATTTTCATACATCAATTAGGCCACTAATTGGTCGATTTGGAACTTCAAATTTTTATCCAAGATGTAATGGAATGTCTCTAGACTTCGGGTAGAGTGTCAACAAATTTAGACTTCTGGAATGAGCCCAGAAAATATAATATCACAACTAGTTCAATTTCTTTGACAGATTTGTTGGGCCTTCTTGTGTGGTCCATATTGCCCTTTAAATGACCAAATTAGCCAAAGCTCGAGTCGAATGATTTGTTGGCATTTGAATTAGGGGCACCACAAAATAAGAATCACATCATTTGGATCGGTATTGTAGAATGGGAAAACCCCTCTACCTCAAAGTGAGGCGGAGGCCTCCTTTTAAAGATTGAGGATACAAAATACATACAGGAGTATTCCGATGTGGGACTCAGAAATACCCAGAATAATAAAAATAGGGTTTAACACTCCCCCTCAAACTGGACATGCACAGGAGCGAGAGACGACCGTCTGTTTCTTGTTGCGCCAGGAGATGAGGTTGTCGGCCAAGAAAACGGCAAACCCAGAAGTAGATCTCCGAGTAGCAAGACAACCAGCATAATCAGCATCACAAAAGGGCTCAATATTCAGATGAGAATGATGAGAGTAGCGAAGACCACGGGTAGAATCTCGCTTGATGTATTTGACGATGCGGAGGACAGCATCCCAATGAGAGGTGGTCAAATGTTCCATAAATTGGCTCAATTTGCCAACAGCGCAGACAATGTCGGGGCGAATCATGGTGAGATAATTGAGTTTACCCACCAGTCGACGGTACCGCTCTGGGTGTTAATATGGTTCCGAGGAGGCATAAAGAGACCGTTCCTCAAGCTCTAGAGGAGTGTCCACAACAGTGGCTTGTGTCAGCCCAGCATCCTGCAGAATATCCAATGCATATTTCCGTTAGCAGAGGGAGAGGGTGTCCGAAGAATAGGGTACCTCGATGCCTAAGAAGTATGTGAGAGGACCGAGATCCTTCGTGTGGAAGTGCTGGTGAAGATGCCCCTTGAGGTGGGTGATATCAGTAGAGTCGCAACCGGTGATGATGATATCATCCACATAAACGACCAACAAGATGGAACCAGCAGAGATCGTCCTGTAGAACACAGTATAGTCCTTCATACTGCGAGAGAGCCCAAAGTCGCTGACGATAGTGCTGAAGCGGTCGAACCAAGCACGGGAGATTGTTTGAGGCCGTAAAGAGAGCGGCGGAGTCGACAGACTTGAGACTCGGCGCCGAAGGCACAAAATCTGGGGGGGGGGGCTGTTGCAGATAAACCTCTTCCTCAAGAAATCCATGGAGGAAGACATTCTTGACATCCGGTTAATGAAGAGACCAATGATGATGAGCCGCCAGAGAGATGACTAACCAAACGGAGGCCATTTTGGCAACTGGAGAGAAGGTATCAAAATAGTCAATACCGTAAGTCTGTGTGAATCCCTTTGCCACAAGGCGGGCTTTGAGTCGATGAAGAGTGTAACCAGGATTCAGCCTGACGGTGTAAATCCATTTGCTGTTAACTGCCTGTTTGTCTGCTGGAAGAGGGACAAGATCCCAAGTATGGTTTTCTTCCAGAGCCTGCAACTCATCTCGCATGGCTGCTAGCCATCCCGGGTGAGCTTTTGCATCACCAACTGTGCGAGGAATATATACTGTCTCCAGAGCTGATAAACTCCTATATGAAGATACAAATAGAGGAGTACTCCGGCAAGAACAAATACCTTTCCGAAGGGCAATGGGCAAGTCGTTTGGTGTCGGGGCAGGAGCATTGGACGAAGCGGGGACGACGGTGTCATTGGTCGGGACGGGGGATAGAGTGGATGGATGACGTGAGTAAACCCTACCAAAAAGGGTGTCAGCAGCAGGGGGAGACACTGGAGGAGGGTGGATGATGAGAGGAAGACAATCATCAATGGCAGAGTCAGGATGAGGAGAGGGAAGGGAGAACGGGGAGCTCTCAACAAATGAGACGTCAGCAGAGATGACGTACCTCCATAGGTCCGGTGAGAAACAACGATATCCGCGCTGAGTGCGGGAATAGCCAAAAAAGATGCACTGGAAGGATTTGGGAGAGAGTTTGGAGAGGCCGGGACGAGTGTCACGAACATAACAGAGGCATCTGAACACCCGAAATAGAAGAGAGTGAGGAGAGAGAGAGGAGAACAGAGCCCGAAAAGAGGTCTCCCCCAGAAGGATAAAAGAAGGCGGTTTATAAGATAGGTAGCAGTGAAGATGGCATCGCCCCAAAAAAAAAGAGGCACCTGTCGATGGAAGAGGAGGGCACGAGCAGTCTCTAGAATATGTATGTGTTTCCGCTCGGCCACACCATTCTGCTAGGATGTATCAAGACAGGAGGTCTGATTAATGATGTCTTTCCTCTGAAGGAACTGCCGAAAGGGAGTGAAAAGATATTCACGCCCATTGTCCGAGCGGAGACATTTAACAGAGATTGAAAATTAGTTATGAATTTCATTGTAAAATGTCTGGAAGGTGGAAAACACTTCGGAGCATTCTCGAAGGAGGTATAGCCAAGTCATTCGCGAAAAATCATCAATGAAAGATATATAATACTTATACCCCAAATGACTCGGGATGGTACAGGGACCCCATACGTCTGAATGAACTGAATCAAAAGGGTGTGAGGCCCTTGTATCCACCCGAGCAATGTATGAAGTGCGATAATGTTTCGCAAAAGAACAAGACTCACAATGAAAAGAAAGATGCTAACTAAAATCTGGATAAAGATGATAAATGGTGGAGGCGGGTGGGTGTCCCAACCGGGAATAAAGATTCAATGCTCTAACAGCGACAGAAGTGCAGACGACTGTTGTCGGGCCATCGAACATGTAGACCCCATCCCAAAGCTGGCCTCTACCAAGTTCTTGGTTCATAGTCCGCTCCTGAAAGACAACAGCAGATGATGTAAATATGGCAGCACAGTTGTAATCCTTTGTAAGCTTACTGATTGAAAGAAGATTAAATGGATTGTGGGGCACATGTGCCATAGAGGGCAGGGGAAGTGAGGAAGTCAGGGAGCATGCACCAAAGCCCGCAATAGGGATAGTAGAGCCATCAGCAGCGGTGATGGCTGAGGAACTGGCATAAGGACAGTGGGAGGTCAACATACCAGCATCACCGGTGATGTGGTCGGAGGCACTTGAGTCGAGCATCCAGGCAGGTGAGCGACGACCGACAAAGGCAGCGGAACCAACAGTGGGCTAGAGAAGCCGAAGACAGACCGGGTCATGCAGAGGTCCGAGAGTCGTGAAGCCGCCGAATGTCCGCCATAGATAAGTCCAAAGATGGCGAAAGAGCTGAAACTAATGAGGAAGCCTCCTGGACCGCCATCTGTCCTTGTCGCGGTTGCTGAGATGGACGGCCATGAATAACCCAGCAGCGGTCGATCAGGTGGTCGAGCTTGCCACAGTGCTGACAGAGGGGCCGAGGACAACCCTCCATACAGCCACATCCACGATTGCTCGAGAAGCGTCCATCGCCACAACCGATGAGAGCAGAGTGATCAATAATGGGAATGGGCGGGGGAAGAGCGCGTTGGGCCTTGCCCAGGCGATGATAAACCTCTGGTATTGCCAATGTAGACGAGCTGGCGAGCATCTCGGTAGCCATCGTGGCGTACTCAGGAGCGAGGCCATTGAGAAGATTGAAGATGCAGAGTTGATCCATCTGGGACTGAGCGTCCGTCGGTGTCTGGGGAACGGGCCACAATTCTTGCAACTCATCGCGAAGACTTTTCCACTCCATGAAATATGCTGGGAATGATTTGTCCTGCTGTCCGATATGCGACAGTTGTTGAAGGAATCCCAGAGTTCATTGACTGTATTCGTAGTCCGGGTGACATCTGTAAGAGTTGGTGACCTAGAACCAACTGGTTTTACTTTCATTACATGGATATTTAATGTATTATTACCTATTGTTCATTGTTCTGCATGATTATGATGTAATAATGTCCTAGAATATTTGTTGCATTGATAAGGTCATGGCAATTCCCCGCTATGATGAGAACCTTGAAATGCTATAACAATATTCTTAAATATAGTTCTGCGGTTGGATGACATATTATGATTGGACACATAGCATACAGATCGTCAGGTGTGAGTACTCGTAAGCAAATAAGGTCATGTTGCATTGATTATGATGTAATAATGTCCTAGAATATTTGTTGCATTGATAAGGTCATGGCAATTCCCCGCTATGATGAGAACCTTGAAATGCTATAACAATATTCTTAAATATAGTTTTGCGGTTGGATGACATATTATGATTGAACACATAGCATACAGATCGTCAGGTGTGAGTACTCGTAAACAGATGAGACTTCATCTCATTAAGTTCGCATTTGGTAATCTCTAAAATAGGAGATTATGAGAACATACCCGCTAGTAGGAATTCCACATATTTTGATGTCATCGGATATTTCTATCTGCGAGCATGTGTAATGATCTTTAGACATTAAGATTGTCATTAATACAAGTCACGACTTACGCACTTTGATTTACTGACGAAAACCATCACGCAGACAGTTGGCGGGAAGTAGGGTACGTTGAGTGCGTCACGAATGGCATGTTATTAATAGATAAGTCGAGGAAAGATTTGTCCCTTCCATTTATGAAAGTTGATATCTCGGCCCTTTGATTGAAATAGAACTGTCACGCGAAATTCCATGGTCATGGTGTAACGATGAGTTTATTTCAGGTAGTTAAAGAACGACGTATCAAGCATAAAAGTTGATGACACCTGTTTGATGAGATATTGCGACAAATGGATTATATTACACAATGAGCGTTCGTATGTGGATGTTGTCGTTGCGACTTTACGTTCTTTCTCTTGGGTGCCCTGACCCGTTGATCCCGCCTAATGTCAACGAAAAAAAATCCTAGAGGGTCACACACTAAGTGTTTTTTGTGATCTCGATTAAATTCTATTTGAATTTAATTAATTAATTAAATATTATTCTCAAGACCATGGAAAAATCTTATTCAAGTTAAAATGATCGCATAAATTATATAAAATATATTTATTTATTTTATTGAACATTTAATAAATATTTATTTACTAGTTTGTAAATAAAATATTTATTTAAGAGAATAAATTATTTATTTATTTATTCGGGTGTTCAATAAATGGAAGTGGAGTTCGAGCAGACCAAGGTCGGTCCGGTAGTAAAATAATTACTTGCAAGACGGTAAATAATTATTTAACTAGTTGGCACAAATTAAAATAACGCTGCTATTATTTTGTGATGCGGAATTTTATTTATAATTCCGTTTTGCGCAAGTTGGCGCACCATAAATAATGACGTAGTATTATTATTAAATGCATGAGTTTTCTCTAAGTTCATGAATGTATTTAATTTTTGCTATGCAATTAAATATTGTAACTGAAATTCCATGTATATAAATAAGCAAGTACGTCTATTGTGCCAGACACCACACCATACGTCTTGTGAATTGAGAATTGTTGAGTCAAACAATTTCTCTCTCGAATCATCTTCTCTCCCCTCTCAAGAACGAGAGACGTCCTTCAAGGCCGAAGAACAGGCGATCAAGAACGACTGACACAAGACACTCGAATCGCCGCGCTAACACCCAGAGAACGAGCGGTGTCGATCGGAGGCCATCGGAGCACGTGTGGATCACCGCTAAAGGGATTCTAGTTTGGATCCTTACAAGCGCAACGAGATAATCCGGAAAGGTCATTCCGGACGATCAACATCATCAACGAAGAAAAATACCAAAGATCCAGGTATTATTTTTCTTTATGAAATTAATTAAATTAATTATAAACATGACGTGCAAGATCCTCTCTAAAGGTTTCAGACCTTTTTCTTCTTTATCTAAATCATTGATTATATTCCGTGGTGACTGACGTTCATCGTCTTATTGATCCCGGAATAATCATTGATCATGGTAAAAATCAAATTGGGTCCCGTCCCAACCACGCTTTCGCTGCGCCCGGAACCTTCAAGTGGTATCAGAGGGGTTACATCATAGTTTATAATTATTTAAATATTTCATTGATGAATTACGCATTTAATAATTTAGTTGTTTCAATTCAAGTTAATCGTTCAGCAAATCTGAATCTCGAGGTATATTCCTCCTCTTTCATTTCTCGTTCACCTTACAGAAACGATTTTTTCTTTTAATTTTGATTAAAATAAAATAGAGGATCTCATCCGAAGGTGCCAAAGCTTCCTGGCCGTACAACACTAGAACACACGGCGTGTATTCGGCAGTACACGCCGTGTAGTCAAGATTCAATGCATCGGATCGGTTCGTCAAACCAAGTCGTGCGTTGGAGTCTTTCTTAGTCTTAAATGACTCCATGTGTTGACCAGGAACAGGTGGCACGCGGTTTCCGGATTACACGCCGTGTGGCTCAATAGACACGACGTGTAGTCCCTTCAGGTTAGGGTTGGACCGTGTACCCCGTACACGGCTCGCCCGACTAGAGACCGTGTAACGAGGAAATACATGGCGTTTGGCCCATTGGACATGTCGTGTACTCCGAAGATTTCCAAAGTATACTCACACGTCATTTCCCCGGGCATGTATTTCGGATAGACGGTGAAAAATAATACACGTCGTGTACTCCTAAGATTTCTGAAGTATACTCACACGTCGTTTCCCCGAGCATGTACTCCGGATAAACCGTGAAAAATAATACACGCCGTGTAGTTGGAACTACACGTCGAGTACTCATCCAAATTACGCAGATTTATTAAAATTTATTATTATATTATACAAACCCTTGAGACGTGTACCATCGTGCGGGCATAAAGCTGAGGCACAACACGTGATAGGTGTTTTATATATATGTGTTTAATTTAACATCCGCGTAATGTTCATTTCTACTCATTGGGTAGTTATGAATAGGAATTCACCGGGTTGCCTCCAAGGTACTAGTTACGTACAAAGATAATTTTAAATTAATTTATTTGTTTAAAATTATGATGGATGAGAATCACAAAGAAATTCAAAAAAGGGTTTAAGATAAAAGGATTGATTAATTAAAGATGATAATTAATTGATTCGAGCGCGATTTATCTTAAACAAGAACGATTAAAGAATTGATTGCTAGTTTTATTTATGCGTAAATATCATTGCATGTATGGATGATCATGAGCTAGACCAAGACCTTTGTATGTGGATGGTTTCTTTTAATTTATTTATTTGAATTAAATTTGTTGGTCTGCGAGCCTTCTCCTCATTAATATGTAGGGTATGCGTGCCCAAGGTTTCTTTTATGTAAAACCTCTTTTTACCCCTCGTGTGAGTTAAAAAAAGACATATGTAATGGATGGAACTCTCAAGCTCGTGGAGACGATTCAAGCTGGAGCCGAGACGAAACCAATCCCAGGAGATACAGAGGTGGCCAAGTGGAAGCTGTAAACACGAACCCAAAAGGTTCAAGGTGTTTCTCCCCTAGGTCAGGGTTAGTTTATCAACCGCTAGATAAACTGACCATTAGAAAAGCTCATGATCATGCCATTTACTTTATTTTATTTATGTCAGTTGCATGGTTTATCATTATAGATGTGTTGTCACGATCACATAATTAATGAATTAAACAAGCATGCAAGATGGAACTAAAATAAACTAGACTTATGCATAAATATTATCAAGACATGGTTAATCACTTAAATAAGTTCCACTTAATATTAACAAGCGTGTGATAATGATAATAATCAATTCACGCATAAGAGATAAAAAATATCTCAAATAAAATATTAAGTCAGAACAAACCTTTCGTTACTTGATTAAGGGCAAAACTCAATAAAACTATGTGTTTGACCAACCCTTGTTGGGACACTTACTTTTATACAGGAAACCCTTATGAAAGGTTTCGGGTTGACTTAACCATATTACATCAAGAGCAATAGCCCTTGCTAAACTTGGTGTAATATTGGAGGCAAAAGTTGAGGAAATCCAAAGTCATGATTTCAGGATTGGGGAGTCCACTCAACATATCAAGGAGCTGCAGGCCTGCAGTTGGCAAAGACCTGCCTACCTAAATACCTTCTAATAGCTTGACCAACCCTTGTTGGGGTTATGCGAAGGGGAATATGGATCCTTGCCACTAGAATGTCATTGCAACTGGACATTCCGAGTTCAATTGTGAGGGCTATTGGGACTTTATAAAATAGTGGGAGACTTGATAAAATTTATTATTTCTTATAAAATGTAATCAAGAAAATACTGATGATCTGTTCTTTTAATTGTAGAATAAAAATGACAACCTCGTCAACCACACTATCCCTAAGATCAATTCTGGATAAAGACAACATCCACACCGGCAGTAACTTCCAGGAATGGTTTAGACGCCTTCGGGTTATCCTACGCCATGAACGGAAGTCTTACGTGTTGGAGTCAACATCACCTGATCCGCCTGCCAAAGAGGCGAGTGATTAGGATTTCCTGGACTATGAGAAACATATGAACGACGCGGTCGACGTTCAATGTTTGATGTTATCATCAACAATGTCTAGTGAGCTCATGAAGTCCGATGAAAACATGGATGCTTATAGCATACTCGAGCACCTATGTGGTCTTTACCAGGAGAGAGCAAGACATGAAAGGTTTGAGATCTCTAAGGCACTCTTTTAGAGTAAGCTTGGAGAAGGTGCCCCAGTTGGGCCTCATGTAGTCAAGCTTATTGGCTACATTGATCGTCTGGAGGTTCTAGGGTTTAAACTCCCCGAAGAACTGGGCACTGATCTCATTCTCGCATCACTCCCTCGGAGTTTCTCTAACTTTGTTGTCAATCTCAACATGAACAACATTGAGAAGTCTCTATCTGATATTCTTATCCTCATTCGCCGAGTGGACAAAGATATGAAGCGCGTAAAGCCTTCTGTCCTTATGGTGAATAAGAGGAAAGGGAAAGTGAAGAGCTTTAAGCCCAAAGCTTCTTCACGGCCTTCCAAGAAAAGGAAGATCAAAGGGGAGGCAAGGGAACAGGAGGCTGTTTGTTTCGCATGTGGCAAGAAGGGTCACTGGAAGAAGAACTGCACCCAGCCTAAGAAGCAAAGGGAAACTTCAGGTGTGTTATCGAATGCAATCTATTTGTTTTTACAAATTCGGTATTAGATACAGCTTGTGGTGTTCACATATATATCCAAATACAGGAACCAAGTAGATTCAGAAAGATTGATCAAGGGGAGGTAGATCTACGAGCAGCCAACGGAGCCAGACTTGCTGTTGTAGCTGTCAGGGACTACCACCTCACGTTGCCAACTGTGATGATCTTGGTATTAAAGGGTTGTTATTATTGCCTTCTGTTACTAAAAACATTATTTCTGTATCCAGATTAGATACATATGGATTTGTTTTCAAGTTTGGAAATGAATGTTGCTTCTTTTACAAAGATAGCATTTGTTATGGTAAGGCACGTTTATACAACGGACTTTACGTGTTGGATTACACAAACCAAGTAATGGCAATCGATAACAAAGATATTTCACATGACTCATACAACACCCAACTTTGGCATCACCGGCTAGGTCATGTAAATGAGAAACGCTTGACAAAGTTACATCAAGATGGATATTTAGATTCTTTCGAATTAAAACCACATGACGTATGTCATGCATGTTTACAAGGCAAAATGACCAAAACCCCATTTAATGGGAAAGTTGAAAGGGCTAAAGAACTTCTTGAATTGGTTCATACCGATGTGTGTAGACCATTTCTAGTTGAAGCAAGGGGAGGGTACTCATACTTCATAACTTTTACTGGTGATTTTACTTAATGAGGTATAAGTCGGATTCTTTTGATAAGTTCAAAGAATACAAGAATGAAGTTGAGAACCGGCTTAGTAAGAAGATTAAGAAACTCCGCTCAGACCGAGGTCGAGAATATCTTAATCAAGACTTCATTGATTACTTACAGGAGTTTGGGATCCTATCCCAACTCACTCCTCCAAACACGCCCCAGTGGAATAGTGTGAGCGAAAGAAGAAACCGCACCCTGTTGGACATGGTGAGATCAATGATGAGTCATGCGAGTCTTTCATTATCCTTTTGGGGATATGCGTTACAAACAGCGGCACACATACTAAACCAAGTACCAACTAAATTGATAAATGGTATTCCATACGAGTTCTGGAGTGGAAGAAAAGTCATGTTATCGAATTTACATGTGTGGGGTAGCGAAGCGTTTGTTAAGGCCTCTTCAGGTAACAAACTCGCACCTCAAGGCACAGTGTACCTTTATAGGATACCCCAAGGAAACAGGGGGATATTACCTATACAACCCCTTGGACAAAAAAGTTATAATGGCAAGACATGTCATATTCCTTGAGAGGGAGCACATCTCCAAAAGAGATAGTGGGAGCGAGATAGACTTCGATTAAGTTGAGGGTCAAGGTACACAAGAGTTAGTACAGGAACAGATTCCACAAACCCCCGTGGAAGAAGAATCTGTTCCAGAGACACAAGTATTGCGTAGGAGTACAAGAGAGGTTAGAGAACCGGAACAGTACGGTTTTCTAGTTACCGAAGATGGTGACTCCTTATTAGTTGATAATAATGATCCTCTAACCTACAAGGAAGCAGTAAGGGGCACAAACGTTGTCAAGTGGCAAGAAGCCATGAATTCTGAAATGGATTCCATGTACCAAAACCAAGTCTGGATTTTGGTAGATCCTCCAGTTGATGTAAAGCCTGTTGGTTGCAAATGAGTATTCAAGAAGAAACTGGACATGGAAGGACAAGTCAGTACATATAAGACGCGACTGGTTGCAAAAGGTTTTAAACAGCGTCAAGGAATTGACTACGATGAAACCACCTCACCAGTTGCAATGCTGAAATCCATCAGAATTTTACTTGCCATTACGGCTTATCATGACTATGAGATTTGACAAATGGATGTCAAAACAGCATTCCTTAACGGAAACCTTCATGAAGATGTCTACATGACACAACCTAAAGGGTTTGTGACTCCAAAGGATGCCAATAAGGTATGCAAGTTGCAGAAATCCATTTATGGATTAAAGAAAGCATCCAGGTCAGGGAACATTCGCTTTGATGAATCCATAAAAGAATTTGGTTTTATCAAAAATGAATGTGAGTAATGTGTCTACAAACGAGATACCAGTCTTACAGTCTGTTAAGGCATGGTTGAATCAATGCTTCTCCATGAAAGACTTGAGCGAGGCAGCATATATTCTTGAGATCAAGATACATCGTGATAGATCCAAGAGATTGTTGGGCCTAAGTCAAAGTACATACATTGATAAGATACTGAAGAGATTCAGTATGGAACAATCCAAGAGGGGATTGTTGCCAGCGTCACATGGCATTCATCTTTCCAAGAAAATGTGTCCTCAGACACATGAGGAAAGAAAGATAATGGCAAGGACTCCATACGCATCAGCGATTGGGTTAGTCATGTATGTCATGCTATGTACTAGGCTAAATGTCGTCTACACATTGAGTGTGGTAGGCAGATATCAAGCTGACTCAGGTGACCGCCATTGGATGGCAATCAAGACTATCCTAAAGTATTTGAGGCGTACTAAGGATATGTTCCTGGTTTATGGAGGAGATGAACAACTAGTAATCAGAGAATATGTAGATTCTGGTTTTCAGACTGATCAAGATGACATAAAGTCGCAAACGGGATACATCTTCACTTTGAATGGAGGTGCAGTGAGCTGGAAGAGCTCAAAGCAGAGTGTGGTCGCAGATTCTACAGCAAAGTCCGAGTATATCGCAGCTTCTGAGGCAGTTAAAGAAGCAGTTTGGATGCGAAGCTTCGTCGAGGAGCTAGATGTGATACCTAGCAGTAAAGATCTCATCACATAGTACTGTGATAATACTGCAGCGGTGGCACTCGCAAAAGAGTCAAGGTCACATCAGCGGACGAAGCACATACTTCGGAAGTATCATCTCTTGAGAGATTTTTCTCAGAGAGGTGAAGTTGCAGTGAGCAGTATTTCCACAGAAGACAACGTGGCAGACCCCTTGACTAAAGCTTTGACTTAGCAGAAACATAATCATCATGTGAGGTCTAGCGGACTGAAAGTCGTAGGCAGTTGGCTCTAGTCCAAGTGGGATTTTGTAAGAGTTGGTGTCCTAGAACAAACTGGTTTTACTTTGATTACATGGATATTTAATGTATTATTACATATTGTTCATTGTTCTGCATGATTATGATGTAATAATGTCCCAGAGTATTTGTTGCATTGATAAAGTCATGGCAGTTCTCCGCTATGATAAGAACCTTGAAATGCTATAACAATATTCTTAAATATAGTTCTGCGGTTGGATGACATGTTATGATGGGACACATAGCATGCAGACCGTCAGGTGCAAGCACTCGTAAGCAGATGAGACTTCTACTCATGAAGTTCGCACTTGGCAATCTCTAAGATAGGAGATTATGAGAACAGACCCGCTAGTAGGAATTCCGCATGTTTTGGTATCATCGGACATTTCTATTTGCGAGCCTATGTAATGATCCTTAAACATTAAGATTATCATTAATACGTGTCACGACTTACGCACTTTGATTTACTGAAAAAAACCGTCACGCAGACAGTTGGCAGGAAGTAGGGTACGTTGGGTGCGTCACGAGTGGCATGTTATTTGTTGGAGTCTGCATCCCACATCGGACTTGAGGTCCGGTGTGGTCTTTACTATTTGTTATAAAAGCACCTCAAGGGCTCCTTTAGAGTGAAAAAACCTTGGGGGTTCGGGTTCCTCTTATTTTATCCTTCTACATGGTATCAGAGGGAACCTAATCCCGACCCCCCCCTCCCATCTTTTTTTTTTATTCTGGTCTAGGGTTAACCTCAGTTTTCCCCGTAAGGGGGGGCGGCCTCCATGGCCAGCTCTGTCGTCGCCCCTCCCCTCCCTCACGAGCGTCGCTCGGCCTGCTGCATATCTGGCGGCTATCCCCCTCTGCCCCTTCCGGCTCTCCTCCCGCTGCGGATCTCCTCCCAGCTCTCCGACGGTGGCGCACCTTCTGTGCGCGACTCCTGCATCTCCAGCGCGGCTCCCGACCCAGGCGCGGCGACGGCTCCTCTCCCAGCTCTGCGGCATTTTCCGACGATCCCTTCCCGGCGGCTCTGTCCGGCGCCCGCTCCTCCAGCGCACGAACCCTCCCAGTCGCGGCTCCTCCCGGCGACGGGCTTCCGTGCCCGGCGGTTCTCCCGCCTTCCCCGGTGATCCATCCGGCTCCCGCAACTGTCGGCACCCACTCCCGCATCTCCAGGCGAGTCGAACGAACGGCTCCCGCATCTCCCGCTACGCACGAACTGCACCTATCGACTACCGCTTCTCCAGGCAACCGCCCTCCCTCATGCGCCGCTTCCTCGCGCCGACCCCAGCCTCCCGTCGACCACCCTCGGCGGCCCTCTCTCATGCGGCGGCCCTCTCTCATGCCCGTGGCCCTCTCTCCAGGCAGCCCTCTCTCCCGGCGGCCCTCTCTCCCGGCGCGGCTCCTCAGTCGCGGCTCTTTTTTTTCTGGCGTTTCTCCCGCACGAGACTCTCCAGCGGCACGCACTCCATTCCGGTCGGCTCCTCCAGCAGCCGGCCACCCGTGCCGCCCCTGCTCAACTGCTACCTCCTTGCCGACCTCCTCCTGCTTCCTGCGGTTTCCCCGCCTTCCCGCCCGGTGCCTCCTGCGGAATCCCCGCCTCTTTGCTCGACGTTTCCTGCGGAATCACCGCATCCCATCGCCAGCCTCCTCCTGCGGATTTCCCGGCGCTTCAACGACCGGCACCGCCATTGCGGATTTCCCGGCGCTTCAACGACCGGCACCGCCATTGCGGCTTCCTCGGCACTTTGACGACCGGCCCTCCCGAGCGGATTTCTCGGCGCTTTAACGATCGGCCCAACATTACGGATTTCCCGGCGCTCTAACGACCGGCCAGTAGTGCGGATTTTCCCAACGCTCTGATGACCGACCCGCCAGTGTGGATTTCCCGGCGCTCTGTTGTCCGGCCCCGCACTTTTCCGGCGATGACCCATCCTTTATTTTTCAGCAGCATCACATTACCATCTTCAGGGGGAGCAGCATCAACAACGATTTTATTATTTCCGTTTCGTCTATTTTTGTCATGTATTTGTCATCAAGTTGGGCATGTCCAACTTGAGGGGGAGTGTTAGCATCTGTTTTATTGCTCTCTTTTCATTTTGTGTCCAAGCTAGGTACACCTAGCTTGAGGGGGAGTGTTGGAGTCTGCATCCCACATCGGACTTGAGGTCTGGTGTGGTCTTTACTAATTGTTATAAAAGCACCCCAATGGCTCCTTTAGAGTGAAAAAACCTTGGGGGTTCGGGTTCCTCTTATTTTATCCTTCTACATTATTAATGAATAAGTCGAGCAAGGATTTGTCTCTTCCATTTATGGAAGTTGATATCTCGACCCTTTGATTGAAATAGAACCGTCACGCGAAATTCAATGATCATGGTGTAACGACGAATTTATTTCAGGTAGTCAAAGAACGACGTATCAAACATAAAAGTTGATGACACGGTCATGAGACCTGCTTGATGAGATATTGCGACAAAGGGATTATATTACACAGTGAGCGTTCGTATGTGGATGTCGTTGTTGCGACTTTACGTTCTTTCTCTTGGGTGCGTTGACCCATTGCTAGACAATACTCTTGAACTTTAGACAAGCTCGCCTAATGCCAACGAAAAAAATCCTAGAGGGTCACACACTAAGTGTTTTTGGTGGTCTCGGTTAAATTCTATTTGAATTTAATTAATTAATTAAATATTATTCTCAAGACCGTGGAAAAATTTTATTCAAGTTAAAATGATCGCATAAATTAAATAAAATTTATTTATTTATTTTATTGAACATTTAATAAATATTTATTTACTAGTTTGTAAATAAAATATTTATTTAAAGAATAAATTATTTATTTATTTATTCTGGTGTTTAATAAATGGAAGTGGAGTTCGAGCGGACGAAGGTCGGTCCGGTAGTAAAATAATTATTTGCAAGACGGTAAATAATTATTTAACTAGTTGGCACAAATTAAAATAACGCTGCTATTATTTTGTGACGCGGAATTTTATTTATAATTCTGTTTTGCGCAAGTTGGCGCACCATAAACAATGACGCAGTATTATTATTAAATGCATGGGTTTTCTCTAAGTTCATGAATGTATTTAATTGTTGCTGTGCAATTAAATATTGTAACTGAAATTTCATGTATATATATAGGCAAGTACGCCTATTGTGCCAGACACCACACCACACGCCTGGTGAATTGAGAATTGTTGAGCCAAACAATTTCTCTCTCGAATCTTCTTCTCTCCCCTCTCAAGAACGAGAGACGTTCTTAAGGCCGAAGAACAGGCGATCGAGAACGACTGACACAAGACACTCGATTCGCCGCGCTAGCACCCGGAGAACGAGCGGTGTCGATCGGAGGTCATCGGAGCACGTGTGGATCACCGCTAGAGGAATTCTAGTTTGGATCCCTACAAGCGCAACGAGATAATTCGGAAGGGTCATTCCGAACAATCAACATCATCAACAAAGAAAAATACCAAAGATCCAGGTATTATTTGTTCTTTATGAAATTAATTAAATTAAGCATAAACATGATGTGCAAGATCCTTTCTAAAGGTTTCGGGCCTCATTCTCCTTTATCTAAATCTTTGATTATATTCCATGGAGACTGACGTTCATCGTCGTATTGATCTCGGAATAATCATTGATCATGGTAAAAATCAAATTGGGTCCCGGAATAATCATTGATGTGGTCGGAGGCACCTAAGTCGAGCATTCAGGAAGGTGAGCGACGGTCGACGAAGGCAGCGGAACCAACAGAGTGGGCTAGAGAAGCCGAAGACGGACCGGGTCCTGCAGAGGTCCGAGAGTTGTGAAGCAGCCGAATGTCTGCCATATATAGGTCCAAAGATGGTGGAAGAGCTGAAACTGATGAGGAAGCCTCCGGGACCGCCGTCTGTCCTTGTCGCGGTTGCTGAGATGGGCGTCCATGAATACCCAGCAGCGGTCGATCAGGTGGTCGAGCTTGCCACAGTGCTGACAGAGGGGCCGAGGACGGCCCTCCATACGGCCACATCCACGATTGCTCGAGGAGCGTCCACCGCCACGACCGACGAGAGCAGAGTGATCAATGATGGGGATGGGCGGGGGAAGAGCACGTTGGGCCTTGCCCAAGCGATGATACACCTGTGATATTGCTAGTGTAGACGGGCTGGCGAGCATCTCGGTAGTCGTCGTGGCATACTCAGGAGCGAGGCCATTGAGAAGATTAAAGATGCAGAGTTGATCCCTCTGGGTCTGAGCGTTTGTCGGTGTCTGGGGAACGGGCCACAATTCTAGCAACTCATCGCGAAGACCTTTCCACTCCATGAAATATGTTGGGAAGGATTTGTCCTGCTGTCAGATATGCGACAGTAGCTGAAGGACATCGGAGACCCGAGCCAAAATGTTGGTCTCAGAATACATGATGGTTAAGGAATCTTAGAGTTCCTTGACTGTATTCGCAATTCGGGTGACATCTTTGACTGAGCGATCCATTGAATTAACCAGCAAGGCGTAGATCATGCTGTCAGTAAGTTTCCACGAACTGTATTTGGGATCGGTGGATTCCGGTGAAGGATCCTCAAGGTGTGAATCAAGGTCCATTCCAGTAAGGGACATCAACACCGTCTTCCGCCAGATAGAGAAGTTGGTGGAGTCGAGCCGCTCATCGACGAGGCGGGTGGAGGCGGTGATCATCTGGGGCAGAGCAGAAGAGGCTGCCATGGAGGACTCGGACATTGGCAGAAGATGTCAGGTTCAGCGGTTCGTCGTGCCCGCAATGAGAGGCCGCAAAAAAAAATTGGCACCGGGTGAATCCAGGAAGCAGCAGAGGCGCTGCGGCGGGAATAGATGGCCGTTGTGGGAGGTCCGAACGGAGAGGGCGGGGCCAGTAGTTGCCAAAGAAGGCGGTAGCCGGGAAGCGCCGTGAGAGGTGGGGTCGGGCGTAGCCGCTGGTGGAGCCACGGGAGCCGGGCAGCCTTGTTTGACGGGCGGGTCAGGAGTCGCCGCTGGGAAGGGCAGGCCGAGAGTCGCCGGACGAAGTAGGCGCGCCGCGGCTAAGGGAGGGCGGTTGCCTGGAGAAGCGGGAGCCGGCAGGTGAGGGAGCCGGCAGGTGCGGAGCCGGCAGGTGCGGGAGCCGGCAAGTGCAGAGCAAGCTGGTGCGGGAGCCGGAAGCGGTGGTGGGTAAGGCGGGAGTCGCTGGAGACGAGCCAGGAGTCGCGGCGAGTCGTCGGGCCGAGAGTCGTCGAGGGGTGTAGAGCTGAGCGACGTCGGGAGTTTCCGGCTGGGAGTGTGCGGCGGGGAGGGACTTCGCGGGAGGGCCGCGGGAGCCGGAATCCACGTCGGGAAGCGGTAGCCGTGTGTTGCGGTGGAAGGCGGTTCGTGCGTAGCGGGAGAAGCGAGAGCCGGCCGTCGGGGCGGAGCACAGAGAGGCGCAGGGAACGTCGTCGGCGCGCGTAGAGGAGGCAACAGGAGGGACGGGGACGCCGAGCTGCTTCGCGACGGAGGGGCTACGCCTGGACGAAGATCCGCCGAAGATGGGGTCGTCGCACGCAACGGGGAAGTGCGTCGAGGAAGCAAGGGTGGCGCAGCGGAGGAGGTGAGGCGGAGGAGGCGAGGCGGAGGAGGTGTCGCGCAAGGCAGAGTTGGGGTGGCCGCGTAGGGCAGACCCGCGGAAGGGGAGGGGGTGGCCGCGTAGGGCAAACCCGGAAGGAGAGGGAAAAAGATTCTAATGGGATTTACCCTTTGATACCATGTAGAATGGGAAAACCCCTATTCCTCAAAGTGAGGCGGAAGCCTCCTTTTATAGATTGAGGATACAGAATACATACAGGAGTATTTCGATGTGGGACTCGGAAATACCCAGAATAATAAAAATAAGGTTTAACACATCTCATACCAAACAGGGACTAAAAGGTTAATGATTTGTACCAGGATTTGTTGAGCTACATAGCTTAGAAACTCTGTAAAATTAAACAGCTATAATATTCACGAAAGAGCATTGAATTCAGAACACAAAGTTTTTTAAGCAGGTAGTATCAAATGGAACCATAATTAGCAAATCCGGAAATAGATTCATGCTGGTAAGTCCTATCCATTTAATCAGTACCTGCAGCTTAGTTTCTTTTGGCAAAAGTTTGAGGGTGTGGGTCCCACTGATCCGACCCCATCTCTGGCTCAACAGATCAAGGACTTCATCAAGCATAATGGTCGAACATCCTTCCTCGATGGATTCATCTGCATCACCATCACTCCTTCCGCTCTCAGTCCCACTTGTGCTGAACCGCACATCCTCTGCACCCTCAATCTCAGCAATTTTCTTGGAATGGCGGCCTCCTTTCGCTCTCCCTGATCCAGAACCAAACCTTCTTATGGCAGCATTCTGGGAAGATGCTGCATTAGTAATTCTCTTTTCAAAATTTCTTGTCATCCGCCGAGGATTCAAATAGATTTCGAGTAGACCGATGTAGATGCTGTTGTAAGATTTTGTGGGTGCTAGATGAACAGCAGATTCATAAACCCTATCACAGTAGGATAATGCAAGTTCCGGAGCATGGAGCTACACAAATAAAGGGAGATTTATTTCTCTGGAAATAACACATCTGACCCACAAGTCAAACAAAACAAGCAACTGACAGACCCGTACCTAGAAAGCCATATCGATTGATGAATTACATTTTTATGACCAGAACTGGACTAGAAAATATGAATTGTATTTATAATTATGTACAGTTGTTGCAAGTTATCAAGTAAAGATTTCAGTATTACTAGGAGGTGATTGTAACTTTCCTACACATGAAGAAGGGAAAAATCTGAGAAGTTCAAAAACGGCATTTTTTAGAAAGCATATTTCATTACGAAGGAGCCATGTAGGATTGATATGTCATGCAATCATTCAGAAAGACATCAAGTTTTGTTAATTGGATCGGAAGAGGAAGGACCAAACCCATAAACGGACACAAAAACAAAGCACTTCAGAAAACATGCGAAACGATCATGATCCATTAAAAATAGTAATTAATTTAGGTTAAAGCTACCTTATGAACAAAAATGGATAAGGCAAGCTCATGTTGGTTCATCTTTCCTAGCAAGATTGCACGCTCCTCATATAAAGCATCTGCTGGAAGGCTCTTTAACAAACCCTCGGGATTGTATCCCGTGATAGTCTCTAAAGCAGAAAGCAATTTCCTCCTCGTTGGGGAATGAGCTTTCTCATCCCATTTCTGTTGAGCACTAAGATCTTTCTGCCAATCAATTACTTCTGACAAATATATTTGGATCTACAATGGAAAATGCAAAAACTGAAAATGAGTTGAAGAAAATTCGCAACACCACAACTAACACCGCTAGCACATGAATTAAATGAGTTAATACCACGGATCTGTTGACCATATTTCTGCACGGCAAAAAAAGCGGACTTGCTAAAAAAGAAACATTGCTAATAAGAAATAAATTTAAATATTAACTTCATAATTTGAAGCATTAAAGCTATTATAGAGATGTGATCATGATGCTAGTGGTACTAATTCAACCCAGAGGATTTGTCAGCAACAATTCAGCTAGATGGGATTAATATTCACGGATGCACTCTAATGGAGTGATTAGATCTAAAGTAGAAGACGCAGAAAAAAAAATTAAGACCTGACTGGACAAGATATGGTTTCTGTGATGCCCCACGGAAATAAGAGTTATAGAAAAATCACTTTGGAAATAAGAAATATTATCGATCTTTTGAAGGCATTTTAAAAAAAAAAAAATTATAAAACAAGGAGAAAAATAATTTATTTTAAAAACCATGAAAACATAGAAAGAAAGTTTCATATAAAATGACAAAGGCAGCGGAAAGATGCATTCACACGAAAAAACATTAAAAAGAGATTTTAGAAGACATTCCTAAAAAGGCAAAGTTACAAGTCGCTGTCAAAAATTATTTTCAAAAAAGTTAAGTGAAAACTTTTGAAAATATTTGCTTTTGAAAAAGAAACTTCAATAATAAATCATTGAAAAGACATAAAAGTTATCAAAAGAAATGTAAAATGGAAGATAAAGCATTTGATTGTAAAGGATGAAAAACCTTTTAAATGTTTTGAAATATCTTTATTGAAAACTCACATCGTAAAAAGAGTAATAAAACTTTTTTTTTAAGAGGTGAAGAAAAATATAAAAGTCACATGAGATAACACATAATTAGGTTTTCAATTATAAAAAAAAAATTGTTGGGAAATGAAAATATGAACATAGGAGAAACCGTCATTAAACAAGATGACAATTATTCACAAAAATGATATACTTTTTCAGAATGAAATTTTATCAAGGTAAAAAATCTGAATTAAAAGGCCGTTTTCCACGAGAGAGGAGAAAATACAATGAAATAAACTCTTAAAGGTAGAAGAAACCGATCTTGGAAGAAAGAAGTTCAAGAAGAAGCATTGTAACTAATAGTGGGAGT
The DNA here is from genome assembly GCA_963277665.1 of Viscum album. NCBI lineage: Eukaryota > Viridiplantae > Streptophyta > Magnoliopsida > Santalales > Viscaceae > Viscum > Viscum album. The sequence continues at coordinate 23,913,833 of OY728145.1, read as the reverse complement.
TGAGTTGACAAAAATCCTTATAACTTTAATACCTTTTGAATCAAAAATCATTTAAAGAGAAAACATGATATGGCTCGTCAAACCCCATGAATTAAATGAAAGTGGTAAAAGACATTTATCAGACAGTAGATACATCATTCTAAAGAAAACATGGCGTATAATAGGAAATATGTCTCTGGAGAGAAAATTTGAGACAAGAAACTTTTGTCGTGTTTCCTCGCTTAATCGAATGCACTCAAAGCTCCTGTATAACAAACATAAATATCTTCATAACATATTTCAGAACTTTTTTCATATACATAGCTTTTTATAAACATAATTTATAATTGTTCTCTACATGTATATTAGTTAATTATTATCTATTTTCAATATCGGATGTGATTAATCTTGATCATTTTGAACTAGTTTCATATTAACGGTATTGTTCTTCATTCTTCTCCCAAAATTCATCATTCTTAATCATACAAGGTACTGAAATTGATGTTTTATAATTATTTATAATGTTATAATTTCATTCTATTAGAGTTTTGGTTATGATCTTTAAAGATGAATTGGCGATTAGCATGTCTCGGTGATTTTTAATTAACGAACGATGGTATCTTAATTAATAAGTTTAATATTAATGTTATAGTTCCATAACAAAAAACAAATTTTTATTTATTTATATCATATATTATAAGTAATTAAGTTTTCATGGTCATCCATGATATTATTTTATAGCATGGTTCAAGTGGATGGTTAGACCAACCCAAACATGAGCAGACCATAATTAATAGATGATTATTGTAGAATGGGAAAACCCCCTTACCTCCTTACCTCAAAGTGAGGCGGAGGCATTCTTTTATAATGAATGAAAGGGACCACATCAGACCGCAAGTCCGATGTGGGATACAGACTCCAACACTCCCCCTCAAGCTAGGTGTACCTAGCTTGAACACATAATGAAAAGAAAGCAACAAAACAGATGCTAACACTCCCCCTCAAGCTGGACATGCCCAGCTTGATGACAAAACACGACAAAAAACAGACGAAACGGAAATAATAAAAACATTGTTGATGCTGCTCCCCCTGAAGATGGTAATGTTGCTGGAAAAAAAAAAGGGATGGGTCATCGCCGGAAAAGTGCGGGGCCGGACAACAGAGCGTCGGGAAATCAACACTGGCAGGTCGGTCGTCAGAGCGCCGGGAAAATCCGCACTACGGGTCGGTCGTCAGAGCGCCGGGAAATCCGTAATGTTGGGCCGATCGTCAAAGCACCGAGAAATCTGCTCGTGAGGGTCGATCATCAAAGTGTTGAGAAATACGCAATGGCGGTGCTAGTCGTCGAAGCACCGGGAAATCCGCAGGAGGTACCGGCGATGGGATGCGGTGATTCCGCAGGAGGCGCCGGGCAAGGAGGCGGGGATTCTGCAGGAGGCACCGAGCAGGAAGGCGGGGATTCCGCAGGAAGCAGGAGGAGGTCGGCATGGAGGGAGCAGCTGTTGATGCGTCGCGCAAGGAGGCGGAGTCGAAGCGATGGAGGCCAGCTGGGATGGAGGTCGGCTGGAGGGAGCACCCGCACAGGAGGCGGGCTTCCCCGACTGTAGCCAGGAAAGCCGCGTGAGGGCGAGGCCGGGACGCATCACGGAAGGCAGGGCAAGCGGGAGCCAGGAAGCCGCAACGTTAGCGGAGAGCCGGCTGGGAGAGGGCGGGCCGGTCTGTACCGGGAAGCCGCGAGAGAGAGGCGGGGCCGGTCAGTGTCGGGAGCCTTCTGGGATGGAGCCGCCGGGATAGGGAGGTCGTCTGGGCTGGCGCACTGGATCTGGACGGGAGGCGCGCGCATGGAGGATGGGAGTCGCGCGCATGGAGGACGAGGGGGCCTGCGCACGCAGCGGTGAGGAGACTCCGGAAGGGTCGCGCCTGGGTCGGGAGTGGAGGAACGCCGCAGAAGAGGGACGCTGCGGGAGGAGCGCCGTCGGGGAAAACCGCCGCGGGAGAGCGTCGCCGGGAATGGAGTGTGCCGCGAGAGTCGCCGCTGCGGAAGACGAGGCCAGGATCGGGACGCCGGAGTGCGGCGCAGCAGAGGAGGGATTCGCCGGAAGACGAGATCCGAAGCAGGGAGGCTGCCGCGGGAGAGGGCGTCGTCCTCCGTCGAGCACACCAGGGAGACGCGCGCAGCGAGCCGCGCAAGGAGTAGGACCGCAGGAGGCGGGCTGCCGGGAAAAGCCGCAGGGAAGGAGGCGGCGCCGGGAGAGAAGGGGATCCAGCAGAGGGGCCGCCTGAGAAACGTGCCCAGAGGGGCGGCGGAGGGCGGGGAAGACCACCGGGAACTGGAGAGACGCAGCAGTGAGGAAGTCGCTGGGAACTGGAGCCGCGGCGAGGGAAGCGGGAGCCGCGGTTGCGCAGGAGGTCGGTGAGGGTAGGAGCGGCGCTGGAGGGCGGGGGGGAGAATCGCCGGAGGGCAGAGAGATCCGCGACGGAAGGAGACGCCGACAGGGGGGAGATCCGCCGGTGAGGGTGATTCGTCGTGAGGGAGGGCCTGCGCGACCGGGAGGAGCAAAGGAGGGGGGGCGACTATTTGGATTTGAGCCCCCCCCGAACGGGGAAAACCCTAAAGCCTGAGCGGAGAAAAAATAATAATTAGGGAGGGAGGAGGGATCGGGTTTCGAAAACCTCCTCTGATACCATGTAGAATGGGAAAACCCCCTTACCTCAAAGTGAGGCGGAGGCATTTTTTATAATGAATGAAAGGGACCACATCGGACCGCAAGTCCGATGTGGGATACAGACTCCAACAATTATGATTATAAAAGTGGTTTCTTTTGGCATAATATCTTATTACAAAAACATGATGATGTTGTATAGATAATTTTAAGATGGTAAATCAAATTTGAAAAAAGTATAATAAATAAGAAACTAGATGAAAAATGAGATATGTTACTTAATGGAGTCGGTAGTCCACACAGCGCACGGTTAACACTTCCATTTCTCGATGAATGAGTGGGAGAGGAGGATTATATTTTTCCTATTCATAATCATAATTAAATTATACATTTCACATTTATTCCCCAATTTCATCCTTACAACCACTGAAGAGAGGCAGTGGTGAAGAACGAAAAACATCGCTTCGTGGAGGCAGTAGTCCACACAACGCACAAATGACGGTTCTATTTTTCTTAATGGAAAAGGGGAAAGGTGCTTAATAATTATTCTCATAGCATAATAACATTCAGTATGGGAAAAAAATACTCATGTTGAGGACTTGGGATTTTCCTTGGAAGACTCCTTGGAAATGGAGGTCATAGGTCAATCTCTTGTGACAAGAGGCTCAAGGAAAAGGATTCTAGTGAAAGGAAAAGGGGCAGAGATTGAAGAGGAAACCGAATTTTTAGGGTGGTCATGAAGTGGTGGAGAGAAACCCCATTTATAAGTAGTGAGAATGACATTTTTGTAAATATTTCAACTTTATAAAAAGATAGCACATGTTTCACATGATAAGAAAACTCCAAAATGGATAAAATGGAGTGGGGTGAGATAAGGTCGAGTGTCACTCAACCATTCATTTGCACACATGTTTTAAAAATGTTTTTTTAAGTCATTTACTCTTAGAATTTTCAATTTTACCATTTTTTGTTTTACTGTGACAACTAATTTTTACTTAATTTACTTTTAATGTCTAAAAATAAAATAACTCTTATTAAATAATTTGGACCTACTGATTTCAAATATGAAATCCATTTTATCGTATAAAATTTCTGTGTAAAAAAAATCAATTTTAACATCGATGCGTGTACCGCGTAAAAATCTGTTTTTAGAAAGAAGTGTATTTTTATGCTTAAACTTTATGTGTAAGATAAAATTATCAATGTCTTTGATTTTCAAGATACAAATTGATTTATTATAAAACAAATAAAAAGTTATGTGGGTTTCAAAGCAAGGTAAAACCAAATTTTACCAAAATAATATTTAATTAAAATAAAAGATCAAAAAAAAGTTTTTATTGGAAAATATTACTTAAATTCCTAAAATGTAAAACAAAGGTTTTCTAAATTAAAAATGATATTTAAAAATGTATAGTTTTACTCCTTAAATACATCTTTGATCATTAAAAATATTTGTAAGTTTTTAAGTTATGCCTACTTCTGGATAGTGATATAAACGTTGTGGTTTTAGTAAAACTATATTTTTCACTGTTCACTAAAAACAATTATTTCAGAAAAATTCCAAAAATTCATACTAAGCTAATTTAGACATTCTAAATTCAAAAATGATACTCTATCGAATTCAATTTCTAAAATTTATAAATTTAGTTTTAAATGAAAGAAACAAAATATAAATAAAATCGCTTTTATTGAAAAATGCCATTTTTAAACATTAATTGTTCTTGATATTATTCCATACCAATTTATTCGTCTAATAATTCTCTCTAATAATGTTCATCTCATAATATGTTGAGACACATTTTAATTCAGTTCGACGTGTGGAACAAGCCATTGACGTAATATTTATTTAAGATGCATAGTGAAAACTCGGGTAGTTACATTCTTCCCACTTTAAATAAATTGCGTTCTCGCAATCTTAATTATTCATAACTAATTCAGGGTGTCTGTATGATAGACATGACTCCGAATTTAATTTCTAATGAAGTTTCATCCTCGGTATCTTTGGTTTGACAAGTGAACTCACATTTTCCCTCATAATAGGAATATAACTAGTGTTTAGTTTTTTTTCCCTTTAACTATTTGTGCCAAATACCCCAATATAATGGGAGTAATTTTTCATAGGGAGTTTACAGTCAGCCTTGTGTTAATAGGTGGTCATGGGTTGATTTTTAGATGTGATTTTCCTATCTTAGCGATTATCATGGCTTCTATGTCAAGAGAGTCGATTCATGCCTAAAATCATGTCAAATTTGACTAAAAGAAGGATAATAGGATTTTATAGGAAGCGCATTCCTATAAACATCCATTAAATGGGAGTTATATACTTGGCATACAATAATCACTATGGAGCAGCGGTATAGTCGCACTGGAAGGGCCGGTCAACGGGGCACCGGGAAAGCCACAGAAGAGTAGCGGATAGGGAAGGTTATCGAATGTAACCTGCCTCTAATACCATGTAGAATGGTGAAGTCCCTTCCTTAATGAGAGGTGGAGACATTCTTTTATAGATAAAGGAAGAGAAATACAAATTGGAATAATTCGATGTGGGACTTGAAAATACCCTTAACCCAGAAATACAATTAAACGGGTTTAACATTCTTCATTCTTCTCCCAAAGTTCATCATTCCCAGATCATACAAGGTACTGAAATTGATGTTCTATAATTATTTATAATGTTATAATTTCATTCTATTGGAGTTTTGGTTACGATCTTTAAAGATGAAATCGACGATGAGAAAGTTTCAGATGATTTTTAATGAACGGAAGTTTAGATCTTAATTAATGAATATTAATGTTATCATTCCAGAACCAAAATCAAATCTTTATTTACTTATTTATATCATATATTATCCCTAATTAAGTTCTCATAGTCATCATGGTATTATTTTATAGCATGGTTCAAGTAAATGGTTAAACCAACCCAAACATGAACATATCATAATTAATGGATGATTATGATTATGAAAGTGGTTTCTTTTAGCATAACAACATTATTACAAATGCATAATGATATTATATAGATACTTTTAAAGTGGTGAATCAGATTTGAAGAAAGTTCAATAAATAAGAAAGAAACTTGATGAAAAATGAGATACATTGTTAGAAAACTGTAGGCCCCCAACTCTCAAAGAGGGAACTGCTGTGGATTAAACTATTCAAATCAAGAGAGAATTAGAGAATGAAACAGGAAAAAACGAAAAACAGAGCAAAAATCAGGAAGCCCCTGCTTTCTCGCCCAATCTCCCTAGCCGAACAAAAAGAAAATCCCAGGAAAACTAGTTTGCCCCTTTCTCCCGCTAACTCCCCCCTTTAAACTGAAAAGTTCATGCGCCACTCTCCTCCCACGTGGAGATTCCCTTCCTGCTGCACTAACTCAAATGTAAATGCCTGGTGAACTGCTTTGGTTGGGACCATGCTGAACCGCCTCAGTGGGACCCCCCCTCCATATTTGTTGTTGAGGCAGAATTACCCTTGCCCCTGCGGGTGTAAACCTGTCATACCGTCGGCTGGCTATGGGCTCTATTATTCGCCCCTTCCTGAGAAACAGCCTTGTCCTCAAGGCTGAAAAATGGAAACTGGTTTTGGATGAAAAAATCGTCCTTCCAAGTGGCGTCCTCCTCGGGTCGGCCCTGCCATTTGATGAGAGACTGAGAGGAGGTCAGTGTCCTGGGTGTGGGAGCATTTTGACAGGACAACCTCTGGAAGAGGCCAATCTGCTTCATCTGATGGTAAATCTGGAGGAAGAGTTGGGTGGGCAAGAGGGGGTCCTTGAAGCTGCTTAAGTTGGGAGATGTGAAAAACAGGATGTATCTGGGAAGTAGGAGGTAACTCGAGTTGATACGCCACCGAGCTGATGCGTTTGATAATAGGGAAAGGGCCATAATATCTAGGGGACAATTTCTGATTTAGGCGGTTGCTGAGAGACAGTTGTTTGTGAGGCCGTAGGCGCAAGTAAACTTGGTCGCCAACCTGAAATTCAAGAGGTCGCCAATGACGGTCTGCCTGATGTTTCATAGCCTGCTGAGAGCGGTGGAGGTGGAATTTAAGATGCTGCAAAGCTTCCTTACGGTCTGAGAGGGCTTGGGCGACATGGAGGCGAACCACTTCGCGCATAAAGAGTTCAGCGACTCCGCGGGCTGTGTAAGGGTGTTTGAGGAGTAAAAAATGGCTATATTTTGAGAGGCGATCCACCACTACAAAAATGACCGTATAACCACAAGATTTGGGCAAGTCGGTGATGAAATCCATGGTCAAATATGTCCAGACAACCTGGGGGATATCCAGTGGTTGCAGGAGACCAGCGGGAGACAGAGTGGAATATTTATTTCGTTGACAAATGTCGCAACGACTGACTTACTGTTTTTTTTCATTCCAAGCCAGTATAAATTGGCTGCTAGTTTGCGGTAAGTTCTGTAAAAACCCATATACCCCCCCCCCCTAAGGGGTTTGATGAAATTCAGCCAGCAGGTGAGGTATCCAAGAGGAAGAGCTTGGAAAAACGAGGGGGCCTTTATAACGAAGAATACCGCAGTCCAGCGGAAAGTGTTTATAGTTTGAGCTGCCTGTACAGAGGGCAGAAATAATTTTCTATAAAGAAGGATCAGTCGCGACGCCGGCTAATAAGTGAGGGTCCTGTTGCCAAACTGGGAAGGATCAGACAACACACAACTGAGGAGTATTAAGAGAGCAAGAGAGGGCATCAGCGGCCGAATTTAGGCGACTTGGCTTGAATTGGACATCAAATTGAAAACCCAATAGCTTAGAAATCCAACATTGTTGGTCAGTTGTCATAATCCGCCATTTTGCATATCGAAGAGGTTCCTCAGTTCGGGCCGAAGCAATGTCACTCCTCGATCATTATCAAACGGACTGTAATCTTTTTCTGTCCGTGAAGATCCCGTCAGAGCGCTTTCTATTTCTAATAATAGGTCATGAACTAGATCAGAATCATTCTCAACGAGTCCATAAGAAGTGATCCCATTTATTTCAACGGGTCCGGGTAGAGACCAAAGATCTTGAGCGACCCATCCGGCAGAACAACTCAAAAGATAAAGAAGTATCGTAAATTTCTTCATGCTCGTTCCAAGTTCGAAGTAAAATTTGTACAAATAAGAACCCCCTTCGTTATGGAGGAGGTATTTGAGCCTCGCCCGGAAGCATCACATTCAATCTGAAATGGAGCAGAAAAATCTGGTAATGCAAAAACAGGGGCCGAAGTAATGTGGGTTTTGAGGTTGTCAAAAGCTTGGGAAGCATCAGCAGTCCAAGTAAAGTTATCTCGTTTGGTGAGAGCTGTGAGAGGCTGGGCAATTTTGCCACAGTTACAGATGAATTTTCTGTAATAGCCGGTGAGACTAAGAAATCCACGAACGCCTTTAATATATAATTTTATATTTTTATTAATATTTTTATTATTATATTTTTATTTTAATATAACTATATAATATTATAATATAAATATATACTAAATAAAAAACTAAATAAAAAAATATAAAATAAATATATAATAAAAATATAATAAAATAATAAAAATATAATAAGGTTTGAGTAACGATTGAGTAGTGGAACACGATCTCAAAGCAAGCACAACCTAGACAGACACCAGTCGGCACTGTAGAGTCAAGGCAACAGGTACTCTTCCATATAGAGGTACTCTTCGATGGTTATAATGGTATCCAAATAAAGTACGAACGAGATGGATATTTGTTGTCCCAACAACTTGCTTTAGTCTCTATTTGTGGTGACATAACTCTTACCTCCCTACAACTCATGAATTAAAAAATTTCACAACAAAAGATCTACTCGATATGAAGTACTGAAACCTTTCGCAGAGGTATTTCACAACAATTTCAACAACTTTAATTACAGAATGATTCGTTATTAGACCCAGGGTATTTTATTCCCTAAATACATTCTTATTGTATGCTCTTTCATATGTTCCAACACATCAGCACCTTTGTCATATATTCCACCATACATCCAATACGATTCACTTTCAAGATGCTTTGGTGGTGAAATGGTAGACACGCGAGACTCAAAATCTCGTGCTACAGAGCGTGGAGGTTCGAGTCCTCTTCAAGGCAAATTCATGGAGAATACTCGTTCAATGAGCAAGCAGCGGTGGGGATCTTCTCTTATTTTAAGTTATTATTCAGTGAAACCAATGATTAGTTCTTGGAGCAGATATCAACCATTTCATAATGACCGTTGTGAGTGTGAAACGCGGTTTTATCAATATCTTCATCCCGCATCCAAATTTGGCGGTACCCTGATTTGAGATCCAGTTTAGAAAAATAACATGCACCATGAAGCTCATCAAGGAGTTCGTCAACCACCGGAATAGGGAATTTATTGGGAATGATGACTTCGTTGAGAGCACGGTAATCAACACAAAGGTGCCAAGAGTTATCCTTCTTAACAAGAAGAACAGGACTGGAATAGGGACTGAAGTTGTTTCAAATAATACAAGAATTCAACATGTCCTGAATTTGCCTTTCAATCTCAGATTTCTGAAAATGGGGATACCTGTATAGCCGAACAGTAATGGAACCATGACCGGGTAATAAGAGGAGACTATGGACATGTTGCCGGACAGGAGGAAGCCCAGTAGGTGCAGCAAATATGACATTAAATTGGACCAGAAGAGACTGTAAGTCCCTCTGTTGGGAGGCAGGCAGGGAAGGAGATGGGCGACTGGTTGGGAAACTAGGGTCCAAAACTGGTTGGGAAGTGGAAAAAGCAACAGCTAAGGAGAAAGTGGCAAGATTCAGTGGAGCAACGCCTCGAAGAGTGTAATCGTGACCCGCTGTCCGAAATTTCATGGTCATGGTTTTCCAATTTGTTTGGACATCACCCAGGGTTCGCAGCCAAACTATGTCGAGTATGAGGTCCAGGCGACCAATTTCCAGAACCTGGGTATCAATAAAACAGGTATAGGAACTCGGTGTAAGGCGGATATTAGAACACGGACCTTGGGTGCACAGCTTATGGCCATCCCCCAGGCGAACAACCAGTGGTTGGGTGGTCAGTATGGATAAACTAAGGATGGGGATTAACTTGGGAGATATGAAATTGTGTGGCACCACTATCAATGAAAATTAAAATAGAGACATCCTCCATGCGGCCCTCAATCTTCATGGAAGGTAAATCATGTAGCAGTTGTTGGGAAGGCGAGTAAGGAGGGGTGGGGTCCTGATAAGCCACGACTTTACATTCTGCCTCTGGAACATGTGGGGGTGCAGCCTGTTCGGGAGAGTCGGGGAGGGAATCCTCCCCCTCAAGGAGGTCATCATCTTCACCAAGTAATAACACTCGTAACTCAGGGTCAGCACATTTATGGAGGGGAGAATAAGGAAGACCACAGCGAAACCATAATCCCCAACGACGTCTATCTTCCCATTCCTGAGTTGTCAAACGGTGGACTTCTCTATCTGGAGGTTGGGGTTTGAGTGGTTCGCGAGGTGCGCCACCTGGACGGCGAACAACCGGCTGGGGAGGGGGAGGACAGGAACGGGGACCACCTGTAGGAATAGCTGTGTTTCGGCCACTTCCAAAATGACGAGGAGTTGTGTTGCGAAATTGAGGACCTACTCCCTGGTGGACAGCAAGTTCAACATGACGAGCAAGGCGCATAGCCTGTAAGCGAGTAGTAGGGTCATGGATGCGGACCCAACTACAAATATCGTCACGAAGACCATGCAAAAAATATCCAACATACTGTGATCCAGGCTGGCGTGGAATTAGAGAGGCTAAATATTCAAATTCTTCAATATAAGTCTGGACATAATCAGTTTGGTGGAGGGCAGCCAGTTCTTCATAGGGATTATTAGTCTCCAAACCACTAAAACGTTCCATTAATTCTTCCTTGAAGATGGGCCATGAGAGATCCGGAGTAACCTCGAGAACTATAGTAAACCAATGGATGACTGGACCATCCATGCAAAATTGGACGAGGGAGACCCTGGAGTCAGCAGGTGTTTGATGCAGCCGAAAATAAAGTTTTGCACGTGTGAGCCGACCTCGTGGATCGTGGCCATCAAAAATCGAAAGCTCCACTAGCCTCGGAAAAACAAGGAGGTCCTGTGGTAGCGCAGGTAGAGGACGGTGCTCCGGCAGCTCCCATGTAGTAGCGCCAGAATGATCCGCAATAGTATCCAGTGATGAAGAGAGGTTGTTGGTGGGGTCGTGCGGCCGTTTATCCTAGCGGCGAAAGATTCCAAAAGAATGCTTACGGAATTCTACATTTTCTTGAGCCTCATGATCCAAACGTTGAAAGTTGATATGAAATAAATCTAGAGTAGAAAAAAAATTGTTTACCGATGAGTGAAGATCAGCCAAAGGAGTATCGATCTGATCTATGCGATGATCAACTAAGTCGAGGCGGGACTGATGTCGAGTCTCCATAGGTGAAACTGTGTGGCCGCGAGGAAATCATGCGGAAGGGAGAACAAAGCAGACCGCACGAAGGAGGCAGGTCGGACCAATTTGTTAGAGAACTGCAGGCCCCCAGCTCTCAAAGAGGGAACTGCTATGGATTTAACTATTCAAATCAGAAGAGAATTACAGAATGAAACAGGAAAAAACGGAAAACATAGTGAAAATCGGGAAGCCCCTGCTTTCCCGCCCAAGCTCCCTAGCCAAACAAAAAGAAAATCCCAGGAAAACTAGTCTGCCCCTTCCTCCCGCTAACTCCCCCCCTTTAAACTGAAAAGTTCATGCGCCACTCTCCTCCCACGTGAAGATTCCCTTCCTGCTGCACTAACTCAAATATAACTGCTTGGTGAACTGCTTTGGTGGGGACCATGCCGAACCGCCTCGGTGGAACCCCCCTCCATATTTGTTGTTGAGGCAGAATTACCCTTGCCCCTGCGGGTGTAAACCTGCCATACCGCCGACTAGCTATGGGCTCTATTATACGTTACTTTGTGGAGGCAATAGTCCGCACAACGCACGGTTAACATTTTCATTCCTCGATGAATGAGGGAAAGGAGGATTACAATTTTCCTCTTCATAATCATAATTATATATATTTCGAATTTATTTTTAAACTTCATCCTTATAACTAGCGAAGAGAGACGGTGGTAAAAAATGGAAGACATCCCTTCGTGGAGGTGGTGGTCCGCACAACACACGAATGACGGTTCTGTTTTTCTTAATGGAAAAGGGGAAATGTGGTTAACAGTTATTCTCTTAGCATAATAACATTCCATATACAAACAATACTAATGTCATTATATAAGAACTAGAAAATTAGATTTGGGATAGTAAGAAAAAAAAATATAATAAAAAAATGTACCCATGTTGTGTGGACTTCGGCTTTCCCTTGGATGACTCCTTGGAAATGGAGGTCTTAGGCCAATTTTTGTGACTAGAGGCTCAAGGAAAAAAGAAAAAGATTCTAGTGTAAGGAAAAAAGGAAATTGAATTTTTAGGGTAGTAATAAAGGTGTGGTGAGAGATCCCTTTTATAAGTGGTGAGAATGACATTTTTGTAAATATTTCAACTTTATATAAAGAGAGCACATGTTTCGCATGTCAAAAAGACTCCATAATGGATGATAATGAAGTGGTGATGAGATAAGGTCAAACATCCATCAACCATTCATTTGCGCACATGTTTTAAACATGTTTTCTTAAATCCTTTACACCAATAATTTTCACTTTTACCGTTTTTATTTTACTATGGTAACTAATTTTTATCTAAGTAAATTTGCTTTTAATCCCTAAAAATAAAACAGCTCTTATTAAATAATTTAGACCTAATGATTCCAAATATAAAATCCATTTTATCAGAAAAAATTTTTGTGTAAGAAAAATCAATTTTAACATTAGCACATAATGTTAAAAACTCTTTTCTAGAAAGTGTATTTTTATGCTTAAACTTTATGTGAGGATAGAATTATCAATATCTTTGATTTTCATGATACAAATTGGTTTATTATAAAACAAATAAAAGTTTCGTTGCATTAAAAGCAAACCAAGACCAAATTTTACAAAAATAATATTTAATTAAAACAAAGATCAAAAAACGATTTTTATTGGAAAATATTGATTAAGTTCCTAAAATGTTAAACATAGGTTTTCTAAATTGAGAATGGTATTTAAAAATGTATAGTTTTACTCCTTAGATACATCTTTGATCGTGAAAAATATTTTATAAGTTTTTAAGCTATACCTACTTCTCGAAAGAGTTACAAACGCTATGGTTTCATTAAAACTCTATTTTTCACTATTCACTAAAAATCAATCGTTTCAAAAAAAATCAAAAAAACATACTAAGCTAATTTAGACGTTCTAAATTCAAAAATAATACTCTCTTTATCTAATTCAATTTTTAAAATTTATAAAATTGATTTTTAAATGAAAGAAACAAAATATAATGAAAGCCGCTTTTATTGAAAAATGGTTTTTTTGAACATTAAGTGTTTCCATACCAATTTCTAATTTAAAAAATGTTAATATATTAGTTCATGTATTTTAATATCATATATTATCATAATAATCATTTAAAAGGGGTCAATTAAATTTATTTGTAATTGGTGAATTCCCCTTGCCTCAATGTGAGGTGAGGATGTTCTTTTATAGATGAGTAAAACTAAATACAGAGAGGGTAAGTCTGATGTGGGACTCAGAAATATCCAATTAAATGAAATGGGGTTCAACACTCCCCCTCAAGCTGGACATGCCCAGATTGGATTGAGTCCCACAAAGAAAAAATAGAAGACAAGACAGACGAACTCATACTCCCCCTCAAGCTGGGCTATGGAGGCTGTGAATACCCAGCCGGGAAGTGAGAGAGTCAAGGCGAGCCTGCGCCGAAGCCCGCTATGGGGATAGTGGAGCCATCAGCGACAGTGATGGCTGAAGAACCGGCATATGGGCAGTAAGACGTCAGCATACCAGCATCACCGGTGAGGTGGTCGGAGACACCGGAGTCCAACAGCCATGCAGGGGAGCAATGGCCCACAAAGGCAGTGGGGCAAACAGCACGGGCCAGAGAGGCCGAGGAGGGACCGGGTCGGACAGAGGCCGGAGGATCATGAGGCCGCCTGAGGTCGGCCATAGAAAGGGCCAGAGACGGGGAAAGAGAGGTGACAGTCGAGGACGCGTCCTGGACCGCGGGCTGTCCCTGCCGCGGGTGCTGAGATGGGCGTCCATGCAGGACCCAACATCGGGCGATCAGGTGGCCAAACTTGCCACAATGTTGACAGAACGGACGTGGACGACTTGAAGCACGGATACGTCCCGAGGAGTCTGCCATGGAAGCGCCGGGTAGCTGATGCAGCGGGCCGGCGGGATGAGCGTGCGCAGGACGTGCGCGTGCTGGAAGGGTCGTCTGAACGAGGGCGCTCTGCCGGGACGAGGAAGCGCTGCCGGGACAAGGGCGCGCGGCCGGGAGGGTCCGCCGGGACGAGGCCGAGGGCACCTGCTGGGGTGAAGGCGGCGAAAGGGGGGGGCGCAGGGCGAGAGCAGCGGGAGCGCGCGGGAGGCGCGGGGGCAGCGGGAGGCGCGGGGGCAGCGGGAGGCGCCGGGTGAGGGTTGCCGGGAGCGCGCCAGGCAAAGGTGGCCGGGAGGCGCAGGAGGGCGTCGCGCCAGGAAGGAGGGCCGTCGGGGAGCCGGGAGCCGTGGCCGAGGGCAGGGCACCGGGGCAAGGCCGAGGGCGGGGCGTCGGGGCGAGGCCGAGGGTGCGGCGCCGCTGGGCGAGGGGGAGAGCGCCTGGGCGAGGCGCTGGGAGGGAGAGCCGCCGGGAGAGAGGGCCGGGAGGGAGAGCCGTCGGGAGAGAGGGTCGTCGGGAGGGAGGACCGCCGGGAGAGAGGGCCACCAGGGAGGGCCGCCGGGAGATTAGGGCAGAGCCAGAGGGGAAGAGAGGCGGGGCCGGACATAACCGGTAATCCGCTGGGAGGGATGTTCGGGATTAAGAACTCTTTGATACCATGTAATTAGGTGAGGATGTTCTTTTATAGATGAGTAAAACTAAATACAGAGAGGGTAAGTCCGATGTGGGACTCAGAAATACCCAATTAAATGAAATGGGGTCCAAGACCAAATTTTACAAAAATAATATTTAATTAAAACAAAGATCAAAAAACGGTTTTTATTGGAAAATATTGATTAAGTTCCTAAAATGTTAAACATAGGTTTTCTAAATTGATAATGGTATTTAAAAAATGTATAGTTTTACTCCTTAGATACATCTTTGATCGTGAAAAATATTTTATAAGTTTTTAAGCTATACCTACTTCTCAAAAGAGTTACAAACGTTATGGTTTTATTAAAACTCTATTTTTCACTATTCACTAAAAATCAATCGTTTCAAAAAAAATCAAAAAAACATACTAAGCTAATTTAGACGTTCTAAATTCAAAAATAATACTCTCTTTATCTAATTCAATTTTTAAAATTTATAAAATTGATTTTTAAATGAAAGAAACAAAATATAATGAAAGCCGCTTTTATTGAGAAATGATTTTTTTGAACATTAAGTGTTTCCATACCAATTTCTAATTTAAAAAATGTTAATATATTAGTTCATGTATTTTAATATCATATATTAAAACCGCACTTGCGGGGCCGGCGACGGGAGGCGGGGATTCCGCAGAAGTGTTGCGGGATCTGGCGGCGCCAACGGGGCCCGAATCCTAGGTGGTCGAGTTGCTGCGCCAGCGAATGGGCGTGCCGGCGGATAGAGATGCGGCTACCGGGAGTTGCCGGGAGATGCCGGCGAGGCGGGGATTCCGCAGGAGGTGCCGAAAGGGAGCGGATGAATCCAGTCGGAGGGAGGGCCGCCTTGCAGGAGGAGGCCGACAAGGAGGGAGAGCAGCGGAGATGCGCAGGGACGGATCTGGCCGGAACAGTCCGGAACTCGCCGGATCTGGCCGGATCTGGCCGAAAATCGCCGGATCTGGCCGGAGTAGCCTGGATCTGGCCGGAAATCACCGGATCTGGCCGGATTCGGCCGGAGCTGTCCGGATCTGGCCGCCGGAGAGCAGCAGGCGAGGTCGCCGGACTGGAGGGAGATCCGCAGGGAGCCAGGAGCCGCGAGCGCGCGGGAGCAGCGGGAGGCGCGGGAGGCGCTGGAGCAGCGGGAGGCGCCGGAGGCCGTCGGGGCTTGGACGCCGACGGGAAGAACCGCGGAGGGCCGACGATGGGAACTGGAGGCGCGCCAGGCAGGATCGGCCGCCGGACAGAGCGAGATCCGGCTGGAGTCGCGCGTAGGACGGAGCCGCCAGGAGGATCGCGCGCCGGGAGGGAGGGCCGCCGGGAGGAGACGCCGGGAGCCGGGGGGACGACGCGGCGAGAGGGCCACCGGACAGGGGGCCGGCTGCTCGGGAGGGAGGGGAGGGGCGACGGAGCAGGAGGCGCGCGCACGGCGGGAGGGGCGATCCGCGCAGGAGGCGTAGGAGGGCCGCCGGGGAGCCGCGACGGGGCTGGACCTGGGCCGCCGGGAATGAGGACCGGCAGGAGCAGCGTGGGGCAGAGGCGGAGGGGCGGCGGCGGTAACCCTACGGGGCTTTGAGGCCGCCGCCCCCCACGGGGGATTGCCGAGTCGGAAAAGAAAAAAAAAAAAAAAACTAGACGGGAGGGAGGGATCGGGTTAGAAAACCCTCTGATACCATGTAGAGGAATAAAAAGAGAGAGAGTCGAACCCCCAAGGTGTCTCTCCAAAGGAGCCCTTGGGGTGTATTTATAACAAATAATAAAGACCACACCGGACCTCAAGTCCGATGTGGGATGCAGACTCCAACAGTTAATATATTAGTTCATGTATTTTAATATCATATATTATCATAATAATCATTTAAAAGGGGTCAATTAAATTTATTAATACTTTAAACAGTCATTTGAGAGAAAACAATTAATTATTTATCCTCTAAAAGCAAGAATTTTCAATTGATTACTATCTTTTATTTACTAGAGGTTTTATTCTTATAATTTTCTCTAATAATGTTCATCTAATAATATGTCGCGGCTCATTTTAGTTCAGTCCTGCAAGTAGAATAAGCCATTAACATAATATTTATTTAAGGAAGATACAGAGTGAAATCTCGGGACGTTACAGTTTCTGAGCAGCGAGCATTAAACCATGGTCCTAGATAGAACCATAGGACAAAATGAATCCACCCACACAACTGATCCAGTTAAAAATGAGTTTTCATTAGTAACATTAGTTGAAAACCTCAAATAGATGGGATAATATTTTTCTGAGTTAAGGAAAAAAAATTATTTATAATCACTCATTGATATTAATATTTCTGTGGCACAAAAAGCAACTGACCACTCTTATAAAACCAGAAAAAAAAATATTGGAAGATGCTAGCTTACCATTTCATTCTGCAGATTTCCAGATATCCCATCTTCATTCATTGCAAGCATTTGTTCTAAATATTTTGCTTGCAAACCTGGGCCATGTTGCTTCAAATAAGAGTTGACCAAGTCAGCTGGAATGTTTCCAGACAAAAATAGCCCAATAGTTTGTGTTGGACAACTTTCAAGAACAAGCATTGAGAACTCGAGAACAAGCATAGGGTCAGTCCCGCAGAGAGGCTGCATTCAGATCAAATCTAATAATATTAAATATTTGATTGTAAAATTCTCTTAACATTTCCACAGAAAAAATAGCTCCTTTGTCTTAGACAACCTCAATAAACAAGTATAGAGAACTCGACATCAAGTATGACATCAGTCCCACAGAAATGTGTCATTTAAATCAAAAACTATAATATTACAAACATGACATTAAAATTGGCATTGCCTGAGAAAAATTCAAAATTTGGAAACCAACAAATATCACAGAATCATGTAAAAACGGGAAAACATAATTTTCATACCATTTACATAACATAACAAAAACAAAAGTATTTTTTATTGACACGGTTGACCAGAAAATATTTTCTTAGCCTTAATCGAAGAAGCCATTTGTGAAAAATCACACCGACCAAACATAAATATTGGGATTCAAGTAGCCATTATTAGTATTCAAATTGAGAAGTGTCTTGAATTATAGTCCACATTTAGTTTTTTGGCCTAATTTAATTCACAGAGAAATTGGATCTCAAATTGGATTTTCAATAAAAATTTGTGATGGCAGTGCAGATCGGACCAAAAGCCCTAGAGAGAAGCCTGACATTGACTTTGTGTGAAGGATGTGAGTGGGTTTCACCTCTCGTGGTATAGAACAATTTGGATTATACGATTTCATACAATTCCATATGTTCCTAGGGTTTTGGGGTATCTGTATTTAAAGACAGCCTAGGAATTGCGTCTTATAACTTGAATTCAAAATCAAAATGAAGGAATTCTATCCCTTCACACTGACACAGGCCAAAAAATGCATTGAATGTTTGAAAAATAACACGTTGGCTCCGCATTCCTTAATAGCAGACAATCTAGTTGCGAACTTCAGTTTTTCTATCGAGAGAAAAAATTCCACATGTAATTGGGTAACACGGCATGTTGCAAAGGACCATACTATAGTTTGCTCACCTTAAGATATTCAATAATCATTTCAGGCTTGTACTTTTGGGAAAGCTCAACTTGTGATTGTTCTGACTTTGATTCGGCAACCAAATGATGTAGAAGTTTAAGGGCTTCGCAGTGCATCATGCTGCATTTGTAAAGTTCCAGCAAAGCAGGGTAATTATTCTGTTTCTGCAGAAATTCCTCACATATTTTCACATCACAGTAGTTGAGACTTTTTAATAAATCTATTGTTGCAGAAGACTGTCCAGTTAGAAGCAAAGCTTGAAGCAGTGCAGTGTCCAGCACTGTTGCCGTTTCCCTTGCACCTGAGCTTATTGCAGCTTTACCAGAAGCCTAAAAACCAAAGACACCTTATTAAAACTCCAATGTATCAAGAGGCAAAGAAAATATAATTATAGATGGAAATGTATAACAGTAGTACATCAAGGGATTTCTCTGAAGAAATGAAAGCAGAGTTCCATGCCAGGGATTGAAAAAAAAAACACAATATGCAGAGCATTTTTGACCTGATCATGACAGGAGTTCTTGCTTATCGAATTATTACCCGTAATCAACAATCAGGGGAAATTGCAAAGAAAGAAGTGCGTAGACGTCAAATAAATTGATTCATCGTGCAAGAAAAGAAACATGACATGTAGTACTAGAGCTTTACATAAATAAAGCAGCTATGCAAGGTGATAACTCTGAGCTAAGCAGAAAGATAAAGAATAATGTCTGCAACTTAGGTCTTTCCATCGTACAGAATTCCATAATGACATGTGTCCGGGGACATTAAATTTCTATAAGCAAACATTTAATTAGCATTCACTCAAAAGATTAAGAGAAACAAACAACAAAAATTTGGCTTCAGCACTAACACAAACACCAAACTACCTGTATCATACTCGTGAAAAAATGTATCAGCGTAGCCAAAATGTTCTGATCATACAAAAACACAACACCAGAATTGTGTATGCTATTAAAATGTACCTTTCTTGACTTTCTAGGCCTGCTGGTATCATAAGGCACAAGTGCATCACCAACAGCATCCAAAACAACTTCTTCTGTTCCCTCAGCAGTAGCCTTCTCTACAATATAATATCTCTTCTTTTGCAAGAACTTTATGAGTGCCATGAGGGAATTGTGATTCATTTTCTTGGACTCGAGTGCTGTATTATCATCCGATTCAGATAGCTGTGAAGAAGGTGAGGACTCCATGTCATCTGAAGCAGCAGATGAGCCTCTTGAAAGATATGAAGAATCCCAAGAATTGTCAATTATTTGCTCAGGACCAGGAAGCATTGTTGACTTAGGAAGAACTATAGATGGGTATAAAGAAAGAACATGAGTAATATCAACTTGAGATGCCAAAAACTGCTCCATGGCCTCCTCATAGCTTCCATTTTCAAAAAGGTGGAGTGCATATCTGTAAGAAAAAATGGATTAAAAAATATGAACTTTTGAAAAATCCACTCAATTTTTCAATCAAATATGCTAAGAGTGTTAGATGTTTTTAAGACATTTTTCATATTCGTGTCCCACATCAGTTTCACACCTCTATTGTACTCCTCTGTTTATCTATTAAATAAAATATGCTACCTCGTTGTGAGGTAAGGTTTCCATTTTAACATGTTATCAAAGGTAGGTTAGCCCGTTGCCCATTCCTACTCGTGGCCCCTCCCGTCGACCCATTCTAGACCGTCGCCCCTCCTGCCCGTCCGCACCTCCCTCTGCGCCGTCTGCCTTCGAGCCGCCTCCCTGCGAGACGCCTCCTTGCAACGGCCCTCTGTACGTCGCCCCTTCCAAAGCTACAACCCCCTTCCCCGACCAACCCTTGCGCACCACCTGCCTGCGCGACCCCCCCGACGCGACCTTTCCCTGCGCAACGCATCCCTGTAGGTCGCCCCTCTTCAAGTCGCCCCTCCCCAGTCGGTCGCCATCTCCACCCGCTCACCCCTTCCCTATGCACGTCACCCCTCTGCAAGCCGCACCTCCCCAACCGCTCGCCCCCTCCCTGCAGCCGCTCGCCCCCCCCCCCCCCTGCAGCCACTCGCCCCCCCTGCAGCCACTCGCCCCTCCCTATGCGACACCCCACCCTGCAAAGCCTCTCCCTGTCGTGCATATTGTGCACTTTCAGCACTCTTATGAACTTCGGCTCCATCTATGGCAACGTCGTCACCCTTGCTAGATACTATCACCGCTTCCATGCGTCTTGTGGATGAACGTCTCGATTCCTCCAAGTTCATCAAGTGGAAGAAGGCTGTTATTGTCGCCTTGAAGAGCATGAGTTATTATTCTCATCTTGTTGCATCCCCCTCCTAATTCAAAAGATGTAACATTTGGACAATAGGAACAGCGAGACAACAAAATATTTTCTATGTAACTCCATGGATCGCTCGGTTAAGCATGTTGCCAAGACTGCTAATACTTGCAAGGACTTATGGGATTTTTTATTGTTTATGTTTTTTGAGACAAACAATCTCGCACGTATATCTGCTCTTTTTCAGCAGTTCTTCGCTCTTCAACAGGGAAATTGCTTGATTCCCTCTTATTATAATGAGTGGAAGTCTATTGTCGATGAGATCAATGACTTGTGCACCATTCCACAGACTCCTGATGACGCCCGCACCCAACAAGATCGGTTGTTCTTGTTCTCCCTCCTACATGGGCTCAATGCCAAGTTCTCTATCACCGTTACTGACATGTTGGTCAACCCCCCCACATTGCATCCCTCTGATCGCGTTCTTGTGAGTCATCCTCCGCCGGCACTCAGCACTGACCACTCTGATCGTGTTGCTATGATCTCTCACGGGCCCAATAGAGGTAGTGGTCGTTTCGAAGGTCATGGTCGACCTACTACCCGCAAACACTTCATGCATTGTGGCAGAGACTATCACGCGATTGATACGTGTTGGCATTTGCATGGACGTCCGAATGGTTCTCCAGTTCCCGGTCGCTTTCGATCTTCACAGGCTGCCATACCTGCCCCAGTGCCTCTTGATGACACTCGTTATACTGTTGATCTCTCTGGCGATGAGTATCGGTCTCTACAATCTCAACGTATTGATATTTCAACCAGTGCCACTATTGTTGGATTGATGTAGCCCGGTCTTCTTTGAATGATGTTGGACCGAATGCTTGCAACCCATACTACGCACCAGGCCGCAATTTCGTGAGTCGAGCTCCACGGTGAGCTCGTTGGGGATAGCAGGGGCAACGCACCCCTGCTCTGGGGGTCCGGGGGTCGAAGGCCCTCAACCCAAATTTGGGGGGCACTGTAGCAGCTCTGACCGACTGTAGCAAAGCTGACCGAACGACACTAACAAGGCACTATAGCTCTGCGGACTTCCAGCCGTCGGCACTGTAGCAACTTGCACTTGGGTGGCCGCGACACTGTAGCACAGTAGACTTTCTGTGCGGTTGGTGGAATAGTGTTTCGTCCTCCTTATTAGCCCATTTTGGGCTAGGGTTTTTTTGTGTGGTTGAGAACCCTGAAACTCCCTGTAATTTTGTGCTCCTGACTGTAGTGAAATTTTCTGCCTCTCCGTGGACGTAGGGATCATTTCCCGAACCACGTAAATCTCTGTATCCCGTGTGTTGCGGAATCACCGGGAGACAGAACGACAGAAAACGAGAAAACGAAAGAAAGAAAAGCAACAAGGAACACGGCGATTTACGTGGTTCGGGAAAAATCCCTACGTCCACGGGAGAGGCAGATTTTCACTATGATTCGGGAGCAATTACAGAGGATTTTCCAACATTACAAACCCTAGCCCGAAATGGGCTACATATGAAGAAGACGGTCTACTGTTCTGAATAGTAGTCCGCGTTGCTACAGTGATCGGCGGCTCACTTTGTCAAAAGTGCTACAGTGTCTGCCGGCTGGAAGTCAAAAGCGCTACAGTACTGTTGACCCCGAAGTCCGCACCGCTACAGTGCATGTCGGTGTCGGTCGGTCAGCTCCGCTACAGTGCCGAAAAAATTGGGCCGGGGGCCTTCGGCCCCCGGACCCCCGGAGCAGGGGCGCGTTGCCCCCTGCAACCCCCAACGAGCTCACCGCGGAGCTCGACCCGCGATAGTTGCAGGCCACAAGCATTCGGCCCAACCGGATCGGGCAACACCAATCCAACACCGTGTTCTTTTTCTTCTTTGGTTATCGATTTTTCTTCATCCGCAAACTTGTTCTGTCGTTGCGACTCCCAACGTTTCCGCAACTATTGCTCATGGCGATACACCTGCTGCTTATTTATCTCAGCGATCCACCTCCTGGGTCCTTGACTCTGGCGCCTCAGAGCATATCACTGGACATGCGGGTATTCTTCAGTCCTATAGCTCAACTTCAACTAGAGGTAATATTATTGTGGCTGACAATAAGACGGTGCGGATTGCGGGTTACAGAAGTTGCTCGATTACACCTAGTTTGACGCTATATGCAGTTGCTCTTGTTTCACACTGTCTTTTTTATTTACTATATATTAGTAAATTTACTTTGTCAAAAAAAAATCTATTGGTGAACTTACAGCTGACTTACAGTGCCGAGTTATCTTCTCATTTGCTTCGGTTGTTTTTCAGGAGCCTTTGACGACTCGAGTGCTTGGTAATGGACGATTTCAGGGTGGTGTGTACGTGCTTGACTCGGCCCCAGCTCTCGCATGTCCTACCACTTATGGCCATCTCATGCAACTTCATTATCGCCTTGGTCATCCACCTGCACCTGTTCTTCTGTCACTTTGTCCGGATTTGGGTCACATTTCTCATTTTGATTGTGAATCATGTCATTATGTCAAGCAACACCGGATCACCTATGTCCCTCAAGCGATTACTCGTGCATCTAATCCTTTTCATTTAGTTCATTCTGACGTCTAGGCCCCAGTCATAGTCCTTGTAAATTGGGCTATCGTTATTTTGTCACCTTTATTGATGATTTTTCAAGAATGGCATGGGTCCATTTGTTGAAACTGGTGGATTGGTGTAACCCGATCCGTTCGGGATGATGATTGGGCCGAATGCTTCAGACCCATACTACGCACCAAGGCGCAACTCTGCAAGTCGAGCTCCGTGGTGAGCTCGTTGGGGGTTGCAGGGGCAATACGCCCCTCCTTCGGGGGCCAAAGGTTCCCGGCCCAAATTTTGGGGCACTGTAGCAGCTGCAACTGACTATAACAGAGCTGACCGAACGACACCGACAGGACACTGTAGTAGTGCGGACTTTGACACGACTACTGAAGCAGGTCGGACTTTGGAGACAGCAGTACTGTAGTTTCGCGGACTTCCAACCGTCGGCACTGTAGCAGCTTGGACTTGGGTGGTCGCGACACTGCACCAATGTTGACTTCCAATCACCTTTCACTGTAGCACAACAGACTTTTTGTGTGGTTGGTGGAATAATGCTTCGACTTCTTTTATAGCCCATTTCGGGCAAGGGTTTCAGTGTTAGAAACTCTGAGATACTCCCTGTAAATTGTGCTCCCGGATTTCATAGTGAAATGTTTCTGTCTCTCTGTGGATGTAG
The DNA here is from genome assembly GCA_963277665.1 of Viscum album. NCBI lineage: Eukaryota > Viridiplantae > Streptophyta > Magnoliopsida > Santalales > Viscaceae > Viscum > Viscum album. The sequence goes on along the minus strand of OY728145.1, from coordinate 23,890,221 downwards.
GGATCATTTCCCAAACCATTTAAATCTCTTTGTCTTGTGTGATTCTTTCTTCTGTCTTTTTTTCATCTGCAAACTTATTCTGCCATTGGCAACTTCTGGCGTTTTCCGCAACAAAAACTCATTCTGAAATTTTTATTGTGTTTCGCTTCCTATTATAATGAAGTTCAAACTCAGTTTTCCACTAAAAATCATTGTTAGCGCTCTGACAATGGTCGTGAGTATTTCTATGGCCCGTTTCGGTCCTTTCTAGATGACCATGCCATTCTCCATCAGATGAAAGTTCTGCCCATTTTTTGGGGTGATGTCATTCTCACCGCTACATATCTCATTAACAGACTTCTCACATCCGTTCTTGAGGACACTCCTTTCCATTCTTTATTTCCAACATCATCACCACATTCACTGCCTCTTCGCATCTTTGATTGTGTTTGTTATGTACGGGATACTCGCCCCTCCCTTTCAAAGTTTGATGCACGCGCACTCAAATGTATTTTTTTTTTTGGTTATTCGCGCACTTCTCACGGGTATCGTTGTTTTTTCCCGGACTTGCATCGTTATGTCACCTCCGCTAATGTTTCCTTCGTCGAATCCTCCATCTTTTCTATTCTTGATTCCCCACCATCACCTGATATTCCGGATCCAGGCATAACTTCGCCCAATTCTCTTCATCCTCCACCACCATCATGTCTTCTTACTGATGTCGTTGGATCTCGTTTTGGCCAAGTTTACTCTCGCCGCCCTTACATACCTGCCACCCCGGAGCCTGATGTTGTTAGCACACCCGATGACTAACCGACTCCTAGTTATCCATCGCTGGAGTTACCCATTGCCCTTCGCAAAGGTAAACGCTCATGCAAGCAAAATCTTAATTCATCAGCTTCTTATCAGGGATTATTTGTCGCTACATCTCGCGTTATTGTGACACTAGTTGCTCATTCAACTCCGCGCACTACTGCTGAGCCAAAATCTCACCCCGACAGGTTAAAGGCCATGCGGGATGAACTTCGGGCCTTGGAAACCAACCATACTTGGGATCCTGTCCATCTCCCTACAGATAAACAAGTTGTTGGTTGCAAGTGAATCTATACTGTGCGTGTCAACGTCAATGGTTCTCAAAATCGTCTCAAAGACCGGCTTGTTGCCAAGGGTTATGCAGAGACGTATGGCATTGATTACTTTGACACCTTCTCTCTCGTGGCCGAGATGACATCGGTCCGCTTATTTATCTCTCTTGTCGCCTCTTATCATCGGTCTCTCCATCAGCTGGATGTGAAGAATGATTTTCTCCATGGTTTTCTTGATGAAGAAGTTTATATGGAGCAACCACTGGGGTTTGTTGCTCAGGGGGTCTTCCAAGGTTTGTCGCCTTCATTGATCGTTGTATGGCCTCAAGCAGTCTCCTCGTGCCTGGTTTGAGCGCTTTTGCACTAAGATTCTTCTGTTTTCTATCACCATTCTACAACAAGCAGCATTCTCTTGATTGCCTATGTGGATGACATTGTCATTACTGGCAATCATAATGGCGGCATTGAACGACACAAATTCTTCCTTCATCAAAATTTTCATACGAAGAATTTGGGTCCACTACGATATTTCTTGGGGATTGAGGTCTCCAGATGTACCAAATGAATTTTTGCATCTCAGAGAAGGTATGTTTTTTATCTTCTACAAGAGAATGAAATGACTCACCCCTCAAACCTGGAGAAAAGTCACTTCATACTTCTTCACCCGACAGATATCGACGGCTTGTTGGGAAGCTTAACTACTTGACGATGACACGACCCGATATTGCTTGTGTTGTTAGCAAAGTGAGTCAGTTTATGAAATCCCCAACAAAAAAGTAGTGAAAGGCTATTCTTCACATTGTTAGATATGTGAAAAAGAAACTAGGTTTAGGACTTCTATATTCTGACCATGGTCATACAAATATTGAAGCATTTTGTGATGCAAATTATGTTGGATGTCTCTTTTCTAGGAGCTATGTCTGGTTTTGCAGAGTTTGTTGGATCTCATGGCGAAGTAAGAAGTAGGCGGTTATCTCTCGATCAAGTGCAGAGTCGGAGTATCGTGCCCATGGCATATGTGACCGCAGAGATTATTCGAGCACAACAAATTCTACAAGAGATTGGTTATACTGCCAAGAAACAGGCACATATTTGGTGTGACAATCAAGCTGTTATCAAGATTGTCACGAATCCATTCTTTCATGAGCGGACAAAGCACATTGAAGTCGATGATCACTTCGTTAAAGAAAACTTTGAGAAGAATAAAATCACCTTCAACCATGTTCACACCTCTAATCAACTTGCAGATCTCACAAAAAGGGTGTCTGGTCCGCGTGTCCAATTTTTGTGTAACAAACTGGCATGATAAATATATATGTCCCAGTCTTAGGGGGAGTGTTAAGAGTATTAGATGTCTTTTAGATATTTTTAATATTCGTGTCCCGCATCGGTTTCACACCTCTATTGTACTCCTCTGCTTATCTATAAATAAAGTATCCTACCACGTTGTGAGGCAAGGTTTCCATTTAACAAAATAATTTCAACAAACATCTTTGCATCCATTACTACAAGCACCAAAAAGGCGCACACAGTGTAAACATGATCAATAGGCATTTAAAATTTAAGTTAAATGCCAGAGGTCACAGCATTTTACATGCCCTCTTCAAAAACCCAATGAAAGGGAAAAAATGCGTCATTCATTTAGTTTATGAGGCCAAATTATAGTTTTTGATAGGAACCTTTTGTGCATGTGGGCGCAATTATGTAATTTCTGTCTGGGAGGGGCTGTCGCGGGGTTGGGTGCTGCCAGCTATGGTGTTGTTAGTTAGCTAGTAATTAGATGTTAAGTGGTTGTTAATAAGTGGTTCCAGTTGTTAGAAAGGTTATCTAGAAGGTGTCAGTTGTATGGCTCATAAGTGGGTCCAGCTGCTAATAGGGGGTTTCCCTAGAAGGTTCCGATTATGTATTAAATAGAGGAAGGCTATAGGGCAGGGGGACTACGGATGTTCTTTTGGGATAGCTTCCGACAGAAGTTCTGGTGGGTTAGGCCACAGCCTCAGCGTGCTGCAATACCTAGGGGAGACATCTTCTTCCTCTTCTTTACTTCTTTCTTCTTCCTCCACTTCTCCAATCTCTCTATCTTATTCTAATTCTGTTGTTACTGTAATTCCCTATTTTTTGTTCTTGTTAGAATTAATAGAATCAGCTGTTCTTTTCTCTCTCTCACCAAGGTTTCTGTCAATTAGTGTTTTCATTGAGAGATTCTAGAGAGACAAACCTGACGATGAAGGTTCTTGATTGGCAGTTCAGAAATCAACGCAGCGGTAGAAGACGCCTTACAGCAGTGGAAAATCAAAAAAAATGACTCACGGCAAGGGACAAAGGTCGACAATCAGCCTGGGAGATAACGGTCTTGGAGCTGAAGACAAAGAATGTTAGGGATATTTGGACGTCATTCACCAGGCTGAGAAGAAGTCGGGAGGAGAGCTTGGGGCAAGAGATGATGCCAGTTTTCTCCGGAAAAAATTTTAAGACCTGAATCGGAGAAGCTGAGGCTTATTTTTCACTCCGCCAAATTCCGGAAGAGATGGAGGTACCGATGGCGGAATTATGTACGAAAGATACGGCTTGGGTTTGGAATTTTTTGTTTGAACTGAAGAAGAAAAAGCTAAGCTGGAAGGAGTTCAAAGAAAGGGTTGCTTGTGCGATTTGAAAGTGCAATGGAGGGAAAAACTATGGTTTTGACCACTCAAATTGTGTTGGAACAAATGACAGACTATGCTACTATGATAGAACGACAGACTGTCCTGAGACAGACGCAACAGGTGAGTAGGAGTGACCTTCATATGGCAGAGTGGGAGGAGCAGCGTGGTATAGTGGATGATACAATGATATCGACTACACAAGAGCCAGAAGTTGATTGTACTAAGGAGCAGTGTGAGATACTACGGTCTGTGCCAACACAAGCACCAGTACTTGTAGCGCTATTTGACCTGCAACAAACTTCAAATTCTTCAACACCTACAATGGAGTCAATGATACCAACTCCAGCAGAGGTGGGAGTCAAAGAAATGAAGATTGAGCAGGAGCGGTCAAGAGTTAAGGTTGACAAGTTATGAAGTCTCGAAAATCCGGCACAAAAGAAGCAAGCAGAGGACGAAATTATTGTTACTGAGGACATAAGACAGAAAAAGCGTGCAAATCAGAAGGCTGCAATTAAGTGCTACAAGTTGGTTCTGGTATCAATTGTAGGAGCTAGGGTCCGGAAGGGAAGCAAAGGGGATTGTGAACCAACGCATCAAAAGGAGATTGATCGAGGGAGAACTGCCAGTTCGTGATCTGCACAAGAGGCTGTAAGTCTTCAGCCTGTGTTGCAGTGGTTCCAGCAGTTTCAAGTTCCCTCCTAGAGACGGCAGCAGCCCATCAACTTCAACAACGGCTGCAACAACCCCAAAGGCGGTATCAGCCCACCTTAAGGACAAGGTGTTATTTCCGATGGATGGAAGTGATAGGAACGTGGGGCTGGGCTAGGTGCAGTTGCGTAAGGGTCATGCAGAGATTTTGTTTTAAGGGTCTTGCTGAATACCTAGGTAAGGGTGACTGTGGAGTTGTGTTGTAAGTAAGAGTAGCTGTAGCTGCTGCGTAAAGGTGCATGGAGGAGCTGTTGTGTTAAGGTAGGGTGTTCGGGAGGGTCAATGCGTAAAAGTAGGATGCAGAGGGGTGCTGGTGGGCAGAATGGGGCAAGTGAGACTGGGAGTGGTCGTAACTGCCAGGGGCAGTGTTGTAAACACCTAGAAGGTTGTTAGCTAGGTTGTTAAGTGTAGCATGCCAGCTGTATGGGTAACACAGGATGGAGATTCTAGCGATATAATCACGCTGCATGGTTGGCAGCACTACCCGAGGATTGCAACTGCTAATGCATATGTTGGCTTGCTGCCAAAGCCACCGCCATGAGCAGGTCCTCTGCGGAACCTTCAGAGGACAACCCACCACTCACCCTTGAGGACAAGGTGGTTTTTGTTGGGGAAGGGAATGATAGGAACCTGCTGTGCACATGGGGGCAGTGTTGTTGTCAGTAAGCTAGTAATTAGATGTTAAGTGATTGTTAATAAGTCGTTCCAACTGTTAGAGTGGTTATCTAGAAGGCGTCAGCTATATGGCTAATAAGTGGGTCCAGCTATAATTGCCAGCTGCTAGGAGGGGGGGTTTTCTAGAAGGTTCCAGTTATGTATTAAATAGAGGAAGGCTATAGGGCAGGGGGGCTATGGATGTTCTTTTGGGATAGCTTCCAGCAGAAGTTCTGGTGGATTAGGCCACTGCCTCAAGGTGCTGCGATACCCAGGGTAGACATCTTCTTCCTCTTCTCTACTTCTTCCTTCTTCCTCCTCTTCTCCAATCTCTCTATCTTCTTCAAATTATGCTGTTACTGTAATTCCTTATTTTTTGTTCTTGCTGGAATTAATAGAATCAGCTGTTATTTTCTCTCTCTCACCAAGGTTCCTATCAGTCTTCCCTTGATCCACTGAAATAAAAGGGCTCAGAAGCATTGGCTGACTAACAAGCACACCGTAAAAAACTACAGAACTTGTTTTGAAAAATGAGGAGACACATTACATTTGAACTTCAAGACTTACAACAAGTTAGGTCAAGAAGCAAATGGATGTTATTCAGCAGATAGCATTACAAAAGAAGCTTCCTTAGCATCACATCTGAATTGTGTTAGTAAACCATACAAAGTACACCAATACAAGCAAAATAACTTCAACAGTAAGCTGAATAATTAGTCCCAATTCCGGGAAAAAAATACATCGAAGCATTGTAATAAGTTGAATAAAGCATTCACCGAATATGAACAGAACTCTCCTTTGCAGCTCGAAGACTAGAATCTTCAGGTGGAAGCAGCTTGCACAAACCCAGGGCCTCTTCAAAATTGCCAGATGCTGTTAATTGTACAATCTGCCATGCAAAATATATGCTGCCACTAAAATTTACTCATTCAAATTTTTACCATTATTAATTCACTAGAACCACGCATTTCTTAGCACACAAAAAAAATAAACAAAATCATTAGACACATCGATAGAAACATGGGCAGGGGCTGGGGTGCTGTTTGTGTGGGGCTGTGTTGGGTTGTCAAGGGCAATATTGCAGATGCAAAAGATAGTGTGGCAGGCTGTAGTAGGTTGGGAGCAGGTTGGGGGTTAATAAAGGGAGGCTGATAGGGGGAGGGGATTTACGGATGTCTTCGGCTGGAATTCTGCTGTGCAGAACGGAGGGTTAGGCCTCGGCTCTCAGAAGCGGGAGATCTTCTTCTTCCCCATTTCTTCTTACCTTCTTCTGTAATTCTTGCACGTAGTGGCTGATTTACAATAGAAACTTTTTCCTCCCTCCCTCCCTCCCTCCCTCTTTCTCTTCTTCCCCATTTCTTCTTACCTTCTTACTTTTTCCTCCCTCCCTCCCTCCCTCCCTCCCTCCCTCCCTCCTTCGCTCTCGGAAGCAGAAGCGGGAGATCTTCTTCTTCCCCATTTCTTCTTACCTTCTTACTTTTTCCTCCCTCCCTCCCTCCCTCCCTCCCTCTCTCCCCACATCCTAACAATTGGTGCTTTCATTAAGAGATTAATCGGGAAGGAAGATCTTGAGATAGGAACTCAAGATACCGATTCTTTCTTAAAGCTGTTGCTGCGTCTGGTATGTAGGAGTAGGAGTAGGAGGAGCTGGAAATTTTTACTTAAAGCTGTTGAACGTTTGGAAGTGTTGAAACAGCCGCAGCAGAGGAAATCGACATGCAGCCGGTTCTTGAATGCCTAGTTCATACCGTGTTGGTTGACGCTGCAATTGATCGTTCTTACAGCAGTGGGGGAAAAAAAGAGGCTCACAGCACAGTGTCGCAAACGCGATTGTTGCACCAGACACTGAGGCAAACCCGCCATCAAGAAGAAGACCTTGATCGAACAGCAGATTCTGGTTCATCCGGTATTGGAAGAGAAGCCAACGACGCAAGGCGCAGTAGCGTGTGTAACGACCCGAAATTTTGAATAAATCTTGTTTCCTAATTTTATGTGTTATTTTATTTTTATACGCAACAAAAATGTTTCATTTTATAACATGAATATAATTAAAATGAGACTGTTGGGGATTGACTGTTATATGACCATTGGTCAATATGACCGCTGGAAACTAAACGTTTTGATTATTGTCTCTAAATACAAATAATCTTGGTTAATTATTATAGAAATAAGATTCGATGTCCTCACTCAGTAGTCTTGGACCGATCGAAGCCCATCTAACAGAACTTGGGAAGGAGGTAGCACCACTGGGCTTTGCTCTGGACCAAACCCAAGCCAAACTTCATCGTGTGAAGCTAGAACTGAATCGCCTTTGCGAGAAGTTCAAACTGATAGAAATTACTACTCGTGCGATGTTGGCCGAGCCTCCCTCGGATTCTCCCACCTTAGCACACCTTACACTTAGGTCCTATACTGGTGTGATAAGGGGCTGTGTAAGGAGACCGTAACTACCTTGTGTAACCCTTTGTTTTAAATAAAAATTTTGATTTCTTCTTATGATGAAGTTTATGAATTTTCAAATGACCGAATAAATATAGTATGCATATTTTTTATGAATTTTAGAAAAATGATATTTTAAAAATGTTTATGTAAACCTTAAATAATTAAAAACGTGTAATGATATTCAAAAAATGGTCTTCTACAATTATGTCCAGTACGAAATTTAGAGTCTAATAAGATCAACTTAATTTTTGATGAATAGTAAATTATGAATAGTGGTTTTATGATTAGGATTAGAAATGTGTCCAAATGGATTAGTAATCTCACTTAAAGAAATTATTAATATAATCTAGGCACCTTGATTAAGTAATGTGATTCAATAAAATGGTTAAATAACGGTTTCATAAATTATTATTCAAGTATTAGTTTTTTCGGGTGAATAGTGTTTTTTAATTAAAAAAATAAATTAAAAATATTTAGAAAATTATTTTTATAAAATGGATTTCATTTTTGAACTCAGAGCATCGATATTATGTTAAGGTAATTTTTGGGGTTTTTTGGAAAAAATGAATTTTCGGTGAATAGTGTATTTATTTAAAAATTAAATTAAAAATATTTAGAAAATTATTTTTATAAAATGGAGTTCATTTTTGAAATCAGAGCATTGATGTTTGGTTAATGTGAAATTTTGGGATTTTTCTGAGAAAGTTGAATTTTCAATGAATAGTAAAAATACAATTTTAGGGTTTCGGTATGTTTAATGACATCATAACTGTATCATGATGATGTCATGAGATATTTTAAGAGATGTTCGACTAAAGAGGATGAATTATTGTGTGGGGGTCCCCATGTGACCTAACTACATGGGAAGTACCATGGGAGGGCCCATGCTTTTGAGAAAACCACTTTTGAGGTGTCTCTTGGCCATTAATGTCTTGTCCCCTCACTTTCCCTATATATACCAAGCAATCCTCTCATCCTTTCGACTCCCCACTATCCCCCAACAAAGTTCTGGTCTCATTACCTCCCAAAGAGTCCTTCCAAGGTGCCCCCAAGCCCTCAAGGTCCCAACCTTTGAGTTTTAAAAGTTACGTTTTAAGATAAGGGATCCGACCTCTCTCTTCTTTTCAAGTAATCTCTTTTATGTCATTTCTTTTATACTCTATGTTCTTATGTTGGAGGATGTTCTTATATATTCATATTACTGCCCTTTTCATGTTCATATGATGAGAGACCTCATCTTGCTCTCATCAATTCGTTTTAAGAATGTTTAAGTGGCGCCGTTAGGCTGCCGAATTTTTAAGGGGATTCTTTCACCCTTCTCATTCTTTTCAAAGTTCTACTTTCATGTCAAGTCTTTCAAGTTCCTTTTTAATTATGTTGGGGTATGATCTCTAAATCTATCATACTGAACTTTTATGTTCATATGATGAGAGACCCTATTTTATCTCATCAATTCATTTTTGCTGAAATTTAAGTGACGTCGTTAGGCTGCCGAATTTTTAAGGGATTCTTTCACCCTTCTCGTTTTCAAGATCTATTTTCATATCAAGTCTTTCAAGTTCCTTTTTATTATGTTGGGGTATGATCTCTAAATCTATCATACTAAACTTTTATGTTCATATGATGAGAGACCCTATTTGATCTCATCAATTCATTTTTGTTGAAGTTTAAGTGACGCCGTTAGGCTGCCGAATTTTTAAGGGATTCGTTCACCCTTCTCTTTTTCAAGTTATATTTTCTGGTCAAGTCTTTCAAGTTCCTTTTCATTATGTTGGGGTATGATCTCTATATCTATCATACTGATCATTTATGTTCATATTATTAGAGACCCTATTTGATCTCGTCAATCCATTTTTAGAAGTTTTAAATGACGCCGTTAGGCTGCCGAATTTTTATAAGAGAAATCTAATTTTTGTCTTCCTTCCATGTTTTTCATTTCAAATGGTATGTCCTTGAAATTTCATTACTATGTTCATGTATCCTTCTTATTCTGTCCCTCTACTGTTTTATGGGTCATTTGTGAATGTTTGACCCATGTCCCCTCTCTTTTCAATGTTTTCTAAAACCCCGAAACATAGCCGTTATCTGCAGAATTTTCATCTCAAAATGCCTCTCTTTTCTCAAAATTATTTTATGTTATAAAGTGAATACTCAAAGCTCTTATTTCTACAGGGGTATTCACATATATACCAAAATGTTCTATTTTAAATTCTGGGATTTACATACATGAAACCCGCTCTCCCCTTCCGTGGGTTTAAAGTGACGTAACGATCATGTCTTTAAAGCAGTTTTTAAAACGTTATGATTATGAAATGAAACCCATTTATTTTATGCTATATGGGTTATTTATGAAATGTTTGATGATGATATATGTGGTTCACATGATAACAAAGGCAAATTTAAGGGTGCGCCCTAATAGCGCTCCAATGCATTGGGTAATGATGTAACCACTAGAAATTACAATTTTCACGATATCTTGGTGAATAACCTTGGTAATTTTCAAATGACACCTTGGGGATGGACCTTGGTGATATGTTCATGATTGTCTATGTTAAATGATGTAGCCACATCTTCAAATTATGAAAATTTTTATTTTTATTATGATATGCCTCACGATTTCTTTCTCAGGCAGTTCTTTTTCATGACATTGTTGAACTATCTCAAGTTCACATGTTAAATGTTTCCCTTGTTTCCCTTACTGGGCCTTCTGCTCACCCTTTCATTTGATGTATGTCCCCAGGTTATGAGATGCAGTAATGAAACTAGGATGAACATGAGGAGAATCCTTTCAAGTGTTTAAGAAGAATGTTTTATGTTTTCATGTTTTATGTTCCTGATTTCCAAGACACTAAACCTTAAAGATTCTCGGTTTTGTAAAATGTAATGAAAGTTTATGTGATAAGAAGGTGGGATGTTATAGCGTGGGTCTTCGCACCGGTGGTAATCGACTTGCGGTGGTGGTATCCTGCAGCAACCTGCTGCCGCAAATCCGGCTAGGCTGGAAAGAAGACAGTGGTCGCTATGGACAGGTGAAGATACCAGAATTTTCTGATCAAGATCCTGAGAATTAGATCATGAAAGCTGAGACTTACTTTTCCATCTGCCAAATTCCGGAAAAGATGATGGTGCTGATGGCGGAATTGTGTATGCAAGGTGCAGCTTGGGTTTGGAATTACTTGTTGGAACCGAACAAGAATGGCCTTACTTGGAAGCGCGGCAGTGGAATCGACTACACTAGAGGAAGAAGCTAAAGATAGAGCCGAGGAGAAGCAGTGTGAGTTGTTACAGATAGTGCCGGCACAATCGCATGCCCCTGATGAGCTGCCTGAACAGCCGCAAGGTGTCCTCAGTACGACAGGAATTTCTGAAACAGGTGCAACAAGTTGAGAACGAACCTCAAGGACTGGAAGTTTACTGGACTGGTCGGGGGAAGAAATGGCAAGGGGCAAACCGTTTTTAGTTCGGAACAGCCAGTTGTGGCTCAAACGCAGGCTCTTGCTGATGGAAAACAAGCAGTGTTACCAGTTTTAACAGGAAGCTTCAATCTGATGCTGGGGGAAGTTGCTTCACTGAATGGAATGATTTCAGATGAGAGATCCAACGGACTGACAGGAATTTCTCAAGGCATACAACTAAAACTGATGAAGCCCGCTACTAGTTTTGGACGAGCAGCATGAAGGACTGTTATAGGGTGCTACCGGCAGCTGTTGATAACGATTGTAGTTGCTGGAATTCGCAGGGCAGGAGTAGAGGTTCCAGAACCACCACATCGGAAGGAGTTTAATCGTCGAGGTATTCAGCACTGGTTTCTAGGAGAAGCGACGCAGCCAAAGTATGGATTTGAGGACACCTTGAAGACAAGGTGAATTTAAGGGGGTGGAATTGATAGGAACATAGGCAGGGGCTGGGGAGTTGTTTGTGTGGGGCTGTGTTGGATGAGTAATAATTGTTAGGGGCAACAGTGTAAATGAAAAATGTTAAACCCTATTTTATGGGTATTTCCGAGTCCCACATCGGAATACTGCTTTGTATATTCCGCCTTCTCATTCTATAAAAGGTCTCCACCTCTCTTTGAAGGAAAGGGGGTTTCTCAACCTACATGGTATCAGAGGAGGTTACATCTTAACCTAACCCTGCCCCGCTCTTCTTTGTGGTTTTCCCGGCTAACTCCGGCCCTGCCTCCCCGGTGCATTTTTGCACCCTCCTTCCCCGGTGCCTCCTGCCCGGTCCGGCTCCCCGGTGCGTCTTCCCTCACGGCGCCCGCTCATCCTGCGCACGAGCTCTCCCCGTCGCGGCTCTCCCCGGTGCGCCTTTCCGCCCGAGCGCGACATCCCAACGCCCCGCCGCGGCTCCTCCCGATGGCGACCCTCCCGTCGCCCCGTCGCGCCTCCACCCTCCGTCGCAACCCTCCGTCGCGGCTCCGTCCGGCTCCCGCGCGCCCTCCCGACCCTTCCCGGCGACTGCAGCTCCCACACCTCCCGTCGCTTCCCGTCGCCGTTTTCTGACGCGGCTCCACCTGCGCCCATCTCCTCAACGGCTTTCGCCTTCCCCGGCGGTCTTTTCGGCTCCTGCAACTCCCCGCACCGGCTCCCGCTTCTCCAGGCGCCCGAAACGGTCGGCTCCGCCTCTCCCGCTACGCACGAACCTCCCTCTCTGGCGGTCCTCCTGTGCGCGCAGCACCTCCCGCGGCTCCCCCGGCAGCCCTCCCTCCTGCCTACGCCGCTTCATCGAGCGCCGGCCCCGCCCTCCTCTGCGCGCAGCACTCCCGACGACCTCCTCTACGCGCGGCTTCCGACCAGCCGCGAACCGGTCCACGTGAACCGGCCCCGACTGCTCCCTCCAGACGGACCGGCTCCGTCCAGGCACACCGGGGTCCTCCCAGCTCTTCCTACACCCAGCGTGCTCAACTTCCCAGCATACCCATCCCTTCACTAATTCTGGCGCTGCCCCCTACTGCGTCTTAGACCGCTGCACAACGACTCCATGGCCGACTCCTCCCCTATAGGTCTTGTATGATGTCATCTTTATTTTTTGTGGGACTCGGTGTCCAAGTTGGGCGTGTCCAGCTTGAGGGGGAATGTTAAACCCTATTTTATGGGTATTTCCGAGTCCCACATCGGAATACTCCTTTGTATATTCCTCTTTCTCATTCTATAAAAGAAGGCCTCCACCTCTCTTTGAAGGAGAGGGGGTTTCTCAACCTACAAAAAAGATAGTATCGCAGGCTGTAGTATGTTGGGAGCAGACTGGGGGTTAATAAATAAAAGGGAGGCTGAACAGAGGGTTAGGCCTCGACTCTCGGAAGCGGCGTCTTCGGGAGATCTTCTTTTTCATCTTCTTCTTCTTACCTTCTAAAATTCTTGTCCATAGTGGCTGATTGTTGACATTCATTTTCACATGAGGGTGAGAAGCTTCAGAGGAAAATACCTGAAGTAATAAATAAAGAGGTGAAGGGCACCAAGGAGAATCAAGGAACTCGCTCAAACCAACTTGTGTGCACCCCAAGCTGCGCACCAAGAGGCGCAGGCCCCACCTGCACAGCCCAGCACAAGCAGCAAAGATCTGCGTGAGGGCCCTGCACGAGACGCCTGCACGATGGACCTGCGTGGATGCCCTCCTTCGCCCAGGGGTCCCAAAATTGCCTACAAATAGGACCATTGGGCTCCTCATTTGATATGATTAGAAGACCAGAAGAAGCCTCGAAGCTCTACTCACCCTAGTCTTTCGCTCAGGTCCTCTAAACTTTCCAGGTAGCTCTCCAAGCCTCAAATAAAGAGGAATTTAACGAGGGTGGTGGAATTAGAGTGCCTCCAGTGTGCAAAACACCAAAGACTCGCGCGATGAGCCTTTTCCCCTAGTCAAAAAGTACAAGGGCGAAAACCCCTCTCCATGCCTGGGACTTGCGCGAGCCCCTTCCACAAGCTCCTAAGGAGGCCCCTAGAGGTTTGAGTGAAGCCTCACCCTAGTGTTGTTTCCCAAGCTGCTCTTCGTCCAAGCTAGCACAGCCATTACCTAAGCTAAGCACCTTGAGCTCGCCCAACCATCACCTAGGCGAAGCACCATCAGCTCGCCCAGACCTTACCTGCGCGAGCCATCCATTGTGCCCTTCATTATACCACCAATGGTAGAGCACCTCTTCCCTTGGATCCCCCATCCGAGGAGGGCCAAGCCAAGACCTCCTCCAAAGCCTCCAAATATGTGTGATCAGAGTATAGGACACACCAACGTGTCCTCTCGATCATACATTCTCGTGATAAATGAGGTCCTAGTGTTAACCTACCTAATAAAGGGGATCCTCGGAATGTTCTCGATCATACATTCTTGTGGTAACGAGGATCCCAACATGAGGCATGGTGACAGGTGGCTCCTCGGGTCGGGCGGTGATACCCGTCGTCCGTAGCCCCTCCCTCGTCCCCTCTCCACCTGTCGAAAGGGGAGGGGAGGATCTTACTAGGGCATCCCTCCTGAAGTAAGCCCCTAGTCTTTCTTGTGGAACGTATCCCCGCCCTCATCCACCAGCAGATGAAGGAGATTGTACGGTTAGTCAGATCTTCCACTTCCTCTTGTTTCTCACACCCAGCATGACTCATGTGAGCTTAGAGGTTAGTGACGATCACGACATCTGCACGATCAAATACCTATCTCGGGAGCGGAATCCTTTTTACGGATCTTCCTCTCACTTTCCCAAAGGCCTCCTGTTTGATATAAGCCCCAAAACCATGTCACAACCTCAAAGAGCCATATTCCCAATAAGGCAACCCCTTGGGCTTCTTGATTGTCACTCCACGATAGTGTTTACACCATGCCCCGCCCAGAGGCGCACGGGCAGTGAACACATAAGCCCTAAAGGTGGCATCATCAAGGGGAACGACTTACCTGTCTCGGTAGAGAGTCCTTAAGACGGATCTTCCTCCCGCCTTGACATGGGCCTCCTCCATAGGTGTAAGCCTCAACTTTCCGAACTACGTGGGCTTTGATTGTTGTCTAAACAGGATACGTAAGAAGTCTCTCTGAGGTTCAAACCCATCACCCCAAACTCACCCTAATCTTCTCTAGATCATATTCCTAGCAGGGCCATATCCACCTGGGAGGCCACATCCCTTTCAGGTCTCATGGGCCGCTTCAGCATAGGTCTCACACCAACCTTGATTAGGCACTTTTCACCTAGACGTCTTTGTCGCATGACATTAAACTGCACGGTTTGGTCCTTGTCACGTGAACTTAAAAGGCATGATGTGTCCCAATTAGTGGCACCGAACTACGTGGGTTCGGATTCTTTTTACAAGGATGCGTAGGAAGTCTATCTCATGGGCCCGATCCCGACACCAAAACAACTCTAGTCTTCCTGGATGACGATAAATTCCAAAACGCCCCACTGTGTAAGCTTAAAACCAGCATCATGATAACAAACAACATAAGAATCTCCAATCCGTACATACAAAAGGGTACCATCGATAGAGAACCTCGGATACAAACAGATATCTCCATCGATGAAGAACCTCGAATACATACAGATAATTTTAAAGCCAATACATGCTAACAATCGATTGTCGATATAAGAGTGACCCATTTCATGTTTGGGATTTAATAAAGGATTCACGAATATGTCTGAAATCTATAATAAAGCAGGCTCGTGAAACATCTCGAATAAGGGAACCATTGGGTGTTTCCTGTTCCATGAATAAAACTCGTTGGAAACTGCCGAAAAGGACATGGAAATATGTGACTGATGTGAAAGGTTGTTCCACCACCGCCACAAAACGTCATTCCAACCCCACGTGGTTTTCGGGGACGAAACACTGATTTGCAATAGAAACTCCTTGTTTTCTTCTCTCTCTTGCTCAGCACCCTAACACACATCCATAAGAAAGACTCAACAATTCTTCAACTTCGGTTCTCAGTTTTCATTCCTCATTTTGGGACAGGGGTTTTAATGGAGGGAATTTGAAATCTTATAACTTAGTCATACTATAAAACATCCAACAAATACAAACATCAATGATTCATCATATTTTATTTTCATTAAGGAGAAGTAAAATGAAATGAAAACCTCATATATGCCATACATCAAAAAAATGCAACCCAAGGGTGCTAAAATGTCTCAAAAGTTTTCATTAAGCTATAACCTATAATTGTTCGTTGCAACTTGACAAACCTAGCAATATAAAGATTACTGCAAGCTTCTTTTCTAAATTAATTAATATTTTTATATAATTACATCATCTTCATTTATTATAATCATGCAGATACGCATTTCCATTAGGAAAATATTGCTAATAACAGCAGCTTCTTGGGAGAGCATGCATTTGTTGCGGAATCACCGGGAGACAGAACGACAGAAAACGAGAAAACGCAAGAAAGAAAAGCAACAAAGAACACGACGATTTACGTGGTTCGGGAAAAATCCCTACGTCCACGGGAGAGGCAGATTTTCACTATGATTCGGGAGCACAGAAATTACAGAGGATTTTCCAACACAAAACCCTAGCCCGAAATGGGCTATAAAACAAATGAGGAAGACGATCACTATTCAAAAAAGTGGTCCGCGTCGCTACAGTGAACGGCGGCTGGCTTTGTCAAAAGCGCTACAGTAAAGTTGACCCCGAAGTCCGCACCGCTACAGTGCCTGTCGGTGTCGGTCGGTCAGCTCCGCTACAGTGGTCAGCTCCGCTACAGTGGTCAGCTCCGCTACAGTGCCTGTCGGTGTCGGTCGGTCAGCTCCGCGAAAGTTGCGGGCCACAAGCATTCGGCCCAACCGGATCGGGCAACACCAATCCAACAATCTCCCACTTGTAGCCTGATCCGCTGCACTGCTATTCTTCGATGCAACTGATGAAGACAACTTACTTAATCTAAGTTCTTCCTCTTCTTCACTCACCAGTGCCATGCTTTCACAGATTCATGAAATACAAACTGTTTTCCTCTTCTGCTCTCATCAAGTCCTCCATCATTCTGCCTCTCATCCTCCGTTCATCAGTGGAGACCAACAGAGGTACAGCAGTGCCTCAACTTCTGTATCACCATAGGCTTTGTCAACATGTCTGCCGGATTGTTGGTTCCACATATCTTCTACAAAGTCAGCAACCCATCCTGTATCAAACCTCTGATGAAATGGTACTTCAACTGAATGTGCTTCGTCCGGGCATGAAACACTGGGTTCTTGGCAAGATGTATAGCACTCTGACTATCACAGTGCAATACATTCTCCTCTCGCTTTCTTCCCAATTCATCCAAGAAGTTCTTCAGCCAAACCATCTCTTTCCCAGCTTCTGTTACAGCAATGTATTCTGCCTCTGTGGTGGATAAAGCCACCACCTTCTGCAATTGTGATATCCAACTTACCGCAGTCCCTCCACAGGTAAAAACATAACCCGTGGTACTCCTCCTGCTGTCGACATCGCCTCCAAGGTCAGCATCCACATACCCCTGCAATGAAGTTCCTTTTCCAAAGCACAGAGATACCTCCTTGCTGCCCTTCAAATACCTCAGTATCCACTTCACAGCTTCCCAATGTTGTTTTCCAGGGCTAGCCATATACCTGCTCACAACTCCCACTGCATGAGCAATGTCAGGTCGAGTACAGACCATGGCATACATCAGGCTTCCCACAGCTGATGCGTATGGAACTTTTGCCATGTACTCCACCTCTTCTGCCGTCTTCGGTGATTGCTCCTTTGATAGTTTGAAGTGGCTCGCCAGGGGAATAGAGACTGCCTTTGCTTCCAGCATGCTGAATCTTCTCAGAACCTTCCCAATGTAATCAGCCTGTGACAACATTAAAGTTCCAGCCGTGCGGTCTCTCTTGATCTTCATTCCCAGAATCTTGCCAGCTTCTCCAAGATCCTTCATTTCAAACTCCTCAGCCAATTGCCCTTTCAGCTCATTAATTCTCTGCATACATGATCCTGCAATGAGCATGTCATCCACATACAGAAGCAATATAATATATTCATCACCGAAAGACTTGATGTAGCAACACTGATCCATGCCACATCGTTTATATTCATTTTTAGACATAAATGAATCAAACTTCTTGTTCCACTGTCTCGGTGCCTGCTTCAGTCCATATAAGCTCTTCTGGAGTTTGCACACCAAGTCTTCCTTTCCAGACTCTACATATCCCTCTGGCTGCT
The DNA here is from genome assembly GCA_963277665.1 of Viscum album. Taxonomy (NCBI): domain Eukaryota; kingdom Viridiplantae; phylum Streptophyta; class Magnoliopsida; order Santalales; family Viscaceae; genus Viscum; species Viscum album. The sequence goes on along the minus strand of OY728145.1, from coordinate 23,872,575 downwards.
GCATGTAGATATCTTCCTCCAAATCTCCATGAAGGAAAGCAGTCTTGACATCAAGCTGCTCAAGGTGCAAATCCTCTGTCGCCACAATGCTGAGAACCACCCGGATGGTGGTAAGCTTTACTACTGGTGAGAAGATTTCAGTGAAATCTACTCCCTCCTTCTGTTGAAAGCCTTTCACCACCAGCCTTGCCTTGAACCTCCTCTTTCCATCATGTTCTTCCTTGACCCGGTAGACCCACTTATTCTGCAATGCTTTCATTCCTCTTGGCAGAGGTGTCAGCTCCCAAGTGTTGTTCTCATGCAATGAGGAAATCTCCTCCTTCATAGCCAGCTCCCACTTGCTTGACTCCTTCAGCTGCATTGCTTCTTCAAAGCATTCTGGTTCTCCACCGTCAGTCAATAAAAGGTAATGCAATGATGGTGAATACCTCTGCACGGGCCTTCTCACCCTTGATGATCTCCTCAACTCCACTGGAGTAGTAGGTTCCACTGGTTCGGACTTCTCAAGCTCAGACACACCTTCAAGCTCCACTTGCTTTTTGCATTCTGATTCAATGTTCCCATTTTCATCTTCAACTGCATGGCGATCTTTGTACATGACACCTTCATTGAATACCACATTTTGGCACCTGATGACCATCCTGTTGACATCATCCCAAAAGCGATACCCAAACTCCTCACCACCATAGCCAATAAAGAAACATTTTTTGGACTTTGCATCAAGCTTGTCCCTTGCATTAGCATCAACATGAACATATGCTAAACTGTCAAAGACTCGTAGATGTGAGAGTTTTACCTCCTTACCAGACCAGAGTTCCTCGGGTAGACATTCCCCCATTGGCACAGAGGGACTCCTGTTTCTGAGATATGCTGCCATATTCACTGCATCAGCCCAAAAGGTCTTGGGTAACCCCGAATGCAGCCTCATGCTCCTGGCACGTTCATTCAGTGTCCTATTCATCCTTTCTGCCACACCGTTCTGTTGTGGTGTTCCTGGGATTGTCTTCTCCCACCGAATTTCATTTTTAGAACAGAATTCCCTGAACTCTTGACTGCCATATTCTCCACCATTGTCAGACCTCAAACATTTCAGCTTTACTCCTGACTCGTTCTCCACCATGACTTTCCACTTCTGAAATATCTTAAACACATCAGATTTGTTCTTCAGAAAGTAAACTCATACCTTCCTCGTTGAGTCATCGATGAATGTCACATAATATTGTGACCCTCCGAGAGATGGCACTGGTGCAGGCCCCCAAACATCAGTATGCACCAGGTCCAGCTTTCCGGCCTTCGGTGTTCTGCCTCCTTTTGCAAAGGACACCTTCTTCTGTTTTCCAAAGATGCAATCTTCACAAAAGCCTACTTCCACCGACTTCAGCTCTGGTAGCAATCCTTTTGTTGCCAGCACCTTCATCCCCTTTTCACTCATGTGGCCGAGTCTGTAGTGCCACAGTTGAGAACCTCTGACAGCTTCGAGTGATGCAGCCATGTCCATGCACATTTCTGTCATGTTGTACAGGGTGCCATTCTTTGCTCCCCGAGCTATGACCATAGCTCCTCGGGTGATCTTCCATGCACCACCAGTGAACGTGGTACTCAACCCTGCATCATCAAGCTGTCCCACAGAAATGAGATTTCTTCTTAAACCAGGGATGTACCTCACGTTTTCCAGAACCAGCAAGCTCCCACTGTTGGTCTTGATCCGTGCATCTCCTTTCCCCACAATCTGCAAGGGCTCGTCATCAGCAAGATGCACCTTGCCAAAATTTCCAGAAACAAAATTGTTCAGGAAACCCTTCTCCGATGTAGAATGGAAAGACGCCCCAGAGTCTAAAATCCAAGACTCCATCGGGCTGTCCACGCTAAGCAGTAGCACGTCATCAGTTCCTTCAGCTACCGCGTTTGCTCCACTGGTTTCAGGTCCCTTCCGGTTATCTCTGCACTCCTTCTTGACATGTCCTTTCTTCCCGCATGTCCAGCAGGTAGGACCAGGCCCCTTTGCCTTGTCTCTGCTCTTTCCTCTCGACTTTGATCGTCCTCTGCGATTGTCCCGCTGTGGGTACCTTCCTCTTCCTTCAACGTTCAAAGCAGAACCAGAGAATCTGCCTGATTCTCTTCTTCGAACATCCTCACTAAGGATTAGGTCCCTTATATCCTTCAAAGCCATCTTCGTATTCCCCGAAGTGCTGCTCACAGCTGTTACAGTTGCTTCCCAACTTTCAGGTAACGAAGATAATAAAACCAGAGCACATACCTCATCACCAAGGTCAATGTCCACCGATGACAACTGACTTATGATGGTATTGAACTCGTTGATGTGTTCTGCAACAGCTCTCCCTTCAACCATTTTCAGGTTGAACAATCGTCGTATCAAATGCACCTTGTTAGCCGCAGAAGGCTTCTCGTACATATTTGTGAGGGCTTTCATCAGGTCAACCGTCGTCTTCTCTTCTCTGATGTTGAACGCCACGTTTTTGGCCAACGTCAGGCGCACAACACCCAGAACCTGTCGATCCAGTAGCTCCCATTCTGACTTCTCCATTTCCGCTGGCTTCACACCCATAAGCGGCAAGTGCATCTTTTTCTGATAAAGATAATCCTCGATCTGCATCCTCCAGAAACTGAAATCAGTTCCATCGAAGCGATCGATCTTCACTTTGCCTTCATCCAGAGCCATCGTTGGAGAATTCCGAACCTCCCTCTGATACCAGTTGTTGCGGAATCACCGGGAGACAGAACGACAGAAAACGAGAAAACGCAAGAAAGAAAAGCAACAAAGAACACGACGATTTACGTGGTTCGGGAAAAATCCCTACGTCCACGGGAGAGGCAGATTTTCACTATGATTCGGGAGCACAGAAATTACAGAGGATTTTCCAACACAAAACCCTAGCCCGAAATGGGCTATAAAACAAATGAGGAAGACGATCACTATTCAAAAAAGTGGTCCGCGTCGCTACAGTGAACGGCGGCTGGCTTTGTCAAAAGCGCTACAGTAAAGTTGACCCCGAAGTCCGCACCGCTACAGTGCCTGTCGGTGTCGGTCGGTCAGCTCCGCTACAGTGGTCAAAAGCGCTACAGTAAAGCTCGACCCGCGAAAGTTGCGGGCCACAAGCATTCGGCCCAACCGGATCGGGCAACACCAATCCAACAGCATTTCCATGGGTTAAATGATGCACCTCAAATAAAATTCACTTTGGAGTAGCCTTGAGCTCCGAGTCTCATCTCAAATTACCACCAAGAAAAACCTTTTTTTTTCTAAGGGTTAGAAACCGCCGAGAAGAAATTCAATTAATGAACACATTATTCAACCAGACACAGCACGACATATGATAAGACACCTATACTCAATCCAGAAAAAGGACACAAGGGAAGTCGAAGGCACATGGGATAAGACTGACGTTGAAGCACTTGGGGATAAGATTGAAGCAGAGGCACTGAAACTTCAGTAGTAGGTGATAAGGCTGGAGCCGGGAGTAGATCCCATGCACTGGAAGTTCAGGGATTTTCAGACATCAAACAATATCTTGACTCGGTCAATTGCAGGTTGTGATAATTTAGGGGTTTAGATAATATTGTTGTTTTTCTGATTTAATTTGGTATAGTTTTTCTATCTTATAAATAAGTTTTCCATTGTAGAAGTAGGTTAGCTTGAATTTTATCATTATTCATGGAGATTCTCTTGGGCCATTAAGGAATTATTTGGGTCAGATACTTGTTTATATTTTTTCTTGATAGATTTATGTGCTCCTACCAATTCTGTCCTTCCTGGGTTCTTGCCAACATATATCTACATGCTGAAGCAGTCATATGATCCAAAGATAAACAATGCAAGGTACCAGGACAAAAACAAAATGTAATCACAATTCATCTTAACAATGCCAAAAACATACCTGTGCACCCAGAGGGACAGGGAAAAGGCCATAGACAGAATATTCTAATGCAACAATTATGGAATTGTCACTTTGGACAAGATGGCGAACATTACGGAGAACAACAGTCTGTATCAATGGATTAGGAACTCGCAGAGATCTTATCTGCAAGGAAGAAGCTACTGAAACACATGAAAATACAAACTCCTAGGAAAATAAGACAATGATCGCATCACCTCAACATGCCTTGGTAAAAGAGCTATTGCATATGGCCTCTGAATAACAACATATGCAGGGGGGTCAGACCAACAAATGCGGCCTTCTTGGAGAAGCTTCCCATTTTGGTCCACCAAAACTCCAATGTTATCCTGATTGCATCAAAAACCACAACAGTCAACTATCACTTTTCTAATAATTCATTGTTGGGAAAGCAAAATACTTGTAGCATTCTCAAGTGAAGTGTATCAATGATTGTACCGTTAAGTTAAGACATAGAAAATTAATCATGCCTACAGAAAAAAATTTGATGATAATTCTGCTAATCATTAAAGTATAAAGATAGGAATGTGAACATACATTCAATAACATTTTTGCCCAAAAAATTTTTACTGGAATCATTCACAAGGGAAAAACAAGCATGGGCATACAGGAATCCGTGTGATGGACCATAATTTAATGTTTCCAGTACACAAAGCTTCAGAGTTTATACTTCCAGACATTAGATGGTGTATATTACCATCCATTTGTTTCGAAAAATGGTTTCATGCCACCAAGATTTTCATCCAACAAACGTTTAAGAATCAAGGACTTTTGCATCATAACTCATTATGAAAACCAACATTAATGCCTGCTAGTGATTGAAAAAAATACACCATTCATGCTATGATGACATCCATGCATAAAAAAAATCATGGTCTTTGATGAAAAAAAAAAGCATGGAAAAATCACAGATTCTAGGCTGAATTTATGCTTTGCATAAAAGAAACATAAGCGGAGAGTAACTTTACTAATCTCTATAACAATAAGAACGTTTGTGGAAAAACTAGTTTACATGAACTGCTGCAAAAATGAATAAAATTGTTAGTAATACGGGGGTTGACCCACATGTTAGTTCTAGGCGCCCAGTGATTCACACTTATCAGCAGAGGAAGGGCAAGTTGGCAAATGTGGCCAAATGAGTTTGTTGGTCTGTTGAAGTGTGGGGGCTATATGTACAGATGGATTCGGCTCTGGAGGGGATCGGGCATTCAGTTAGGAAAAACGGACTGAGGTCAAAGTCAAGAAGGGGAAGTGGGCTTCCTTTGGGTTTCTCTTCCAACAGCAGGGGACAGTTGTACCAGAGAATAAGCATTACATACAGATATATATACAAATTCCTTTTGAATTCTTATCTTCCTCTCTTCCACATTTTTGTCCTAACATTTTGGCGACTCCGCTAGGCAAGCAAATGCTGCGAGAGGACAACATCCACCGTTCGAGAAAAGCGATTGCAGCAGTGTGACGAACGTCGCAGGGGAACGTACACGCCAACAACCATGTAGATTGCAACGATTGTGGCAAGACGTTCGTGCGCGTTCCTTCAAAATTGAATGCAAACGAAGATGGAGAACCGTGTATCATATTTTGAGTCGGCAATGAAAGGTATTCGGCGAGCAATGACTACGATGTAGGAGGGTATGGATAGGTTGATGCGAGTACAGAATGATAGCCAACGAGTAGCTCAAGATTTGGCCCAGGAATCGGAGAAGCGTGTGGTGGGTTCCAGTCTCAGCGGAAGCGTCATTTAATGGTATGACCAACTCGGCTTTTAGTCTCAATACATGTGTAATCGTTGCCGCACATGATCAAAATGCCATGTTCTTGACTAGATTAAAGCGCCGGAACCAGAAGAAGATGATCATCGCATGTAATTTATAATTAATTTATGAGTAGATATAAAATAACCTTAACATGTAATTCAGCTTTCATTGATGATCCGATTAACTAGATCAAGTCGTACCGTCGTTGCACTGCAAAATCCAAGTGTAGAATCTATCTAGCGGTGATCCACATGTGCACCACAATCTCTTAACGTCATCGTAGAATCGTCAGGTGCTAGGCACGGCCAATTTTGATCGCTTGCATTGTTCATAGTTGATCGTAGCAGTATTCTTCTTGAAGGAGAAAGAACTCTTGATGCTCTCTCGAAAGCTTGACAAAGGAGGAGGAAGAGAGAGCTCGTTCTAAATCTCTAGATCTCTTTCTAGGGTTTGAGAGAGTCTCTCCCTATCCGTTGTGCACACCAAAAATTATTTTGGAAAGAATTATAATTAAATATTTATTATGACATGTTTAGGGTTGGCAAATCACACACAAACACCTAACCATCTTTAATATTCTTAGTTAAGCTCATGTCCAATAATAATATTATTATTATTAACCGCTTGACATGTGGAATATATTAAGAATATAAATAAATATCATTTATAACATTTCTAATCAGATCATTGAGCTTGTTCCGCTTTCCCTTTTCGACATTTATCGATCCTCGAATAATGACTATTTAATAAATAAATGTCACTGTCAGTGTTGTCAAAAGTGTGCGGCACAATAAGGCGCGAAGGCCACTTGGAGATGCGACGCGAGGTGCGCACCCCTCGAAACTAAGACGCATCGCATGACATAATTAAATATGCACGATTTTCAACAATATTTTAAATTAAACAAAAAAACTTAAATTCAATCAAAATAATACAAATTAAAATACATACCAATAGTTTTTAACCAAATCATAATCAAATAATCAATCCTTGAGAACTTAAACATCAAAATCATCATCAATGGAAGTTTCATCATTAATGAAAGCTTCAACATCACTGTTGCACCCTTCATTTGACTCATATGCCTCTGAATCTTCCTCTTTAACATCATTCATCTATCAAATACTCGTACACGTTTTGTACCATGGAATTTGAAAGAAGTGAAAGTTGGTAAGTTCGATTTCTATCTGAAAGTATATTTAGGCTCTTCAACCCCAGTAGCAGCGGCATATGGACCCCATGTTAAACTTTCGGCACCTTCATCATTAAATACCAAGTCATTATCACCATCATCATCCTCTTTGACCCTCCCAATAAGTCATTCATCGCTATCATTGATCTCTTTGAGTGTAATGAGACCAATGGTGTCACGGATTTGAAATCGACGCTTTAATGATCTGTTGCACCAAAGAACTATTGCGCAACGATCGTTCACCGGGTTGTCGAACAACCAACCAAATAAAACATCGACGATGGCCGTATATAGAATGGGGAGAGAACACCACAAAACATAAATGTGAAGAACAAACCTTGATCATTGTTCAGGTAGGCCTCGATTTGTTGTCTTAGTCGTAGGGAGACGAACAAAGAGGAAATAATCAAAGCAATGCCAATTCCTAAATCTAGGAAGATAATTTTAACAACCATAAATCAATTGTCGACCCGCGAATCAAACTATTGGAAGAATTGATTCACGTTCAACATAGGATAATCAAAAATAGGATAAATTCAACAAAACAGCATCCTGTCTCGAGTTTGGATTGATCACTAACGAAGAACGGTCTTGCGTCGTCATCGTTGACGAGATTCATGAACTCCGTTGGTGAAGACGACCCCTTGGCAATCAATCACGATCTTCGATCCGTTGTCATTCGCCAAACTCTCCACACGCTCTCCTCTCACAGGTTATGTGGCTAACCTCAAGGCTTTGCCATAAGCGGGATTAAATAAGAGGCTAGGTCATGGAAAATAAATTAATTAATTTACTAATTTGTCCACGACCACTTTTTATCCAAACACCAGACGCCGACAAAAGTTATGTCGCACCTAGGGTAAAACCCACGTTTCAGACTTAATGGTAGTCTTATAATTCTCATCTAAGACCCTATTCGGGAGTTATTCCATTATTTCAGAAAAAACTGTGCGCGCGTGATATTAATATATTTAATATTTTTAGTATATCAATACCGAGCCTCCCCGGACCTTGAAATCACACGTTGAGACAACACTTGGCTCCAAAAATAGTCCTTATCATATATTAAAGTCTTACAAGGCAAAAAAACAGTCATTACAAGTGTCCTCGTGCTTCAGTTTCAAAGGGAAGGGATGATGTTCGAGGCCTTCTGTGACACTTCCCATTTGGGCTTGGGATGCGTCTTGACGCAGCAAAAGACGGTGATCTCTTATGAGTCTAGGCAGTTGCGTCCCCACAAGCATACCTATTCCACCCATTGTTGTACCTCTCTTTCATAATGTTTTCATGATCACAAACACTCATTTTTGTATCTAACTGGTTCATTTAAGTAATTCTCAGTTATGAAAATTGAATACCAAGTCATGTTTTTAATGGACCAAGCGATGGAATACAAAAGCATTTAAGAATCCTTCTTGAAGATGGTGAAGAGGCATTAAAGATCTTGTTGAAGTCTTGATGGATGTGATGAAATCATGGGAAGAACTACCTAAACATTTTGAAGACTTTGGAAGCATCTTGAAGGGCCAAAGTGAGGAATGGAGAACTGCAGGCTGCACACAGAAAAACAGACTTGCAGGAAGTCCACCAGCCAACCGGTGGCAAGCAGGTAGAAGCTCCAAGGCTACAGTAACACCACCGAGTAGCCAGTGCTTCCCACTAGGTAGCTAGTGGCATCTGGGCAGAAGATGTTATCTCTGGGCATCTCACCAGGGGTGGTGTTCGAACAGACCGTCAAAGTTTGAATCTTTGGTGGACACCACAACATTTATCCGGCGTTCGACGATACTTAATGACTCCCTTGAATTCCAGAATGTTCCCAGCGCTTTTGGAAGCTTTAAATAGAGGACCTTGGTGGCTTGGATCAACAACACTCATAACGGTAGATTGAACAAACGATTCGGAGCGTGTCAACGACGAATCAAAGTGATCTTCTCCAAGAACTTTTTTAAGAGCCATTTGCAAATTCACAATCTCAAAGGCTCTCTTCTCTTTTCCCCTCTATCTCTCCTCTAAATTGTACTATCCTTCTAGACAGACAAGGGGCAGCTTTGTAACGAATTTTCGCCAATCAAATCTTTCTTTTGACACCACCTCTTCTACAACGAGTGATCACTACCGCAAAAGTGAGGGACGGGTTTCTTGACTACCGACGAAGTTCAAGAGGGTGCTCACACCCGTAAACGTGAGGGGAACAGGTTTCTTGTCACAACTGCAAAAAGGCAGGAAAGGAATTGGTTTCTTGATCTCTGTTAAAATCAAGGGATTAACCAGACAAACTCCTCAACCCAAGGGAATGAGACATAGGGTCTCACATCGAACAATTGTTGAACTCCTTTATCAAATCTCTCTCTCCCCATCATTTACTTTCCGCATTTCATTCTCATATCGATTCGCATATCGCATAATTTCAATACGCTTAATCTCATTCCGCTTCTCGCTTAATTTACTATGAAATTATCTTTTATAAATCGTATCGAAATTATCGTTATCTTTTGTAAACGCATTAATTGATAATTGTGTGCTCGCGTTCTTCATAATCACTAATTAATCATTGAGCGCATTCATCAATTGATTTCCTTTATCACTTTTATCTTTTCTTAATATTATATTTATGTTGCGCTTACTCATTATTTATTTTTTATTTATTTGTTATTGTTTTATTTTGTAATTGTCTTCATACTCTGTTTTAATTTTTTTTTTAAAACAATTCACCCCCCTCTTGTCATCCCACTCCGACCAACATTTGGTATCAAATGAGATCAGTGTTTTTCTCAAAATATCCTTGTGTTGGAGTTTGTGTCCCACATCGGACTTGGGTGTTTTGATATCATTATAATCCTCTATAAATAAACTCTGAGGTCTCTCTTAATAGGCATCTTGAGTCCACTCTCTATCATTCTACATGGTATCAAATGAGGTTCTCTAACCCTCCGCTCCTCCCTCAATCGCATGTCCTTGTTGTGCGCCCCCATCTCCAAGTACGACGGGTCGCCGACCACACCCCACCAGCGATGACTCCCTGTGCTCTCCCCACCCAACGGTTGCGCACCCCTTCTCCCGCCGACGACAACCCCACCATCTGTCAACACACGCCCCCAAGCTTCGTGCCTCTCTACTCCCGGCCTGATGTACCCTCTTCCCTTTGCACGCCCCCTGCGTTGTTCTCCTGCACTCACCCCTTCCCCCAATGACTCAGCACCTGACGCAACGCCTGCTCCCGCGCATCCTTGCTAGCTGAATCTGGCGCAACCCCTGCATGCGACTTCCGCTGTCTCACCCATGCTGCACGGGTTTGGTTGAAAGTTTTTTGGTTGTGTCCAGCCCTTAACGCAATCCCGCTGCCCCTGTCGGACATCCGAACAGTGTCCCGTCGTGTGCTCCTAACCCGGCCATTCCTGTCGAGGCTCGATCCGACTATTCCTGCTAGTTCTGCATGACGGGCACTGGTCCTTGGTCGACACATCTTTCTCAACATCATCAACCATCATTTTTCTTCTTGAGGGGGAGCAACAGCCATGGCAGTTTATATTTTGTTATATTTTGCCTTGTTATGTTATCAAGCTGGGTATGTCTAGCTTGAAGGGGAGTGCTGGAAGTGTATGCGCTTTGCTTTGTTTTGCTTTGTTTTGTTTTCTTTAATTATGTTTCCAAGCTAGGTAGACCTAGCTTGAGTTGAGGGGGGTGTTGAAGTCTGTGTCCCACATCGGACTTGGGTGTTTTGAGATCATTATAATCCTCTATAAATAAACTTCAAGGCCCCTCTTTAGAGGCATCTTGAGTATTGTATAGCGACCCTAGCCTTTTACACATAACATTTCATGATTTTAAACATAATTCGTCATCAGAGTACAAGTCAAGGATCGTTAAGTCTAGTGTCTTGGAAGACTAGGTACATATATCACAAAACATGGGGCTAAAAACACTTCTTTATTTAATCTTCATAATGAGCTCCTAACTTCCTTTGAGCCCTTACATCTGCATAGGGTACCCTGGGGAACACATGAACAAAGGGATGAGCTAAAAAGCCTAGTAAGAGAAAGAACATAAGAATAAACTTTAAGCACATGAGTTAGAAGGCTTGACATAATGATATTGGAAGCATGGAACATATGGAATCATAACATATAAACATGGGATCATAAAAACATGGAGTAAAATAATCATGGGATCATATAAGCATGAGATTATATAAGCATAGTTTCATAGAGAGGTGGCATCAACTTTAAACATGACTTTAGTACGAGTCAAGGCTAACCGCCAATCTCGTTTCCCATAGTAGCACAAGCCAAGGCTAACCGCCCGGACCGTTTGCCCATAATCTTCTCATGAGACATTAACTTTACCCAATGCATTGGAGCGCTATCTGGGCGCACCCATCTAAGCTTATTCATGTATATGCTTGCCACATAAAGAATCTCACATAATCAATCATACATAAACATAAGAGTACCCAAGGAAAGAAATGGGAACACAATCGCATCATGAAGCATAATAAAAAGGAACATAACATAGAAGCATCCATGAAAGAAAGGAATTAAATCATAAATAGACACTAATAAGGTATAAAGGCATAAATCATGACAAGAGATAACAAACTGAAGTGATAACATGTAAAAATAGTTTTTAGGAATTTTTGAGTCAAAACATTTTAGTGCGGTTTAAGAAAACATCGAATATCTCTTTAAACGAAAAGCGGCATAATATTTTTTTATAAAACCAGAAGTAAACCAGGAGGGTTTTCATAATAAAAAGACTGATTTTATAAAGACAAAGGTGACTTAAAACAGAGGATAGAGTACACTTGATAATAGAAAAGAATTTGGGAAGTCCCCTTAAAACGGGTTCACTTATCGGGAAGTAATGAGGAGAGAAACACTTAAAAACATGCATATCCCCAAAAGAGAGTGATGAAAGAGTCTTGATAAATAAACTTGGAACATGTACACAACATTTAGAGTATGCACATGAAAGGATAAGATAACATCATTTTGGTAGAAAGGTAGATAAGACAACCCGAAGGAATAAAAGAGGTTCGGGTAGAATTCCTTACGAATCATCGGCATGGTATCGGGAGTACTTAAGGGGGCTTAGTGAGAGAGGGAAGGGAATTCTCATCACTTATACATAAAGAGGGCAGTATGGGGGAGGTGCGAAATCTAAACCCCATAATTAATAATTACACACAACATGTCCTAACATAGTGAACAATCTTGAATAAGAGTGAAATTGAGAGGATCCTTTACCTTAGGTCTGTTGGTGTTCTCCACTTGATATTAATGACCTTATCTATATGTAAAAGATTCAGTATAACCTTTTTAAGTTCATTTATACCCATTTTGATTGATTACAAGGTTCAATTTCATTGTTCGGGTCCGTTTGTTTCATTTATTTTAATGATCGGTTCAATTGTATTTAGGTTCAAATGAAATGTAAGATGAAAGTGATTGTCCAGAATTGAAGTTATATAACATTAGTGGACATCCAGTAGGTTACATGGTTAAAAAATTCATTTGGTTAATTAGAGTGAAAGAGAACCTTTACATTAAACATTAATGATAAACACTTGAATCAATTTTAACGATTTTGCCCATAATTGACTTGTTTTGTATTATTGTTTTATATCATGAGTGTATTAGGATCACAGAACCTTAAATAGGACTTATAACATATATAATAATCTGGTTCAACCATAACATAAATGGTTTCATGACCAGAAACAAAACGATAAAAGAATTTGAAAACACATTATCTATGATGTTGGTAATTTGACACATCACGGGCGATATTTTAATTCTAGAACGTGAGGGAGAGGAGGGGAAGCATGATGCTTGAAATTTTCCATAAACATGATTAGCATCCAGAATATATGAGATTCTGGAGCTTTCATGCCTTTTGGATAAGGGAAGGGGAAGAGGGTATAAGAAAAGAAAGGAAATGAAAACAAAACACTTGAAAACGAAAGAGGGTTCTTACCCTTTGATCTCCTCTCTTTGAGACTCCTCTTGGGAGCTTTGATTTTGGTCTTTTGGAAAGACCAGCAAGCCTTGGACGTGGGGAAGGAGCTTAGGGAGAGATTTGGGCAAAATTTAGAGAAGGCTTTGAGCTTGAGAGGAGTGGAGAAAAGAGAAAGTGAAGGGGGGGTTTTATAGTGGAGGAGAGAGGAGTTTTCTTAATATAAAATTCATTAGTTTATTAATTCCTCCCAAGACAAGGAATAGTGAGTCTTCTATGACCAAAAATAGTAATTTTATAATGTAATCCTGAACCAAGTGGGCTTACATCAGCAGAACATCACACATGACACTATAATTAGCTTATTTAGCTTATTTTTTGTAAATTACGGTACTTCACTATTCATCAAAAATTCTTGTATTTCAGAAAAATCCCAAAAATTTACCCCAACCATTTTTCGACGTGTAGAATCCAAAAATAAAGTCCATTTTTCAAAAATAATTCTCTAAATATGATTATTTTAATATTTAAATAAAATAATAATTTATTATCAAAACCAATTTTAAAGCATTCTTTAACTCATTCTAAACTATAGGTATATCGAACTTCCAACATGAATATTATTTTTATACCACCATAGGTAAGGTTACTATTCATTAGGGTATATCACTATTCATAAGGGTATGTTACTATTCATTAGAGTAGGTTACTATTCACCAAAAATTATTTTTTTTTATTAGACTCCAAAAAACATCTTGAACATAACCGTGTATGCCAGATTTTCAAAATTCCAAACACAGAAGTGACAAACTTATGTTTAAAGGTCACTTATCACTTAGTAGTTCATTATTATGTGATTTTATGGAATATTTATAAGAAGGGAATTTCCATTAAAAACATTGGGCCGTTACATATTGGGTCCACTCTATCATTTTACACCTTGTTTTCGAAATTGTGTTTTGATCTTGTTTTCAAAAAAAATATTTTTAATCTTGGTTGATTTCAAAGTTCAATCTTTTTAAGATGACATCTTTTACAAACACCCATGGTGCTCCCAAAGAGCAATCTATGGGTCATGCACCTTATTTTAATGGTTCCAACTATAATTATTAGAAAACTCGTGTGCCTACTTTTCTTAGAAGTATTGGTTATGTTGTTTGGAAAATTATTATGCATGGTTATACTCCTAGTGAAAAAGAAGAAAAATGAACTTCCACTAATATTTCTGCTTTTGAATTGGATGGTAAAGCTATGAATGTCTTGCATTGTGTATTAGACCAAAATGAATTTAATCGAATTTCTACATGCAAAACAGCTCATGAAATCTGAAAATTGCTAGAAGTTACTCATGAAGGAACAAAGTTAAAGATACTAGACTTTATGTGTATGGACAAGACTTTGAAAGCTTTTCTATGCATCAAAATGAATCTATTACTGATATGTTTACACGTTTTACTAACATTTGCAATGGTTGAAAATCACTTGGTGATTCTTTATCTGCATAAATTTTAGTAAAGAAGATTCTTTGGGTTTTATCTAGCTCTTGGGCTCCTAAACGGTTATACAAGAAGCGAAAGACATCAAGAACATGCCCCTTGAAGAGCTCATCGGATCCCTTATGACACAAAAATCACTATGAAGCATCAATCTGAAAAAGAAGCTAAAGAAGCAAAGTAAGCCAAAGAAACCAAAAGAACAATTGCTTTCAAAGCCATTACCGATGATGGTTCATCCAAGATTGATCGCTTGACCAAGAGATTAAACAAATTGGAGACAAAGAAGAAAGCATCTCACGGTTCCAAAAAGAAAAATCAAATTGAACCACCGGATTTGACATGTTATAAATGCAACAAGAAGGGTCATATTAGATCGGATTGTCCCATCTACAAAAAGAAGTTAAAAGAAAAGGTAAAAAAGCTCTTACTCAACATGGAGTGCAAGTGATGACTCCATGGACTCAAACTCCTCAAGTCCTAAATGTCTCATGGCTCGTATGGAGGTAGGTGATGAGGTTAGTACTTCTCCTTCTTGTTCTTCTTCTCATTCTTCCTCTTTATCTTGCTCATCTAGCCATCTCAATAATGAAGATCTAAATGATGATAAAAATGAAATTGAGAATTTTTGTGATGAACTCATTTCGAAATACAAAGATTTCAACAAAAAATATAAACTTAAAGAAAAAGATCAACTTCTTAATGAGAAGGGTCTCATTTCTAAAAAAAATGATATGGTTTTGAAATTAAAACAACCAAACGTTGAGAATTTAGAATCTCAAATCAGAGAGCATAAAAATCCCCCCGCTCATTTCATCCATGGTGATCAAAATCTAAATATGATTTTGGGTTCTCAACATTATACCAAAGTTAACTCCAGAATTGGTTTTTCAAATTTAAATAATCTTTCTCAAAAAATCACTTTTATAAAGGGATGTTCCCAAAACAAATTTTGCAAATATTGTCGCAAATTTCAACATCTTATTTACAAGTGCGATGCAAAAAATGTTAGATATGGTAGACCTAAATCCATCTTTATTCACATCTCTAATAGAAAATTGTGTTCCAAAAAAGCTTGGGTACCTAAATCAATTCTAGATAATATTGTCGGGCCCAAAATCTAGGTAACAAAAGGCACTCAAATTTGAGATTTTGCGGGGCTATACCACTAGACAATATTGTTGACATATAATAAGGCGATTTCTCAATAAAAAAGGACTATCAAACTCTAAAAGGGAAATGATTTATGGTTATTTTATGCTCATCTTCTTTCCTTGTTCTATTTTCTATTTATAATTTTATAATTTTTTGTATGAGCAAAGAGCATGTGCATGATTATAATATCATTTGTACAATTTAATTACTTTGCATGTACTTAAATGTCTTACTTCATTGCATGATTTTAAAATCTTACTTAAGTTTCTTTCAAATATTTTCGTGACACCTTTCTTTAAATGTTTTTCAAGGGGGGGAGTTCACCTTTTTCAAAAAAAAATCATCTCTTTGTTTTGAATTGGAAAGAATTTTTCTTTGGAGATTTTATTTTCCCTCTTGAATCTTTTTCAAAATCTCTTTACTTAAAAAATCTTTTGAATGACTCTTTTCTCCTTGAAATTGGTTTTTATAATAAGGAGCTTGATATATTTTTGAGTTTATTGTTTTAGATTTCACTCTTGAAATCATTGATATATCTTTAATTGATTTCTCTTGAAATCATTGATATATCATTAATTGTTTTCACTTGAAATCATTGATATTATTATTGTAATTGGTGAATTCCCCTTACCTCAATGTGAGGCGGAGACATTCTTTTATAGATGAGGAAAACTAATTACAAGGAGGGTAAGTCCGATGTGGGACTCAGAAATACCCATTAAACTTAAATGGGGTCCAACACTCCCCCTCAAGCTGGACATGCCCAGATTGGATTGAGTCCCACAAAGAAAAAAGATGACAAGACACAAAGACCATCTCATACTCCCCCTCAAGCTGGGCCATGGATGCTGTGAATACCCAGCCTGGTAGTAAGAGAGTCGAGGCGAGCTCCTGGGAGGCCTTTGGTAAAGATGTCGGCAAGCTGATCTGTCGTCGGAATATGGCCAAAGTTGATATGTGTTTGCTCCAGATGGTGGCGAAGAAAGTGGCAGTCCACATCGATATGCTTCGTCCGTTCATGGAAGACGGGATTCGAGGCAATCTTTGTGGCTGCCTAATTGTCACACCAGATATGAGCAGAGGTTTGTGCCGAGAAGCCGAGCTCATGGAGGAGATGACGAAGCCAGAGGATCTCAGTAGTGACCGTGGTCATGGCGCGGTATTCGGCCTCTGCACTGGATCTGGAGACGACAGTCTGCTTCTTACTGCGCCAGGAGATGAGGTTACCGGCGAAGAACACGGCGAATCCCGAAGTAGACTTGCGGGTAGCGAGGCAACCTGCATAGTCCGCATCACAGAAGGCCTCAACATCCAAATGAGCATGATGGGAGTATTGAAGGCCACGTGCAGGGTCTTTCTTGATGTATTTGGCAATGCGGAGGACAGCATCTCACTGGGATCTGGTTGGATGCTCCATGAACGGCTGACTTTGCCAACGACGCAGGCAATGTCTGGTCGCGTCATGGTGAGGTAGTTAAGTTTACCCACCAAACGTCGATAGCTCTCGGGATGAGGAAATGGTTCCGAGTCGGTATGGAGAGAGCGTTCCCCAGGCTCAAGAGGAGTGTCCACTGCAGTTGCTGTGCTCAAACCTGCATCCTGCAAGATATCAAGAGCATACTTGCGTTGGCAGAGAGAGATAGTGTCCTCAGAACGGGAGACCTCGATGCCAAGGAAGTAGGTGAGGGGACCAAGATCTTTGGTGTGAAAGTGGTGGTGAAGATGCTCCTTGAGGTTGGCGATTCCTGTGGAGCTGCTCCCTGTGATGATGATATCATCCACATAGACCACCAAGAGAATACAGCCAGCAGAAGTCGTTCTGTAAAAAACTGTGTGATCCTTCATACTTCGAGAGAGGCCAAAATCAGTGACCACAGTGCTGAAGCGGCCGAACCAAGCACGAGGAGATTGCTTGAGGCCGTACAGAGAGCGGCGGAGTCGACAGACTTGAGACTCGGCGTCGGAGGCACAAAAGTCGGGTGGCTATTGCAGATAAACTTCTTCTTCAAGAAAGCCATGGAGGAAGGCATTCTTGACATCCAACTGATGAAGATGCCAACGATGATGTGCTGCCAGAGAGATGAATAATCGAACAGAGGTCATCTTGGCCACTGGAGAGAATGTATCAAAATAGTCCACCCCGTAAGTTTGTGCAAAGCCCTTAGCCACAAGGCAGGCTTTGAGTCGACGGAGAGTGCCATCGGGATTTAGCCGGACAGTGTAAATCCATTTGCTGTCAACCGCCTGTTTGTCTGGTGGAAGGGGTACAAGTTCCCAAGTATGATTTTCTTCCAGAGCCTGCAATTCATCCCGCATTGCTGCTAGCCACCCTGGGTGAGATTTGGCATCACCAACGGTTCGAGGAATCGATACTGTCTCCAGAGCTGACAAACCCCTGTATGAAGATACAAATAAAGGTGTACTCTGGCACGAATGAGTACCTTTCCGGAGTGCAATGGGCAAGTCGTCTGGTGTCGGGGCAGGAGCATCGGATGAAGCGGGGACGATGGTGTCTCGGCCGGGACAGGGGGTACAGGCAATGGGCGACGAGAGTAGACCGCACCAAAATGCTGATCAGCAGCAGCAGGGAGAGACACTAGTGGAGGGTGGATGAGGAGGAGAAGACAATCATCAATGTCAGTGTTTGGATGGGGAGAGAGATATGAAAAAGGAGAGCTCTCAACAAACGATACGTCAGCAGAGATGATATACCGTCGTAGGTCTGGAGAGATGCAGCGATATCCGCGCTGAGTACGGGAATAGCCGAGGAATATGCAGCGGAGGGATTTAGGAGAGAGTTTGGAGAGACCTGGTCGAGTGTCACGGACATAACAAAGACATCCAAAAACGCGCAAGGGAAGGGCGTGAGGAGGGCGTGAGGAGGGAGAGAGGAGAACAAAGTCCGAAAAGGAGTCTCCCCCTGAAGGATAGAAGAAGGGAGGCGATTAATGAGGTAGGTAGCAGTCAGGATAGCATCGCTCCAAAAATTGAGAGGCACCTTCATGTGGAATAGAAGGGCACGAGCAGTCTCCAGAATATGGCGGTGTTTCCGCTCGGCCACTCCATTATGCTGAGGTGTATCGAGGCAAGATTTCTGGTGAATAATGCCTTTATCCTTGAGAAACTGCTGAAAGGTGGAAGATAAATATTCTCGTCCATTGTCGGAGCGGAGACATTTCAGCGAGGTTGAGAATTGAGTATGATTTTCATTGTAGAATGTCTGAAATGTAGAACACACTTCAGACCGATCACGAAGAAGGTATAGCCAGGTCATGCGGGAGTAGTCATCAATAAAGGTAATATAATATTGGTACCCGAGCTGGCTAGGAACCCTGCAGGGACCCCATACATCGGAATGAACAAGGTCGAAAGGATTCGCGGCACGCGGGTCCAATCGAGGTACATATGTCACCCGATGATGTTTTGCAAACTTGCAGGGTTCACAATGGAATGAAAGATTAGGACTAACTTGGGGGCAAAGTTTATGTAGGACGGAAGTCGGCGGATGACCAAGGCGAGAATGAAGGTCAAGGGCACGGGCTGAGGTGGATGGGCAGGCAAGAGGGTGTGGGATATCGAGTATGTACACCCCGGCCTGAAGATGACCTCGACCAAGTTCCCGATTCGTCGATCGCTCCTGAAACACAACACCAGAAGATGTAAAAAAAGCAGCACAGTTTAAATCTTTGGTGAGTTTGCTGATGGAGAGAAGATTAAACTGGTTGTGAGGAACGTGAGCAACTGAATTGCCTTTTTGCAAGTCTATGTAGTTGTCATGTACTCTACCTTCGTCGTGGATAAAGCCACAACTGACTGTAACTTCGAAATTCAGCTCACAGCTCCTCCCGCAAGAGTAAACACATAACCAGTAGTGGATTTCCTCCGATCAGAATCACCTACAAAATCTGAATCAACATAGCCTCTGATAGTGTAATTCGATCCTCCATAACATAATGCAGCATTTGAGGTCTCCTCCGTGCTCCAATGCTCCCGTCCTGGATTCGTCATGTACTGACTAACTGCTCACATTGCATGTGCAATGTCTAGTCTAGTACAAACCATAGCAAACATTAGACTACCCACTGCTGCTGATTCATACGGTACTCGAGACATCTTCATCCTCTCTGCTTCACTGCTAGGACTCATCGTTGAGGATAACTTGAAATTAATGGGAAGTGGGGTAGAGATTGGCTTACAGTCTTGCATGTTGAAGTGTTTCAAGACTCTCTGTAACTCTTCTGTGATAGTCAAATCTTCCCATTATTTATGTCTCGGTAAATCTGCATCCCAAGAATCTTGTTTGGGGGTCCCAAGTCCTTCATATCAAACTCCCTAGCCAATTGTGTCTTCATCTCCTAGATCTGATCATTGTTGGGGCCTGCAACCAACATGTCATCCACATACAACAGAAGAACGATGAAATCATTACCATCCAAACCCTTGAAATATGCACAAGGATCTGAATGAAGTATGTCGTATCCAAGGCTCATGATATAGGAATCAAATCTCTTGTACCAACACTTCAGCGCCTGTTTGAGACCATACAGAGATTTGTTCAACCTGCAAACCAAGTTCTCTTTACCTTCTTCTGAAAAACCTTCTGGCTCGAGCATATAGATCTCTTCATCAAAATCACCATGGAGAAAAGCAGTCTTCACATCCAGTTGTTCTAAATGTAAGCTATATGTAGCACACATCGCCAGAACTAACCGAACAGTCATCAGTCTAACAACCGGAGAAAATATTTCATTGAAATCAATACCTTCCTTCTGAGCAAATCCTTTGACCACCAATCTTGCACGATATCTTTCCACCTGGTCCTTTCCATCCCGCTTGATCTTAAAGACCCATTTGTTTCTGATAGCCTTCCTTCCACGAGGTAATGGAACAAGATCCCAAGTCTTGTTCCTGTGCAGGGCTTCAAGTTCTTCTTGGATCGCCGTCATCCATGAGGATACATCTGGACTCTGGGTCGCCTCTACAAAAGAAGATGGCTCTCCATCCTTCGTCAATAAGCAGTACACAATATTGCTCTCAGTGACATAGTCTGAGTGTCATACTAGTGCTCTTTTCTCCCGAGTTGACCGTCGCAGTCCAAACTCAACCGGTACTTGATCATCGTGCTCTAGTAATGTCTCGGAGAAAACTAGTTCCTTGGATTTTTCCTCTACTTCGACTGTTAGTTTCTGTATTCTCCTTCTCCGTGTCTTGATCAGTTGTCATCTGCACTTTATCTTCTGCAAAAATGACATCTCTGCTCATGAATAAATTTGTGGGCAGTGGGATCCCACTGAGAATAGTAGGCGGGTTTACCAGTTCACATCTCCATCGGTGTCTTCACCTCAATCGTCATTGAAGGAGATCGGTTGATCACATAACAGGCGGTATTCACTGCTTCTGCCCAAAATGTTTTGACAATTCCTGCAGTCTTCAACATTGCCCTCGTTCTATCCAATAAGGTTCTGTTTATCCGTTCTGTCACTCCATTCTGCTGAAGAGTGTACGCCACCGTGAACTGTCTCTTGATTTCTTCCTGTTGACAAAAAGTATCAAATTCCTCACTTGTATATTCTCCACCATTGTCAGTCCTTAGACACTTGATCTTCTTTCCAGAGTCGAGTTTCTTCCACGCTTTAAATGTTTTGAAGACTTCAAAAACATATGTCTTCCTCTTGATTGGGTACACCCAACATCTCCTGAAATAATCATCAATAAATGATACAAAGTACCTTGCTCCTCTCAGGGATATAACCGGTGCTTGCCAAACATCGAAATGGATCAACTCCAAGATCTCCTGACTTCTTGTTGTTGATGTCCCGAACTTTAACCTGTGTTGCGTGCTCAAAACACAATGCTCGCAAAATGGTAAGGTTACCTTTGTCAGCCCAGGCAGCAACTTCTGATCCGCAAGAATCTTCAGGCCTCGTTCTAACATATGGTCAAGCTTCTGATGTCATAACGTCGTCAACGCTTCCGTCGAGGTAGTTGATGCAACAACTATCTCCGCCTCCTTGTACGTTTCACCCATAAGCACGTACAGGTTCTTCGAGATCTTCTTCGCCTTCATTACCACAAGCGCACCCTTCACAATTCTCATCACCCCATTCTTGGTGCGAATCTTGCATCCGATGTCATCAAATTGTCTCAAAGACAATATGTTCTTCAGGCCCTTCACATGACGTACTCCTTGGACGGTCCGTACTATGTCATCATGCATCTTCAATTTGATGGTACCGACTCCAACGATCTTCAGAGTGTGATCATTCCCCGTGTACACAAGTCCTTTGAGGATGGTTTCATACTGGTCAAACCATTCCCGGCGAGACGTCATGTGCCATGTTACTCCTAAGTCGATAATCCATGAATCGTCGAAATGCTGCCTATTTCCAGTAGTCGTTGTCGCTTCACTTACTAGTATATCTCTTTTTCCAGAATTACTCGCCACATTCCCCTGAGAGTTTTTTTCACCACTCTTCTTATTCCAACAATCCTTCTTGACGTGCCCCTTCTTGCCACAATTGAAACATGTGACATTCTTCTTCTTACTCTTTGATTTGGACCTGTCATGATTTTGGCTCCTACTGGAACCACGCTCAATCATCCTTCCTCTCTCCATTGACAAAGCATCTGCTTGGTGCGAAGTTGTCTGTTTGTCCTCCTTGTTCTTGTGCCGACTTTCTTCTTCAAGAACGGCGGTTGCAACATCATTAAAGAGCATCATATCCTTCAGGATATTGTTGGTGAGGTTGATAATGAGTTGGTCATACGAATCTGGCAAACTCTGGAGTAGAATCTCCGCACGTTCAGTATCCACAATTTTATAGCCCAACGTCGTGAGCTGAGCGAACAGGGTATTGAGGTTATTGATGTGGTCGGTCACCGAGGATGACTCCGACATCCGAATAGTGTACAATTTTCTCTTTAGGAAAATTTTGTTGTGTAGTGACTTGACCTCGTATAACTTCGTCAGAGTATCTCATATTTTCTTTGTCATCTTTTTCTCCGCAATGCTCGATAGGATCTCGTCTGCCAAAGCCAAATGGATGTTGGCAATAGCATTCCCATCCATATCGTTCCATTTCTCCTCCGTCACACCCGTCGGCTTTTCATCAATTGCCAGTAGGCAATTATCCTTCTGCAGCATTGTCTGCATCTTCATTTTCCACAACGAAAAATTATTCCCGTTAAATTTTTCGATCTCGAATTTCGCCGTCATCTGGACACGTTGTCAGTCCAGAACCTCCTCCGTTTCACAACGGTGTATTTAATAATCTTAATAAATATTTTCTGATGTGACAGATCAACCGGAGTTGCAATCACAGAGCATACTCAAATTCATGAGAATTATTAATAGCCAAAAACGTTAACAGCACCGGGCCAGAACCTTGCCACTGATACCACTTGTTGGGACCGTAAATGATTGGCCCACCGGTGCAGCGATAATCACGAGATAAAATAAAGTGCAAAATGCGGAAATAAAAGGGACACCAAATGTAACGTGGAAAAACCTTCAAAATGAAAGGGGTAAAAAACCACGGGCAAATAGAAGGATCACTATGGAGTAAAAGTTGGTACACACTCCCTCGCTATTACAAGGAGAAAACCCTCGTAAAAACTCTCTTGAATAAGCGGGGGAAAAAACCTCACAAAAATACCGCAAAATGGGATCTGATAGTGCTGATGAGGTGAGATGCTGAAGGTGATGAATAGATGGGAGGAGGCTTCTGCTTTTTATAGGTTTCTGCCAGCCCTCCTACCACATGCAATTCCCCTCTCGCTGGATGAGTTAGTGGGGTTTGGCCACCCACCACCTACCACCACCAACCCCCCTTTGACAAAGGAGGGGGGCGGGCACCATCCTGCAAATGGACGTCCGCCAACAGATAGGACACGTCATTAATTTCTGCATAATGTTCTGATTTGCATATCATGTATGAGTCGTATTACAGTTATTACTCTACGTGCATTGAAGCATAACACGTGACATAAAAATCATGTAATCCATGTAATCATTAAGTTGATAGTACACGTCATGAAAGTATGTGATAAGTCGTGTATGTCACATGTCGCAAGAGTAAACATTATACGAGTATAATACATGTTGGGTAGTTTGAATGGGTACTCACAATGTTGCCTCTAAGGTACATTTTTTATTGTACACAATTAATTTTAAATAAATTTATTTAATTTGTTTAAAATTATTATGGATGAGAATCTGAAGGAAATTCAGATAAGAATTAAGATAAAAGAATTGATTAATTAAAGAAAATAATTAATTAATTCAAGCATGATTTATCTTAAATAAGAACGATTAAAAAATGAATGTTAATTTTATTAATTGCGTAATTCGTTGCATACATATGGATGATCATGAACTGAGACCAAACTTTTGTATGTGATTGGTTTCTTTTAATTTATTATTAAATTAAAATGATAATATGTGTGACATCTCTCTTATTATGTAAGGGTTTGCGTGCTCATGGTTTCTTTTATGTAAACCCCTTCTCCTCACCTGCGTGTGAGTAAAAGCATATGTAATGGATGAAACTCTCAAGTTAGTGGAGGCGGTTCAAATTTGGAGTCGAGGCGAAACCAATACAAGAGAAATGCATAGGTGAATAGGTGGAAAACTGTAACACGAACCTTAATTGGTTCAAGGTGTTTTTCCCCCAGGTCGACAATTAGTTTATCATCCGTTAGATAAAATAACCATTAGTAAAAACTCATGATCATACCACTTTATTATTTTATTTCTATCGAGTTGCATGTTATTTCATTATGAATGTTTTGTCACGGTCACATAAATTAATAAATTCATAAGCATTCAAGATGAAACTAAAATAAATTGACTTATGCGTAAATATTATCTAAAACATGATTAATCACTTAAATAAATCCACTAGATATTAACAAGCATGTAATAAAGATAATAATTGGCAATTTACGCATAAAAGATAAAATCTCTCAATTATACATATTAAGTTGGTATCGTCTTCTACTACTTCAGTTAAAATCGAACCATAGTTCAAAGTGTTTGACCAACCAAAATTGGAGTGCTTTCAATTATCAGGGAATTCTAAATTGAAGTTTTGGGTTAACTTAACTTAGTTCGCATAAAGGGTTGATTCGCTAAATGGATAAGAACTTGGGGCGTGACAAACGCATGGTCCTTATGGTGAATGAGAAAAGGAAGAACAAGTCAAAGGGGCCCAAGACTCGTAACAAGTCTAAAGCTCCCGAGCACCGTCATTCCGAGAAGAAGAAGATCCAGAAACAGAGCAAAGAAAAGGAGGCAGTATGTTTTGCATGTGGCAAGCAAGGCCACTGGAAGAGGGACTGCACCCAAAAGCAAAGAGAAGCTAAAGATGTATTTCTTATCAGTGTAATCTTTCAACATCTACACATTAGGTATTAGATACAACTTGTGGTGCTCACATCTGTATCTAAATGCAGGAACCAAGTAGATTTCGAAAAATTGCTAGAGAAGAAGTGGATCTACGAGCTATCAATGGTGCGAGACTGGTTGTTTCATTGGTGACAACCACCTTTCATTGCCAACAGAAATGATATTGGTTTTAAGGGACTGTTATTATGTACCTACTGTTAACAAAAACATAATTTTTGTATCATGCCAAGATGCAGATGGTATTATTTTCAAGCTTGTAAATAAAAGTTGTTTCTTTTATAAAGACAACACGTGTTATGGTGTGACGCATTTAAATAACGGTCTTTATGCATTAAATTACGAAAACCAAGTATTGACAATAGATAACGAATCATGTTCACATGACTCATATAACACTCAATTATAGCATCACCGTCTTGGTCATGTAAACGAGAAGCGTTTGACAGAGATGGTTATTTAGACTCTTGAGCTAAAACCACTTGAAATATGTCATTCTTGTTTAGAAGAAAAAATTACCAAACCGTCATTCGGTGGATAGAGAGAAAGGGCCACAGAACTTCTAGAATTGATACAAACTGATGTGTGTGGACCATTTCCAGTAGAAGCTAGAAGTGGGTATTCTTACTTCATAACTTTTAGTGATGAAATGAGTTGATATGGCTATATCCACTTGATGAGGTATAAGTCTGAGTCCTTTAAGAAATTTAAAGAATTCAAGAATGAAGTAGAGAATCAACTTGGAAAGAAGATAAAGAAGCTTCGATCAAATCGATGTGGTGAATATTTTAACTAAAGAGTTTATCGAATTTTTACGGGAGTTTGGGACTCTATCTCAACTCACTCCACCTTACACACCACAGTGGAATGGTGTTAGTAAAAGGAGGAACCGTACACCTTGTTAAACATGGTAAGTTCGATGATGAGTCATGCAGATCTTCCATTATCCTTTTGAAGATATACATTACAAATTGCGGCATACACACTAAACTGGGTACCAACTAAAACGACAAATGGAATTCCATTCAAGTTATGAAATGGAAAGAAACCTGTTTTGTCACATACACGTGTATGGGGTTACGAGGTGTTTATTAAGTCAGGTAACAAACTAGCACCTCGGGGCACAAAGTGTATTTTTATAGAATAACCTAAGAAAATAAAAGGATGTTATCTAAACAACCCCTCAGACAAGAAAGTGATTGTCGCCAGAAAAGCAGTCTTTCTTGAGATGAACGCATCCTCAAAAAAAATTGTGAGAGCAAGATTGACTTCGATGAAGTTGATGTTTAAGATACACAAGAGTTGGTGGAGGAACAGATTTCACAGGTCTCTGCGGAAGAAGTAGTTCCTGAAACACAAGTACTGCGTAGGAGCACAAGAGAGGTAAGAGAACCAGAGAGAAGGTTTTCTACGCACCGAAGATGGTGCCTCATTATTGATTGACAATGATGAACCACTCTCCTACAAAGAGGCAGTAAAGAGCTTATAAGCTTCAAGATGGCAAGAAGCCATGAATTCTGAAATGGATTTCATGTATCACAACCAAGTTTGGGTTCTAGTCGATGCGCCAGTTGATATAAAACTCGTAGGGTACAAATGGGTATTCAAGAGAAAACTGAACATGGAAGGTAAAGTAAATACCTATAAAGCAAGGCGAGTGGCTAAAGGGTTTAAACAGCGTCAAATACTTGACTACGATGAGATTTTTTCACCAATTGTCATGTTTAAATCCATCAGAATTCTACTTGCTATAACAGCTTACCATGACTATGAAATTTGACTGATGGACGTCAAAATTGTTTTCCTTAATGGGAACCTTCAGGAAGATGTTTATATGACACAACCAGAAGGGTTTATGACTCCAGGTGATGCCAAAAGGATTTGCAAGTTGCAAAAACCCATTTATGGATTGAAGCAAGCATCTAAGTGAAGGAACATTCGATTCGATGAAGCGATAAAAGAATTTAGTTTTACTAAGAAGGAATGTGAGCGATGTGTTTACAAGAGGTTTATTGGGAATGCAGTCGTTAGTATATGTTGATAGCATATTACTTATTGAAAACGACATATCAGTCTTACAATCTGTTAAGGACTGGTTAAACAAGTGTTTCTCTATGAAGGACTAAAGTGAAGCAGCCTATATTCTAGGGATCGAGATCATTCGTGATAAATTCAAAAGGTTGTTTGGATTAAGTCAAAGTACATACATTGACCAAATACTAAAGTGATTTAGTATGAAACAATCCAGGAGGAGATTGGTTCTAGTGTCACATGGTATACATCTTTTTAAGAAAATGTGTCCTCAAACACAATAGGAGAAAGAGATAATGAGTAAGATCTCATACGCTTCAGCGATAGGATCAATCATGTATGTCATGTTATGTATTACACTTGAAGTTGCCTATGCATTGAGCATGGTAGGCAAATATCAAGCAGATCCAGGAGAACAACATTGGTATGTTGTTAAGTCTATCCTTGAGTATTTGAGAAGAACTAAGGATATGTTTCTTATGTTTGGAGAAGACGAGGAGCTAGTCATCAGGGGTTATACTGATGTTAATTTTCAACCAGATCAAAATGATCTGAAGTTGCAATCAGGATATGTTTTTTGTTTTAACGGAGGAGTTGTGAGTTGAAAGAGTTCAAAGAAGCCAGTTGTCGTTGATTTTACAGCGAAGTCGGAGTATATAGCAGCTTTTGATGCAGCCAAGGAAGTTGTTTGGATACAAAACTTTAAGAGTTTGATGTGGTACCTAGCGGTAAAGACCCTATCACATTGTATTGTGATAGTACTACAACAGTGGCTCTTGCAAAAGAGTCAAGGTCGCACCAACGGACAAAGCACATACTCCGAAAATATCACATCTTGATGTGGTACCCAGCAGTTCTCCGCTATGATGAGAACCCAGAAGTGTCACGATAATATTCTTAAATATATGTTCCATAACCGGATGAAATCATTTGAGGGACACAAATGATTCAAGCTATCAGGGGCAAAGACTCATAGGACTTTGAACAAGACCCGCCAGTAGAAAATCAACATTTATATGAATGTTCCTATTTGCGAACGTGTGTATTGATTCTTAGACTTTAACATTATAATTAATGAGTATTACAAGTCGCGTACTTTGATGTATTGACGAAAACCGTGACGACGTATGTTTGCGGCGAAGTAAGATACGTTAGGTGCGTTACGAGTAATATTGCAATAATTAATAATGCGAGAAAGGATTTGTCCCTTTTGTTCTTTAACATAATTTGATATCTCAGACTCTTTGATGAAGATATAGCCTAAATAAATTCATGGTCATGGTGTTCTATAGGCAAGTTCGATTTCCGAAAATTCAAAGAAAAAGACATCGAGCACATAGGTTGATGACACCGGCATGTAACCTGCTTGATTAGAGATATCGTGATAAAGAGATTATATTAAGCAGTAAGCGTCTGTATGAGGTATACTGTCATTGCAGCATTAACTTCTTTCTCTATGGATGTGTTGGTGTGTTGTTGGATGCTAACCATGAACTTTAGGTTACTCCGTCTAATGCCAATGAGAAAAAGGTCTAGAAAATCATACACTAAGTGTATCCAGAATCTCAATTAAATAATATATTATTATTTATTATTTAACAAGTTGAATAAATATTATTATCACGCGTGATTTAATAATTATTCATGTTTGATTGATCGCATATATTTTGTCACCAGTTATTTGAGAAAATATTATGTGAGTGGAATGTTCAATAAATGTTTATTTGTTATTTAGTAAATATAATAATTATTTATTTATTGGTGAATAATATAGTGATATTTATTTATTAAATAAATAGTCATTATTCAAGGTCCGATAAATATTGTGGAGGAATGACGGACCGAGTTTATAGGTCCAGTGAGAGATAATATATATTGAATATTATTTGAAAATATAATATTTAATTTTAATTCGTGAGTTTAGCGCATGTCAAGAAATAATAATAAAAATCAAGTCGCACGTAGTTCTTATATGAAGGGGGCATTTTCTATCATTGGTTAGGTAAACCATGATGTCAAGGTTGATCAACACAACCATGACCATTAAATCCCCAAGGGATAGAGAATGATCTCATGTAGAACAAGCTCTTAGGGGCATTTTTTGATATGGATCATATGGAAAGACCCTTCCAAATAGTTTAAGGTCATACAAAATGGACCACTCTAAACAGTTTAATGTCATGTGGAATGGACTACATGTCACGCACTTTCGTCATGCGATAAGGACGGTAGTGTTATGCACTATGCGCGGATCTAGTTTGTGCACAAACTGAGGCGGCTTTGGCATGGTGTTGAGCGTCTATAACAACTTGACGAAGACAAAGAGAAGGTTTGATGGGGATTTGCGGTTGGGCCGAAGATAGGAGATCCATGCATCACTACTTAGGAGATCCAGGCGTCACTGCCTGTCTTTGGTGGTTGGTTGCTCGAATGGCCCTAGCCAGTGGTTGACCAGTTTTTCTTTTAACCAACATTCATTGCGGCATAACCTGAGGTTCTACGGCATAATAAATTCATCTCAATGATGAGTTGCGATGCAGTGTCTAGCAGTGTCTAGCAGCGGCGTGCAACTCCAACCAAACTCATCCTACGGCATAGCCTCAAGCATTACGGCGTAGAGTATGTCTACCAGACAGATTCTCTTCAACAGCTTTCAAGGCACTTACTACCGTATTGTTCACTACATAGGAGATCCAGGCGTCACTGCCTATCTTCGGTGGTTGGTTGCTCGAATGGCCCTAGCCAGTGGCTGACCAATTTTTCTTTTAACCAACCTTCATTGCGGCGTAACCTGAGGTTCTACGGCGTAATAAATTCATCTTAATGATGAGTTGCGACGCTGTGTCTAGCAGTGGCGTGCAAATCTCGCCAAACTCATCCTACAGCATAGCCTCAAGCATTACAGTGTAGAGTCTATCTTCTAGACAGATTCTCTTCAACAGCTTTCAAAGCACTTATTGTCGTATTATTCAGTGAAACCCCCAAATTTGTGTCCCCAAAAATATAGCGAACACTGGGAAACTTCATCATCTTACATATGTGCTTGTATCATGGTTTTAATCCAAAGCATCAAGATATCCAAATCAATTAAGAGCGATACATGCATTGTCTGACTTCAATGCTATAGACCAACCTTCTCCCTGCTCCATACCTTTGACAACAAATCCAACCACTATAACGATGAATTTCGTTTGTCGACGCATCGAACATGCTCAACATATGTCATACGTCATCCTTGTGAATCCTATAAAGGTGAATCAATAACAATCCTCCAAACATCGCTTCATCCAACTCCACCATGTATCGTCATCAAGGCACCTTGGGCCACCTTCCACTTGAAATATCTTATCGCATTTCAAGTGTAGACTGATCACAAGTTCTCTTACAGTGCTGTGTATACAGGACCTTTACTCCAACACAACAAAGAAACATATGACCTTTATTCCCTCATACCCGGCCCTATCTCTCACTTCAACGATCCCAGCAGTATTCAGATACAGAAGAGCTTGAATACAAGCAAGGCGGAAAGTTTCCATCTAGCGTACATCCCACCAGTGACACTTCATTGAAAATAGCCAGGTAAAAAATAAATACAAAACTGAGTTTTGGGAAGGTAACAAAAAGCAAAGATTGTTACCTTCCCTAGTAGAAATTCTCCGGAAGGAAGAGAGACAACTAAAGGTGGGGCGATCCTTCCCGATGGAAACACCTCGGAAAGCACGCCAGTGGAAGCATTCAGAATTACGTATTCTCGCCTAATTCCAAGACACACATTTTCTCCACACCATGACATTGACTTTACCACGTCAGGAATTCCAAATTCTTTAACCTCCACAAATCCTCGTCCCCCTGAACAAGGAAAAACAGTTTCAAAAGATTTGTAACCAAACATCTGAAATTTCCAACTGAGCGTGGAATCTTCCTGAAATACAGTTACCATTACGTCAATGCACGAGCATTAAAGCAAAAAGAATATGAACAACGGTGCTGTCTTTTATTTGCCTGCATTTATTTATAAAATCATATTTGTTCGGCAAATAAATTCCTAGATGCAGAAGCAGACATAATAATTTTAAGAGAAAATGACGATCCAGAGTTTGGGACCAAAAACATGGAAAAATCAGGACCAAAATCATTATGAATTTTTAATTAAAATGATTTTAACTCTGACATGAAAAGTGAAATGGTGCGGCAGAAATCACAAAATTACCGTCGTGTCGAAAAATACAGATCCTTTTTTGCCTGGCGAAGCAGAGGAAGCCCCTCCGGTCGTCCCAGGAATAAAGGTTTGCGCCTTTGGCTTTCGTGATCACGACGCTGGTCTCTAGATTGGGGAGGAGATGGAAGGAGATGGCTTCGGAGAGAGACAACAGGAGCTGTCGGGATGCTAAAACTTCCATATCCACCAGGGGCTTCTTCGAGAACCCGTTAACCGTTCTCTTCAGCACGTATGACTCCTTGCGCAACTCCGCGGGCTGGAGACGGCGATCCGGGGGCCCATGATCGGATGCCGAGGACAGCGGGGCGTAGATTCGGAGGGATCCGTCGGCGCAACCCAGCAGGAGGTTAGAGTCGTAGGACCCCACGGCATCAATTCTGGTTGGGCAGTCGCCGAGAAGCTCGAAGGAGTCATAGGCACTGTGAACCATGATGCTTCTCTTCGACTTGCGAGCGAGCTGCTTTTGAATACAGGATGTTGGAAGAGGGGATGAGTTGCCTAGCGACGTCCTGCTCCAATTTGGACGGCGTCACAGTTGGAATAAATTGAATATATTTTAAATATTAATTTAAAAAATATATAATCAAATTTGTTAAAAAAATATTATAAATCTTATGATTTAAATTTATATAAATATAATTATAACAAATATAATAAACTATAAGCCAATAATAATATAATATATTTGTGTTGCCCACCCCCATCAATCCCCCTCTTCTCTCGTTGCACTGTACGTAAAAGGGTGGTGTCGTCATCTTTGATGCATGTGAAATTGGTAAGAAATATACATATTAACTTTTAATAAAATTTTCATTACTATTGAATTTCTTCTTTCCGCTATTGGGTTTACACCCAACAATCCTTCCCTCAAGCTAAATACCGCACTATTGAGTCCCCCCTTCAACTTTAACCCATTTGATTTAAATCATCTTGCATCTGCATCGTCGTTTTTCTCTTCACTGTGACATATCATCTGACCACTGTTATCAAACAAACTTTTGACACATGGCACCACCATGTATCAATATGTTTCAACCTGAGTCATCGTTATCATTCTAAACCTAGTTTGGGAATTTGCCACTTGCGTCACACGTTGGTTGCGACCTATCTTTTATACCATTGTTGGGGAGATTCCCAATTCTGGAAAGAAAATTGCTTGTGAAAAAATATTATGAGAATCTCCATCGAAAACGGAAGCGAAAAAACAAAGCAGAATGAAAAAACAAGCACACCATTTTTTAACATAGAAAATTCCTTCAATGCGTAGGATTAAAAAACAACAAATCAACTAAAAAAACTTCATTATAAATCAGAGAGTACAAGATCCAAATAAATACTCAAACTTGAATTACAATGATAACATATAAAAATTTGTATGAAAATCACACCTTGATATGCCTACGCCGCATGACAACCAATGTAATCCTAGAAATAATTCAATCTTATGATTTATAAGTATTCATTCTACGGATTCATATTCATCCCAATTTTATAAATGACTAAATATATTTTTTCAATCGAAAAAGGAATAGTTTTATTTAACTAAACTATTTTTCCATGAACTACATGATTTTATTTAAAAGATAAATTTCTAAATTTTAGAAATTGAATTTGATAAAATGAACTTCATTTTTTGGATCAACATATTGAATATAGTTTAGAGTGAATTTTTGAGATTTTTCTGAAAATATTGATTCTTGAGTGAATAGTGAAAAATATCATTTTTTTGCAAAACTTTCATTTCTTTTCATTAAATCAAGTAATTTAATTGTATCGTTTTCTTTTGGATTTGGTTTTAAAGTAACATAAGATCTATTTGATTAAACATAATCTAAATAATGGCATAGAAATCAACATTATATTTGATTTTGGTATAAGTTCATTTTTATGCTTAGAAGCACAATTTTCTAAAAACTGTTTTTCATTGCGTTTTGCGCACTTTTATTAAAAGTAATTTTCGTCACTTCTACAAATTAAATTTTGAAAAATGAATTTCATATTCATAATCAGGAGCTTCAAATTTAGCAATGAGAACAATTTCATTTTTTTACTATGAATAGTAATCATGGTAAAAATGTGTCACCTTGGTAAAAGATAAATCAAGTCAATTAAGGTAAAAACTAAGTGATATGACCCCAACGTCTTATCTTAATTTTTATTGGATGATGGGAATTCAACCATTATCACATTAGATTCAAATTTGAGTTGTTTAAGTGTCATTTGACCATGAGTAGGACTGTATATTATTTTAAAATATTGAATAATTACAAGAGTGTCACACTCATCGCTTATAAAAAAACACATTCTCTCCTCCCTTCCTCACTTTTTGAGCACTCTAGTTCAACTAATCCCTACCCAAATCTCTTCCCACGTCCTAGAGGTCTTGGTATTCTCAAAAGATCAATCTCATAAGTCTTAAGGTGTAAACCAAAGTCAGATATTCGAGGAGAAGGTATAAGTCATAACCGACCTATCTCAAGTTTATTCATTCTTCTACCTCCTTCAAATCTATTATAATCGCAATAACATAATGACATCAATATCTTCTTTATACTAGAATGTTATTATGTCAATGGAACAACTCTTTTCTATCTCTTTTCCAACCTATGATAAATGAAAACATTTCTCGTGCGTACGTGTGAATTATCACCTCCATGAAGTGATGCGTTTCATTCTCCATAATCACCTCACATAGATGGTTATAAAGATGAAATTAATGAATACATAATATGTTTATGGAATTATTATGATTATATAAAGATAAAATAATACCCACCTTCTTACCATTTCCACCCGTTGAAAATTGATAATGTTGCTCGTGCGTGTGTGTAAAATAGCACGTTCACAAAGCTTGTGATTCATTTTTCATCTCCACCCTACATGGATGGTCATAAGGATAAAATTAATGAATAAATACAACATGTATAACATATTTATGATCATGGGAAAGTTAAATATTATATACTTTATTTATTTTCCACCTGTTAGAAAAATGAAAACATCGTTTATGTGTATGTATGAACTATCATCTCTATAAAACAATATGATTCATTTTTCATGACCACTTTACATGCATGGTTAGTTTTAAAAGTGTATTTAATGTATAAACATGATAATTATATCATGTTTAATATTCTAGAGGTAATGGAACCACAACCCCTTTGACCGCTTGATGAAACTACCATTTTCACATTTTTAATACTAATTCAATGTTTATAATCCCACAATAGTGTTATTTAACAGGCAATTTTCATGTTTTTATGTTTTTGAAGTATTTTGAGTTGAAATGCAGAAATGGCCTAATCCTATAATTTTAACTATTTTAAATAGCTTATGTATTTCAGGATGCAACTAAAAGACATTTACACCAGATTTTTGAGCACGAAGTAGACTGGAAAATAGAGCAGAATAGTTACACGACGTGTAACACAATTACAAGTCGTGACTTCATCAAAAGAAGCAGTGCCATCTAGACAAGTCGTGACATGGTTTCACATTGTGAATGACCATTACACGTCGTGTAACTACATTACACGACGTGACTCTTTTCGATACGTGTTTTCAGAGAAGATTTATCTGAGATTCACGATGACTGTTGACTGAAGGATTACACGACGTGTAAGTCCATTACACGTCATGACGATGGCGACAAGTAGAAAAATAAATGTAGAACGCAACCGAGCTTTGAGAGGATTTGGCTATAAATGTACCCCTTGACCACCCTTCCAAAGCATTCTGGGGGTAGCGAACTAGAGGGTGAGTGATGATGAAGACACACTATTGAAGAGGAGAATTTCATGCGTTGATCAAGACATGATGGGATAGAACTCCAAGAAGTGGTGGTCAATGACGATCCAAATGCATTTCCCTTTTGAGTTTGTGTTTTCATTGTAAACTCTTTTCATTTAAATTATCATGGAACTTGTTTGCATGATTGAAGGAGGTCTCTTTCATTCCCATTTTCATTTTATTCTAAATTAATCTGGATCACTTATCATCTTATGAAAGAAAAGTGGTTGCTATTATTGTTTAAATTTCTTTAGCGAGGTTTCACCTTTGAGCATGAGGAGTTTAATCGGTTTTGGTTGTTCGATGGTCTTCGGGTAATCGGATCACTTCCATAAGAGGATCGACACCCATATTTGAGGTCTCAATATGGTATCTAGTTAATTTAGGTGCATTATTTGAGATCTTGAAATATACATTTGATAATTTTATTGGAAGAAATATTTTGAAAATGATAAAGGGAGTGTTAGAGGATCGATGTTTTCCCACCACTGCCTTATTTGGTTTGTTTTTCTTTAGTCCAGTTTTCTTCTGATTTTCAATCAATAACATAGATTTATTATTGAAATCTGATTTTGTTTAATTTAACATAGTTTAAATAATTTAAAATACCCATTCATAAATTTTAAATTTAACAAAAAAAATTAACAAAGTGACAGTTCAATAGCTTAGACTGAAACCTCCTCGTGAGACAACCCCGTGGTCACCACTGTACTACATTCTAAGGGGAAAATATTGACTGGGGTAATGTGACTGAACACCCCATAATCAATGATATATATGATATTTATAATGTCTTTATGATTCTTTAATTTTTATTTATAATACAACTTTATTCTTTCCATCTTTTTTAAATATGATAATTTCGTTTGAGGAAGTGTGGACTACCGCCCCCTCAAAACGATGTGATTCCTTCACACACTACATGGGATGTATTAAGGATGTGTTTAGTGAAATTATATGATATACATGACATAATAATTCTAATTTAATGATGTTACACACACACACACACCATTTTCTTTCTTTCTTTCAATACAATAATAAAACAAAAATGACGTTCATGCGTACATACGACCTACCATTTTCATGAACAGTGTATTTCATTTTATACTTATATATTATATGTATTATTATACTACACATGTACTGAATATAATTTATATTTATATCATGGTTTAAATTCTGAAAATCATGGTATAAGTATAAGGACCAAAGATATAACAAATTAAGACACATGTGAAAAACAAAGCGAATATTACCTGAAGTGTAACCTTAACATGAAATTGTTAACAATCAGGTAATATAAAGTCATAATAAAACCATATATGGTATTATATATAAGAATATGGTTCTATAAAATATGTATAATAAACTTAAATTTATTATATAGGAGGTTTGAATGAGTACAATGAGAGCCAAGACACAAGGTAAGGGAATTTCACCTCACTTTTCATTTCGGTGAGATACATGCCTTATTCACCACTCAATTATTTTATATGGTGTATATAATACCCATTAATGTATTTTATTCCTATTATACTTAAATTTATGTTTATTTACATATCCATTTTATGATATTTCTTTCATGTGGTTTATGTTTCAAAAGTTACCAAAATGGTTAAGTAATTTTGTCTCAATTTGTCTTCTTTGAGACACATGCCACGTTATGCACCTATATTTTTATATGAGGTTCATATATTGCCTTTATAATTTTATATCACAAATCTAATTATTTTCATGGTATTTTAAGAATCATTTAATTTCATTTTCTTAAATGATGAGTATGGTTCAAAGTTGCCAAGTGGTAAGAGTTTATTAACACAATCTCATCGCTTTTCGAGATTATGTATGATTATGATCCCTTTAATGAAATATTATGATAAATATCTCAAAAATACTCATGAATTTTCTTATCTTATGGTTATTCATGATATATTCATGTATTGTAACCATTTCCACATTTTGGTACATAAGATCATTAAGAAAGTGTTTTTAAGAAAGCCCGACTTTACCCCCTCTTTGGTCGAAGATCTATGTTCTTTCAAACCATGTTTTCTAAAAACATTTTCAAGATTTATTTATATTTTTTAATTATTTTTAAAGAAAATGATTTAAAAATGTTTTCAAGTTTCTTTTATAATTTTGTAATGAAAATGTTTTTCAAAACGTTTTCAATATTTCTTTATAAGTTTTCAAAGTTTTTTCAAAGAAATGGTTTCTAAAATATTTTCAAGATTTCTTTCTAAGTTTTAAAAGTATTTTAAAATAAAATGGGTTTCAAATAGTTTTATGTTTTAAAAATCCATTTTCAAAGAATAAAATATATTTTCCTCAAGTAATGTTTTTAAAATATATCTCAAAATTATTTTACTTCTAAGATGACATATGTTGATGTTACTCATGCCTTTCTGGGAAATGATCCAAAGGTTCCATTCATATTCTTTCTCTGAATGGTTTTTGTTTTGATGGAATTATATTTTTGAAAACTCGTTTCTCTTTCACGGGTTATATTTTTATGAAACTCATTCCTCTTCCATGGGTTATATAATTATAAAACTCATTTCTCTTCAATGGGTTATTCCATGATAAATGCTTATGAAATCCGCTTCCTTTCATGAGTTATTATAGAATGAAAGGATTATGAAACCTATATATTTTCCATAGGTTATGATATTATTAAATGTTTATGATACCCATTTCATTTCATGGGTTATTATATGATATCTTTTCATGGGTCATGATATGATGAATGTTTTGTTATCTTATGACACATGTATGTATGATTTAATTATAAGATGAGATGGGCAAGACCTATATCTCCCTATAATACATTGGGTAATGATAAGTTGTATATGAGATTAAAGGGTACACTGGTTGTATCTTAAGCCTAAAAACAAGAAGGTACATGGGTTGTAGCCCAATATTTAAAGTAAGTGGGTACACGAGTTGTAGACCAAGCCCAAAAACAAGTAGGTTCATAGGTCATAGCCCAATCCTAACATGTTGTGAAGGCCTTGGTAGGTAGCCTTAACATATGATTTTTTATATTTATGTGTATACCACAAATCCCATGTTTTATTCTTATGTTATGATTTCATGAATTATGCTCTTTATTTCCTTATGATTCATATCTTATAAACTACCAAGATTTATTCCATGGTTCATTTTTATGATCTTTGATATGCCAGGTATGATCTTATAGTGTTTTGATCATGTTATCATAACCCTATTCTCATGTTTATGCTTACATGTATCCCTTTTTTACCCTTACTAATCATTTGAGCTCACCCATTTTTATGTTTCATTCCCCAGGATATGAAGATATGTATTAAGTATTATGTGTCTAAGAAGGGTTCTAGTCATGAATAACCTAGTGGAAGATAATGTAGCTCACTTATATATCAATTTTTATGTTTCCATGTTTCCAAAGACACTAAACTAATACAGTCTCTGGGCATTTTTTTGTATAATGTTTTAAGTATTACGAAAAAGTGATGTAATGTTAATGTATAAGAAGAGAGGGTTGCTATAGCTGGTATTAAAGTAAGTTTTAGTTAACCTTTGGAAACTAAGATGAGAAAACCTTAGTGAAAACTCTAAGGACATGTCTAAGGATAAGTCTAAGGATAAGGTAAAGTATAAGAAAATGTCTTAGAATTTTGGTAAAGGATAGAGTGGGCAGTTTCCGAGAAATACATCCCTTTATGGATACTAT
The DNA here is from genome assembly GCA_963277665.1 of Viscum album. Taxonomy (NCBI): domain Eukaryota; kingdom Viridiplantae; phylum Streptophyta; class Magnoliopsida; order Santalales; family Viscaceae; genus Viscum; species Viscum album. Next base: position 23,833,949 of record OY728145.1, on the reverse strand, counting down.
AAGTAGATGTGGCTCTGGCACAAATATAACTAGGGGAAACAACTATGACAAGATGTCCTGAGCTTGACTCTGGGTAATCTGGTACACGATAATGGGCCTTGTTGCACACCTGGTTTGACACTACCTGAGGATATGCATTGGAAATTCACAAACTCTTCATAAACTATCATGAAGGATATTTGGCTATGAATAACCTAGGATAAACATAAGGCGTCATCAATTAAAATTAGGTACCATGATTTAGACATCCTATGTGTAATTTTTCATAATTATGTGGTTTTATTTTGTGATATGTGTTTCTCACCCTATGCTTTCTAGTTTTAGTAAATGAAGAAAACTATAAGGAACATGATTAACATTGAATGTTTCAGATATGGAAAATATGTGAATTATGAAAATCGATTTCCCAAGTAGAAATCGCATAAAAAGAATTAGAAAGGTGGTATGAGTATTGGATATACTTCTGAAGATATAGAGACCGAAAATGACATGTGAAAGTTATGTGATGCTCTTCCAGTATTGTTTATATGAAAAGCATGGTTAGATTGCTGTTTAGGAACATCAAGACATGATTCATATTTCATATTTCATGAAAGAGGTATTAAGGAATAATTTGACGAAGCCTGAGTAATGGTTTAAGAATAAAGTTGGATGGATAAAGTATTTATGTTTTGGAATTCAAAGATTATATTATATGAATCATGAAATATATAAGTAATTTTAGTATAAGTTTTCATTAAAGATTTAAAGGGATATTTTGAATGGTTATGAAGACATAGAAAAGTGATTTCATGGAAATGTGATATTTTTATTAAGGTAAGGTAACCCTTAATTAATACCTGTAATTGAGGTAATGATGTTCGCATAAATATATGTTGGATATGAATAAGTAAATTGGATAGTACGAATTATCCCAAATTTGATTATTGAAAAAGTCGTATATGTCATCATGGATGAAGTTTGCAACTTCTTGGATTTAAATAATGTATCCAGTTTTCACTGGAATAAGGAAGCATGCACGTTTTCCAAAAGGATTTATGGAAATTCATATTATTACCATGTTTCAAGGGGATGAGGGTATTCACATGTTTGGGATGTAACAACCAAGTGGTACTTTGTGATATACGGGGGATCAATGTTAAGATTATTTCTTGAATTTCTTTCTAAAGATTTGGAATTTCATCTTTCAAAAGGGTTATAAGGTTAACCATTCATGAAAATTTTAAGTTAAACATATGATGAAGTACTTATGTATTGAGATTGTATTGAAAACCTTAGTTAAAAGGATATTTAGTGATTAACCTCATTTCAAGGATTTCCATCATGTTTATTTTGGAAATTATATTAGTGTGGTTTTACAAAAGGATATCATGTACATCAGGTGATAACCAATAAAGTCCAGCAAGGTCGTGGGCCTTGAACCCATGACCAAAGGATGATAAGGGTTTCACGCCTACCACTGGCCTACACGATGTCCTAGTTAATGTATAATTTTTTTGATGAATAAATATTAATGATGAACCAGTAGAGTTAATTTTTATGTTTAGAGATGAATGTATTAACCATACTGATTTTTAGGAATTGTTAGAGACAAATAGTTATGATTTTCATTCTTTTATGGGTCTTAAGATAAACTAAAAGTGTATTTTAGTACTTCAGGCATCAAAATTAATTTTTGGACATCCATTTCTTGAAGCAATGGATGAATTAAAAATAGATAAAAGCAAAAATAAATAATGTAATTTTGTTTATAAAAATATATCAAGTAAGTATATTTCCTTATATTCTTGCTCAATAAAAGAATTACTCAACATTAAGATAATGATAAAAAAATGTGTTGTCGTAATACCTTAATTTTTCTTGAACCGATGTCCTTTAAAATCATTAGATATTTATGACTTTGAGGCCCTCAAATTTTCATTGATCATTCAATTATTTGTGATTGATGACCTCAATCACTCCATATAAATATTTATACTTTTCATCCATGTCCAATCTTTACTCCCAACTTATGTTATCCTATGTGGAAACCTAGTTATATGTTACTTTGGGTAACCGTTATGGTTTCAACTTTCCCCTTTTAAGGGAAGTTTTAGTATACATTTTTATAATATGGGTTTCTATGAATGAAACTTTCAAGTATTAAACCTTTGATAACCCATATGAATTTCAAGGGTGAAATTCATTTTAAGGGGGGTAGAATGTAACACCCCGATATTTTGTGATTTTTTTCGAATTAATTTAACCTTTTTGATATTTTTCATTTCACAAAACACTGAAAATAGTTTATTTTATATTATAGCACTATGCTTGGCTTGAGTTATATGCAACACTAAGTTATTTGTGCACTACACACAAAATAAATTTTAGATTGATCTACATGGAACACGAAGGTCAACTTGCATCACACGCAATAATGACTTTTCTTGATGGCTTGCGTAACATGCAAGACCGAGTTTTACCGAACAATAATATATTATTAAAATTTTATTATTTAATATAATAAGATATAACCTAGCTATTAAATTAGCAGTTATGAATAGTATTAACTACCCCATCCAAAATCCATTTTTTTTTTGTATTTTCAAATGACACTTTAAAGGCTAAGTGTGAACCATAACAATTGGACCAAATAAAAACCATTATAAAGAAATACATTCCAAATGAAGACTACAAGAAACACCCCTCCCTAGAGACTAAATCGTTATGTCAAGCCTCCACCATCGCATGACTGCTCGACTAGCTATCTCATGTAGTGTTGCACAGACCTAGTACCGATGGAAAAATCCACACCCTCTCATTCATCCAAATATGAATGGTCAAGATCTAGTGAACGCTTTCTGCTCTGAAACCTCATCTGAAGCTATTCCTTGTAGAATGTCTAGAATTTTTCACATGTTAGAATCAAGATATCACCAAAGACCAATAAAGTAGACACAATCCATGAATATTTGTGCACGATCAAGCTTAAATATTAAAATTCAAAGTTAAAAGGACCGCCAATCCGAGAGCCAACAAAGATGGAGCTGCAACAAGATCCCGACGATCACTCGCTCTCACATCCCAAATCCCCATGGAGACCACCAATCAGATCCGCCTTAGAGTGAGTGGTGGAATCCTAAGGCAAGAACAGAGGATGCGTGACCAAAGCCCTTGATGTAGCTCATCTCCACGGCCCCCAAAAATCACAAACATATCTGGACAAAATCAAAACAATGCTTCCCTGCAGACACGAACGAAGCAGCCTGCACGAGACCTCCACCAAAACAAACAAATCAACCATTGAAGTGACTTAAAGCATATAAAAACACCAAATATAACCCCTCACTAGCTGAAACCATCCTTAAATTGACGATACACAAAAAACCCAAACCGTAGAAGGAACTGCAATGCTTGCACTGAAAAAAAACACATATGAAGTAATAAACTCGGATCTTGAACAAGAAGTATGGGAAACACCACATCCCATTCCACCACAAGAGAAGATGAAGCCAAAGGAGCCACCTCCCATGCTGTCGTGATGAAGCCGAAAGCCTTCAGGGATCTAAAATTATTGTCGCCTTCAGCCATTCTGCCCGCTTCGCCTGGTTGCGCCTTTAAACCACCTTACCTCACCGCCTTAAGACCTCCCAACCCCATCTCAGCCTCGCTGGACCTTCACTCCACCATTGTAAATGCATCCCGATCCAGAAAAGGAGTCCCAATCAGGGCACTCAAGTAGGAAAACTCCCGACTGAGAAGGAAGCAGCGTGGAGAAACCCTAGGAGCGCAATAGAGCACCTCGAATGAGATGTATCGTTTCACGAATATGTAATATAACTACGAATAATATTAACTAATTTATGAAAATATATGGCTTACACAAATATAATATGAATTCATAGGTTACCAATTAATTAGAAATGAATATGAAAACCGATTAAATATATATGGAAATATTATTATTTCTTTTACCTTAATAAATTAAAGTAATTAAAATTAGTGAGTGATATAAATGTAATATATAAGTTATATATTCAATAAAATATTTTTGGTATTCATACATTATATTTTATAGACATAAGTTAAGAACAAACCCAATTTTATGCTTAAAAACTATATTTTTATTAAGCCATTTTTACCGCATTTTAATGGTAAACCCATTTTAAATCCAATTTTTAGAACTTTTATTGATTTAATATGTAAAAATAAACTTAATATTTTAAATATAAACATAATAATTATGTTAGGGTAAATTTTTTGTATTTTTTTTGTGAAGTTTCATTTTTTAATGAAAAGTGAAAAATATTGAATTCTAGTTCAAAACTGCTTTTTCATCTAATTCATTTATAAGGATAAATTATATTTTAAATTGGTTTAAAAGTTTAATTAGATAATATTTTTATAAATTAACCCAATTTATATCATGATAATATATCTCACTTTGAAATTTAATATAAAAACATAACAAACTTTTGAATGTTTTTACTTTAAAAACCCGCATTGTCAACCCGAATGTGGAATTAAATTTAAATTAATTTATGACATTTTTGAGATTGGAATTTGGAAAAATGGATTCCATATTTTTAATAATAATAATTTATAATATCTTATAAGTTCAAATTATTTTTTGACAAAAAATATTAGTGAAATTAATTAAAATTAATTACATCGAATAATGTAAAATTAAGCTTAACTAAGGACTAAACCTTAAACTTAAGGGAATAAATGACCTAAAAACTAGTCCAAAATACATTGTATAGCCATATTTATACCCTTTAATCAATTTTATATAAAATTTTCCATTATTGGATCCAATTTACTTGGAAAAAACATGGGTGGAATTCCCTTTCCCAAAATTTACAAAGGTGCCACTCCTCTTCCACTATAAAAAGGTCTCCTCTTCTCCCACTTCTTCACACCTCTAAAGCCACATTTTATTGAAAAATATCTAACAAAATATATCCTAAAAATAAATACCCTAATTATAGAATACTACCCTTGGATATAAAGTAATACAAATAATCCCTTTGGTGCAAACCAAAAGGAGTTACCTGAATAAGAGGTAACATTCTTCCTCAAGTTATTTTATTTTATTTCAATTATCCACCCCTCAAATCTTATTATTACATGATTGTATAAAAAAATATAATAAATATAATAGTATATTTTTATGATAATTATTCAAACTACACTTACACACACTTCCATCTAATGAGTAACGAACATATTGTTTACATGTACGACGAACTACTGCCTCACGAAACAATGATCATTCATTTTTCCTTTACCACCTCTCATGGTGGACATTATGATGAAAATTATATTTAAATATGATATATATGATATTTATAATGTCTTTATTCTTCTATAATTTTTATTTAAAATATAACTTTATGCTTTCCATCTTATGTAAATATGATGATTTCGTTTGAGGAAGTGTTGACTACCGCCCCCTAAAAGCGATGTGATTCGTTCATACACTACATGGAATGTATTAAGGACGTGTTTAGTGAAATTATATGATATATATGAAATAATAATTCTATTTTAATGATAGTATATACATATATACATATATTTCATTTTCTTTCTTTCTTTCAATATGACAATAAAATGGAAACGACGTTCATGTGTACGTATAACCTACCTTCTCCATGAACAATGCATTCTATTTTATAATTATATATTATATGGATTATTATACTACACATACACTGAATATAATTGATATTTATATCATGGATTACATTCTTAAAATCATGATATAAGTATAATCGCCAAAGATATAACAAATTAAGACAAATGTGACGAACAAAACAGATATTACCCGAAGTGTAACCTTAACATGAAATTTTTAACAAGAGGGTAATATAAAATCATAATAAAACCATATATGGTATTAGATATATGAATATGGTTCTATAAAATATTTATAATAAACTTAAATTTATTATATATTAGGTTTGAATGAGTACAACGAGAGTCACTACACCAAAATCAGTGTTTAGCGGCGGTTTATTAAACCGCCGTGATTTTTTTAAATAATTTAGCAGTGGTTTGTTAAAAATTGCCGCTAAAACTTTCATTTTTTTTCAAAAACCTGACACTTCTCCCCTGAACACCCACTCCCCTAACCCCCGTGCCCCCCCGACCCCCCGACCCCCTATAGCCCTACCCTCACCGCGCCTCACCGTCGCGCCTCGCTGTCGGTCCTGAGCCTCACCACCCCTCGCTGCACCTCGCCACAGGTCTCGAGCCTCGCCACCCCTCACCGCTTCTCGACGCCGATCCTGAGCCTTTTCGCCCCTTTGTTGTGTCTTCTAAACTCTTGGATCATAAAAAAACATGTACCCATTAATCAAGGTAACTTCTTTTACCCGTTTTCTCTATTATTTTGATTATGTATTTTGTGTTATACCAATTGATGTGTTATCATGAGATTTTTAATTATTATTGAAGATTGTGTTATCATTACCTAAATAATTTATTAATTTTCTCATTCTATAATTATGTAATTATTATTAATCATAAGAAATTATTTTATCTATTTCTTTCTACATAACATAAAATATTTCCATGTAGGTTTTTAATTTAGTGATAAGCTACTAATGACATGGATACATGCTTGAAATAATTGATTTTTTTAAAGTTGTTATGTTATATTAAACTAGAAGTAATTTACTCATGTTTATTATTACATGCTTGGGCATATTAAAGAAATGTCTACATGGTTATTTTATATAAATATGGGAGTTGATTTGTTATGCTATGTTGTTACTTGGATAAAGTATAAAACATTTTTTTATGTTGGTTTTAGGTTAGGAAAGGAAGTTAAGATGTTTCATTTATGGTATGACATCATTAATAAATTATTTAAGCATGAATTGGGTTTTTAATAAAAATAATGACAATATTTATATTAGTTTCATTTACTTTGAAAAATTGTTGAGTATAAAATTGGGTTTGGAACAAAAATTCAATTTTATAAACACTAGTTGTATTTATTTTGGAAATTTATTATGTATGATTTTCTTGAACCCAAACATTAAATTTAATAAAAACTTTTTTTACTCTATTTATAAAAGTGTTCAGGTATGAGTTAGTTCATGAACGACACTTTAATTATATAAGATATTTTATGTTGAAAACACATCCTTTTTGGTTTTTTTATTATTTTTTATAATCCAATCACATTTATCAATTTTTTCCCATACTTGATTCATTTGGTATGTCTTAAGATGTAAACATATTTTGTATAAATGGAACACTTATTATATTGAAAGGGTTAAATGTGTAAAAACCTTTTTCCATTGGATACTACCTATTTTTCTAAATAGTTTTTCCCAAAATTATGTTTTAAAACATTGAAAACTTATTTGGATGAAGAACATATATTTTTTATTTTAGAATGTATTTTTTGTAACTTAATCCAAGACATGTTCTTTGATTGGCATGTTACTAGTATATATTAGTTGTTTCTTATTCCACGTTTTATACTTTATTTGGGTCACTACTAGTATGCATCAATTATATCATATTCCATCTCTTATGGTTTATTTGGATAGATACTGGCATGATTTGATGAATTTCAAATTAAAATAGGTATTTATATTATCTTATTGTATTTGTTATTTAGATATATGATATTGGATTATTTCATACTGATATTATAAATGCTTTCCCTGATAAAAATATTTTTATAAAAGATAGGATTTTTCATGTAGTGTAGAACAATGTTCTTATTTAATAAATGTTTTCCATGACCAAAACATATGTATTTAGTTTTTTAATTATTTTTTTATCCTAATATTTATTCAAAATATTCATTTTTTCATGTTTTTTTATTATAATCTATAATTTATATTTTTAAAAAATATTTTTTATCAAAATAGAGAGAATCTGGATGTATGATACTGATTAGATATCAATTGAGTTTCAAATTAAGTATTTTTTTAATTTTGTATTTAATAATGCTTCAAATGGATGACTTATACACTTCCCTTGTTATAGTTTCATTGGAATACCTTGGTTAATTCTTAATAAAGTGAGTTACCATATAAAAAAAGTTATTTTCTAGATAAAGAATTGTGTTTGGTATTAAAATTAAGAGAAATAAGTCTCAATATATTCATGATTAAAATGAAAGGAGTGGAATGAAGAATTCGATATTTGACTGGTTTCCATTTATCCACCCTCACAAGAAAGAAAATGTAACATATAAAGAAGATAATGGGATGATTATAAATGATATAAGTGATGAAAATAACGATGTTGAGAGAGTAAAAAAATGATGTATGATGCAAGGAATCCTGTATATCAAGCATGTGGTAAAATAAATTAGTTGGAAATTTTAATGTGACTGTATCATAGGAAAAACATGTATGTAATTTCTAGTATTGGAATCAATTATATTCTTACCTTTATGCAAGTGATTCTTACCTTTACACAAGTGTTTCTTACCTTTACACAAGTGTTGCTTACCTCTATGCAAGTGCTAAGCTACCCTTAAGTGGCATGAAAAAAATGCAAGTTACCCTTGTTTAGTGAACTAGATACCTTTAAATAGTGTATGGAATTTATGTTTTTCCTTTATGCGTGCTTTAGAAAATGCTTATTACCCTTATGTAACTTCTGAGTGCCTTTATATAGCTTTTCTAGTTACCTTTACATGACCAGTTTAAGTAAAATCTTACCATTACACAACTTTACTAGTTACCCTTATGCAATGCTTATAATTTGTTCTTACTCTTACATAGCATTATAATTTACCTATATACAACATGTGTAAAATGAATCTTATCTTTGTGCGAGCTGTATATTTTAAAGGTTACCTTTACACAAATTATAAAAATTATGAGGTACCCTTATGCAGCTTGTGCAAAAAATATTTTACCCTTATGTGGGCTATATAGGTATAAGATTTACCTATTATATTTAAGTAGTAGCGTATATCATCTATTTGAATGGTAGAAAGCCTCTGTCACTGGAAAAAAATACAAGGACTGAAATACATTGCATGTTTTTTAATTTGAGCATGATACTTTTAAAAATTAATATGTTTCCATTTTAATTTATAACTTTTGGGTTTTAAATGTACGATGAAGAATTAGGACACACCCATGTGTAAAATATTTAATGGATTTCTAAAGAATGTTATCCATTTGTGTTTTGTCCATAAATATAAGCTAAGGAAAGAAGTGGATAAAGAATAAGAAAGAAATTTAAAACTTCATGGATTCATTATATTGATTTGTTGAGGCATTTCTAGTTTCCCTGTATTTCCTTGTTCTATATCAATTAAAGAAGGGTATAAGTTTACTACTCTACACCAATTTCTTCATTGACATATTCTAATAGTCCAAATAGTTTTATTATTTTTTAGAAGTGTCTATAATTCTCATTTCACAGATGGTTATACGTACATTTAAAAGGAAGAGTATGGTTATTTAAAATATTCATATTTTTTTCAATTAGTATATATGAATCTATTTTCCTATTTAGTAATAGTTATGTGTTTTAATTTTTTCATAATGTGTAGGCACATTGCAATATATATGGATAAAAGCTGGATCACATTACCGAGGAACACACCTCAGTATGCTAAGGGTTTGGAGGAGTTTTTAGATTTTATAATTTCCGATCAATATATTGATGGGAGAATAAGATGTTCATGTCTGAAATGAAAATTTAGAATATGGTTGATGAGAGATGAAGTTTATGAACACTTGATATTGAAGCAATTCCCCGCTCATTATTTGTGTTGGATTTGGTATGGATAATTGAACGTTATAAAAAGGTCAAGCATTGATATAAATCTACAGAATGAGCTCCCAACTTTGTCAAAAATAGAAAATGAAATGAAAAACCTTACAAATGATGCATTCGACATTACAAGACACCAACATCAACATCAAAACATATCAGAACAACCAGTTGAGGGTGCTAGAAATAAAAACACGAAAAGTAATGTTTTTAAGACTATAGGACAATCAAATCAAGATTAAAACATATCATTGGATCCTCCTCTTGATTCTGTAGAGAATAATGTAAGAGAAAACTTCACTAAGCTGACAGATGCATTTCATGGTTTAGTTGACAATGGAAATCAAGAGTTTTATAGTGGATGTTTAAAATATTCAAAACTTTATTCTTTTCTGAAGTTGTACCATATCAAATGCCTATGTGGAATTACAAATAAGGCGATGTCCATGATATTGGAATTATTGCATGATGCATTTCCTGAAGCAAAGATTCAAAAGTCTTTTTATGATATAAAAAAGTTGTTAACAAGCTTGGTATTAATTATACAAAAATTTATGCGTGTTCCAATGATTGTGTGCTTTATTGGGGAGAGGATTCAAGCAAACATGATTACAAGAAATGTTCTTCCTCTAGATGGCAGTCTATGGGTGATGTTGGAAGCTTGAATCAACATACTACTATAAATAAGAAAAAAATGAACACACCTACAAAGGTTTTGCATTACTTCCCTTTAAAGCCTCAATTGCAAAGATTATTAATGTCATAAAAAATTACCGAACGCATGAAGTGACATTCTGTAGATAATAAAAATGATGAGTTAATGCGACATCCAAAAGATTCACAATCATGGAATACATTTGATTCATTGCATCCATATTTACCATCTGATCCTAGTAATGTTTGATTGGGATTGGCTACTGATGGATTCAACCCATTTGGGACTTTGAGTACCTATTATAGCATTTGACCAGTTGTTTTTATCCCTTACAATCTGCCTCCAGGGATGTGTATGCAACAAACATATTTTATCATTTCGATGATTATTCCTGGAAAATAAATGTCTGGAAATGATATTTATGTATACTTGCAACCTTTAATTGGAGAATTACAGGAGTTATGGAGCAACAATGTTGAGACATATGATGCATCTTCTAGAACAATGTTCAAAATGAAAGCTGCTCTAATATGGACCATTAATGACTTACTTGGACTTGAAAATTTATCTGGTTGGAACACATACACGGGTTTGAATTTTCCCATTTGTAACTTTGATTTTAAGCCTGAGCAGCTACCTCACAGTATAAAATGGTGCTTCTTGTGTCATCAAATATTTCTCGATGCATCTCACAGATTTCAGCTGAACAAGTCAAAATTCAATGGTTTCATTAATCATAGACCACCTCCAAAGTTGTTAACATGTTCTGAAATATTGACACAACTTGGAAATGTTGAAACAAAATTGGGGAAGGTGCATCATTTGAATGATAGTAGGAAATGAGTTTGAAGTGCATCATCAAGTGAAATTAGAACGCAACAATTAAAGAAAAAAAGCACATTATTTAAACTTTTGTATTGGGAATTTAATTTGTTACGGCATAATATTGATGTGATACATATTGAGAAGAATGTTTGTGACAATTTGATATTCACATTACTTAATGATTATGGAAAGTTGAAGGATCATTTTAATGCTTGGAAAAACTTATAAGCAATGAACATAAAGTGTGATCTCTAGACAGATGAGAATGAAAAGTATGCTTCGGTAATTTTTGCATTGAAAAATAAGGATAAAGATACATTAATTCAAATTTTAAAACATGTGAAGGTATATGATGGGTATTCAAGTAACATCTCAAGGTGTGTTGACTTAAAGAATCATAGGTTACATGGATTGAAAATCCACGATTCACATATTTTGTTACAACTGTTACTTCTACTAGCATTGCATACATTATTACCTGAAAAGGCTACTACTATTGTACTACAATTATACATATTTTTTAGAAAAATATGTGGAAAAACTCTATATCCATTTCAGTTTGAAAATATTCAGGAGATATTTGTATTGACACTTTATGCAATGGAGATGATCTTTCCTCTGTCGTTTTTTACTATCATGATACATTTAACTGTGCATTTGGTTAAGGAAGCTAAATTAGGAGGCCTCGTACATTATTAATGGATGTATCTAATTGAGAGGTACTTTATTTATATGTTTTTAATTTTACTAAACAATTCTCGACACTTCATTAAATACATAATTATGTTTTTTTATTTTATTTCACAGATATCTTGGGCATTTAAAATCATACATGAAAAATAAATCTCAACCTGAAGGCTCTATTTCTGAAGGATATTTGGTAAAGTAGTGTCTTACATTTTGTTCTAGATACTTAGATGATATTGAGACAAGATTCAATGACGTTGGATGTGTTGATGACACATCAAATCAATCTGAAATACATAGAGAATCAAAAATCTTGCCTGCTATTAGTCGATCAGTTGGGAGGAGCTCAAATATTATACTAATAAAAATTGAATTATTATAGGCACATAGATATGTGATACTGAATAGTGAAATTATAGATCCATTTGTTGAAGAGTTGAGGACACGAACAAAGAGACAAATGAGAGGACGAACACAAAATGATAAAGATATAACAAAATCTGTCAATAAAGAGATTGTAGAATGGTTTGCACGATGTGTAAGTTCATAAATATTACAATCAATAAAAATATTAGGTTGATATATATATATTTTATAAATCTAATAATGTATATTTTTTTTAGATCATGAATACTGATACTCGAGTAGAGTTGTTAGAAGATTTGAAGTTTCTTGCTCGAGGTTCTCTAAAACAAGCTAGAAATTTCGATGCTTGTAACATGAATGACTTTAGATTCTATACAGATAATCGAGAAGAGGGTTTAAAAACACAGAATAGTGGCATAATTACATTTGATAAAGTGGAATACTATGGAAAATTTACTGATATTATCAAATTAAAATACCACAGACATTTTTTAGTTGTTTTATTCAAATGAAATTGGGTGGATATTATCAGGGGTGTTAAAAGAGATTCCTTATAATTTACTTCTGTGAACTTATCTTGCTTGATGGATGTTTATAACCATGAACTATATGATTCATATATCTTATCATCACAAAAAAATGGTATATTATGTGAAATATGTCATGGATTAAGGGTGGAGTGTAGTTGCTCATGTAAAACAAAGAGACTTGTATGATATGGGTGATAAAGTGGAAGATTTTACCTCTAACATTGAATCCTATCAACAACAAGAAGAAGAATTATTTTTCCACCATGATATTGAAAATATTAGTCTTGCAAGAGTGGATGAAGTAGATGAAGTAATTATGGAGTAGGAAATTGAAATGATTGAAGGAGAAAATGATTGTATGTGCAATTATCCATTCATTTATCAACCACTTATGTCATTTGTGCAGTCAATAATTATCATTGTTATGTATATTTTGTTTGTTAGTACTGTACATCTACTATCATTTCTATTTTTTTGTCTGCATGAATTTTTCTAAATATATGTTTTGAACTTAATTTTATTTGATTAAATTATATGAATGCTGAGGAAGCGTTATACTCACACTGTGGGGTCAAAGAGTTTTTTTAGAAGCTGATCGACTCTGGTAATATTTTCATTAGTTTAAATATTTATTATACAATGTTATCTGTTTAATATATTAAATTATTGATTTATCTTTGTTTAATGTAGTCATCAAGTTTAGGCCACTAATCATCCCAAAACAAAAGTGTGGTTGAATGTTCATAAAAAATCTGATGGGAGTTTTGTTAATAAGATTACCAAAGAAGTTGGGGTATGAATTCATTTTTCATTATAATAACTTATTATCAGTTGTCACTATTTTAGTATGTATTACTTCTAATATGACTAATATTTTATTTATAGGTAAAAATTAAAGAACCATGGGATGTCAATCCCACACAATCCTACTCAGTCTCCCAGGATGACCCAATTGGTAAAGTCTTTGTGAAGGAGCATCATAGTCGAGTGCATGGGATGGGTTTAGGACCATTACCATCTGAGGTATTTAGTAGAAAAATAAGGATTGAAAGTGATGACTGGTGGTGAGGAGGTAAATCACACAACTTCAAAATCATTTAGTTCACAAACTTTTATTGATTTTAAGTTTAAATATAAATATACAACATTGTTTAATTTTCAATATAATTGTCTTACAGGTTCTAGTAGCGGGAATTATATATGGATATAGAGAGGGTAATGAGTAGAGTTTTTCATTGGGAAATGATTAGTTGAGAGTGTTTCTTCATGTATCAGTACATCCAATGTAGGTATTTTTTTTTATCTTTTTCTTATATTTTAGATGGTATTATGACAACGAGTTCCTTATGTATGTGTTGTATAACCATATGCCTATATGATGTGTTTCAACTAGCTATGGAGATTGAAGTTTCTATATGATCATATATGATGTTTAGTTTCTTTTATCTCTTTTACATGTAGGTTAATTCTTTTGATGTGTTGTGTTTTGTTTGATTCTTTTAATGTATTGAGAAATGTATTATTTTTTCAATGTGTTGTTTTCCTTGGTCAACGTGTCAATTATTTATGTTTTGGTGTGAATCAATGTACATTGATTCTTTAGTTTTAATATGTTGTTTTCCTTGTACGTTGATGATATATTTGATGATCTGGTAAAATTTTCAGTGTCACTATTTTGTTGTTCTGGCTACAGGTTCTGGGAATGCAGAACCTACAACTTGTTTTTTTAATTCATGATATAGAGGTGGTTTAAACTGCTTCTAGAGATAGATTTTTTTTTCGCGGCAGCTTAAACTGCCACTATATTATGATATTTTTTTGGGGAAATGGTTAAAACCACCGCTAAATATGACATAATTTTACTTAGCGGTGGTTTTATCCATATTAGTGGATTTTTTTTTCCAGTAAAAACCAACGCTGGATCTCAGTTATTTTTTAAGAGAAAACCACAACTAAAACAAATAAAACTTCCATGAAATACGTCTTCTACAACACTTTCCAAAAACCATCGCTAAATTGAAGAAACTACCACGTGTTGATTACCGACACCAATTTTAGCAACGATTTTTTGAAACCATTGTAGAACCATATAGTGTTGATTTAAACCGCCTCTAGATAAAAAAACCTCTGCTATACGATCGGTTTATTGCAGTGATTCAAGACATAAGGTAAAGGAATTTCATATCACTTTTTATTTCCATGAGATAAATGCCTTATTGACCACTCACTTATTTTGTGTGGTTTATATAATAACCATGAATGTATTATATGAATCTTATATTTAAATTTATTGGTATTTACATATCCATTTTATGATCTTTATTTCATGGGGTTTAAGTTTTAAAATTAACCAAAATGATAAAGTAATTTTGTCTCAATTTTCCTTCTTTGAGAAACATGCCATGTTATGCACCTATATTTTTATATGAGGTGTATATACTGCCTTTGGAATGTTATATCATGAATCTAATTATTTTCATGGTATTTTAAGTTTCATTTAATTTCATTTTATTAAATGGGGAGTATGGTTCAAAGTTACAAAGTGTTAAGAGATTATTGAAACAATCTCACAACTTTTCAAGATTGTATATGATTATGCTTCCTTTGAAGAAATATTATGATCCATATCTCAAGAAACCTCATGAATTTTCTTCTCCTTTTGTTATTCATGATATATAAATATATTGGTACCATATTTTTATGCTTTGGTACATAATATAGTTAAGAAATTGTTTTTAAGAAAGCCCGACTTTACCCTCTCTTTGGTCGAAAATATGCGTTCTTTCAAAACATGTTTTCTAAAAAAAATTCAAGATTTATTTGTATTTTTTTAAGAATTTTCAAAGAAAAAGTTTTCAAAATTTCTTAAAGTTTCTTTTATAAGTTTTCAAGTAAAATGGTTTTCAAAATGTTTTCAAGATTTCTTTATAAGTTTTCAAAGAAATGGTTTCCAAAATGTGTTCAAGCTTTCTTTCTATGTTTTCAATGTATTTTCAAAGAAATAGTTTTCAAAAGGTTTTATGTTTTAAAAATACGTTTTCAAATAAGAAAGGATATTTTAATCAAGAAATGTTTTTAAAAGATATCTCAAAATTGTTTTCTATCTAAGACAATATCCATTTATGTTACCCATGCCTTTTTTTGAAATGACCCAAAGGTTCCATTTATATTCTTTATCTAAATGATTTTTGTTTTAATGGATTGACGTTTATGAAAATCCATTTCTCTTTAATGGGTTATATGTTTATGAAACCCGTTCCTATTCCATGGGTTATATTCTTATAAAATCCATTTATCCTCAATGATTTATAACATGATAAATGTTTATGAAACCCACTTCCTTTCACAGGTTATTATATGATGAAATGATTATGAAACCTATATATTTTCCATAGGTTGTGATATGATTAAATGTTTATGATACCCATTTTATTTCATGGGTTATGATATGATCTCTTTTCACAAGTCATTATATGATGAATGTTTTGTTATCTTATGACACTTGTGTGTATGATTTCATTATGATATGGGTGAGACTTATATCTCCCTCTAATGAATTGGGTAATGATAAGTTGTATATTAGCTCAAAGGGTACACGGGTTGTAGACCAAGCCCAAAAACAAGAAGGTGCATGGGTTTTAGCCCAAGCCTGAAAGTAAGAGGGCACACATGTTGTTTCCCAAGCCCAAAAACAATATGGTACAAGAATTGTATCCCAATCCTGAAAGTAAGAGGGTACATGGGTTGTAGCCCAGGAAAAAAAAACAAGCAGCTATACTGGTCATAGCCCAATCCTAACATGTTGTGAAGGTCTTGGTAGGTATCCTTGATATATTATTTTTTATGTTTATGTGTATTCCACAAATCCCATGTTTTATTCCTATATTATGCTTTCATGGTTCATGTTATTTATTTCCTTATAATTCATGTCTCATGAACTATTAAGATTTATGCCATGATTCATGTTTATGATCTTTGATAAGCAGAGTATGATCTTATAATGTTTTTATCACATTCTAATAACCCTATGCTCATGTATATGCTTACATGTCTCCCTTTTTTACCCTTATTTAGCATTCGAGATCACCCCTTTTTATATTTCTTTCCCTAGGGTATGAAGATATGTATTAAGTATGATGTGTCTAAGAAGGGTGCTAGTCATGAAAAACCTAGTGGGAGATAATATATCTCACTTATATATATATATATATATATCAGATTTTATGTTTCCATGTTTCCAAAGTCACTAAACTAATATGGTCTTTGGAAATCTATTTGTATAATATTTTTTAGTATTCCGCAAAAGTGATGTGATGTTAATGTATGAAAAGCGAGGGTCGCTATACATAGCCTATTGAAGAATTTTCTAGAGATTCAAGGTAAACCTCAGATATTGATATGATAAATAGAATGTGGTATTCCATGACACCTTACAACTTCCTTAATAGAAATTCTAGAAAATTTCTCAAGATAGATATATTTTATGATATAAATGAAGTGTTTTGACTTTATAAGGTGATTGAATACAACCCAAATAACATTATGGAATTTAGATGTTTTGTGGAGTACAACAACAAAATACATGGTGATTTTTTCTCATTTCCATTCCAATATGAGTAATGGTTATAAAATCCCCTTACACTTATATATCTCATCCTTAACTTACTAACATACCAAGAACTGAGATACATACTATATAATATCTCTCTTCATGTTGTTCCACCAGAAATAATATTTCAAATCTCTATACATATTTGTACTTCCAAGACGAATAGATAACGATGAACTGTAAGCCTCATCCAATATATCCTTCTTCAAATATTATGTGGATGAAACACATACATGATTCCTAAACCTCATCATTCCATCACAATCAAGGTTGAACTTAGTAACATTTTTGACCTTATTATGCAATTTCACATCTTCCTTCTACACCTATTTAATCTTTAAATATATAGATGGTTGAACACTCATTTGAGAAAGATAATATTTCTCCCCTTCCTTCAAAAATTCAAGTTCTATCCTTTGAAAATCCAGAAATATTATATCTTTTATGGTCCTCATTATAGATAATCTAGTGAAATCCTTCCATATTATAGCATCTTCCACCTTGTTTGCTTTCCCAGGGTGGTAATTTATTCAACATTCATAATATTTAATCAACTAAAACTATATTCTCTAGAACATATTCAAAAAATAATGCCTACATATATTTAATGAAAAAATTACTATATCTAACTCTAAATCATGAGTTGGGTAACTTTACTCATGAACCTTCAATCAATATAAGGCATATGCTATCACCATACCGTTCTTCACGAGAACACATCCCAATACCTTATTTGATGCATCGCTATAGATTACAAACCCTTCTCCACTATAGGGTAAAATAAGCACAGGTGTGTTTATTCTCTTTAGTTCCTTGAAATTTTCTTTATATTCATCTGTCCAAATGAACATAACTTCCTTTAAAGTTAACTTGCTTCATGGATTAGATAGTAATGAGAAATTCTCTAAAAAGATCTAATAATATCAAGCCAAACCAAGAAAACTAAAGATCTCAATCACAGTGGTGGGTCTTTACCAATATTCAATAACTTCCATCTTTGATGGATCCACCGATATACCCTCACTTGAGATTATATAACCCAAGAATGAAACTTTCTGAATCCAAAAGTCACACTTGGTAAATTTTTCATACAATTTCTCCTTCCTCAGGTTCTTATACACAATCCTCATATGATCTTCATGATATTTCTTTCTCTTTGAATATATACTAATTTAATCTATAAAGAATATCAAAAATTGATCAAGATAGTCTCTAAATACTCTATTCAGTAAATCCATAAAGCTAATGGGGAAATTAGTAAGACCAAATGAAATTAATATAAATTCATAGTGTTTATAAATTTTATGGAATATAGTTTTGGGTATATCTACTTCTTGAACTTCAATTTATAACATTTATAATGAAGTTAAATCTTAGAAAAGTATTGAGATTCATGAAATTGATCAAACAAGTCATCAATATAGGGTAAAAGATACTTGTTCTTGATAGTGATATTGTTAATTTATCAACAATTAATAAAGATTTTCATTGATCCATATTTATTCTTAACAAAAAGAATAGGTGCAACCTAAGGTGATTCACTTGTCCGAATGAATCTCTTTTCAATATTCTCTTGGAGTTTCTTGTTTAATTCTTGAAACTTAACCAAGTTTATTTTATATAGATTCTTTGAAATAGGTTTAGAATCTGGCATGAGTTCTATTGATAACTCAACTTCATAATTCAATGAAGACCAAAAAATTATTTCCTAAAAACGTCAACAAAATCTTGTATAATAGGTATATATTCAATATTGAGTTTCTCCCCAACCATATGAGATAAACACCCCTTTTGAATAGAAATCCTGACCCATACAATGGATGAAAATTCCATCGGAAGTTCATAGTTATCATCTCACTGATATAAGATCATAGGTTGGTTTGGAATATCAAATGTGACTTCCCTTACTTGGTAATTGATGTTAGATTCATGTAAATAAAATCAACCCATACCCAAAATAACATCAAATTTAACTAGAGGAAGAACAATGATATTTATAGGAAGCACATTCCCAAAAACTTTAACCGGAGAAGAATCATAGACTTAAGATGTGATCATCATACCACTAAGGGTTTTTATTACTAACTCAACATCTAATCTTTGAGGAAGTACTGTGATACCTGAAGTTCCAAGGATCGAATGACAACTGAGAAGGGGGGTTGAATCAGTTGTTTTAATTTTATAAGTTTCAAGACTTTAAGAAACTTAACTCTTGTAACCTGTTAAGATTTATTTCCTTATCAACCTTTAGCAAGATAATCAAGCATGAAATAAAGGAAAATCAAGAAAGGAACACAAGATTTAAAAGGTTCGGTCTCAATAAGAGAACCTACGTCCTTGCCATAGCCACTCCCGTGGGTCTATGGAAATCCACTATAATGAAGAAGTGAATACAACTTGTGTCAACTCCTATTGGAAACCTTCTATCTCCTGATAGGAAAGATTATACTGACTCCCGTCAGTTTACAATGTTTCCTTAAAGAACAAATGAGCCAAACACAAGAATAAGAACTTTGATAAGCTGCTCCACAAATGATCACTCTGAATCTTCAATCCGATTTCTTGAATCCGATTTTCTGAAACCGATATTCTCAGCAAGATAATGATAGTTCTGCACAAATGCTCACTCCGAATTATAAATTCGGTTTCCTTTAATCTGATATTCTGAAATCGGTCTTCTTAGCAAGATAATGATGATTCCGTCCAAATGCTCACTCTGAATATTCAATCCAAATTCTCTTCTTCTTAAACACTCAAGGAAACTTCTTCGAGATAGTAGGAACTTTTCACTTAAAATTCTCTAGTGCTCTGCCTTTTCCGCGTGTGTAAAAAATTACAAATGAGCAAATGATATGAGCACATATTTATAGGCAACTCAGAAAACAAATGCGGGAATATTGAAAAACTTTCCCGCTTCTTCAAATTTCAAAAAACTCCACAAATCTCTCGCATTTAATCTTCAATCTTTGAATTCTTCAAATCTCCTTAAATTTATCTGAGATTTAAGAAAAGTTGAAATTATGGTTTTCTTGAACTCAGAATTGTCATTTCGAATTTCTCAGCACGTTGCTTAGGATTTCCATTCTGAATTTCTCAGCATGTTGCTCAGGATTGTCATTCCGAACTTTTGGTTCAGGAAGTACACTCTGAATTTCTGGCTCAGGAAGTACACTCTGAATTTCTGGTTCAGGAAGTACACTTCGAATTTCTGGTTCAGGAAGTACAATCTGAATTTATGGCTCAGGAAGTACACTCTTAATTTTTGGTTCAGGAAGTACACTCCGAATTTCTGGTTCAAGAAGTACAATCAAAATTTCTGGTTCAGGAAGTACACTCCGAATTTCTGGCTCAGGAAGTACACTCTGAATTTTTGGCTCAGGAAGTACACTCCAAATTTGTGGTTTAGGAAGTACACTCCAAATTTCTGGTTCAGGAAGTATACTCTGAATTTCTGGTTCAGGAAGTACACTCTGAATTTCTGGTTCAGGAATTACACTCTGAATTTCTGGTTTAGGAAGTACACTCCGAATTTCTGGCTGAGGAAGTACACTCCTAATTTTTGGCTCAGGAAGTACACTCCAAATTTTTAGTTCAGGAAGTACACTCCAAATTTCTGGTTCAGGAAGTACACTCTGAATTTTTGTCTCATAAAGTATACTTTGAATTTGTGGTTCAGGAAGTACACTCCGAATTTCTAGTTCAGGAAGTAAACTCCAAATTTCTGGTTCAAGAAGTAAACTCTGAATTTCTAGTTCAGGAAGTACACTCATAATTTCTGGTTCAGGAAGTACACTCTGAATTTCTAGCTCAGGAAGTACACTCCAATTTTCTAGCTGAGGAAGTATACTCCAAATTTTTGGTTTAGGAAGTACACTCTGAATTTCTGGTTCAGCAAGTAGACTTCAAATTTCTGGCTCATCAAGTAGACTCTGAATTTATAGCTCAGCAAGTAGACTCCAAATTTTTGGCTCACGAAGTAGACTACGAATTTTCTCAGAATTTTTCTTAGTGAAAAACATTAATCCTCTTCACCATTTCTTCAACAGCTTTTATCATGAAGCTTTTCATGATTTGTGATAACTTTAAGATCAGTAAAGCATCGTCTGATTTTGTTAAGAAAGTTTGAGATACTTTCTTAACTTCTAACTTCTTATTCTTCAACATAATCTTCTTTAAGGAAATCTTCAGCAACCAACAACTTCAAATTTCTGTAACTCAAAAAAATTCTTCGAAAAAAAGACTAGTTGTCAAAAAATAAAAAACTTTGTTAAACAAAACACTACAAAGGTTCTTCAATCTCCCCCTTTGGATTTGTTGGAAACCCTTGGTAACAAGTTTTCACCTCTCAAAAATTTTACATCTCAAGTTCTTGAATTTTACCAAAACATAGCCTTTCTCAAAAAGAGTGTCCTGACACCACACTACTAGATAAAGTAATGTTTTTGAAGGATTTCCATCCCTCGGTGGAAAGAAAAATTTGCTGCCATGTTAAGATAAACTTCACCTTACGCAAAATCCCCCTCAACTTTTATCTTTTTCTTTCTCACTTTTCTTTTCTTCTCTCATTTTTCTTTCTCTCTCATTTTTCTTTCTCTCTCCCCCATTATATGATAACCACAACTTTATATTCATAAAAGAAAAATTACTCCCCCTCTTTATCAACATAATCCAAAGCACGGTGGGGGATGCTTCCTTATGAGTTTTAGGAAGTCATGGGAGGAGGCTGAACATGGAGTTGCAACCTCAATTCAACAAACCTCTCCTTTGACATTGCTTTTGTGAAAATATCGGCAATCTGATACTTTATTGAAATATATTCTAGTAAGACTTCTCTAGTAACATCTTTCTCTTTTAAAAATTGATACTTTATATCAATATTCTTTGATCTTGAATGTTGAACAGGATTCTTGGAAAGATAAATGGTACTTCGATTATCACAGAGTATTTTCAAAGGTTTAGAAACTTTCACTTTCAAATATTCCAGCTGAACTTTCATCCACATCATTTGAGTACAAGCCTGAGTAGCTGCAACATATTCAGATTCAGCTGTACTTAAAGTTACTGAACTTTGTTTCTTGCTGTGCCAACTCACACAATATTCCCCTAAGAAAAATGTTCCTCCTAATGTTGATTTTCTATCATTACAATCACCGGCCCAATCAGCATCAGTATAACCATGAAACTTTATCTCATTGTTTCTCTTGTATAACAACCCATGTGAAGTTGTTACTTTAACATATCTCAGAATCCTCTTAACTACCAACATATGTGATTCTTTTGGATTACTTTGATATCAGGAAAAGAGAGTCACAACATAAGAAATATCAGGCCTTGAGACTGTAAGATAAAGAAGACTTCCTATTAACTTTTGAAAGTCTTTCTGATTCACACTGTTCCCTGACTCATCTTTGCTCAACTTTGTGCTCACTGAGATATGGGTTGAAACTTCTTTTGATTCTTCCATCCCAAACTTCTTTAACAGTTCCTTGGCATACTTTTCTTGGGATAATAAAATGTAGTTTTCGTATTGTTGAAATTGTAAGCCAAGGAAGAAAGTTAATTCTCCCAACATTGACATTTCAAAATTTCCTTCATCTCTTCAGCAAACTCTTCACAAAACTTTTCTTCATCTCCAGAAAAAATTATATCATTTACATAAATGATTACAATTAAAGTTCCAAAGTCAACATCTTTAACATACAAGTTGCTATCAACCTTTCCTTTAGAAAATTTCATCTTTCTCAAAGAATTTTCCAGCTTCGAATACCATGCTCGTGGTGCTTGTTTCAACCCATACAAGTCCTTATTCAATTTGCAAACTTTGTTTTCATCCTCATCAAGCAAAAACCCACAAGGTTGTTCAATGTAAAATTCTTCCTCAATCTCACCATTTAAGAAAGATGACTTTACATCCATCTGATAAACCTTGTAATTCCGATGATCAGCCACTGCAAGAAACATTCGAATAGTTTCCAACCTTGCAACATGTGAAAAGGTTTCATCAAAATCCACACCTTACACTTGTGCATACTATTTACACACAAGCCTTGCTTTGTTTCTTGTAAATTCTCCATGCTCATTCAATTTATTTCTGTAAACCCACTTGGTTCCAATAACATTATTATTTACTAGCATTAGAACAAGTTCCCATGTTTCATTCTTCTCAATCTGATCCATTTCTTCATTCATAGCATCCACCCATTCTTTATGTTAAATAGCTTCTGAAACTGATTCTGGTTCAACTTTTGAGATAAGGGAAGTCTGATTTTATAATATTAACTTCCTTCTTGTCTGAACTGGAGCCTTCTGATCCCCAATAATATTTTCAGATTCAATATGTTTTTGTAATGTAGGAAAACTCACATTTTCTTTCCCAGCATCACTTTCTTCCCCATGTGACTTATCTGAGTCACTCTCACTCTGGTGGGGATTCTCTGATTTATCTTCCTCAGTATTCTTAACAAATTTTGTGAAAGAACTTGGATTTTCAATTACCTTCACATCATATGAATCCACCAACTTCTGTAAATGTTTTTTCCAGCATTTGTAACTTCTTCCATTCGGTTAATAACCCATAAATATTCCTTCTTCAATTTTCTCATCAAACTTTCCTAAGTCTGGATTTTTGATTTTGATCAAGCATGGACTTCCAAAAACATTGAAGTAATTAAAAGAAGGTTTTTTGTTATACCACATATCGTAAGGAGTCATGTAGGTTTCTGTTCTCAACATGCATCTATTTTGAACATGTACAACAGTGCTAACAGCTTCTCTCCAAAAGAATTTTGAAAGTTTGTATTCTGATAACATACTTCTTCCCATTTCCACCAAGCTTCTATTTTTCCTTTATGCAACTCCATTTTTTGTGGTGTATAGGG
The DNA here is from genome assembly GCA_963277665.1 of Viscum album. Lineage (NCBI taxonomy): Eukaryota > Viridiplantae > Streptophyta > Magnoliopsida > Santalales > Viscaceae > Viscum > Viscum album. The sequence continues at coordinate 23,809,655 of OY728145.1, read as the reverse complement.
ATCACTATATTGATGTTTGATACCATGCTTCCTTAGGTAAGTTTCAAAAGCATTGCTTATGAATTCGGTACCATTTTATGTTCTCAATTTCTTTATGGAAGCCCCTAATTCTTTCTCGACATCTCTTCTGAAGAATTTAAACATTTCAATAGCCTCTGACTTATGACTCATGAACATGATGTTTGTTATCTAAGTGAAGTCATCAATAAAAGTGATAAAGTATAAATCTACTTTTGTTGATTGATGTCTCATTGGCCCACACCGATCAAAATGAATAAGCTTAAGTGGTTTGTTAGATTTAATCTCAACTCTTTTATGGCCTTTGTTAGTCATCTTTCCTTTCTGGAAAGTAATAAAAACATCTTTATCTCTTCTTTTCAGTTCTGGAAAATTCCAAACAACATCAACTTTAGAAATCTTACTCATGTTCTTCTGCCCAAGGTGGCCAAGTCTTCGATGCCACAACTTATTTTCATCTTCATCACTCAAATAACAAGAGTTATTGGATCCTCCAATTTGAAAAAGATTCCCACTGGTTCTTTCTCTTTTTGTAATCACTTTTCCATTTTTCACACTTTTGATGATACAAGAATCCTTTCTGAAGATAACTTCTTTTACATCATCACAAATTTGACTTACACTAAGTAAGTTATGTTTTATCCCATCAACAAGCAAGACTTATTTAGATTTCAGTTTCTCTGCTTCAATCTTTTCCATTCTGATTCCCTTAATTTTTAGGGAAATATCATTGCCAAACGTAACTACTCCTCCATCATGACTTTCAACATGTTCCAAGATTTTTATATCACCTGTCATGTGTGAAGAACAACCACTATCAAGAATCCATGGTTTGTTCCTCTTACTTGCTTTCAAAGCTATCTCAACAACAAAATCTCTCTCATCAACCTTCTTATTTTCAGTATTCTTTTCTTTCTTATCATAAGAAACTTGTTCTGGAAGGAGTGTCATACATCGTTCAACATGATGACCAAACTGATCACATCTTCCACAAACTTCTTCCAAACATTCAAATTGATTCTTTGTTGGAATGTTTCTAACATCTTGAGAATTCACCTTTTCAACTTTTTGTGAGTACGGAGAGTTACTCATCCTTCTTTCACTATTTCTTCCACTTTGATCAAACCTTCTTCCAGGTAGAGATAAATTGTGCCAACAATTATAAGCTCTATGCCCATATATTCCACAACACCAGAAATATCCCTCAAATCTTGATTTTCTATTCATGAATGATCTTTCATTATAGAAACTTTGTTGAGGTTGATAACTTCTTTCAGCTCTAGAAAACTCAGGATGTATGCCATCTCTCCTTTTGAATGAGTCTTATAATTTTATAGGATTAATAGATTTATTAAATCCTTTCTCCACCCAAGCTTTACTAACACTTCTTCTGAAACCTAAAATGTTAGAATAATCAGATGAAACATTATTTTTGGTAAGAGAATATTTTACCTGATTCTCATAATGAGCCTTCACAACATTTTTAGAGGTCTCATATTTTACTTCTGTAGATTTGTTGAAGTTTTCATTTTCTTCCTCAGGATATTTTCGGAATCAAGGAGTTTTAATTTCACATTGTTTGCTTCTTCTTCCTTATCTTCCAGCTTCTTGCTAAGATCTTCAATCATCTTTCCTTGTTCAACAATTCTAAGTTTGTAACTTAAAATTTCTTGAATGTATTCATCTTCCTTCTTGGTGACATCTTTACTTCCATCATGAACTTCTTCATGATTTTTCTTCATCACACGAATTTCTTTCTTGAGAGATTTGTTTTGCTCAAGACATGCAAGGAGTTCAGATCTTAGTTGATAATCTCTGTAAGATTTTTCACCACCTTCTTCACTTTCTGAGGAAACATTTGTTTTCTCAACTTTTGTAATGAAGGTTCTGAATCTTTCTTTACTTTCATCTTCCAAGGAATCATTGTCAGATGATTTCGATTCAACCTTCTTTCTCAACATACTTCTTTTATTTCCTGAAAACCTCTTCTTGAATTCTTTTGAAGTCTTCTCTTCTTTTTCATTCTTGTTATACTTCTTCCATCGAGAATTCTCATTACAAACATCTTGATATTCTCCAACTTTCTTCTTAGGGAAATTCATAGCAAAGTGTCCAATTCCACCACACTCAAAACATTTGAGAGGAAGTTTCCCTCCATACTTTCCGCTTCCTCTTTGATAGTTCTTGGATATGAGAGACATGATCTTTTCATTCAACTCTTCAACTTCCTTATCAATAGACTCACAAGGGTCAACTTCTTCACCATCTTGGATTTTAATCTTTTGTATAGCTTCAAAAGCCATTTCATCCTTCATATTCTTCTTAAATATTGGAGATTTCCTCATTTCATAGGCAACAAGAAAGTTACGCAGTTCATCAAGAGATAAATCATCCTTATCTTCTAAAGTTGAAATTTTAGAATCAAACCTGTCTAGAAATTTTCTCATAAGTTTCTTCACAATTGTAGAATCTTCCAAGTTTTCTCCGAATCCCCTGATATTGCATACAATTTCATTAACTCTGGTGAAGTATTCATCAATTGTTTCATCATCTCTCATCCTGATGTCTTCAAACTTACTACGCCGGATTTACAGCTTGGCCTCCTGGACTTTTGTGTTTCCTTCGAAAACACTTTCTAGCTTGTCCCACATGCTTTTTGATGTTGTGAGACCCATCACCTTATGATAAAAATTTTCTAATAAGGACATGAGAAGAGCATTTCTAGCCTTTCCATCAACTTCTATGTTTCTCTTGTTAGCAAATGTCATAGGATCATTTTTCTCAATAGGTGGAAAGCCAATAATAGCAGCATCAACAAATTCAAGGCGAAGAGATAGGAGATAAAAAATCATCCTATTTTTCCATCCATAATAATTCTTGCCATCGAACGTAGGAATCCCTCTACTGTTGAAAGAATTGATATTCTCCATGATAAGGATTAAACAAGGGAACCTAGCGCTGATACCACTTGAAGTTCCAAGGATCGAATGACAACTGAGAAGGGGGGGGGGGTTGAATCAGTTGTTTTACTTTTATAAGTTTCAAGACTTTAAGAAACTTAAGTCTTGAAACCTGTTAAGATTTATTTCCTTATCAACCTTTAGCAATATACTCAAGCATGAAATAAATGAAAATCAAGAAAGGCACACAAGATTTACAAGGTTCGGTCTCAATAAGAGAACCTATGTCCTTTCCATAGCCACTCCCGTGGGTCTATGGAAATCCACTATAATGAAGAAGTGAATATAACTTGTGTCAACTCCCTTTGGACACCTTCTATCTCCCGATAGGAAAGATTATACCGACTCCCGTCAGTTTACAATGTTTCCTTAAAGAAAAAATGAGCCAAACACAAGAATAAGAACTTTGATAAGATGCTCCACAAATGCTCACTCTGAATGATCACTCTGAATCTTCAATCTGATTTCTTGAATCCGATTTTCTGAAACCGATCTTCTCAGCAAGATAATGATGGTTCCGCACAAATGATCACTCCAAATTCTCAATTCAGTTTCCTTGAATCCGATATTCTGAAATCAGTCTTCTCAGCAAGATAATGATGGTTCCGCCCAAATGCTCACTCCGAATATTCAATCTGGATTCTCTTCTTCTCAAACACTCAAGGAAAATTCTTCAAGATAGTAGAAACTTTTCACTTAGAATTCTCCAGCGCTCCGCCTTTTCTGCGTGTGTAAAAATTTCCAATGAATGAATGATCTAAGCACATATTTATAGGCAACTCAGAAAACAAAGGCGGGAATATTGAAAAACTTTCCCGCTTCTTCAAATTTCAAAAAACTCCACAAATCTATCGCATTTAATCTTAAATCTTTGACTTCTTCAAATATCCTTAAATTTCTCCAAGATTTAAGAAAAGTTGAAATTCTTGTTTTCTTGAACTCAGAATTGTCATTCCGAATTTCTCAGCATGTTGCTCAGGATTGTCATTCCAAATTTCTCAGCATGTTGCTTAGTATTATCATTATGAATTTCTCAGTATGTTGCTCAGGATTTTCATTCTGAATTTCTGGCTCAGGAAGTACACTCCGAATTTATGTTCAGGAAGTACACTCTGAATTTCTGGTTCATGAAGTACACTCTAAATTTCTGGCTTAGGAAGTACACTCTGAATTTCTAGTTTAGGAAGTACACTCCGAATTTATGGTTCAGGAAGTACACTCCGAATTTCTGGTTCAATAAGTACACTTCGAATTTTTGGTTTAGGAAGTACACTCTGAATTTCTGGATCAGGAAGTATACTCCGAATTTTTGTCTCAGGAAGTACACTCTGAATTTGTGGTTTAGGAAGTACACTCCAAATTTCTGGTTTAGGAAGTACACTCAGAATTTATGGTTTAGGAAGTACACTCCGAATTTTTGGTTTAGGAAGTACAGTCCAAATTTCTGGTTCAGGAAGTACACTCTGAATTTCTCACTCAGGAAGTACACTCCAAATTTTTGGCTCAGGAAGTACACTCTGAATTTTTGGTTCAAGAAGTACACTCAGAATTTATGGTTTAGGAAGTACACTTCGAATTTTTGGCTCAGGAAGTACACTCTGAATTTGTGGTTCAGGAAGTACACTCCAAATTTCTGGTTCAGGAAGTACACTCTGAATTTATGGTTTAGGAAGTACACTCAGAATTTCTGGTTCAGGAAGTACACTCCGAATTTCAGGTTCAGGAAGTACACTCCGAATTTTTGGCTCAGGAAGTACACTCCAAATTTTTGGCTCAGGAAGTACACTCTGAATTTTTGGTTCAGGAAGTACACTCCAAATTTCTGGTTCTGGAAGTACACTCTGAATTACTGGTTCAGGAAGTACACTCCGAATTTCTGGTTCAGGAAGTACACTCCAAATTTCTGGCTCAGGAAGTACACTCCAAATTTCTGGATCAGGAAGTACACTCCGAATTTTTTGTTCAAGAAGTACACTCTGAATTTCTAGTTTAGCAAGTAGACTCCAAACTTTAGGCTCAGCAAGTAGACTCCGAATTTCTGGCTCAGCAAGTAGACTCCAAATTTCTGGCTCACGAAGTAGACTATGAATTTTCTCAGAATTTTTCTTAGTGAAAAACATCAATCCTCTTCACCATTTCTTCAAGAGCTTTTATCATGAAGCTTTTCATGATTTGTGAGAACTTTAAGATCATTAAAGCATTGTCTGATTTTGTTAAGAAAGTTTGAGATACTTTCTTAACTTCTGACTTCTTATTCTTTAACATAATCTTCTTTAAGGAAATCTTCAGCAACCAACAACTTCAAATTTCTGTAACTCAAAAACATTCTTCAACAAAAATATTAGTTGTCAAAAAATACAAAACTTTGTTAAACAAAACACCACAAAGGTTCTTCAATACCATTGAAAAATTATTCAGATATAAAAAAGTGGGTAAATCTAGAATCAAATAAGATATTAACAATTCCAGAGTGTATGGTAAGTGCACCTTTCACCACTGTATTATCATACCCCACATCTCTAAAAGTGATCACATGATATTTTGATTTTGTCTCTAGTATTAAGAGTTTTCTGACAATGATCACCATCATTAAACTTTGGGTTTGATCACTGGTTAGTATAATGATCATACTCCTTGAATTTGGAACACTGATGTGTGGGTGGTGCATCCTATGAAACTTTTTAATTATTCCTTTTATTGACTGGCATATTCAAATCACTTTGGTATTATATTTCTTGATGAGATTTATTTCCACACTTAAAAAATTTACTATCCCCCTTAAGAAAATTTTAACCATGTTTCTTTCCACACATTGAGCATAAAGGAAATCCCATCTTTTTCTCTCTATATTTTTTAGAATTTTCTTTGAATTCCATATTTCTTTTCTTACCAAAACTAAGAGATGGATAGGTAAATCCAATCTACATTCCAACATTTATAGAACATTAAATGATTTATTCATATTTACTGAAGTATCTTATAGATAACACCCTTCAAAGACTTGGTTTATGTCACTGAAGAATTAATCAACCTTACTTTCAGGTTGGATGATAAAACTAGATGCCTACATAATAAGTCTTGTAAAAGTTTCCTCACTGGTGCTAGCATATTCATCATACTACTTTATCTTAGGTAATTAATTATCCATTTTGATATGAATAATATTAGAAAATTACTCATTGAAGAATAATCTATTAAACTCATCCCACTAGAGTCGATTTCTTCCCTTTTCCTCGTGTTTTTGATAATCTTTCACCATTAATATACTTTACCTTCCAAACGATAGACAACCAAAATAAAATTTTCATGTTTTAAAAACTAGAGAACAAAAAATATCTTTTTAGTGGTATAAATCCATTACTTAATAACTAGTGGATTATAAACCCCACTAAAAAAAGGCGGGTGTTGTCTCATGATGGACACAAAAGAATATTATTCCCTCATTTACATATTTATAAGATCAATATGATTCATATCTTAAGAAAGTTGTATGAGCATAACAATGATATTATTCATTCCATCTCTTCTAACATTTGATTACTCAGGAAGAAAATTATTGCATTGTCCATCACATTCATATTTAACATGATTCCTTCTGGTTCCAATCATTGATTAAAGCAAAAAATCAGAGTGTGAGAAACAATCAACATAGTGGTAAACTGCATAATCATGAAAAATCATTTATTGAATATCTAAATCAATAAGCCTTTTTCTAAATCTACGACACCTTAGTTTTAACCTAGGTCATCCATGATCATTAACAAAAATTTAGTATGTTATCCCATACTTAGACTTATTCCCAAGGTTCACACTAGAGTTTTCTCATCCTAGTTTTTAAAGGTTAACTAAACCTTTCTTGAGTAAAAACTATAGAGACTCATACTTTTCATACACAGATATTACATCTTATTATATGAATATTCATTATATAACATAGCAATACATTCCAGAATAATATAGGTCTAGTATCTTTTGAAAATTGGATACATAAATAACTGGTTTATAAATAAACTACACCATCTCCCAATTAGGTCGTCATAACAAACACCCTTCTTAGAAATATCATACTTAAAAATTTTCTTCATAACATGGGGAATGAAAACATAATAAATAGTGAGATTAGATGCTTAGTAAGGCTAAAAAAGAGAGATATCATTGATCAAATAAGCATAACATTATCATAAGGGTATGATAACATGATCTTAAAATTTGACAACCATAATTTTCATATCTTAGATTATAATTTCATAAATCTTGGTAGTTCATAAGACATAAATCATAAAGGAATCAAATAAAATGATCCATGAGATCATAACATTGACATAAGAAATAAAATTGCAGCATACATAGAAGTATAGTAAATCATTTCCTTATTAGTCAAGGCTCACTGCCAAGACTATCATAGTGGTCTGGGTTTACTCCCTAAACTATCCTAGTAGTCAAGGTTCACTCCCAAGACTATAATAGTTGATAAAGTCCCTTACTAAAATGGGTTCACTTCCCATTGTAATCCTGTTTATCTCATGATATATCTATCTTTACCCAATGCATTATAGGGCTATATGATTTCAATCCCACCCATCACATAATAAAAATCATATAAATGTGTGCCATAAGATCATAAAACATTCATCATATCGAAACCCATGAAAAGAAATGGGTTTCATAAAAATTTCATCATATCATAACCTATGGAAAATAAATGGTTTTTGTAAACATTTTATCATTACATCATAGTATAACCCGTGGAAAAGGAATGAGTTTCATAAACATCTTTTCATCATGACCATAAATCATCCAGAGAATGAATAAGGATTTTATCATTGGATTATATCCACAATAAATCTTAAGTAACATCAAATTATGTCATATTATATGAAAAATGGATTTAAAAGATCACTTGAAATATCTCTTGAGGAAAATACCCTTTTTTACTTTGAAATCAATTCTTTAAAATCTAAGAATTTTCAAAATATAATGTAAAACATTTTCTTTTTAAAGAAACATGGAAACTTGTAAAGTAATATTCAAAGTATTTATTGTTAATTATGGTGGGAAATTTTTTTTATACCTTATAAGTTAAAATAAAACATTCCTTTCACATTTTTTCAAAAATTCAAAAAGTACCCTGTTTTGAAAAATGAAAAGATGATTACTTTTTTAAAAAAAATTGTAAAAATTTAATCATGGGTAAAAATAACTTTAAAAAATAATTGTATAATATTAAAAATATTCTTAATTGTTTTTATAAAACATGGACATGGAAGAGAATGGATTTTCAATTGAAGAGAGAAATAAAATTGGTTTTACTTAAAACATCTTTTTGGTCTTTTGAGTACTTAAAGTGAGGAAAATAAAAAAAATGTAATTTATAAAAATAACTATATTATAATAAAATTCATGAGTTTATTGAGAGGTATATCATAATATTTTATCATCATAAACTTAATCATAAACAATCCTGATAAACAATGAGATTATAACATAAAACCACTAATGTTTTGGTTACATTTTGAATCGTAAGCCCCATGAAAGAAAGAAAATTATATGGATATGTAAATCCCAATAAATTTCATAATAATAACCATAAAATAAATTCATGGGTAGTATATTCACCACATAATAGAAACAAGTGGCGAATAAGGCATGTGTCTCACATAAATAAAAGTGACATGGAAATCCATTACCACAGGTATGAATTCCTTAGAATATATTAAAAAATCATGTATAATAAATAGATATTTATTATAAATATATTATAGAACCATAATAATATATATCATACCATATATTATTTACTTATAACCATTTATCACCTATTTATTAAAAATTATTTATTTAAATCACTATTCCAGGTGATATCTGCTTCATTTTTCTTGTATGTTTTGGTCCTTATAATTTGATCATGATTCCATAATCGCCAAAATTTTAATCATGATATAAATAAAATATATATTCTATATAAATATTTATAATCATTCATAAAATATATAGATATAAAAATGAATTACACCGTTCATGAAGAGGGTAGGTTGTACGTACACATGAGCGTTGTTTTCATTTTTTGATGGATGGAACGAAAGATAGAAAGATAATAATTCACCTTTATAGAATAATTATTATATTATATATATAATATATATTCATTATATCCATCCTTATTACCATCTAAGTAAAACATATATGAAAAAAAAACTACATCACTTCGTAAAGGTGGTAGCCCACACGCACACATGAGTGACGTTATTGTTTTCCAACATATTGGAAGGTAATAAGGTAAATATGATATTATAATTATAGAATCATAATCAGGATATAAATATAATATATAAAATTTAAATCCATTATAATAAATATCCATGAAATATAGTAATGAAAAATGAATTGTATCGCTATGTGGAGACGATAAGCCGTACATACACACGAGCGATACTTTCACTTCTCATTTGATGAAAAGAGGGTTAATAAAGGTGGTTTAATAATAATAATAACATTTAATTATATTTATTATAATGAATTTATTATTTTATGAGTATTATAACATATTTATACAAGGTAAAATAATAATTAAAAAGAAAGTGATCAGTTATGGTAATTACCTCTTCTCTAAAAGAACTCTTTAAGATCTCCTCTTAAGGGCTCTTAATTTAGTTTTTTTGGAATACCATAACCTCTAGAATGTGTCTATGGGAGTTTATAATATTATTTTTTAGGTTTTTTTTATATAAAAGGCTCAAAATTATGTAAATGAGAGAAAGTAAAGGTTCCCTTTTATAATTGAGGGGAGGGTCACTCTTGGGATTTCTTAAAATATTAAAATATAATAAAGTAATTATCAAGAAAAAAATGATTAAAAATGGAAAGGTATTAAAATATAATATATTATGGGGTTTAATTCCCATCAAAAAATAAAATTTGGATAGGTTTACGTGGTATTTTAAATCTTATCTTTTAGATTAATCACTTGGTTAACCAATTTTAACCTTAACTGCGGTAACATATTTTTTACTCTTAAAGGGATATAATTTTACTTATAAGTTAAATATTGGTTCATAAATGGAAAATGGATACCATTTTGACCATTTATTGTCCAAATTTTCCTCTTTCAATATTTTTATTGTTTTTAAATATTTTAATAAAACATTATTTTGATAAAATATCAATAATGTCAATTTTGAAACTATTCATTTAATTTGACTTAAAATACATAAAGAAAAAGTTTTAATTAAAATATAATCCATCTAAAAATCAATTATATGTAATATTAATCTATAAAATTTGTTCAAAACTATAAATCATTCAAACTATATTACTTTTAATATTTTTAAAATCATTTTTTATTAATTGAAGAAATACTGCATCGACATTTCATAAGAATTTAAGGTTATTATATAATTACTAAAAATTATAAATAAATTTCCATCATGAAAATAACTTTATTATTCTAAAAATATACATTTATATTTGTTCATAACTTGATTTTTTCACTATGTGGACACATAATGGATATTTAAAATTAATAGAGTGACATTTTGTATTTTTCTTTACTTTAAATACTATATTGGTCATTTTCATGGACAAGTATCCTTTAAAAAATTAAATTTTGAGACTAATGTTATAAGGCTCGAATTAACTCTATCCTATAATAATTAATATTATAAATGGTGACCCTACCATTTCGTTTTAACCTAGTTTAAATTTATTTACCCTTTACTATGGTGATAAATTTTACTAAGGTTACTATTTATATTGAACAAAATAAAAGGGAACTATTTACCAAATTTAAACCTCATGATTAAAAATATGGAATCCATTTTATCCAATTAAATTTCTATAAGTGGAAGAAATTAATTTAGAAAATAAGCAAGAAAAAAGTGATGAAAACTGTTTTCTACAAAAATACATTTTTACGTATAATCTAGACTTATTCATATCCCATTCCTAGAAAAAATATTAGATAAATTGTAAAAAAAATTATTGCATATAAATTATATAAATTTCATTAAAATCATTAACTAGTATCAATTAATTTAATTTATTAAGATAAAAATTTATACATTTCATGGATAGAAATAGTTTTTCAGAAAATACCTTTTTTTTCATATGATTTTTATTTTTATTTCTAATTAATTGATAACCAATGAATTAATTTTATTCATATTTAACCATATTTTTTTCATAATTTAGTCATATAAAATCTTGGGTTTAGTTTTTGGAGTTTTTGGTTTGTTCTAGAGTGTTTGGAAGTGTTTCTAAGGGCGCACGGTTTGAGCATGGTTAAGGGAAACTATGAAACTTATCTAGGAATATGTTCAAGAGATTATAGGAGTCACTGGGTAGGTGAATGGTTTTACAAAACTATGTGGGTGCTAAGAGAAACCATACAAGTGGAGGTAGTGGGAAAAATCATGTTTGGCACATAGTTTTTCAAACTATGCTGGGGGTGGTTTGGGGATAGTAGCATGTGCACAGTTAGTGCACGGTTTCCCAAACCGTGTGGTCTAACCATGCACTCTATTTTAATTATTTCCAAAATTAGTTTTTAACTCAGTTTTTGGACCTAAAACCTTCTTTTTTTCTTATCTTATCTCTAGTTTTAAAAATCCTCTCCTTACCTAAGCATTCTTGGTGATTCATTTTGATCCAGAATTCAGTTTTGATGGATCTAGGTGCATTGGATCTTCAGAATCATTGGTAAGCCCCATTTTCTATCTTTACCTTTAGATTTTCTCATCAAATCTCACCTAAAATATTATATATTATACATTATGGATAAATATATGATCTATGGTGTTTTTTGAGGATATATTGATTGGATTTATTGAAGGAAATAAGTTTTGATCCTAGATCTAGTGTTTTCTTATGTTGTTCACTATTTTTTGTCACCTGTTAAGAGGTAGGAGACTTCTGCCTCACTCCATTGTTTTTGAAATTATAAGGCTTTTATTTATAAAATATATTTATGTTATTTTCAATATAAAACCCCAATATTTTTTAGTTTCAAAATCTTAGTTTCCATGGATTTAAGAAAATAATACTTCTTGTTTATTAAATGGTTTGTGTTTTAAAGGAATTTTGTTGAACCTTATAGAATCTTTGTTTTGAATGGTTAGTGATTGTAACTTTTATTTTAATGATTTTATGAAAAATAAAAGTTTTGTTTTTTATAAAAGTAATTATGTAATATAGTCTTGGCATACATGGTGGCGTGTGTTTATATTGCATTGTATGGGGCATTATTGAAACATACTTGGTGATCAGTGCTAGTCTGGAAATGGAATAGGGGATTATCACCTTGTGTTGACCCGATGAATGATGGATTGACACTTGTGAGTATTGGGATTTTCATTCGGTATGAATGTGTGTGTGAGTGTGAAACATGGATGGGTATTCCAAGAGGAAATAAATAATAAAAAAAAGATTTAGTTTAATTGTTTTTTCTAAACTATTTTATTATGGTAAACTGTTTTGATATTATCACCCTTTTTTTATGTAAACCATGAGATAACTTGTTTATGGTCCTAGTGTAATTTTTTGGGAAGTCTCTTAGGGAAATCCTATGGGGTATAATTACTCACCCCCAACATATACACTTTATTGTGTATGTAGATGTTTTTCATCATGAAATAAGTAAAGAAAACATTTCATATTTCTCTAGTGGCGCATCATGATGCTACTTCCTTGGGTTGGTGTTATGGAGCTTGAATTTTATCACTTATAGTGGTTTGAGTTATTCCACATTGGTGTTTCTACATCAAGATGCCTTTTTTTTCCTGAGTTTTTTTATACTTACCCATTGCTACTCTTTTATTATTGTTTTATTTGTTTTCATTTTAGTTGTATTGTTTGTACTCATGAATCATATAATTGATTTGGTTGTTTATATTTTATATTGTTATTTTATGTTTTTTCTTCAGGTGAAATCATCCTCTAATACTTTAATAATCCCTTGACATTATTTCCAGCCTTTGGTGTCTTAAGGATGTCACCGAAGGTTAGTAACACCTCTAACCTAAACCAAACCAATGGACTAGGTAGGGATGTTACAAATGGTATTAGTCTTGGTTGGTCTATCATCTTGGGATGATATCTAGGAGATAGGAATGTTATAACTTTAAATGTATAGCACAAAAATATTTATTTAACTTATTTATGCTAAACTTCAAGTTACCAGGGTGGTCTAGCTATAAAAAGTGTTCTAAGATACTTCTAGGTGTGTTGTAATCTCACCATCATGGGTTTAAGTGATGAATGTATCATATCATGAATTAGTAGTCTGAATTCCAACTATGATTGCATTATTCATATTATTTTTGATTATTTATGGAAAATGGATGCAATAATTATTAATTTTAATATTTTTTAATATTCATTATAATGATTGTTTCTTTGATGATTTGAAATATTCTAATCCTTCAGTTTCTAGTGAATGATGACTAAGTGGTGCTTTGTTATAGTTCTAAATAAATGAAACTGGTTAGACGATATATAAAACCATAAGAAGAGGCTACCAAAAATGTGGTTGCACCTGAGCCATAGGAGAATCAACAACTTATTCAAAGAATTGTTCAATATTTTCAAGCTCTTGATTGGGGAAATCAAAATGATAAACCAAGACAACTTGATCATTATGTATAATTTTAGAAGTAGAATCCAAAAATCTTATAGGTATATTTAGAACCTAAAAATGAATAAGTGTATCTTAATATAATGAACTGGCTCTTAGATTTCCTTTTAAAACTGGCTGATCTAAAGGTCAAGTTAGTAGTCTACATGCTGGAGGATCTTGCATGCCGGTGGTGAGATTTAGTTGTCTAAGATAAATTTGACCAAAGCCTTTCATGGGAGGACTTTGAATAATTGTTCAATAAAAAATTATACCCTCACACCTTCAAGATATCTAGAATTATAGATTTATTTAGTCTAAAGTAATATAATCTATTAGTGTCAAAATATATAGCTAAGTTTATGAACTTAGTTCATTTTTCTCTAGAAGTAGTTTCTAGTGTGTCCTTGAAGGCAGACATCTTTTTGTTTAGACCACAACCAATTTTTTTATAAGATATCTATCCTCTATGTTACTAATTATACAGATATGGTAAATAGAGGTAAAATAGAAAAAAAAATTATATTTCTAGGAATCCAGCTAGAGGAAGCACATTTGTCTCCACAGAAACATGTGAGAACTCTAATGTTGGGAATACGCAGAAGAGGGACACCAACTTCCAAGGCAATGAAACATCTCAGAATCAAAACACTAGATTAGTTCAATTTCCTCCATAACCTAAAAGAAATATTTAATATTTTAAATGTGTTCCATTCAATCATATAAAATGAGATTATGAAACACCACCTAGATCATGTCACAACTGCAATTAGATATGTTATATTTAACGTTATTTTCATAGCACTACTAAGTCAACAAATGGGAATACATCTCACATCTCTTAGAAAAATTATTCTTCAGTGGGATGATCATGTCGGAATAGTTCCCATCTTCAAAACTTAGTGAACCATAGCAATTCTAGGATCACCCTTACACACCAGGTAATGTAATCACAACAAGGAAATGAGTAATAAGGGGGAGTGAGTAAGTCATTGTATGGTGCTAAGAAAAGATCATGGAAGACCAATCAGGTCATTTGACTGTACAAGGTACCAATATACTTAACTAAAATATTATTAAAGTTATATTTGATACCGATGCATCTCAAATTTTTCTTACTTCATGTGTTATTGATAAAATGGGGTTGCATATTGAGATGATTCCACATGTGATGAGTATTTAGATACCCCTTGGGTAGTGAGAGTGTAAGGGATTTAAATGTGTTTTTTATTCTATAATAATTGACAAAGTCCAGTTTGATTTTATACATGTATATATTTGACTTGATCATGGTTATGTATTGGTTAATTGCTTTAAAGTCCCATATCAATTATTATCTGTGATGGGTAAATTTTACATCTCCTATGGGATGATGCATCCTTTTAAAAAAGTAAAGTATGTGAATATTGAAAAAACATGTCATTTAACACTAATTTTTGGAATAATTTCTCATCAATTAGCAGTAATCACCTTGGGGACTAATGAAATAATTGATATTAAAAGTTTTCCCACCATAGTGGATCAATATGTAGACACATTTCTTGATGATTTCACTAGGTTTCCACCTAAAGGGAAAGTGTTATTTTTTATTGATCTTCATCCAAGGAAAAATCATATTTCACTTACATTGTATAGAATGTAACTAGTGGAATTGAAGGAGTTGATGATCCAGTTGGAAGAATTGGAAGGTAAAGGGTTTATAAGATCAAGGAAATTTCCTTGGGCTACTGTAGTTCTTTTTATCAAGAAGAAAGATGGCTTGTTATGAATCTGTGTTGATAATCATAAGATAAACTAGGTTATTATAAATATTATATATCCACTACCTTTTATTAATGACTTTTTTGATCAATTAAAGGGATATTAATGGTTCTACAAAATTGATATATTCTATTAGTATCACCAACTTTGGGTTAGGAAAGAGTATATTCTAAAAATAACCTTCAGGAGTCGTTATGGTCATTATGAATGTATGGTCATGATCTTTGGAGTTACAAATAAACCAGTGGTTTCCATAGAATTAATGAATCTTGTCTTTGAGTGGTACCTAGACTCTTTCATTGTATTATTTGTGGATGGAATTCTAGTGTATTCTTGAACTCAGAAAGAATATGAGGAACATTTAGAGATTGTATTGATCATTTTTCTATAGCATCGGTTATATGAAAAATTATCTAAATTTAATTTCTAGATAAAATAAATCTGATTCCTCGACTATAAAATTTTTAAGAAAGGTGTATCAGTAGAACCTATACAGATAAAAGTTGTTGTCTCTTGGAAACCACTGAAGAATGTATTTGAGATTTGCTATTTTTTGGGCTTATTAAGTTACTATCATCACTTTGTTTAGGAATTATCACAACTCACATATCCTATGATAACCCTAATGATAAAGGGAACTCCATTCAATTATAATGAGGATTTTCAATGGTACTTTTTGGAGCTTTAATTATGGATAACTTATGCACCAATTCTTGTTTTCTAGAACCTGGGAAGTGTTATACGATTTTATGTGATGCATTTGGATATAGAATTGATTATTTACTCTTGAAAGGAGATCATGAGGTACCTTATGGATCATGATAGTTGTGAATTCATGAATATAATTATCCAAACCATGATTTGGAATTGGCTGTGGTGGTCTATGATTTGAAAATGTGGCATCATTTTCTCTTTAGTGAGAAATTCACTATGTTAACCTATCATAAAAGTCTCAAACACATATTTTCAAAAAGGGATTTGAACCTGAGATAGGGAATATGGATGATATATCTAATTTTTTTCCTTTAACTTGGTTTATTCACCTATCAAATTGAATTATATCATAGATAATTCAATCTAATATTTATATAATCAAATAGACAAAGAAGCTCATGATCAGTGGAAATTAATGGATTTGATGACAAACATACAATTAGACTATGCTAAATAGAATTAAGTTGCACTTTTCTATCCGGTTTATCTTAATACTAACTTGGTTGAACATGTTAAGGATTCTAAAATATTGGATTATGATTTCCTTACCATTACATCAAAATTCAATGGTGGGGAGATCATTGATGGATGAAAACAAGATGGGAACTCTGTGTTGATTTTTCATGATCAAATGGTTGTTATACTATCTTATGAAGAACATATTATTTATATATGAACCTACTCAAAATTATTTGTTCATCATAGAATTAAAAATATGTATAAGTCATAGAAAACCATTTTTTGTGGGATGCAATTTAATGGAAAGTGGTAGATTATGTCATGAGATGCCTCACTTTTCAAAAGTTCAGGACTGAGCACCAACAACCAATTAGCATGGTGAAATATTTACCCATACCTATTTGGAAATGGGAGAAAACAACTATGGATTTTTTTACAATTATACCATGAATGGTTCAGAAGCATGATACCATATGGGTGATTGTGGACCGACTAACAAATTTGACTCACTTCATCCCTATTCTTGAATCCAATACGGTGGAAGAATTATCAAAATCCTCTACTCACAAGGTCATAAAGTTGCATGGAATACTAGTTTCATTTGTCTTAGATTGAGATCCCCATTTTAGATCTTAGATTTGGTGATATTTATAGAAAGCGTTCGGTACCCAGTTGATCATTATCATGACTTATCATTCTCAAATTGATGGAAAATCGAAACAGATGATACAAATGTTAGAATACATGATTTGATATTATGTTATGGATTTTAGAGGCTCATGGGAGGATCATATACTATTAGTGTAGTTCTCATACAATAATATTTATCAGGCCTCGATACATATGGATCAATTTGAATCATTTTATGGTTATCCTTATCGAACACCACTTTATTGGGTAGAAACTGGAGAAATGTGAATGTCGAGAACTAGAGTTGTTCAAGAGACAACTAATAAAATTTATATGATCAAGAAAAGGATAGAGATGGCTCAAAGTCATCATAAATCTTATGTGGATCATCATTATCAGTTGTTATCATTTTATGTGGGAGATCATGTTTTCTTGAAATCCACTTCAAGGCTTGGTCATCGATGTTTGGTTAAGCATGGTAAATAGTCTCCTTGATACATTAACCCTTTTAAAATACTCAAATAGATTGGTTATTTGGATTATCTTTTGACTTTAAGTCCACTATTTAGCTCCGTACACAATGTATTTCATGTATATCAATTGAAGAAGTACTTTCCAGATCCTGACCACACAATTCAATGGGACCACATTGATATTGTAATAGATGATACTTTTTTACACGTGATGGTACATATTATGGATAGAAAAGAGAAGCTGTTACATGGAAAGAGTATCTTTTTGGTGTGGTTTTTATGAAATTATGGTCATATTTAAGAATATACATGGGAATGGGAAGACTTTATGATGGAATAATGGCACGAAAATTTCTAAAGAACTCTAAATATCTAACTTTCTGAGGATGGAAAGATAGATGGTGGGGAGAATATAACACCCCCAGTTTTAGGAAATTTACCCCTTTATTATGTATTTTGATGTTATATAATACTTTTGTTGAGTTTTAGGGGTTTCTAGATGGTTCTGAAGTGTTTTAAAAGTGTTTTAAGGGTGTATGGTTTAATCACAATTACAGGAAACCATGTAACTTCTCTAAGAAATAGTACCAAATATTCTAGGAGTTACTAAATAGGTGTAAAGTTAGTGCATGGTTTACCGAAACCATGCAGGTACTAAGAGAAACTGTGTGAGTAGAGGTAGTGAAAAAAAACATGGTTAGCGCATATTTTTTCAAACTGTTCAAGCCAACCATGCAAGGGGGTGGTTTGGGGATAATATCATATTCATGGTTAGAACATGGTTTCCCAAACCATGTGTCATAATCGTGAACCGTGTATTTAATATTATGAAAATTAAAGTTTAACTTGGTCTTTATCACCAAAATCATTATTTTTATTCTCCTCTCTCAGGATCTTGAAATGATCTTCTTCCCCAAGAATTTGTGGTGATTTATTTTGATCTGGAAGCTGGTTTTGATGGATCTAGATTCCTTGGATATCCAGAATCATTAAAAAGTATCAATTTTCTCTCTTTTTCTTTTTATATTCTCATATCCTATCACATGTAACATTGGATTTAATCCATTATAGATAAATCTGTGATCTATATTATGTTTTGATGAGATCTTGACTAGATCTATTGAAGGAAAGAAGTTTTGAGCCCACGTCTAGAGTTTTCTTATGTGGTTCACTGTTTTCATCACTCGTTGAGAGGTATGTGACTTCTCTCTCACTCCATCATTTCTGTAATTGGAAGGATTAGACTTATAAAATATATTCCCTCATTTTTTAATAGAAAATTCAATTGTTTATTTATTTTAAAATATTGTTTTCCATGGGTTTTAGAAAATCATACTTCTTGATTGTTAAATGGTTTATGTTTGAAAGGAATTTTTTTGAAACTTGTGGAACCTTTATTTTGAATAGTTTGAGAATGTATATTATATTTCAATTAGTTTTAAAAAAAAGTTTTAGTATTAATAAAAGGAATTATGGAATATGGTCTTGACATACATGGCAGCATGTTTCTATATTGCATTGTATATTGGCCTTATTGAAATAGACTTGGTTCCTAGCATGGGAATGAAAATGGAATATAGTATTATCACCTTGTGATGACCCGATGAAGGATGGATCACCACTCATGAATATATTGGGATTTTAATTTAACATACATATAAATGTGAGTGTAGAATGTGGATGGGTATGCCAAGAGGAAATAAATAACGAACAAATTGATTTAGTTTAATTTTTTCTTAAACTGTTTTATTATGGTAAGTTGTTTTGATATTATCACCCTATAGTTTATATAAAATATTATATAACTTGTTTTTGATCCTAGTGGCATGAATTCAGAAGTCTTTTAGGGAAATCCTACTAGGTTTAATCACTCACCCCCTGCATATTCAATTTAGTTCATATACAAAATTTATTCTTCATGACATAGGTAAAAGAAAGGTATGATATTTATCTAGTGGTGCATCATGATGATACTTCCTCAGATTGTTTTTGTGGAGTTTTTAGTTTCTCTGTTGGAGTGGTTGGAGTGATTCCACATTGGTATTATTTCATCAATATGTATTTTTTTTCTTGAGTTGATTTTCTATACTTAGCCATTGCTACTATGATATTATTGTTTTATTGGTTTTCATCTGAGTTGTATGTATATAATCATGAATCATATAGATATTTTGGTTGTTTATATTTTATTTTATTAGGATATGTTTTTTATTTAGGTCAAATCATCCCCCTACATTTTATCAAGCCCTTAACATTTATTTCCCACTTTTGGAATCTTGGAGATATCACCTAAGGTTAGTATCACCTGTAACCCAGCCCAAGAAAATGGGTTAGGAGGGGATGTTACATGATTACTATGATGTAACAATGGTATGATGTAGAGACATTTTCATATTCATTAATGAATAAATAATACATCGCAATACAATTCTTTAACTCCTTAAATTAATTATAAATCATTATGTGATGATCCTATATCTTGGTTCTGACAATATTTTTTCAATTAATCATTGAATTAATTCCATTATTCATGATGTTTTACATTACATACATCTCATAATAATAATTTATAATGACAAAAATCTAATTTGGGTATACCAACCCTATGCTTCTATTGCTCCCAAATACATAAAATATTTCATGGTTAATTTCTTTATGGATGCTTTATCATGATCACATAAATAAATGAATTGACTATAATGTAAGATTGAATTAAAATAAATTATATTACGTGTAAATTTTATCCAGGACATGGTTTATCACTTAAGTAAAATAAACTTAATATTTAAAATTATATAATTAGATAAAATGATGAATTTATTCATAAAGATAAAAAACCCTCAATAAAATATTAAGTTAGTTAAGCCTTCCATTTTTTGAATAAGAATGAAACCATAAAACTAAGTGCTTGAATGGATGAAGTCTAGACACTTACCCTTATCAAGTAATTTTTACAAGGGTTTTGGTATAATGACCCATACATGTCATTCATAGATATTATATATTATTATATTAATATTGATTACATGACATAATGATCCATGCCATAATTGTATATTTCTGGTATCTTTAGAAACTTGGATACATAAAAAACTGGTTCATAAATAAACTAAATCATCTACCACTTATTTCTTCATAGCTATTATCCTTCTTAGACATATCATAATTAAAATCTTTCTTCATAACCTAGGGAAAGGAAGCATAAGAAAGAGTGGGCTCAGATTCTCAGTAAGGGTAAACAAGGGAGATATCATTGATCACCTAAGTATAACGTGAGCATAAGAGTATGAGAACATGAGATTAATATTTTAAAACTATACCCTATATATCATAGATCATAATATTGAGTTATGGTATAAATATTGGTAGTTAATAATACATAATTCATAAAGGAATCAAAGTACATGATCCATGAGAGCATAACATTGACATAATACATGGAATTGTGTCATACGTATAAGTATAGAAAATCATTTCATTAGTAATCTAGGATCACTATCAAAACTATCATAGTTTATTGGATTCACTCTTCAAATTAGCCAAGTTTCACTCCCAAGATAATCATAGTAAACACAACCCCTTACTGAATTGGGTTCACTCCCCATTCTAGTCTTATTTATCTCATGAGATATCAATATCTACCCAATTCATTAAAGGGATATATAATTCTGATCCCACCCATCACATAGGAAAAATCATATAGATGTGTGTCACAAGAACATAAAACATACATCATATTAGGACCCATGAAAACAAATGGGTTTCATTAACATTTTAATATAGAATAAATCATAGAAAAGAAACGGGTTTGATAAAAATTTCATTATTTCATCATAGCATAACTCATGGAAAAGGAACGAGTTTCATAAAAATCTTATCATTATAATAAAAAATCGTCCATATAAATAATAAGTATGGTATCATTTAATTATATCCTCAATAAATCTTAAGTAACATCAAAGGATGTCAAATTATATGAAAAATGGATTTAAAAGATCACTTAGAATATTTTTGAGGAAAATACCCTTTTCACTTTGAAATCAATTCTTTAAAATCTAAAAAACTACAAAAATATTATGTAAAAAAATTATTATAAAAGAACCATAGAAACTTGTAAATAAAACTTCAAATTATTGATTGGTTATGATGGAAGGAAATTTTTTTCATGCCTTATAAGTTAAAATAAAACATTCCTTTCACACTTTTGTAAAAAGTCAAAAAGTACCTCATTTAGAAAACAATAATAAGATTCCTCTTTAAACCATTTTATAAAAATTATATAATGGGTAGAAATTAATTTTAAAAATAATTGTAAAATATTAAAAACATTATTTAAAACATTTTTATAAAACATAGACATGGAAGAGAATGTATTTTTGACTGAAGAGAGAAATGAAGTTGGTTTTCATTAATAACATTATTTTGGTATCTCGAATAGTTAAAGAGTGGAAAATGAATGGAAAACATTTAATTTCCCAAAATAAATAGATAAGAATAAAATTAATAAGTTTATTTAGAGGTAGATCATAATATTTTATCATCAGAAACTTAATCATAAACAATCATCATAAATAATGAGATTGTAACAAAAAACCATTACTACTTTGGTAACATTTGAATCATAAGAACCATGAAATAAAAAAACTTATATGGATATGTAAATCCCAATAAATTTCATAATAATAATTATAAAATATATTCATGGGTAGTATATATACCATATAAAATAAAAAAGTGGTTAATATGGTATGTGTCTCACATAAATAAAAATGAGACAAAAACCCCTTACCTTAGGTTTGAATTTATTTATAAATGTTTAAACCTACTATATAATAGCTATAGATTTATTATAAATATATTTTAGAAACATAATCATATATATCATACAATATATGATTTAATTATAACATTTTTTCACCCATTTATTAACAATTATTTATTAAAATCACTGTTCAGGGTGATATCAACTTTGTTTTTATTGTATATTTTTGATTAATAGTTTTGATCCTTGTACTTTAATTATGGTTAAATAATATAAATAATTTTAACCATTATATAAATATCATATATATAAATTATATAAATATTTATAATTATTCAAAAATATAGATATAGAAAAATGAATTGCACCATTCATGGAGATAGAAGGTCGTACGTACACAAGAATGCTATTTTCATTTTTTATTGGATGGAACGAAACAAAGGTAAATAATAATTTGAATTTTTAAAATCATTATTATATCATATATATCATATTTATTCATTAAATCTATCCTTATGACCATCTAAGTAAAATGGAAATGAAAAAAAATCACATCGCTTCGTGGAGGTGGTAGTCCACACGTACGCACATGAAACGTTACTGTCTTCCCATAGATTGGAATGTAAGATGGTATATATGATATTATAGTTTTAGAAGAATAATTATGAAATAAATATTTTATATAAACTTTAAAACCATCATAATAATTATATATGTGATATGGTGATTAAAAATTAATTATATCACTATGTGGAGATGATAAGCCGTACATATGCATGAGCGATAATTTCACTCCCCATTTGATAGAAAGAGGGTGAATAAAGGTGGTTTCATAATAATAATAATATTTAAATATATTAGGATATTTAATTTATTATTTTATTAATATTACAATATATTTATATAAGGTAAAATAATAATTAAAAATAAAGTGATCGGTTAAGGCAATTACTTCTTCTTTGAAACAACTCCTTTAGATCTCCTCTTAAGGGCTCCGGGTTTGGTATTTTTGAAAAACAAACATCTATAATATGTATATATAATTTTATAAGATAATTTTTCAGGGTTTTTTTAGATATAAGGTTCAAAATGATGTAAAGGAGAGAAAGAAGAGGTGCCCATTTATAATTGAGGGGAGGGTCACTCTTGGGATTTTTTGAAAGATTAAAATATAATAAAGTAATTATCTAGAAAAATTCTTCCAAATGTATAGGTATTTGAATATATTATATTATTTTGTTTAAATAACATAAAAAAATAAAATTTTTATAGGTTTAAGTGGTGTTTTAAACCATATTTTTTTGATTAACTGCTTGGTTAACCAGTTTTAACCCTAACCACGGTGACATCATTTTTACTCTTAAAGAGTTATAATTTTACTTATAAGGTAAAAATTGGTTCATAAATGAAAAAGGGATAAAATTTTAAACTATATATTATCCACATTTTCCTCTTTCAATATTTTTATTATTTTTAAATAATTTAATAAAATATCATTTTGATAAAATATCATTAATGTCAATTTTGACACTATTCATTTAATTTGACATAAAAGACAAATAAAAAGTTTTAATTCAAATATTATACTTCTAAACATTAATAATATGTCATATTAATATATAAAATTCATGGAATACTTTAAATCATTCAAATTATATTACTTTTAATATTTTTAAAATCATTTATTTTATTTTTTTATTAATTGAAGAAATATCGTGTTGGTGTTGCATACACATTTAAGGTAATTGTATAATTACTAAAAATTATAAATAAATTTTCATCATGAAAATAATTTCATTATTATCAAAATAGACATTTTTATTCATTCATAACTTTATTTTTTCCTTATGTGGATATATAATAGATATTTAAAAGTAAGAGAATGACATTTTGTATTTTTCTTTACTTTAAATATTATATAGGTCATTTTCATGGGAAAGTGTCCCTTAAATAATTAAATTTATAGAAAAATGTGATAAGGGCTGAGTTAAATTTATCCAATAATAATTAAGATGAAAAATGGTGATATTAACATTTTGTTTTAACCTAGTTTAACCCGATTCATTCTTTACCGAGGTGATAAATTTTACTAAGGTTACTATTCATATTGTCCAAAAATAAAAGTGACCTATTTAAAAAATTTAAAAAACATGATTCCAAATATGAAATCCATTTTATCAAATTCAGTTTCTATAATTGGAAGAAATTAATTTTAAAATTAATAACTCAAAATGCAATGGAAATTGCTTTCAGAAAAATACATTTGTGTGTAATAGTAGCTATCAAAGAAATAAAATTATTTAAAGAGAAATATATTATAGAATCTCAAGGCATTACATTATACCCCCCTTAAAATGAATTTATCCCTCAAAATTCATAACTCCAATACAAAAAAATGAGGATATATCTTTTTCATTACATCCTCATGTTCCCAAGTAGCTTCTTCAAAATTTTGATTCCTCTAGAGAACTTTCACCAGGTGAGTAGTCTTGTTCAGTTTCACTTTATCTCCATGATATAATATTTCTACCAATTGTTATTTATAATAAATATCATGTTCTAGTGGTATGACCATTGAGTTTAGTACATGTGATAGATCAGGTATGTACTTCCTTAGAAGAGATACATGGAATACGTCATGAACTTGATAGTGGTTTGGTGAAAGTTCCAAGCAATAAGATACCATCCCTACTTGATCAAGAATATAAAAAGGAACAATATACCTAGGGCTCAAATTTACCTTCTTTTTGAATCTCATAACTCTCTTACAGGGATAAATTCCTAGGAAAACCTTCTCTCTAATTTTAAATTCCAGATCATGTTGATGATTTTTAGCATAACTTTTTATGTCAACTCTGAGATGACTTGATGTGATGTTGAATGAATCTAAATTTATCTTCCATTTCCTTATCTAAATCATGTCCTAATATTTTTATTTCTACAACTTCATCCTAGAAGGTTGGAGTTATACACTTATTTCTATATAGGGATTCATAGTGATCTACCTGAATTCTCAAGTGAAATCTATTGTTATAAGAAAACTCTACCAAAGGAAGGTGTTTGTAACACCCTGAACCCATAAGCCCAAATCTGATGCATTATTTTAATAAATTGGCATAATTACAAGGAATCAAGTTCCAAAGAACTAATCAGTTAACCAGTCTTAGAAAATATACATGAACCATTCATTATAATTAAAAACATAATATGCAACATTGTCCCTTATTTTAGAATGCCATTATTCTTCTAACTTAACCCTGCATATCAATCATAAAACACTTATTGACATCCTAGGAAAATAAAAAATACAAAAGGGGAAATCTTATATGCTCAGTAAGGTTAAAAATATAGCGTAATCTATCATAAATAACCATTAACTTTAAGGCAAGTATAAAACTGAAACACAAGCCTTTTAAACATAAACTTGAACATAATATGGCAAGAATAAATCAAATAATGCCATTTAGAGATTTAAATGGATATTATACTAGTTTAATAATAACATATAATATCAATAACTAATATCATAATGAGATAATTCATAATGTTGGATAACTGAAACATACCATCAAGGCCTCAACCAAGACATCTAAAAATAAATGGTTAAGGCCTCAGCCAAATCCATATATGAAAATAAATGGGAAAGACCTCGACTAAGTCCATATCTAGTTTTCATCATGAGACCTACTGATACATCTATGGGATATAGTGGTCCCCACCCATCACTTACTAAGTCTAATACATTCTTCATATGAAAAGGGTGAAACATAACATAAACATTCATATTAAAACTAGCATAATAAATGTTAACACTTTAACCATAAACCATGAATGGTATAAAAATAGAACATCCACAGTCAAACATATCATAAAACCTTTAATACAATATGGAATAGTGTATCATTATAAATAAACCTCAATAAATCATAAAATCCATCAAAGGATGTTGACATAGATGAAAATACTCTAATAAATTTATTAAAACTCTTTGAGAGAGATATTATTTTTTTTTACTTTGAAATCATTTAAAATCTGAAAAAATATAAAAGAAAACATTTATTTTGAAAATAACCTTGTAATATTGTATGTGAAGCTTCAAAATGTTAAGGTATCATAATAGAGGAAAATGGATGCTTGCTCCATATAAGTTAAAAAATATTCTTTCCTTAATTTGTCAAAAAGGTCATAAAGTACCTCGTTTGGAAAAAGACGAAAATATTCCTTTAAAAACATTTTATATAAAAATTAAAACATGGGTAAAAATTACTTTATTTTTTTTTTGATAATATTTTGAAATACATTTTAAGAAACATGGACTTGGATGATAAGAATGTCCCAGTAGATACTTATATATAAACAATCTCAGATAATAAAGAGATTGTGAAATTAACCATTACCTTGTAATTTCTGTTAGTCAAGGGTGTGTTAACCTTATGTATAATGGGTAAATTATGTTATTAAATTATAACATAACCATATTCATATTTATGATATAATACATGATCCTATTATATCATTTTGTTAATAGCATTTCAATATTACCATCATTTCAGGTGTTAACTACTTCATTTCCCCATTCATGTTTGGCCATATAAGTCATGTTTGTTATGAATGAGATGTATTTTATTAGTGTACATAATGAAATTAAGTTAATAATTATTATTTTTACTCATCATATAAATTTTATAATCATTCTTGAATTGTTAACGTAGAGAATGAATTTCACCGTGTCGTGGAGACGGTAGGCCGTACATACACACAAGCGACGATATCATTCCCTTGATGGTGAAATGGTATGAAATTGGATGGTATATTAGTTATATAGAATCATTATCATGTTGTATTCATTATTTATATCCATTATACTCATCATTATATCTATCTAACTAAAGTAGTGTTGAATAACAAATTACACCGCAACGTGGAGATGGTAAGTCGTACGTACGCATGCATGGTGATATTGTTATTCGTATAATGGATAAAATGAGGAATATGGTTGTAACATGATTATAATAAAATATTAGTATATTAATTATACTGGAATTATTACTTTGATATGAAAACAACATAGAAAGAGGAAGTAGAAGAAGAAAAAAACTTTGAAAGAGGTGATAAAACAATTACCTCTTTTTCATGTATCTTCTTTTGGTATGCACAAAAGGACTCCTTAAGATGTATTTCTTCCCAAAGTGTTGCATCTAGGATGAAGTAAGGGATGTTGGGAGATGAAATGGGTAGGGTTTGGCTGATCTAAAGTGCTTTAGAGGTTTGGTTAAATGATAAGGATACGTGTCCTTTTACAAGAGAGGGGAGAGACACCTTTGGAATTACCAAAACTATTAAATTAATATAAATTAATTTTTAAATTCAAATGGATCAAACATAGATTTTTAGAAGATAATATGATTATGGGTCTAAATCCTCTCAAAAAATAAAATTTATACATGTTTTTTTTATTTTAAACCTTATCATTTTGAATTATCCTTATTTAATATATTTAATTTTAATTGCGGGAATAATATTCTAAATATTAATTGGTTATAAATATTTATTTATGTGGTGTAAATTGTCCACAATTGGAAACTTTATGAAATTTTAGACCTTATAATTTTCACTTTTTAATTTTTAAATATTATTATTATTTTTAATAATTTAATAAAATGTTATTTTTATAAAATATCAATAGTGTTAATTTTGACACTATTCATTTATTTGATTTTAAATAAAAACCAGACAAAATATCACTTCAAAAAAAAAAATTTAATATACTAATAATATGTCATATTCACCTATGAAATTCATGTATCACTTTAATTAATTCAAATTATATTTATTTTAATATTTTTAAAACCATTTATTTTATATTTATATTAATAAAGTAATTTATGTATCACTATTGTGTCATCATTAATGGTAATTATATAATCTATAAAAATTATAAATAAATTTATATGGTGTAGATAATTATTTTATATTTATAAATAATACATATAGTCTAAGTTATTTTCTATTCATATCTATATTAAAATTAATAGACTTATATAAAATGAGAGAGTGACATTTTGTCACATTCATTGATTTTAATAATATTAATGTCATATTCATGCGCAAGTGGATATTAAGTGATTCCATTTTGAACCATAGATGATAAGGGTATAATTTAGTCATCAAATAGGATTTTTAAAGGTGTTAAGGTAATTTATAATGTTAATTTTACCTTTAATTACCCGATTTACCCTTAACCGCAGTAATATTTTTTTTACTAAAGTTACTATTTATAATGCCAGAAAATAAAAGTATCCTTTTAACATAATTTATACCTAATGATTCCAAATATAGAATAAATTTTTCAAAATTTAAAACATATAAGTTTTATTAATTAATTTAAAATTAATTCCCATTGACAAAATGAGAAAACAAGTTTTTCAAAAGTAAAAATCATCAAAAGATCGATATGTGTTTATATCTAATTTTAATGTGAAAATAATTACAATAACATAAATTTTATTAAATGATAAAAATATAATCTAATTATAATTTAAAACCATTCAAATTTATAATTTAACACTATAAATTATTTCAATTTAAAAAGTTGTTTTCAATTAAAATTTAGTATTTTTCACTATTCATCAAAATATGAAAGTTATCAGAAAAACACAAAAAAATTATCCAAACTAAATTTTTATGTCACTATTCCAAATAAAAAGTTTATTTTGTAAAATTTAACATATAAAAGTTTCAAATATTGGATTTAAAATGGGTGCGCCAGCAAAAGGCGGTAAAACTGCATTTTTTGAAAAATACTTCTTTTATCCAAAAAAATGAATTTGTTCTTATATTATGTTTAAGAAACACATAAGATGAATGTTTAAAATTATATGGAATGTATAAAATTCAAAATGCGGTTAATACTATTAATAACCTCTAATTTAACAGCTATGTTATATATCATATTAAATAATAATATTTTATTAATATACTATTGTTCGATAAAAATGGTTCTTGTGTGTAAGGCATGACAAATCATTATTGTGTGTAGTGTATTATTAACATGGTGTTGTGTAAAAATAAAGTAAGAAATAAAATTAATTTTATTCAGAAATGAAAGTATTGTAAAGTCTTAGGGTGTTACATTCTCCCCTCCTTCAATAAACTGTGTCCTCGCAATTTGAACTCGGAATTGAAAACTATAGGTTGGAATTTAAAAAAATATCTTTATTGAAATCCCACATCAGAAAATGGATTAATGATACCACCATTTTAAAATAAAGAAAGGAAAGTACGGAGGTCACCATAGAAAATTCATATTAGGGTTCCATGTAGGAAAAATGGACATGAAAGAAAATGTAACCACCACATTCTGATGGAGAGTGATAAATAACATGATTAGGAAAAAGTTTACAACCACAAATCTATAAATTTTTTATAAACCAAGGGGCCATTTGATTCATCGCAAAATAAATTACTAGGAAAACATTTTTGATTTTGTGATCATTTAACAAGATTTGAGTATTTCATTTACTTCCTAGAGTAAGAATATAATGAAACATACTTACTTGACAAGTAGAGTTCCATATTTTAACTAATTTCTACCGCAAAATCATCTTTCAATTCAAAAGAATTTAAAATTTCAAAATATTATATTTATCTTAGTTGTATAAGGTTCTAAAAATAAAATTATAATTCATCTATCATATGGTTTAAATAAATAAAACTATGATATACTAATCAGGACATCACATAAACTAGTGGTAGGTGATGCAACCTTATCACCCTTCGGTTGCGGGTTCAAGTATCGCATCCTTACCGGATGTGATGAGTTGTCGCCTAACCCATGAGTTTTCCTTTTTCCAAAACTATATCATTATAACATTCCAAATTATCCTTAAAGAATTTTTTAACATTAAAAAATACTTTCCAATATACAACTTAATCCATTATAAACTTAAGACTTTTCCAAAATACTTAAGTCCAAATTAACTATAGCATCCCGCCTTTTTATCCCATAAACTTTCATTACATTTTACAAAACTGAGGATCTTTAAGGTTTAGTGTCTTGGAAACCAGGAACTTAAAACATGAAAACATAAAACATTCTTGTTAAACACTTGAAAGGATTCTCCTCATGTTCATCCTAGGTTCATTACTGCATCTCAAACCTGGGGACATACATCAAAAGAAAGGGTGAGCAGAAGGCCCAGTAAGGGAAACAAGGGGAAACATTTAACATGTGAACTTGGGATACATCAACAATGTCATGAAAAGAACTTTAAGGCATGAGAAAGAAATCATGAGATATATCATAATAAAAATAAAATTTTTCATAACTTGAAGATGTGGCTACAACATTTAATATTGACAATCATTTAATTTCACCAAGGTCCATCCACAAGGTGTCATTAAAAATTACCAAGGTTATTCACCAAGGTATCAGTCTAAAAAGGTCATCTCTAGAGATTAAGTCTTTACCCAATGTATTGGAGCAATATCTGGGCGCACCCTTGACATGTCTTTATTATCATGTGAGCTACATATATCATCATCAATCATTTCATAAACAACCCATATATCATAAAATAAATGGGTTTCATTTCATAATCATAACGTTTTAAAAACTGCTTTAAAGACATGATCTTTATGTCACTTTAAACCACGAAAAAGGGAAAGCGGGTTTCATGTAAGTAAATCCCAGAATTTAAAATAGAACATTTTGATATATATGTGAATACCCCTATAGAAAAAAAGATATTTGAGTATTCACTTAATAACATAAAATAATTTTGAGATAAAGAGGGAGACATTTTGAGACGAAAACTATGCAGCATAACGGCTATGATACATGGTTTTAGAAAACATTGAAAAGAGAGGGGAAATGGGTCAACCACTAAAAATGATTCATAAAATAGGAGGAGAACAGAATATAAAGTATTTAAGAACATGGTAATGAAATTTGAATGATATAACATATGAAACGAAGAACTTGAAAGGAAGACAAAAATAAGATTTCTCTTATGAGAATTCGGCAGCCTAACGACGACACTTAAAACTTCCAAAAATGGATTGACGAGATCAAATAGGGTCTCTTATAATATGAACATAAATGATCAGTATGATAGATATAGATATCATACCCCAACATAATAAAAAGGAAATTGAAAGACTTGACATGAAAGTAGATCTTGAAAACGAGAAGGGTGAAAGAACCCCTTAGAAATTCGGCAGCCTAACGACGCCACTTAAAACTTCAAAATACTGAATTGAAGAGATCAAATAGGGTCTCTCATAATATGATCATAAAAGATCAGTATGATAGATATAGAGATCATACCCCAAAATAATAAAAAGGAACTTGAAAGACTTGACATGAAAGTAGAACTTTGAAAAAGGAGAAAGGTGAAAGAACCACTTAAAAATTCGGCAGCCTAACGACGCCACTTAAAACTTCAAAATAATGAATTGAAGAGATCAAATGGGGTCTCTCATCATATAATCATAAAAGATAAGTATGATAAATTTAGAGATAATACCCCAACATAATAAAAAGGAACATGAAATACTTTACATGAAAATAGATCTTGAAAAATGAGAAGGGAGAAAGAATCTGTTACAAAAATTTCGGCAGCCTAACGACGCCACATAAAACTTCATAAAACGAAATAATGAGAGTAAGAGGGGATCTCTCATTATATGAACATGAAAAGGGAAGTAAGAGGAGTATAAAAGAACATCATTTAACATAAGAACATGGAGCATAAAATAAATGACATAAAAGAGATTACTTGAAAAGAAAGAGAGAGGTCAGATCCCTTACCTTAAAACGTCACTCTTAAAACTCAAAGGTTGGGACCTTGAGGGCTTGGGGGCACCTTGGGAGGACTCCTTGGGAGGTAATGAGACCATAAATTCGTTGGGGGAGAGTGGGGAGTCGAAATGGATGAGAGGATGGCTTGGTATTTATAGGGAAAGTGAGAGGACAAGACATTAATGGCCAAGGGACACCTCAAAAGTGGTTTTCTCAAAACCATGTGCTCTCTCATGGTATTTCTCATGGAGTTAGGCCACATGGGGCCCTCCATACAATAATTCATCACCTTTGGTCGGCCAACCCATAAAATATCTCATGACATCATCATGACACAATTATGATGTCATTAAACATATCGAAACCCTAAAACTATATTTTTACTATTCACTGAAAATTCAACTTTCTCAGAAAAATCCCAAAAATTCACCTTAACCAAATATCAATGCTCTGATTTCAAAAATGAACTCCATTTTATAAAAATAATTTTCTAAATATTTTTAATTTATTTTTTTAAATAAATACACTATTCACCGAAAAATCATTTTTTTTAGAAAAATCTCCAAAAATTACCTTAACATAATATTGATGCTCTGAGTTCAAAAATGAAATCCATTTTATAAAAATAATTTTCTAAATATTTTTAATTTAATTTTTAATTAAAAAACACTATTCACCCGAAAAAACTAATACTTGAATAATAATTTATGAAACCGTTATTTAACCATTTTATTGAATCACATTACTTAATCAAGGTGCCTAGATTATATTAATACTTTCATTAAGTGAGATTACTAATCCATTTGGTCACATTACTAATCCTAAGCATAAAATCACTATTCATAATTTACTATTCATCAAAAATCAAGTTGATCTTATTAGACTCTAAATTTTGTACTGAACATAATTGTAGAAGACCATTTTTTGAAAATCATTACACCTTTTTAATTATTTAAGGTTTACCTAAACATTTTTAAAATATCCTTTTTCTAAAATTCATCAAAAATATGCATACTATATTTATCCGGACATTTGAAAATTCATAAACTTCATCATAAGAAGAAATCAAATTTTTTATTTAAAACAAAGGGTTACACAAGGAAGTTACGGTATCCTTACATAGCCCCTTGTCACACAAGCATAGGACCTAAGTGTAAGGTGTGCTAAGGTGAGAGAATCTGAGGGAGGCTCGACCAACATCACACGAGTAGTAATTTCTATCAGGTTGAACTTATCGCAAAGGCGATTCCGTTCTAGCTTCAAACGATGAAGTTCGGCTTGGGTTTGGTCCAGAGCAAAGTCCAGTGGTGCTACCTCCTTCCCAAGTTCTGTTAGATGGGCTTCAATCAATCCAAGACTATTGGGTGAGGCCATCGAATCTTCTTTCTATAATAATTAACCAAGATTACTTATATTTAGAGACAATAATCAAAACGTTTAGTTTCCAGCGGTCATATTGACCAATGGTCATATACCAGTCAAAACCCAACGGTCTCATTTTAATTATACTCATGTTATCAAATGAAACATTTTTGTTGAGTATAAAAATAAAATAAAATAACACATAAAATTAGGAAACAAGATTTATTCAAAATTTTGGGTCGTTACAATCTTCCCCCCTTAAGAAATTGCATCCTCGCAATTTTTAAAATTTGGTTTTGAAATTTCATTGAAAGTCCCACATCGGAAAAGGGGTCAGTAAAAATATTACTTTAAAAGAAAGAAAGGGAAGTACAAAGGTCACCCGAGTTAACCCACACTAGGATTCCATGTAGGAAAACATGGACATGGAGGAGAAAACAAAGGTTCAAGTTATGAGGGAGAGTGATAGGAAACATGATTAGGAGAAAGTTAACCATAAGAAAATCCCAAACTTATGATGTGTGTAAACGGTATTTGATTACCTAGTAGGAAACGTCAACCAAAAACGTTTTTGTTTAACATTCCTTTTCATAATTTTGAGGAATTCATTTACTATATAGAAAATATACCTACCTTTATGTAGAGTTTCATCCTTTAATAAGTTTCTACCCAAAACTAATCTTTTCTCCAAACGATGAGCATTCAAAACTACTTGGTCTCATCAAAACAAAAGAATCATATTCTAGAGAATCACATAATCCACAAAAGATTATCTATCTATTTCTTCTATCTTTAAACATTATCCCAAAAACAGAAAGGGTAAGGTAAAACAACTCTTCAAAAAGAAAGAATCCTATAGGAATGGAAACTACTTTTAAATCTTCAAAGTTCCATGGTACTACCCAAAGTTTATCATAGACCATTCCATAAATAACGATCCTTAAAATTCTTCAAAATAAACCAAACTAAGATTGAAACCCAAATACAAGAAGTATTTGATAACATAGTCTTCCAAAATAAACTTCATTGTTCATCTCCAAAAAACACCAACCACTCCTAACATCTTATAACAAAAGTAGCTAACCTAAACATATTTTACCCAAGATAGGTTAATCATTCCCATAAGTAACCTAAATTACTATAATTCCACCTTAAATTCATCGATTCTTCAAAGTATAAGTTAACCTTACTCCTCAATGAAAATACCACAGTAATCTATTTACCTCGATCATATAGGGTCCCCAAAATAGTGAACGTCTTCCAAAATAATAATCATCTTTTAAATACCCTAATCATCTCTGTCATATTAATACGGCAATCATCGCATTTCCAATCACATTGGTTGTTGGGAAATTTTCTTCCATTTCCCACCATTAACTAAGAAGAGAAAGTAAAATTAGGGGCTTAAATACTTAGCCAATAATCATGAAAAGGAACTTAAAGAATATAAGGATAACTTGTAGAAGAAAAGTATACCCTAACTTGTGATCCCCTAGCTTCCCATCTAGGTTATCCATGATCATATATTCTTATGTGAATCTTTATTTTATTTTATCTTTGTTCCTTTAACAATGGTTCATACTAAGCTTATGAATTTACCAAAGCATATCCCCCGGGAGTGTCGTAACCAAGAGTGCAGCAAGCCCCATTGTCGTGTACCAGTTCCCATTTGAGTCTATCTCAAAGAGGTGTTTTCAGGTTTTACCCCTATGTACATCTGTGCCAGAGCCACCTCTACCTGCTCATATCGAGACAAGGATGTATTTGCTTGGCAACCCATTACTCAATACTCACCAAAATAACAGGAAGATTTCCTATATACAAACTTTTCTATAGGCTTCTTCCTAAAGTTTTCATATCCTAATTTCCACAAATAACTAAACCATCCTTTGATACCAACTATAACATCCCGCCTTTTTATCACATAAACTTTCATTACATTTTACAAAACTGAGGATCTTTAAGGTTTAGTGTCTTGGAAACCAGGAACTTAAAACATGAAAACATAAAACATTCTTGTTAAACACTTGAAAGGATTCTCCTCATGTTCATCCTAGGTTCATTACTGAATCTCAAACCTGGGTACATACATCAAAAGAAAGGGTGAGCAGAAGGCCCAGTAAGGGAAACAAGGGGAAACATTTAACATGTGAACTTGGGATACATCAACAATGTCATGAAAAGAACTTTAAGGCATGAGAAAGAAATCATGAGATATATCATAATAAAAATAACATTTTTCATAACTTGAATATGTGGCTACAACATTTAATATTGACAATCATTTCATTTCACCAAGGTCCATCCCCAAGGTGTCATTAAAAATTACCAAGGTTATTCACCAAGGTATCAGTCTAAAAGGTCATCTCTAGAGATTAAGTCTTTACCCAATGCATTGGAGCGCTATCTGGGCGCACCCTTGACATGTATTTATTATCATGTGAGCCACATATATCATCATCAATCATTTCATAAACAAACCGTATATCATAAAAGAAATGGGTTTCATTTCATAATCATAACGTTTTAAAAATTGCTTTAAAGACATGATCTTTATGTCACTTTAACCCACAAAAAAGGGAAAGCAGTTTTCATGTAAGTAAATACTAGAATTTAAAATAGAACATTTTGATATATATGTGAATACCACTGTAGAAAAAAAGATCTTTGAGTATTCACTTAATAACATAAAATAATTTTGACATAAAGAGGGAGGCATTTTGAGACGAAAACTATGCAGCATAACAGCTATGATACATGGTTTTAGAAAACATTGAAAAGAGAGGGGACATGGGTCACCCACTAAAAATGATTCATAAAACAGGAGGGGAACAGAATATAAAGTATTTAAGAACATGGTAAGGAAATTTGAATGATATAACATATAAAACGAAGAACTTGAAAGGAAGACAAAAATAAGATTTCTCTTATGAGAATTCGGCAGCCTAACGACGTCACTTAAAACTTCCAAAAATGGATTGAGGAGATCAAATAGGGTCTCTTATAATATGAACATAAATGATCATTATGATATATATAGAGATAATACCCCAACATAATAAAAAGGAACTTGAAATACTTGACATGAAAGTAGATCTTGAAAACGAGAAGGGTGAAAGAACCCCTTAGAAATTCGGCAGCCTAATGGCGCCACTTAAAACTTCAAAATACTGAATTGAAGAGATCAAATAGGGTCTCTCGTCATATTATCATAAATGATCAGTATGATAGATATAGAGATAATACCCCAATATAATAAAAATGAACTTGAAAGACTTGACATGAAAGTAGAACTTTGAAAAAGGAGAAAGGTGAAAGAACCACTTAAAAATTCGGCAGCCTAACGGCGCCACTCAAAACTTCAAAATACTGAATTAAAGAGATCAAATGGGGTATCTCATCATATGATCATAAAATATCAGTATTATAATTTTAGAGATCATACCCCAACATAATAAAAATGAACTTGAAATACTTTACATGAAAATAGATCTTGAAAAATGAGAAGGGAGAAAGAATCCGTTACAAAAATTTCGGCAGCCTAACGACGCCACTTAAAACTTCATAAAACGAAATAATGAGAGTAAGAGGGGATCTCTAATTATATTAACATAAAAAGGGAAGTAAGAGGAGTATAAAATAACATCATTTAACATAAGAACATGAAGCATAAAAGAAATGACATAAAAGAGATTACTTGAAAAGAAAGTGAGAGGTCAGATCCCTTACCTTAAAACGTAACTCTTAAAACTCAAAGGTTGGGACCTTGAGGGCTTGGGGGCACCTTTGGAGGACTCCTTGGGAGGTAGTGAGACTAGAAATTTGTTGGGGGAGAGTGGGGAGTCGAAATGGATGAGAGGATGGCTTGGTATTTATAGGGAAAGTGAGGGGACAATGCATTAATGGCCAATGGACACCTCAAAAGTGGTTTTCTCAAAACCATGTGCTCTCCCATGGTATTTCCCATGGAGTTAGGCCACATGGGGCCCTCAATACAATAATTCATCACCTTTGGTCAGAAAAAACATAAAATATCTCATTACATCATCATGACACAGTTATGATGTCATTAAACATATCGAAACCCTAAAATTGTATTTTTACTATTCATTGAAAATTAAACTTTCTCAGAAAAATCCCAAAATTTCACCTTAACCAAATATCAATGATCTGATTTCAAAAATGAACTCCATTTTATAAAAATAATTTTATAAATAATTTTAATTTATTTTTTTAAATAAATACACTATTCACCGAAAATTCATTTTTTTCAGAAAAATCTCCAAAAATTACCTTAACATAATATTGATGTTCTGAGTTCAAAAATGAAATCCATTTTATAAAAATAATTTTCTAAATATTTTTAATTTAATTTTTAATTAAAAAACATTATTCACCCGAAAAAACTAATACTTGAATAATAATTTATGAAACCGTTATTTAACCATTTTATTGAATCACATTACTTAATCAAGGTGCCTAGATTATATTAATACTTTCATTAAGTGAGATTACTAATCCATTTGGTCACATTACTAATCCTAAGCATAAAATCACTATTCATAATTTACTATTCATCAAAAATCAAGTTGATCTTATTAGACTCTAAATTTCGTACTGAACATAGTTGTAGAAGACCATTTTTTGAAAATCATTACACATTTTTAATTATTTAAGGTTTACCTAAACATTTTTAAAATATCATTTTTCTAAAATTCATCAAAAATATGCATACTATATTTATCCGGACATTTGAAAATTCATAAACTTCATCATAAGAGAAATCAAAATTTTTATTTAAAACAAAGGGTTACACAAGGCAGTTACGGTCTCCTTACATAACCCCTTATCACACCATCATAGGACCTAAGTGTAATGTGTGCTAAGGTGAGAGAATCCGAGGGAGGCTCGACCAACATCGCACGAGTAGTAATTTCTATCAGGTTGAACTTCTCGCGAAGGCGATTCCGTTCTAGCTTCACACGATGAAGTTCGTCTTGGGTTTGGTCCAGAGAAAAGCCCAATGGTGCTACCTCCTTCCCAAGTTCTGTTAGATGGGCTTCGATCGGTCCAAGACTACTGGGTGAGGCCATCGAATCTTCTTTCTATAATAATTAACCAAGATTACTTGCATTTAGAGACAATAATCAAAACGTTTAGTTTCCAGCGGTCATATTGACCAATGGTCATATACCAGTCAAAACCCAACGGTCTCATTTTAATTATACTCATGTTATCAAATGAAACATTTTTGTTGAGTATAAAAATAAAATAAAATAACACATAAAATTAGGAAACAAGATTTATTCAAAATTTCGGGTCGTTACATTAACACTCTAAAAAGATATCTAAATTTCCAAAATCAATTGTAACATCAGATTCCACAAACAATGTAATGTATCTCTTATTGAAAAATACCTTTATAACATCAAAATCCTTAATAAAATAATTCATGATTCCAAATCCATAAAGAATAAGTACTATAGTACAATCCTTATATATCACATTATTCTTATAACCATAGAACCATTAATGTAATAATTCTTGAATCCAAATACAAAATAACCTTAATGTTAGGTCCACTAGGCTAGGTTACCTAAGGGGGGGGGGGTGAATCGGGGTAAGACATATTAAAACAAATTCCCCTTTTGATCTTGTTTTTATTTTAGAAAAAACTCTCTTATCTCTCCTTCTCGTTTTAGAGTATGAATAAACCTTAAATCATGCACATGACACAACAATTTTTACTTGGTTCACCCTCGTTGGGCTACGTACAAGAAGCATACACCGATAGTGTATCGATGTACCAAATCCACTAAAAATCACACTAATGTTTACAAGTTTGAAGTGGACTCACTATCCCTCCTGGTTTACAACCATTCATAATTTGAGAACTCACTACTCTCTAAACTGAAGTGAGCTCACTGCTTTTTCAGAAGATCCACTCACAGTTTACAGACCTGTAGATCTCTTTATTATCTCTAATGAGTGCATCCTTTATTGTATGTATATTCTCTGTTTACGTCCAAATTTCATCCACTGATGAATATAACTTTATTGCAAGTGTACTAGGAAATCCTCCAACTTTCACACAACCCTAGAATGACTGACACACTTCTCTATGCTTGGTGCCCTTCTCCAATGCCTGGCACGCTTCTTTATTCTTTGGCGTGCTTCTCCAAGCCTGGCGCGCAAGTGTCACCTAACCACTTGCGTGACACTCCCTTATCAAACTCCAAACTTGGGTTAATCTCACCCTTTTACGTCCAAATCAATATTGTCCTGCAATTATCAATTGGCACACAACTTTTGAATATCTTTATACTTGCGCGACCAAACCACCACTTACGCGCCCAAACCACCTACACGACTGGAGCTCGAGTTTTCTCTAAGTATTGATATTTACCAAAAAATGAGGAGGGATATCCCTATATTTATAGGAAATTTGGGTACCCTGAGCTCCACATGAAAGTCTCCTCTCGGTGTGCTAGTCCAACCACCTAAGCCTCTATCACCCTAGTCACCTTGCATGCCCAAACCAAAACTTGGGTTCCCCTCTTTCCTTTGCCATATTTTGATGTTCTGATCTTGAAAAACATATGGTGAAAAAGTTTTTAATCCTCCAAGAAACTGGCGCGCAGGTCCCTTTTCCAAAAACACTTTTCTGCATTTGTCGATTTTGAGGGCCAAAAATCTGGAAAACACTAGAAAACGACACCACCTTGTATCTGCTCTTTTTATACTACCTCCAAATCCTTCATTACTTTGTTGAGGTTCTTATACCAATAAAGGATTGTCAACAACATCTCTTGAACTCTAAAACTCACCAAGTAAACCCTCTTTGTCAAAAAATTGAACATCATGGTCTACTTTGACAATAAACACATCATGGAGGCCCACTTTGTCAACAAACACTATCACCCCAAAAATGCTTCAATGATACCTTGAGGGATTTTTTCCCAATACTTAATCATTCCACTTTACTCTTAAACCATTAACTACACTTCAACATCTTATTCCTTAATACCTCCTTTATCTCATTTCTCTTTTGTAGCTTCTTCATTATCAGCAGTATAACCTTTACTTGTATAAACTTTCTGATTCAAACCATTGACCAAAAATCAAAGCACAAAGTGAGAAACACTAATCATAGTGATATAGTCATGAATAATCATTTATAAGATCTCTAAATGACTCCATAATATTCTCAATACATAATTCCATATGATTAACCAAGGTTATCCATTACCAAATCTAAAGGATGATAGCATATACTTAGAATTATCCTCAAAGTCATTCATAGGGTTATGCTTTTTGATCTATGTTTTCTAAATACAATTTCCAAGGTTGTTTCTAAACTTCATCTGATACCAACTGTAACACCCTGACCCCAAAATCCTGGAGCTGATGCATTATTTTAATAAATTGGCATGATTAAAAGGAATCAAATCCTGAAGAACTGATCAGTTTAGCAGTCTTGGAAAATAGATTTCATATATGAACCATTCATTACAATTCAAAACATAGTATACAACATAGTCCCTTATTTTAGAACACCATTATTCTTATATATTAACCCTAAATATCAATCATAAAATACTTCTTGGCATACTAGGAAAATAAAACATACGAAAGGGTTGAGATCATATGCTCAGTAAGGTTAAACAATACAGTAGAAGCTATCATAAAAAACCATAAACTTTAAGGAAAATATAAAACTGAAACACAATCCTTTTAAACATAAA
Source organism: Viscum album (assembly GCA_963277665.1). Lineage (NCBI taxonomy): Eukaryota > Viridiplantae > Streptophyta > Magnoliopsida > Santalales > Viscaceae > Viscum > Viscum album. The sequence continues at coordinate 23,768,363 of OY728145.1, read as the reverse complement.
CCTGAATATAATATTCCATTTAAACATTCACATGGATATTATACTATTTGAATAATCACATGCAATATCAATAACTAATCTCATAATGAGGGAATGCATAATGATGGACATCTTGAACATACTGTTGAGGCCTCAGCCAAGATCTAAAAATATATGGTTAAGGTCTCATCCAAATCCATATCTAAAAATAAATGGGAAAGAACTCAGCCAAGTTCATATCTAGTTTATCTCATGAGACCTACTGATGCATCAAGGGGCTATAGAGGTCCCCAATAGTCACTTACTAAGTCCAATGCATTCCTCATATGAAAAGGGTGAAACATAACATCAACATTTGTATTAAAACTAACATATGAAATGTTAATACTTTAATCATAAACCATGAATAGTATAAAAATAAAACATCTTCCATCAAACATATCATAAAACCTTCAATAAAATATGGAATATTTTATCATAATAAATCAACCTCAATCAAGCATAAAATCTATCAAAGGATGTTGACATAGATGAAAATACTCTAATAAATTTATTAAAACTCTTTGAGAGAGATATCCTTTTTTTACATTGAAATCATTTAAAAGCTGCAAAAATATAAAAGAAAACATTTATTTTGAAAATAACCTTGTAATATTTTAAGATAAGCTTCAAGATATTAAGGTGTAATAATGATGTAAAATGGACACTTGCCATGTATAGTTTAAAAAAACATTCTTTCCTTAATTTGTTGAAAAGGTCATAAAACAAATCATTTGGAAAACGGCGGAAAGATTACTTCCAAAATATTTTATATAAAAAGTCAAAAATTGGTAAAAATGTCTTTAAAAAAATGTCGATAGTATTTTTAAATACATTTTAAGAAACATGGATGTGGATGATAATAATGTCCCAGTAGATACTTACATATAAACAATCTTAGATAATAAAGAGATTGTGAAACTAACCCTTACCTTGTACTTTACATTAGTCAAGGGTGTGTTAACCTCCTGTATAATAGTTAAAGTATGTTATTAAATTATACCAGAACCATATTCATATTTATGATATCATATATGATCCTATTATATCGTTTTGTTAATAGTGTTTCAATATTACCATTATTTCGTGTGTTAACTACTTCGTTTTCCCATTCCTATGTGGCCGTGTAAGTTATGCTTGTTATGAATGGGATGCATTTTATTCATGTATATAATGAAATTAAGTTCATAATTATTATTTTTACTCATCATATAAATTTTATAATCATTCTTGAATTGTTAACGCAGAGAATGAATTTCACCGCGTCGTGGAGACGGTAGGTCGTACGTACGCACAAGTGATGATATCATTCCATTGATGGTTAAATGGTATTTAATTGGATGGTATATTAGTTTTGAAGAATCATTATCATGTTATATTAATTATTTATATCCATTATACTCATCATTATATCCATTCAATTAAAGTAGTGTTGAATAAAAAATTACACCACGATGTGGAGACGATAAGTCGTACGTACGCATGCATGGTGATATTGTTATTCATATGAAGGATAAAATGATGAATATGATTTTAACATAATTATAATAAAATCTCAGTATATGTATGATAATGTAGTTATTACTTTGATATGGAAACAACATAGAAAGAAGAAGTAGAAGAAGAAAAGAACTTTGAAAGAGGTGATAAAATAATCACCTTGTTTTCGTGTATCTCATTTTAGTATGCACAAAAGGACTCCTTAGGATGGATTTCTTCCCAAAGTGTGGCCTGTAGTATTAATTGAGGGATGGGGATAGAAAATGGTCAGGTTTTGGCCGAACTAAAGGGCTTTATAGGTGTAATTAAATGAAAAATGATATGCGCCCTTTTATAAGAGAGGGGAGAGGCACCTTTGGAAATACCAAAAATATTAAATTAATATAAATTAATTTTTAAGTTAAAATAGATCAAAAGTGGATTATTTTGAAGATAATATGAGTATGGGTAGAAATTATTTCAACCAATAAAATTTATACATCTTTTGATTTTATTTTAAACCTTATCATTTTGATTTATCCTTATTTAATCTATTTAATTTTAATTGTGGTAATAGTATTCTAAATATTAAATGGTTATAAATATTTACTTATGTGGTGTAAATTATCCATAATTGGAAACTTTATGAAATTTTGGACCTTATAATTTTTACTTTATAATTTTTAAATAATTTAATAAAATTTTATTTTTATAAAATATCAATAGTGTCAATTTTGACACTATTCATTTATTTGACTTTAAATAAAAATCACACAGAAGATAAATAACAAAAAAAAAATTAATATACTAATAACATGTCATAGTCACCTATAAAATTCATGGATCACCTTAATTAATTAAAATTATATTTCTTTTAATATTTTTAAAACAATTTATTTGATATTTCTATTAATAAAATATTTTTTGCATCACTATTGTGTCATCGTTAATGGTAATTATATAATCTATAAAAATTATAAATAAATTTATATGATATAGGTAATTATTTTAGATTTCCATAGAATTCATATAGTTGATGTTATCTCATATTTATCCCTATATTAAAATTAATATACTTATATAAAATGAGAGTGTGACATTTTGTCACATTCATTGATTTTAATAATATTAATATCGTATTCATGGGAAAGTGTCCATTAAGTGATTCGATTTCAAACCATAGATGATAAGGGTCAAATTTCTTCATACAATAGGATTTTTATAGGTGTTAAGTTAATTTATAATATTAATTTTACCTTTAATTACCCGATTTACCCTTAACCGCGGTAATATTTTTTTTACTAAAGTTACTATTCATAATGCCCTAAAATAAAATTATCCTATTAACATAATTTGGACCCAATGATTCCAAATATGGAATATATTTTTAAAAATTTAAAACACAAAAGTTGTAGTAATTAATTTAGAATTAATTCTCGTTGACAAAATGAGAAAATGAGTTTTTCAAAAGTAAAAACCATTAAAAGACTGACATGTGTTTATATCTAATTTTAATGTGAAAATAATTCCAATGACCTAAATTTTTTTAAATAATAAAAATATAATCCAATTACACTTAAAAAATATTAAAATTTATAATTTAACACTATAAATTATTTTGATTGAAAATTTTGTTTTCTATTAAAATTTAGTATTTTTCACTATTCATCAAAATATGAAAGTTATTAGAAAAACACCAAAAATTTATACAAACTAAATTTTGATATCCTTCTTCAAAATAAGAAGTTTATTTTTTCAAATTGAATATATAAAATTGTCAAATATTTTATTTAAAATGGGTGTGTCATCAAAAGGCGGTAAAACTGTATTTTTGGAAAAATACTTCTTTTATAAAAAAAAATTGAATTTGTTCTTATATTATGTCTAAGAAACACATAATATGAATTTTTAAAATTATATGGAATATATAAAATTCAAAATTTGGATAATACTATTCATAACCTCTAATTTAATGGCTAGTTTATATATCATATTAAATAATAATATTTTATTAATATACTGTTGTTTGGTAAAACTGGGTCTTGTGTGTAACTCAAGTTAAATTATTTTTGTGTGTAGATTAATCTTAACATGGTTTTGAGTAAAAATAAATCAAGCAATAAAATTAAGTTTATTTATAAATGAAAATATTGTAAAGTCTTGGGATGTTACGGTGTTGATCCCAATCACTTTTGAAATCCATAGAATAAGATATCAACATATCCTCTAGTGTTTGAATGGTTATCTTAGACTAACCATATATTTAAGGATGATAAGTAGTGCTTAACCTTAACTCTGTATCCATAGTGTAACACCCCAATATTTTTTGAATTATTATTTTTTGAATTAATTTAACCTTTTTGATATTTTTTATTTCATGCAACACTAAAAATAGTTTATTTTATATTAAAGTATTATATTTGGCTTGTGTTATACTCAACACCAAGTTAATCATACACTAAACACAACCTAAATTTTATATTTATTTACACAAAACACCAAGGTTATATTGCGTTACACACAACAATGACTTTCCACGATGGCTTGCGTAACACGCAAGACCGAGTTTTAGCGAATAATAATATATTATTAAAATATTATTATTTAATATAATAAGATATAACCCAGCCATTAAATTATATATTATTAATAGTATTAAATAATTTATTAAAATATATTGTTTACAAAAATATAAGATGAATTCATAGGTTACCAATTAATTATAAATTAATATGAAAACCAATTGAATATAAAAGGAAATATTATTATTTTTATGGTCACAAAGCTCTTTTACCCTAATAAATTAAATTAATTACAATTAATGAGTGATATTTATGTAATATATAGGTTATATATTCATTCAAATATTTTTCTAATTTATCCATTAGATTTTATAGGCATAAGATAAGAACAAACCCAAATTTATTCTAAAAACCTATATTTTTATTAATGTATTTTTACCTCCTTTTAATAGAGAACCCATTTTAAATACAATTTTTGGAACTTTTATAGATTTAATATGTAAATAAACTTCATATTTGAAATCATAAAATTATAATTAGGTTAGGATATATTTTTTTTTGTATTTTTCTATGAAGTTTCATTTTTTAATGAATAGTGAAAAATACTGAATTTTAGTTCAAATTTTCTTTTTCATCTAATTTATTTATAAGTATAAATTAAATTTTAAATTGCTTTAAAAGTTTAATTAGATCATATTTTTATAAATCAACCCAATTTAGGTCATTTTAATCAAGTTCACTTTGAAATTGAATATAAAAACATAGCAAACTTTTGAACGATTTTACTTAAAAAACCCACATTATTGACTCAACTGCGGGATAAAATTTAAATTCATTTCTACCAATTATGTGATTTAAATTTAGAAAAATATATTCCATATTTATAATTATAATAATTTATAATGTCTAATATATTTAACTTAGTTTTTGACAAAAAATATTAGTGAAATTAATTAAAATTAATTACATTGATTAATGTAAAATTAAGCTTAAGTAAGGACTAAACCTTAAATTTAAGGGCCTAAGTAACCTAGAAATTTGTCTAAAAGACATTGGATGACCATATTTATAACCTATAATAAATTTTATTAATATTTTTCTATTATTGGATCCACTTTCTATGAAAACATGTGGGTGAAATTCCCTTTCCCAAAATTTACAAGAGTGTCACTCCTCATCCACTATAAAAAGGCCTCCTCTCTTCCCACTTCTTCACACCTATAAAGTCACATTCTCTTGAAAAATATCTAAAAAAATGGATCTTAAACATCCCTTAACTTATCCTAGAATCATACCCTTGGCCATAAAGCAATCCAAGTAATCTCTTTGGTGTAAACTAAAAGGAGTTAGCCGAATAAGAAGTAACATTCTTCCTCAAGTTCTTCTATTTTATTTCAATTCTCCACCCCCTAAAATCTTATTATTACATGATTGTATAAAAAACAGTATAGTTAATACACAAGGATTTTTTTATTACAAGGTTTTTACTTATACTTACACACACTTCCATCTAATGGGTAACAAACATACTGTTTACGTGTACGACAAACTACTACCTCACGAAATGACGATTCTTCAATTTTTACTTTACCACCTCTCATGATGGACATTATGATGATCACTATATTTATATATGATATATATTATATTTATAATATATTTATGATTATGTAATTTTTATTTAGAACATAACTTTATTCTTTCCATGTTGTGTAAATATAATAATTTCATTTGAGGAAGTGTGAACTATTTCCCCCTCAAAGCGATGTGATCCGTTCACACACTATAAGGAATATATTAAGAACATGTTTAGTGAAATTATATGATATATATGAAATAATAATTCTAATTTAATTATATTATATACACATATAAATATATTTCATTTTCTTTCTTTCTTTCAATACAAAAATAAAACGGAAATGACGTTCATGCATACGTACGTCCTACCATCTCCATGAACGGTGTATTCCATTTTATACTTATATATTATATGGATTATTATAATAAAAATATAATGAATATATTTTATATTTATATCATGTTTTATATTTTTTAAATCATGATATAAGTACAAGGACCAAAAATATAACAAATTAAGACACATGCGAAGAACAAAGCGGATATTACCCAAAGTGTAACCCTAACATGAAATTTTCAACAAGTAGGTAATATAAAGTCACAATGAAACCCTATGTGGTATTAGATATAATAATATGGTTCTATAAAATATTTATAATAAACTTACATTTATTATATAGGAGGTTTGAATGAGTACAATGAGAGTCAAGACACAAGGTAATGGAAATTCATCTCACTTTTTATTTCCATGAGATACATGCCTTCTTCACCGCTAAATTATTTTGTGTCATGTATATACTACCCATGAATGTATTATATTAATATTATAATTAAATTTATGGGTATTTACATATCCATTTTATGATCTTTCTTTCATGGGGTTTAAGATTTAAAAATCACCAAAATGGTAAGTAATTTTGTCTCAAATTTCTTTCTTTGAGACACATGCCATTTCATGCACCTATATTTTTATATAAGGTGAATAAATTTCATTTTTAATGTTATATAATGAATCTAATTATTTTCATGTTATTTTAATATTCATTTAATTTATTTTTCTTAAATGGGGAGTATGGTTCAAAGTTACCAAATAGTAAGAGTTTATTGAAACAATCTCATCGTTTTTCAAGATTGTTTTGGATTATGCTTACTTTGATGAAATATTATGATCCATATATCAATAAAAATAATTAATTTTATTCTACTATGGTTATTCATGATATATTCATGTATTGGTACCGTTTTCCCATGCTTTGGTACATAATATATTTAAGAAAGTGTTTTTAAGAAAGCCCGAATTTACCCTCTCTTAGGTCAAAAATCTGTGTTCTTTCAAACCATTTTTTCTAAAAACATTTTCAATATTTATTTATATTTTTTAAAATTATTTTAAAATAATTTTTTTTCAATTTTTTTTCAATTTTCTTTTATAAGTTTTTAAGGAAAATGGTTTTCAAAATGTTTTCAATCTTTCTTTATAAGTTTTCAAAGTGGTTTTAAAGAAATTGTTTCCAAAATGTTTTCAAGTTTTATTTCTAAGTTTTAAAAGTATTTTAAAAGAAAATGGTTTTAAAATGATTTTATGTTTTGAAAATCCATTTTCAAAGAAGAAAGTATATTTTACTCAAGTAATGTTTTTAAAATATATCTCAAAATTATTTTCCATCTAAGACGACATCTATTGATGTTACTCATGCCTTTATGGGAAATGATCCAAATGTTCCATTCATATTCTTTCTCTTAATGATTTTTGTTTTGATGGAATGATGTTTATGAAAATCTATTTATCTTTCATGAGTTATATTTTTATGGAACCTGTTCCTATTATATGGGTTATGTGCTTATAAAACCCTTTTCTCTTAAATGGGTACTACCATGATAAATTCTAATTAAACCCACTTTCTTTTATGAGTTATTATAGGATGAAATGATTATGAAACCTATATATTTTCTATTTGTTATGATATGATTAAATTTTTATGATACCCATTTTATTTCATGGGTTATGACATGATCTCTTTTCATGGGTATGATATGATGAATGTTTTGTTATCTTGTGGAATTTGTATGCATGATTTCTTTATGAGATGGGTGGGACCCATATCTCCCTCCAATACATTGGGTAATGATAAATTTTATATTATCTCAAAGGGTACACAGGTTGTATCCCAAGGCCAAAAACAAGAAGGTACATGGGTTGTATCCCAAGCCTGAAAGTAAGAGGGTACACTATTTGTTTCCCAATCCAAAAAACAATAATCTACATGGATTATAGCCTAATACTGAAAGTAAGAGGGTATATAAGTTGTATACCAAGCCCAAAACAAGAAGGTACATGGGTATTATCCCAATCCTAACTTTTTGCGAAGGTCTTGGTAGGTAGCCTTGACATATGATTTTCTATGTTTATGTGTATACCAAAAATCCAATGTTTTATTCCTATGTTATGATTTAATGGATTATGTTATTTATTTTCTTATGATTCATGTCTTATGAACTACAAAGATTTATTCCATGATTAATTTTTATGATATTTGATATGAATGGTATGATCTTCTAATGTTTTGATCATTCTCATAACCATATGCTCATGTTTATGCTTACATGTCTCCCTTATTTACCCTTATTGAGAATCGTAGATCACCACTTTTTATGTTTCCTTCCCTAGGTTATGAAGATATGTATTAAGTGTGATGTGTCTAATAAGTTTTCTAGTCATGAAGAAGATAGTTGGAGATAATTTAGATTGATTATATATCATTGTTTATGTTTCCATGTTTCCAAATGCACTAAACTAATACGATCTTCTAGTGTCTGTTTGTATAATGTTTTAAGTATTATGTAAAAGTGATGTAATTTTAATTTATGAAAAGAAAGTATCACTATAGTTTTTATTAGAGCAAAGGGTTTTTTAACCATTGTAAAATATTATGAGAAAACCTTAGTGTGAACTCTAAGTAAATGTATAAGAATAAGTCTAAGGATAAGGAAGAGTATAAGAAAATGTCCTGGAATTTTGGTAAAGAATAGAGTGAGTGGTTTCCTATAAATACATACCTTTTTAGATACTAAAAGTGTATATATATTTGGAACATATGTACTTTGGGGTAAAAACTCTGATAAGATATCCCATGTCTGATTCAGAGTAATCCGGTACACAATAATGGGCCTTACTGCACACTTAGTTTGACACTATCGGGGGATATGCATTAGAAATTCACAAACTCTTCATGAAAAATCATGAAATATTTAAATGGAAGTTGGATATTAATAACCTAAGATAAACCTAAGGTTTAATAAATTAAAATTAGGTGTCATGATTTAGACATCATATATTTATTTTTTCATGATTATGTAGTTTTCTTCTATGCTATGTGTTTCTCACCCTGTACTTTCTTGTTTTAGTCAATGGAGATAACTAGAAGGAACATGATTAACATCTAATGTTTCAGATGTGGAAATTATGGGAATTATGAAAATCAAATTCCTAAGTGGAAATCTCATAAAAAGAATAAAAAAGGTGGTATGAGTATTGAATATACTTATGAAGGTATTGAGGCTGCAAAGGACATGTGAAAGGTATGTGATGATCTTCTAGTATTATTTACATTAAAATCATGATTAGATTATAGTTGAGGAACCTTAAGACATGATTCATATATCATATTTCAGGAAAGAGGTATTAAGGAATAAGTTGATAAAACCTGGGTAATTCTTTAATAATAAAGTTGGATGGATGAAGTATTTATGTTTTGGAATTCAAAGATTATGTTATATGGATCATGAAATATATAAGTATTTTCACTATAAGTTTTCATTAATGATTGAAATGGATATGTTGAATGTTTATTAATACACAGACAAGTGATTTCATGGAAATTTAATATTTTTATTAAGGTATGGTAACCCTTAATTAATGGCCGACATTGAGGTAATGTTGTTTAGATAAAGATATTATAGATATGAATAAGTAAACTGGATGGTACAGATTATCCTCGATATGATTATTGAAAAATTTGTCTATGTACTCAAGGATAAAGTTTTCAACTTATTGGATTTAAATAATTTATCCATTTTTCATCGGAATAAGGAATCATACATTTTTTCCAAAAGTATTTATGGTAATTCAGATTATTACCATGTTTCAAGGGGATGAGGGTATTCACATGTTTGGGATGTGACAACCAAGTGGTACTTTGTGATATATGGGGGATCAATGTTAAGATGATTTCATGAATTTCATTCTAATGATTTGGACTTTCATCTTTTAAAAGGGTTATAAGTTTAACCATTCATGAAAAGTTTAAGTTAAAAATCAGAGGAAGTATTTATGTATTGAGATTGTATTGATAACCATGGTTAAAAGGCTATTTAGTGATTAACCTTATTTCAAGTATATCCATCATATTTATTTTTGAAGTTATATTAGTGTGGTTTTAGAAAAGGACATCACGTACGTCAGTTGACAACCAATCAAGTCCAACAATTCGATGGGTATTGAACCCATGACCAAAGGACGATAAGGGTTTCATGCCAACCACTAGCCTACGCGATGTCCTGGTTAATGTATAATTATTTTTGATGAATAAATATTAATGATGAACCAGTAGAGTTACTTTTTATGTTTGGAGATGAATGTATTAACCATATTGATTTTGAGGAATACTTAGAGATAAATAGTTATTATTTTCATTCTTTTATGGGCCTTAAGATCTGCTAAAATTATATTTTAGTACTTCAGGCATCAAAGTTAATTTATGGACATCAATTTCTTGAAGTAAGTATATTTACTTATATTCTTGGTTAATAAAATAATTACTCAATGTTAGGATAGTGATAAAAAAATCTTTTGTCATAATACCTTAATTTTTTGAACTGATTTCCTTTTAAATCATCATAGATTTATGAAATTGTGGCCCTCAAATTTTCATTGATCATTAACTTGTTTACGATTGATGACCTCAATCACTCCCTATAAATATTTATGCTTTTCCTTTATGTTGAATCTTCACTCACAACCTATGTTCTCCTATGTGAAAACCTAGTTATATGTTACTTTGGGTAACCATTATAGTTCCAACTTTCCCTTTTTATGGGAAGTATTAGTATTCATTTTACAATGTGGGTTTATATAAATGAAACTTTCAAGTATTAAACCTTTGATAAACTAGAATAATTTTGAGGGTGAAATTAATTCTAATTGGGGTAGAATGTAACGCCCTGAGATTTTGTGAATTATTATTTTTTGAATTAATTTAACCTTTTTGATATTTTTCATTTCACGCAACATTGAAAATAGTTTATTTTATATTAAAGCATTATGTTTGGATTACATTATATGCAACATGTAAAGACCCGAAATTTCAATGTAACTTTTTTAATTAAATGGGAATTTTACGAGTCCACAAAAATTTACGGTGCGTGATTCTGAGGTCCAGAGTGACTGGAATGAATTTATGAACATTATTTCAGGTATGTTCAGTAAAATTGTGAGTGGGTTTTTCTAAATTTTAAACTGGTGCTCAGAATTGAAATTTGAGGGCACCGTTGAACTCGCAGTGCCGATATTTTCTTAATAAGACTTTAACCTCGATGAAAGTTGGTCGAGGGTGAAAGTTAATTTTTGGGTTTTTCATGAAAAGAATAAAATAAAATAAAGTGTGTAACATTTTATTTTATTTTGTTTTGAAACCCCCATGTGGAAGTTTTACAGGTGGGGACCACCTGAATTAACCTCCTATGAGAGGTTATGGTGGTGGGGACCACTCGAGCCTGACCTCCCATGAGAGGTTATGGTGGTGTTGACCACCCGAGGCTTAAACCTCTTGAACTACCCTCTTAATGAGGGAGAAACCTCTCAAATCCCTCTTTAATGTGGAGGAGCTTCTTGAGCTTCCTCCACATTAATTGTGCCAATGCCATACTTTAATTTTTCCAACATGTGTGTGTGCATGTGCCAACATAATTTTCCTCTTAAGTTAAATTATATTAGAACCTCTTTATATTGGTGGGAAAAGGAGAAGGAGAGAACTCTTTGGAGAATCATGGAGAATTCCATCCTCCAATGAAGAATGCTCTCGCCAATGAAGAACGCCTTCAACTACGAAGAACCAACGATCGAGCCCGGGATCAAAGGCGTGTGGCGGGTGCGATGAACGCCGATATCTTTGACTTCATCCAACGTGGGATGTCTTCATCTATGACGAATCTACGTCTATAATTCCTTCTCGCGCCAACGTCAACGAACAATCCAAGGTAGGGGGTTATTATTAAATTCTTGAATTCTCTCATTTAATTTCCTCGTTCTTAGAAAGCATGGAGAACGTGGATCAACCAAAATGAGTTGATCCACAATTCGTATTAAATTGAAGAGTTTGTCGTTCTTGACACCTAATTTTGTTGATCCGCTTTCTACCTCTCTAACGCAGAGGGTGTGGGCCAAAAAACATGGCCCAAACCCTCCGCCATTCTTCCTTATTGTGTTCTTCATGATGGAAGAAAGTGGAATACACCACGACGACGAACGAAGAGAGAGGATGACTAAACTGGCCGCTGGTGAAGGCACGACGCCCCACCGTCCACGGTCGAGCCACCGCCGCTGTCCGCAGCCGAACCACCGCCTGCGACCTTGCCACCCGAGTCGCTGCTACTGCCCGAGCCACCACCGTTGTACCCGGCCGAGCCGTTGGCTGAGCCGCCACCGCCATCTGCAGCTGAACCGCCGCCCGCAGCCTCGCCACTCAAGCCGCCGTCGCTGCCCGTGGCCTCGCCGCTCAAGCTGCCGTCGTAGTCCGCGGCCGTGCCGCCGCCCAAGCCGCCACCACCGTCTGTAACCGAGACACCAGTTGAGGCCTCGCCACCTGAGCAACTTCCGCTATCTGTGGCCCCACCGCACCACCCGTGGCCTCATTGAGCCACCCCTCGGCCGAGCCGCCCTCTCGGCACACTGTGATTGAGCCGCCCACATGGCACCCCCGGGCTGAGCCGCCCTTACGACACCCCTCGGCCGATCCACCCTCACGAAACCCCTGGGCCGAGCTACCCTCGTGGCACCCCTGGGCCAAGCCGCCCTTGCGGCACCCCCCGCAGCCCTCTGCTGCCCCTCGCGGCCTGCCAAACCATCCAGCGGGCCGGGCCGGACCCATCGGGCCGGGACGAACCCAACGGGTCGGGCCACCCAGCGGGACGGGAAGGAACTAGCGGGTCGGTCTGGGTCAACCCAGACCAGGTTGGCCCAGGCCGGGTCGGCCCGGGTCGGTCCGACCGGGTCAGACCGGATCCGGACCCACTATGACCCATTTACGCTCTTTTGGCCATAACTTTGGTACCAGACGTCTGTTTGATGAACCATCAGTGGCACTGGAAACCTTGGAGCGAGATGATTCCTTTGAGTATACCCCACTGGAGTTTTGTATTATGATAGGGAACAGTCAGGTTGGATCGAGCACGAATCCAACCGGGCCCCCGGGACTAAAAGGCTAATAACTCACAGACCGGGCGTCTGATTGACGCACCATCTGTTGCTTTGAGACCCCTATGACGTGGAGAAACTTTGAGATACTTATTTTTGGGACATATTAGTAGTTTTATAATAGAACAGTGGCTTGGGGAATAGACTCTCCTGGAGATGAGCAAGCCTAGTGCAGAAACCCAGTAGCTGGCTGTGACGAGAAGAGTGCTCCTAGCGATCCTGTGCGGGTCAGCTCCTAGAGATCCTATGTGGGTAAGCTCCTAGAGATCCTGTGTGGGTAAGATCCTAGAGATCCTATGTAGGTTAGCTCCTAGAAATCCTATATGGGTCAGCTCCTAGCGATTCTGTGTGGGTCATCACCTAGCGATCATGTGTGGGTCAGATCCTAGAGATTCTGTACAGGTCAACAACAGAGCCTCTTAACAAAATAAGATGATTCATTATTTATAACTAATAATCTCTACTACCATATCTAAATATATACCTGGTGTGAGCTGAGTCAGTACCTCTGTGTTTTACTCATGATTGAGATGGATTACTTGAAAACTCAGGTATATGTATGGGCATATACCTAAGTAGGGTTATTTGTTGATTTCATACTTTTTGGTTTATCATTGGTGGATTTTGTGAGACCTTGAGAGTCTCGGGGTCCCTACTGAGTATCATTATACTCACCCCTATACGGGCTATGCCCGCAGCTTGTTGTGTTGGATGCAGACAACAGACAACACTGATTGAGGAAGAGGGTACCAGGACTGGACGGTGCTCAGAGGTGGACTATATGGCATGTCGGTATGAAGAGGAGATGAATGGACGTGGAGTGCTGAGGAGGAAATCTGCACCTACCCTTCAGGTAGGAACCTTAGAGGATGACTTAGCAGCTATCTCTCTTTTTTCTCCAGTTTACTTGTACTTTCAGTTTCTTGTACTTTCTAGTTGGGCTTGTATTCTAGCCCCTTTTACTTACTGTACTCACTCTGTTTAATATTCAGTTTACTTGTGTTCATATTTTGTTGTGTTTTTGGTTGTGTGTGTTTACTGGTTATAAAGGCAATGCCTTCCCAGTTTTAGGGATTATGCCTTTCGGTGCTAGTCGCTAGCCCCTAGCCTATGGAAGGCGGGCTTGCGGTAGTCATGGCACGGGCCCCGGGGGACAGGTTGTGACAAATTGGTATCAGAGGCGTCGGTTCTACCGCAGAACATAGGACTTTGATATTTCTTTTTAACAGAAATAATGTTAATTTTAGTGAGTGTGGTTATTAGTTTATGGAATCCAGTGTTGGTGTGAAGTCCTACGTATCAATACACCAGGACCCTGACTTCTAATTTCTGACTCAGTGCATGAAAAAACTGATTGCGTTTGTGTTTTGAAGAGTTTTCTTTGTGATCTTTTGAGTCAGATCACCAGGTATAACTTATTAACCATGGAACACCTGTTTCTTTTTAGGATGCCTCCACGCAGACAACCATCTAGGGTTCTGATAATTTTAAGCACTGATATCCCACCGAGCAATGAGGCCTTGGTACAGGGTCCTTTTCCAGTAGAGGCACCATTGGAGGCACCAGCGGTACCATTACCCATTGGGCCATTAATGCCACCAGTCCCAGCAGTAGATAGTGAATGCCACTTGAGCGCGTTGCACGAGTTCCAGCGCCAGAGGCCACCCAGGTTTAGGGGATAGATGGACCCACAGGTAGCTGAGGATTGGTTGGAGGCTGTAGTGAGAGTCTTTCGACTAGTAGGGACACCAGCTGATCTCATGGTGATCCTTTCCACCAAACTTCTATAGGAAACAAAAGGTAGATGGTGGAGCTTAATGCTCCAGATTCATGATGAGGTGGCGCTTCTCTAGGTAGACTTCGAGTGCCTATTTCAGGCATAGTTTTTTCCAGCGAATCTTCGCGCAGTGCGCATACAGGAGCCTCTTCATCTACAATAGGGCATCATGAATATAGCTCAGTATTCAATGAGGTTTACTGACCTCTCACGTTACTCCAAATATATGGTACGAGACCCATTATTCAGGGCCCAGACCTTCGAGCAGGGGCTCAGGCGGGAGATCAGAGCTTCAATGATCTCACTCAGCATCCCAACACAGGCGGGGGCGTTAGAGAGAGCCCTCTTAGTGGAGAGTTTTCTTGCTAAGTAATCACTAGCAGTGAGACCCACCACCATTCGTCACATAGTGGAGTCTTATGCAGCTGGAAACAGACAGATTTCACAGAGGTCCAAGAGGACCAAACCTACAGGTGGATGACCACATGACTCGGGATAGGTTGTGCGGGGCACCAGAGGTAGAGCTGGTCATGCTAGGAGCGGGTAGTGTTACGAATGTAGCGGGTAGGGTCACATGGCTCGTGACTGTCCGACCCATCATTTGGATGATCAGCAGACAGTCAAAGGAACGCCCAGGTAGAGATAGATATTCGACTGAGGAGGTCCACAGGGAGCAGGCAGACGTGGCAAAGGTGCTGGTCGTGAAGCTGGAGGTGGGCGACGATTCGAGATGTTACCGCAACCACCACCAAGAGGTCCACCCCAACCGTAGGGAGCATGTGAATAGGGGAGAGCTTAGCTCCAGGCATCTAGGGCCTATGATCACAACGCTCCATAGATGATACGAGGTACGATCTGTGTCTACTCCACCTTAGCTGCAGTACTTATAGACATAGGTTCCAGTCATTATTTTATTTCCACTGCCCTCGTTCAGAGCTCGGAGATTCTGACGGAGTCGTTGGCTCTATCATTACAGCTAGAGACTCCTACGGGAGCAGATTAGACGATTACGCATTGGTGCTGATAGTGTGATCTTACTCTAGGATGAGAGATATTCGGCTGGGATCTCCTAGTAGAAGCATCGAGGCCTTACGACGTCATCTTAGGTATGGACTGGTTATCTACAGTCCATGCTCAGATTGACTGTATTAGACGCAAAGTGCGGTGTGTCCGCACGGATGTGACCAGTTTTACCTTCACCGGCGAGAAGGGAACCTTTGTAGCACATGATGGACTTACCCGGAGGAGGGTGCAACCGATTACACATCAGTTGGATAGCCTTACCCTCAGAGCGGTTGACGTGGAGAGTCCAAGTTATCCTGTAGTAATGGACTAGTACGTGGATGTCTTCCCTGATGATGTCCTGGGTCTACCTCCTCATAGAGAGGTGTACTTTTACATTGAATTATACCTTGAGATGACAATAATATCTACACCAGTATATCGGATGGCTCCTACAGAGCTTCGTGAGCTGCGGGTACAGATAGAGGACTTGCAGGGGAAGGGATTCATCCGGCCCAGTGTTTCACCTTGGGAAGCCCCGATTTTTGTTCGCCAAGAAGGCATATGGGAGCTTGAGGCTTTGTGTTGACTATCGGTGCCTAAAACAGGTGACCGTGAAGAACATATACCCACTCCCGAGGATTGACGATCTCTTTGATCAGCTGAAGGGAGCACGGTGGTTTTCGAAGATTGACCTCAAATCAGGATATCACCAGCTCAGAGTATGAGATGAGTATGTGTAGAAGATGACCTTCAGATGCTGGTACGACCACTATGAGTTCTTGGTTACGCTATTCGGTGTAACCAACACTCCAGCAGTGTTCATGGTACTCATGAACAGGATCTTTCAGCCATAACTTGATCGCTTTGTAGTAGTCTTCATCGACGACATTCCGATATACTTGGCTATTGAGGAGGAGCATGCCTATCATTTACAGGTAGTATTGGACACACTCTGAGAGAACCAGCTTTATGGAAATCTCTCGAAGTGCCAATTATGGATCTGAGAGGTTTACTTTCTAGGAAATGTCATATTAGAGGCTGGAGTTACAGTGGATCCAGTGAATTTTGAGGTGGTACTTGCTTGGGAGCCACCCAGGAGTGTGATGAAGATTCAAAGTTTCCTGGGTTTGGCTAGATACTACCAGAGGTTTGTGCTAGACTTCTCTATAGTTGTAGCACCATTATCATCATCGATGAAGAAGGGGAAACCCTTCATTTGTTCAGAGAAATGCCAGTGGATTTTTCAGGAGTTGAGGCAGAGGCTGACGAGTACCCCCATCTTGAGGCTTCTAGAGGAGGGCATAGGGTACATAGTCTACTGAGATGCATCAGGGACCAGACTCAAATGTGTCCTGATACAGGAGCGATTAGTGATCACATATGGTTCTCAAAAGATGAGACAACATGAGCAGAACTACGTTACCCATGACCTGGAGTTAGTAGTAGTGGTCTTCGCCTTGAATATGTGGAAACACTATCTGATGGGAGAATGTTTTACATTGTACTCTGATCACAAGAGTCTCATGTATATCTTCTCTCAGAAGGACCTGAACTTGTGACTTTGACATTGGCTTGAGTTCCTCTAGGACTATGACTTCAAGATAGTTGATACTCCTGAGAAGGGGAACGTTGTTGCAGATGCACTCACCAGGAGGTCTAGTATACAACTGCTAGGTGAGGCAACGGAGCAGCTAGCTGCTTTGCAGATATCCTTTGTGGATAGAGATGGAGAAACTTTTCTTCAGTTTCTTACAGTCACTCCCCCACTTATTCAGTGAGTTAGGGAGGCACAGCGCGGGGACACTAACTGCGAGGCATGGCGTTCTCAGATATCCGTAGGACAGGCACCTGATGGATTTTCTGAAGGTGTGGAGCACGTCATCCTCTTCAGAGGACGTACCATGGTACCAGTGTCACTTCAGGATGAAGTGTTGAGGGAGTTCCACACATCCCATCTAGAGGTACATCTAGGAGTGGCAAAGATGTACCAGGATCTCCGAAGACAACACTGTTGGCCGAGAATGAAGAAAGTATTAGCATAGTTTTTTTCTCAGTGCCTCACTTGTCAGCAAGTGAAGGCAGAGCATTAGGTACTAGAAGACTTGGTTCTGCCTTTAGAGGTCCCAGAGTGGAAGTGGGATGGGATATCCATGGACTTCATGACATGACTTCTACGTACATCCAGAGGTCATGAATCGATTTGGGTGATCATCGACCGACTCACCAAGTCATCCCACTTACTACCGATCAGAGAGTAGGGTTCAGTAGAGAGCTTGGGATGCCTCTATGTGCAGGAGATTATACGGCTATATGGATTAACCTCGGCGATTGTCTCTGATCGTGATGCACGTTTTACTTCCTGGCTATGGAAGGGGTTGTAGGAGTCTTTCGGGATGCAACTTCATTTGAGCATCACCTTCCATCCTCAGAAGGATGGTCAAACTGAGCAGACTATTTAGACCCTCAAATACATGTTGCATGCTTATGTCCTTGACTTCGGTCATATCTGGGAGGATCACTTGCATTTGGTGGAGTTTTCATACAACAATAGCTATCACTCCACCATTGGGATGGTACCTTTCGAGATGCTGTACATGCGACCTTGCAGATCACCCTTGTACTGGACTGACCTAGGGGAATCAGCACTAGTGGGACCATAGATAGTATGGGATACCATAGAGAAAGTGCAGATCATCCAGGAGCGGATGAAGACTGCACAGAGAAGGAAGGAGTCTTATACTGACAGGAGACAGAGACCTCTGTAGTTCGAGGATGGCGACCACATCTTTCTATGGGTTTTAACTCGATGAGGTTTGCAGAGATTTGGCCGAGGTAGAAAGTTATCTCTAAGGTTCATTGGACCTTTTTAGGTCCTTAGCAGAGTTGGCAGGGTGGCTTACCGCTTAGCTCTTCCACCTCAGTTGCATCGGGTGCATGACATCTTCCATGTATCCCAGATGAGGAGATACATGCATGAACCTTCTCACATCATCGAACATGGCGAGCTGGACGTCGACGATGGGGTGAATTTAATGGAGGTTCCAGTTGATATTGAGGATCGATAGGAGCGAGTCCTTTGTGGATGGTCGATACCGCTAGTGCACGTTCGTTGGCAGCACAGGAACCTCTAGGAGATCACATAGGAGTGGGAGGCTCAAATTCGTGCTCAGTACCCCCACTTGTTTTCCTAGTTTTGAGTTGTGGATTACGAGGACGCAAAGCCCTGAGGTGGGGAGAATTTAAAGACCCAAAATTTTCATGTGATTTTTTTTTAATTAAATGGGAATTTTACGAGTCCGCAAAAATTTACGGCGCGTGGGTTTGAGGCTCAGAGTGCCAGGAATGAATTTCTGAACCTTATTTTAGGTGCGTTCAGTAAACGTGCAAGTGGGTTTTTCTAAATTTTAAACATATGCTCGGAATTGAAATCCGAGGGCACTGTTGAACTCGCAGCGCTGATATTTTCTTAAGAAGACTTTCACCTCGATGGCAGTTGGTTGAGGGTGAAAGTTAATTTTTGGGTTTTTTGTGAAAAGAATAAAATAAAATAAAGTGTGTAACATTTTATTTTATTTTGTTTTGAAACTCCCATGCAGAAGTTTAACAGGTGGGGACCACCTAAATTAACCTTCCATGAGAGGTTATGGTGATGGGGACCACCCGAGCCTAACCTCCCATGAGAGGTTATGTTGGTGGGGACCACCTGAGTCTTAAACCTCTTGAACTCCCCTCCTAATGAGGGAGAAACCTCTCAACTCTCTCTTTAATGTGGAGGAGCCTCTTGTGCTTCCTCCACATTAATTGTGCCAATGCCATACTTTAATTTTGCCAAAATTTGTGTGTGTGTGCCAACATAATTTTCTTCTTAAGTTAAATTATTTTGGCACCTCTTTCTTTTGGTGGGAAAAGGAGAAGGAGAGAACTATTTGGAGAATCGTGGAGAATCCCATCCTCCAACGAAGAATGCTCTGGCTGACGAAGAACGCCTTCAACTACGAAGAACCAATGATCGAGCCCGGGATCAGAGGCGTGTGGCGTGTGCGGAAAATGCTGATATCTTCGAATTCATCCAACATGGGACGTCTTCATCAATAAAGAATCTACGTCCATACTTCCTTTTCACGCCAACGTCAACGAACAATCCAAGGTAGGGGTTATTATTAAATTCTTGAATTCTCTTATTTAATTTCCTTTTTCTTGGAAAGCATGGAAAATGTGGATCAACCAAAATGAGTTGATCCATGATTCGTATTAAATTAAAGATTTTTTCTTTCTTGACTTGTCACGACCCGTCCTCGGGGCCCGTGCCGTGACTACCCCAAGCCCGCCTTCCACAGGCCAGGGACTGACGACTAGCACCAAGGCGTAATTCCCGATAAAAGGGAAGACATTTCCTTTGTAAAGTAAACAAAAACCACAGAGAAAGCAAGTAGTAGAAGTAAACACTAAGTAAAAACTGATACAAAAGTAAGTGCAGAAAAGTAAGTGGGCCAGCATACAAACCCAAACTGAAAGTAAAGTACAACCGAAAAGGAAAAATAGAAACTGAAAGTAAAGCCGCAGCCTCAAGCCATCCACTGAAAGTCCCAACTGAAGAGTCATTTTTTCATAAACGCTGCCCTTGTTCAGAGTTAGGAGATTCCGACGGAGCCGTTGGCTCGATCCTTATGGCTAGAGACTCCTACGGGAGCAGACTCGACGATTACGCACTGGTGCCGGTAGTGTGAACTTACTCTAAGAGGCGAGAGCTTCAGCTGAGATCTTCTTGTAGCGGCGTCGAGGCCTTACGACGTCATCTTGGGAATGGATTGGTTATCTACAGTCCATGCTCAGATTGACTGTATTAGGCGCAAGGTGCGATGTGTATGCACCGACGGGAGCAGGTTCACCTTCACCGGCGAGAAGGGAGCCTTCCCAGCACAGGATGGACTCCCGCAGAGGAGAGGAAAACCCATCACTCATCAGTTGGCTAGCCTCATCCTAGGAGAAGTTGACGTGTGAAGTCCTGGTTTTCCTGCAGTGGTGGATCAGTATGCGGACGTTTTCCCCGATGACGTTCCGGGACTACCTCCTCGTAGAGAGGTAGACTTTTATATTGACCTGTACCCCGGTACAGCCCCGATATCCACTCCAGTATATCAGATGGCCCCTGCTGAGCTTCGAGAGCTACGGGTATAGTTGGAGGACTTGCAGGGAAAGGGATTCATCTGACCCAGTGTTTCACCCTGGGCTTCCCTGATATTGTTCACCAAGAAGGCGGACGGGAGCATGCGACTTTGTGTCGACTATCGTCGCCTGAACCAGGTGACAGTGAGGAACAAGTATCCGCTACCAAGGATTGATTACCTCTTCGATTAGCTCAAGGGAGAACGGTGGTTCTCGAAGATAGACCTTAGATCAGGCTATCATCAACTCAGAGTTTGGGACGAGGACGTGCAGATGACGACCTTCAGATGTCGGTACGGCCACTATGAGTTCTTGGTTATGCCATTCGGCGTAACCAATGCTCCAGCAGTGTTCATGGCCCTCATGAACATGATCTTTTAGCCATACCTCGATCGATTTGTCGTGGTCTTCATCGACGACATTTTGATTTACTCGACGACTGAGGAGGAGCACGTTTACCACTTACGGGTTGTACTAGACACACTCCGAGAGAACCAGTTTATGGAAAGCTCTCAAAGTGTCATTTCTGGATACGCGAGGTCCACTTCTTGGGACACATCATCTTTGAGGCGGGAGTTGCAGTGGATCCTACGAAGATCGAGGCAGTGCTAGCTTGGGAGCCACCCAGGAGCGTGAAGGAGGTGCGGAGTTTCTTGGGACTATCTAGGTACTACCGGAGATTTGTGCCAGACTTCTCCAGAGTTGCGGCACCACTATCAGCTTTGAAGAAGAAGGGGAAACCCTTTGTGTGGTCAAATAGATGTCAGCAGAGCTTCCAGGAGCTGAGACAGAGATTGACCAGCGCGCCTATCTTGAGGTTGCCGGAGGAGGGAGTAGGGTACGTAGTTTACTACGATGCATCAGGGACCGTACTCGGATGTGTCCTGATGAAGGAGCGGGTCGTGATCGCCTGTGGATCACGTCAGTTGAGGCATCATGAGAAGAAGTACGCTACCCATGACCTGGAGTTAGCACCAGTGGTCTTCGCTCTGAAGATGTGGCGACACTATCTGATGGGAGAGCACTTTACAGTCTATTCTGACCATCAGAGTCTCCGGTATATCTTCTTGCAGAAGGACCTGAACCTGAGACAACGGCGATGGATTGAGTTCCTCCAGGACTATGACTTTGAGATAGTCTATACTCCTGGGAAGGGAAACGTAGTAGCCGATGCTCTCAGCAGGAGGACGGGCATCCAGCTACTTGGGGAGGCGACAGAGCAGCTAACCGCTTTGGGGATATCCTTTGTGGATAGAGATGGAGCATCCTTCCTTCAGTCACTCACAATCACTACTCCACTACTGCAGCAGGTCAGAGAGAAACAGCGTGGGGACGCCGACTGTGAGACACGGCATGCACAAATATTTTCAGGACAGGCACCTGATGGATTCTCCGTGGGAGGATAACACGATGTCCTTTTCAGAGGACGTACCTTGGTATCAATTTCTTTATGAGAGGAGGTGTTGAGAGAGTTTCACACTTCCCCTTTGGCGGTACATCCTGGAGTGGCGAAGATGTACCAGGATCTCAGACGACAACACTGGTGGCCAGGCATGAAGAAGGCTATGGCAGAGTTTGTTTCTCGATGCCTCACCTACCAGCAGGTGAAGGCAGAGAACCAGGTACCAGTAGGCTTGGTACATCCCTTTGAGGCCCCGTAGTGGAAGTGGGATGGGATATCTATGTAATTCGTGACTGGAATTCCACGCACTTCCAGAGGTCACGACTCTATTTGGGTGATTGTCGACCGACTCACAAAATCTGCTCACTTCTTACCCATCAGAGAGTAGGGCTTAGTGGAGATATTGGGCCGTCTCTACGTTCAAGAGATTGTATGACTTCATGGTGTGCCATCATCTATCATCTCCAATCGATATTCCCACTTTACTTCCTGGCTTTGGAAGGGGTTTCAAGAGTCATTCGGGATGCAGTTACGTCTGAGTACCGCCTTTCACCCTTAAACAGATGGTCAGACGGAGAGGACCATTCCGACTTTCGAGGACATGCTCTGCGCATGTGTACTTGACTTTGGTCGCATCTGGGAGGACCACCTACCCTTGGTGGAGTTCACGTACAACAACAGCTACCACTCCACCATCGGTATGGCACCATACGAGGTGTTGTACGTCCAACCTTGCAGATCACCGCTGTGCTGGACAGACCCTGGGGAGTCAGCACTTGTGGGACCGGAGATGGTCCAGGACACGACAGAGAAGGTCCAGGTCATCCAGGAGTGGATGAGGATAGCTCAGATCCGGCAGAAGTCTTATGCTGACAGGAGGCGGAGGCCACTGGAGTTCGAGGATGGCGACCACGTCTTCTTGCGGGTCTCACCTCGACGTGGATTACGGAGATTTGGCCGAGGCAACAAGTTGTCTCCACGCTTCATCGGACCATTCCAGGTCCTCAACAGGATTGGCGAGGTGTCGTATCACCTGGCTCCACCACCTCAGTTGCACTGAGTGCACGACGTCTTCCACGTATCTCAGCTGAGGAGATACGTGCACGACTCGACGCATATCATTGACCATGGGGAGCTGGACATTGATGATGGGGCGACTTTTGCGGAGGTCCCAGCAGAGATCTAGGATCGACAAGAGCGAGTCCTACATGGACGGTCGATTCCTCTAGTGCGCATCAAATGGCAGCACAGGAACCTCCAAGAGAGCACTTGGGAGTGGGAGGCTCGGATGCGTGCCTAGTACCCACTTTTGTTTCCCTAGTTTTTGATGTACCTTTATGGGGACATAAATCCCTGAGGTTGGAGCAATGTAAAGACCCATAAAATTCAAGGGAATTTTTTTCTTAATTTTCTTGGGAATTTTACAAGAACGCGATTTCTGACGGCACTTGATTCCGAGGCTAGGTGTGCCCGGAATTTCTATCCAAAGTTTTGCTCGGGTACATTCAGTGAACAAACGAGCGGATTTTTCTAACTTTTGAACTGGTGCTCGAAATCGAATTCTGAGGGCACCGATGGATTTGTAGCGTCGGTAATTGCTTAGGAACACCTTTTCCGGAGTTTCGTTTTCACGGGAGGAGTTGTTAAAAATTTGTGAAAGATAAAATAAAAATTGAGTTACAATTTTTATTTCTTTTAACTGGTTTATCTGTTGAGTAGAGGTTGGGGAAACCACCCAACTTCCCATGGGAGGTTATGAGAGTGGTGGGGCCCACACGAACCCCACCACTTCATATTACCTAACTCCTTCAACTCACCATTAATTTTGATAACTTAAGTTAATTAAATAGGTGAGTTTAATTTGAATGTTTAAAATTCAAATGCTTAAGTTATGTTAATAAAATAAGTAAGGGACTTATTTTATTTTTGTTGGGGTCTTGTTGCTTTGAGAGTTTTTGGGAGAAAAGCTAAGGAGCTTGAAGAACTTCTTCCTCTTCGACGAAGAACGCGAAGAATGCCAGATTCCTCGAAGATCGACGACGCGACGCTGTCCCCGCGAAGCGACTCTCTTTTTCCGCGATGAACCCTCGCTCAACGATTCGACGAGGTAGGGGTTTATTTATTTCGTTTGTTCCTGATTACTTCATCATTGGTTTATCATCTCTTTTGAACCACCTGTTATCGCAATAATGGGAGGAGGTCAGACCGCACAAACACGGCCGACCCTCCTCCCCCTTGTTAGTTGATTTTTGTTGCGGCTCATGTAAGGCGGTGCGGTGTCGAAGCACCACACAGAAAATGTTAATGAAAGGGCAGAGAAACGCGGCGTCGTTGCGCCGCGCCATTGGAAACAAACTAATCCGCGGTGCCGTCGCGCCGTGCCAAAGAACCTTGAAGGAACCTCGAAGCACCGCGACTGGAGCGGGGCCGCGGCGCTGTTGCGCTGTGCCGGACGGACCAAGGCCGCGGCCGGTTCCGGGCCACGGCGGAGCAGGGGAAACGACAGCCAGTTCCGGGCCACCGACTTCAGAGTAGGGGGACCGGCCTTACCGGTCCCGTGTCGGCAGCAGCCGGCCGGTCAGTGGAAGAGTTGTGGGTTAAAAACCCCCGACGGCTAGCTCAAGCGGCCCCCCATTATGGGGGCTGTGGTTATGAAAACAGGGGGGCATGCCCCCCCCCCTCATTCGCTCGGCCGAACGGCCGAGCCCCTGGCTAGTGCGCCGGGCCGGCTGCCCTGGCCGGTCCACCAGATCGGGCCGTGCCTAGGCCGGGCTGGGCCGCGCCATCCGGGCTGGGCCACGCCCAAGCAGGCCGGACCCGGACCCGGGTCGGATCGACCCGGTTCGGGCCGACCCAGGGGGTATCGGGTCGGGTCGGACTGGGCCCGAACCCCCTAATACCGGACTATTTCGGTCTATTACCCATAACTTGGGCTACAGAACTCCGATCGACGCACCGTCAGAGGCGATATGATCCTTGGAATGAGATGGTCGTTTTGATATATTACACTCAAGGTTTCAGAGTACTTTGGGTTTGGCCGGGTTGGTTCGTACACGAAACCAACCGGGCCCTCGGAGCGGAAACACTTATAACTTGAGCTCCGGACGACCGATTGACGTGTCGTAGACTTTGATGGATTCCTCTTAATGAGACGGAACTTTTGGATTAATCCGCTCGAGGTTTGGACGCAGTTGGAGTATGGTCAGGTTGGTTTTGACTTAAAAACCAACCGGGCCCCTGGAACGAAAAAGCCAATAACTCTCAGGCCGAGCGTCCGATTGACGCGCCTTCAGTGACGTTGAGTTCCTGTTGACGATACGGAACTTTTGGATACATCAAATCTGGACTATGTGTCAGTTGATGTATAAGCCCTTCGGCTCGTGGAGCGGACCCCCCCGAATTAGCTTTCTGTGTGCAGGAACCCTAGAGCTGGCTGCGACTACGACGACGATGACGATTATGCAGAAATCCTCCGTGGATTCGACGACGACGACTACAACACTCAGCGATCCTACGTGGATCAGTGCTACCAATCCTATGTGGGTCAGATCCTATGTGGGCCAGTGCTCAGCAGTCCTATGTGAGCCAGCGCCTACAGATCCTGTGTGAGTCCAATCCTGTGTGGGTCATTACGGGGGTTAGTTACCTATCAATCCTTTGTGGGTCATTGCGGGGGTTAGTTACCTATCGATCCTTTGTGGGTCATTGCGGGGGTTAGTTACCTATCGATCCTTTGTGGGTCATTGCGGGGGTTAGTTACCTATCGATCCTTTGTGGGTCATTACGGGGGTTAGTTACCTATTGATCCTTTGTGGGTCATTGCGGGGGTTAGTACCTATCGATCCTTTGTGGGTCCGACGGCTTAGATGAATAAGTAACTACATCTGATCATCTCTATCGTCTTACGAAGAAGTATACCTGTGTGAGCTAAATCTTGACTTGCTTTTCTATGTGGATTGTGTTTTTCTATCCTATGTGGATGTGATCGAACTTGGGCTCGGATGTTGGATCCAAAATGGAATTGGTGACTTAGGTATATGTATGGGCATATACCTAAGCAGTGTCGGATGTTACTTTGTGATTGTATCTTTACTTTGTGGATTAACCTTTATGGATTCTGGGAGACCTTCGGGGGTCTTGAGGTTCCTACTGAGTAGCTTATACTCACCCCTGCACGGGCTATGCTCTCACTACGTTGTGTTGGTTGCAGAAGACGGAC
The DNA here is from genome assembly GCA_963277665.1 of Viscum album. Classification (NCBI taxonomy): domain Eukaryota; kingdom Viridiplantae; phylum Streptophyta; class Magnoliopsida; order Santalales; family Viscaceae; genus Viscum; species Viscum album. Next base: position 23,741,723 of record OY728145.1, on the reverse strand, counting down.
AGCACTGATCGTGGTTGAGGCTTGCAGAGCAGGACGGTACCTAGAGGTGGACCACTGGGCAGTACGTACTCGAAGCGGACGACTGGACCCGAGGAGCTGTGGAATCATCTCAGGCGCGCCGTGGTCGTAGGCCTCCGCTGCCTGGAGCTGTGCCTGTCTCTGCCCGCCAGCTCCCTGTGGTCGGGGTGGACCTCCTGGTGGTGGTGGTGGTAGAGCCTCAAAGCGTCGCCCACCACCTGCTGCTCGGCCAGCTCCTCTGCCTCGTCCGCCTGCTCCCTGCGGACCACCACGGTCGACCCTATGCCTCTGCCTGGGTGGTCCCTCAACCGTCTGCTGCTCCTCGGTACGGCGGGTCGAGCAGTCACGATCCATGTGGCCCTGCCCACCGCATGCGTAGCACTGTCTGCCTCTCGAAAGACTGGCTCTGCGCTGTGTGCCCCGCACTGCTGAGACAGTGTCCTGAGGTCGTCTGCCTAAGGGTCTGGTCGGTCTGGACCCATGAGTCATCCGTCGACTGCCTGCTGCAGAAGACTCTACTATGTGCCGCCCCGCGCTAGGCCTCACTGCTGATGAAGGATCAGCAAGGAATCTCTCGATCAGAAGGGCTTGCTCCAGTACTCCTGCCTGAGTCAGAATGCTGGGGGAGATTAGCGATGCCCTGATCTCCTGCCTTAGACCCTGCTCGAAGGTCCGGGCCCAGAATAATGGGTCCCGTACCATGTCCGTCGAGTAGCGTGAGAGATCGGTAAATCTCACCGAGTACTGGGCGACCTTCAAGATGCCCTGCCGCAGCTAAAGAAGCTCTTAGATACGCACCGCACGGAGGGTGGCTGGGACGAACTCCGAGCGAAAGAGGCTCTCAAAGTCCACCCAGAGGAGAGATGCCTCATCGTGCACCTTGAGCATCAAGCTCCACCATCTGCCTACTACCGCGTGCAGTAGACTCGCTGTGAGGATCACCATGAGGTCTGCTGGTGTCCTCAATAACCTGAAAACCCATACAACAACCTCCAGACAATCCTCGGCTACCTGAGGGTCCGTCTCCCCGCGGAACCTGGGCAGTCACTGACGCTGAAACTCGTGCAGTGCACTAAGGCGACGTGCATCGTCAGCGGCTGGGGATGGTATCATCGGTGGCTCGGTTGGTAGAGGTACTACCGGTGCCTCTGCTGTAAAAGGGACCCGTACCGAGGCCTCGTCGTTCGGTGGGCTATCGTCACGCTCAACTCTCGGAACCCTAGCTGGCTGCCGTCATGAGGGAATCCTGAAAAGAAACATGTGTGCCACGGTCAAACAATATACCTGGTGAGATGACATAATGTATTCACAAAGAAAACTTGAATCACACATGCAATCAATGTTTTTGTGTATTAAGTCGGAAATCAGAAGTCAGGGTCTTGGTGTACGGATACGTCGGCCGCCGCATCAACACTGGACTCCCTGGACTGATAACCACACCCAATACGCTTAACACTATTGCTTCACATAGAGGAAAGTTCAGAGCCCAAAGTTCTGCAGTAGAACCGAACTCCTTTGATACCAATTTGTCACGACCCGTCCTCGGGGCCCGTGCAGTGACTACCCCAAGCCCGCCTTCCCTAGGCCAGGGGCTGGCGACTAGCACCAAGGCGTAATTCCCCATAAAAAGGGAAGGCATTTCCTTTGTAAAGTAAATAAACACCACAGATTAAGCAAGCAGTAGAAGTAAACACTAAGTAAAAATTGATACAAAAGTAAGTGCGGAAAAGTAAGTGGGCCAGTATACAAACCCAAACTAAAAGTAAAGTACAACTGGAAAGAGAAAACAGCAACTGAAAGTAAAGTTGCAGCCTCGAGCTGTCCACTGAAAGTCCCACCTGAAGGGTGAGTACAGATAGCCTCCACAGCTCCTCGGGTCCAGCCGTCCGCTCCGAGTACGTTCCGCCCAGTGGTCCACCTCCAGGTACTGTCCTACTCCGCAAGCCTCAACCACGATCAGCGTTGTCCGTCGTCTGCAACCAACACAACGTAGTGCGGGCATAGCCCGTATAGGGGTGTGTATAAGCTACTTAGTAGGGACCCCGAGACCCCCAAAGGTCTCCCAGAATCCACAAAGGTTAATCCACAAAGGAAAGATACAATCACGAAGTAACATCCGACGCTACTTAGGTATATGACCATACATATACCTAAGTCACCAATTCCAGTTCGGCTCCAACATCCGAGCCCAAGTTCGATCACATCCACATAGGATAGCACAACAAAATCCACATAGGAAAGAAAGTCAAGATTCATCTTACACAGGTATACTTCTTCGTAAGATGATAGAGATGATCAGATGTAGTTACTGATTCATCTAAGCCGTCAGACCCACAAAGGATCGATAGGTACTAACCCCCACAATGACCCACAAAGGATCGATAGGTAACTAACCCCTGTAATGAACCACAAAGGATCGATAGATAACTAACCCCCGCAATGACTCACAAAGGATCGATAGGTAACTAACCCCCGCAATGGCCCACAAAGGATCGATAGGTAACTAACCCCCGCAATGACCCACACAGGATTGGACCCACACAGGATCTATAGGCGCTGGCCCACACAGGACCACTGAGCGCTGACCTACATAGGATCTGACTCACATAGGATCGGTAGCACTGATCCACGTAGGATTGCTAATTGCTGTATTCGTCGCCGTCGAATCCACGGAGGATTTCTGCACAGTCGTCATCGTCGTCGCAGTCGCAACCATCTTTAGGGTTCCCACACATAGCAAGTTCATTTGGGAGGGTCCGCTCCACGAGCCGAAGGGCTGATACATCAACTGACACATAGTCCGGAGTTGATGTATCCAAAAGATCCATATCGTCAACAGGAACTCAACGTCACTGACGGCGCGTCAATCGGACGCCCGGTCTGAGAGTTATTGGCTTTTTCGTTCCAGGGGCCCAGTTGGTTTTTAAGTCAAAACCAACCCGACCGTACTCCAACTACATCCAAACCTCGAGCGGAGTAATACAAAAGGTCCATCTCACTAAGAGGAATCCATCAAAGTCGACGACACGTCAATCGGACGTCTGGAGCTCAAGTTATAAGCGTTTCCGCTCCGAGGGCCCGGTTGGTTTCGTGTATGAACCAACCCGGACGAACCCAAAGTACTCCGAAACCTTGAGTGTAATATATCGAAACGACTGTCTCATTCCAAGGATCGCATCGCCGCTAACGGTGCGTCAAATAGAGGTCCGCAGCCCAAGTTATGGGTAATAGACCAAAATAGTCCGGTATTAGGGGGTTCGGGCCCAGTCCGATACCCCCTGGGTCAGCCCAAACTGGGTTGACCTGACCCGGGTCCGGGTTCGGCCCGGCCTGGGCATGGCCCGACCTGGCGGCCCGGTCTGGCGGACCGGCCAGGGTAGCCGGACCGGCGCGCTGGCCAGGGGCTCGGCTGTTCGGCCGAGCGGATGAGGGGGGGGGGGGGGGCGCCTGCCCCCCTGTTTTCGTAACCGCAGCCCCCATAATGGGGGGCCGCTCGAGCTGGCTGCCGGGGGTTCGTAACCCCCGGCTCTTCCACTGACCGGCCGGCTGGCTGATACCGACACGGGGCCGACAAGGCCGGTCCCCCTGCTCCGACGCCGGCGACCCGGAACCGGCCGCCATTTCCCCTGCTCCGCCGCGGCCCCGCTCCGACTGCGGTGCTTCGAGGTTCCTTCAAGGTTCTTTGGCACGACGCGATGACACCGTGGATTAGTTTGTTTCCAATGGCGCGGCGCGACGGCGCCGCGTTTCTCCACCCTTTCATTAATATTTCCCGCGCGGTGCTTCGGCACCGCGCCGCCTTACATGAGCCGTAACAAAAATCAACCAACAAGGGGGAAGAGGGTCATCCGTGTTTGTGCGGTTCGACCTCCTCCCATTATTGTGATAACAGGCGGTTCAAAATAGACGATAAACCAATGATGAAGTAATCAGGAACAAACGAAATAAATAAACCCCTACCTCGTCGAATCGTTGAGTAAGGGTTCATCGCGGAAAAAGAGTGTCGCGTCGCGGGTACGGTGTCACGTCGTCGATCTTCGAGGAATCTGGCGTTCTTCACGTTCTTCGCATTCTTCATCGAAGAGGAAGAAGTTCTTCAAGCTCCTTAGATTTTCTCCCAAAAACTATCACAGCAACAAGACCCCAACAAAAATAAAATAAGTCCCTTACTTATTTTATTAACATAACTTAAGCATTTGAATTTTAAACATTCAAATTAAACTCACCTATTTAATTAACTTAAGTTATCAAAATTAATGGTGAGTTGAATGAGTTAGGGAATATGAAGGGGTGGGGTTTGTGTGGGCCCCACCACTCTCATAACCTCCCATGGGAAGTTGGGTGGTTACCCCAACTTCCACTCAACGGATAAACCACTTAAAAGAAATAAAAATTGTAACTCAATTTTTATTTTATCTTCCACAAATTTTTAACAACTCCTCCCATGAAAACGCAACTCCAGAAAAGGTGTTCCTAAGCAATTACCAGCGCTGCGAATGCATCGGTGCCCTTGGAATTTGATTCCGAGCACCGGTTCAAAAGTTAGAAAAACCCGATCGTTCGTTCACTGAACGTACCTGATCTAAACTTCCGATAGAAATTCCAGGCACACCCGGCCTCGGAATCAAGTGCCTTCAGAAACCGCATTCTTGTAAAATTTCCAATAAAATCAAGAAAAAATTTCCCTTGAATTTTACGAGTCTTTACATGAATCCTAATTTTGTTGATCTGCTTGCTACCGCTCTAACGCAGAGGGTGTCGTCCAAACAAACATGGCCTGACCCCTTCACCGTTCTTCCTTATTGTGTTCTCCGTGATGGAATAAAGTGGCTTACACCACGACGACGAACGAAGAGAGAGGCCAGCTAAATCGGCCACCGACGAAGGCACGACGCCCCACCATCCTTGCCCGAGCCACTGCCACCATCCACAGTCGAGCCGCCGCATGTGGCCTCACTGCCCGAGTTGCCGCTGTCGTCCATAGCCGAGCCGCCGCCCAAGCCGCCGCTGCCATCCGCAGTCGAGCCGCCGCCCGCTGCCTTGCCACCTGAGCCGTCGTCGTCGCCCATGGCATCGCCGCCCGATCTACCGCCGCCGCCGTCCGTAGTCGAACCGCCTCCCACGACCTCACCACCCAAGCCACCGCTGCTGTCTGTAGCCTCGTTGTGATGCCCGTGGCCTTGCTGAGCCACCCCTTGGCCGATCCGCCCTCACGGTGCCTCGCGGCCAAGCCGCCCATGTGGCACCCCCGGTCCGAGCCGCCCTCGCGACACCCCTCGGCCGAGTCGCCCTTGTGGCACCCCAGGGCGGAGCCGCCCTCGCGGTACCCTCCGTAGCCCTCTGCGGTCCCTCACAGCCCGTCGGACCGTCTAGCGGGCTGGGTCGGACTGGACCCAGACCCACTACAACCCATTTACGCGCTTTTGGCCATAACTTTGGCACCAGACGTCCATTTGACGAACCATAAGCGGCAATAGAAAACTCAGAGCGAGACGGTCCCTTTGAGTATACCCCAATGGAGTTTTGGATTATGATGGGGTATGGTCAGGTTGGATCGATCACGAATCCAACCGAGCCCCAATGACTAAAAGGATAATAACTCACAGACCGAGTGTCCGATTGACGCACCATATGTTGAGTTGAGACCCCCATGACGTGACGAACCTTTGAGATACTTCTTAATGGGACATTATGGTAGTTGTAGAATCGACCAGTGGCTTGGGGAACAGACTCTCCTGGAGACGAGCAAGCCTAGTTCGGAAACCCAGTAGCTGGCTGTGACGAGAAGAGTTCTCCTAGCGATCATGTTTGGGTCAGCTCCTAGGGATCCTGTGTGGGTCAGCTCCTAGGGATCCTGTGTGGGTAATCTCCTAGTGATCCTATGTGGGTCATCTCCTAGCAATCCTATGTGGTTCATCTCCTAGAGATCCTGTGTGGGTCAGCTTCTATAGATTCTGTGCAGGTCAGCAGCAGAGCCTCTTAATGGAATAAAATGATTCAGTATTTATAACTAATCATCTCTACTACTGTACCTAAAGATATACCTAGTGTGAGCTGAGTTAGTACCTATGTGTTTTCCTCATGATTTAGATAGATTACTTGAAAACTCAGGTATATGTATGGGCATATACCTAAGTAGGGTTATCTGTTGATTTCATACTTTTTGGTTTATCCTTGGTGGATTTTGTGAGACCTTGAGGGTCTCAGGGTCCCTAATGAGTATCGTTATACTCACCCCTTCACGGGATATTCCCTCACTTTGTTGTGTTAGATGCAAATGATAGACAACGCTGATTGAGTATGAGGGTACCGGGACTGGACAGTGCTCGGAGGTGGACCATACAGCGTGCCGGTATGCACTGGAGATGGGTGGATGTGGAGTGCTGAGGAGGTGATCAGTACCTATCCTTCGGGTAGGAACCTTGGAGGATTACCCAACAACTATCTTCCTTTTGCTCCACTTTACTTGTACTTTAATTTTCTTATACTTTCTAGATGGGCGTGTATTCTGGCCCCTTTTACTTACTGTACTCACTCTGTTTACTATTTAGTTTACTTGTGTTCATATCTTGTTGTGTGCTTGGTTGCGTGTGTTTACTGGTTATAAAGGCAATGCCTTCCTAGTTTTAGGGATTACGCCTTTCGGTGCTAGTCTCTAGCCTCTGGCCTATGGAAGGCAGGCTTGGGGTAGTCAAGACACGGGCCCCGGGGGACGGGTCATGACACAACACCAAGTTAATCGTGCACTACACACAATATAAATTTTATTTTAATCTACATGGAACACCGAGGTTATTGTTTGTTACATGTAGCAATAACTTTCCTTGATGGCTTGTGTAACATGCATGAATGAGTTTTACCGAACAATAATATATTATTAAAATGTTATTATTTAATATAATATGATATAAACCAACCATTAAATTAGCCATTATTAATATTATTAACTAATTTATGAAAATATATGGTTTACAAAAATATAATATTAATTCATAGGTTACCAATTAATTAGAAATGAATATGAAAACTGATTGAATATAAAAGGAAGTATTATTATTTTTATGGTCACAAATCTATTTTACCCTAATAAATAAAATTAATTAAAATTAGTGAGTTATATTAATTTAATATATATGTTATATATTCAATCAAATATTTTTGTTATCCATCCGTTATATTTGATAAACATAAGTTAAGAACAAACCCAATTTTATGCTTAAAAACCTATATTTTTATTGAGGCATTTTTACTGTCTTTTAATGGAGAACCCATTTTAAATCTAATTTTTGGAACTTTTATAGATTTAATATTTCAAAATAAAATTAATATTTTAAATAGGATCATAAGAATTAGGTTAGGGTAAATATTTGGTATTTTACTATGAAGTTTCATTATTTAATGAATAGTAAAAAATACCAAATTTTAGTTCAAAACTGGTTTTTCATCTAATTTATTTATAATGATAAATTATATTTTGAATTTATTTAAAAGTTTAATTAGATAATATTTTTATCAATCAACCCAATTTGGGTCATGGTAATCAATTTCACTTTGAAATTGAATAAAAAAACATAACAAACTTTTGAACATTTTTACTTTAAAAACCCGCAATGTCGACCCAACTATGAGATTAAATTTAAATTAATTTCTGCCACTTATGTGTTTATAATTTGGAAAAATGAATTAAATATTATTAATAATTATAATTAATAATTTCTAATAATGTCAACTTAGTTTTTGACCAAAAATATTAGTGAAAGTAATTAAAATTAATTACATCAATTAATGTAAAATTAAGCATGACTAAGGACTAAACCTTAAACTTAAGGGATTAAATAACCTAGAAAATTATCTAAAAGACATTTTATGGAAATATTTAGAAACTATAATCACTTTTATCAACATTTTTCTGTTATTGGATCAAATATCCATGGAAAAAATGTGGGTGGAATTCCATTTCCCAAAATTTACTAAGGTGTCACTCCTCCATTATAAAAAGGACTCTTATCCTCCTACTTCTTCACACATATCAATCCACATTTGTGCAAAATATATCTACCCAAATATATCTTAAAAATACCTCCCCTAATCATAGAATCCTCCCATTATACAAAAAATAATCAAAGGAATCCCTTTGGTGCAAACCAAAAGGAGTTGCCCGAATAAGAGGTAACATTCTTCCTCAAGTTATTTTTTTTATTTTAATTATCCACCCAATAAAATCTTATTATTCCATGATTTTATAAAAAAACCTGTATCATAAATATACTAGTATGTTTTTATAATAATATTTAGAGCTACAATTATACACACTTCCATCTAATGGGTAATAAACATATTGTTTACCTGTACGAAGAACTACCAGCTCACGAAACGATGATGGTTAATTTTTCCTTTATCACCTCTCATGGTGGAAATTATGATAGAAAATATATTTATATATGATATATATGATATTTATAATGTCTTTATTTTTCTATAATTTTATTTATAACAAAACTTTATGCTTTCCATCTTGTGTAAATATGATAATTTCATTTGAGGAAGTGTGGACTACTGCCCCTCAAAGCGATGTGATTCGTTCACACACTACATGGAATGTATTAAGAATGTGTTTAGTGAAATTATATGATATATATGACATAATAATTCTAATTTAATGATATTATATACATATATTCATATATTTTATTTTCTTTCTTTGTTTCAATACGACAATAAAATGGAAACGACGTTCATGCGTATGTATGACCTACCATATCCATGAAAGATGTATTACATTTTATACTTATATATTATATGGATTATTATACTACACATATAATTAATATAATTGATATTTATATCATGGTTTAAATTCTATAAATCATGATATAAGTATAAGCACCAAATATATAACAAATTAAGACACATGCGATGAACAAAGCGGATATTACCTGAAGTGTAACCTTAACATTAAATTGTTAACAAGTGGGTAATATAAAGTTATAATCAAACCATATATGGTATTATATATAATAATATGGTTTTTTAAAATATTTATAATAAACTTAAATTTATTATAGAGGAGGTTTTAATGAGTACAATGAGATTCAAGACATAATGTAAGGTAATTTCATATCACTTTTTATTTCCCTAAGATACATTCCTTATTCACCACTCACTTATTTTGTGTGGTGTATACAATTCCCATGAATTTATTATATGATTATTATACTAAAATTTATTTATATTTACAAATCAATTTTATGATTTTTCTTTCATGTGGTTTAATTTTTTAAAGTCACCAAAATGGTAAAGTAATTATGCCTTAATTTTTCTTCTTTTAGACACACGCCATGTGTTGGTACCATTTTTCCACACTTTGATACATAAGATAGTTAAGAAAGTGTTTTTAAGAAACACCGACTTTACCCTCTATTTGGTCAGAAATCTATGTTCTTTCAAACCATGTTTTCTAAAAACATTTTCAAGATTTATTTATATTTTTTATGTATTTTCTAAGAAAAGGTTTTAAAAATTTCTTGAAGTTTCTTTTATAAGTTTTCAAGGAAAATAGTTTTAAAAATATTTTCAAGATTTGTTTATAAGTTTTCTAAGTGTTTTCAAAGAAATGGTTTCCAAAATGTTTTCAAGTTTTCTTTCTATGTTTTCAAATTATTTTAAAAGAAAATGGTTTTCAAAAGTTTTTATGTTTTAAAAATAATTTCTCAAAGAATAAAGGATATTTTCTACAAGTAATGTTTTTAAAAGATATCTCAAAATTATTTCATATCTATGACAAAATATGTTGATGTTACTCATTCCTTTATGGTAAATGATCCAAAGGTTTCATTCATATTATTTCTATGAATTATTTTTGTTTTAATGGAATGAAGTCTATGAAAATCCATTTCTCTTTCACTGGTTATATGTTTATGAAACCTATTACTCTTCCATGGGTTATATTCTTATAAAACCCATTTATCTTCAATGGGTTATTCCATGATAAATGATTACAAAACCCACTTCCTTTCATGGGTTATTATAGGATGAAATGATTATGAAACTTATATATTTTCCATAGGTTATGATATGTTTAAATGTTTATGATACCCATTTCATTTCATAGGTTATAATATGATCACTTTTCATAAGTAATGATATGATTAATGTTTTGTTATCTTATAGAACATGTATGTATGATTTAATTATGAGATGGGTGGTACCTATATCTCCCTCCAATTCATCGGGTAATGATAAGTTATATATGAGATCAAAGGGTACATGGGTTTTAGACCAAGCCCCAAAACACGAAGGCACATGGGTTGTAGCCCAAGCCTAAAATTAAGAGGGTACATAGGTTTTTTCCCAAGCTAAAAAAATAAGGTACATGGATTGTAGAACAAGAATGAAAGTAAGAGGGTGCACAGATTGTAGCCTGATCCCAAAAACAAGTAGGTACATAGGTCATATCCCAATCCTAACAAGTTTTGAAGGTCTTGGTAGGTATCCTTGACTTATGATTTTCTATGTTTATATGTGTTCCACAAATCCAATGTTTTATTCCTATGTTATTATTCCATGGGTAATGTTCTTTATTTCCTTATAATTCATGTCTTATGAACTACCAATATTTATTCCATGATTCATGTTTATGATCTTTGATATGCAAGGTATTCTATTCTAATGTTTTGATCACATTATTATAACCCCTTGCTCATGTTTATGCTTACATGTCTCCCTTATTTACCCTTACTGAGCATCTGAGATCACCCATTTTTATGTTTACTTCCCCAGGTTATGAAGATATGTATTAATTATGATGTGTCTAAGAAGGGTTCTAGTCATGTAGTACCTAGTGGGAGATAATATAGCTCATTTATATATCAGTGTTTATGATTATGTGCTTCCAAAGGCAATAAACTAATATGGTATTTGGGAATCTATTTGTATCATGTTTTAAGTATTCTTCAAAAGTGATATAATGTTAATGTATGAAAAGCGAGGGTCTCTATACATAGACTACTAAATAATTTTCCAAAACTCTGAGGTAAACCTTAGATATTGATCAAATAAATAGAATGTGGTGTTCCATGGCACCTTACAACTTCCTTAATAGAAATTATGAAAAAATGGTCAAGAGATAAATATTTTCTAATATAAATGAAGTGTGTTGACTTCATAAGGTGATTAACTATAACCCAAATAGAATTATGACATTTAGATGTTTTGGGGAGTCCAATGACAAAATCCATGGTGGTGTTTTCCCATTTCCATTATGGTATGGGTAATGGTTGTAACATCCCCTTGGACTTATATATCTCATACTTAACTTAATAACATACCAGACACTGAGATACATACTCTATAATATCTCTATTCATGTTGTTCCACCAGAAATTCACTTTAAAATCTCTATACATCTTTTTACTTTCAAGATGAATAGAGAATGATAAACTACAAACCTCATCCAATATCCCCTTCTTCAAATTTGGTATAGATGAAACACATACACGGTTTATGAACCTTATCATTACATCACAATCAAGGTTGAACTCAAGAATATTTCTAACCTTATTCTGTAATTTCACATATTCCTTCTACACCTATTTAATCTTTACATATATAGATGGTTGAACAATCATTTGAGAAAGATAATATTTCCCCCTTCATTAAAAAATACAAGATATATCCTTTGAAAATATATAAATATTATATCTTTTATGATCCTCATTATAGATAAGCTAGCACAATCCTTCCATCTTAGAGCATCTTCCACCTTTTTTTCTTTCCCAGGGTGGTAATTTTTTCAATATTCATAATATTTAATTAACTATAACTATATTCTCTAGAACATATTCAAAAAATAATGCCTACATATCTTTAATGAAAAAATTACTATAGCTAACTTCAAATCATGAGTTGGGTAACTTTACTCTTGAACCTTCAATCAATATGAGGAATAATCTATCACCATACCATTCTTCACGAGAATGCATCCCAATCCCTTATTTTATGCATATCTATAGATTTCAAACCCTTCTCCACTACAGGATAAAATAAGCACAGGTGAATTTATTATCTTTAGTTCCTTGAAATTTTCTTTACATTCATCTATCCAAATGAAATTAGACCCCTTCCAAGTTAACTTGGTTCGTGGATTAGACAGTCATGATAAATTCTACAAAAATTACTGATAATATAAATACAAACTAACAAAACTAAGGATCTCAGTCACAGTGGTGGGTCTAGACCAATATTCGATAACTTCCATCTTTTATGGATCCACCTATATGCCCTCACTTGAGATTATATGACCCATGAATGAAACTTTCTGAATCCAAAATTCACACTTGGTAAATTTTGCATACAACTTATCCTTCTTCAAGGTCTTATTCACAATACTTAGATGATCTTCATGCTCTTTCTTTCTCTTTGAATATAAACTAATTTCATCTATAAAGAATACCACAAATTGATCAAGATAGTTTCTAAAGACCCCATTTATTAAATCCATGAAGATAGTGATGGAATTAGTAAGACCAAATGACATCACTATAATTTCATAGTATTTATACATTTTATAGAACATAGTCTTGGGTATATCCACATTCTTGAACCTCAATTGATGAAATATATAATGAAGGTAAATCTTATAAAAGTATTGACCTTCCCATATTTGATCAAACAAGTCATCAATATAGGGTAAATGATACTTGTTCTGATAGTGATATTGTTAAGTTATAAAAAATCAATAAAGAGTTTCATTTATCCATATTTATTCTTAATAAAAATAATAGGTGCACCCTAATGTGTTTCACTTGGCCAAATGAATCTCTTTTCAATATTCTCTTAGAGTTTATTCTTCAATTCTTGAAACTTAATCAAGTCCATTATATATAGATTATTTCAAATAGTTTTAGAACCAAGCATGGGTTCTATTGAGAACTCAAATTTATGATTCAATGGAAGAAGAAAAAAATTATTTCTAAAAAACATCAAAAAAATCCCTTATAATCAGTATATATTCAATTTTTAGTTTCTCTCCAACCATATGAGATCAACACCCCTTTTTAATAGGAATCCTGACCCATATAATGGATGAAAATTCCATTGGAAGTTCATAGTTATCATATCATTGATAGAAGATAATAGGTTGGTTTGGAATATCAAATGTGACTTCTCTTCCTTGGAAATTGATGTGGGATTTATTTAAAGAAAATAAATCCATACCCAAAATAACATCAAATTTAACTAAAGAATAATAATGAGATTTACAGGAAGCACATTCCCACAAACTTCAACCGAAGAAGAATCATAGGCTTGAGATGTGATCATCATACCATTAGGGGGTTTTATTGATAACTCAACATCCAATCTATGAGGTGGTAATGTTATACCCTTGAAAAAATATTCAGATATAAAAGAGTGGGTAGATCTAGAATCAAATAAGATATTAACAATTCCAGAGTGGATGGTAAGTGTACCTTTCACCACTTCATTATCTTACTCCACATAACTAATAGTGATCACATGAGATTTCTATTTTTTCTATAGCATTAAGAGTTTTATGACATTTATCATCATCATTAAACTTTGGGTTTGATCACTGGTTAGTATAATGCACATACTCCTTTCATTTGAAACACTGAAGTGTGGATGGTGCATTCTATGGTACATTTTCATTATTCCTTTCATTGAATAGTATCTTTACATCACATTGGTTTTAGATTTCCTGATGATATTTATTTACACACTTAAAACATTTACTAGTCTCCTTAAGAAAATTTGAACCATGTTTCCTTCCACACTTTTAGCATAAAGGAAATCCCATCTTATTCTCTCCATGATTTTTATAATTTCCTTTGAATTTCATCTTTCTTTTCTTATCAGAACTAAGATATGAATAGGTAACTCCAATCTCTATTCCCATATTGATAGAAAATTAAATGATTTATTCATATTTACTAAAGTCTCTTATGGATAAATCCCTTCAAATACTTGGTTTTAAGCTACTAAATAATCAATCAACATTACTTTCTGGTTGGATGATAAAACTAGAAGTGTACCTCGAAAGTCTTGTAAAATTTTACTCATAGGTACTAGCATATTCACTATCCTTATAATTTATCTTAAGTAATTCTGTTTCCATTTTAATATGAATAATATTAGGAAAGTACTCATTAAATAATAAGATCTTAAACTCATACCACTAAATAGAGTTAATTTATTACCTTTTCCTCGCGTTCTTGATAAGATTCCATCGTTGATCTAATTTACCTTCCAAATGGTAGACAACCGAAATAAAAATTTCTTGTTCTAAAAACTAAAGAATAAAAATATCTTTTTAGTGGTATATATCCATTTATTAATAACTAGTGGATTAGAAGACCCACTAAAATAATTAGGGTGTTGCCTCATCATAGACACAAAAAATGTCATTTCCTCCTTTACTAATTTATAAGATCAACATGATTCATATCTTAAGAAAGTTTCATGGGAATAACAATGATATTTTTAATTCCATATCTCTTAACATTTGACTTATCAGGAAGAAAATCATTTTATTTTCCATCACATTCAGCTTTAACACGATTCCTTCAGGTTCCAGTCATTGACTAAAATAAAAAAATCATATTGTGAGAAACAATCATCATAGTGGTAAACTCTATAATCACAAAAAATAATTTATTAGATATCTAAATGAACACACTTTATTCTAAATCTACAACACCTTAGGTTTAACCTAGGTCATACATTATCATTAACAAAACTTTAGTATGTTATCCCATAGTTAGACTTATCCCCAAGGTTCTCACTAGAGTTTTCTCATCATAGTTTTCAAAGGTTAATTAAACCTTGCTCAAATAAAAACTATAATGACCCATGATTTTCATACATAAATATTACATATTATCATATGAATGTTCATTACATAACATAATGATACATTCTAGAATCATATAGGTCTAGTATCTTTGGAAACTTGGATACATAAACAAATAGTTCATAAATGAACTACATCATCTCCCACCTAGTTCTTTATAACAAGCACTCTTATTAGGAATATCATACTTAAAATATTTCTTCATAACATGGGGGATGAAAATATAAGAAAGGGTGAGATCAGAAACTTAGTAAGGCTAAACAAGGGAGATATCATTGATCACATAATTATAATATTCACATAAGGGTATGAGAACATGATCTTAAAATTTGAAAACCATACTTTTCATTTCTCAGAGTATAATCATGAGTCATGGAATAAAAATTTCTAGTTCATAAGACATGAATCATAAAGTAATCAAATAACATGATCTATGAGAGAATAACATTGGCATAAGACATATAATTGTGGCATACACATAAGTATAGAAAATAATTTCCTTAGTAGTCAAGGCTCCCTACCAAGACTATTGTAGTGGATTAGGTTCACTCCCCAAACTATCCTAGTAGTCATGGTTCACTCCAAGGACTATCATAGTTTATAGATTCCCTTACTTAACTGGGTTCACTCCCTATTCTAGTCCTATTTATCTCATGAGATATCTATCTTTACCCAATGCATTGGAGGGCTATAAAATTTTGGGCTCACCCATCACATAATAAAAATAATATATATGTGTTCGATAAGATCATAACACATTCATCATATCATCACCCATGAAAAGAAATTAGTTTCATAAACATTTCATCACAGCATAACCTATGGAAAAGAAATGGGTTTCATAAACATTGCATCATTACATCATAGTATAACCCATGGAAAATGAACGTGTTTCATAAACATATTTTCATCACGATCATAAAATCATCCATAGAATGAATAAGGATGGTATTATTGGATTATTTTCCCATTTAATCTTAAGTAACATCAAATTATGTCATCTTCGATGAAAAATGGATTTAAAATATCACTCGAAACATTTCTTGATGAAAATACCCTTTTCACTTTGAAATCAATTCTTTAAAATATAATAATTTCAAAAATATCATGTAAAACATTTTATTTTTAAATAATCATGTAAACTTGTAAATTAATCTTCAAATTATTTATTGGTCATAATGGTGGGAAATTTTGTTCATACCATATAAGTTAAAAGAAAACATCCCTTTCACGCTTTTGTAATAAGTCAAAAAGTATTGTGTTTTGGAAAATGAAAAGAAGATTACTTTTTAATAAATTTTTTAAAAATTAAATCATGGGTAAAAATAACTTTAAACAATCACTGTATAAAAGTAAAAATATTCCTAAAACTATTTTTAGAAAACATATACATGGAAGAGAATGGATTTTCAACTGAAGAGAGAAATAAAGTCAGTTTTACTTAAAAACATTTGTTTGGTATCTTGAGTACTTAAAGTGAGGAAAATGAAAGGGAAAAAATTTAATTTATAAAAATAACTATATTATAATAAAATTCATGAGTTTCTTGAGAGGAATATCATAATATTTTATCATCAAAAACTTAATCATAAATAATCCCGACAAATAACGAGATTGTAACATAAAACCCTTAATACTTTGGTAACACTTTGAATTGTTAGCCTTATGAAAGAAAGAAACTTATATTGATATGTAGATAAAAATAAATTTAATAATAATAATCATAAAATAAATTAATGGGTAGTATATACACTATATTATAGAAACAAGTGGTGAATAAGGTATGTGTCTCACATAAATAAAAGTAAGAAAAAAATCTATTACCTCAGGTCCAAATTCCTTCAAACATGTTCAAACATATAGTATAATAATATATATTTATTATAAATATATTATATAATCATGATAATATATATCATTCCATATATTATTTACTTATAACCTTTTATCACTTGTTTATTAAAAAGTATTTATTAAAATCACTGTTCTGGGTGATATCTGCTTCGTTTTTCTTGTATATTTTTGTTAGATAGTTTTGGTCCTTATAATTTTATCATGGTTAAATAATAATTTTTTAATAATGATATTAATATAATATATTTATAATCATTCATTAAATATAGAGACATAAAAATGAATTACACCATTTATGGAGAGGGTAGGTCGTACGTACAAATGAGCGATGTTTTCATTTTTTGACAGATGGAACAAAAGATAAGTAAATAATAATTCAACTTTATAGAATAATTATTATATAATATATATCATATATATTCATTATATGCATACTTATCACCATATAAGTAAAACATATATGAAAAAAAATTACATTGCTTCATGGAGGTGGTAGCCAACACGTACGCACGAGCGACATTATTGTTTTCCAACAGATTGGAAGGAAAGAAGGTAGATATGATATTATAATTATAGAATAATAATAATTTCATAAATATAATATATAAAATCTAAATCCATAAAAATAAATATCCATGAAATATGGTGATGAAAAATAAATTGTATCGTTGTGTGGAGATGATAAGTTGTACATACACACGAGCGATACTTTCACTTCCCATTTGATGGAAAGAGGGTTAATAAAGGTGGTTTCATAGTTATAATAAAATTTCAGTATATTTAGTATACTGAATTTATTATTTTATGTGGATTATAACATATTTATAGGAGGCAAAAGAATAATTAAAAAGAAAGTGATCAGTTAAGGAAATTACCTCTTCTTCAAAAAGAACTCTTTAAGATCTCCTCTTAAGGGCTCTTATTTTAGTTTTTTTGGAAGATAAGAACCTCTAAAATGTGTGTATGTGAGTTTATAAGATAATATTTTAGGGTTTGGTTGATATAAAAGGATCAAAATGATGTAAATGAGATAAATTAGATGTTTCTCTTTATAATTGAGGGGAGGGGCACTCTTGGGATTTCTTGAAAGATTAAAAATATTATAATGTAATTATCTAAAAAATGATTAAAAATGGAAATGGATTAAAATATAATATATCATTGGGTTTAATTAGCATCAAAAAATTAAATTTTTATAGGTTTAAGTGGTATTTAGAACCTTATCTTTTAGATTAATCGCTTAGTTAACCAATAATAACCATAACCACAATAACATCTTTTTTACTATTAAAGGGATATAATTTTACTTATAAGGTAAAAATTTGTTCATAAATGGAAAATGGATAAAATTATTGAACTTTTATTATCCAAATTTCCCTCTTTCAATATTTTTATGGTTTTTAAATAATTTAATAAAATATTATTTTGATAAAATATCATTAATGTCTATTTTGAAACTATTCATTTAATTTGATTTAAAATACATAAATAAAATGTTTTAATTAAAATATAATCCTTTAAAAAATCACTAATATGTAATATTAATCTATATATTTTTTTTAAATCTATAAATAATTCAAATTATATTAATTTTAGTAATTTTAAAATCATTTTTTATTAATTAAAGAAATACTGCATCGACATTGAATAAACATTTAAGGTTACTATATAATTACTAAAAATTAAATATAAATTTCCATCTTGAAAATAATTTCATTATTATTAAAATAGTCATTTATATTTGTTCATAACTTTATTTTTTCACTATATGGACACATGATAGATATTTAAAAGTAATAGAGTGACATTTTGTATTTTTCTTTACTTTAAATATTATATAGGCCATTTTCATGGACAAGTATCCATTAAATAATTAAATTTTAAGAATAAGGTTATAAGGGTTGAATTAAATTTATAAAATAATAATTAATATGAAAAATGGTGACCCTAACATTTAGTTTTAACCAAGTTTAACCCGATTTACCCATTACGAAGGTGATAAATTTTACTAAGGTAACTATTCATATTGAACAAAAATAAAAAAGAACTATTTATAAAATTTAAACCTCACGATTCCAAATATGGAATTAATTTTATCTAATTCAATTTCTATAAGTTGTTAAAATTAATTTAAAAAATAATCAAGCAAAATGTGATGAAAACTGTTTTCTACAAAAATACATTTCTAAGTATAAAATAGATTTATTCTTATCCCATTCCTAGAAAAAAAATTAGATAAATTGTAAAAAAATTGTTTAAATATAAAATTATATAAATATCATTAAAATCATTAACCAATAGTGATTAATTTAATTTATTAATATAAAAAAATTATACATTTCATGGATAAAAATAGTTTTTCAGAAAATACATTTTTTTTATTTTCAAAAGTTTTTTATTTTTATTTCTATTTAATTTATAACCAATGAATTAATTTTATTCATATGTAACCATATGTATTTCATAATTTATTTAGTTTTATTCATATATACTAATCCAATTACTAGGAAATAATTATTACATAATAATATTTTAATAGTTCATCAAGGTTTGTTTAAACTCGGTGTTGCGTGTAACACAAACTATAAAAAAAATTATTTAAATAGAAATATATTCTAAAATTTGAGGGTGTTACAGTGGGGCCAACTTAACCAAATTAATATTGAATCAAATGGAAAAATTCTATTCAATACTATTTTGGAGGCAAGTGTTGATGAAATTCAAGTCCAATATTTTAGGATTGGAGAGTCCACTCAACAGATCAAGAAATTGTGAGTTAATCCAATTGATAAGTTATGCCTTCATATAATCATTTGAGTAATTTTCATGTTCAAAGTATAGGTTTTGAAAAGTATTGGATGGATATTTACTACTAGAATATCCACATGGTATAATATTTTAAAACCAATGGTGAAGGTTATTGGGTTTTGATAAAACAATGGGAGAATAATAAATAAAATTTATTACATCACATCATTTATAATAAAGATAAACCTAAATATGATTTTAATTAAATATGTAAATTGAAATCATTATAACATTGTGATCATTTAGACAAAGGTCATGTCCTTACTAGTACACATTTCTATGGGCGTTATAGTTGTTTATACATTGAACTATAACATGAAAATTCAAATTATGTGTTTAAATCCTATAAACTTTTTTAGAAACATCATGGAGTAAGTAAAGGAGACAAGGATTCCTATAGGAGTGACATGAGGATTCTTCAATTGTCTATTTCATTAAAATATTAGTTATGTCTAAAGAACTGATAATAAAACATAAACATTTCATATCGTATCACTTGAGAAAGAGAGAGATAAGCTTTAGATAAATTAGATTGTCACTACAATATACTAGTGTAAACTATTTTAGGGAACTAAGATATTGATATTGACTTTAATATACTGATGTACATTGATCACTTAGAGAAGTTGTGATTATATATGGATAATAAATTTTCCAGTAATCTTATAATGACTCGACCCACCAGGACCCGCTTGGAAAACGGAGGGTCACACCATCTCAATCCCAATCCCACCTAGAATATGCTTGTGTTTGAATATAAACACTGAGAATGTGTAATAATAATGGGAGGCCTTTTCCTAGTGTACCTATATTCACGCACCCAACTGTCTCCATGAAATAGTGTAGAATAATAATAAAAAGGGTTGTAACATTTAGAATAAAACCATGAATGTAATAATCTCTAGGGAATACATTAGAGTATGACATAATAAAACCAATGTGTAAAGGGGATAAATATACACCCAACTAAAAATGAAGTCCCAACCTGATAAAAACCAGAATAAAGGAAATATGAGAGAGCCCAAATCTTGATCTCCAATACTGAGCACCCTATACGATCTATGCACTTGATTATCCCTATGATCCATTTAAATCACTGATGATATGGCCGTCATTTTTATAAGACATGAAACTTGAAGAAAAATCCCATGTAGGGGTGAGTATAAACATACACAGTAGGATGCCCCAAAAACTGAAAGGGGGAGAAATAGAAGATATGATAGAAGTAGTTAGCTCAACCCAAGGATAGAGGGAAAAAAACCAAATAATATATATATATATGTGTGTGTGTGTGTGTGTGTGCATGTGTGTGCTCATAAAGAAACCCAGATTAGAGAGAAATGGGATCTCCATCTCACAACCCAGCCCAGGATGATGAGTCTTCCTGCAGCTCCAAAAGTCCATCATTGATGCCTAGAATCTCGTATGTTTGTCTGAAGAAGTCGTGAGGAGGACCCACACCTTGACACTACTCCACAACCTGAGGGGGGAATAATATCTAATAGAGGACCCATGCCCTAGTAAGATAGGGGGATTCCACTCAAAAGATAGGTAGAGGACCCACGCCTTGGTGCGGAAGGGGGATTACAATCAATAGATAGGTAGATAACACATGCCCTAGTGTGATAGGGGGATGAAACTTAGTATATAGGTAGAGGACCCAGGCCCTAGAGTGATTGGGGGATTCCACTCAATAGATATTGATTGAGGATCCATGCCCTAGTGCGTCATGGGCATGCCACTCCATATATATCGATAAAGGACCCACGCCCTAGTGCGTTTGGGGTAACCCACTTAGTGGGTATAGGACCTGAAACCTAGTACCATAGGGGGGTTCTAATCAACCAGTGTAAGGGGTACGGGGGACCTTCACCCTAGTATGATAAGGGTTTTCTATACCTAGCCTCTCTCACCGAAAATCCTGCCTAGTCACTACCATGGTCAAGCATCGCTTAAAGAAGCACCATGCTCTAAACATTACACATAATATCTTGAAATATACCATCATGTTTTACATTAAAAAATAATCATGATAGGCTACTCGTGGCCCAAAATCCAAGTCCAAACAATGGATATACACAATGTTTAATTTTCTAAAATGGGTACACGACATGTATGGGGTCCACACAGTGTGTGGTCCCGCTTCACTTCTTGGATTTTTTCTCCTCTGGATACAACTTGGAGGCCATGTCACCATAAATGTCTTGTAGGGGAACCACATGGTGGGTCTCATCCATTCTATTCCTACCCATGCGCTCCTAGCCATGTGTGTGTTCGTTGGGTCGTGCTTGTGTACTTTGTTGTGCCCGGGTACCAGCCCATGCCCATGTTCTCCCAGAGTACACGGTGTATCCTCCCGCATGGGGTCCTAGATGTATAGCCCTACTAAATGGTGTGTGATCCTTATATTCCCCAAAACCCTATCCATCATAGTTGGCTTGGGCTACATGGTGTGTTTTCTTCTTCTACACTCCATGCAGTTGACTTTTCCATAGAAAGTTTAGATCTTCATGATGATCCATGATTCAAAAATTTCTCTACTATTTCCATCATTTAACCACCTAAAATTGGTGGGGGTAACCTTCGGTCATTAGTTCCTAGCCTCTGATGGTCAGTAAATAGATTTTATTCATTCACATGAAGCCTACACACTGCCCGATATACCTCCCACCATCTGCCTCTTGATCCGGTCACCGCTTCAAATCCTAGATCCAACAAGCATCACCCAAAACCTATGATCTATCCCATTTCATACTCAATTTTACAATATATTCATCTTACATGGAACTTCCTTGAATCTGGGAGTTCAATCATGCTTGAACCTACCCTAGCAAATCCAAACTGTAATCCCATAGGCCAACAGTGAAGAACGCGATGAACAGAGAGAGGAAAATCACAAGAACAAAGTGAATCAATCATCAGCCAAGAATTATTTGTCAATTATCATAGATCATGGATTTATAGTAATGATAACATGTGAAATAAAAAGATAAATATTGAATTAATAATATAATACACAACAAGGATCATGCCAAAGAATAGATAAATTTCATAATGATAATAGAAGATAAAATTTATGATAAATCTTTTGATAAAGGGTGAAAATCACAATTGGAGAGCCCTACCTCAATTATAGGTCGATTGTTGGAGAAGAATTCATTTGACCATGGTGGATAAGACCTGCTGTGTTCATTGCCTCTTGATCCATCTCGATCTGATCATCGTTCTTCGTTCGATGTCGATTCGCTAATGAAGAACGCTCTCCTCCTCCTCTCAGATCTAGGAAGGGTTATGATTCTAAATCTCAAAAAATATTTATAATGATGTGTTTATGGATAAAGGGTTAGATAAGGTTTGTTAAATATATAATTAAATTAAATTAATCAATTCACTTAATGTACCCACCAACGGTTGCCTCAACCGAACGGTCGGTGCCGACCAACCTTAGGTCATGCCTAGGGTAAAACCCACATTTTAGATTCAGCCATGGTATCATATTTACCATATGAGGCTCCAATAAAGATATATTCCATTATTACTGAAAAACTATATGTGTGCAATATTAATATATTTAATATTTTTGTAATATCAATTCTATGATCACAAGGCCTCAAAATCTAATATTGTCTCAGTGCCTAGATCCAAAAATATTTCTTAATATTTTTTAAAGTCTTACAAGGAAAAAATAGGGTCATTACATTATTACCCCCTTCAAGGATTTTCATCCCTAAAAATCATAAGCTAAACAAAAATTTAGGGATACTAAGCCTACATCTAGCTCTCCCGCTCCCAAGAGATCTCCTACATGCTCCTGTGCTGCCATAATACACAAACCAAAAAAATGGTCCATCCTTACAGGATCCTCTACTAATGATCCTTGATAACCAATGTGTACTCTACAAAGGTTTCTCTATCCTCTATGTCTAGCTCTCCCTAGTCAATAACATGTGTAGGGTCATGCACATATCTCCTCAAATGTGAAACATGGAAGATGTATGAACCTACTCAAACCGTGGTGATAATTCTAAGTAGTAAAAAACCTTTCTAACCCTCTATAATATCTCAAATGTCTAGATGAACCCTTTTGATATCTTACCCCCCTTTACAAACCTCCACAATCCTCATCATGGGGAGACTCTCAGAAAAAATGGATTTATTATTATCCCATACAAATATTAGATAAATTTTAAAACATTTGATTGAATATATAATATATAAATTTCAGTAAAATAATTCACCAATAGTGATTAATTTATTTTATTAATATGAAAATACATGGCACACATATAAACCATTTTTCATAAAAACATCCTTTTTTTATTTTCAAATGATTTTTATTTTTATTTATAATTAATTGATAACCAATGAATTAATTATATATATATGAAACCATAAATATTTCATAATTTATTTAAACCTATTCATACCCACCAATCTAACATCTAGGAGATAACTATCACATAATAATATTTTAATAGTATATTGTGGTTCATTTAAACTCAGTTTTGTGTGAAATAATAGCCATCAAAGAAATAAAATTATTTAAAGATAAATATATTATAAAATACCAAGACATTACATTCCACCCCCATTAAAATGAATTTATACCTCAAAATTAATCACCCCAATAAAAAAATGAGGATATAACTATTTCATTACATCCTCGGGTTCCCATGTAGCTTCTTCAAATTTATGATTCCTCCAAAGAACTTTCACTGGGTTAGTAGTCTTGTTCAGTTTCACTTTATCTCTATGATCCAAGATTTATACTAGTTTTTATTAATAAGAAATATCATATTCTAGTGGTATGATCGCTGAGTTCAGAATAAGTGAGGGATCAAGTATGTACTTCCTCAGGAGAGATACGTGGAATACATAGTGAAATTGATAGAGGTTCAGTGAAAGTGTCAAGTGATATTTACCATCCATACTCGATCAATAACCTTGAAAGGGAAAATATACTTATTGCTTAACTTTATCTTATTTTTGAATCTCATAACCTTATTCCTTGGATAAATTCACAGGAAAACCTTCTCTTTAATTTCAAATTCTAGATCATGTCGATGATTGTTAGCATATCTTTTCTATCAACTTAGAGCTTCCTTGATGTGATGTTTAAGGACTCTAAATTTCTTTGCAATTTCTTTAGCTAGATCAGGTCCCCATAGTTTTCTTTCTCTAACTTCATCTGTGCAGGTTGGATTTATACACTTTTTTATATAGAGGGATTTATAAGGAGCCATATAAATTCTCAAGTAAAAGATATTTTTATAAGAAAACTCATCCAGAGGAAGGTGTTGATCCCAACCACTTTTAAATCCATAGAACAAGATATCAACATATCCTATAGGGTTTTAATGGTTCTCTTAGAATGACCATCTATCTGAGGATGATAAGTAGTTCCAAACCTTAACTCTATATCCAGATCCTAATGAATACTTTTCTAGAACTTTGAGGTAAACCTCAGATATTGATTAGATAAATATATTTTGGTATTCTATTATTATTTAAAACTTCCTTAATAGAAATTATAGAAAAAAGGTCAAGAGAGAAATATTTTTTGATAGAAATTAAGTGTTTGAATTTATAAGGCAATTGAATACAACACAAATAGCATTATAACATTTAGATGTTTTGGGTATTCCAACAACAAAATCCATGGTTATGTTTTCATATTTTCATTCTGGTATGGGTATTGGTTTTAACATCCCCTTAGAATTTTATCTCCCATCCTTATCTTACTAACACACCAAGCACTAAAATACATACTTTCTAATATCTTTCTTCATGATATTCCATGAGAAATACTCTTTCATATTAGTATAAATATTTTTACTTCCAAGATGAATAGAGAATTATAAACTTTAATCCTCATCCAATATCTCATTTTTCAAATCTAGTATGGACGGAACACAAACATGGTTCCTAAACCTTATCATTCCATCATAATCAAGGTTGAACTTAAAAAAATTTCTGAACTTATTCTGTAATTTCACATCTTCCTTCTGCACCTATTTAATACTTACATAGATATATGGTTGAAAACTCATTTAATAAAGATAATATTTCTCCCCTTACTTCAAAATTTCAATATCTATCCTTTGAAAATCCAGAAATATTAGATCTTTTTTTATCCTAAATATAGATAAGCTAGCCTGATCCTTCCATCTCAGAGCATCTTCCACCTTGTTTGATTTACTAGGATGGTAATGTATTGATCATTCATAATATTTAATCAACTCTAACCAAAATCTATGGAACATATTCAAAAAATAATGCCTCCATATCCTTAATGAAATAATTACTACAGTTAACTCCAAATCACGAGTTAGGTAATTTTACTCATGAATATTCAATCAGTGTGAGTCATAAGATATCACTATACCATTCTTGATGAGAATACATCACAATCCCTTATTTTATGTATCATTAATGATTACAAATAATTATCTACTAAAGGTTAAAATAAGAACAAGTTCATTTATTCTCTTTCATTCCTTGAATTTTTCTTTACATTCATCTATCCAAATGAACTTAGCTCCCTTTCTAGTTAATTTGGTGAGTAGATTAGTTAGTCATGATAAAATCTCTACAAAGCACTGATAATATCAATAAAAACCAAGAAAACTACAGATCTCAGTCATAGTGTTGGGTCTAGACCAATATTCAATGACTTTCATCTTTGTTGGATCCCCTGATATACCCTCACCTGAGATTATATGACCCAAGAATGAAACTTTATGAATCCAAAATTCACACTTGTTAAACTTTTCAAAGAAATTATTCTTCCTCAGGGTCTTCAACACAATCCTCATATGATCTTAATGCTATTTCTTTCTCTTTGAATATATAATAATTTCATCTATAAAGAATATCACAAATTGATTAAGATAATATCTAAAGACTCTATTCATTAAATCTATGAAGATAGTAGGGTAATTATTAAGACCAAAGGAAATAACTATAAATTCATAGTGTTCATACATTGTATGGAATATTTACTTGGGTATATCCACATTTTTGAACCTTAATTTATGATATTTAGAATGAAGGTCAATATTTGAAAAGTAATGATCTTCACACAGTTGATAAAAAAATCATCAATACAGGTTAAATGATACTTTTTATTGATAATGATCTTATTAAGTTATCGATAATCAATAGAGTTTAATTGATCCATATTTCTTTTTAACAAAAATAATATGTGCACCCCAAGGTGATTCACTTGTCCAAATGAATATCTTTTCAATATTCTCTAAGAGTTTCTTCTTCAATTATTGAAACTTAATCAAGTCCATTTTATATAGATTATGTAAAATAGGTTTAGAATAAGGCATGAGTTGTATTGAGAACTCAACTTCATGATTTTTTGGAAGAACAAACAATTATTTTTGAAAAACATCAACAAAATCCCATATAATAGGTATATAATTGATGTTGAGTTTCTCCCTAACCATCTATGATAAACACCCCTTTTGAATAGGAATCCTAACCCATAAAATGGATATAAATTCCATTTGAAGTTCATATTTATCATTACACTAATAGATTATCATAGGTTGGTTTGGAATATCAATAGTGACTTACCTTCCTTAGAAATTTATGTGGTATTTATGTAAAGAAAATAAATTCATACTCAAAATAATATCAAATTCAACTAGAGGAAGAATAATGAGATGCAATGGAAGCACATTACCATAAACTTCAACTAGAGAAGAACCATAGACTTGATATGTGATAATCATACCATTAGGGGTTTTTATTGTTAACTTAACATATAATATTTGAGGTGGTACTATGATACCATTGAAAAAAAATTCATATATAAAATAGTTAATATATCTAGAAACAAATAAGATATTAGTAGTTTTGGAGTGGTTGATAAGTGTACCTTTCAACACTTCATTATCATACTCCACATCACTAATAGTGATCACATGAGATTTACATTTTTATCTAGGATTAAGAGGTTTATGATGCTGATCATCATCATTAATCTTTGGGTTTGATCACTAGTTAGTATTATTCCCATAATACTTTCATTTGAAACACTAAAGCGTGGATAGTGCATTTTGTGGTACTTTTTCATTGTTCCTTTCATTGACTAGTCTCTTTAAATCACTTTGGTATTCGACTGCTTGATGAGATTCCTTTCCACAATTAAAAAATTTACCAGTAACCTTGAGACAATTTCAACCATGTTTCCTTCCACACTTTGAGCATAAAGTATATCCCATCTTTTTCTCTCCAAGATTTTTAGAATTTCTTTTGAATTCCATCTTTCTTTTTCTTTTAAAAAATAAGATATGGATAGGTAACTCCAATATAAATTTCCATATTGATAGTAGATTAAATGATTTATTCATAATTACTAAAGTATCTTATGGATAACACCCTTCAAACACTTGGTTTTAAGCCACTGAAGAATAGATAAACCATACTTTTAGGTTAGATGATAAAACTAGAAGTGTACCTTGAAAGTCTTGTAAAATTTTACTCATAGGTACTAAAAGATTCATCATCCTTATAATTTATCTTAGGTAATTACTTCTTCATTATGGTATGAAGAATATTAGGAGTGTACTAATTGAATAATAATCTCTTAAACTCATCCCACTCAATGGAGTCAATTTCTTCCCTTTTCCAAATTTTCTTGATAAGCTTCCACCATTGATCTACTTCACCTTCCAAATGATAGACAACCAAAATAAATTTTTCATGTTCTAAAAATTAGAGAATAGAAAATATATTTTCAATGGTACTGGTCCATTTCTTAATAATAGTGGATTAGAAGACCCACTAAAAGAAGGTGGGTGTTTCCTCATGATGGACACAACAAAATGTTATTCCATCCTTTACTCGTTTAGAAGCTCAACATGATTCATAGCTTGAGAAAGTTGCATGATCATTACAATGAGAATTTTCATTCATGCTCTCCTAAAATTTTATTTCTTAGGAGGAAAATCATTACATTGTCTATCACATTCAGTATTAACATGATTCCTTTAGGTTTTAGTCATTGACTAAAACAAAAAATCATAGTGCGAGAAATAATCATCATAGTGGTAAACTACATAATAATAAAAAATAATTTACTGGATATCTAAATCAAGATTCATAATTATGAATATATAACACCTTAGGTTTAACCTATGTTATCTAAATCAAGATTCATAATCATTTACTGGATATCACTAGAGTTTTCTCACCCTAGTTTTTAAAGGTTAACTAAACCTTTATCGAATACAAACTATAGAAATCCATGATTTTCATATATTGATATTACATATTATTATATGAATATTCATTACATAACATAATGGTCCATTCCAGAATCATATAGGTCTAGTATATTTGGAAAATTGGATACATAAATAACTAGTTCATAAATGAACTACATCATCTCCCACTTAGTTCTTCATAACCAGAACCATTCTTTGTAATATCATACTTAAAAAATATTTCTTCATAACATGGGGAATAAAAAGATAATAAAGTGTGATCTCATATGATTTGTAATTCTAAACAATGGAGATATCATTGATCACATAAGAATAACATAAGCATAAGGGTATGAGAACATGATATTAAAATTTGAAAACCATACTTTGCATATCCCGAATTATAATCACAATTCATGGAATAAAACTTTATAGTTCATAAGACATGAATCATAAAATAATGAAATAACATGATCCATGATAGTATAACATTGGTATAATACATGGAATTGTGGAATACACATAATTATATAAAATAATTTCTATAGTACTCAAGGATCACTTCAAAGACTATTATAGTGGATTAGGTTTACTCCCAAAACTATCCTAGTAGTCTGGGTTTACTCCCAAGACTATCATAGTTGATAGAGTCCCATACTAAACTGAGTTCACTCCCCATTCCAGTCCTATTTATCTCATGAGATATTAATATTTACCTAATTCATTAGAGGGATATATAATTCCGAACCTACCCATTACATAATGAAAACCATCCAGATGTATTCCACAAGATCATAAAATATTTATCATACCACAATCCATGAAAATAAATGGATTTCATAAACATTTCATTATAGAATAACCTATGGAAAATAAATGTTTTTTATAAACATTTTATCATTACATCATAGCATAACCCGTAGAAAAGGAATGAGTTTCATAAACATCTTTTCATCACAATCATAAATCATCTAAAGAATGAATAAAGATGGAATCATTGGATTATATTCCCATTAAATCTAAAGTAACATCAATTTATGTCATATTATATGAAAAATGGTTTTAAAAGATCACTTGAAACATTTCTTGATGAAAATACACTTTTCACTTTGAAATCAATTATTTAAAATCTAGGAATTTCCAAAATATAATGTAAAACATTTTATTTGTAAAGAAACATGGAAATTTGTAAAGTAATCTTCAAATTATTGATTGATCATGATGGTGGAAAATTCAGTTCATACCGTATAAGTTAAAAGAAAGCATTCCTTTCACACTTTTGTAAAAAGTCAAAAAGTATTGTGTTTGGAAAATGATAAGAAAAGTATACTTTATTATTTTTTGTAAAAATTGAATAATGGGTAAAAATATATTTAAAAAATAATATGATAATATTAGAAATATTCTTAAAAATATTTTTAGAAAACATTGACATGTAAGAGAATGGATTTTCAATCGAAGGGAGAAATAAATTTGATTTTACTTAAAAATATTTTTTTGGTATATTGAGTACTTAAAGCGAGGAAAATGAATGGAAAAAAATTAATTTATATAAATAACTATATTATAATATAATTAATTATTTTCTTGAGTGGTATATCATAAGATTTTATCATTATAAACTTAATAATAAATAATCATGATAAACAATGAAATTGTAACATAAAACCCTTAACGCTTTGGTAACATTCGAATCGTAAGCCCTGTGAATAAAATTATATGGATATGTAAATCTCAATAACATTAATAATAATCAATATAAAATACATTCATGTGTAGTATATACACTACATAATAGAAACAAGTGGTGAATAAGGCATGTATCTAACATAAATAAAAGTGAGACGAAAATCCATTACCTCAAGCCAAACTTCATTACCACACGTTAAAACATATTGTATAATAAATATATATTTATTATAAATATATAATATAACAATAATCATATATATAATACCATTTATTATTTACTTATAACCTTTTATCACCTGTTTATTAAAAATTATTTATTAAGATCACTATTTCGGGTGATATCTACTTCGTTTTTCTTGTTTGTTTTGGTTCAGTAGTTTTGATCCTTATAAATTGATCATGGTTACATAATCTAAAAAATATTAATCATGATATAAATATAATATATACTTAATATAAATATTTATAATCATTCATAAAATATAGAGATAGAAAAATGAATTACAATGTTCATGAAGAGGGTAGGTCGTATGTACGCATGAGCACTGTTTTCATTTTTTGATGGATGGAACAAAAGATAGGTAAAAAATAATTCAAATTTATAGAATCATTATTATATAATATATATAATATATATTCATTATATCTATCATCATTACCATTTAACTAAAACATATATGAAAAAAATCACATCGCTTCGTGGAGGTGGTAATCCACACATACACACGAGTGGCATTATTGTTTCCCAAAAGATTGGAAGGTAAGAAGGTAGATATTATATTATAATTATAGAAGAATAATCAATTCATAAATATAATATATAAAATTTAAATCCATCATAATAAACACTAATGAAATACGGTGATGAAAAATGAATTGTATCGCTACGTGAAGATGATAACCCATACATGCGCACAAGCAATACTTTCACTTCACATTTGAAGGAAAGAGGGATAATAAAGGAAGTTTCATAATAATAATAACATTTTAGTATATTTATTATACTTATTTTATTATTTTATGAATATTATAACATATTTATAGGTGGTAAAATAATAATTAAAAATAAAGTGATTGGTTAAGACAATTACCTCTTCTTTAAAAAAACTATTTAAGATCTCTTCTTAAAGGCTCTCAGTTTAGTGTTTTTGGAAGACCAGAACCTCTAGAATGTGTTTATGGGAGTTTATGAGATAATTTTTTAGGGTTTAGTTGATATAAAAGACTCAAAATTATGTAAATTATAGAAATTAGAGGTTCTCTTTTATAATTGAGGGGAGGGGAACTCTTGGGATTTCTTAAAAGATTAAAGTATAATAAAGTCATTATCGAGAAAAATGATTACAATTGGATAGGGATTAAAATATAAGATAGTATGGGGTTTAATTCCTATTAACTAATAAAATTTTTATAGTTTTATGTGGTATTTAACACCTTATCTTTTAGATTAACCTCTTGGTTAACCAATTTTAACCTTAACAACAGTAACATCTTTTTTAATCTTAAAGGGATATAATTTTACTTATAAGGTGAAAATTAGTTTATAAATGGACAAGGGATGAACTATTTTACCATTTCTTATCCAAATTTTCTTATTTAAATATTTTTATGGTTTTTAAATAATTTAACAAAATATTATTTTGATAAAATATCATTAATATCAATTCTAAAACTATTCATTTAATTTGACTTAAATGACATAAAGAAAAAGTTTTAATTCAAATATAATACTTTTAAACATCACTAATATATCATATTAATATATAAAATTCATGTAAAACTATAAATAATTCAAATTATATTACTTTTAATATTTTTAAAACCATTTATTTTATTTTTTTATTAATTGAAGAAATATTATGTCAACGTTGGATAAACATTTAAGGTAGTTATATAATTACTAAAAATTAGAAACTAATTTCCATCATGAAAATAATTTCATTATTCTCAAAATATATATTTATATTAGTTCATAACTTTATTTTTTCTCTATGTGGATAAATAAAAGGTATTTAAGAGTAATAGAGTGACATTTTGTATTTTTCTTTACTTTAAAGATTATATAGGTTATTTTTATGGACAAGTATCCCTTAAAAAATTAAATTTAGAGAATAAATTTTAAAGGTATAATTAACTTTATCCAATATAATTAAGGAAAAATGAAGACCTTAATATTTAGTTTTAACCTAGTTTAACTTGATTTACCCTTTACCAAAGTGCTAAATTTTACTAAGGTTACTATTCATATTGAATAAGAATAAAAGGGACCTATTTATCAAATTTAAACTTCAAGATTCCAAATATGGAATCCATTTTATCCAATTAAATTTCTATAAGTGACATAAATTAATTTAAAAAATAATCATGTAAAATGTGAAAAATTGTTTTTTCTATAAAAATATATTTTTAAGTATAAATTGGATTTATTTTTATCAAATTTCCTAGAAAAAATATTAAAAAATTGTAAAACATTCATTTGAAAATAAAATATATAAATTTAATTCAAATAATTTAATAATAATGATTAATTTAATTTGTTAAGGTAAAAATATATACATCAAATGCATAAAAATTGTTTTTTAGAAAAACTCATTTTTTTATTTTCAAATGATTTTTATTTTTATTTATAATTAATTGATAACTGATAAATTAATTTTATTAATATGTAACCATATGTTTTTCATAATTTAGTTATTTCTATTCATATCTACCAATACAATTTCTAGGTGATGACTGTTACATAATAATATTTTAATAGTATATCATGGTTCGTTTAAACTCAGTGTTGCTTGTAACACAAGTTATCAAAGAAATAAAATTATTTAAAGATAAATATATTCTATACTCTAGGGGTGTTACATCGGGGTCAAGTTAAGAAAATTTGTATTGAATATAATGGAAAAATTCTATTCAATTCCATTTTTGAGGCAAGTGTTGGTGAAATCCAAGTCCAATATTTTGGGATTTGAGAGTCCACTCAAAAGATCAAGGAACTATGAGTTAATAAAATTGATAAGTTATACATTCCTAAACTCCTTTGAGTAATTTTAATGGCCAAAGTCTAGGTTTTGAAAATGATAGTATAGATCCTTTCCACTAAAATATCCACATCATAGAATATTCTGAAACCAATGGTTAGGGTTGTTGGGTTTCGATAAAATTATGGGAGAATAATAAATAAAATTTATTACATCACATTATTTTTAATCAAGATAAAACCTAAATACGATTTAAATTAAATACGTAAAGTGAAATAATCATAACACTATGATCATTTAGAAAAAGGTCATGTCCTCACTAGTACACATTTCCATGGGTGGTATAGTTTTTTATACGCTAAACTACAACATGAAAATTTATATTATGTGTTGTAATCCTATACACTTTTTTATCCACATCATGAAGTAAGTGAAGGAGAGAAGGATTCCTATAGGAGTTACTTAGGGATTCTTCAATTGTCTATTACATTGAAATATCAGTTATGTCTAAATAACTGATAATAAAACATAAGGACATGGATGCCTATACCACAACATTTCATATCATATCACTTGAGAAGAAGAAAGATAGGATTTAGATAAATTAGATTGTCACTACACTATACTATTGTAAATGAGAATAGGGCACTATGATATTGATCTTGACTTAAATTTACTAATGTACATTGATCATTTAGAGAAGTTTTTCTTTTATATGGATAATAAATTTTCCATTAATCTTATAATGACCCGACCCACCAGGGCTCGCCTGGCCCACAGAGGGTCATGCCATCTCAAACCCAATCCCACATCAAATATGCTTATGGTTGGAGAAAATCACTAAGAATGTGAAATTATAATCGAAAGCCTTTTCTTAGTGTACCTATATGCAAACACTCAATTATCTTCATGAAATAGTGTAGAGGAATAATAAAAAGAGATGTGAAATTTTGAGTAAAACCATGCATGCAATAATTTATAGGGAATACATCAGAGTATGAAAGAATAAAACCAAAGTGTAAAGGGGATAAATATACACCTAACCAAAAATGAAGTCTCAACCTAATAAAAATTGGAATAAAGGAAATATGAGAGAGCCCGACTCCTGATCTCCAAGATCGACCACCGTATGTGATATTTGCATCCAAGTATCCCTATGCTCCATTGAAATCACCAAGGACCTGTCCTTCATTTTCAAAAGACATAGAATGTTCAGGAAAATCCCATGTAGGGGTGAGTATAAACATATGCAGTAGGATTCCCCAAAAACTAAAACTGGAGAAATAGATATATGATATAATTAGTCAGCTTAACCCAAGGCTAGAGGGAAACAAAACCCAATAATACATATATGATCATAAATAAACCCAGATGATAGAGAAAGGGGATCTCTATCTCAAAGCCTAGCCTAAGATGATGAGTCTACCTATAACTCCAAAAGTCCATCATTGACACCCAATATCTCATGTGTCTATCTGAAGAAGTCACAAGGAGGACCCACACCTTTCTATTCCCAAGGGGGAATAATCTTCAATAGAGGACCGATGACCTAGTAAAATAGAGTTATTCCACTTAGTAGATAGGTATAGGACCCAATAACTAATGCAGAAGGGGGATACCACTCAATATATTAGTATAGAACACATTCCCTGGTGCGAGAGGGGGATGATGCTTAGTAAATAGGTAGAGGACCAACGCCTTGGTGTGATAGGGGGATTTCACTCAATAGATGTTATTAGAGGACCAATTTCTAAGTATTTAATGGGGATTCCACTTAGTAGATGTCAATAAAGGTCTCATGTCTTAGTATGTTAGGGGGACGCCACTCAACGGATATCGATAGAGGACCCACTATCATGACCCCCTCCCTCCAAAGATACCGTAATGAAAGGAGAGAGATAATGACCCCTAACTCCTGGCTCCAGTAGGCCCCGGGTTGGGAACTAGCAACAAGATATAAAAATATCATATATGGGAGGAATTAAACTCTATAATATAAATAGAATCGGGATATAAGATAAATCATACACAAACAACTCCAAGACACAATATAAAAATAAAGCCAAAAACCATCCCACATGCATGTATAAATAAAACTGATACAGATATAATGAAGACTCCAAAGTAAATACCCAAAAGTAAAGCTAAAGTAACGACACAACAATTGTCTAGGACCTAAGCTAGTAATGTCCAGTACAGTCCACATAGTTCCCCTAGAAACCTGAAAACAATTTTATATACGTATGGTGAGCATATAAGTATACTCAGTAGGAAAACCAAAGTCTCTCATGCACATGTGAAAGAAGCATACTAATTCCCCTATGAGAAAATAGCAGAACCCAATAGAACCCATCAAGGTATACTAACCATCAAAACCTCACCAAGGCACACTCACCAAATAATGAAAACCAAGTAATATAATATAATAGGTATCACATCAATAAGGGTACCCCACATCACTTTCCCACGGGTATTTCGTTCTCACACCCAACATCATACGTCTTGTAGCTCCCATATCTTCCATATACAAAACCACCCCACAAGCATGGTCACAACACACCTCTCCCACAGACACCTAGGTTTACCACCCCACAAGAACGACCACAACACATCTCGCTCGAAAATACCTGGGCCAAAACACAACCACTTCCATAAAAAGAGTAGTAGAGTATTGTGAAAATGTAAGAAATCAACCTCATTCCCTCCTCCTACCATGCATGACCCCCACCAAAAGACTCCCCACAAGCACGATCACGTCTCACCTAAAAACACCTGGGTCATCACATCTTGCCCGCAAACACTTAGGCTATCACATATCGCCTGAAGACACCTAGGCCATCACAACCACCATCTAATGCACTAAAAAAACTCCAACCATCATAGCCTGTGATATACTCACATCTCCTAGAAGATAGAGTGGGAAATAGTGGGTACCCATCCATCCGTACTCCTCACTGAATGTTTGGAAAAAATACCCCTTGTGTGACTATGCGGATGTCAGCACATAGTTCTCGACGTGGGTGGGGTGCACATAGAAATCATAAGAATGTACAAGAATATATATATATATATATATATATATATATATATAATCAAACACTAAATCCCAACCTATGGGATCATAAATAAATGAACCAAACACCATCACTTATGCTTCCACATCTAAATGCACAACACCAAACATCAAGACACAAACCCCACTTCACATTTCCAACCAATTTCATTTAATCACCTCATTCATTTCATTATTTAGAATCGACCGAATTTAACCACACAACCCACCATTTAATTATCCATTAACCATTTCCATTCCATTAACCAAACCAAACCAATACATTCTAAACATTATTGAAAAAATATTTATTTATTCCATCACTACTCATGCATCTAGCACAAAGCAACCACCACCTTGCGCCCCAAAAGCACGACCAAACAAACTACTTCCCAACCACCCCAAAAGTATGACCAAACAAAATATCAGCTCCAAATTACCCAACCACACATTTTCATCCCGTAATCATATCCAAATATCACAACACATCAATATCATTTCAAAAACTTAAAAGGGGGATTTTATCACATTGAACTTTATTTTTGGGGTGTTATCACACAAGAAAAAAATCATGGGGCAACCATTTAACTAGCCAAAAAATAAGTGGTTAATCAATTTTTATTTTAGGGTGATATAAAAACAATCACAACCAAAGAAAAAAATAAAAAAACATATATCCAACGCAAACAAATCCCCCAACAACCACAATTTTTAGTGGGGCATCAAGCTCATACGATTCACAATATCAGAAATAATATTAAAGCTGTAAAATCATGCAAATAAAACCCAATTTGATCCTTTAAATTAAATTAACCAATTATTTATCTTTGATTAAGTTGGAAAACCATATCCCATAGATAAAAAAGAGTAAACCCCTCCTGAATGATACAAAAATAAGGAGAAACGAGGGAATGCCTACCTCAAAGAAGCTTGCTAATTCACTGTGCACCGTAGGTTGAAGAAGAATGCTTGCAAACCAAAATCGAACCACGAGAACCATAAATCAACCTACAATGCAACCAAATACCATTAAAACGCAACCCAAAACACACCCCAAACCACAAAAACATCACCGTAGTGAGTCCAAGGGATAAGAATGGAAGAAAACCCACCAAAAAGGGAGAAGAACCTACCACAGATCAACCATGGATTTCCAAAAAACAACCACCGAGATCAATAGATCAAAGAGGTAGGAAGAGAGATTAAAGAACTCCTCAGGGAAACTAGGGTTCACCCAAAATTAGAGGAAGAAGAATACATATCCAAATGAATTAAAATTTTGGTGAAAAATAATTTAAAAACTACACTGGATTGGGGGTTTACACAACATGTAATCCCTTTTCACATTGTATAATCCTTGGGATTAAATTTCACCAAAAAACATGTCACCTATTTATTATTTAACCCCAAAAATATACACATCTTGAACCAACCCTAGAAAAGATGTGAAACTAACTTTAAAATCATGTAATACACTTACAAAACATGTATTTACTACATCAGTTCTGTTTCACCCCCAACTCCCATGAAAAATCCCTAAACCTCCCCTGAACACCTCCAACAAAGAAAAACTGGAAAAGTGATGGATCAGGAGGGCACAAAACATTACATAAGATACCTCTTAAATGATTATCTCCCACTAGAATCTAAAACCAACCCCATAAGGAAAGGGGTATGAACATCCATCACACAAGATACCTCTCTAAGATCTCGTCATACCTAAAATACTACCATTGGATAAACATGCCAAACCAAATGGCCACCAAACACACTACACAACCACAAGCTGCCTCCTCTCGCACAACTAACCACATCAACACTGCAAAACTATCTCAATCTCCATGTATCCCAAACCAATAACCATTACAACTAACAAACCACACTTTCCCTAACAAATGGGATAGAGAATTTCATCTTCCATGTCAAGATACTATCCACTCTAGGAAGCACTGACTCACCTACACAAGTTTAATCACATCACAGGTAATGCGTATCAATTAGAAATTAGGTCCTCCCCTTTTAATACAACAATAATTTATCACACATCACACCACACACATCAAAAACTAAGAAAAAAATGATCATCTCATAAAAAAAGGATCCAAAATAATATAACAAATCAAAAAAGAGCAAAGAAAAACTCAAAAAAACTATGGGTACTAGGAACACATCTGTATCTCTCACTCCCATGTACTCTCCTCCAGGCCACCATTCCTCCACAACACACGAATCAAAGAAATGGTCTGTCCACGCAGTGCCTTCCCTTGGTGATCTTGGATCTCTACTGGTTGTTCCACAAACATCGCATCATCCTCGATATCCAACTCCTCCCAAACAATGACATGGGAGTCATCATGAAGATACTAACAAAGCTAAGAGATGTGAAAGACTTCATGGATCCTCTACAACCGCGTTGGCAATGCCAACTAATATTCAACCTCGCAAACTCTTCCCAACACCTCAAAGGTCCCAACAAACATGGGAGAAAGATTACTCCCTCTCCCAAACCTCTGATTCCCATGTCGAGGAGAAACCTTAAAGAACACATGGTCCCCAAAATCAAAATCCAAGGGCCTCATTCTATGATTAGGATAAGAATTTTTTCAGTCCTGAACTTCTTTCATCCTCTCACAAACAAGCTGAACTTTCTCTGTCTTTCTCTGCACCACATTGGGACCAAGAATAACTATCTCCCCAACCTCTATCCAGCATAATAGAGAATAACACAGTCTTCCATACAAATCCTCAAATGGAGCCATGCCAATGGAAGAGTGATAACTATTATTATAAGAAAACTATACCAAAGGTAGGTGTTGTACCCAAGATCCACCAAAGTCCAAGATGCACACCCACAACATATCCTCCAAAGTTTGGATAGTCTGTTGTATTTTCCCATCTGTTTAAGGGTAGAAAGAAGTGATGAGGTATAACTAAGTTCTAAAAGCATACTACAATCCCCTCTAGATTCTTGAGGTAAAATGTGTGTCTTGATCCTAGAAAATGGACCTCAAAACTCCATGAAAAATCACCACCTCATCCATATACCTATTAGACAAAGCATCCACTATGCTCGACTCCTTGATCGTTAAGAAATGAGATGACTTGTCAAATGATCCAAAACAACCCAGATAGCATCACAAACTCCCTAATATATGGGTAACCCTATGAAAAAATCCATCAATATGTCACCCCATTTCTACTCGAGAATATCCAAGGGCTATAACAAACCACTAGGAATATGATGATAAACCTTTACTTTCTAGTAAACCCATCACTTTTCCACAAATTCCACCACTACCCATTTCACCTCGGGCCACCAAAACTGCACCCTTAAGCCATGGTACATCTTGGAAACTTCTGGGTGTACCACCAAAGGTGAGTTATGAAACTCAAAAAGGACTCCATTGTACATTATAATCATAAAAAACAACCTTCAAAGAAACAACATCCGGTTCTGACCATCCTTTAACCACCCATCTGGAGCATCACCATGGCCAACACGATCGCGCATCACCTCTCCCTATGAGTCCCAAATTGAGACTCCTCCACCTGATACATCAGATAAGACTGCATATTCATCTAAAACAACAACCTCTACCACCATCCACTCTTACATCTAAGTGCAAGGGTTTCAAATCCTCCATTTCTCTCCAAGAATCCTAATAATCCCAAAAAAAACCTTCCATGACTTACTTCTCAAAGTGTCAATCACAACATTCCCCTTTCCTGAGGTTTATGAGATATCAAAATCATAATCCCAAAGAAACTCCATAACCTACGCTGTCACAAGTTTATATCATGATGGGAAAATATATAACTCAAACTCTTGTGATCTATGAAGACCAAAAAGTTCTCCCCAATGAGGTAATGTTGCCAAAACTTCAATGAAAACACAACCATTGCTAGCTCCAGATCATGGGTGGCATAGTTAAACTTGTGGAGACCTAACTGCCTAGACCCATAAGAGATCACTTCCCATTGCTTCATTAGAATGCATCCCAAATCCAGATGGGAAGAATTATAAAACACCAAAAACACCACACCCTCCTCTAAAATATGAAGCACTGGAGTATTGACTAACCCCCCCTTTAGGTAAATGAATGTTTCCTAGCACTGATCACTCCACACAAAATCTTGGTCTTTTCTAGTCAAAGCTATCAACAGGGTTGTAACTTGAGAGAAATTGGGTACAAACCTTTGATAATAGCATGCAATACCAAGGAATATACAAACCTCTTACAAATTCTTGGCTTCTACCCAAGAAAAAACTACTTTGACCTTCGATGGGTCTATTTACACACCCTTATGAGACCCCACATGCCTGAGTAAATTCATCTCTCATGTCCAGAACATACACTTGGACAAATTTCCATAGAACTA
This sequence comes from Viscum album, assembly GCA_963277665.1. Classification (NCBI taxonomy): domain Eukaryota; kingdom Viridiplantae; phylum Streptophyta; class Magnoliopsida; order Santalales; family Viscaceae; genus Viscum; species Viscum album. The sequence goes on along the minus strand of OY728145.1, from coordinate 23,700,851 downwards.
GTGGCATCAAAGAATATGAAATACAATTCTAAGATACTAATCATGATCCTCCTATGAATTCAAGTAGATTAATATATCATCGATGAATATGATGAAAAAATAATCCAAAAACTCATGGAAAATGGAGTTCATAATCCCCATGAACATGACTGGTGTGTTTTTAACACTGAATGACATGACTACAAAATCAAAGTGCTCATACCTAAATTTGAAGATAGTATTTAGGATATCGCCCTCCTTCACCCTCAACTGGTTATATCCAGACCACATATTGATCTTAGAAAACCAACTCACCCCTCTCATCTAGTTGAAAATATCATCTATCCTCGGAAGAGGGTAATGGTTTTTGACCGTCACCTGATTGAACCTCTAGTAGTCTATGCACAACCTCAGAATACCATCCACCTTCCTTGTGAACAAAACTAGAGCACAATACAAAGACACACTAGGTTGGATAAAACCCTTATGCATCAGATCATCTACCTAAACCCTCAACTCCCATAACTCAGAAGGTTCCATTAGATATGGATCCATCGAAATCGGAGAAGCACAAGGCTGCAAGTCTATCCCAAACTCAACATCACATTGAGGGGGTAATGTCACAACCTCCTCAGAGAAAACATATAGGAACTCCCCAATGACCCTGGGAACCTTTACCATCCCAACATCCATTGACAACTCATCCAACAAGGAAATAAGGGGATCCAAACCCTGAGTTCCCACCTGATAATACTGCTCACCAAAAAAACCACTCATTATCTATCCACATCCGAAAACATGACTCTCCTCTAGAAGTAGTCAATAATAGAAAATATAGAATACAACTAGTAGATACTGAGTATGAAATTGTATGGCTGCATCTATAGCTAGAAAATATCTTTATGAGACTAATTCATCCCCATCATCAATCCTCACCACTGACACACATCAAAAAAGTTATTCTGACCTCCGACTGGCATAGTCAACACCATGGGTACAAGAATAATATCTAAATCTAGTACCAGAGCATGGGATAGAGTGAGTGAAACAAAGGAGTGTGAATCTATTAAATCAAACATGGCACAAAAAATGGTACTAAACAAATTTATTGTACCTATGATGATCTCTAGACCCTCTAGAACTGCTACCTCCATTACATGAAACTAACCACACCTAGCTCCTATGCCTCTCTACTAATGACCACCTCTATGAACATGCTTGGGTCATGGTCCCTGAACATGAGGAACATCCTGAGGTCAGCCTCTTCTTGCTCCATCTCCCCATGACAGAGAAAAAATCTACTGCACCTGATGTTGAAATGACCTCATTGGAAATTGGTACTAAGGCTAGTACTAAACCTGTTCACCTCTACCAAACTAATCTCAAGGAACCACTAGGCACTGGTTATGGAAAAGAATATGAACCCCACAATCATAACACACTAACAAAAAACTCCTAGGAAAAGAAAAAAAACCACTAGCCCTATAAGTTTGGAAAGGAAGATGCTAAGGTTGACTCCCTACTGGTCGAAACCTTGAATGCCATGATGCTTGAGAACTACTACTAACAAAACTACCCATCAAGGAACCCTGCTGGTTCCCCTCTCATAGAAAACCTACTCACAAGTGCATTTTCTCTATCACCTCTTCCTTATTTTGAACCTTTAAATACATTGGAAACATAAAAGGAGTTATTTCATAATGGATAGAAGGATAGAGTGACTCCTCAAAACATCTCTCACAATACTACTCATCCAAAAAAATATCTATGGAAAAATGAAAAATCTCCTTGAACTTGATTCCCATCTCCCATACTGACAAGCTTTCCTACTGAAGAGAAAGAAGATCCTACCTCTTTGCTGCCTTCATGGTCAATGAAAAGAACTCTACCCAGAACTACTTCTAGAATTCAAACCACAAAAATATTCCTCTTTCTTTGCTCTCAGATACAACATCCACTACTGACACATAACTCCCCACATGTGACTGATTACCAAAGGGTCCCTGTACTCTGTCGAGGCTTGGATCAAATTGAAAGTGATCTCAGGCACCCTCAACCACCTCTCTGTCTCTAAGTCTGAAACACAACCCACATACTTCCCCAAACCCCATCGATGGAAATCATGTAAAATCCTCTACCACTGATCATCCTCCTCAACCAGATAAACCCTACGACGATCAATGAGATCATCCTACTGAACCTAAACTTCCTGAACCACACATGAACGATGAATGAGAGCCATAACTGAAAGGAAAGCAAGGATTTCCTATGCCTAAGTAGTATGAAATTTTATTAAGATTCGTTTTAACTCTTTTAATTCATTTTTTTATTCATTCCAACTTTCCCAAAAAAACCAATTCAAACAAGAACACAAGTCATTATGATACATGTACCTTTCCTAGGTCTCTACCCTGTAAGAAGGTCCATCTCACATGGCCATTCAATAAGCTCAGAGTCCATGCACTTGATCATGAGGGAACCTAAAATATCATGTCTTATCTGGTCTCCCAGGTCTATTCCATGCACCAAGGTCAACTAGAACTATTTCCATACCAACCCATGAAACCCTCACTTTTCCTAACTCCAAAATCTATCTTATCTCTCAACAATCACCTCTAATACCACTATTTCACGACCCCCTCCCTCCAAAGATACTTCAATGAATGGAGAGAGATAATGACCCCCTGAGTCCCGCCTCTAGTAGGCCCTGGGTTGGTGACTAGCACCGAGGGTATGAAAATCTCATATATGGGAGGCATTACCCTCTATAATATAAATAGGATCGGGAGATAAGATGAATCATCCAAAAATAACTCCAAGACACAATATAAAAAGAAAGCCAAAACCATCCCACATGCATGTATAAATAGAACTGATACATATATAATAAAGTCTCTAAAGTAAATACCCAAAAGTAAATCTAAAGAAGCAACCCAAAAACTGTCAAGGACCTGAGATAGTAATGTCCAGCACAATCCACGCAGTCCTCCTTGAAACATGAATTTTTTTATATATATGTAGGGTGAGCATACAAGTATACTCAGTAGTAAAACCAAATTCTCTCATGTACATGTGAAAGAAGTATACTAATTATCCTGTGAGAAAACAACAGAACAAAACAACACCTATCAATGTATACTAACCATACCAACCTCACTAAGGCACAATCACCAAATAATGAAAAAAAGTAATATAATATAATATGAATCACATTGATAAGGGTACCCAACACCTCTTTCCCATTGGTATGCCGCTCTCACACCCAATGTCATACATCATCGTGCTCTCATCTCTTCTGTATACCACACATCCCCACAAGTACGACCACAACACATCTTGCTCGAAAACACCTAGGACACAACACAACCACTGCCATAACTAGATTAGTAGGATATTGTGAACATGTTGGACATCAAACTCTTCACCTCCTCCTACCATGCATGAACCCCACCATAAGCCACCCCACAAGCATGGTAATTTCTTACCTGAAATCACATGGGACATTACATCTCGCCCACAAACACCTGGGACATCAAAACCACCATATAATGAACCGAAAGACCTCCGACCATCATAGCCTATGATATACCCACATCGCCTGGAAGATAGAGTGGGAAAGAGAGGGTACCAGACATCCATACTCTCCATTGGATGTTGGAAAAAACACCCCCGCATGACTATGCGGGTGTCACCACATAATGATCGACATGGATGTGGTGCATATAGATATCACAAGAATGTAAAAGTATATATATATATATATATATAATATCAAAAACTAAATCCCAACTTATGGGTTCAAAAACAAATGAAACAACACACAACACCGTCGCTTTTTTCTGCCACCTCTAAATGCATAACACCACACATCAAGCCACAAACCCCACTTCACATTTCTAACCAATTTCATTTATCACTCCATTCATTTCATTATTTATAATCAACCAAATTTAACCACACAAACCCAACATTTAATTATCCATTAAACATTTCCATTCAATTAACCAAACCAAACCAATCCATTCCAAACATTATTGAACAAATATTTATTTATTCCATCACTACTTAGGAATCTAACACAAAGCAATCATCACCTCACCTCCCCAAAAGCATGAAAAAAACTACCTCCCCACCACCCCAAAATCATGACCAAAAAAACTATCATCCCCACATGCACCAACCACTCATCTCTTCCCCACAAGCATAAACACACATCATAACACATCAAGACCATTTCACAAACTTACAAAGGGGATTTTATCACATTCCACTTTATTTTAGGGGCATTATCACACAATCCAAAATCATGGGTAAATCATTTCAATAGCCAAAATATAAGTGGTTAATCGATTTCCATTTTAGGGTGACATCACAATAATCAAAACCAAAACAGAAATCACAACACATATATCCAGTGCAAAAAAAATCCTCTAATGGCCATAATTTTCAGTAGAGTATCAAGCCCGTACAATTTAAAATATCAAAAATAATATCAAAGCTATGAAATAATGTAAATTAAACACCCTTTTACCCTTTCAATTAAATTAACCAATTATTTATCTTTGATTAATTCAGCACAACCATAACCCATAGATAAAAAAAAGTAAAATCCTCTCACATGATACACAATAAGGAGAAATTAGGGAATCCTTACCTCAAAAAGCTTGCAGAATCACTATGTACTACAGGGTGAAGAAGAACGCTAAAAAAACACAATCGCACCATGGGAACCATGGATCAACCTACACCACAACCAAAGACCATCAAAATGAAACCCAAAACACACCCAAAACCATAACAAAATCACCACATTGAATCCCCAGGAGAATAATGGAAGAAAAAAAACCAATAAGGGAGAAGAAACCACCATGAATCAACCACAGATTACAAAAAAAAACCACTGGGACCAAAATATAATAGAGGGAGGAAGATGTCTTGAAGAACTCCTCGAGGTGCCTAAGGTTTTCCTACCATGAGAGGAAGAATAAGACACAACCAAATGAATGAAAATTTTGTAGGGAAATAATTTTAAAACTATACTAGATCAGGGGTTTACATGAAATATAATCCACTTTCATGTCGTGTAATCCTTGAGGTTCTGTTTCGCTAAAAAAATGTCACCATTTTATGATTTAACCCCAAAAATTTACACATCATGAACCAGCACTAGACAAGCTATGAAACCAACTTCCACATTGGGTAATACACTTACACAATGTGTATTTATTTTAGTAGTTCTTCTACACCCATAAATCCCACAAAAAATCCCAGAACCTCCCTCAAACACCTCCAAAAACCAAAAATAGCAAAGTAATAGATCAGGAGGGCACAAACCATTACAACCACACCCTAGTGTGTATGTGGAAACCACTCAGTTGGTAGAGGATCTATACCATAATACCACAGGGTGGTTCTTCTAAACCAATGTAAAGAGTATGTGGGACCTACACCCTATTATGACAGGGGGTTTCCAACCCTGAACTCTTTGATTGACGATCCCGCCCGATCACTACCACTGTCAAGTGTTGCTTAAAGTAGCATCATGATTAGAAAATTCCATGTTATATCTTGAAAGTTACCATCACATTTTATATTGAGAACTGATAATGATAGGCTACTCATGGCCCAAAATCTGAGTCTAAATAAAGGAGATATGCAAGGTTGAATTTTCTCATATGGGTACATGACGTGTATGGGGTCCATATGGTGTGTGGTCCCACTTCATCACCAAGATTTTTTCTCCTCTAGATACAACCTAGAGGCCATGTCACTACACAAGGTGTGTAGGGGGTCAAAATGGTGTGTCTCATCAAATTAGTTCCTACCCATGTGATCCTATCCATGATCGTGTTTGTTGGTTCATGCCTATGTACCTAGCTGTGCTCGGGTACTAGCCCATGTCTGTGTAGTCCTATTGTACACAACATGTCCTCCCATATGGGATCCTAGTTGTGTGGCCCAAAAAATGGTGCATGATCCTTATCTTCCCCAAAAACCTAGCCTCCATAGCTAGGTCGAGCTACATAGTGTGTTTTCTTTGACTACAGTTCATGCAGTTGACGTTTCCAAAAAAAGTCTAGATCTTCATGCTGATCCAAAATCCACTAATTTCACCCTGATTTCGACCATTTGACAACCCAAAATCAGTGGGGTTTGCCTCTGTTCATTGGTTCCTAGACTCTCATGGTTAGTAAATAGATTTTATTCGTTTTCAAAAATCCTGCACACTTCCTGACGCACCTCCCATTATTTTCCTCTTGATCCTGTCACTGCTTCGAATCCTAGATCCAAAGAGCATCACCCAAAACCTAAGATATGACCCATTCCATCCTCTATTTTACAATCAATTCATTATACATGGAACTTAATTGAATCCGAGGTTTCAATTGCACTCGAACCCACCCCATAAAAGTCGAACTATGACCCCGTAGGCCAATGGTGAATAACGCGATGAATGGAAAGAGGAAAAGCACAAGAAAAATGTTAATCAATCATTTTCCAACTATTATTAGTAAATTATCATAGATAATGGATTTATAGGGGTGATAACATGTGAAAAAAGGAGATAAATATTGAATTAATAATATAATACGCAACATAGATCATATAAAATAATAGATAAATCGCATGATAAGAATAGTAGATAAAATAAATGATCAAAATTTTAATCAATGTTGAAAATCACAATTGATGTGCCCTACCTCAATTATGGTATTATTTTTGGTTAAGAATGGATTCATAAATTATGGATAATACCCATTTCGTTCATTGCCTCTCAATCCATCTTGATCTGATCACTGTTCGTCGTGCGATGTTGATCCACCAATAAAGAACGCTCTCCTCCTCCTCTCAAATATAGAAAGGGTTATGCAGCTAAAACTTGAAAAATATTCATAACGATGTATTTATAGAGGAAGGGTTAGGTTAGGATTATTAAATAAATAAATAAATATATAAATAAATTCACTTAACGCACCCACCAACGACTGCCTGAACCGAATGGCTGACACCGAATAACCTTAGGTCATGCTTAGGATAAACCCTGTATTTCAGATTCAACTGTGGTCTCATATTTCCAATATGTGGATTTGATTAGGATATATTCCATTATTACTGAAAAAATATGTGAATATGATATTAATATATTTAATATTTCTATAATATCAATTATAGGATCATATGACCTCATAATCTTGTGTCGTCTCAGTATCTGGCTCCAAAAATATTTCTTAATATTTTTCAAAGTCTTATAAGAAAAAAACAGGGTCACTAAATTATTCCCCCTTCAAGGATTTTCATCCCTGGAAAGAATAATCTAAACAAAAATGTGGGGATACTAAGCCCACATCTAGCTCTCCCGCTCTTAGAAGATCTTCTGCATGAACCTGTACTACCACAATACACAAACCAAGGAAATGGTCCATCCTTGTAGGATCCTATCCTACTAATCCTCAAACACTAGTGGGTACTATGCAAATGTGTCTCCATCCTCTATTTCTATCTTTCCCCTATCAATAAATTTCATAGGGTCATGAACAAATCTCCTCAGCTGCGACACAAGGAAGACGCCACACATTCACTCCAATTGTAGGGATAAGGCTAGGCAGTAAGCAAACTTTCCTACTATCTGTAGGATCTCAAATGGCTCGATGAACCTTAGGGATAAAATACCTCCCCGTCCAAACCTCCACAATCCTCATCACGAGGAGAGTCTCAGAAAAACATGGTCTCCCTGAACAAAATCCAAGAGCCTATGTTATTTATATGTATAATAATTTTGTTAGCTCTAGGCTATCCTCATATACTCATGGACCACCTAGACCTTATCCATAATCACCTACACTATCTTTATCCCAATAGTAGATTTCTTTCCAATCACAGTCAAATATAAGGGTGACCTGTAAGGTCTCCCGTATAGGGTCTCTAAAGGTTTCATGTTGATCGTAGAGTGATAACTATTATTATAAGAAAAATATACCAATGGAAAGTGATCCTCCTAGCTATGGAAAATATCCAAAACACAATCACTTAGAATATCCTCCAATACTTAGATGGTGCACTCAGCATTCCCATATGTTTGGGGGTGTAATTCCTTAATCATCCTCAACTGGGTCCCGAATGCCTCCTCCATGCCTCTCTATATCCATAATGTGAACCATGTATCATGTTTAAAGATGATTATTGAGGTTACCCCATAGATTTAGATGATATCTTGAATGTACATCTATCCCAGAAACTCCAACAAACTCTACTCTATGATGGAAAGGAAGTGTACCAAATTCATGAGTCAGTAAACAATCACCCAGATAACATCATGGCCTATCATTTTACACAGAAGACCTATAAAAAATTCTATAGATATTCCATCCCATTTACACTCTGGGATATTAAGAGGCTATATCAAAACTTCTATAAATTGGTTCTCAACCTTTACCTGTTGACATGTGAGACACCAAGTGATGAAATCAACGACACTCCATCTCATGACAGCCCACCAAAACTACTACTAAAGGTCCCTATACATCTCCCATACACTGATATGTACAAATAAATGATAAGTGTGAAACTCACTCATCAACTCCTCTCTCATCATGACCGAAACCACCATTCTTCCTTGGAAAAGGATGATGTGCTCCCCTGCTTCATGAAATATACATGGTGCATCCCCTGATGATATATGGTCGTAAAGAACCTGATAGTAGATGTATCCCAACTGGGCCTCTCTCACACACTATAGAAGAAGAGAAACTGACACCATATACTAAAGATAAGATGCACCCCTATCTTCCACTGGGGTCAGCTGCAAAGAATCCAACTGCTCATATGCATCCTCCACCAAATGTGAATGATACTTACTTTTAATGGAATCTAAAACCATATTTACCTTTTCAAGATTATATAATATCTCAAAATATTAGTCCTATAGAAATTTCAAATAGTGCCTCTATCTAAAGTTAATATCTCTCTACGTGAATATATACTCAAGGATATAATGTTCTTAGTAAATAAAAAAATGCTCTCTGAGAAGATATTGCCTCCACATATTTAGAGAAAATACTACTGCTTCCAAATCTAGGTCATGAGTTTCATATTTTTTCTCATGGGGTCCCAAATGCCTCGACCTATATGTGATCACTACCTTCCTATACATCAACACATAGTCGATCCCATCCACAGAGGCATCATAATACACTACATACTCTATGTCCTCCTCTGGTAGTATCAATATAGGATAAATGGTAAACCTCAACCCCAACTATTAAAAGGATCTTTCACACTACTCAGTCTTGGTAAAAGGATTACCTTTCCACATTGGGGTGGTCAAAGGGGTTGTAGTCCTATATAATTCTTCCATAAACCTCTTGTAGTACCCTTCCAAGGAAAGAAAACTCCACACCTCTGACATGATCTTGGGTGGATCCTAATAAAGAACTACATAAATCTTCACTGGTTCCATATCTAAACCGTGCTAAAAAATTACATGACCTAAAAATTGAAACTCATAGATCTAGAACTGGAACTTCAAGAGGTTACCATAAAGTTGGTGCTCCGGAGTAAGTCTAGGATCATCCTTAGATGCTATGCATGATCCTCTCCTGGTATAGATTATATGAGTATTTCATCAATTAAGACAACCAAAAATCATTCCAAGTATGGATAGAAGATCTGGTTCATCAAATACATAAACATAGTGGGGGAATTCTCCACACTGAAAGGAATCACTAGGAACTCATTGTGTTTGTACCGACATCGAAATGTTGTCTTCAGAATATCAGCCTCAAGGACCCTCAAATGGTGTTAGTTGGACCTGATATTGATATTCGAGAACCAAATCACTCCTTAAAATTGGTAAAATATATCCTCAATCCTTGGTAATGGGTAATTTTTCTTTATCATTTCTTGGTTTAGGTGATAATAATCAATACAAACCCACAAGCTCATATCTACTTTTTTCATGAAAAAACCAGAGTTGCCAAGGGGGACACACTGGGTATGAAGAAGAACTTCTCTCAAAGGTCCTCTAACTGCATCCCAAGATCCTAGATTTTAGTAAGGACTATATGATATTCTTAAGAAGATATCGGTGTGGTCTCAGGGTGCATGTGAATGAAAAACTCTATCTCTATCTCCCGCCTCATAGGTAGTCCCAAAATATCACTAATACAAATATGGATTTTATCAGCGCTAAAAATGGCCATTAACAGCGCTAGAAAAAGTGCTATTAATGCCAGTGAAGATAAAGGGGGGTCCCCTTTATCAGCGCTGATAAAAGGGGTCTTTTATCAGTGCTAAAATGAAGCGCTGATAAAAGGGTCTTTTATCAGCGATTTCTTTTTAGCACTGATAAAGTACCACTTTTATCAGCGCTTTCTTTTTAGCGCTGATAAAGTACCACTTTTATCAGCGCTTTTTTTAGCGCTGATAAAAATAAAAATAAAATTAAAAAAAATACTGCCAATCTCTGGGGGGGATTTTTACAGCGCTTGAGCCCCCCATTTATCAGCGCTTTCCCACACCTCTAGCGCTCGCCCGCACCGCCTACACCCTTTATCAGCACTAGCCCTTTAAATCAACCTTGCGCGCGCACCCGTGCCTCCACCCGAATTTGATCTCGAGACCTCCCCCCTGTGCACCTAAAGCCTTTGCCACTACCCTATATTGATTTGTTCTCTTATTCATGATATATCTATTTATTTATATATATATATATTTAGTTATATTTATTCGTATAGTAATATATATTTATATTAACATATATAGTTATATTAATATATATATATATAGTTATATTAATATATATATATATATAGTTATATTAATATATACATATAGTTATATTAATATATATATATATATAGTTATATTAATATATGTATAGTTATATTAATATATAGTAGTTATATAAATATTCATATATTGGTATTTTAAATAAAATGGATATTAGTTATTATTTAGATAAAGCTAATATATTTTATATGTAAATATGTTTAATTATTTATTTAAAAATTTTAATTTTTAGGTGTGAATATATAAAAAATATGTACATATAGTTATATATTTGATTATAAATAGAATTGCATTATAAAAAAGGATGAAATTTAAAATAAATAATATCAATATGAATGTAATACCTTGGAATAAATTCAGTACCCACCAAAAAAATCCAATAATACCCCCTTAAACGAGGCTGAAAATCCACAAAATGTTAAAAAATCTGGGTACCCCGACTAAAAACTCAGTTTTGGAGGCCTTCTAGGCCTCTTTTGGCCTCAAAAAATGCTTTATCGGGGTTTCCCTAGGTCACATCAATGTAAAGCTCATCGCAGGCTTCAATTTGATATGTGTTAGAGCTCAAATGGACACCCGGATCAAAAGTTATGGTCGTTTGAAGTTCGAGTTGCGTTTTCAACATATTTTGGATCTTTTTTTAATTTTTTTAGTCTTCAAATTGTTATTAAATGACTATTACTCCATAATAATTAGCAAATTATTAATTAAAAATATTTTCTAAATTTTTTAAAAAGCCATTTTCACTAAATATCTTATATATTAAGTATAATAAGTGTAAATATACATTTATACTTATCTAAAATATATTTAAAAATTATATATTATATTTATATCAATATAACTATATAACTATATTTATATATTAATTTTTTTTAATTTTTTTTGAAGTCGACCCTTTATCAGCGCTTTTAAAAAAACGCTGATAAAGCCCCCCTCTTTATCAGCGCTAAAAAAAAGCGCTGATAAAGGGGGGGCCTTTATCAGCGCTAAAAAAAGCACTGATAAAGGGGTACTTTTATCAGCGCTTTTTTTAGCGCTGATAAAGGCACCCTTTATCAACGCTTTTTTTAGGGCTGATAAAGCCCCCCCCCTTTATCATTGCTTTTTCATTAGCGCTGATAAAGGGGTGGCGTCGGCCTTGCCCGGTTTTGTGGTAGTGTATCCTCGAGGAAAACATCTATAAATTCCTTGACTACCAAATAAATCTATATTACTGAAGATCTTACTGCACCAAGCGATAAGATATCTAAGTAATGGGTTATGGTCTATAGCCTCATTCTTTCAAGGCTCACTCGCTCAGACATGAGATCTCTCTTGCCTAAAAAGGTGAATCTTGTCTTATATGTCTAAAGGCATCTGACCCACCAATATAAAAATCAATCTATGATTGAACATTGGACAACAATTCCATACCCAAGATAGAGTCATAAGGTTTCATTATGAATACTAAGAGTTCCCACATAAAACTCTCTCCACCAAGTGATAGATCATACTGATATAAGATAAGTGATATCAAAGAATCACACCCAGTCAAAACCTATAGAAAAAAGATGTTGTACTAAGGTCTCAAAGGGGAGTTCTAGCTCTCACACATGGGATACAAAAATGAAGGAGTGAATTGAAACTATATCTATAAGTAATGGATAAAGTGTATAATAAATATATATCATACCTCGTATCATTATGTGAGTTGTTGGGTTATAGGCCTCTATGGCCTACAGCTGCCCGCTGCCCCATCCTCCAGCTCTTTGAGCCTGACATGGGCCGCCTGGTGGTGGTGGTGGAAGTAACTCATAAAATTTACCTCTATAATCATATCCTCCTCCTAGATCCCTTACTACACCCTTTCCAGCTCTGCCTCCCTAGGGTCCACCTTGGCCACATCTGGGAGAACCCTGATCACAACATTGGCTCTACTATGGCGGTCTATCTGTTGTTTTCCTTCCCTTATTGGCATGTTAGGTTGAGAAATCATGTTCCATGTGACCATTCCCATAACATTAATAACATATACCCTCTCTAATATGACTTGTTCCTCTATATGAACCCTACACTGCATGTCCACGTGACTGAGACTGACTATGAGGAGGTATCTTATGCTGAGATCCTACCAACTGGTACCTGCTAGCTATTGTAGACAATTCAATCACATGAAGCCCACTGCTAGCTCCATATTATTAGCATCCATCTAATAGTAATCTCTATATCACCGACACCTAATCTAGAACTCCAATGAAGGTGGGAATGAAAATGGGAACCACACTGGTATATATGTCTTTGTGGTGACCCCGGTCAAACTTCCACACCTGGAAGTAACCATCCCGGACCATGACAAGGGAGTATCGTGTAAGGTTTGTGAACCTCATAACATACTCAACAACTATCATAATAATTTTCTATAGCTCCATAAGCTCCTCAATACAAATTAAGTGAAAACATGAGGGGTAATACTCCTTATGGAATAGATAGTGGAAGTCGTTCCATGAGTGTGTCATCTCATCATGACTCTACATGAATAAACACCACTAGTGCACAATCGCTCCATGAAAAAGATTGGATTCCAGCACAACCATATGATTAGTTGGAGTCTACGTGATATTGAAGACTCAGATTACCAACTTGATCCAATCCTCCACTTCCTAGGGATCTGAATCACTAAGGATCCTAAACAACCACTAGCATTGGAACTTATAGATCCCCCTAAGTTTGTACACATCTTTAGCCTACCCTGTTGATACTTTTTTATTTGTAATTGGGTATTAACTATTTTAATTCTATTTTTTGATAAATTACACCTATATAATATTTAATTAGATTCTATTTTGTTTGAAAAAATAATTTTTATCTTTAACATGTATCCGTATTTTGTTATCATATTTAATTGTTCTTTGCTTTAAATTTTTTTTATTTTATTTAAGTGTTGCACAAAATTAAGGATTCATGTGAAATCTCTTAATAAAACCTCAACCACTTATAAGGGGACCCGAATTGGTCTACCCTCATGGTAGGTCCAACTTTTGAGGCTCGCACATAGCATACTCTGAGAATAATTCTCACATAGTAACAACTAGACCCATGTATAAGGCCCAAGTGTGCACCTGCATTATTTGGGCAGAGGTGGCCGCTAGGCTGAGTATGTGTATCCTGTGATTTTTTTTCTAGAATTCATTCAGCATGCTTTGGATTATATACCAGTGATCCCCCATGGTTTCATTTTGATGTGGGATGAATATTTTAAACCAAGATTCAATCTAGACCTTCAGATATCCTCCACTTTTATCTCTTCCTTTAGATCTCATCTCACTAAAGCTTTTGAGCCTTACTCCCTTCCTATGAGTTCAATTTTTTGAACTCCCAAATTTTATTCCTCAATCATGCTCAGTTCATTATTGGCATCATCTTCTTTATTGTCTACTGGTTACCTGTACACCATGAGAGCAATATAGTGACATTGAAATTCTTAACTGAGATTTTCTTCTTACCTTAGGTTTAATCTCATTTTGTCTCTAGTTTATCTTGATTCTTTATCAAAATAACCATGGATCAATATCCTATTCTTCCTCGGTTATTCATTTCATATCCAGTTCACCAAAAACTATATCAAGAAACTCTCTTATTTTAGATCATTTTTTGTTTCAGTTTTTTGTTCTTGTTCGAAGCTCTCTTTGGCTGCACATGGTGTTGTCGTTGGTTTTTACCAATTTTGTAGCATTTTTTTCACCATTGGTTTTTACCAATGGTGAGACATTCATGTCACCACTAAAAAATCTTATGGTGAGTTACTTTTACACCCTCTGTTTGTTATTATTTAGTTTGTTACCGTATGCCTTTGGTAGTAGCTTTATTCAAGCTATTGCATGATCATATATATTTTCTCATGTGTTGCTTCTTATATTTTTCTAATTGTTTTATAATTGTTTTAAATATGTATTCTTATTTTTATTAGATGTTTTTAATTAAGTTTTTATACTAATCCTTCATGGTTTTCATTTATACAGATGTATTAAAGCATGGAAGCAGTTGTTGTTTTGATTTATTTAATTTAAAATTTTATTATTTCACAATTATTTGATTAACAGAAGTAAAGTTATTCAATTTTAAATTCATTATGACTATTTGGTTAAGTTATCAACAAGTCACTATTGGAACACAATGGTGAGTCATGAGTCACCGTTGGAACCCAACCGTGAGTAATCTTTTATTGTTCTTATGGATCCATTTTATGTTAATATGTTTGGAAGTGTTTTTAGTTTTCTTAAATTATTTTTAATTTTTCTTAAAATTACAATGGTAGGTAATAATCTATTTTTCCATCGTTGGACATTTCCAATGGTGAGTAATGTATCACCGCTCTATTTTCAATGGCGAGTCATGAATCACTATTAGTTAAAAATTTATTTTCAAATTTTAATTTTATTAATTTTAGTTAATGTTTTTAAAATAATTTAAGTTGTCAAATTTTTAATATTTTACGTTGAAATAAAACTACAACATTGGTTAAAAAAATAATTGTAGCATTTTTTTAGTGACATTTGTTCATGCAAATTATTTCTTATACGATGATCTGTTTTTAAAACATTATACTATATGTTTAATATGAAAAATTATCTTATTATTTCAATTATTTTTAAATTATGATTTGTTTAAGAATTATTATTCTTAATATATTAAATATTTATTTTAATGTTTCATGAATAAACCTTAGTCTGAATATTTTTTTTATTTACAACATGACTTAAATAAAATAAGGTAATCATTATATTATTTTATTATTAAACACTAACACGTGTCATACATAGATTAGAAATGGAAATGCTCCTATAGATCTCTGTTTTTAATGTTTTAGGAGATTGATTCAAGGATAAAAGACATATACCAGTGCAGATGTTCAATTCGACAAGAATACGAGAATTCATTTCCCACTGCTTTGAAAAATTGATCAAGAAACTTCTCTGATATCCACTATTATACTGTGACCATTGGATATATTCATAATCTTAATCTTCTTCCTCTAATTTTATCAAAGAACATGAGATGCACTAAATTTCCTTATCATATACTCAACTACTGTTTCATTTGTTTTCAATTATTTTTCCATTGTAATTCTTCTTATCACCTATTTATCCCCTAGAATTTTTGGTTTAATCTTTTCCCATATAAAATCTATCATTGGGTTATTCATACTATATAAAATGAAGGATGGGTTATTCCTCCTATATAAAAGAAAGGTCGATTTGTTCCTCCTAGATAAAATGAAGGTAGGTTGTGACTCATTCAAAATTTAGGGTTTATACCACTAGGTGTGAAAAATGTATGTTTGTATTTGTATGTAATTGGGTTATCACTCCCATTAAAAAGTGATGACATAGTGAAAAATAGTCTCCTTAAGGAGTGGAGGATACTGAAGAGAGGACTAAGATATTGGTGATCCAAACCTTTATAAAAATATCATGTGTTATCTGTTTATTTCTACTGTAACTTTTAACAATGTTATAACTTTGATAAATTAAAATGTGAAATAATAAATCAAAAAGGACTATTCACCCCCCTCTAGTCAATTCTAATATACCAAGGGACCTAAAAATTGGCATCAGAGCGTGGTTACTTTTTAGGGATTTGGTTTTAAAATTTTTCGTTATCTATTTATGAACTAACCATTATCCTAGAATTAAAGGTCTTAGGAAAAGGTCCACTACTTTTTATGGCTAATCATGATTTTGAGATGTGGAATCCCATCAGACCACCTCACTTCAATAGAAGTGACTAAGTCTACTGGAATGATAGAATGGAGGTATTTTTTAAAAATACAGGTCTTGATTATTAGGCTATAATTTCAAAACTATATAAATTGCCTAAAGTTGATTTTGAAAATCTAATGATGCTAAAAAATGTATTTTAAATTATAAAGTTATAAATTACTTATAATTATCTTTAAGTAGAAATATGTATAGTCATATTTCATCCTATAAAACTGCTCCTGACATTTGGAGGAATTTAAGAGTCACTCATTAAGGAACTAAAAAGTTATAGAGAATCAAACTAGGTATACATTGAGTTGAGTTTCAAGAATTATGATGAATGATCAAGAAAGAATAAATGATATGTATAATAGATTCACAAAAATTTTCAACAGCATGGTTTCTCTCAAAGATACCATAAAAAATAAAGCTCCCATTAAAATACTACTTCGAGATCTACCCAAGAGATGAAATTCAAAGAAAGTGGATATTGAAGAAAGTAAGGATTTTACTGAATATTATATATATGAGTTTATAGGATCACTACTTCAATACGAGTTGGAAATGAAGAACGATAATGCTGATGACCATGATAAAAGGAAACCCATAACATTTAAATCAAATATAAATGTTATTTATAATTCTTCTGATTCTGAGTTACAAAAAAGTGTGAAGGATGAAATTAAAAACTTCACCAAAGGTTTTTAAAAGTACATTAAGGGTAAGAGAGGGTTTTAGAAGCTTCTGAGAAGAGATATAAAAAAATATGATCAAAAGAGTAGAAAAATAAGTGAAACTATTAAATATGATGTTTTTGAATCAATTTTCTATGAGTGTAGGAAAACGGGGTACATAAAATCAGGCTGGCCCAAATTAAAACAATAAGGAAAGGACAAGAAATACAAGAAGGAACAAAAAAATACATATTATACAGGATGAAGTTGTACAGAAGAATCAAAATCAAGTGATGTTGGTTCCAAAAGTGAAAAAGAATCTTCTAATCTTTGTTTAAGGGATACTACTACAAATGAGGTACACTCTAACTATAATTATAGTTTTTGTTATGAATATGGTATTGAAAATGAAGTTAAAGAATTAACTGCTCAAAATAAAAAAATTCCAAAGTAGCATATTAAGAGTTTCTGAACTATATAGGGAACTGGAAAGAGAAAATAAGAAGATTAAAAAAGAAAATGAAAAACTAAATGATTTTATTTTAAGTAATATAGAAGAGAAAAAGGTTGTGAACATAGAAATTTTAAAACTTAAATATTAGAAAATAATAATAAAATATTTTATGTTGAAAACTGATGAATTTCAAAATATAATATTTACAATAGTTGTAATGATTTAGATAAAATTGAAAATGAATGTAAGATTCTTAAACATGAAAATAAGAAACTTATTTTTTTTGGATCATGTTCGAATAAAAAAGCTTATGATGACTTGGAAGTTATTCATAAAGAGAATGAAAACCTTAAAAAGGAAATTATAAGTTTAAAGAAAAACTTATATATTTTTGTTCGAGGCTAAGAAAAATTTGAAAAAAATAATGGTTATGAACAAACCCAAATACGATAAAAAGGGTTGTGTCTATAATAATTAGATTCTCAAGATGTATAAAACTATTTTTTTAAAAAGAATAAATGGGAATATTTCAAATGTTACATGATTTAATGGTAACTTAAAAGGGAATTATGCAAATGAGTGTTCTTTAAAGTATACTCAGTCTTTAGCCCATACTAAGACTTTCATTTCTAAAAATCTATCTTCAAGATTAACCTATAATACATGTCTCAAATCTTTATGGGTATCTAAATATTTTTATACTAATATAGTTGGACCCAAACTTTTATGGGTACCAAAACTACAATATTCTTGATTTATTTTGAAGGAATCCCGACTGAAGAGTTCCAAAGTCACATGGTATAAGGAAAACACAAGCTCTAAAAGGGTTTTTCAAATCCTATTGAACCTAAACTGGTCACTATGTCCAGATAAGTTTATTTTTAACCATTATGAATATTATATACTATAATATAGTTTGATATGTTGGCATACAAGATATCTGATATCTTTTTATAAAATAATTTTATTTTTGTTTCAAGGCATGTGCTTTAATTTTTATCTATTTTATGCCTTAGCATGTAAAATTGTTGTAGTTTACACAGTTAAAACTTCAGTTATAAATATAGTGATTATATGTTTACTTTTCTCCAAAATGTTCTAATAGTATTGTTCTATATTTCTTTAAAGATGCATGAATTTAGGGGGAGTTACCCCTTGTTTATTATTTTAAATAATGTACTGCCATGTAAGTTTAAAATAAGTGTTTTAAATAATTAGATTTTTCAAACTCAAAATTCCTTAGTCCGTTTGAAATAAATTTTCAACAAATAATTTATGAATGTATTTAATATTATTCCAAATATCTTTTATAAGTTAGTATTTTATAATTCCTAGTTGAAATTTATTTGGAATTCCAAATTATTTTAAATAATTAATTTATTTTGAAATTAATTTTGATAATAATTTTTTATTGATCTATTTTTAAATCTAATATTTATGTGCTTAAACTCAGGGGGAGATTGGTTTTTTAAAACCTTTAAAGAAAATAAATTTTTAATTTCTTTTGTAAGTATTTTTTTATATAATATATTCATAAAATAAGTTTTTTCATAGAATGTTATAATTTTATGATCTTTTATTATGTCTCAACTTAACATGTAAAAAGATTAACTTTTCTATTTTGTGTAAATGTTTTGATAAATACTGATCACTATGATTTAATGGTAATTAGATCATTCTGGTTAAAAATGATTTGATAAAATAAGAATTTTTTAATTATTCTTTCATTGAATATTTTACTTTTTTACTTTTAATGTGGTTTATTTTTTGTTTAAAATAGAGTATCCATTTTATATACTAATGTATTTTTTTGAATTGGGAATGATGGATTCCTAACTTCTGTTCAGTACAATTTCTATTTTGATAATTCTATTCATTATTTTGTGTATGTATTCTGTAATTGAAAGTTATTTATTACACTTTGGTTAATTTTTATTAAATAAAATTGTTTACTTGATCATTGTTACTATTTATTATTTTATATATCTCACTAATATTTTTCTACTATGCTTAAATTATAATTAGTTCATAATGTTTAAAATTGCATATTTAAGAAATAACAATGTATTTTTTTATATATTAACACTTTTTGGTAAATTTCAAAAAGGGGGAGAAAGTTTTTGAAGATTTAATAATTTTCTATTAATTTGTTTGAAAATTTAATAAATATTATGTTTTGTAATTTAAAAAATGGTGGGGATTGTTTATAATCAGGTATTAACTATTTTAATTCTCTCTTTGTTTTGATAAATTACACCTAAAAAATATTTAATTAAATAATATTTTGTTTTAATTTTTTTATCTTTAACATGTATTAATACTTTGTTATGATCTCCAATTGTTCATTTATTTATATTATTTTTATTTTGTTTAAGTGTTGAAAAAAATTAATGTTGTATGTGCAAGATCTCAAGTGAACCTCAACCACTTCTAATGGGACCCGAATGGGTTTACCCTCATGGGAGGTCTGACGTTTGAGTCTCACACATAGCCTACCCCAAGTATAGTGCTTGAATATTAACAATTGAGCCAGTGTATAAGGCCCAAGTGTGCGACCACATTATTTGGGTAGAAGTGGCTAGCAGGCCGAGTATGCATGTGGTATGTGTTTTTTTGTTATGGCATTCATTCAGCGTGTTATGGATTATATACCAGTGATCCCCCATGGATTCATTTTGATGTGGGAAGTAAATTTTAAAACAAGATTCAATTTGGACCATTGGATCTCCTATGCTTTTATCTCTTTTATCTGATCTCTTCTCAATGAGGATTTCGAGCCATCCTTCCCTTGAGTTTACTTTTTTGAACTCTTAAATTTCATTCCACTCCTTCACACAGTTCTTTATCAGATTCATTTACTTTTTTGTCCATTGGTTACCTATATACCATGTGAGCAACATAATGACACTGACATTCTTAACTAAGTTTCTCTTATTACCTTCAGTTTGATTGCCACGACCCAACCCGTACCGAGGCTCGAGCCAAAACTACCCCAATCCTGCCTCCATAGGCCAGTGGTTTATGACTAGCACCGAAGGCACAACAAGCTAGGGGATGCCTTTTCCTAAGAAACTGCACACACACACACAACCAACTCAATGAAAAAGTGTATAGGAAAAGAAGTAAAGATACAACACTGCTATAAAAAGGAAACCAAACATATATGTATTGAACTCTAAATAGTACAACTACAAGAAAATTAGAGCAGAAAGGGAAAGGGGAAAAAACACACCCAACTAGAAAAGTGCAACAACCTAAAAACAGGTGAAAAAGTAAAACAACTAGTAGATTCCAACTCTTGAATCCCAAGCTACAACCACCACACGCGATCCAAGAACCCCATATCCCTAAGCTCCTCTGATATCACGGTCAACCTATACGTCGCCTACAAGGTCACACCAAGTGCAGACAAAGCCCAAGAAGGGGTGAGTATAAAAATACTCAGTAGGATGCCCTAAAGGCTCAAGGGAGAAACAAGATATATAATAGAAGAATACCATTAGAAATAACAAGGTGTAGTGAAAGTGGACATAAGAGTACAACTCCACCCAACAATAGATACCCTCATTCAAGAAACCCAACTAAAGAGTAAGGGGATCTCCATCTCGAAAGCTCAACCCAAGAAAGTGAGTAGCCAATTGTTTCAAGGTAACAACCATCTACGATGCCCATCACCTCATGTGTTTTCCCAGGAGTTACAAGTATAAGGGGATCAAATTATCTCACTTCGATACTATCCGCTTTGGGTGGCATTGACACGCGTGCACGGTTTTAGTTCGCGTCACACGAATGTGTCTCAGTGGGGAAAGCACCCCTCTTTCTTGTGAGTCCTTAGGTAAATCAAACCACATATCATCACTATGTCACACAGTCGAGGGTCTTGCTCTGGTAGTCATTGAGGAATGCCACTTCCCAGCCTCGTTGGAGGGTAACTCAACATGATCATCGGGGAATGCCACTTCCCAACCCCACTGGAGGGTAATTCCAGAAGTGTCACTGGGGAATGCCACTTCCCAGCCTCGCTGGAGGGTAATCACGGAACTGTCATCGGGGAATGCCACTTCCCAGCCCCGCTAGAGGGTAAGCCCAAAACTATTGTCGGGGAATTCCACTTCAAAGAACAACCGGAGGGTAAGCCCGAATCTGTCATCGCGGAATGCCACTTACTAGCCCCATTGGAGGGTAAGCCTGAAAGTGTCTTTGGGGAATTCCACTTCCCATCACAACTGAAGGGTAAGGCTAGTATCTCCTTGGGGGACTATTCTCTAGGTTAGCTTGGTATCTCCTCGGGGACTACGCTACCTGGCCCAGTGGGAGGGTCAGGCCAGAATTGAATTGGTCACTACTACAAAAACGGGCAATAACAGCGCTAAAATCGGGCTTTAACAGCGCTAGAAAAGCGCTGTAAAGCTCAGCGCTGATAAGGGGGGGGGGGTCCTTTAACAGTGCTTTTTTAGCGCTGTTAAATGTCACCTTTAACAGCGCTAAAAAAGCGCTGTTAAATGTCACCTTTAATGGCGCTAAAAAAGCGCTGTTAAAAGATACCTTTAATAGCGCTAAAAAAGCGCTGTTATATGTTGCCTTTAACAGCGCTTTTTTAGCGTTGTTAAATATCTCCTTTAACAGCGCTTTTTTAGCGCTGTTAAATGTCGCCTTTAACAGCGCTAAAAAAGCGCTGTTAAATCCCTGCCTGCTGCTAATAAAAAACCTGCACTAGTACAGCCAGCCGAGCAGACCTGCACAAAAACCAGTATATCAACCACAGACCTGCACAAAAACCAGTATATCAACCACAAGCATGTCATCAACCGATCACAACCCAACCAAACAGTGTTCTTACCATGAGTTAGATACCATCTACCCAGAAACCAAAACTACCTCATTACATAGTATCACAAAATATTCCTACACAACTCAGAAGATAAATACTAGAAAATTCCACTATGCATTGTTTCTCCTTGGATTGCCACTTGGTTTTGACAAATCGTGCAGAGCCCGTGCTCCTTGAATCATTCTGCAATACATAAAAAGGATATCCTAACTCTCCCAACCATCACCCTTAGTAATTATGTATATTAATACAAAAAAGGTAACATATCATAAATTGGGGGACTGTAATGAGACATCAAGATTAACATTCTATATATAGGATCGATGTCTGGTAGGATTGGTTGCGTTGATACATGACTCTACCTGGACCTCAAAAATAGATATATGATATCACTCTAGGACTTTCAGAGAGACTCCAACTATGTCTAGGACGTCCTGCTGAAGCGATCGTACTACCGTAAGTCGGAAAAGATACCAAAACCATCCTAGGAAGGATCATGGGATCCAACCCTAATGAAATATGTCCTTGATATAGTGTTCAAAGAGATAAATCATGGTACATAAAATTATGTGTCATTTAAAGGGTCATATGCCTTGTCGCTTTACCCTGGGTAACTCCAATGTTCAGCTGCCTGTGTGAATATACATGTCATATCAATAGGAAATTACATGGCATGTTAAAAAACATATACGTGTTACCCTTTGATCTTGTGTCCTCTTATGCACCCTTTCCCTATGTTAGTACATGACGTCGATCTCGTGTGATTCTTCCTGTGTATCTGTACAAGGGATAAACTGCGTAGCTGGCTCATTAAAGACGTGTAGTGGGATATATTCCATGTAGGAAAGCCATGTAATCCACCCCAGGTTTGACTCGTACACATCACATATGACCCATGGATCATTGTACTAAAGTGTTAACACAATCCTAAGGCGTTTGATCGGTTTCCCGTATGTCAGTTGTTGATTTCACTTAAAAAATAAATCCATTTTGAACAAAATAGAGGCACTTTGAGTGGTGTCGGCCACACCGGGCCTCGGATTGAGTCGGGGTTGACTCTTACACGTCAAATTTGACCCATGGATCATTTCCCTTAAGTTTCAACAGAATCCAAATGCGTTTGGTCGGTTTGCCGCATGTCAGTTGTTGATTTCACTTAAAAATAAGTCCATTTTGAATAAAAGAGAGGCACTGTGAGTGGTGTCGGCCACACCAGGCCTCGGATTGATGCGGTGTTGAATCGTACACGTCACACATGAGTCATTTATCGTTGTGAAAAAGTATCAACGCAATCAGAAGCCGTTAGATCGGTTTGGCGTATGTACGTAAAATATTGTCCATTTTAAACTAAATACATACACTTGGAGTGATACCGGTCACACCGCACCTCTGATTGAGGCGGGGTTGACTCGTACACTTCACATTTGACCCATGGATCATTTTCCTTAAGTTTCAATAGAATCCCAATGCGTTTGGTCGGTTTGTCGTATGTCAGTTGTTGATTTCACTTAAAATTAAGTCCATTTTTAACAAAACAGTGACACTGTGAGTGGTGTCGGCCACACCGGGCCTCAGATTGATGCGGTGTTGAATCGTACACGTCACACATGAGTCATTGATTGTTGTGAAAAAGTATCAACGCAATCAGAAGCCGTTAGATCGGTTTGGCGTATGTACGTAAAATATTGTCCATTTTAAACTAAATACATACACTTGGAGTGATACCGGTCACACCGTGCCTCTGATTGAGGAGGGGTTGAATCTTACACGTCACATTTGACCCATGGATAGTTGTCCTTAAGTTTCAATAGAATCCCAATGTGTTTGGTCGGTTTTCCGTATGTCAGTTGTTGATTTCACTTAAAATTAAGTCCATTTTTAACAAAACAGTGACACTGTGAGTGGTGTCGGCCACACCGGGCCTCAGATTGATGCGGTGTTGAATCGTACACGTCACACATGAGTCATTGATCATTGTGAAAAAGTATCAATGCAATAAGAAGCCGTTAGATCAGTTTGGCGTATGTACGTAAAATATTGTCCATTTTAAACTAAATACATACACTTGGAGTGATACCGGTCACACCGCGTCTCGGATTGAGGCGGGGTTGAGTCGTACATGTCACATATAACCCATGAATCGTTGTCCTAAAGTGTCAACACAATCCGAAGGCGTTTGGTCGGTTTCCCGTATGTCAGTTGTTGATTTCTCACTTAAAAATAAGTCCATTTTGAACAAAATAGAGGCACTTGGAGTTGTGTCAGCCACAACAGGCCTCAGATTGAGGCGGGGTTGACTCGTACATGTCACATTTGAAGGTGAGTATGCATACACGATAGTTGACCTTCTTAGAGAAGGGTTTCTGGAAGAGTATAAAAGACATGAAGCAATGAAGATCATTAGAGTGTTGGAGAAAATGTGGTTGCTACAAACAATGTGGAAATCGGCTTGTGCAAAGCGACCTAAGTTACAACTTGCAGGTATTGTACTCTATTTTTTTCTGGAAGGTTTCAGTTTAAATTCATTTTGGAATGATCATTGCTAGCCATTGTCTTTTAGGTTTTTTTGACAGCCGAGGGGAAAGGGTGGGGTCTGAAGACATTGTAGGATATGTCGAAGGGTGATTTTGTGTGTGAATATGTTGGAGAAATGTTAACTCCCGCAGTTCTGAAAAGAGTCACTATTTAAAAGAAAGTCACAAGTTTAGATACATCTCAATATGGTCAGTTTAAATACATTTTGAGGGACACTACTAAAGACATGCTCAGATATGCACACATCCCCCACTTTTAGATCGTTGTCTACTACAATGATCTTCCAAAAAAGATATGCATTAGAACACTCATGATACATAGAGAAATTCACTGGCCACCTTCGAGAACGATCTGAAGCACAAACCATGACAGCATTATGTTTTTAACTTCAGCACCTCAATTGAGAATGTGACACCTTTCAGGACTTGGCTCCATTGTATGTCGTTTCATCCACTGAATGGGTCTATCCTTTTATTTAATTTTTTTAACTTCAGTCAAATATTCTAGAAAGATGTCGCGGCAGATCCTTCACCATTTTTTTTTTGATGAACATCTCATTACATTGTTAAAAAAAAGCAGGGTGTCTTGCATGGGCGATACGTTCCTGTATTGAAGATGATGCACTCCCATTTATTCGAACCCACAAAACCACCCCGCATGAGAAAACAGGGACTCATATTTTTCTGGAAGGCGGGGAGGAACCCAGGCACCTGCCGATGACCGCCACGCCGTGGGGTGGTTTTGTGGGTTCGAATAAATGGGAGTGCATCATCTTCAATACAGGAACGTATTGCCCATGCAAGACACCCTGCTTTTTTTTAACAATGTAATGAGATGTTCAGCAAAACAAAATGGTGAAGGATCTGCCGCGACATCTTTCTAGAATATTTGACTGAAGTTAAAAAAATTAAATAAAAGGATAAACCCATTCAGTGGACGAAACGACATACAATGGCGCCAAGTCCTGAAAGGTGTCACATTCTCAATTGAGGTGCTGAAGTTAAAAACATAATGCTGTCATGGTTTGTGCTTCAGATCATTCTCGAAGGTGGCCAGTGAATTTATCTATGTATCATGAGCGTTCTAATGCATATCTTGTTTGGAAGATCATTGTAGTAGACAATGATCTAAAAGTGGGGGATGTGTTCATATCTGAGCATGTCTTTAGTAGTGTCCCTCAAAATGTCTTTAAACTGACCATCTTGAGATGTATCTAAACTTGTGACTTTCTTTTAAATAGTGACTCTTTTCAGAACTGCGGGAGTTAACATTTCTCCAACATATTCACACACAAAATCACCCTTCGACATATCCTACAATGTCTTCAGACCCCACCCTTTCCCCTCGGCTGTCAAAAAAACCTAAAAGACAATGGCTAGCAATGATCATTCCAAAATGCATTTAAACTGAAACCTTCCAGAAAAAAATAGAGTACAATACCTGCAAGTTGTAACTTAGGTCGCTTTGCACAAGCCGATTTCCACATTGTTTGTAGCAACCACATTTGCTCCAACACTCTAATGATCTTCATTGCTTCATGTCTTTTATACTCTTCCAGAAACCCTTCTCTAAGAAGGTCAACTATCGTGTATGCATACTCACCTTCAAATGTGACATGTACGAGTCAACCCCGCCTCAATATGAGGCCTGTTGTGGCTGACACAACTCCAAGTGCCTCTGTTTTGTTCAAAATGGACTTATTTTTAAGTGAGAAATCAACAACTGACATACGGGAAACCGACCAAACGCCTTCGGATTGTGTTGACACTTTAGGACAACGATTCATGGGTTATATGTGACATGTACGACTCAACCCCGCCTCAATCCGAGACGCGGTGTGACCGGTATCACTCCAAGTGTATGTATTTAGTTTAAAATGGACAATATTTTATGTACATACGCCAAACTGATCTAACGGCTTCTTATTGCATTGATACTTTTTCACAATGATCAATGACTCATGTGTGACGTGTACGATTCAACACCGCATCAATACGAGGCCCGGTGTGTCCGACACCACTCACAGTGTCACTGTTTTGTTAAAAATGGACTTAATTTTAAGTGAAATCAACAACTGACCATCTCGAGATGTATCTAAATTTGTGACTTTCTTTTAAATAGTGACTCTTTTCAGAACTGCGTGATATGAAGGTATTTTGGAGATTTTACTGGTTCATGCATGATATGAAGGTATTTTGGAGATTTTACTGGTTTTTTTGTCCAAAGACCAAAGAAATGTGGTCCATCATTCTTTCATGTTACTCGTACACGTCACCAAGGACCCGTGGATCCTTCTCCTAAAGGATTAAGGCAATCCGGATGCGTCTGGTCAGATTTACGTAGGTCAGTTGTTGTTTCCAATTAAAGTGGTGTCCATTTTAAACAAGAGAGCGACCCTTTGGGTGGTAGCGGTCACACCGTGCCTCGGATTGAGGCGGGGTTGACTCGTACACATCACCAAGGACCCGTGGATCCTTCTCCTAAAGGATGAAGGCAATCCGGATGCGTCTGGT
Source organism: Viscum album (assembly GCA_963277665.1). NCBI lineage: Eukaryota > Viridiplantae > Streptophyta > Magnoliopsida > Santalales > Viscaceae > Viscum > Viscum album. The sequence continues at coordinate 23,673,336 of OY728145.1, read as the reverse complement.
CCGATTTACGTAGGTCAGTTGTTGTTTCCAATTAAAGTGGTGTCCATTTTAAATAAGAGAGCGAATCTTTGGGTGGTAGCGGTCACACCATGCCTCGGATTGAGGTAGGGTTGACTCGTACACGTCACCAAGGACCTGTGGATCGTTCTCCTAAAGAATGAAGGCAATCCGGATGCGTTCGGTCGGATTTCCGTAGGTCAGTTGTTGTTTCCAATTAAAGTGGTGTCCATTTTAAACAAGAGAGCGACCCTTTGGGTGGTAGCGGTCACACCGTGCCTCGGATTGAGGCGGAGTTGACTCGTACATGTCACCAAGGACCTTTGGATCGTTCTCCTAAAGGATGAAGGCAATCCGGATGCGTCTGGTCGGATTTCCGTAGGTCAGTTGTTGTTTTCAATTAAAGTGGTATCCATTTTAAACAAGAGAGCGACCCTTTGGGTGGTAGCGGTCACACCGTGCCTCAGATTGAGGCGAAGTTGACTCGTACACGTCACCAAGGACCCGTGGATCGTTCTCCTAAAGGATGAAGGCAATCCAGATGCGTCTGGTCGGATTTCCGTAGGTCAGTTGTTGTTTTCAATTAAAGTGGTGTCCATTTTAAACAAGAGAGCGACCATTTTAGTGGTTCAACATTCTTGCATGTTGCTGGTGCATATCATCTGTTAAAATGGAAAAATGACTCATTGGAGAAAGAATGTTTTATTTAATAACAATTAAAATTTTGCTACGAACATTTACATACAACAATATTTCATCTTCTGATCCCCTTAACCCCTCTCAAAAATGACCACCAATTGTACATGTCCCCAAGTCAGATCTTCATTGTATTTATGTAAAATCTGTCATCAGGTATGCGGCCCACTCGTTTCTGAACACATCTATATCGTCTTGTGAGTATGAGGCTTTTCGGCAGTCATAGTAGTACTGCAAAATAAAAAAATAAAGAATTAATAAATAACTTAAACGAACTAGTAATTGTTTTTGAAAATACCTCTTTAGGGATGCTAGTTTGCTGATGAAAAACGATCTCTTTCATAAATTTACAAACATAATAACCGCAATCATTATCGTTTGTTTGTTTTGGACACTGCAAAAAAATTGATCATTAGGAGAATAAATAACTTGTGTTGAGGTGTGTTTGGATAGTGAAATTTTATTATATATACCCTGATATTTGTCCAGACGTAGTACTTGCTCGGCTCCTTATGCTTAGCCCCTGTCCTCATACCATGATTTAGATGATATTGGTACACCGCCCTATTATAACAGAATCCTCAGTAAAAGATAATATATATTATATAAATTGATGTTTAGACCTAAAACGTAAGATGTAGTGTCTTACAGATTCACAAACTCCATCATGTATGGTCGGTTTGATGGATATCCTAGCTTTGAATCCAGAAAATAAATCTTCGGAGTATCCAAGTTCACCGCAATTAGTAACCAATGTTTCCTAAAAACACAAAAAGGAATAAGTAATAAAAAAAGTGAAAATATAATTGATATGCTTTAATCGTAGAGTATTACCCCTGCATGGTTGGTATTAGGAAAAGTCTGTCATCTGTAATCTTGCGTTCAAATGTTTTCAGCAAGTCCTTCACTATTGCATCCCTTTTTGATGACTCTATTTTTGTTTGGTGTGTTGATGTGATATGAGGACTAACCAGTCCAAATCTTGGCTCATGGGAAAATCCCTTCAACTGTTTTTCATAAATGCGTCTGTCAACAATATAAAATGCATTTAGTCATAATTTGCACATTAGATCAGCTTTTAGAAAATCAATTCATGGAAACATACCTCATATATACATTTACAACAGTGACGCCTAACCAACCGTTTTCAAGGATTTCATTTACATTTTCAGCAGCAACGAAATCTTGACTTTCCTCTCCGTATATATTATCTTCGAAAATCACTATATGACTATTACCATCTTTTAGCTTCGTATCCACATGAGTCTTCAATGCTAGTAAATGTGGAAAGAGAACAGGTGGTGTTATTGTGCTTTCAGTATCTCATTGGGATCGATTGGTCGATCCTTTAGATGGTTTCGAGCCGATGTTAGTCACCCCCTTTCCTTTCTCCGTCTATAACAACAATCATTGATTCAGACACTCTTTTCATTAATTGTTAAGGGTTTAGCTTGAAAATAAAAGGAAATAAATACCTCTTTGTCTGCATGTACTCTTACAAGTTGTGTCGGCCGTGCAATGAATGTCCCAATATCCTTTTCGACCGTATGAATATCATCGTCATCAAGTGGAATAGGTAGCATTGCATTTGGATCATGAGCTACAGTAATCGTCACTTTCAGATGATCTTTTGAAAGTGGTCTATTATGCAGTGTGGCATCTGGGATATTGAACACTGTAGCCCTCGCTACAAGGTGATAGGTGGGTGTTGACAGATATAAATCACAATCATTATCACCCTGTAGAAGATCAGTACAGATAAATTATCAGTGTTTTTCTGATTCATATTTCATGGGAACCATTATTAGAATATTGATTACCACGGCTAAGACATTTTTTTAGGTGAATGGCTCGCCTCAAAGCTGGTGGGGGGTGGGGCAGGATGTTCATGCGGTGGTTGTTCCTGAGTTGTGTCCTCCCTTTGCTTCCCACCCATAAAAGTTGCTAGCAACTCTCCCTGCCATTGCAATTGTTCTTCAAGGGTTGCTATTTTTTTGCTCATTTGTTCCAATTTTTTCTCTGTATCATCTATTTTTTTTCTTCTTCTCAAAATATACTCGGGGTGTCACCCCAAACCCTGCACCTCTGACACGACCGTATTTTTCTGGCTGCTTCAAAGCCGTCGATAATAGGTCTGTATCAGCTACAGGAGTAGCTGATTCCTATGACTGTCAGATATAGGAAAAAAACTAATTATTTTTATGTAATAGCAATTTTAAACAAATATTTTTATCATCGTGTCATACTTACACATATTTCCCACAATTTTTGTGTGTTCTCATCTATTAAATTCCCTTCTTTGTTCACACGTGCCTCCTTCCATAGCACATGACGTGGGATAGAAGTGCATTTGGTTTTAGATTCATCAATCTACATATAAACATAGAAAGATAATTATGATGTTGTTTATTGGCACCTAACAATATTACTGTAAATTTACAATACGTACCATTTTCTTTTCTAATGAAGCGTACCCCATCCTTGCTTTACGATAGGGGTATGTTGGATTTGATGCACATTCCTTATTTTCAGTACAGAGTTTCTGTTTCATAAATGAAATATTGACAATCAAAGTGATGAATACAGGTATCCTCAAACAACGTATTATCACTCACAATGTACCTGAAACTTCTCATCCCCACGACGACCAATAAATGCATCCCATGCTTCTTGGGATATCAGGTGCGCATAGACAATGGGTGGGTGCGGGTTTATTTTACCTTTAGAATCTTTCAGGTGATATCTTGTTAAAATAGTACGAAAACCTCGATGAATCTTTCCTGCAAGCCTTAGTACATAATCCTTGTGTGAGTAGTCTACTATAAATGTACTCTGCAAGAGATTGAGAAGAGTAAGACACTGTTTCATCATTTTATTTGCTAGTTAATTAAAGAAATAAATTCATAATGTTACCGTAATTTCTTCCCAGATCACAGCCTTCAACCCGGACACAACATGGTGCCATGAATCTATGTCAATCGGCACGCGTTGCCGAGTGACAACTCCAATGTAACTGCTAAACATAGCCTTGTTGGGATTCACATGTTGGCCTCGTGCATTCCATCCGACTTCAAATTTGATGCCTTTGCTTTTCGCCTTAAGAATTTTGGCTAACACTGTCAAACTACGACGCACCTGTGATTTCTGCGATGTCGGTCCTTCATTCCCGACCATTTCATCGATATCAACATCATCTATATGTTCATCTACTATGATATCAACGGCATGTGCTGATGGTTGTTGGACCTCAACACTAAGAGAAGGAGCCGCAACAGCAAGAGCAGCAGCAGGAGCAGTAGGAGCACCAGGAGCCGCAGCAGTAAGAGCAGCAGCAGGAGCAGTAGGAGCACCAGGAGCCACAGCAGGAGGAGGAGTAGGAGCCACAGCAGTAGGAGCAGCAGGAGCCGCATCAGGAGCAACAGTAGCAGCAACATGAGCTGCAGGAGCAGCAGGAGCAGCAGCAGCCGCAGCAGCTGCTGCTTGAGAGACTTGTTCAGTCTCAAGGTTAGGAGCACCAGAATGTGCAGAAGTCATTATCTGCAAAAGTGGTTGAACAGTTCATTCAAATTACATAAATTCTGTAATGATAAGATAATAACGTGAGATAACAAGATCTATATTACAAACAAAATATAACCTGTTTACTGAACTCTCTTTCTTTTTTTCAAAGGTTGAAGAGATTTGACACCTCTATCGACAATCCAAATCCCTTCATTGTGGTCTCCTCTAACATACAAAACATCATCTGCATTGGGACCGCTCCGAATTGATTGTGACGTACCACTAAAAGGATCGTCCTCAACTGAATTTTCATCGGAACCCTCAATAGTTTTGGACGATAACAGAACAATCGACCACTTTCGGTTTGCGGGATCTGGAACATAAAAAACTTGTACCGCTTGTGATGCCATTATAAACTGTTCGTCTTTGTACCCTTCTTTACTAAAATCAACTTTCTCAAATTCGCATTCATCTATTTTAACACCACTATTGTTATCAATCCATTTGCATTGAAAAATCGGCAATTGAAATGTCATATAATCCAACTCCCATATTAGTTTTATAATGCCAAAGTATGACATATTTGCATAAATTGGATTTCTATCCTTACTACCAGAAACATGCATCGCTTCAGCCACTAGTGTAACTCCACTATTTTGCATGGTACTCTCTTCATCATGTTCATCCGTATAGAATGTATAACCATTAATTACATACCCACTGTAAGATAATACAAACACACTTGGTCCAGCGGCTAGCCATCGAAGTCGTTCTGAAATTGAATTCGGATTTTCATCCAACTGCTTAAAATTATGTTTCTGAAACCATCCTATAAACTGGTGATTATGTGTATCTGCTAACCATTTTTCAGCCCTCGATGGATTCAACTGCCTAAGAATTTCTTTGTGAGTTTCAATATATGGAGCAACCTCCCAACTGTTATGCAAAACATAAAGATGAGCCTGCTCCCGATCTGTAATACTGATTGTTACAACTTCTCTTCCAGAAATTCCCCCACCCTCAATGCGTCCAGTGTGACGAGATTTCAGGAGACCAATGCTTTCCACATCAGATAGGTATTCAATACAAAATTCAATGGCTTCCTCAACAATATATCGCTCCACTATAAAACCCTCTGGCCGACTTCGATTTTTGACATATCCTTTCAAAATCTTCATATACCGTTCAACAGGATACATCCATCTATAGTGCACAGGACCACAAAGTCGAATCTCTCTCACCAAGTGAATCATCAAATGAACCATCATATCAAAGAATGTTGGCGGGAAGAACATTTCTAATTCACATAATATGATGACAATTTCTTTTTCCATAGCTGGCAATTTCCCCGGGTCTAAAACTTTGCTACATATAGCTTTGAAAAAGAAACAAAGTTTGGTTAACGTATGACGAACATTCTTGGGTAAAATGCAACGTAAAGCTATAGGAATTAGATCTTGCATCAAAACATGGCAATCATGTGATTTCAAACCTTTTAACTTCAAATCATTCATTGACACAATGTTCTTGATATTTGATGAGTACCCCTCTGGAACCTTTACATCATTAAAGAAGTTGCAAAACTGATATCTCTCTGCCCTAGAAAGAATATAAGCAGGAGGAGGAAGAAACATTCGATTTTCACCTTTCACGGGAGCCAACTCTTCTCGTATTCCCATGTCAACCATGTCCAACCTTGCCTTAATTCCATATTTTGTTTTGCCAGGGGAATTTAGCAATGTTCCAATAACACTATCACATACATTTTTTTCCACATGCATCACATCAAGAAAATGTCTGACGTACAAACAATTCCAGTATGGTAATTCAAAAAAAACTGATCTCTTTTTCCAACCGATTTTCGTAAGGTTTTTCGAAAATGGTTTACCAAAAACAGTGTTCATATCTTTTACTTTCTCAAACAGCTGATCACCTGTTAGTGGAGACGGTGTTGTGCGTTTTTCTGAACTTCCATTGAATGATGTCGTCCAAGATCGGTACTTATGCCGACGAGGTAGAAATCTACGATGTCCTAGAAACACAGATTTCGATGAATGTTTCAACCTAATTGATTCTGTATCTTATTCGCACACAGAACACCCTTGAGTTCCTTTAATGCTATAGCCTGACAAATTTCCATAAGCAGGGAAATCATTTATTGTCCCATACAACATCACTCTCAACGTGAAGTATTCACTTTTATAAGCATCATACAACATTACACCTGAGTCCCACAATAACTTCAAATCCTCGATCAAAGGAGTCAGATAAACATCAATATCGTTACCTGGTTGTTTTGGTCCTGATATAAGCATAAATAACATGATGAATTTTCGCTTCATGCATAACCAGGGTGGCAAGTTATAATTTAGCAACATAACAGGCCATGTACTATGAGTGCTGGTTTGAAAACCAAAAGGATTCACTCCATCTGTAGATAACGCAAGATGAAGGTTTCTCGGCTCTTTTCCAAATTCAGGATACTCATGATCAATTTTCTTCCATTGAGGAGAGTCGGCCAGATGACGTAATAACTCATCTTTATTTCTTTTATCTGCATGCCACGACAATTGTCTTGCAGTTTCTTCACTTCCATATAAACGCCTAAACCTTGGAATGATTGGAAAGTACCGTACAACTTTCGTAGGATTGGATTTATCTTTCTTGTATCGAGAAGCACCACACTTTGGGCATTCTGTAAGTGATTTGTTCTCCTTTCGAAACAATATACAGTCTTTCGGGCAGGCATGTATTCTTTCAGAAATCATTCCCATCGAGCGTAGCATTCGTCTAGCTTCATATGTCCGGCTTGGGAGCTCATTATCTTCCGGGAGCATGTCATTCAAGAGAGCAAGTAGTTCCGTAAAACTGACATCACTCCATCCATTACCTTCTTTCAATTTATACAACTTCAGTACAGCTGACAATGTTGTATACTTAGTGCAAGCAGCATACAATGGCGTCTTTGCACAACTCTTTAACTTCTCAAACAATTTTGGGCAATCACGGGGTTCATCTTGAATTGTCTTTGTCATTTCCTCAATACGATCTTCATCATCATTGACATCTGTAATCACATCCTCCATACGGTCTTCTTCATTATCTATATTTGTATTCATATCTGACGATCCATAAAACGCAGTTTTATCCCAGCCAGTAGCTACATTCGCTTTTTCTCCGTGTTTATTCCAACATTTATAACTCCGATCTATTCCGTGACATATCAAATGTTCTTCCAACTCCTCTGGAGTAAGTAGTCTAGAATAACAACAACGTAAACACGGACAAAGGATTTGAGAAGGATCCTTTGTGTGATCCTTTGCAAACTTGATGAACTCTTTCACTCCGTTCTCGTACTCTATTGTTAAACGATTAGAATCCATCCAATCTTTATTCATCTTCATCCTATTTGAATCTCAAATATTAGTATTTATGGTTCAAGTACACAAAAGAAGACTTCCAAATACAGTAGAAGGGAACCACTTCCTTGGAAGGAGATCAAGTAGTCTAACCTACAATCAAGATTCATAAAAAAGAATATTAGATTCATTAAAAAGATGATTATATATCACTCTATAAGGAGGATATAACAGGAGATAGAGGATTTCCAATCGATGAGAGATACCTTTATCAGAGCACCGAATAGGGGAACCTAAAGGAGACTTGTAATAGGGGATCCTCTCATTATTTTATATCTTATCTCTTGGTAAATGGTTTCTGTTTTGTGTTAGAGTACTTTTGTGGGATCATGTTGGTCAACACACCATTGGGGGTGTGATTAGAAGGCATCTGTCTTCGTAAGGGGTGTTCCCTCATGGTTTGTGAGTATTGTTTCATTTTGGATTTATACATGTTTGATATGATATGTATTGAATAGATAGTGATGATGTAATTTTTGGTATTTAATCAATATCACATTGATTGTTACCGTAGATGAGTGACCGTCATGCCTCATAAGGGTAGAGCCCATGTCTTTTATGGAGAATGAGATATCTTGGTAGACCATGTAGGACCAGTTCTTCCACAACTAGGTGAGAACATAGACCAATTTACGAATATTTTTCTTGATGATAATGGATTGAAACAAGAAATATTTCCCCCAGTAGTTGACTGGTTCTAGGATGTGTTTCATGAGAATTGATCAGGGCTACCACCTAAAAGAGACTTTGAGTTCATGATTGAGCTGATGCGTGGAGTTGAGCCATTTTATATAACGCCTTTCAGAATGAAACAAGAATAGATTCAGGAACATAAAACTCAATGAGAGGAGTTAGATTATGAAGGGTGCATCTGCTCGAGTATGTCACCTTGGGGATCTCATGTTTTATTTTCCAAGAAGGATGACAGAACATTACATATGTGTTTCTATTAATAGAATATGAATCAGATGAAAATTAAGAACAGATATCCACTTCTTTGTATTTTTGATCTATTTGACCAGCTGAGGGGTTCCATATTGTTCTCTAAGATTGATCTAAGGTTTGTTTATCATCATTTGAGGTTGAGAAATTCTGATATACTATAAACTAATTTTGAAATCATGTATAGTTTTTATGAATTCTTCATAATAAAATTTGTGTTGACGAATTCCCCATGGCATTTATTCTCTTGATGAGTTGAATATTTCACTTGTACCTAGACCAGATTGTAGTTGTTTTATGGATGACATATTGGTGTAATACCAAAATAATGATGATGATTCCCAACATCTGGACATCATCATGAGTACACTTAGAGAGAATCAGCTATACACAATCTATCTATATGAAAACATATACATCTTCTTCATAGATTGTTACCTTAAGGCGGCGGCCGAGGGCGTTGCGGGTTGCGGAAGGCGGCCGCAGAGGGCGACCGAGGGCGGCCGAGTGAGGCGGAGGGCGGCGGAGGCGGCGGAGAGCGGCCGAGGGCGGCGGAGGGTGGCCGAGGGCGGCAGAGAATGGCGGCCGAGGGCGTTGCGGGCAGCCGAGGGCGGCAGGCGGTGGAGGTCGGCCGAGGGTGTTGCGGGCGGCGGAGGACGGCGAGTGTACCGAGGGCGGCAAGCTCCGGCGAAGCGAACACAGCAGCGGTATTCGGGAGAAGAGTAGCAGGGTTACGGTTCTGCGAGGGCTTTAGCTGCGATAAAACGAGGGCACTGTGCGACCGACTTTATAAAAAAGTCGACTAAGGTTTTATCAGCGCTAAAAAAGCGCTGATAAAATCTAGCTTTATCAGCGCTTTTCTAGCGCTGATAATATTATGATTTATCAGCGCTAGAAAAGCGCTGATAAAGATTCCCCGTATCAGCGCTACAATTATAGCGCTGATACAGGGTCTCTTTATCAGCGCTTTTTTAGCGCTGATAAAGATAATTTTTATCAGCGCTTTTTGAGCGCTGATAAAGGATACCCTATATCAGCGCTGAAATTTGAGCGCTGATAGAGGTGTTCTGTATCAGCGCTTTTTTAGCGCTTATATAGGCGAACCTTTATCAGCGCTAAAATTTTAGCGCTGATACAGATCATATTTATCAGCGCTTTTCTAGCGCTGATAAATATTACTATTATCAGCGCTAAGAAAGCGCTGATAAACATTAGCTTTTTCAGCGCTGTAATTTTAGCGCTGATATAGGGTATCCTTTATCAGCGGTTTTGCTTAGCGCTGTTATAAGGGCGCGCTTCCCTTGCCCATTTTTGTAGTAGTGAGTCATCCTTGCTGGATGGTACCACTCAGAAAGCACTGAGGATTGTCGGCCATCCTTGCTGGATAGTACCTCTCAAAAAGTACTGAGGAACATTGATCACCCCTGCTGGATGGTACCTCTTGGAAAAACCAACAAGGAAGTCTAATCATCCTTGCTAGATGGTACCTCTTAGAAAAAAAATGCCGCTGCATTCATCAGGTGCTGCCTCGGATAGACGTCACTCCTGGAACATCTCAAATTGTATCTCAGAAGCTATTATAGAGGGAACAATCACATTCTATATGGAAAAAACACTCAGGATATGTTACTCATATGCCAAAGTATGAGTCCAAAAGAAGGAGATACAAGAGTTATAAGATTTGTAAAGTGGTACACGGTGCATGTGGGGCCCACATATCGTGTAACCCCACTTCTTCACCTGGCTATGTACCTATCCATACTTGGTTAATAAACTACAAATCAAGTACCCCTAGGTGTGGTAGTGTACTCCTATAGTATACGATATCTCTAGAAAAAAATCTGACGAGTGCGCATTGCTCATTGTTAAACCAAAGGGTAAAAACATACTTTTATTAGAAGGCCTCCTCAAATGGAATCAGATAACCAAACGGATCACATCATTGTGATCCTTAGAGAAAAACCCACAAGATCAGCTATTCATTCGCCTTGAACGGACATCCGATGGAAAAGTCGTATATCACCGCATTGCGCTTGAATGGAGTCACATGGGGACCATGCCTCAGTCCAAAAACAAAATATATGATCCTCATGAAAAAACACACGAGATGGACTACTCATTTTTTCAAAATGGATACTTAGTAAAAAAGTTGAATATCACCGCAACACGTGAGAACCGGGACTCGTGAGGCCTGCACCTTGATCTTGATTTAAATATCCAAAATTGGTCTTGAAATGTCTGCCTTAATTTCAGGGTTGCAACATTGCAGATGGTTCATCATTCCAACACCGTATGAGGGAGATGTGTTTGATACAAGATCCCACAATAATAATAATTTTATTATTATTGGGTGTTTCGTTGATCCGAGCCATGAGTTTGAAATATCCAACATTGGTCTTGAAATGACCGTCTTGATTCTAGGGTCAAGCTGCCACTGACTATTCATTAATCTGATATCATATGAGGGACTTACATCAAAATTAATGTCTCGTGACCCAAAACAATAATAATAATATTTTATTATATTATAATATCATTATTTTTAAACTTTTTTTCCAAAGTCCTTTTATGCCCGGTAAGCTCTCCAATTTGGTGCGCATAACCCCATCCATTAGATTTATTCTTTTATCTCTTCAAATATTAATATTATTGTTATTATGTGATAATGGTTTGGGGAGACCATTTCACGTTGGGATTCTTCACGCTCCACACAACACACGTGCCCACCTTCTCTCTTCTCCAACTATATTCAATTAAAATTTATTTTAATTCCTTTAATAAAAAAAATACTCATTCGAACAGGTTTTCTTTCATATATCCCGCTGCAACCCTAACTCTCAGCCACCATTCACGCTTGAATCACCTACCCGTATCGGCTATCTACACAGGCCACCTCAGATCAGCCACCCCCATTTGCCGCCTCCACTGTCGGTCACTCGCCGCACCGTCTCCAGCCACCTTTCACTCGACCCCCACCACACCACTTCCTCTCCCATTCTTACTCTATCTCTAGTGAAACACCACACGAATCCACACAAATCCACAGGTGGAAACTATTGATTCAAACACAGATCTGTTTTGTCCATTCGTCACACCGCATCACGACTATATCGATTTATAGATCTCAAATGTGAACTCACGGTGATGATCCATTGCATAAAAGATCGATTGCACAACAATTGATTTTCAGATATTCAAAATCAAATATTGGAGATAACCTCAAATATTGTTTGGGTTAGCCATGATTCATCGTCATTAGAATGATGAATGAAGAACAATGACAATAATTAATAAACTGATAAAAGTAGTTTATTCCAATTTACGAGATCGTGCAAGGGTGCATATTGATGAATAGGAAATAAATATGCTCAAAGTTTAATCAAATGCATAAAAACACCAAGGATGAGTCCTACCTGGCGATTGGATCGATCATTGGTGAAAACACGTCTGTCGAGATCCGTTTCCCTCATCACGCTTTGATATGCCTAGATCCAAAGTCTCGTTGTTCGTTCTTCATTGTTCCTCAACGGGGCGGAGAGGAGAGTAAGATGGTTCGCTGTCATTGGAGAAAACACAATTTTGAGAGAAATCCTCTAAAAAAATGAATTTGTACACACAAATTAGGTTTAGGATATTAACCTAATAATTAAATAAATAATTATTTAATTACTTAATTATTCGTCCATGATGGAACATAAGCCAAATTCCTGACGCTGAAAAAGGTTATACCCTACCTAGGGTAAAACCTATGTTCTGAACTCAATGGTGGTCTCAGATTTCTCATCTGAGCCCCCTGTCCGAGTTATTCGGTTTTGATCTATTAAATTAATAAATAAATAATTTAATTCATCCATTTAATACACCGCCAATGAGCGAGGAGTCCAAACATCCCTCACTGACTCATTTTATGTCACAAATAGAGGAAACATCACATTTCAGACCCAACTATGGTCTGAGATTTCTGATTCGATCAACCGCTTAAGAGATATCTCATTTTCCTTAATCAACTGCGCATGCGTAATATAAAATATACTTAACATTTTTATAAACTTAATTTCAGGCACACCGGGCCTTAGAATTACATGTCGTCTTAGTGCCTGGATCTGGAATAATATTTGGAAATATTTCAAAGTCTTATTATGAAAAAACTGGGTCTCTATACCATTCCATCCTTCAATATTTTCATCCTCGAAAATCAAAACTAAACAATAACTTGGAAAACTGAGCTCGCACCTGGCTCCCTCACTCCTAGGAAAACTTGTACTTTTTCATCCTGCCAAAGCATGTGGATCAAAGGTATGGTATACCCTTATAAGGTTTTCTTTAGTTGATGATGTGTGTAGGAACACACACGTATCTCCTCAGTTGCAACCACCCACACTTTTGGCAAATGGAAGATACAGAGGAAGCGTTCCCAATAGAAACCTTAAGGCGTAGCCGTTGTGCTAGTGTCTCTACTGAGAGCTCCAGCTCTCGCACAAGGAGTTGAGTGATAAACAAGTGGCTAGTGACTGTTTCTACTAGTACCAAGTAAAGAGTAGAGTAAACAAAAACGGTACCTCAAATCATCCTTTGTGTCATTGGATCGTGAACGTCTATAGTTTGTAGCTGTCTACGGCCCCAACCACCAGCTCCCTAAGCTTGACGTGGGCTGCCTGGCGGTGGTGGTGGGAGTACCTCATATCGTCATCCCCCACCTGAAGCTCCTCCCACTCCTTTGTCAGCTCTGCCTCCCTGGGGACCTCCCTGGTCACGACTCTACCTCTGTCGTGGTGGTCCATCTGCTGCCTGCCTGGGATGCTCAGTATGCCTAATCAGAAAGTTCTGAGCCATGTGACCATAACTATCACAAGTATAACATCTCCCCCTATGATTCCCTTGGGCTATGTGCTATCTCAAACCTGCACGACCATGCCCCAAAGTCTGCTCATGGAAGGGTCTTCTATCTCAAGATCTCTGGCACCTGCCTACTACTGAAGAAGACTCAACTCTGTCATGCCTACCGCCAGCTCCAGCTACCTGACACCCCTCTACCTAGAAGATATCTATCACAAGTAATTGCTCAAGCACCCCAATATAGGTGAGGATGCACATGGATATTAATCTGTCTTGGATCTCTCTACGGAGCCCCTGCTCGAACTTTCGTGTACAGAAGTATTCGTCTCTAACCATATCTAGGGAGCAGCGGGTAAGATCAGTAAACCTTGCTGCATACTCAGCCATCATCATCCCACCCTTCCACAACTCTAGAATCTCCTGGATCTAGATAGATATCAAACAATAGGGGTAGTACTCCTCACAAAAGAGATGCTGAAAGTCATCACATGAGAGTGACGACTCATCGAGTATCTGAGTAACCAGGCTCCACCATCTCCCAGCTTCTCCATGGAAAGGGCTAGTAGCTAAATCCACCATCTGATCTTTTAGTGTCCGCACAAGCCTGAAGAGGCAGACCACCGACTCTATCCAAACCTCTGCAGTTCGAGAGTTTGGCTCACTGCGGAATCTCAGCGGTCTCTGGCACTAGAACTCGCTAAGTGCGCTCAAATTGCGCACGTCCTCAGCCCACTCTATTGGGGATGTCTTCTACTCAATAGGTAGGGGTGCTACTACCTTCCCACCTGAAAAATATGGATCACATGATGGGTCTTGAACTGAGGTCTCATTTCTCATGGAATCGTTGTCATGAATTGAATCTAGTATCCTGGCTGGCTGTCATCGCGAAGACATCCTGAATGTTATTAAGGAGTACCGCGGTTAGATGAGAATATATATATACATGAACAAAAGTGGGAAGATGACTAAAGAAGGATAGTCAAAGACTCAATCATATATGATTCTTGTACCATTGTTCCCTGCAACAAGGGTCTCAGGGTGCTGAGTCAACAAACGGGTAATCAAGGTCCTAGTGAATGGATACATTGGCCGCTCGTACCATCACTAGACTCCCTAGAATGAGAGCTAGTCTCGAGACACTTTGACACTATTTCCCTAAATCCAACCAAGACCATTTTAGGGAAATGTTCACATAACACCCCAAGGGTCAAACCACCTTTGATACCACTTTGTCATGACCCGACCCGTACCAGGGCTCGAGCCGAAACTACCCCAAGCCCGACTCCATATGCCAGGGGTTGACGACTAGCACAAAAGGCACAAAAATCTAGGGGAGGCATTTGCCTAAGAAACTACACACACACGTAACCAACTCAATGAAAAAGTGTAGAGTAAAAGAAAGCAAGATACAAAACCGCTACAAAAAGGAAACCAAACATATATGCATCGACCTCTAAATAGTACAAGTACAAGAAAAGTAGAGTGGAAAGGGAAAGGGTAAAAATACACATGCAACTAGAAAAGTGCAACAACCCGACAATAGGTGAAAAAGTAAAATATCTGGGAGAGTCCCGCTTCTGAATCCCAAGCTATGACCATTGCATGTGTTCCAAAATCCCTGTATCCATAAGCTCTTATGATATCACAATCAACATGTACGTCGTCTTTAAGGGCACACCAAGTGCGGGAAAATCCCAAGTAGGGGTGAGTATAAAAATACTCAGTATGATGCACCGAAGGATGGGGGAGCAGCAAGAGATATAATAGAAGAAGATCATTAGAAAGAACAAGGTGCAGTGAAAGTGGATAGAAGAGTACATCTCCACCCAATAATAGATATTCTCATTCAAGAAACCCAACTAAAGAGTAAGGGGATCTCCATTTCAAAAGCTCAGCCCAAGAAAGTGAGTAGGCAACCGTTTCAAGGTAACAACCATATGTGATGCCCAACATATCATGTGTCTGTCTAGAAGTTACAAGTCAAAGGGGCTCAAATCATCACACTTAGATACTATCCGCTTTGGGTGGCATTGAATCAACCACACTATTTTAGGCCGCGTCACAAGAATACATCTCAGTGGGGGAAAGTGCCCCTATTTCTTGTGAGTACTTAGGTAAATCAAACCACAACTCACCACTGTGCCGCATAGTCAAGGGTCTTGCTCTGGTAGTCATTGAGGAATGCCACTTCCCAGCTCCATTGGGGGGTAACTCGACATGATCATCAGGGAATTCCACTTCTTAGCCCCACTGGAGGGAAAGCCCAGAACTATGGTCGAGGAACACCATTTCCCAGCCCCGCTGGAGGGTAAGACCGGAACTGTCATCGGGGAATGCCACTTACTAGCCCCACTGGAGGGTAATCCCAAAACTATTGTTAGGGAACACCACTTCCCAGTACAGCTGGAGGGTAAGCCGAAAACTGTCATTGGGGAACACCAATTCCCAGCCCTACTGGAGGGTAAGACCAAAACTATCATCAGGGAATGCCAATTCCCATCATAGCTGAAGGGTAAGCCCAATATCTCCTTAGGGACTATACTTTGGGTCATCTTGGTATATTATTGGGGACTACGCTACCCGGCCTGGTGGGAGGGTCGGCCCGAAACTGCACTGGTCATCCCTGCTGGATGGTACCTCTTAGAAAGAACTGAGGATCACTGCTCATCCCTACTGGATGGTACCTCTCAAAAATCACTGAGGAACACTGATTATCCCTGCTGAATGGTACCTCACAAAAAAAGTATCGAGGAACTCTGATCATCCCTACTGGATGATACCTCTCAAAAAAAATTCTGATTTAGTTATCAGGTGCCGCCCTAGATAGGCATCACACCCAAAAAATCTCACATCATATATGAAAAGCCACTATAAATGGAACCATCACATTCTATGTAGAAAAACACTCAGGATAGGCTACTAATATGCCAAATTCTGAGTCTAAAATAAAGAGATATGAGAGATAGAATATTCGTAAAGCAGTACACGGTGCGTATGGGGCCCACACATTGTGTGACCCTACTTCTTCACCTGGCTGTGTACCTATCCATACTCGGGTACTAAAATTCAAATCAAGTACCCCTAGGTGTGGTAGTGTACTCCCATAACACATGATATCTCTAGCTAAAAAGTTGAATAGCATGCATTTCTCGATGTTAAACTGAAGGGTGAAAACATACTTTTACTATCATTCCTTCTCAAACAGCACTGGATAACCAAACAGATCACACCATTGCAATCCTTGGAGAAAAACACACAAGATCAGCTATTCATTCTCCCTGAACATACATTCGATGGAAAATTTGTATACCACCGCATTACACTTGAATGGAATCACTTGGGGGCACATTCCTTAGTCCCAAAACAAAATATATAGATCATGCCATTATGATCCTCACAAAAAAACACACGAGATGGACTACTCATTTGTCCAAAATAGATACCTAGTGAAAAATTTGCATTTCACCCCAACACGTGTGAATTAGGCCTCATGGTCCCCATGCATCGATCTCAATTTAAATATCCAAAACTGGTTTTGAAACATCTGACTTAATTTCAGGGTCACAACGTCATAGACAATTCTTAATTCTGACACTATATGAGGGAGATGTGTCTGATACAAGATCCCGCAATAATAATAATTTTATTATTATTGGGTGTTTTGTTGACCCAAGCCATGAGTCTGAAAAAGGTATCCAAAAATGGTCTTGAAATGACCATCTCAATTCCATGGTCATGCTGCTGCTGACTGTTCGTTAATCAGATATCATATGAGGGACTTACATCAGAATTAATGTTCTGTAACCCAAAACAATAACAATAATATTTTATTATATTATAATATTATTATTTTTAAACCTTTTTTTTCCAAAGTCCTTCTCCACTAGGTAAGCTCTCCAATTTGGTGCCCATAACCCAATCCATCATATTTCTTCTTTTATCGCTTTAAATTTTAATATTATTGTTATTATGTGATAATGGTTGGGGGAGACCATTTCATGTTGAGATTCTTCACACCCCACACAACACGCATGCCTGTCTTCTCTCTCCTCAAACTATATTCAATTAAAATTTATTTTAATTCCTTCAATAAAAAAAACTCATTAGAAAAGGTCTTCTTCCATATATCTCACTGCAACCCTATCTCCTATCCTCCATTCATGCTTGAATCACCAGCTCACATCAACTATCTGCACGGACCACCTCAGATCATCCACCCCCATCTACTATCTCCATCGCCGGTCGCTCGTCGCACCGTATTCAGATGCCTCACACTCAAACCCCACTGCACCACCTTCTCTCCCATGCTTACTCCATCTTCGGTGAAACACCACACATATCCACACAGATCTGCAGGTGGAACCTATTGATTCGAACACAGATCTGTTTCATCCATTAATCACGCCGCATCACACCTACATCGATTTATTGATCTTAAATGTGAACTCATGGTGATGATCTGATATGTCAATGATAAATCACATAATAATAGATTTTTAGATATTCAAATTCAAATATTGGATATAACCTTGGCTATTGTTTGTGTTAGCCTTGATTCATTGTCGTTATAATTATGAATGAAAAACAATGAAAATAATTAATAAACTGATAAAAGTAGTTTATTCCAATTTCTGAGATTGTGCAAGGGCACAGATTGAAGAATAGGAAATCAATATTATCAAATTTTAATAAAAGGCATAAAAACACTAAGGAAGAGTCCTACCTAGTGATTATATTGATCGTTGGTGAAGAAATCATTCGTTGAGATTTTTTTCCCTCATCACACTTCAATCTTCTTGGATCCGAAGTCTCGTCGTTCATTCTTCATTGTTCATCAACAAGGAGGAGAGGAGAGGAAGATGGTTTGTCATCATTGGAGAAAACACATTTGTGAGAGAAATCCTCTAAAAAATGAATTTATACTCACAAATTAGGTTTATGATATTAACCAAATAATTAAATAAATAATTATTTAATTACTTAATTATTCGTCCATGATGACACATAAGCCGAACTCTTGAGGCTAATAAAGGTTATACCCTGTCTAGGGTAAAACCTACATTCTGAATTCAACGATGGTCTCAAAATTCTCATATGATCCCCTTTCTGCGAGTTTTTTGGGTTTGAGCTATTAAATGAATAAATAAATAATTTAATTTAACAATTTAACACACCACCAATGAGAGAGGGGTCCAAACATCCTGCGCCGACTTATTTTATGTCACACCTATAGGAAACACCGTGTTTCAGAACCAACCATGGTCTCAAATTTATGATCCGATCAACTGTTTAAGATATATCCCATTTTCCTTAATCAAGTGCACGTGCATAATATAAAATATACTTAACATTTTTATAAACTTAATTCCAGGAACACTGGGCCTCAGAATTGCACGCTGTCTCAGTACTTGGCTCTGGAATAATATTTGAAAATATTTGAAAGTATTATTAGGAAAAAAATTATTCTCTACATTGATCTTATTTTGTATCTGGTTTATCTTTCTTCTTTCTCAAGTTAACCATAGATTGACCTCCTCTTCTTCCTCAGTTATTCGGTTCATATCCAGTATGCTGAAAACTATATCAAGGAACTCCCTCATTTTAGATCATCTTATGTTTTGGTTTTTTTTCTTGTTCAAAGATCTATTTGGTTGCACAAGGTGTCACTGTTAGTTTTTACCAATAGTGAGACATTTTCATCACCGTTGGTTTTTACCAATGGTGAGACATTTTTTTAACACATTTGGTTTTTACCAATGGTAAGACATTTTTTTCACTATTGGTTTTTACCAACAATGAGACATTCATGTCACCACTAAAAATTCATACGGTAAGTTTCTTGTACACCCTTTGTTTGTTCTTCTTTAGTTTTTTGTTGTATGAATTTGGTAGTGAATTTTTCAAGATATTGCATGAGAATCTATATTTTCTCATGTGCCACTTATTCTATTTTGGTATTTGTTTTATAATTTTTCTAACTATGTATTCTTATTTTTATTATATGTTTTTAAATTAAGTTTATATATTTATCTTTTATGTTTTTCATTTATAAAGATGTATTGAATCCTAGAATTAGTTGTTATTTTGATTCATTCTATTTGAATTTTTATTATTTCATGATTATTTAATTAATAGAAGTAAAGTTATTCAATTTGAAATTCATTCTAATTATTTGGTTAAGTTTTCAACAAGTCACTGTTGGAACCCAACAATGAGTTATGAGTCACCATTGGAACCCAATGGTGAGTAATTTTTTATTGTTCTCATGCAATCATTTTATATTAAGATGCTTGGAATTGTTTTTAAATTTTTAATTTTTTTTTTAAATTTTCTTAAAATTACAATGGTAGGTAAAACTATGTTTTTCAACCATTGAACATTTACAACGGTGAGTAATGTCTCACCTCTCTCTGTTTTCAATGGTGAGTCATGACTCACCATTAGTTAAAAATTTGTTTTCAAATTTTTTATTTTCTTAATTTTAGTTAATGTTGTTAAAATAATTTATTTTATCAAATGTTTAATATTTTATATTTAAATACAATTGCAACATTGTTTTAAAAATTAATTTTACCATATTTTCAATGAAATATGATCATGTATATTATTTATTATACGATGATATATTTTTATAAAATTTTACTATATGTTTAATATGCCAAATTATTTTATTATATGTATTATTTTTCAATTATGATTTATTTATTAATTATTATTCTTAATATATTAAATAATTCTTTTTATTGTTTAATGAATAAACATTAGTCAAAATATGTTTTTGTTTATAGAGCAGCTTCAACTAAATAAGGTAATAGTTATATTATTTTATTATTAAACACTAACAAGTGTTGTGCTTATATTAGACATAGACCTGCTCCTTTAGATCTATATTTTTAATGTTTCAGGAGATTGATTCCAAGATTAAAGATATATACCAATGTAGATGTTCAATTATACAAGGATATGAGAATGAATTTCCCACTGCTCTGAAAAATTGAGCAAGAAACTTCTTCAAAATCTGCTATTCTATTGTGATTACTGAATATCTTCATCACCTTCATCTTATTCCTCTTATGTGATCAAAGAAAAAGATCTGTATCAAATTTCTTTATCATCTTCTTAACTACTGTTTCATTTTTTTCTTTTATTTTTCCATTGTAATTCTTCCTATCACCTATTTGTCCTCTATAGTGTTTGGTTTAAGCTTTTCCCATCGAAAAGCCATCATTGGGTTATTCCTCCCATCTAAAAGGAAGGTTAGTTTATTCCTCCTTGACAAAAGGAAGGTCATGTTGTTCCTAAAAAAAGGGTAGGTTGTGACTCCTTCAAAAGTAAGTGATTATAACACTAGGTGTGAAAAAGGTATGTTTGTATTTGTATGTAATTGGGTTATAACTCCCATTAAAAAGTTAGGAAATAGTTAATAATATCCTCCTAGAGGAGTAGAGGAGATTTAAGAGAGGACTAGGATCTTGGTGATCTGAACCTCTATAAAAATCTCCCGTGTTATCTGTTTATTTCTGCCGTAAAATTTAACACTATTATAACTTTGATAAATTTGAATTTATAATAATAAATCAAAAATAACTATTCACCCCACTCTAGTAAATTCTACTATACCAAGGGAACTAACACTACCTGCTACTCAACATGAAAGGGTGCTTCTACCATCTCTCCTGAAGGGAAGACCTCATGAAATGACCCCTGGACTTAGGCCTCATCACTCATCAGATCGCTGTCACAATCCTGAATCAGTAACCTATTTGGCTATCTTCATAGAGGAATCCTATAAGTGATCAAGATTTACCACATTTAGATGAGTATATATATATGGGGAGTTGACTCAAGAAGGGAAATCAAAGGACTTAATCTGATATTATGTATGTACCATTGTTCTTGACAACCAATTTATAGGTATGTCAAGTTGACAAGTAGGTAGTCAGAGTCCTGGTGAATGGATACATTGATCGCTAAACCAACAAAAAATTACCTGGCCTGAAAGAAACACTCATGACGCATTAACACTATTTACCTAAGTCCCAACCAAATCCTCATCATGGGTCTAACTCCAATTCTGAACCAAGGATGAACCACCTCTAATATAACTCTATAACGACCCAACCCACCAGGTCCCACCTGGCTGGCAGAGGGCTGAGCCATCAGAATTCCAAGCCCACCTCAAATATTCCAAATGCTATAAAAAGTTATAAGAAGGTATAATAATAATGGGAGGCCTTTTCCTAGTGTAATTATACACACACACACACACCCAACCCTCTCCATGCAACAATGTAGATGAATAATAAAAAGTGATACAAAGTCTAGGGTAAAACCATGCATGTAATAACCTCCAGGGAATACATCAGAGAATGATATAATAAAACCAATGTATAAAGGAGAAGAATACATGACCAACCAGAAATGAATTACCAACCTAAAAGCAACTAGAATAATGTAAATTTGAGAGATCTTGGATCCTAATCTCTAAGCTCAAACACCATACATGGTCTATGTGCCTGAGAATTATTATGCTTCACTAAAATCACCTCTAATTTATCCATATTCTGTATAAGACATGACATGTGCAATTAAAGCCCACTTAGGGGTGAGTATATACATACTTAGTAGAATGACATGAAAACCAAAAGGGGAGAAATAAAAGATATGATAGAAGTAGTCAGATCAACCCAAGTATAGAGGTAAACTAAACCTATATATATATATATTCTCATAAATAAACCAAGATGAGAGAGAAAGGGGATCTCCATATCATATCCCAGCCCAGGAAGACGAGTCTACCTACAGCTACATAAGTCCAATATCGATGCCCAACATCTCGCGTGTTTGTCTGAAGAATTCATGATGAGGACCTACACCTCACCACCATTCTACAACCCAAGGCGGTATAATCTCCAATAGAGGACTTTTTCCCTAGTACAATAGGGGGATTCCACTCAGTAGATAGTTAGAGGACCCATGACCTAGTGTGAAAGGGTGAATCCACTCAATAAATAGGTAGAGGACACATGCATTGGTGCGATAGGGGGATGTCACCCAGTCGATAGTTATATGACTCACGTCCTAGTGCGATAGGGGGATTCCACTCAATAGATTTCAATAGAAGACCCACTCCTTAGTGTATCAGGTGGATGACACTTAGTATATGTCGATAAAGTACTGATATCCTAGCATGTCAGTGGGTGATACTCAGTGGGTAGAGGACCTGTGCCCTAGTATATAGGGGGTTCCACTCAAATAGTGTAAAGAACATGGGGGACCTGAACCCTGGTATGATAGGGGGTTTCCAACCCTGACCTCTCTCACTGATGATCCGACCTGATCACTACCATCATCAAGCATCGCCTAAAGAATCATAACTCTCATAACATTCTACATCATATCTCAAAATCCACTATGAAGGCTATCATCATGTTCTATATGGAAAACTACCCACGATAGGCTACTTGTGGCCCAAAATTTGAGTCTAGACAAAGGAGATATGTAAGGTGGAAGTTTATCATTGGGGAACATGACATATATGGGGTCCACATGACATGTGGTCCCACTCCACTTCCTGAACATTTTCTTATTTGAGCACAAATCAATGTCCATGTCACCATAAAAAACATTTAGGGGGAATACATGACATGTCTTATCCACCTAGGGCCTACCCATGTGCTTTTGACCATGCTCATGTTCATCGGGTCGTGCCTGTGGACCTGTCTATGCCTGGGTACTAGTCCATGCCCATGTACTCCTAGAGTACATAGAGCATCCTCCCACATAGGGTCCTGGCCATGTGTATTGGCCACATGGCTTAGCCACATGGAGAGGGTCACATGACATGTGGATACACTACACAGTGTGTGATCCGTATCTTCCCCAAAAGCCTACTCACCATAGTTGGGTGGGGCTATTGGGTGTGTGTTATTTGACTACAGACCTTGTAGTTGAATTTTTAGTAGAAAGTATAGATCTTCATGTGGATACCAAATCCTTCACTACTACCATGATTTCCACCATTTTACCACATGAAATTAGTGGTGGTCACCTATGGTCATCGTTTCCCAGCCTCTGGTGCCCAAAAAACATATTTCATTTGTTTATATGAAGCTCATGTGTAGATCGACGTGCCTCCCATCATTTCCCACATGATAATATCATTGATATGGATCCTAGTTCCATATATAATCACCCGTAACCTATAATCCATCCTATTCCTCCCTTGATTTTCTAATATATTCATCATACATGAAACTTTCGCAAATCTGGGGGTTCCATCTTGCTCGAACCCACCCTAGAAAATTTGAATTGCAACCCCATAGGCCAACGGAGAAGAACGAGATGAACATAGAGGGTAAAAGAATAAGAACAAAGGTAATCGATCATGGGACAATCATTCTTGGACAATGATCATAGATCGAGGATTTATAGAGGTGATAACATGTGGAACAAGGAGAGAAATATTGAATTAAAACTATAATAGGAAATATGGATCATGTGAAATAACAAATAAATCACATAACAAGAATAAAAAATAAAATCCATAATCAAACTTTTAATCAAGGGAGGAAACCACAATTGATGATACCTACCTCAATTATGGATTGATCATTGGTGATAAATGGATTCACTAGTAATGGAGAAGACCCACTACCTTTGATGCGTATTGATCCTCCTCGATTCGATCATTGTTCATCATCTTATATCGATCCAACAATAAAGAACACTCTCCTACTCCTCCTCTAATATCTAGAAATGGTTATGTGTCTAAAACTTAAAAAATAATCATAAATATGTATTTATAGAGGGAGGGTTAGGTTAGGTTTATTAAATAAATAAATAAATTAAATTAATTAATTTACTTAACACACCCACCAATGGATGCCTAATCCAAAAGTCTAACTCCATAGGATAAACCCCATGTTTCAGATTCATCCATGGTCTTAGATTTATGATATTAGGATTCATTTCGGAGATATTTCATTATTACTGAAAATATGCATATTCACAGTATTAATATATTTATAATTTTTATAATATCAATTTAGGGCTCATCGAGCCTCAGAATCTCACACTGTCTTAGCTCTTGGATTGGAACATACTTCTTAATATTTTTCAAATTCATACAAGGAAAAATAAGGGACACTAAAAATATTATACTACCATCCTTTACTTATAGGTTCTATTTATTCATCAATAATTATTATATGAATAACTCATGAATCTTTTGATATAGCTTCACCGATCAATTAAGAGTTATGGGGAACTTAGTTTCACAACCCTTATGGTGAAAAAAATTAAAGTAAAGGTAAAAAATACCATGACTAATTTATATTAAATTGTGTTTCTTAATTTATTTCAAAGAGACAAAAGATTTAGAGGTAGTGTAGTGAATTTGAGGATATTTTCTTCTTATGCGGATAGAAAGGGTCATTTAAAAGAGAATTGCAATGAATTGAAGAAGAAGTAATCATTTTCATCTAATTAAGATGTATTCATCATGAATTGTAATGTTTTTATTTTACTTCATGTGTATTAAATACCATATTGCATTCAAATATTAAAACCATGAATGAAACATTACTGGAAGTATAATGTATTATTATAGGAGCTGAGGAAGGTATATTCCTATGCCATTCATGAGAGGCATATGACTTGAGGAAGTAAAGATGAATTCTCTCAGAGGTTGAAAATGGTTATTCCTATTTCAGAAGTGAGAATTTCAAAACTTCTAATTGTATAGTGGATAATTTCTAGTTTAACTATTATTTGTATTAAGTGTTACCTATAAATTTATATCCATGTTTTTTTGGACACAATTAGACATCATTTCTTTTAAACTTAATGTTTTTATAGTATTATAAACTTAATTAACCATTTATTAATACTAGAATCATTTATATCAAATTTTTGGAATATATAATGAATATAAATTATAAGATTCATACATATTTTTGGTAAGATAATTATTTTTTAATAAAACTAGAGGTTTTTATAAAAAATATAACCAAAAGAGTATTTATTATCTTTATATCTAAAAAAACTTTAGGTATTATCAACATAATTATTGAGTTTTAGAAAAATAAATCTCAAAAAATAAATACATTTCACAAAGTTTTTGGAATTTATTCAGCTATATAGCATGAAAAAACCCATCGTGAAGATAAAGGAAAATTCATATAATTTATTAAATTACTTAATAAATTTTAATAATGATAGATGGAAGTAATGAATGCACTTGGTAAAAGATATAGGATCCTCTAGTATGTTTCATTAGAAAATATATTAACCAAGTATTCATTGATCAATAAATGTATAGTAAAGGTTTTCCTAATCTCACAATATCTTATTCACACCATAGAGATAGTAATAGTACAAGGTATATTGATGAAAAGTCTTATAAATGTTTCAATTCTTCTATGATTACTTTATAGACATGTTTTACAAAATAAAAATATAAAAACTTACCCTATTCCAACTAAATTTATTAATAGATATCATATAAGTTATGGTATGATGGGATACCATTAATGTCATATCCTAAAGTGTTCTGATTTGAATCATTTATTATGTTAGCATTAAAATCAAATGTTTTTCTAATAAAACACAATCTTAGTTTATTATCATATATCTACTAAGGATATTAACATCCCTAAGGTAGAAAAGTATTAATCATATAAAATACATTTATGTGTGGGAAGTATATCTCTTTTTATATAGAAGATCATTTAAGGCTTCAATTGAATCTTGTATTCATTTGCATAAGTTGGCATAAGAACAGTGAATTCCACAAGTTTTAGTGGGATTAATTATTCCAAGACACATAATGCATAGGAAATTAAAAAAACAAACATTTTATTGGTTTTATATTCATCATATTGAGCGATATATATCATTTTATAAGAATAATAATTACTAAAATATGTAGTAAGTTATAAATTGTTATGATTTACAAGTTCATATTAATTCAATAATGGAATCCATATAATAAAAATTTAGGGGTACTGAATTTTGGATGTTTCTAAAGTTGATACTACTAGTGAGTATTCAAGAGAAATATGGATGGTTCAATTTAATACCAATAAATAATGATTTATTATTAAAAGTTTTAATGTCTAATACATAGCTTGTGACATAAATCATTACTCCAATTATCATTCTTAAATCTAATTGAATTATAATTTTCATAGCTACTATGATTATTGTATTGGGAATCAGATGTCAAGGACACCTATTATGAAGGAAAATTCATTGTTCATATGATATGACCATAAGGATTTTAGACATGATATAATTCTAATATAGAGTGTAATTTTCAAGGATCCATTAATGGATCAAAACAAGTTTAACAATCATAGTATTTTCATTTGGAATAAATTGCACATGTGTCTAAAAATAGTCAGTGTCAACACTATTGTTTTCCAAGACAAGTATGTTTGAAAACATATAGATAATGAGTGATTAGTCTTATGGTTAACTAAGGCTAAAGTTCATTTCTATATTATGACTTAAAAATACACCCAAGTTATAGGGGACATAATATAATAGATTAGATAAAGGGGTTACTTAATCTGAGTCATTATACATTGTTGACATGGTATTGAAAAATACAAGATGGAACAAAACACCTAGATTATTCTAGCAGCACACAATATTTTTATTACGTATATACTACACATTCCTAGAATTACTTTGGAAATATATCTCAAATGACATGATATATATGTATTTTTGATATTTCTTATTCATAAATCATAAAATGAAAATATCAAATGAGATTAGGAGAAATGCATAGGCTGGAATTCAGAACTATCTGAAAATGCTTGAGGAAGAAAAACTTGTCGAGTTCTTGGAAATTGAATAAATGAGAATATTCTATTTTCTGGGGAAATAAAACTAGTATTCTTTAGTTTATTTGACCTAGTATCATGGTAAGGCTTAGGTAATTTTCAAGGGTTAAGAATGTTATAACTGATAGTTTCCATATCTATATTAGATCAAGTACATCATAGCTTCTAATGCACCTTAAGAAGTATGTTTAGAAATATTTTGTTCCATATTTTAGATTTGTACTAAGATAGTAAAGTCCAATAATATCATGATGAACATGTATCGATTGTATGATCCAATATGTTAGGGATCATAGAGAAAAAAATTATATACTTGGTCATAACATCTATTGAGATATTTTCTTAGATAGATGGGGTCATAATAAATAGATCAACCACATGTAGCATGTGGTCTCATAAGTTATAGTTATACCTCAAGAGAAGTATGATTAACATGATAAAATAAATAGTATATTGTTATCAATTGTCTCTAGTTCAAGTGGGATTCTGTTAGATCTGGTACCCTAGAACCAACTACTTTTATCACTAGATTATTAGAATATTCATTGTTTTGAATATTAATAAATTTATTATCACATTATTATTATTCTTCTGTGTGACATAGTATGTGATAATATACTAAGGTTACCTATCACCCTAAAAGGTAATAACAGTTCCCTACCATGATAAGAACCTAGAAGTGCCAAGAAAATATTCTTAATTACATGTTCTATGGTTGGATGATATCACTTGATTGGAAAAAAATGATACATTCTATCAGGGGTGGGGGTGGGAGTGATCATAAGTCATTGAGACTTATTCTCATGATTTTTCCTTGATAATCTTCAAGATAATAAGATTACGAGAACACAAATCTCTAGTAGGATGTTCACATTTACATGTGTCATTGGATGTTCTTATCTACATATGTGTGTAATGGTTCTTAGAATTAATATTATTATTAATGAATATCATGAGTCATGTACTTTGATGTATTGATGAAAATCATGATGAAATATTCTCATGGTGAGGTAGGAAATTGAACTGGATAATTAAGTCTATGTTCATGGTGTTATGTTAGCAAGTTCATTTTTAGAAAGTCAAAGAAAGAGATATTGAGCACTTAGGTTGATGACACTAGCATGCAACCAACTCGATTAGAGATATTGTGATAAAGAGATTACATTATATAGTGTATTTTCATATATGGTTATTATCTTTGTAACATTTTAATTCATTATCTATGGGTTCCATGGCATGATTCTAGATTCTAACCTTGGACTTATTATTATGCCTAATGCCACTTAGAAAGGGGTATAAAGGGTCACACACTAAGTGTATTCATAACCCTAGTAAAATTCTATATGAATTTAACACGTTGTATAAATTTTATTCCCATATATGGTTTGATAATTATTCCTATTAGTTTGATCACAAATATTCTATCACTAGTTATTCATGAGAATATTTGTGAGTAGAATAATTAATAAATATTTATTCATTATTTTAGTGAATATAATATTTATTTATTTATTGGATAATAATGCAATGATATTTATTTATTAAATAAATAGCTATTTTTAAGGCCTGATAAATAATGAGTAGGATTATAGAATTGATTTTAATTGTTCGATGAGCAATGTTATATTAAATATTATTTGAATATTTATTTATTTATTTATTCATGTAAATAATATTTATTTTATCCACATATTTAGAACATTCCAAATAAATAATAATAATATTATTATTTAGACATGAGGTTCATCGAGGATTAAGAAAATAATAAGTTCCCATGTGAAATTATTATTTGTTTAACCCTAGCTATATTTAAACCCAATCATGTCATTTCTAAACACAATTTTTGTTGTGCACCATGAAAGTCTAGATAAAATTCTTTCAATCCATTGAGAGCCTTTCTCTTAGAATTATCTCAAGAACAGAGCGTGATCCTCCTTTACAAACTTCTAAATACTAGGGAGATCAAGAAGAGTTCTTCCACCTGAAGAAATTATTGTGATTATCATCAAAAAATGATTTGAGCATCACAATCTTACATGCTAGCACATGAGGATTTATTTGGTGGCATTTAGATGTTTGTGGTGCACGTGTGGATCACCTCTAGATGGATAATACCCTTGAATGTTCTCTCCATAATGATTTAATAATAAGAAGTGGTCAAATGATTCATCAATGAAGAAATAAATTTAGAAAAATATATTCATTTATAAAAATTCATTAATTATAAATTATATGTGATAATCCCATGTTCTTGGTTCTAGTGTAATAGTCAATTAATATTCTATTTAATTATATTTTTTATGACAATATTTTTCATGTACATGTCATATTATTCCTTGATTACAATAAAAATACAATTTTAAAACTGCCCAATATACACTTATGCTATACCTGGAACCTTTAATGTGACTTTTTAAAATTAAACCCTTATCATATAGATATATAAAAATATATCTCTATTTAAATTTCAAAGGGTTGGACCCTATAAATATCCCAATTTAGATCATCAAAGAAGGGGATACCATCCTGCAAACTCAATTGGAAATAAAACCAGTTGGTGTTGCACAAACTACCATCCTCTGTAAAAATTATGATGAAACCCTTTTGTAACTCTGATAGAAACCTGATATCCCCCTTGTAAAGAAAATTCAAAAGTAAAAGTCTTCATCATACCTAGATATGTATTTTCCTTATAAACAAGACTTGGACTAGTGACATCTAAATCCCCCAAAATAGTGGTCACCACAATATATAGATCACCTATAGAAACTAACTTCTCATTCTTCTCATCATCCCCTGAATAGCTGGTGCATCACCTCAATCTTCAATTATTATTTATTTCTTCACTAGTGGAACCATTTAAAGAAAATTAATTAGGTGTAAGAACTAAAACACCTCTCTCAACCTACTTTAACTTCCAAACTTTATCCTACCTCGCAAATAATCCATACTAGAACCATTTAGTGATAGGTATAGTATCCCATCCAAGCTTATATATTATCCACTAATCCTCATGGAAACCAATGTGGTATTGGGTTTGAACTAAAAAATCCTCCCCTGAAATGAAAGAACACACAACTGGTCCTCTACTTCAACGATAATCCATTTGATATAAATCATCTTGTATTTCAACCAACATTTATCTCTTCACCTAGGCACACCAATTGACTGGTATTATCAATAATACTTCTGAAATATAGCATCACCATGGATCCACATGCTCTAACCTAAGTCATAATTATAATTCTCATACTATATTGAGGATCTGCTACTGACATCACACCTAAGCTACAACTTGGATCTGATACCACTTTTTGGGGGATATTTCTCACTATCCCAAACCATCCATCCTCAACACATAATCCCTTATAGGGTTCCATCCTAAAACCAATTAGTGATAAGAGGAGTAGCTCACCAATGATTATATTTTAGCCACCACTCATCATAGAAACCAATATGGGTTTGATTTTTCACCCAACATTTTGATACTACTTTTATTTATTTTATTTTATATATACATAATATAAAATCTCATTATATTATTTTTTTTAATAATAAAATATTTTTCTTTTTAGTTATCATCATGTAAAATCTCCTGAAAATTGAATTCACCACTCTCGATATTATCATAAGTAATTGAATGTCATGAATAATGTATCTTGAAATGAATCTAGAATGAATGTATCTCATGATAAAAATTAAATAAAATTATTCAAAAAACCTTAAAAATAAATAAAAGGCCATGATTTCTCTCATAAAACATCTCGATGAGGGACTGAAATGTGAATAGATCATATAAATAGATCCATGAAATATTTAGAGGAGTTTGAAAGAGAAATATGATCATTAAAATGAGGTTTTTCTTCCATGACTCATGATGAATGAAATGTTTTATGATTATAATTAAATAAAAGGGCTGATGATTACAATTTTTTTATATATATAATTGTACCCCAATTAAAGTATCATGGTATTGGGGTTACAAATGGTGATATTCTTGAAAATACATATACAATTTTTTATTAATATCACATAACCCTATAAAAATAATATCATTTGCGAGGGTATATAAAATATTTTGATCTTATATCATCATTAATTACATCAAAGAATAATATCCCAAACCATCTCTAAAACACATATAAAGAAAGAACATGAGGGTCATTGGAAACCCTAACCCTTCTTATTTCCTAGAAGAATAATAAATTCTATAGTAGATGACATGAGTTCTATTATAGGACCCGTATCAACATCCATTGTATAATATTCAACTTTGTATTATAGATTTGTTATGAAGTCCTGTATTTGGAACCCAATTGCTCATAAAGTATCTAACTACACTACAGACCATCTAGGTTCTAGTGAGCCAGTGATGGATCTTAGAGATGAAGAATATTGATAGAACTTCTGTAAATGGACATGATGTCCACATGATTTGTGTACCTTTAGAGGTAGAAAAAAGTGATTCATGTGTCCCATCTAGACACATTGGTGATAAGTCAATCCAATAACCAATTATGATGGTGTAAGAAAAGGATTTTGAGGAATACTATAACTGTTTACTCTATGAAACTAACTTTGATTCCTATTCCCCTTATAAGAACCACTAAAGCTACCACTAGATATAGGAGAAACTTCAGTCAAACCTGACATACCCACCTGGTCAATCTCTAACACCAATTATTTATCCACCACCTCAACATAGGTAAAAATATTATTCATGAATACTCGATAGTAGATATTAGGTCAAAGACCCATATGGAACCTCCGATCCCTTATCTTCTCGTTAAACACAACCTCAAGTGAGAATAGAGAAATCTCGGTGAAGTGATTAGAATATTCCATAACTATCTGATTCCATTGATCAAGGGTGAGAAACTCTATATATTTCACCAATGTCATAGAATCTAGGTAAATTGCTCAATAAAGATGGCCTTGAAATCTTTCCACTCCAAGATCCCATGCTTCTTTTTCAAATATAACCAAGTACCACCATCCTTGACTCAGGCCTTCAATCTTGAATACAGTACACCTCACCTTGATGTAATTAGGGGTATCCAAGAATTAAAATATTCTTTCAATCTTTCTGAACCATTCCTCTACATATTGAGGATCTTTTTTCCCTTAGAAAGATGATGGTTTCTGATAAAGAAACTCTTGATCTTAGTTCATATCCTCATCCCTTATAGATTACACCTATCCATCTAGAACAGAGGAAGGTTCCATAGCTTGGTCCATATATTAGACTATGTATATAATTGATTTTATGAGATTCAGATCAACTAGAGGATTTCCATGCCATGGTTCATCGAAAGAACCCTCTTGAGGAATCAAGATATGTCTTCTAGGGGGTATGGTACTAAACTTCATCGGACAATGAGACACAATAATATAGGACCCAATAATAAATTTGACTTAAAATACTATAAGTTGACCAAAATTATAAATATAAATCAAAAAATAAAATTAGGATTAAAAAAATTTAAATCACAAAAGACACATTTCCCAACCAACCCTGGTAGCTTAAGGTTCATTACGATGAGAGATTGCTAGGAAGTTTCTCACAAATAACCCCCTAAGCTCCCACATTCCTATATCTTGTATAACAAGGCATTAAAAAATACACACTGACAAAAAAATGAACCTCCCCTTGATGCCAATTTTTCAAGAACCAACCCGGGCTACATAAATATCTAGAACTCGAGCTAGTCTTGGCATGGCTCGAAGGGTGTTCCCCATCCCCACGGGCTGGCGATAAGTACCTGAGAATCAAAGAACTACCTATGGGAATAATGTTACAAAAAAACATAAACTAGGGTGATATGGATAATTGGATATTCGATGCACCAACAGAAGTCAAAAATATAATGGAGACTAAAGTAAGGAAAATACAAGTTCCAAAAACCAAAAATTAAACCATGTGAAAAAATCAATAAAAAAATATCTCCACATGAAATGTTTTCACCTATAGACTTCCACACCCTACTAAGGAATAAACACACCGCCACCTTGTATCACCTTTCACTTACTTGTACTAGACAAAACAAGATATATATACACCCAAAGGTGTATGTAGGGTGTGATCAAAACAAGACTATCAGGATCCCACCGAGTGTTTCATAAGAATAATTTATAACAGAAACCAATAATTATTAAGAAAATAAATTCAATTAATGAGATAAATATTTAAAAAATTCAATATAAAACATGGAAAACCACCCTTTTTCATATTTTTTAAAACATACCAATAAGCCCAGTTTTCAAATAATTCCCGCAATATTCCAAACATACATTTAAAATGTTATTTATAAAGAACAATAGACCTTTAGTAATATTAATTATAGTACAATGAGGATCCTCATACAATTCTTATTATTAATAGGCCATCTGGTTTACAC
This sequence comes from Viscum album, assembly GCA_963277665.1. Classification (NCBI taxonomy): domain Eukaryota; kingdom Viridiplantae; phylum Streptophyta; class Magnoliopsida; order Santalales; family Viscaceae; genus Viscum; species Viscum album. The sequence continues at coordinate 23,639,694 of OY728145.1, read as the reverse complement.
ATTACCCTAGAATAATAGGTCTAGTGGGTAATAATTTACTCCCAAAAGTGGCACCATACCACAACTTAGGTGAATTCATGTATAAATTACCCTAATATAACATTCCTAGTGGGTAAGTGTTCATCCCAAGGATAGATCCCTACCTCATTGATGACCATAGTTGGGTTTACCATATAAAAATCATTCAAAGGGAATTTTACATAAATGTAATAAAAAAACCTTTGAAACAATTCAAAACATGCTTTATAATCATTTATATATACAATAATAAGGGAGAAATACATTTTCATAAACACCACCAAAACCACTATTTTTCAAAAATCATTCCTTTAAAACCATTTCAAAATACACTTCCAAGAAAAATCCATAAACTATGTTTTCCAACTATTTTAGAAATAAATTTCAAGGAGCAATCAATCAAGGTTTATAGGACAAATCCAATTCACAAAACCACTTATCTTGAAATAGTTGGAATATCAACCCCTAATTGGAAACAACAAGACAAGATAAACCAATGAATATAGGGATTGAGAAAGGAACCTAAGAAAAGAATTACTGATCAAGAATCACCAAATTACTAATATCTAGAATAAATAAAACAAAAAAACCACTTATCACCAAAATTCTTGAATAACGCACCAAGAGGATTGGAGATCCAGAAAAATTCCCTAGATTATATAAAGGATATATAAGAAATAAAATTAAAATACTGAATAAAAAAAATCCCCATGGATTTAATAGCCATTGGGAAAGTGGAATATGAATAAGAAGAGAATCCAAGATCAAAGTAGAGTTATACATACTGAGAGAGGATCATGAATTTGATCAGGACTTTGATCCACCAATAATTCATATAGGAAGAGAAAAATAAATCTAAAGAGAGGCCCAAATTTATATGGATCAAGTTTAGGTTGAGGGAGAAGTATTAATAAATATGATTAGGGTTTCAGTGGAACAATAATAAAATATCACCCTTACTTACCCAGACCATATTGGAACCACTGGTTGTTCGGTGGCTACTGTAGAAATGTAGTATCTACTGTCCAGTCTACTAGATGGCCGGTGGCCCTCACCAGCAAGCCAATAGACCACCTATAGCTTTATTAGATACAATTTTAGGTCCACATCCCACCAATACCTCAAGATACCCCTCCAAGAAAACTAAAAAAAACATAAACAGGAAAATATCAACAAAAGAAAGAAGAAAACAAAACCTGAAGATGGTCATACCTGAAAACAATACAGAGATGTTATAGTATGATTATGAGAATATTTGAAGGATTAAAAGTACCTAAAGCATTAAAATAAAAACCTAAAGACCTATATTTAATTAAATTACATAAATACTTATATGGATTAAAACAACTTGGGTGTATATGGTTTAATTTATTGAGAGAATATTTATTAAATAAAATTTATATAGATTATCTCATTTTCTCATGTGTTTTTATTAAGAAAAAAACATATAAATATGAAATAATTACTATTTATGTCAATGATTTAAATATCACTATAAATCTAAAAGATATAAATGAATAAATGTGAAACTTAAAAGATGAATTTGAAATGAATCACTTGGGAGAAACCAAGTATTTTCTTGGTTTAAAAATTGAGCATATACTAAGTGGAATATTTTTACATCATCCAAATTACCATAAAAATTATTGAAAATATTTAATATAGATAAAGTTAATCCTTTAAGTACTTTAATAGTTTTATAGTATTTAAATATTTTGAAAGATCAATTCAGACCTTGTGAAGGAAATGAAGAGTTGGTTAGTCAAAAAGTTCCATACCCTAGTTCTATTGAAGCACTTATATTTTTTGCTAATTTAACTCATCATGATATATATTTTGAATATGTGGGTTATTTATCAGATTTTTATAACACATGATCATATAATGGTTATGTGTTCATATTTGGAGGTACTTTCATATCATGGTGACCATATAAGTAGACACCCATTGCAACATCTTCAAATCACGTAGTAATGACAATATTGCACCAGGCATTCTAAGAATGTGTTTGGTTATGATCTGTGACTCAAAATATTCAAGAATTAAGTGAATTTCCTATATATAGTAGCCTAAAAATATTATTTGAGTGCATCACATAATTAAAGGAAGGCTTTATAAAAAATTACCGGATGAAACACATACCATTGAGATTTTTCTCCATCACATAATTTTTAATGAATAAAGAATATAACAACATGTAATATGTTCGATCTAGTGACAATGTTACTCATTTATTTACAAAGTAACTATTTAATTCTATCTTTATAAAACTTTTACATGATATAGGGATGAATAGATTACAAAATGTTTCAATTTATTTATGTAATGTATCTTTTAGGGGGAGTCTATGTGGTTTACTATTTTACTTATTCTAGTTTTTATCCCACTAGGTTTTTCTAGAAAGGGTTTTTAATAAGGAACCATCAAAACACATATTCCATTATAAATCTTTTTTTATCCAAATGTGGAGTATTAGAAAACCAAATTCAATAGTTGTCAAAATTAAATGGGGATGGGCTATCCACCCCACAAGTTTCCCACCCCTCACCACACTTCCTATAAAAAGGAAATGTAGTCCTCTTTGATTCAAGTGAGACTAGTGAGAAACTGAGTGGAAATTTTAATAAATTTTTTCTTTATATTTAAATTTATTATCTCCATGATACATGTTAAATTTTAATTTTCACAATAATTTATTAAGTTTATATAATTATATACATATATAAATATATTTTTTAAATTATAAATCAATTATAATTATATAAATTTAATATATATATATATATAAAGGTTAAAACCAAGAATACTCGATCTTAAAATTTATTAATAAAAGGTAAAGTACAGTGGAAACAAGGAGGTTGAAATGTTTAGCCATGTGGCATAATAATTCCACCCAGGCACAATTGGTAGGTACAAAAATTAAATCATCTATTTTTTTGTGCTGACCTCCCCTACCCTGAGATGCACCTCAAGATTTTGGGTACTAAAATATCCTCCATTGGGAAGGTTGTTGATATGTTGTCTCAATCATATCCACATTCAATTCCTCCAAATCTTGATATTCTTTAGGTTCCTTTAGAGATCCATGAGCTTCTATAGGTTACTTTAGAGATCCTAGATGTGTCTTTAATCATTCATTGCAGAATTTGTCTTCATCTTTCATAGGCCCATTATGAGGGGAACCGTCCCCTCTTACAACCAAATAAACCTCCTTTGGTGACTTCCTATCCTACTTTTTTAGAGTGAGATCCCCAATTAAGTCCTCATGAGTTTTTAAGATGTTATCCATTGATGAATCTCCATATAAAAATTGGATAGGGAAACTCTGTATGGTGTTCTTAACAAGCTCAAAATCAGCATCAATACTAGGTAGAGAGTGCAATGTCCCCTGATATGAAACTCTATCATGTGTCCAAAATGGATTGGTTACTAGACCTCAAGCGTTCCTCCCCATACACCAGAGGCTACCGAATAATAGCATTATTGTGATATTTATTGTGGAAAGACTATACCCCCTATTATAGAGTACAATAAAATAGGATAATACATAATAATAAATATCATAGTAATAAAAAAATAGTGGAAACAATATATAATACACCTGGGAAATAGAACGATGAATCAATAACTAATTAACGACGAATCATGTAATAAAATTTGAGCTGTATCTAAATATCAAAATGAAAACAATAAAAATAAAATAATCCACTAAAAAAATAATCCCAAAATACCCCAGTTCCAAACCCCATGTTGGAACTATTTCCAAACTCCATCCCATCCAGCAAGTAACAAAATCAACAACAAGGTACCTTGCCCTTGTCCAAACCTGCATCCATGTAATTTATTCAGGTACAAAAAAATGACCCAAATAGGGTGTGAGTAAAACTCAATAGGTCGACACTAACATGTCTAAATAAAACCATTCGGATAATAAGTGTATTCAATAAAGTTATGAACATGTGTATAAATTAATCAATAAATATAATAAATCAATCAACCAACTTCAGAACCATACTGAAATGTCTCTGAGTATGTAACACAACCATGCCAACCATATCCATATACCATGGAATAAATAAACAAATGGGTAGAGCCCTATGTATAAGCATTTTAGCCTCTAATAATATCTCTATGTATAATAATTTTATCATGTGTACTTAGTAATAACCCACTATATAAGCATTTTAGCATGTATCATTGGGTATAGCCAGATATATAAGTATTTCAGCATGTATCACTGGGCATAGCCTGCTATATAAGCATTTCAGTATTTATTATTGGGACAAGCCTGCTATATAATCATTTCATCCTCTGGGCATAACCTTATATATAATAATTTCAGCATAAAATCAACAAGTCATAATAGAAAGGATATCACAATATCACATTATAACCCTCAATGGTTAATTATGAAAATTACTATTTGTATTTCAATTACACTATCATTTATATCTCAAATGACCAATAGTCATATCAATAAGAAATAATCCATTACCTAGGGATTATATGCCAATCAATCAGCTAAGGTCTCATGACATGCTAAAGACACTTTAAACCAATAGCCAAGTTATTATTATTCAATGGTTTTCTCACTCAATGGGTAGCCATAAGCTAGGTCACATCAAATATTGAATACTAAGGAATCCAACCAATATTTCAATCCATGATTTACTATTAATCAATGAATGAATTAAATTGAGTGGACGTTACATTGATAATATCACTATATTGTATAGACTTGGAATTAAATAAACCATAGGGTTAGGTTTAGATCCCAACCTTAATTGGGCGATTTATCCACACCAACATATAACGCCAATGGAAATAAAGGTGATGGATATAAATGAAGGAAATATAGATAAAAAAACATCTAGGTTAAACCAGATCCAACTGTGGTCTAAATATTTCCACCATAACGATAGAGAACATAGAAGAGAGAGGAAAAACTAAGCATAACAACTCACTAGGGATCATATGTGTAATTGGGAAATCTAGAATGGAATAGGAGACTCCAAAATCACCTATAATTTTTCCTAGGGTCTGGATAAGGAAAGAATGCACTGAAACAATTAAATAATCATATGTATAGTAGGATTAAAACCACTAGGGATGAGAATTACATGGTGTGTAACCCTTTCACGCCATGAATTTCTCAATTCATGAGATATAATAAAAACAAATCTCCTTAGTTTAATATTTAACCCCGATAAACTTTTACATGATGTGAACAATTTACATAATGTGTAACCGCTTCATGCCCTACACTAGTTCACGACATCTAACTGTGTATTTGCATGTTGTGTAACAAATTCATGATGTGTAAACATCTGGTGGGTATTTATCTAACCAATTTATGCATAAGATCTACAAACACCTCCAAACCTTTATAAACCATGGAAAACCCTCATAAACCATTTAACACATTTATAAATGGAATACATTAATTTAAATAAACATATATCCCTAAAATTTAGGTCATTTCCCCCAACAAGGATCTTTATCTTTGAACAATACATAGATACCAAGGTTTAAAGACAAGGAAAAAATCAAACGAAATAAGTTTAATGAAAAACTCAAAGAAAGAAATACTTGGGAAAAGATGTAATCTTACAAACTCCCCACCATATAATAGTTCATCCCCGAGCTTCCCCAAAAATCAGTATGGGGTATCAATGAACAAGTATGGATATTGTGATTGCATATTAGATTCCCTATCTTAGGTATCATACTAAACACTCCCATTCTACCACTGTACTCAAACTAGAGGTATAGTCCTACCTTGTTGATACTTCCCACTAAAATCCAAAATCTATATCTGATGCTCCTCAAAGGGTGTATTATCACAGAGCTCAACGTCCTCAATGTCTACCACATGAGAAGGGTATCGATAATATCTCTGAATCTATGACACATGAAACATTTCATGCATAGTAGTGTATCATTGTGGAAGGGATAATTGGTATGACACTAGTCCAACCCTATCTACTATCTCAAACAACTTGACAAACCTGGGCACTAGCTTCCCCTGTTTCCTGATACAACATTTCTACAACCTAGGTGTAAATTAAAGGAAAACATGATGAATAACCTCAAACTCCATAGGTCATCTCCAATGGTAAGTGTATGATTTTTTTCCTACTCTTCGAGATCCCGAACTGACTCTTAATCAACAAAACCTACTCAAATATCTCCTGCATGAGAGTAGGCCCAACAAGAACTGACTCACCTACCTCCAACCAACAAAGAGGTGAACAACATGACTTTATATGAATATCTTTTAAAGGTACCATTTGTATCGATTCTTTGAGGATATTATTGTATGAAAACTCTATGAGTACCATATATTGGTCTCATGAATCACTTAAATCCAAAACACAAGCTCATAACATATCCTTCAGAACCGGAATAGTTCAATTAGATTGACCGTTAGTCTGAGGATGATTGATTTTGATCAAAAGGACCTGTGATCCTATTGCCTTATGGAGACCCTTACATAACCACGATGTGAAACATAGATCTTTTCCTAAAAAAATACTCCTTGGAATACCATGAAACTGAACTATCTCATGCATGTACAGACTACCCAGATCATCAACAGTGAAGGTATCCCTAATAGGAAAGAAGTGATCCACCTTAGTAAGTAGATCCAAAATCATCCAAACCGCATCACTATTATGGGTTTTCTTGGGTAATCTTATCACAAAATCTAAATTAAAATCAACCCATTTCCACTCAAGAATGGACAGAGGCTACAAAATACCATCTGACCTCTGATTCTTGGCTTTCATCTGCTTATAGGTGGAACATATTGCCACAAATCCTGCCACCTTCTTCTTCATTCCTAACCACCAGTACTTTTTATAAAGATCATGTTACATATAGTAAAAACAAGATATACCACCCATCTAGTAGCATGAAACTCTCTCATCATCTCCTCGTGAAATCCTGTAGGAACCCATAATTGACTAAAAAAAGAAGATATTTTTCACTACCAAGAGACCATCCTGATGGTGTCTACCTACCATATATGCTCTATAACAACTAAGACCTCTAGATCAGATAAATTATCTATATTTAATGGTACAAAATCATGGGTATGATAGATTTCAAAGTCATATCTACTCATCCATGTAACTCCTGAACATCTAGATGCATGTATGTAAAGAGTTCCATCATTTTCCACTTTTCACAAGACACACTACTTCTATCTTCATATTATGGATCAAATAATCAACAAAGGTGTTTCCCCTACCAAATATATAATCCATCTTGAAGTCAAAAGACTACAGATACTCAACCCACATCATCTGCTAAAGTTTAAGGTCCCATTGAGAAAAGATGCACCTGAGGCTCTTGTAGTCCATTTATACCATAAAACTTTCACCCAAAAGTTGTTATCTCTAATATATCAGGGCATGTACCACCACAACTAACTCCAGATCATGAGTAGGGTAATTCCTCTCATGTGGTATCAACCATCTGAAGCCATAAGAAACCACTTGATCCTCCTATATTAGAATTTATCCGAGTCCAACTTCGAATGAATCTTAGTACATGGTATATTCATTACCCAACATAGGTAAAGTGAGGATAGGTGCTAAGGTCATCCTTCTATTTAGATCTTAAAAATATCTCTCCCAAACATATGACAAAAATAAATTCACTATATTCTTGGTTAGCCCTAAAATCAGTGTTTCTAAATTGGAGAAGTCTTGGATAAAACATCAATAATAACCTACTAAACCTTGAAAACTTAGAATCTCAAAGAAATTATTGGGTCTCTCCCAAGATACCACAACTGTAACTTTATCTTGGTCCATTAAAACTCCTACCTATGAGATGACATAACCCAAGGAGTGCACTTTATCAATCCAGAAACTATATTTGGTTAGCTTGGCGTAAATCCAATGCAATCTCAATATACTCAAGATGATGTTAAGATGTTTGGAATGATCATCTACTGGCTAGGAGTACATTAATATTTCATTGTCAAAAACCACCACATACTGGTCTAGAAAAGGATGAAATATTTGATTCATCAAGTCCATGGATACCACAGGTGGGGTTTTCAACCCAAATAGAATCACTAAGAATTCATACAAGCTATATCTACTCCTAAAATTAGTTCGAGTTATGTATAAAGGTCTCATCCTAAATTGGTTGAATCCTGATCTCAAATTGATCTTGGTAAATATCTTAGCACCTCTCAGCTGATCGAAGAGATCATCGATGAATGGAAGAGTATACCAGTTCCTGACCATCATCTAGTTTAATCTCCAATAATCTATACACAAGAATAAGGTACCATTATCTTTCTTGGTGAAAAGGATTAGATAACCCCATGGAAATTACTATACAATATGAAACCTTTAGCTTATAGATCTTCCAACTGAACTTTAAACTCACAAAGATCCATTGGTTCTATTCTATAAGGCGGGATAGAAACCAGATCTGCTACCAAAACTAAATTGACCGTGAACTTGATCTTACACTTGGGATGTAATCCATAGAACTCATCAAGAAATACATCCTGAAAATGATGCACTATTGGAGGAAAAGTATCATGTTATATTCCACCCTCATCTAGAATAAGGATTTGTATTTAAACCATGAGACTATCCAATCTACAATGAATTGGTCCTATATGAATAACATGCAGATCCCACTCACCTTGGTGAGAATAACCGCCTCCTTTAAAGATATAAAGGAAACTATACTCAAGTAATAGTAAATATGATCCTGGTATAGGAGTAACCAATCCATACCAAGAATCAAATAAAAAATCATCATTTCTTGCAAAAAAATTCCCATGAGAAATGGTAATCACCAATCTCTAGAGAACACACCTTATAATGTTTGATATCCTATGATCGAACTCCAAATAGCGCATCGATGGTCAAAGAACCTTCCAAGATTTCCAAAACCTAGCCCAAAATGTTTACAAATAGAGAAGATAAAAAGGAATGTGATGCTTCTATATCAAACAAAACATAATCAATTGCATATGAAAAGAATCGTACCTATGTTGGTAGAAGTTCCTATATCCATAATAGACAAAGTAGTCTACATAACATGTATCCAACCAGCCCCTCTACCCTAGGATCTAACCTAACTCCCCTGAGCTATTCCCTATGCTTGGTACTGTCGTTCCTACATTGGGGTACTACGTCCCCTGACTCGACCTGAATGTCCTATGGAACTCCAGCCACCTATCTATTGTGGAGTAGATGAGTCCTTCCCAGACTCTAGAACTTTTCTTAATCCCCTACCACTGCTCTACTATGATAAGTTCTGATTTTTTGAAGATGGACCATTATAATTCAAGAACGAAACTCCAAAGCAGGGTACAAACACTAAGATTTCTTATAACTCAAATTTCCACACTGATTGAACTACAACAGAACATGGTATTGAGATGGTTTCCCCCTACCTTGAATGATCCATCTACTATTTCCTCAGAAAAAACTATCATAGTGGTGTTTCTTGACACCTGAAGAAGAGATCCTAGTTCACCCTACAAAAATAGCCTAGCTGCTAGTTAGGGCCTTTCTTATATTTACTTCTATAATGAGTTCATAATTCATCACATAAAAATTAAACTCATAAGAACAATGTTCACCTATGACCAACTCTCATAGTGAAACTCATACTAAAAAAATCTTTCCTGAGAGATCTCATCAGTAGCTAAAGATGGAGAAAAGAACTATAGGTCAGTGAAATTTTTAGTGTAGTCCATCATTAACATTACTTTGTGTTTTAGATTCATGAACTCGTGAGCCTTCTCACCCTAAACTTCAATGGATAAAAGTGGCTCAAGAACATTTCCTCAAATTCCTTCCAAGATATCTCCTCTTGCTTCCCAACCTACTCTAGAATATCCCACCAATGATTGGTAGGTCCACAGAGCATATAAGCAGAAAGCTTCACCCTCCTATCAGTGAGTTACTCAAGATGATTGAAGATTGTTTGGACTGACTCAATATAGAACTCATCTACCTAGGGGCCTCCCTACCCAGTGAACATAGGCATATTATGCAGCTAAAACTCTCTCTATATTAGACATTGAAGGAATGGTATGAACAGTCTCACTTTACATGGATCATATGAAGGCCTTCAATTTTTATTGATTTTTGATAATCCACCTTTAAAGGGGTGAGGTGGAACCCTTACAAGGCCCATAGGCGTAAGTATTACATGGTCCATAGGCCTTAGAGGAATTCATTGCTCATAGGTTTCAAACATTACATACAACCTAGACTAACTACTTGGAACTGCTCCTCCCCAACATCTTTATCATGAAATCAGCTCTCTACCTTTTCATGGCTATTTGGCTAGGCTTTCCTGTGCATGCACATGCTTGTCCCGATGGAAGGTTCCATACCCTCTCATTCTTGAAATCTGTTTAGCTTCTGCATTGGTGAAATCTCCTTACTCATCCTCCTTTTAAAGCTTGTTCATTGTAGGTTTTGTGGTTTGCATATGCACTTAAGGTGGCCCGAAGGCCTTAAGGTGGCCCGAAGGCCTTACTGACCCAAAGGTTTGGGTGGCCCGAAGGCCTTAAAGGAATTGGGGACCAAATCAATGGCCCGAAGGCCCAAACATGGGAATATTCCCAACTGCTACAGTGCCAAATAGTGCCTGCTACAATTCCACTACAGTACTGCATAGTTCCTGCTACAGTACCTGCTATAGTTCCTGCTACAATATTACTACAGTACTACTACAGTACCTGGAAATTAGCCTCTGCATGGATTTGATCCCAGGTCATCTGGATGCACTTAAGGAGTCCTCACCAACTGGGCTGAGGCTCACGTGCTTTCCATGGATCACATGAACCTCAAGAAGCTGTCATGAATCTGTACATCCATATGATCCTCAAGAGCTACAAGAATCTCCGGTTCAGCTACATTATGAGTTTTTTGATTTCCACTCTCCTGATACTCAACTCAAAGATGACGAGGAGACATTTTCTCTACAAGAAAAACACACCCCTTATAACACTATCTATAATAACAAGGTCAACCTCAATAGGTGAGAAAAATAGAGAACCACTACTCATAGTCTCTCTAAACATGGATTACAAATGTTTTAGAATGAAATAATAGTTAATTTCATTCTATTTATCAAATATTTCAGGTATCTCATACCATAGTTCATATAGGAAAGTATATAACACATATTATAAATATATCCCCATCATGAATAATGCATGTCAATATATATACTTATGTGCCTATCATGATGCATGAATACTGATGTCATGCCATACTGGTTCATAAGAAGAAGTTTCAAGAAACAATATCATCAGCAATCAATAACATCACATAACATGAGAATCACCCAAGGTGAAATAACATCAAATGTAATGGTCAAAAAACATAAACAACAATCCCATCCCTAGGCACTCAAAATTTCCCCCTTACATGAGTTGGATACTCCCATGCACAAGATCATTACCAAGTCCCGACACATCCTAGTATCCTTTCTAACTTTCCCAAATAGCAATGAAATAGAAAATAAAAACCTACTTTGATTCCATTTTGTAGCATTCCCTGGTCCGAAACTCTCTCATGTGGCCAAAACAAGTTGGTTATTGGACCTCAAGTTCACCTTCCCATATGCCCATGGCTGTCGACTTGTAGAGGCTGTGATATGTATAGTGGAGATATTATACCCCATGGTATAGAGTTAAATAAATCAAGATAATCCATAATAATAAAAACCAAAGTAACTAAAAATAGTGTAAACAATATATAATACAATTGGGAAATAAAAGGAGGGTTCAATAACCAATTAATGATGAATCATGTAATAAAATGATCAGGTGTATCTAAATTTCAAAATAAAAAAATATAAATAAAATAACCAACTGACAAAAAATAATCCCAAAAGACTCCAGTTCTGAACCCCATGTTGGACTCATCACCAAACTCTAGTCCATCCAACAAGAAACAAAGTTAGTAACAAGGTTCCTTTCCCTTGTCCAAACCTACATCTATGTAATCTGGTCAGATACCAAATGGAATCCCAAATAGTCTGTGAGTAAAAATAAGTAGTTCAACACCACCATGTCTAAAAATAACCAGTTTTATAATAAGTGTATACAATAAAGTGATAATTATGGTTATTAATTAACCAATTAATATAATACATCAATCAACCTATTTTTTCACCATGCCTGAATCTCTCTAATCATTAAACACAACTATGCCAACCATATCCATATACAATATCATAATCAAACAAGTAGGAAGATCCCTCTGTATAAGAATTTTTTCTTTTGGTCATAGCCCTATATATAATAATTTCAACATGTTTCCCTGGGCATAGCTTTCTATATAATCATTTCAACATGTATCCCTAGGCATGGTTCACTTTATAATAATTTTAGCATGTATCATTGAGCATATCCCAATATATAATAATTTATTCATGTATCACTGGGACAATCCCACTATATAATCATTTCAGCCTCCAGTCATATCCCTATATATAAGAATTTCATCATTAACACAACAAGTCATAACAACAAGGATATCACAATATCACATCATAAGACTCAATGGTTAATTATAAAAATTACCATTTGTCTTTAAATTACACTTTCATTTATATCTCAAATGACCAATAGTCATATCAATAAGAAATAAGACATTAAATAGATATTATATATTAAGCAATCACTTAAGGTCTCATGTCATGCTAAACACACTTTAAACCATTATCCAAGTTCTTATTGTTCAAAAGTTTGTGCACCAAATGGGTATCCATAAGCTAAGTCACATCAACCGTTGAATCCCAAGGAATCCAACTAACATTAAAATCCACAATTTACTATTAATCAATGAATAAGTTAAATTGAGTTCATGTTATGTCATTTCTATCATAATATTTCATAGACTTGGTAATTAAACAAAACATAAGGTTAGGTTTTGACCCCTACCTTAATTGGAAAATTTAGCTACACCAATAATGGGTAATGCTAAAGAAAATAAAGGCGATGAAGATCAATAAAGGAAACCTTGATCACATAATAATTAGTTTAAAATAGATCCAATTATAGTCCAAATATTTCCACTACAATGAAAAAGAACAATAGAAGTGAGGGAAAAAACTAATTAGAACAACTCACTAGGGATCAGATGTCAAATTAGGATGCCTAAAACCGAATAGGAGACTTCAAAATTTCATGGAAATTATCTTAGAGTTGAAAGAAGGAAATAATTAACTAGTGTGGTTGAGAATTACTTGGCGTGTAACATTTTCATGTCATGTATTTATCAATTAATGAGTTATTCCAAAAAAAAACATCGTCTCGGTTTAATATTTAACCCTTATCAACATTTACACATCATAAAAAATTTACAATATGTTTAACCATTTCACACCCTGAACTAGTTCACAACATCTTCCTGTGAATTTACACAACATGTAACACATTCACGATGTGTAAACATCCAATGGGTAGTTCTCCGAGTGGTTTATACATAAGATCTACAAACACCTCTAAAGCTTTCCGAACCATGGAAAACCCTCATAAATCATTTAATACATTTATACCCAGACTTAGTTAATTAAAATAAACATACATTCCTTAAATTTAGGTCATTTTACCCAATAAGGCTCTCCGTATATGAACAAGTCTCAACCACCAAGGTTTAAAATAAGGGAAAAACCCAATAAAATATATTTAATATAAAAACTCAAAGAGGGACACACATAGAAAAGGATAGGATCTTATAGAGATAATTAGGAGTTACTCTTGTTCTTAAAACCCTTATTCTCAAGATTATCATGGTAAATATTATCAAATTCAAGTAAATTTATAGATTCTAGAATAGAGAAGAAGTTTGAATAACTCCCTCCCATTTCCTTATCCTAGGATGACTTTATTTCTGTATATGTTGAAGGTTATTCTTACATAGTGGGAAATTTTTGAATGTCAGTAGGACCTGATACTTTCAATGTCTATATTGGGACCCTCTTAGTAATAATAAAAGGGTTTTTAATGGGCCGAGTAATTATCAAGAGGGTCTACTCCTTGAAATCATCCTCATATTCCAGGCAAGCCCTCAAAAATTAATATTGGGTGACTTTTTTAGGCACACCAAGAGTTGTTTTCACCTATCTTGGGCTCTATGCAACCAAAATTGGGGTGTGATATTTCCCTTGTAAGTTTTAAGGTCATGTAGTTATATTATTCCTGGATTTTTACAATGGAAGGGTCCCAACCATGAAAAGTTATTTATTTCCCTAGTTATTCCCAGATGACATATAAATATCATCAAGCATGGTAGCAACATCAAGCTCAACTTCACTCTCTATTTTTCCTACTTCTGAGTAGTATTTACAGCTCACCTTACCATATCCGATTCAACATTAATAGACATGTATATACTAGGATCAATAGTTTCAATAATAAAAGTATTAAACTGAAAATCAGATCCAAATACCACTAAAGAAAATGGCCTTGTAGGTCTCTTCACATGGGGATTTGGATCATGCGAAAAACCACTGGAAAATACACCAAAATTCCCCAGATTTCTCTCCATTACACCAATAGGAGAAACCACATCTTTGTTAAGTAATATCACAGTCTTACCTTGATGGATAGATCCCATTAGCTTATTATCAACAATAAGATTATTGAATTTATAGTGCTCAATTGAATGACCACTTTTTTTCAATTAGTTCATTTTAAGTCCTTATGACATTTTTCAATAAAATTTACAATGTATTAGTAGTTTTAATAGAAATTAGGAAATATATCATATGATAAAGGAGTAGTATCTTTAATTCCTTGGTAGCTAAAAACACAGTTTTAATGAGAGGATCACTAAGTTCCACCATAACTAGAATTATAGCATAATGGAGATACCATGTAAGGTCAGACTCTCAATAAAGTTTCATGGGTTGTACCATAGTTAAAGCCACTTCCTAAAGGATTATAATATTCCATAAGAACTACTTAAGGCCAATAACCTTAATACATTATTGGATAATAATATTTTTAATTGAATTTGGATAAAAAGAGGGTCCTAATCTTGAAATCTCAAGAAACTAGGCTTAATAGAGATATAGCCAAATCACTAAGCTTTTATCTTAAGTTATTTTGAGGGAAAAAATATATGATAAAAGAATTTACCAATATAAATGAACCTAGAACCCTCAAAACCCCATACCTAGATGAGTTGATTTTGAAAATATTCTAGTTTCCAAGGGTGAACCTTCAATGTGTTTATTAGTCAGGAAAGAATTGAGTACCTGCAATATTTAATTATAGGGAATTTTAAAATTATATTTTTTTAAAAATATATTTCAATATTCATAAAATTCATTTTAATAAAATACAAGATATAAAAAATAGATAAATTCACAAAAAAATGAATACATGTAAATTATAATTAATGATTTGTCTTATTTTCCTTACTCATGGTTATGTCCTTCAAATATAAAGATCATTTTTTGATATCTATCTTTTTCATTTAGTTTAAAAGGAAAAACTCATGAAGAATTTTCCATGACTTTCGGTCAGTCTCATGGGACATTTGGAAAGTTTATCTTTGAAAATAGTGACATAACTCATGCAAAATCTTGATCATTTATACTCCTTCTAAAGGAGTTATTTTTTTCACTTGTTCAGAAAATTTGAAATTAAAAAAATAGATTAATGATAAAATAAAAAAATCATAAAAAAATAATTATAAATATCATGGGATAAGGAATGAAAATATCTAGGAAGATAACAAATAAGTTGCTCAGTTGTCGTAAAGTGGTGGAATAATGATACAAATTTATATTACTAGTTAATAAACTTATATAATTTTTATGTTTATTTTTATACTTAATTTATAAAATCTAATATAAAATAGGTCTTTCTCTAAAATTTTAAAATAGTTCTAAAGTGATGTTTGATTTTTATTTAATTATAAAGATACTACATTACATTTCTGATTTATTTCTTTTTCATATTACATTTTTTTAAAATAACATGAATATTAATATAAGGAATATACATTATATTAAAATTAAATATATAATAGATATTTATTATGTCCATAAAGGTGACTTTCAGTACCACAACTTCAGTCAACTACAACCTATATAGCTCTGGTAACTCTCTGTCCTTGTCGAGTAGGTTTTTCTAGAGGTTGTTGTCAAACTATAAAAGGTTTTAGGGGGGTTTATTTACTATAGTTTCTTGAACATGTCCAAAATGACATAATATAAGAATTTATTAAAACTAATTTTCATCAAAAAATGATACATCCAAGTGGATCATCATATAAGAGTGTAATAATACTTGTGTCAATGACTGTAACTCATAAAAAATGTTGTGAAAATAATAAGCCACCTATCTTAGTCAGTTGACTACTATATAGGGGGATAGTAAAGGATAAAAATACACATGGAGAGGGGGAAAGGGGTAAAGTATTGGATAATGGTTTAGTGAGAATGTCAACATGGGTATTCATTGGGGCTATAGTTCTAAAAAACCATCTATTCCTATATCATGGTCATTGTCCTTCATCATCACTATCATTGTTCGAAATGGGTTGTATTGGAGGAGTTGGATCTTTATAATCAAAAGGGTCAACATCCTAGATACTTTTAATTATATATAATATAAAATTCACGGATAATTTAAGTTCATCAAAATTGAAACTTGAATGACCCTCTAGAATACACCAATAATTCAGGCAAGAAACCTTATCCACCTAATTATAATGATTATATGTCATTCATTATAAAAAATAAGTATGAAGAAAAATCAGTTTCTTACCTTACAGTGAACAATATCACCAAGTGGTGAAATAAAGTGATATATGACATGATTATACCTCATCATATATTCCAATCAGTGACTTAGATATACATTACTGGATTTTTTATCTTTAGACACATTGTGGTTGTATCAACTATTCCACATTGCAATATACTGTTGATGCTTTATAGGCCAATGAGCATCATATTGAATAATCATCCTCAATATTTATATATATAATTCACTTTTACGGGTCTATAAAATATTGGTTTCTTAATATAAAATTTTTAGAGTTCTCTATTAGGTTGATGTCAGTCAACTATATGAAAGTGCATTAAGGGAACAATTGAAAAATGTATACCGTTATCCGCCTTATACTCCTCTGGAAGGGAATCAATACTAATAGGTGTGTATGAAATACAATACATCTATACATAAAAATAACTATCATATGAATAATACAATATATATTTATCATTCCTATCTTATAAATGAATAGGTTAATTTATACCTCGTGTAACTCCAATCTGTTTGGCATAAGTCGATGCATCTTTAGGTTGTGGGCAAGAAAATGTGTAAAATATCTATGATTATGCTACCTTGAAAGTAGTATCTTTTGGAACTTACAAAATTTCATAACCTAAAATATGAAATAAGGTTTTTAGAAGTCTTAGAAGAACTCAACACCATAAATCAATATATTCAGAATTGATAAGTCACAAACCTCAACCATGCACTATCAAAAAATCTCAGACAGTCACAAAAGACATAACAAACAAAACACATGATAAATTGAAGTAAAAAAAAATTAAGGAAAAAAATTATTTACATGGATCATAACAAGTCCTAATCCATGTGAAACAACAAATTTACTAAAAGAGTAAAAAAGAAATTTCAATGGAATGATTGACTCAAATGAGAAAAACTAACAGAATCTTAGTCTTAACAGAAAACCATTACTTGTTGGAGTTAGTGCCCTAGAACCAACTTCTATATACTTTATTATTACCTATATTCATGGTTTTAAATATTAATAAAGTTTTTATTATATCATGTTTGTTCTTATATGTTACATTTCATGTGATAATATTTTAAGGGTACTTGGCAAAATTATAGGTCATAACAGTTCCCTAATATGATGAGAATATATAAGTGCTATGATAGTACTATTAAATATATATTCTATGGACATATGATATCATTTTATGATACAAAAATAATATAGGATATAAGGGGTAGGGGGATCATAACACATTGAGACTTATTTTCATAAAGTTCTCCCTTGTTAACTCAGGTAAGAAGATTATGAGTACATAACCCATTAGTAGGAAATACATATTTATATGTGTCATTGGATGTTCTTATATTCATATTTTCATAATGGTTCTTATACTTTAATACTATTATTAATTCATGTCACAAGTTACATAATTTGATGTATTGATGAAAACCATAATAACATATGCTCACAATGAATTAAGATACGTTGGGTATGTTATGAGTGACATTAAAATAACGAATAATGTGAGAAATGATTTCCCACATCTTCTATTTAACATAAGTTAATATCTTAGGCTCTTTTATGGAAATGGAACTGCCTGATTAAGTCCATGTCCATGGACTTCAGTCGATGGAGAGTTTATTTCTATAATGTAAAAGAAAGAGGACTTAAGCATATGGGTTGAATACACTAGTATGTTACTTTCTTAATTAGAGATATCAACATAAATGGATCATATTACATAGTGTAAATTCGTATGTGGTTATTGTCATTATGATATTTAAATTATTTCTTTATAGGAACCTTTAAGTGTTGCTAGATTATAGCCTTGGACTTTAGGCAGTACTGCCTAATTCCACTGAGAAAGAGGCTTAGAGGGTCACATGCTAATGGTATTAAAAAACTTAGTTAAATTATATATTAATTTAACATTATGATTTTTTTATTCCCATATATGGTTTAATAATTATTTATGTATGGTTGATCACAAATATTCAGTCACTAGTTATTCAAGAGAATACATGTGATATGAATATTTAATAAATATTTATTCATTATTTTAGTGAATATAAAATTTATTTATTTATTGGATAATAACTAAGGGATATTTATTTAATTAATAAATATTAATTATTCAAGGTTGGATAAATATTGAAGAGGATTAGTGAACCATGTTTGACAGTTCGATGAGAAATAGTTTATTAAATATTTTTTAATAAATATTAATTTATTTAATCGAGATAATAATAATTATTTATCCTTGAGTTTAGTGCATGTTAAGTAAATAATAATAATAATATTATTTAGATATGGGGTTTACTTGGGTTTAAGATAATGATAAGAACCCATGTGCAATTATCATTCTCTAACCCAATCTTTATTTAAACCCGATTATATTATTCTCAACTTCAATCATTATTGTGAACAATGAAAGTCTAGAGAGAATTATCCCATGTCCTAGAGAGATCCTATCTTATAATGATCTCAAGAATGAAGAGCTACCCTCCTCCTCTGTTACGAACCAACCTGGGTTGACCCTGAACCGATCACCTGAGCTGGCCTGTAACATGGCCTGAGAGGCATTCCCGATCCCCATGGGCTTGAAACTAGTGCCGGTCATCAAAAATAAACAATTGGGAATGATTTAGCCCATCAATGAAAGACAAATAAATAAACAAAAAACTGAACAATGAAAACAAAAACTAGGATCGACAAGAAAACAAAGTCGCACATACCTCCATGTGACCCTATGGGTCACCACTAACCTCAAACCAACGTCGTGCTATGGAGACTGAATCCAAGCAAGGCGTAGAAACCGAATCTAAAAAAAACAAAGGTAAAACTATAGGCGTGAGTATTAAAACTCAGTAGGCATGCCCAAAACAATCTATTCTCATATTCATTTACTTTAAATAAAAGATCCACCGATTTCAAGTTTGAAATAAAAGGTATAGAACCAGGTTTTTACACATTTTCTTCTTAAAAGAAAATCATGATCCATTACCCTTCATATTTTAAACTAAGTTCTTTTCCAAGGAGGAAGCTTTAATATTTTTAGATAAAGAGGGATAGTGTAGTGTAAAAAATTTTAAAAACCTTTTTCCATAAACTTTTGAAGATCAATTTTATCCACTTTAACAAAGAGATGCATCATACACGAAGGCAAAATAAATAATCACACATGGGTAATGGAAAATAACAAGCAAGAGTAATGAACCGAACAAGGCACCTCAATCATCCGCCGTAAACAACTAAGTGCTGATATACATGAAAAAAACTAGGATCTCGTGAATAGTCTAGAATGTACTATACATGTGACTCATTCTGAAGGCATGCCTACTCTCAATGACGTCATAATGCCCAAACATCTGGTGTTTCCCTACCTAGACTAACTGAGGGGCCAAATCCCCTAGTAGGGAAAAGTCTATACTAAGGGACACTAGCCAGTGCATAGTCTAAACTAGTGTAGCAATCATTCACTGAAAATTCACCCGCTATGCTAGGTTCCCATGTCCAGACTAAAAGGGGGTGAGCCAACAATGTCAAACAAAGTAAGCAGTCACAAGTACATTACTCACACACACTCAACACACACAACAAAGTCACCCCCGAGTCACCCCAAGGAATATGTCCCCCACCTTTCAACCATTTAATCACAGGAAAGTACTACCCTAAAGACCTTATATAGAATATAAATCAACCAAAGCAAGGGGACCACATCCAAGAAGAGTTTTCTTAAGATAACTAGTTTTACAAAAGTGCCAACCAGGCCTCACATAATTTTGGCATGCCAAACCATTTCTTAAGGAATCACACGCACACCACTTTGAAAACTAGAAATAAACTTCAAAACCAATTTAAGAAACCCAAACCAGCATTTTAAATCTAAAACACATTCACTAAGACCAAAGGGTCATTTCATCAGTCAATTGATGTGAAAACAAAATCAAACCACTTACTGGAACACATTACAAGAAATAAACCACTTCAATTCAAAACAGAAAATTTTACTAACAGTTCTATATCAATAATTAATATTAAAACTAGGTGTGAAATGAAAGAAATAAATTATTCTTAAATTTAAAGGTTAATGTATAGAGATCCTACCTCAGAGAAGGAAGCAGACTAAGCCGAGACGCTTCGGCTCTTGATGCTTTCGACGAAAAACGCTCACACTAGAACACACACACACATTCTCATAAATATACATATATACCCTTAATCTATTGAACATATTCCCCTCACCATGAGGGAATATGTGCAAGGAAGAGATATATATATATACACACATATACACATACGTACCTGTGTATGTGTGTGTGCGCACCACCAAGGAGCCACCCAACTTTAATTAATTAACCTAAAGGAACCAACATTATTTAGAAACCAACAGACCATTAAAGAAATCAAGATTTTAAGAAAACACCATTTTCTATAAACAAAATGCTTTCAATTTCACAAACACCAAAAACCATTTTTCAAATTCATTTACCATTAATTAATCAATTCATGAATCCCCTTTGAAATTATTACAAGGACACATATTAAGTTCAACCATTTTATGGGGCAATCCCCCTTTTAAAACCCACACAGAAAGCCGAATTCACTCAAAAAGGAATTCCATATCATTTTCCTAATTTCCAAATCACATTTAAAGATGAAAAACAAAATTCATCATGCCGAAATGATCCATTCCCTTTGTAAAAACCCACTATCAATGCAGTCACATCTCAAGTGCCTTTGAAAACACAATTCAAAACTTTTTAATAATTACAAAAACACTTCTAATGAGTACCTTAGTGAGGCACACATGAAAACATAACCATATGCTTTAGAAAATCAACTTTCATCATATACTATGGTCAAAAACACTTCTAAAATATATTTCGCACCACATAAAACACCTAATTTCACTTTTAAAATTCAAATGACATTTAACTAAACACAATTGAAAAAAAAACATAGAAATAAACAAAAAAACAACTTCAAAAGTTATTTTTAGCAAATTATAATATCGCAAAAACACCAACACACCACCGGATAATTAATATGCACCTCAAAACAATTAAGGAACCTAATTTAGACCATGAGAAATCATGAAACAGGATTTAAACCTCACCTAGGATAGTGGAGACCAACCAAGATAAGCCTAACTACTCTGTATTCGGTGGAGGTTGCCAGAACACGGACCCAAGGGTCCCAAGAGACCATTCACACAACCCTGGAACAAAGAAAATTGGTAAATCGGATTACCCAAAGACCTAGGGTTTGGGTAGGATAAACCGAAGCCAGAAAAATGGGCAGAAAAGTGAAGAGAGAGTCTACCTTGGTGATCTATATGAAGAATGTGAAGAAATACGACCCAAAATCACGGATCGAAGGAGGGTTATGGAGGTGGTCGCACGTGCAAGAGGAACTGGGGAGGGGGCTTCGTGCAAGCCGAAGGAGAAGGGGGAGGGTGTCGCCGCCATAAGAGGGAGATATGGCCAGAAGGGAGGCCAATCAGAGCACCAGTGAGGGAGGGGAGGTTTGTCCATAGGGTGTTGTGGGCGCAAGGGGAAGAAGGGATAGGGCTGGATGCACAGGTAGAGCACGATGGGGGAGAGGGTGCACCATGGATATGGGGGGAGAAGGGTAGGCTAGAGTTTTTTCCCCTAAAAAAATAAAAATAAAATAAAAATAAAACCAAATTAAAATAAAACTTAATACTAATGTTATAATAGTAGTAATGATACTAATAATAATAATAATAATAGTAAAAATAATAAAAAAAATAATTTTTTTATTACAAGTAATGCAATAATAATTATATATATAAAAAATAATTATAAGAATATTATTAACAATTTTTATAATAATAATAATATTATTATATACTCAATAATATTATTATTATCATGTTTTAAACATTTTCCATATTTTATTCTCATAAAATTTTGTTATTTTAAGTAATGGGTAGCAGCAGGGGCACCCGGGCCGACCGCACGGTTACTGCCCATCGTGCAGTTCCCGTGCAATAGTCCAAAACCCACCAAGATCATCGAACCTCAAAAACTTTAAGTCAAAACCTGAACCCAAACATAAACCAAATATTCGACATTGAAAAAAAATAATTATAAATAAAAGAAACTCGTGGTCGGGGTGTGACATCCTCCATCCTCTCAAGTTTAGAGAGGACAAAAAACCTTCATCCTTGAAGTGATTCCTATGGAGATCAATAAAAAATGATGCAAGTGTTAGAGTCTTTCACGCTAGCACCCATGGATTTCTATAGTGATGTTCAGAGGTTCGTGAAGCATGTGTGGATCATAAATAAAGGAATTTTACCCTTGAGTCCTTTCATCATAATTATGGTATTCTAATAAGTGGTATAAAAAATATTAAATGAATAAATAATTATAACATGTGGTAATTATTAATCTATATAAATTAATTATAAATTTTATATGATGAACCTTTCTTCTTGATTCTAGAGTTCATGAAAATTAACCATTTAATTAATTAATTAGTCATGATTAACCATTATCATGCTCATCTTGGATTAATCTTTGATTATTATAGAAATTTGAGTTGGATACTTCCCAATAGACACTCCCACTATATTCAAATCTTATTTTTATTAGTGAAAATAACTGTTGGAGCCAAAATTTGGAATGAAGAAATGGCCCCAAGATGGCCCCCCCAGACTGCCTCATGAAGCCACTTCACGGAGTCCCCAGCACCGCGGCCACCACGAAGCAAAGAAGGCAGGAGGATCCGCGAATGCATTTGATGTTCGTAAGACAGGCATGAAGCAAATAAGGCGGGAGGCTCCGCGAATGCATTTGACATTTGTGAGCCTTACATGAAGCTAAGAAAATGGGAGGATCCATGAATGCATTTGAAGTTCGTGAGCCCAACGCGAAGTGAAGGAGGTGTGATGCTCTGCGAACCCTTTTGACATTCGCGCGCTCGCCACGAAGCCAAGAAGCCCCTCTTCGCGCCGCGTGAGCTCCGCTCCGCGGCGCCTCTTGCCTATAAATACCGAGCTCCCCCTGAGCTCTCCGGATGGACAATACGGCCTTTCGGCTTCCCATCTCTTGAATCACGAAGCACTCTTCCGCTCGGTGAACCATGAGTTGTGTAAGGTACTTCTACTTCACGAAGTACCTCCCCATTGTCCCGTTTTGATCCCCTCTTCCGAGAGGGATGCCTTTCGCGAAGCCTAAGGGCTTTCACGAAGGAAGGGGATCCCCAAGGGGATAGGGGTTATTGAGGAGCATTTATGATTCACGAAACACCCTTCATGCACACTTGATCCATTTGCTAAGGCAGGATCACTGTACCTCACAAAGCACATTGCTTCCTGACATCCTGCTTCACGAGGCACCTTTTCTCTGTGAGGCTGTGCTCTGTGAATTCCTTTCCACTTCACGAAGCACCTCCCATTTACATCTCTGCCCCATGCTAAGGCTAAGGAACCCCACTTTGTGAAGCACACCCCTTCGCAAGTGCCCTCCACTACGCAGAGCTACCAAGATCCACAAGGCCCATGCCTATGGACCCCTCTGCTTGGAAAATACTTTTCCCGTGCGACCCTCCATGTTTGAACGATGCGAATTCAAAGTCCCCTGGATGATACTGCCCGTAGCGTTTCTGCGCCTAATGCTTCTTCACATAGGCATGCTAATGGATATTTCTTCTTCACATAGCCATGCTAATGTGGACCCCTTGATGGTTTACTCTGTGACCCCCCTTCACCACGGCCTTGCCGATGCCTTCCCTCCCACAAGGATAAGAGGGTACCGGTTATGTAAGTCCTAGGGGTGAGAAATGAACCCACCTCATCCGAGCTTCAGGACGTTAAACTTCCAAGTACCTTCGTACTCAACACATGACGTTAAACTGTGACCTCGCCCCGTGCCCCACACGCAGGGTCCCCCGCCTTGGGCATTCTCTATTCCCCCTGGTCTCCACAGGGGATGATATCCTCCTTCTTGGAGTGGCATTTGTCCACAGGGAAGGGCAGACACCTCGGTGTAAGCCCCTATCCTTCCTTCCAGGAGGCATTACCCCTGCCCCTCCTCACTTCGTCGGTGCCAAGTCCAGCGGAGGACGTGATAGACAACAGAGCCCCTCCTCTCTTCCTGGGTGACAAATCCCTCTCCCAATGCACTTTTTCACCCTCAGGCCTCCATCCTGGATTAAGTCCCAACACCATGGGCTGCTCAATGCGTAATCACCTCTTCACTTCCCACAGACGCACACTTCACGACGTGATCGTCAGGTCTCTGCCGCCTCTTGTTTCTCACACCGAGCACGACTCACATGGGTTTAGAGTGAGCATCAACCATGACAATTCCCTTATCCTGTATGATGCTAAACTGTACATCCGAACTAAGAGGAATTTGATCCATGTCAAGGCATGGAACGTAGGAAGCCTCCCCAAGGTTCAAGCCCAACACCCATCGGACCAAGGTCCATCTTCACATCGGTTCACCGACATCCACACCTGAAATATGAAAACTTTGATCCATGTCAAGGCATGGTATGTAGGAAACCTCACGAGGTTCAAGCCCATCATCCATCATACCCCTGGTCCATCTTCACGTCTGTTCGCCGACACACGCCCTCGTCCCGCATGATGCTAAACTGTACTTCTAAACTACATGGACTTTGATCCATGCCAAGGCATGGTACATAGGAAGCCTCCACGAGGTTCAATCCCACCACCCGGTCATTCCGACCTCATTCACATCAGTTCACCCACCACCTTGGGAAGCCTAGAGTGTAAGCCTCACACATCCATCCCAAACTACGAGGACTTTGATCCATGTCAAGGTATGGTACATAGGAAGCCTCCCTGAGGTTCAAGCCCAACACCCATCGGACCAAGGTCCATCTTCAAGTCGGTTTGTCGACACACACCCTCGTCCCGCATGACGCTAAAATGTACTTCCGAACTACATGGACTTTGATCCATGTCAAGGAATGGTACGTAGGAAGCCTCCACGAGGTTCAAGCCCACCAACCAGTCGTTTTGACCTCATTCACGTCAGTTCACCCACCACCTTGGGCAGTATAGAGTGTAAGCCCCACACATCCTTCCCGAACTATGAGGTCGATCCATGTCAAGGAATGGTACGTAGAAAGCCTCCCTGAGGTTCAAGCCCAACACCCATTGGACCAAGGTCTATCTTTACATCGGTTTTCCGACACACACCCTCGTCCCGCATGACACTAAACTGTACTTCCCAAACTATGAGGACTTTGATCCATGTCAAGGCATGGTACGTAGGAAGCCTCCCCGAGGTTCAAGCCCAACACCCATCGGACCAAGGTCCATCTTCATGTTGGTTCGCCGACATCCATCCCGAACTACGAGGACTTTGATCCATGTCATGGCATGGTATGTAGGAAGTATCTTCAAGGCTCAAGCCCAAAAACCATTGTTCATCTTGATCCTTACCCAAGCTGCCACATCTCGGTGAGATCACGCCACCTCATTCCCCTCCACAGCATTTGGGAAGCCGCCTACGTGCTGGCCCCAATATCGGTGTTCCGTCCGGGGGATTCCTCCATCTAATCCACTATAATCAGTGTTCCGATCAGTCCGATCCGTCTCTGCTGGACGTTAAACTTGCAGCATACCACGTGTTAAACATAGGAATCTGAGGAAAACCTCAGATACATGCCTATGGAATATGATTCCTCGTGCTCGATGTGGGATGAATTGGGCTTCCGCACCCTCGAGAATCCCTATAATAAGGGAGAGAAAAGAGACACGCCAATCCCTAGCGTCCAGACACGTCAGTGATTACCCAGCGTGACTACTCCCCTAACCGAAGGTTGCTGACCTGACCGGACCCCTTGGAATGTCCTGACAGAAGTAGTGTAATTAACTGGTGTCCATGAAGATATGACGCCGAGAAGAGTTTCACAAACAACGTATTAAATATATGAGGGAGACCCAGACTAGGTGACGAGTTCTGAGGAGGAATCCACAGAAGGAAGAATCGACATCCCATCATCCCGTTTCGATCAAGGAGCAAGCGTCCCTGAACAAGGAGCGAATGCTGCCCACCTTTGGAAAGAGGGAATGAGGGGTAACAAAATCCGTGCCTATCGTACTCAAGCAGATGGACACACACGCCCCGGTGAAAGCATCAAAAATAGAAATGGTGAACCCGACGTGAATATCTTCTCCTCAATATAGAGATTAGTAATTCTCGGGGCATCCATGGATTGACGTGTCACTGGATCTAGCTATCCGGTGATGAGTCCCACCAAGAAAATAACGGGCCTGGCATGAAACTCACCAGAAGTTGGGGCAGTAGAACATTGGGCATCCCATTCTATGACGTTGTCAGTGTGGATCCCTCTTACCACTCACGGAAGATAGAATGACACTGGGGCACTGGTTGTATATTTCCTTTCCTAGCAGTGCGGATGAGTTAATCTCCCTGCTTTCAGGAATTAGGTTGCAGCCATGGGAACGTGATCACCGCCCGCCCGCCTGCGCAGGGGAAGGGGTAATGCTAGCACAGCCACTCCGCGTGGCTCCACTGCTACCACAACAACGTCTGCATCCACGACCATGGGGTGCCCACGCCCCATCTCCCCATTGGAAGTCATCCAACGAAGGGTGATTAACGACCTCGTACGTTGTTACGAGGAGGAGGGAATAATCCCAACCTAGGATATGGCCCACATGGACCTGGAGGCATCCAGGACCTGCCGTCAACGCCGCCCCCGAGGACCGTGCAGGGAGCTGCTACTTCCCACACCAACATTCAATCGTTTTGGGAGCCTATCCCTAGAGTGCTTTGATGACTCCTTGCCTTACGCTGATGAGGTGGGTGATGTCCGGCCCAGCCTGGTCAGAGTCTCTGAACAGGGGCTCCCAGCAAGGCCCCCCACCCGGCCGCATCAACGCTGCCACCCGACATTGCCAGAGGAGTAGGAAAGCTATGCACCTGCACCACCAGCACCGGCTCGTCTGACCCGACACTAGCATCGGGTGCGAGCTGAGGACGCCTGCCACATGGCGTCAATGTCGACGGCTACTGTGGCCTGAGCCACCACCGACACATATCATCAATTCCCTTCACACACTGAGTAGGGGCACGTATATGCCCAATTGAGATCGAGGCCCCAACAATACCACAGGCAGGCTGGGTCTACTCTCCAGGTTGCAGGAATGAATGAGGGTCGCCGCGAACCAACCCATAGAAAGGACAACCCATACGGAGGTCCTCCCCATACCACTACCACAAAGAGTGTAGATCCTCCCCGCTTTGAGGCTTGACAGGGAGGTCTGCCCCGTGCTACCCCCAATTTGAATGAAGGTCTGCCCTGCTGCGGTGATGTTCGGTACGAAAGCCTCTCTCGTGCCCATCACACCAAGTATGGAGCCCTTCCTCCCACCCCTAGCCGTCAATGTGGAGACATTAACCATCTGGTCCTTCTCCAATGTGGGGATCCTCCCTACATTCTCTCCACAGCTGGCGAAGTTCCTCCTCGCCCCGGTAACCAGAGGGGTGAAGGCTAGCCTCGTTCTACCCGCACCAAGCATGGAGGTCCTCCCCATGCTCCCGTCGGTGCCAGTGGAGGTTTTTCATGCTATAGTGATGTTCATGGAGGTCCTCCCCATATCCCCTTCAACATTTGTCCTGGTGATCCTCACACCTCGGCTGTCTTAAGTGGAAATCCTCTCCACCTTGGCATCAGTGTGGCCAAAGGACCACATGTCGGAAATCAACCCTATCCCGAGGATCCACCCAGGGGAAGGAGGGCGGGTCGTCGCTGCCACAAGAAGAATCCTGGTAAGGTCCGGATGGAGATCAAACCGGTCCACTTCTCAGACTCTGAAGTAGAGTGCGACTCAGTGCGGGAACCCTCCCCTCGCTCATCTGAGTCAAGGGCTGGGGAAGGGACGAGGCGCATTAGCCTGGTGATCCCAGAGTGAGAGGTCCACAGGATTCCCACTTCCCTCCATATATTTATCCAGTAGGATGAAGATCTGGCGACCCCATAGGTTACGATCGTGCATTCACCGCCATCATCATCGGAAGTGATTTCTACCTCCATAAGAGACCACATAGAGCTATTTTGGGGATAAATGGTAGGAAAGCAGCAGTACGACCCACCACCAGCAGCCCTGGACCCTGAGCTAGGAACGACGACCATAATCCCGTCTTACCATGACATAGCGGCAAGGTCACTCCACTCTTTAGAGGACAACCCAAGAATCCGCGGCCAATCAGCCTGCTCGCTGTATTCCCCACCGACCAACCTGCCGTCCCAGCAGTCTACCTCAGTACCGTTGCCAGTTCCACAACCACCCCCAGTTGTAGAATGGGGAATTCAAGGGCCAGACCCTGAATTTGAGTCTAGGAGATTCTGGAGCATTCTTGTAGCGGACCACTTCCCCGAGAAGTTTTGGCCTGCAACAGCATGAAATTTCTGTATACTCGAGTCCCTCACCCCAGAGGAGTTGAGTGTCTCCATTACACCCTCTGGGTGATGTATTTTAGTCTCCGTCATCATCGTGTAGTGTATCCAAGGAGCCAAGCGCATTTTAAATACATTAGTGAGCAGTGCCTTCTACTCGATCTGGCCGCACTCCTAGTGGCCCAATGCCCCGAGTCACTAGTCTGTCGTGAGGCCCTCCTGCAATAGTGTATTTAGAGTAATAAGGTACTCCACAAAATTATCAAGGAGGCTACCCCCCATGTTCAAGTCTATGGCCGGGGCAGTATACTGCCCTCCTCTTCAGCCCTATCCGACAGCAGCCCGACTCGCTATGCGATATCGAGGACAAGCCCCTGGGAAGGGTCACGGTCCATATGGACAACATTGTGGACAAGGATGAGCTGGAGTTTCTTGATGGATACTTACCCCCTAAGGGAATTCCACCACTGTTGGACCCATCAGGGAGGATTACTCGTCAGAAGAGGAACCTCCTAGGTCTCCCTACACTCACCGAGTCGTTGGTACTCAGTTGAAATTCTGGTAAGGGAAAAGAGCATGTCAGAGCTGTCAAGCACTTTGACCAGTCCGCCTTAGTGCAGAAGATAGAGGAGGACCTTGAGAAGGCCGCGTTGCACCAGCAACTTGTTGAGCAAAAGAGGTTGGTCGACGAAATCCTGGATGAATGCGCGGTAGAGAGACGACCTGACTATGGTGATCCCAGGCTGGGGTAGCAGGGGCAGGAACAACTTCCCCCCGGTGAGATGCCTCTGGGCAACCCTGATTATACCGATCCCGCTGACAGGTCTGAAGCTGGAACTCACAGCAAGTGGGTACGTTATGTCTCACCAAACCCTCCCGAATGGCGTGACAATCCGAGTAATCTAGTCCGGGTTCCCCCAACTGCCTCGCAGGCCGCTCCACCAGTCGCTCCATGAGCTGTTGAACCCATATACCGTGTCGAAGAGCCTAACAACAGACTCGTGTTTAGGGATCCCCATCAAGAATGGTACCCCCACTTGGATGATCCTATGGAGGCACTCATTACCCGACTTGAGGAATTGGAAATGCGGAAGGTGGAAATCCCTCCAGATGGAAAGCCATACCCAGCTTGGGTGGATGATATGTCGGCACCTCCGGGTTTCGAGAATCCCACCTTCTCCCCATTTAACAGGATGGGGGACCCGCCGCAGAACTTGGCCCACTTTAACTCAAGGTGCAGTCCTATGTTAGGGACCCCAGTGCAGTAGGAGGCCGCCAAGCTCCGCTGTTTTGTTCAGACGCTAGAGGGGCCGATGTTCGTCTTGGACAACCAGTTCCCCGTCAGATCCATGACTAGCTGGAAGGGGCTCACATACTCCCTTGACATGCCACTGACTCAGGAGAAATTACTGATGATGTGTGTGGGAAATGTCAAGAAGGAACTGGTTCCCTCCCTGATTACTCAGAATTATCCCGAAGGGTTTTGAGTCTTCTCGGATAAGGCCCAGCGCCTCGAAGAATCCCTGCAACAGGCCAGGCAGGCATGCCCGTTTCCCCCCTGCAATCCCAGCAAGGAGAGCTGCCAGAGCTGAGCCCGCCATGGTAGCCCAGATAGAGGCCCCCAGGCAGCTAGAATTGCTTCCAGTAGCACCGAACCACAGCCTCGCAGAGGCCCTCCATCTCAGGCGCAGCCTCTGGCTCCACGATGTCCTCAGAATCGGCAGGCACCTCCGCGTAATGCGCCGCCACTGCCCATGCGGGGCAATCATGGTCCACCTCCTCGGTAAGCCCCTCCAGCTCCTCATCAAGGCCAGGTTCCAAGGGCTCCCTATTCAGAAAGAAGACACCAGACTTACTCATTCAGCGAGAATCAAGTCCCCAGTTACTTCCGTATTGCCCTAGAGCAGGGGATTGTACGCTTTCCTGAGTGTAGAAGGCCGACAAAGGTGAATCTCACCGATTTCCCCAACTACTACCCCTATCATTGGATTCTGGGGAACACCCTTAAGAAGTGCTATATGTTTAAGTAATGTCTCCAAGACCAGGTCGATAACAACATAGTCAGGCTGGGCCCGGCCCCGACACAAGTGGTGGGTGTCTTTGTGAGGTTAGAAAGCGGTAGTGACGATGAAGGTGAGTGGCAACAGGTTCCCAGCCACGGATCCCAGAAGTACGATGACTGGATGGCCCGTAAAAAGGTCGTTCACGCCCATGGAATTATCTGTGCATGCTTGAACCAGTTGGAGCCTTCAGAAGTGGCATCCACCACTTCTGCATCGTCATCTCAACTGGCCTCTTCCCAGAGAAGTAAGCATCGGCGGTGTAAGAAGAAGCAATGCACCCCACCGATGCCATCGTCATCCCGTACTCTCAGAGACTTCATTCCCCCTGAGATGGGGATCCCTCCCAGAATCCACCCAGTGGTGGATTATTTGTCAAGTGACAGTCAAGGGTACTCTTTAGTTAATATCGTTGAGTTGGTAAAATCCTATATGACTCCCAATGAGGGGAATTCCAGGCAAACCTCCCCAATGTCCCCAGTCGACATCAACATCGAAAGAGCCGCAACTATATGGGTTGTTGAGTCGTATCAGTCGGCACCTATAGCTAGGTCGTGCATGCCACTGAGACCAGACAGTAGGACCAACGTAGAGCTCATCACGTGCAACCTCTTTATCTGGTGTCGCCAGGACCGCCTCCACCACCGTTTGTGCTAATGGATTAGACAGAGCCTCTTTGGCCGCACCGCGACCAGATTCACCCCGATACTGGTCAACCTCAGTTTTCTGGACCTTATCTGGAAGTTACTCTTCAGGCTTCGATTAGTGAATAGTGGAACGTGCCCAACACCAGCCAGCCGCTGGTCTAGCTGACAGGGCCCACCATGCCTTCAATCGCAGAGCGGCCTCTTGTAAGTAGAAGTTCGCATCTGTCACAAAAGTATGATGTTATGAATAATCTCTCCGACATCCCAGTGAGGTTTTAAATCCTTGAGTCTATTCTCCTATCATCAGACATGTGTGAGGCGCTCACCGAGGCTTTAAAGAGCCCCCTCCAGTTTGAGACGGAGGTAGCAGCTGCAGAAGCCTTCCACCCTGAGGCAATTGAGAACGCCGAATTCCAGGCAGTTATCTTGTTCTCTGGTGAAGACGAAGACCCTCTCTTACAGGGGAACATTTGTCCATTGTAAATCACTGGCCATTTCAATGGCGTGGAAGTCCGCCGCTGTCTTGTTGACACCGGCTCCGGGATCAACCTTATCCTGACGCGGACGCTGTAGAAGCTGGGGTTATCCAAGGATGACCTGACTCCCTCCAATTTAAGGATCCAGGGATATGACAGTATAGAGCAGACCCCGGTCATCAAGATACATTTTAAGACCTAGTTCGGGGGCCTCATTTCCAGTACCAAATTCATGGTTGTCTCCCAGGACACTGCGTACAATGCATTGATGGGAAGGCCATGGCTCCACCTGCACGCGGTGGTGCCCTCATCGTATCACCAATGCCTTAAGTACTCCCTTAATGGTCGAGTAGGCATACTCCAAGGTGATGAATCTCCTTTATCCTCTTGTGAAGCCCGTTATCTGGACGCTGACTATTACAAGAGAAAGGATAAGAAGATTCTGGCAAGTGAGGTTGAGCCCACCCCGGTCACAAGTGACCCCTGGGCAGGTCTGGATGATGCCTACGTCTTCCTAATCCATCAATTGGAGTCCATGAACCCCGACATGGGGTAATGATTTGTTTTCTCTGGTATAAGAGGAAGGAATATTCCCAAGTCCAAGAGATGGTAGAAAATCACCTTATACTCCTACACAAACTAGGATCAGGTGATCTCGAAACCTCCTACCCCCGTACGGTACCAGGATGTCCGCCCCATGGCGACGACAATATGTAATACATGTGTATTACGCCAGTCTAGAATTAACCGGATCAAGATGATGCACCACTATTGCTTTGATATCATCAAGCGTGTCCCCTTGGGCCAAAGGCCAGATGGGATTGGATTGACTGCTTTCATCGCCATGGTCTCAGCAGTGTGTGAATCTCCTGATGCACTGTCAATTGCTGTCCAAGCTGGTACCGGCCTCCTGTCAGGTTCCTTTGACCAAGGGGAAGCTTCACCCACTGGAAATTATTCCTCCACAAGCGAAGAATAGGATTTAGAGGATGGTCCCCCTACCTTTGAAGGAGGCATCTCTGCCACGGTCGATGAACTGGTACAGGTGAACCTTGGTAGCGAGGCAGATCCGAGACCCACATTGATCAGTGTCGCCATGTACCTCAAGGAGCAACAACGGTACATGGACTTCCTTAAATAGCACCGTGACGTATTGACTTGGAGTTACGACGAGATTTCAGGACTAGATCCTTAGGTAGCCGTCCACCACCTCAGTCTCCCGACAAACCATCACGGGTTCAAGTAGCCTCCCAGAAAGATACACCCTTCTCACGGTGCCATGTTTGAGGCCGAAGTTGACAAGATCATCAGAGCCAACTTATTCAAGGAGGACCAGTACCCCAAGTGGATAGCCAACATCATGCCAGTCAAGAATAATAACGGACAGATCATAGTCTGCATCGACTTCTGAGATCTCAACCATCACTATCAGAAGGATGATTTTTCCCTTCTGGTGACAGAATTGTTGATCGATGCTACAGCCGGGTTCCAAGACCTCTCCTTCATGGATGGTTATTCTGGATATAATCAGATCCGTATGGCCCCCAAGGATGAGGAGTCTACTGATTTCAGAGCACCTCAAGGTACTTTCTGTTACCAGGTTATGCCCTTCAGCCTGAAGAATGCAGGTGCCACCTATCAGAAGGCCATGCATCACATATTCAAACCGATCCTCGGGACACTGGTGGAGTGCTATGTGGATGATCTGGTGTTCAAATCTTGTCAGTGCCAAGACCATATCAAAGACCTTGATAAAGTGTTCTACTTCCTCCGTTCCCGCCACTTGAAGATGAACCTGTTGAAGTGTGCCATCAGGGTCACCTCTGGGAAATCCCTTGGCTTTGTTATTAGATACCGAGGCATCGAGATTGACCTGGAAAAGATCAAGGCCATCAGCCAGATGCCTACCTTGAGAAATATTAGAGATCTTTGAGGTTTTCAAGGCCACTTAGCCTACATACGCCGATTCATTGCGAATCTGGCTGGCAAGTGTAATCCCTTTTCCCGGATCATGAAGAAAGACTCTACCTATGAATGAGACGAAGAGTGCCAGGCAACCTTCGAGAAAATAAAGCAGTATCTGATCTAGATTCTAGTCTTGATGCCACTCATCTCTAGAAATCCACTGATCCTCTATGTCACTGCCCATGATCGATCTCCCACTGATCCTCTATACGGAGACCAGATACTCCCCCATCGAGAAGAGTTTCTTTGCACTCGTATTTTCTGTACAGAAGTTGCGAAATTACCTATAGCACCACGCGGTATAGCTGGTCTCTCGGGTAGACCCTTTGAAGTACATTCTGAGTCGTCCCATGTTGACTAGCTGACTAGCACAGTGGGCGGTAATCCTCCAGTAGTTTGACATCAGGTTCGTGTCCCAAAAGGCTATCAAGGGGAAGACATTGGCAAACTTCCTAGCTGACCATCCAACCTCCACAGACCAGTCCCTAGACATAGAATTTCCCGATGAGGCAATCCTCTTAGTAGATCAAGCCGTCCCCTGTTGGTAGATGCATTTTGATGGTGCCTCCTGGAGCATTACCGGTAGGAGGCTCAATGATCATAGGCTCAATAGAGCAGGCCTGGGTATTGTGTTCATCACCCCAGTGCAAGTCATCCGGCCGTACTCATTCCTATTTTTAGAAGGCTGTACCAACAACGAGGCAGAGTATCAGGCCCTCATTACAGGTCTCGAGCTGGCCCTTGAAATCGATGTGCTCCATTTGTATGTGAAAGGGGATTCCGAGCTAGTCATCAAGCAAGTCAATGATGACTACGTTGTCTGGAAGACAGAGCTCACACCATTATTGGAGAAAACCCTCCATCTAATGGCCCAATTCCCTTCTCGACCGGAGGTTACCCATGTCCCTTAGTCACAGAATGGTCAAGAGGACACTTTGGCCAGCCTAGCCACATCACTTGAAAAGCCCGAGTAGGATGATATGATTATACATGTGGCCCACTGGAGAGTCATTACCACCGTCACCCCAAAGGATGACGACGACCTGCGAGTAAGCCATATTACTACTAGATCCTCCATGACAGAACCTCTAGGCTCTTCAGATGCAGTGGTTGAAGTGACTCTTGACTGGAGAGCCCCTTTTGTCGAGTATCTCCAAAATGGTTTCCTCCCAGCTGATCGGGCCGAACGCGAGAAAATCCGATGCCGTGCGCTGTAGTTTACCCTCTAGAGTGGTCCCAGTCTTGAGCAGATCCTCTATAAGCACAGTTTCGATGGTTTTATCCTCCGTTTAATCCAAGGAGTCGAGATTCCACAGGTCACGTAAGAGGTTCATGCCAGTTCCTGTGGTTCCCACCAAGCTGGGCTGAAACTGTCCCATCAAATCCGAAGACTGGGGTACTTTTGGCCCTCGATGATCCATGATTGTATCAAGTTTTCCAAGAGATGTCATGCATTCTAAGTTCATGCTAACTCCCTGCATCGTCCTCTGAAACCTCTCCACTCCACCAAGTACTCTTGAACATTTGCGGTGTAGGGAATGGATGTCATAGGACCATACCCACCAGCGACAGCTTGCCAATGCAGGTTTATCCTGACCACCACAGATTTCTTTTCCAAGTGGGCAGAGGAAGTTCCACTCAAGGAGGTCCGGGACCGTTCCATCATTGACTTCATGAGATCCAATATCATCCACTGGTTTGGAGTCCCTCACACTGTCCTCATCGATAGCGGCACCAAATTCCGAGCAGCCGAACTGAAGAAACTGTACACCAAGTACAATATCCGTTCGAACCATACCTCCCACTATCACGTGCAGACAAATGGGAAGATCGAGGTGTTAAACAAAACCCTCTCTAAAATTTTGTAGAAAATGGTTGTTTAGAACAAGAATAGTTGGCCGGACAAGCTCCCCAACGCCCTCTGGGCCTATCGGACAACGACTCACAATTCCACCCAGGTAACCACGTATTCCCTGGTGTATGGAGCTGAGGCCTTCCTGCCTATTGAGATCCAACTGCCTTCGTTACGAACTACAGTCTATGAACAACAGGAACTAGATGAGGTGGCCAAAATCCATCTCGCTGAATTGGAAGCACTTGACGAGAGTAGGCTCCGTGCCCTGCACAATCTGGAAAGGCACCAGAACAAGATGGCTAAAGCCTTCAACAAGAAGGTTCACCTTCACTCTTTTCTGCAAGGAGACCTGGTATTGGCCCTCCAAGCGCTAATGATCCCCAACAGGAAACCACCCAAGTTGGAGCCCAAATGGGAAGGACCTTACATAGTCCACAGGGTTTACCCCAATGGAGCATACTCCTTGGTGACCATGAATGGTGAGCATATAACTCCTCCCACCAATGCCAAATTCCTCAAGAAATACTTTTCCTGAGCCCCTTGGTCCTGCACGAACTTAAACTGGATGGTCCTACATGACCTTAAACTGGATGGTCCTGCATGAACTTAAACTGGATGGTCCTACATGACCTTAAACTGTGCGACGATCCCGCATGACCCTAAACTACATGATGGTCCCGCATGACCTTAAACTGTCCAGTCCTGTATGACTTTAAACTACACATCATCCTGCATGACGTTAAACTGCATCTTGAGAACTATGTATGGATTGATTACCATCCTTATGGGATACATAGGAACACTCAGATGCTTCGTTTTGATCCCAAACCCAAACTCTTCTCTTCGACTGTTCCCCCTGGGTATAGTTATTTCGGAGGATCCTTGCATGATATGGGCTTCCTCAGCCCCAATCATACACAGGTTATAATGGTCACACCACATGCCCACTCCCGTTATTCTATCCTCCCACATTCTCATATCATGACGTTAAACTACATGGCCTTCAAGAACTATGTATGGCTTGATTCCCATCCTTATGGGATATGTAGGAACGCCTGAACATTTCATCCGTCGGCCCAACCCAAATGCCAGAATCTCCCCCCTGGGTCAAGATGTATGTCAAGGGTGCAATTTTTCCCTAGTTCACGTAGTGCTAATCTTGATCCAGCCGTACGTCCCGCTCCCTAGATACATTCTCCTCTTTTAGAGATGTGTACAACTATGATTCACCCACTCCTTGACTGGGATTCCATCACCTTCCCTATCCGGAAGGGCCCCAGAATGGTATGGATGCTAGGCCTAAGGGATCTCTTACCACTTCGGGCCAATTCCCTAGAGGATGTCAAGCAACAAGCCGATACAAGTCCCACGTTTCGAATGTAGTCAGCAGTCGATGCTCATTTATTGCTCCCATTTCAGGCCACCATAGGGACACTGTGTTTTGAACATGGTCAATGGCTGTTCTGGATCGGTAGGGACACCCCAAGATATCCCAAACATCGAGTGTAGTGGTTCATTTTTCCCCGTTGTATCTCCAAGCAATGAACTCCTTCCGAGTGGTGTCAACTATCAGGCCCCTTGGCCTTTTCGGGCCCCCGTCCCAGGTCCTCTCTTATGGGAGTGTACGGTGTGGTGTGGGATTATGTCCTTGTTCACATCGAGTTGCTCACCATTCCGTACACATCCCCGGATGAGACACCTTATCCCCCTCGTCCTCACTATAAGATGTTAAACTGCAAGTCAGTCAGACCTTCCTGACTGAGGCCCAGCCTCAAGCCCCTTGGCCTTTTCCCCCCCCGGCCCTCGTCCTCACTGTAAGACATTAAACTGCAAGTCAGTTAGTCCTTCCTGACTGAGGCCTAGCCTCAGGCCCCTTGGCCTTTTCGGGACCCTGTCCCTCGT
Organism: Viscum album; assembly: GCA_963277665.1. Taxonomy (NCBI): domain Eukaryota; kingdom Viridiplantae; phylum Streptophyta; class Magnoliopsida; order Santalales; family Viscaceae; genus Viscum; species Viscum album. Next base: position 23,601,573 of record OY728145.1, on the reverse strand, counting down.
CCTCACTGTAAGATACTAAACTACAAGTCGGTCATGCCTTCTTGACCGAAGCCCAGCCTCAGGCCCCTTGGTCTTCTCAGACCCCCAGTCCAGGCTCTCTTATGGGAGTGTATGGTGTGGTGCGGGATTACGTCCTCATTCACATTGGTTTATTCTCTGTGCCGTACACCTCCCTTATTTGGGGGTATCCTACTCCCCTCCCCGACCTTCATGACGTTAAATTGCATCTTGAGAAATACATGTGTCTTGATTCCCATTCTTATGGGATACGTAGGACCACCCGAATGTCTAGGCTTCGAGTCCAGCCCTATCTCCCAAAAATCTCCATTTCACCTTGGCCCCTTTCCCTACCCTTACCCAGATAAGGGAGTATATAACATGGCATGTGATTATGTCCTCGTTCACATTGGGCTTGTAACGACCATGCCATGTACCTCTCCCTCCTGAGCAACCCCGTTGACCCTTTTCGGCGGTTCACTAATGTGGCTAAGGGTACTCTGGTTTAGTACCCAGAATGTCGGACTCTACTCGGACATGTTTTCACCCTCTTTTTAGGCTTTTTGTTCCCCTTCATCAGGGATTTCATCACCTTTCACACCTAGAGGGACCCCCAAAAATGGCATGGATACCATGCCTAAGGGCTCTCCTACCATTACGGGCCAACACCTCCGAGGGTTTCTGACAAAAAATTGATACAAATCCCGTATTGCAAATATGGTCAGCGGTCGATGCTCATTTGTTGTTCCCACTTTAGGCTAACACGATATGGATACTGCGTTTCCGCCATGGTTAACAGTTATGCTCCATCGCGATGCCAACCCCATTAAGCACAAAATTTCAGTTACATGATTCACATCCTTCTCCACCTCATCATGTCCAAGTAGAACTTAGAAACTCTTGGTACTATTCCTTAGTGTGCATCCGTGCGTTAGGAGGACCAAAGCCACGATAGGGGCATCATTCCGGGCTCCGCACTGATTTCCCTTTTCCAGGCATTATAGGTATTGTAAAAGATATATTCCTCCCTTGTTTCCCACACCGAGTTTAACTCATGTGGGCTTAGGGATTAGGTTGAGGTCTGCACTTACTTGGAGGGTTTTCACTCCATCCATGGTCCGAGCTCTAAGACCATAAACTAAGATCTCATCCAGAACTACGTACGACTTGATTCCCATCCTTATGGGATACATAGGACCCCTTGAGCATCTCGTCTTCGTGTCCAGCCCCAGGAATCTGAAATCCTTCCCTCTATTTCGGCCTTGCAGCCCAAACTCTCCAAGAAACATGTGGCATAGCATGTACCCCATGGGTCCTCACCCACGTCGGGTTTTGAAAGGACCGCACCATGTGCCTCCCATGTTTTCTATCATCCATAGTCCAAGCTCTAAGACCATAAACTAAGATCTCATTTAGAACTACATACGGCTTGATTCCCATCCTTATGGGATACGTAGGACCACCCGAACGTCTTGTTTTCGGGTCCAGCTCAGTTGGGAGCTAGTTTCTCCTACCCATTGCCCTCTTACCTATATGTAGGCCCCTTGGCCTCAGGCTCATTTCTCAGAATTGTGTACAGTGTAGTGTAGGATTATTTCCACATTAACTTCAGGTACGCTATACCACGTCATGCACATTCCTTCATGTCCAATCCATACGACTTTAAACAATGATGCCTGGTCCTATCACATGACCCTAAACTGTGACATTATCGTCCTGACCGCACGATGAAAAACGACACTACATTGTGATGACCTCATCATAGAGGACATCATGTTGGGTATCAGTCATTTACCATACCATTTTTCAACGCCTGTATATGGCTTGATTCTTATGGCGATGCCAGGGCCAGCTACCCTAGGCCTGTCGCTTCACAAAAAAAACCACTCACCATAAAGGACAAACAAGATTTATAAAATACCACTTCTCTGGGTGCGAGGACCACACCCACACGCCCCTTTTTCCCGGGCACTGGTACCCTACCGCGCCACCTCAAGAACTATGTACAACTTGATCCCCATCATCATAGGGTACGTAGGAATGACTGTGCACTTTTCCTCAGGCCCAGTTCGACTCTTATTTTCAGTCCCTTGACCTAAAACCTCTCTGAGGAACACGTGGTGGTCGGAACCCCCGGTTCTCATTCATGTAGGGCATTTTTAGTTTCCCCACCACATGCCTCCCATGTTTCCTACCACATATGGTCCGAATTTCACAACCCTAAACTAAGATCTCCCTATGGTAAGGGGCTCGAATCCCTCTATCTAATACGTCTCGTTGTCGCATTTGGATGCATTTGACAAAGAACCCGAAGTGTCAAATTTTCATGGCGACATCCCACTCATTCCATGACCAAGATTCATGAGCTTTCTATTTGGATCCACATCCTCTTACACATCTGAAGGGACCCCCTAATGGCCTGGTCCCATGCCGCATAATCTCACCTACCATCCTGGGCCAACGCCCCTAAGGATCTCAGACGACATTTGTGACAGGTCTCATGTTTCGAACATGGTCAACGGTTGACCCTCATTTGTCTGTCCCCATTCCAGGATAACGCGATATGGATGCTGCATTTCTACCACGGTCAACAGTTATCCTCCATCATCACACCATCATTATTGTGATCAAAATTTCGAGCATCATGATTCACACATTTCCACTTCCTCATGTTCAAGTGTAATTCCAACATACTCGGCTTTATCTCTTTGCGCGTCTAGGTGCACTACATAGATGGGTTAGCATCATTAGGCCTGTATTTACTGAGCATCCCCTATCCCTACCATGTCCCTTCCTGTGTCGGGAAAGTCCCACCACTACTTCTTGTTTCCCACATCGAGCACGACTCACGTGGGATTAGTAGTTTTGGTAGGATGTGTACCGACGCAACCAGGCTTCTCATCATCCTACATGATGTCAAACTATGCCCCAAGAACCACGTACGGCTTGATTCCCATCCTTATGGGATATGTAGAGACACCCCGGTATTTCGCCTAGGGTCCAGCCACATGAATCATAAGTCATGTTCCTTTTCATTTCTGGCCCCTGGCCTGACCCCTCGTGTGGAACCATGTAACTGCAATTTTGCCCCGAACAGGTTCGGGATGCCCCATGACGGCATTGGGAAGCTATATCCCCCCTCGCCAGAGAGGCCCTGTCTAAAATAAGGAATGATCCATGATCAAACCGATGCGCCCATCTAGCGTACTCCCACCATGGTGGCGTAATTTCGTGAGTGTTGGATTCTGTTCGAACAAACCATCACTCCACATCCCATTCTTTTCATGCCCCTTATTGAGAATCTCATCCTCTTTCATGTCTGGAGGAACCCCCTAACAGTGTGGATGCTCAGCCTATGGCCCACCTACTGTCCTGGGCCAATGTTTCGGAAGACTAATGGATGACATTTGTGGCAGGTCCCGTGTTTGAAACATGGTCAACAGTCGACCCTCATTTGTCTGTCTCCACTCCAGGCTAATACAATAAGAATACTGTGTTTCGAATGTGGTCAACAGTTATTATTTATCATCACGCCACCGCCACAATGTTATGAATCCTGGGTATCGTGATTCACCCTTCCCATTCCCATCTGTTCGGATCTATTTCAGTTCCCCTGGTGTTACACCGTTCGTTCACAAGATCAAACTGAAAAAACGGTAATTTGGCTATTCTGAGAACTTCATTCTCCAGCCAGGTCTCTCCCATTTCCCAGAAATCTGGACCGGTTATCCAAACCCCGGATTCCCAAAGCTTGGTTTTCACTCCTACGTTTGGATGGGGCGATGAGGTGGCTATCCCTTGTTTCTCACATCGGGCCCGACCCACGTGAGCTTAGGGAATGGTCACTGGATGTTCTGAGAACATCATAAGGATGACAAAAACCAATGTAAACAATGGAACTCATGCATGATACGACATTCAAACAATCAAAGCACGAGAGTACGTTTAAGGGTTTGTAATCATTACAGTACCCGGGGGCCAACTCCCCCCATGGAAGGATTGACCTCGTCGAAGGAACCTTGAAGCTCCGACACCCTCTGGTTGGTGGCATTCAGGAGTCGCTGCTGCTTGTTCACCTCCCGCTCCTCCTCAGCGGCGAGAGGGCGTAATTCATTGGCCGCAATCTAGGCCCGATCCACATCAGCCCGGATGGCGATCATCTCCCCATAATCTCACCTCAGGCCCTCTTAGGCCTCTGTTAGCTGGGCCTTCAATCGCGATATTAGCTCAGATTGCGACTTGAGGGAGGTCAGGTTCTCGTCCACCCAATCCTTTAGCCACTGGACCTCGTCTTCAGCATTTTGGAGCCTCTTGATGTTTACAGCCTTCCTCTGCTGCCAGACCATGCCAAGGCCTCGGTCATACTCTTGAATATTTTCCTCCATAAGATCTCGGATGAACATGTGAGGGCGTTGGGCATCCACTCCCCCAGTGAACAGTTCACGTAGTTGCGAATAAAGTCCATCCATCTCATTCAACCATAGATCTTGGGGGTTTCATTGATGAAGCACGTGATCAGCTTCCACGATCGGCGACAGACTATCTTGCTATCCTCCTCGTTAGAGGTCGTCTCATCCCAGTCGGTGCAATTGGTAGGCTCATATGCAGGAAATTCCCCAAGGAACTCCTCGGCCGGGTCCACATCTGGTGTCAGATCGGGCGTGGTGGGGACTAAATCATCTGGTTGATCCTCATCATCAGATCCCACCTTGATGATCTCAAGAACAGTCCCACTGGCTCCCCCACTGGCAATCCGAAGTGCTGCAGTTTGGTCAGGTTGGATGTTCACCTCCACAACCATTGGCATTCCCCTGGGAAGAGCGCTACCAGAATCCCCCACCAAATTCGCCGCAACAGCCCAGGCCAATTTGAGGAATGTACACACCAAGAAAGGGATGTGGATGTTAGTTAATGTGGTCTGGGTGTGGCAGTTGTGAATGCGGCAGATAAGACTTACAGAGGTCAAATCCTTGGTCTCGCTCTTGGGATGATGTCATTGGAACCCTGAGACGTGGCCCCCAGTATATAGTTGGCTGGTCTGGAGACTCCAAGGGAGCCGCCTCGACTGTACCAGACCCTCCAGCAAGTTCATACCGAGGTGGTTAAGGTGCTTCCATAATTCGGATGGGCCATGGAATTACTAGTTTACTTCCCATATGTCCTTGGCCTCCGAGAAGACAACATTCTCCGGCATGTCAATGTGGCACAACCGTTTCCTCAGGGCCTGTGTAGAAATCCTGTGGAATCCTCTCGGTGGCCGCCCCTCTGGATGACTCTATTCTCTTGGGACCACCGGCTCCACTGCCACTGCTGGATTTTCCATTGTTGGATCTGCTGCTGCTGCTCCCTCCTCAATTGGTGAAAGCGCCGCCGCTATAGCAGCCCCGCCACTACAGGATGCCCTTGTCGCCTTCCGGCCTCAACCCCATGATCGAGGAAGTTCACCCTCACCAACCAAGATGGTTGGCTGCTTCAGCATCTCCCCTGGGTAGGCCGCCTCCCAGCTCTGGGCGTATTCTCTTATCAGCCCAAGGATGGTGATCGGCGGAGGCAATACATTCTGCATCTTCCCATCTTCTCGTGTGAACATGAGCCAAATTTACCTCATCACACATGGGTGATATTTGTAGTGCACCCCCAGATAGACCTGTAGGGTTAGCCGCTGCAGGCACCAGAATTTCCTGGTGAACCGGTGTGGGGTGTATGGCTCGTATAGATGCTCGCGGTCCACCCTAGCCACTAGGACTCCACCTTGAAAGTACAATAGGTAGGCTCGGTGCTCTTCTATTCCCTGTCCATCATCCGTGAAGGCCCCCTTTGGCAATGGGAATGGGTGGAAATTGAATTACTCCACCTTCCACACCTGGTTTAGAGCTGATGGTGCGATCAGCTTGGTCGGAAAGCTCCCCACGACGTTCAAAATCGAGGGACGAAAGTTCGACCCCGAAGGTGAGATGGGGTTCAGATACTCATAGATCCCCCTGATGTGCGCTACCATCCACCCGTATAGAAGGTGGAACGGCCCGCATACCCTCTGTGGCCATTTCCCCTCGCTGATATGACACAACATTTTGTACAACTTGGAGAGAATCGGGATCCCCAGGTTGACCCACCCTCCTATCGCCAAAGTGGATGCCATGATGAAAGTGCTTGGCCGCACTCCCATGTTTGTATCCCTCACCGGCAGGATCCAACCAAAGACGAGGGCTGCGATGAATGCTGCTAGCCTGACTATTGGTTGTTGTTTAGTGATGAAACTGAAACCCCAGGTCTTCCACTAACTATTCTCCATCAGCCGCCAGTATGAGTTTTACTTGCTCCAGGCACCCTTCAGGAAAGTTCGAGGCCTCGCCGGGAACTGCCTATTTTTTGGGAAGTTCAAGAAATTCTTGAACCAGTTCTTGAAGTGGACATCCCTCACAACTTCCTTGTCCTCCCTGAGCATGAGCTCTATCAATTCCATCACCAGACGCGGCATTTACTCTAGATCCTCCCACGTACCCATGGCCGGGAGAAATTTGTCATACATCGCCCCCAGTATCGGGACCCATGAGATCTGATGCACGTCCCATAGGCTGATGCCGACCTCCCCGTGATGCAGGTGAAAGGTATTGGTCCCCAATGACCACCAGCTCAATAGATCTGACATTAACTACTTATACTGGTAGATATGGAACTGGGAAGCCCAAGATACCTCATACAAGACCACTCTCCTCAGCTCTTCCCCAAACTCCTCGCACAAGGAGCCTACCCAGTAGGCCCAAGCCCAATCGTCTGTGAAATTTCCGCCCTGGCGCATGCCCCATTCCTCTGACCACCCATTCTTTGGGTTCCCTAGTGCTGCCTTAAGGATGGTTTGGTACAGTGGAGGGGACGTCTCTAGATGCAATGCCGCCCTGTCGACATTGTTCAGATGATTGTATAGGAAGTCGATAATGACAGGTGTGAAATCCTCCCGGGCATGACCATCGAGCGCTCTGAACCATCGGTGCTGACACAACGTGCTCCAAAACCAGTAAGCTGGCTCATCCTGAACCACTGCAGGGATGAAGACATCATACCTCAGACCGAAGCCATAAAAAGGCAACCTCCTACATAGTGGGTAGTTCTTATGGCTCTCCGACAGCAGCTCCACCAAAGAACTATGGTCCAAGTGGCTCCGGACCATCTCTCCTAGCCCCATATTATTTTCCATTTCTTCCCTCTGGGCGGTATCTACAAGGACCCCCTGGGACGCTTCTCGGTGGGCCATTTGGTTCTGGAACTTGGATGTTTCTTGGATGGTTCGCGAAGATCGTTTGCGAAGGCCGCTCATGAAGACTATTCGCGGAAGCGCTGCCTCGGTGTTCAAAGCCGGATCATGGATCACAAAGGCGGAGTCAGAGACTCACTGTGCGCCATGAAGCGTTGATTCATAGAGATCACTCATGGAGTATGCAGAGCTTCATGAATCGAGAGCACAAGAAGACAAGATCGTGGAGAACGGAAATGAAAAAAGAGATGGTGGGCCCCTATTTATAGGCAACGGCCTTCGGAGATTCACGGTGCGTCCAGTCCGCGTGGAGCTTCGCAGCGTGCCCGACCCACGGGGCCCCTGTCCACCTCGCACACCCTCTTCGCGAGTCAGCACCGCGAACGACCGATGATTTTGGCCATTTCACCCAGACTTCGACCCTTGATCCCTCAGTGGCTCCAAGTCTGAGGGGGGGGGGGGAATTTGTTGGTGCCAAAATTTGGAATGAAGAAAAGGCCCCAAGACGGCCCCTCGGACTGCCTCATAAAGCCTCTTCGCAGAGTCCCCAGCACCACGACCGCCACAAAGTAAAGAAGGTGGGAGGCTCCGTGAAAGCAATGGACATTTGCGTGCCCGCCACGAAGCAAAGAATGTGGGAGGCTCCACGAACGCATTTGACATTCGTGAGCCCACCGCAAAGCTAAGAAGGCGGGAGGTTCCGCGAACGCTTTTGATGTTCATGAGCCCGTCGTGAAGCGAATGAGGCGTGACGCTCCGAGAACCCTTTTGACGTTCGCGCGTTCATCAAGAAGCCACCGAACCCCTCTTCACGCTGCGTGAGCTCCACTCCTTGGAACCTCTTGCCTATAAATACCGAGCCCCCCCCCCCCCCCCCTCGAGCTCTCTGGATGGACAATCCCACCTTTCGGATTCTCATCTCTCAAATCACGAAGCACTCTTCCGCTTAGTGAACCATGAGTTGTACGAGGTACTTCAACTTCACGAAGTGTCTCATTTTCCCGTTTTGATCCCCTCTTCTGAGAGGGATGCCTTTCGCGAAGCCTAAGGGATTTTACGAAAGAAGGGGATCCCCAAGGGGACCCGGGTTGTCGCAGATCATTTATGCATCAAGAAAAACCCTTCATATACACTTGATCCATTTGCTAAGGCAGGATCACTGTACCTCATGAAGCACATTGCTTACCGAAATCCTGCTTCACGAGGCACCTTTGCTCCGCGAGGTTGTTCTCTGTGAATGCCTTTCCACTTCATGAAGCACCTCCCATTTTCACCTCCGCCCCATGCTAAGGATAAGGCACCCCACTTCATGAAGCACACCCCTTCACAAGTGCCCTCCACCATGCAGAGCAACCGAGATCTACAACTCCCCTACCTATGGACCCCACTACTTGGAAAATCCTTTTCCCGTGCGACCCTCTAGGTTTGCACGATGCGAATTCAAAGCCCCTTGGACGATACTGCCCATAGCGTTGCTGTGCCTAATGATTCTTCTCATAGGCATGCTAATGGATATTGCTTCTTCGCATAGCCACGCTAACATGGACCCCTCGATGGTTCGCTCTGCGAACCCCCTTCACCATGGCCTTGCCGATGCCTTACCTACCATAAGGAGAAGAGGGTACCGGTTATATAAGTCTTAGGGGTGCGGAACGAACCCACCTCGTCTGAGCTACATAACATTAAATTTCCAAGCGCCTTGGTCCTCAACACATAACATTAAACTATGACCTCACCCCATGCTCCGCACGTAGGGTCCCCCACCTTGGGAATTATCCAGGACCTATGGTCTCCATAGTGTATGATATCCTCTTTATTGGAGTGGACTTTGTCCACGGGGAAGGGAAGCCGCCTTGATGTAAGCCCCTAGCCTTCCTTCTAGGAGGCAGCACCCCTACCCCTCCTTACGTCCTCGGTGCCAAGTCCAGCAGAGGAAGTGATAGAGACCGGAGCCCCTCCTCTCTTCCTGGGTGCCAAATCCCTCTCCCACTGTGCTTTGTCGCCCTCAGGCCTCCATCTTGGAGTAATTCCTGGAACCATGGGCTGCTCAATGCTTAAGCCCCTCTTCTCTTCCCACGGACGCACCCTTCGCGACGTGATCGTTAGGTCTCTGCTGCCTCTTGTTTCTCACACCGAGCACGACTCACATGGTCTTAGAGTGAGAATTGTCCAGGAAAATGCCCTCATCCCGCATGACACTAAACTTTACACTCAAACTATAAGGACTTTGATCCATGTCAAGGCATGGTACGTAGGAAGGCTCCCCGAGGTTCAAGACCAACACCCATCAGACCAAGGTCCATCTTCACGTCGGTTCACCGGCATCCACTCCCAAACTATGAGGACTTTGATCCATGTCAAGGCTTGGTATTTAGGAAACATCATGAGGTTAAATCCCATAATCCATCGGACCCCCGGTCCATCTTCACGTCGGTTCACCGACAAACACCCTCGTCCCGCATGACGATAAACTGTACTTCCGAACTACGTGGACTTTGATCCATGTCAAGGCATGGTACGTAGGAAGCCTCCATGAGGTTCAAGCCCACCACTCAGTAATTTCGAACTCATTCACGTTGGTTCACCCACCACCTTGGGAAGCCTAGAGTCTAAGCCCCACACATCCATCCCAAACTACGAGGACTTTGATCTATGTCAAGACATGGTACGTAGGAAGCCTCCCTGAGGTTCAATCCCAACACCCATCAGACCAAGGTACATCTTCATGTCGGTTTTCCGAAACACACCCTCGTCCCACATGACGCTGAACTGTACTTCTAAACTACGTGGACTTTGATCCATGTCAAGGCATGGTATGTAGGAAGCCTCCAAAAGGTTCAAACCCACCACCCGGTTATTCCGACTTCATTCAAGTTGGTTCACCCACCACCTTGGGCAGCCTAGAGTGTATGCCCCACACATCCATCCCGAATTACGAGGACTTTGATCCATGTCAAGGCATGATACGTAGGAAGCCTCCCCAAGGTTCAAGCCCAACACCCATCAGACCAAGGTCCATCTTCACGTCGGTTCGCCGACACACACCCTCATCCCTCATGACGCTAAACTATACTTCCCAAACTTGGAGGACTTTGATCCATGTCAAGTCATGGTACGTAGGAAGCCTCCCTGAGGTTCAAGCCCAACACCCATCGGACCAAGGTCTATCTTAACGTCGTTTCGCCGACATCCATCCCGAACAACAAGGACCTTGATCCATTTCAAGGCATGGTACGTAGGAAGTCTCTTTGAGGCTCAAGCCCAAAAAACATCGTTCATCTTGATCCTTACCTAGACCGCCACATCCCGGTGAGATCACACCACCTCATTACCCTCCACAACATTTGGGAAGCCGCCTATGTGCTAGCCCCAATATCGGTGTTCCCTCCAGGTGATTCCTCTGTCTGATCCACTATAATTAGTGTTCCGATCAGTTCAATCCGTCTCCACTTGACATTAAACTTGCGGCATACCCCGTGTTAAACATAGGAAGCTGAGGAAAATCTCAGATACATGCCTATGGAATATGATTCCCCACGCTTGATGTGGGATACCTCAGGCTTCCACACCCTCAAGAAGCCCTATAATAAGGGACAAAAAAGAGACACACCAATCCCCTGCGTCCAGACATGTCAGTGATGCCCCAGTGTGACTACTCCCCTAATCGAAGGTTGTTGCCCTAACCGGACCCCTTGGAATGTCCTGAAAGAAGCAGTGTAATTAATTGGTGTCCATGAAGATATGGAACTAGGAAGAGTTTCACGAACACCGTATTAAATATATGAGGGAGACCCTGACTAGGTGACAAGTTCCGAGGAAGAATCCATGGAAGGAAGAACCGACATCCCATCATCCCGTTTCGATCAAGTAGCAAGCATCCCTGAACAAGGAGTGAATGCCACCCGCCTTTGGAAAGTGGGAATACGGGGTAACAAAAACCACGCCTGTCGCACTCAAGTAGATGGACGCACGCGCCCCAACGAAAGCATCAGAAACAATAACCCCACCACCATTTTATAACAACCAATGTATAGTAATAATGGTTCCACCACCAACCATATTCATGGAGTTTATGATTTGTGGCTTAGATTATGGGAATTACCCCCACATGGAAAAAGGAAATCATTACCTCAACTATGTTAGTCGAAGATTATGACAATAGGGGGAGGGGGTGAATTTACATTTTAAAATTAATATGAAAATAAAAGGTTAATTTCAAAATTAAATTATTTTGAAATAATAAAACAATAAATAAAATATATTATAGTTGATAAATTCTATTCATGTTTATAAATATAAAATCAAAGTAAAAGTGTGGAAATGGTCAAATTGAATTTATGATAGTATATAAGTCGATGTTAAATGATGCGATGTTGAAAAGTAAATAGAGGAAAAATACAATTGATGAGGAGTTTTGATTAAGATCAATGTGAGACCCTACATATCTACCCTTATACTTTATAGGTCAATGGTATAAATCCCTTGGTGTCAATAGTGATGAAGAACACATACCTCACAATTTTGGTTTGTGAGCACCCTCTTGAGATTCATCAGTACCCAAGCAACCCATCCCACACTTTTTTGGAGTGTTACTATTAGAAAAGGGTGTTGAGAAGAGAGGGGTTTGATTTAGAAAAAACCATTACAATATTCTCATAAACATCTTTTATGAATATAGTAAAATGGAGGATGAGAGATTTGAGAGGAAGGTGGGAATCTTTGAAGGATTTTATAACTTGAATTTGGATATTTGTGAGAATTGAGATTTCTAGCACTTTATCACTGATTCAGATTAAGAGAGCATTGGATTTTTTTTATTGAGATACAAGAACCAAAAGACTCTATTTATAGACTTATGAACCTTCAGAAATATTCTATAATTCTATTATAGTAATTAATATATTGAGGATTGGATTTAAGAGAAGTCTGACTATCATTAAATGAATCTCGAGTCCGGTATAAGCTAAAATGGCTTGCACCACACCATTGTACAACATTAATAGATATTTTTATTTTGAAACATTAAATACACCTAGAAAAATTCCTCGATGAAGGTCCATTATACCCCAGTGAAGGTTCACTATGCTCTGACACTAGCCGTTTTTGGAAGATTGCATGAAACTTCAAAAAGTGTCTCCTCTACTTGCATGAATGATCCTATAAGGTTCTTATAGCCTTATTCCAAGCCTAAAAAACATAAATGAATACATATTTAAGAATATTTAAGGGTTCTTAAAATATTATAACACGATTTCATTGATAATAAATAGAAATCACTTAATTGAAATAATTGGAAAGATATGTAAGTGTTTTTAATGATGAAAATTGTAAGAACCCGGATATTATTTCCAGGTATGTTTTCCTTTTCTGGTCGTTTTTGAGAAAAAGAGGAATTTATGGAATTTTATGAAGTACATGCCGTGTAATTTATGAGTACACGCCATGTACTATGTTGCCGTAGAAGGCCATGTGCTGGTTGTGTAATGGCCACACACACGACTGTGTTGGGTGACCTGGAGGCCGCCTAAAGAAGAGTACGGAAAAGGCAAGTACACATCGTGTACTTAAAAAGTACACGCCATGTATTTTTTTCATTAAATGTACCGGGTTCACGTCTAATTTCTAGAAATCTCTCCTTCTAGGTCTCGTTCGACAGAGATCACCATACGACTATGGATCTTCGAATACCCCCCGAGCGAGCGTTCGTCCTCCGAATCAAACACCGTCGGTTGCGTTGGAATCACATCGATGAGTTATCTTTTCTCCTAGAGTACCATCTTCTGTTTTCTCCTCTCTCATGAGATATCATGGGTTGAAAGTTTTAGACCTTTTTTTAGATCTACCACATTCTATTTTGATCCAAGGGATGACGTCGGAGTATATCGATCTCCCAATTCTGAGGTAGGTGGTTTGTGCCTTTCCGTTGAAAGTCTTTGAGTTATATGTGAAATTTTGTCCAATACCCTTAATCGGGGTATTGTGCATTTACTGTTTTACCCCTGTTAATTTTCTTCCATGCTTGTATTCTTAAGTATAGGTTATTTGGATATGAGTAGGGTTGATTTCTATGTTTTGGATGTGGTTTCCCTTGCATGTTCTGTTTACAACTGTTTGGTCCTGCTTAGCCTTTTTGGCCGCCTTGCCTGCTTTCCCATGCCTAGTGTTGTAGGGTGGAATGTTTGTTTTCTGACATGATTTATATGTTGTAGACTGATTATCCAAGTAGTTCTTGAGGTTTACTTTGGTCGTATTGCATTTCTATGCTCGTTGACTTACACAGGGCCGTGAGAACCTAGTGTAGTAGACTATAAGGAGGATTAACCGAGTGAGATTTCTCAGAGAGTCTTTGAACCATTTTAGACTATAAGGGGAATTGACCGAGTGAGCTTCCTAAGAGAGTCTTTGACCACTTATGGATATAAGGGGAATTGACCATGTGAGCTTCCTTAGAGAGTCCTTGACTACCTTAGGCTATAAGGGGAATTGGCTGTGTGAGCTTCCTCAGAGAGTCTTGAATCACTTTTGACTATAAGGGAATTGACTGTGAGTGCTTCCTCAAAGAGTCTTTATATATTCTAATGACTAAACCAGATGGGATAGGATAAGTGTAAATCCCAGAGGGTTACCTTTCTTGATTATCTTCTTATTTTATATGCGAAACTATTTATTGCTGAGTACATTCTCGTTTACTGCATCTTTGCTTATTACCTGCCATATATATTCACTGACTGTTAGGCACAGATCTTTGGGTGGTTTCCTACTAGGATTCAGTCTCACACCCTATTTGGGTCATGATTTTGGGCCCAAAAAGATTATATTGTTGCATGTATAGATAAGGGAAAGCACCCTTCTACTTCAGGTTCTTGAATGATTGTGGAGCTGGAGAGCATGGGACCAAGCTATGGCTTGCGATGCTGAGGATTTGTTTACATGATTTCTTTTGTATTTGGTTTAGTTTTTTGTATTCCAGCATTGTGATTTGTTTGGATTCTTTCCTAGACATATGTATCATGCATCATTCATATATATATATATTTATATGTGCTCCAGTTTATTATTTTCCAGTCTTCCACTGTTTCCTTTTGTATGGATTATTACTGCTTCCGCTATTGCTATTGCTTTTCTTCCATTGTGTTACTCTGCCAATAAGGGCATAGTTTCTCCACTATCACACCTAAAGCCCCTACTGCTAGTCAGCAGCCTCTGACATTCAGGGAAATGCGCTTGAGGCCATGTGACCAACCGGGTATGGGGCACCTCTGGGTGGCTTCCGAAACCAGGATGTTACAAAGTGGTATCAGAGGTATTTTTTCCTCTTGAATTACTATTTGGAACCTATATCCAGGGATAGGATGTAATAGGTACTTGGTAATAAGTTGTGCCTGGGAGTAGCTAACTCGTGTATAGGGAAAATCCAATCTACCCCGTTTATTGTAATTTTTTTGGTTTGCAATTTTATAGTTGATTTGATTTCACCGTTGGGTGATTCACATGTTTTGTGCTATTACCATTTATGTTATTGAGATTCTATTTTTGTCGCAACCTAATGAGATGAGGGTATTCCATCTCATGCATCATATAGACACTTGCTAGAAATCACATGTCATGCATTCGTTCCATGCCATCTAGGATTCATTAGCTATTGCATGTTGTTGTGATAGATGTTATGTATAATATGCATGTTGTTGTGATAGATGACTTGATAAGAATACTTTCTATTTGATAGGGTATTGTTTGTGTAATGTTTTATTTGAATTAATGCCAAACTTTGGTTCTTGAGGTGTTATGGGCCCTCATGAATCACAAATTTTTGGATCATTGCCTTGTTTTCCTTGTTATAACATGTATAAGATGCCGAACTTTGATTTATGGGGAGTATGGGCCCTCATGAATCAAAATTTATAACTTTCAATGTTCGTTTCAGTGTTTTTATGTGTTCTGGAGTAGTTTTTGAGGCTTATTGTCCGGAAAAACCTAGAATACATGGTGTGTAATGTTAAGTACATGCCATGTGTTCTTCTATTTGGGAAGAAACTTTTTTTCTTAAGTATAAGCCATGTACTTTATGTACACACTGTGTAGTCTCTATCCGTGTTATAGGCTGTGTGGGCATAGACATGGGATAGAGAATTTCTTACAGGAACACATTGTGTACTAGTTGTACACACTGTGTGGTGTTGACCCTGTGTCCGACCATGTAACTAACAACACAGACGGATAAACCTTAAGCTACACACGCTGTGTCAAGATCAAACCTACCATGTAGTCTGACCCAGGTACTCGACCCTGTCACTAACAATATAGGCCAGGTGAATCTTGTCTAGTACACACCGTGTCTATCTTGAACACGCCGTGTAGTCTTGTCTTGGGAGAGCCATGTGACTTAACCGTGTAGAAGGACTCGGGTAGGGGAAGAGGATTCAAGTACACGCCATGTGTTAAGACAACATGCTGTGTGTTTGGGGCGTTACAAAACTAGTTTAGGTAGGAGTATACGTCCATGTGAATGGATGAAGGGAATATGCCATGTAGGCATTGTACACACCGTGTAGTCATGTTTTGTAAAACTTGAATTCTTTATTTCTCCTGTTCCCTTCCTATGCTTCTAGTTTTCAGTCCTTGATAATCTTTATCTAAGGTGTGCACATGACCTTGAAAATTCATGCCACCGAGATGTCCTCCAGTTGTACGCAAGTTGCCAGGTGGTGATCAGACACCAGATATAGCTGATCAGGGACTTCCAGCAGATCCTCCTGTCATTCCAGTTTTGGCACCAGCTATTATACCTGATGCAGGTGCTGATGCACAGTTCAGGGATATATTTCTGAGGATGATGCAGACTTTTTAGGGAGTGCCGCCTCTTGCCCCGTCGATGGAAGAATTGACGCAGGTCTTTTAGTAGCAACATCCTCTCACTTTCTCAGGGGATGGAGGACCCCCAAGATACAGAGTCATGGCTAGAAGCCACGCTGATGATTTTTGAGCATCTGGAGATACCTCTATAGAGGAGGGTGAATCTCGCTTCCTACATGCTTCGAGACTCCACCAAGAGGTGGTGGGATGTGATCTCACAGGCAGGACTCCAGAAGAATATGGCTTGGGATGAGTTTCAGCATATCTTCTACGATTACTTCTATTCATAGACCTTGAGGGCCGATCGAGCCCCGAGAGTTCATGAGTCTGGATCAGGGTACTCTTTCTGTTATGGAGTATTCTTCTCGCTTCACAGAGCTGCAACATTTTACGCCTATTCCAGAAGGTGATGATTTGTTCCTTACATATAAGTTTGAGGATGGTATTAGGCACGACATCTGATCTCAGGTGAACATCTTCAGGTTGAATTTGATATCCTCTATCGTCAACGAGGTGCTAATCACAAAGTTTAATATGAGGGATTCTAGATCTGTGAGCCAGGGCAGTTCGACATCCAAAGTTAGTATTCCTCCTACTAATAGTAGGAAGCGTCGTAGGGAGACTGCATGAGGAGATCAGAGTAGGCGGGATGCATCTTCTGGTAGATAGGTGGTGTGATACCAGTGTGGAAAAAGCGGGAATATGAGGCCACTTTTTCTGAGATACCCAGTGGAGTGCCAATATTGCAGCAAGATGGGTCATATTCAGTGCTTCTGTCAGATCTTCTCACCAGAAGCTAGTGACAGGAGTTCTTCTATGACTCCGTGTACAGGAGAAACGCCACCAGTTTCTCACCAGTCTAGGAACTGGAGTTCTTCCAGCCATTCGGGCTGAGGTGGAGGTCGTGGCTGGGGTGTCCAGTCACTAGTCTTTCAATGAAAGGAGGGTGGATCATCTCATAGTGGTTAGACAGGGTTACAGGGCAGCGATATAGGCCAGACTTTTGCAGTAGAGAAAACCCAGCAGGAGCAGGATCCCAGACCCTCTACAGTTCAAGGTATGATCTTAGTAGCCTCAGTTTTAACTTCTACTCTTTTCGATATAGGGTATTCCCATAGCTTTATATCTTTTGATGTTTTAGAGAGCCTTGGGATCTGCATCTTTTCTTCTGCTGATATCTTGATGCTATACACTCCTTTGGGGACTAGAATGGCCAATGTACGTTAGTGCAAGGAGTTCCCTCTAGAGTTAGGTGGGTGTCACTTCTTATGGGACCTCTATGTCTTAGAGATGAAAAGCTATGATGTCATTCTTAGGATGGACTGGTTAGTTCCCTTCCAGGAAGTTGTTGATTGTTATAGCCGTAGGGTGAGTTTCATATCACTAGAGGGTGGATCATTTCTTCATAGGGGAGAATGGGATGTCCAGGTGAGCAGAACAGGACCCAAGCATCATGGGTTGGGAGGATTTATAGCCCATATTTATAGTCTATATCTAGATGACCAGGGGACTTCTCAGTTAGACTTTCCTCTGGTGGTGGATCGTTTCAGGGATGTCTTTCCAGAGGACTTTTTAGGTTTTCCTCTAGAGCGTGAGGTAGAATTTTCTATCGAGATTGTTCCAGGAGTGGTACCAGTGTCTATTCCTCCTTATAGGATGGCTACACCTGAGTTGCATGAGCTAAAGAAATAGTTGGAAGAGTTGCAGGAAAATAGTTTCATCCGACCTAGTACTTCTCCTTGGGGATCACCTGTCCTGTTTGCGAAGAAGGCGGATGGTACCCTCAGACTTTGTGTGGATTATCAGAAGCTGAACTAATTGACGGTCAAGAACCGATATCCTTTTCCAAGGATTTATGATCTCTTTGATCAGCTTCGAGGGGCTCGGGTGTTCTCGAAGATTTACTTGAGGTCCAGTAACCATCAGTTGCGCGTTAGACCATCTGATATACCTCTTACAGCCTTCTGGAGAAGGTATGGTCTATATGAGTATATGGTTATACTGTTTGGTCTCACGAACGTGCCTACAGTTTTCCTGGAACTGAAGAACTGAGTGTTCCATCCATACTTGGAATCTTTCATAGTGGTCTTCTTGGATGATATCTTGGTGTACTCTCACACTTGACATGACCATGCCGCACATCTTGAGATCATTTTGAGTACACTGAGAGAGCATCAGTTATATGCTAAGCTCTCAAAATTCCACTTCTAGATGGGCCAGATTCACTTCTTGAGTCATGTTATCTCAGAGACAGGAGTATTAATAGACCCAGAGAAAGTGAGAGTAGTAGTTTCCTGGGAGAAGATGAGGAATGTATTTGAGGTACAAAGATTTCTAGGGATGTATGGATACTACAGATGTTTTATACAAGACTTTTCACGCTTGGAAGCACCACTGAAGGGTCTAACTAAGAAGGGTGAAAAGTTCTTGTGGTCAGATTCTTGTGACTCAGCCCTTCAGGAGCTGAAAGGGAGGTTGACTTTAGCACTAATACTAGTCTTTCCAGAGCCGGTCAAGAGCTATACTATTTATTACAATGCATCAGGTATTGGGTTGGGAGCTGTGCTTATGTAGGGAGAAGGATTCATTGCGTACGGGTCCCGGTAGTTGAGGCCACATGAGAGGAATTAACCGATGCATGATCTCGAGTTGGAAGTAGTTGTTCATGCCTTACGCTGTTGAAGACACTATCTTCTGGGAGAGCGTTTTGTGGTTTTCACCGACCATAAGATTATCAAGTACATCTTCACTCAATGTGATCTGAATTTGATACAGTGAAGGTGGGTTGAGTATCTTTAGTCCTTTGATTTTGAGTTTGCCTATATGCCTGGGAAAGAAAACACAGTGGCTGATGCAATGAGTAAGAGGACTCAGATATAGATAGTTTAGGAGGCCAGCAGTGAGTGGTAACTTATGATTCTGTTATCTGAGATGCATTTGGAGGTGCACGATGGACAAGGGCAGACATTTCTTTCTTCTGTATCTATTACCTCTACTCTTCTTGATCGAGTGTGAATGTGGTAGCTATCATATTCAGAAGGCCTAGTCCCATGGGAGAGAGTGTCAGGAGAGGATCCTATTCCTAGATGGACCATAGGCGAGGATGAGATCTTACATTTCCAAGGGTGCATATGGGTACCAACAGACATATGCGAGGTGCTGATGTGGGAATTTCATTCCTCAGTTTGGACAGTTCATCCTAGCATCACCAAGATGTATCCTGATCTACACCATCAGTATTGGTGGCCAGGCATGAAGAGAGATGTTGCTGGCTTTGTCATGAGATGTTCCACCTATTAGTAGGTGAAGGCAGAGCATCAGTGACCAACATTGCTTTTACAGTAGTTACCCATTCTCGAGTGGAAGTGGAATGATGTCGCGATGGGTTTCATGACTGGTTTGCTGAGGTTTCCTCAAGGGAATGATGTAGTTTGGGTTGTCATTGACAGACTCACGAAGGTTGCTCACTCCTTTCCAATTAAAAATACCTTCAGTGTTGATGAGATGGGGCAGTTGTACATCCAAGATATTGTGCGCTTACATGGAGATCCACACTCCATTTTTTCAGACAGAGATGCTCGTTTTACTTCTCGGGTTTGGCAGGGGCTTCAGAAGGCATTGGGTATATAGGTACTTTTGAGTACAGCTTACCACCCCCAAATAGATGGCCAATTCGAGCGTACGATTCAGGTGCTTGAGGACATGCTCTGAGCATGCATTGTGGATTTTGGAGGTTCTTGGGAGAAGCACATACCTCTTGTAAAGTTTTCCAACATTAATAGTTTTCAAGAAACTATTCAGATAGAACCTTATGATACTTTGTATGGTAGGCCATGCCGATCACCCTTATGTTGGCTGGAGGCAGAAGAGGTAGCTTTACTGGGACCTCATCTTGTTTAAGAGACCACATAGCAGATAGAGTTGATTCAGAAGAGGATGACTACTGCGCAGTCTCGACAGAAGTCTTATGCTGATCAGCGGAGATGACCTCTGGAGTTCGAGGTCAGGGATCAAGTTTTCTTGCGTGTCACACCGAGGTTGGGAGACAAGAGGATTAGGAGATAGGGTAAGCTTTCGCTGAGGTACGTCAGACCATTTGAGGTGTTGGAGAGAGTTGGGTTGGTTGCCTACTAGTTGCAATTACCTTAGAGGTACCGGGCTATGCATGACATTTTTCATGTTTCTCAGCTCCAACATTGCTTTTTAGACCCGTCTCATGTCTTTCAACTTGAGGAGGTTTAGCTCGAAGTGGATGCGTCATTTGAGGAGAATCCTATCCTGATTATTGATCGCAGTAAAAAGGTTCTCCGTGGCCGGTCTGTTCCCCCTGGTACGAGTGCTATAACAACACGGACGGGTACGAGATGAGACTTGGGAGAGGGAGGCCGATGTACGAGCACAATGGACGGAACTATTTGGGTTTTCTTCTTCTACACCGCGCTAGGGAAATTCAAGGAAAAATTTCTGTAAGGGGGAAAGTTTGTAAGAACCCGAATCTTCTTTCCAGGTATGTTTTCCTTTTCTGGTCGTTTTTGAGAAAAATAGGAATTTTTTGAATTTTCTAAAGTACACAACATGTACTTTATGAGTACACGCCGTGTACTACGTTGCTGCAGGAGGACATGTGCTGGCCATGTAATGGACACACACACGACTGTGTGGGGTGACTTGGAGGCCGCCGAAAGTGGAGTATGAAAAAGGAAAGTACACACTGTGTACTTCAAAAGTACATGTCTTGTATTTTTTTTTTTCATTAAACGTACCAGGGTCTCGTCCAATCACCAGAAAGCTCTCCTTCTAGGTCTCATTTGACCGAGAGCACCGTACGACCATGGATCATTGACGAACCCCCAAGCGAGCATCCATCCTCGGAATCAAACACAATCGGCTGCGTTGGAATCACATCGGTGAGTTCTCTTTTCTCCTAGAGCACCATCTTCTGTTTTCTCCTCTCTCATGAGATATCTTTGGTTGAAAATTTTAGACTTTTTTGTAGATATACTATGTTCTAGGTTGATCCAAGGGCCGACGCCAGAGTATATCAACCTCCCAACACCGAGGTAGGTGATTTGTGCCTTTCCATTGAATGTCTTTGAGTTATATGTGCAATTTTGGCCAATACCCTTAATCAGGGTATTGTACGTTTACCATTTTACCCTTGTTAATTTCCTTCCATGCTTGTATGCTTGAGTAGAGGTTATTTGGATATGAATAGGGATTATTTCTATGTTTTGGATATTGTTTCCCATGCATATTCTGTTTACGACCATTTGGTCCTGCTTAGCCTTTTTGGACGCCTTGCCTGTTTTCCCATGCCTAGTGTTGTAGGGTGGAGTTTTTGTTTTCTGACATGTTTGATATGTTGTAGACCAAATCGTCAAGTAGTTCTTGAGGTTTACTTTGGCCGTATTTCATTTCTATGCTCGTTGACTTACATAGGTCTGTGAGAACCTGGTGTAGTAGACTATTAGAGGGATTGACTGAGTGAGCTTCCTCAAAGAGTCTTTGAATCATTTTAGACTATAAGGGGAATTGACCGAGTGAGATTCCTCAGAGAGTATTTGACCACTTGGGGATATAAGGGGAATTTACCATGTGAGCTTACTTAGATAGTGCTTGACTACCTTAGAATATAAGGGGAATTGACCGTGTGAGATTCCTCAGAGAGTCTTGAATCACTTTTAACTATAAGGGGAATTGACTACGAGTGCTTTATCAGAGAGTATTTATATATTATAATGACTGAACCGGAGGGGATAGACTGCGTGTACATCCCAGAGGGTTACCTTGATTGATTAGCTACTTATTTGATATGTGGAACTGTTTATTGTTGAGTACTTTCTTTTTTTACTGCATATTTTCTTATTACCTTCCATATATATTCACTAATTGTTAGGAATAGATCTTTGGGTGGTTACCTACTAGGATTCAGTCTCACACCCTATTTGGGTCATGTTTTTGGGTCCAAATTGATTATATTATTGCAGGTATAGATAAGGTAAAGCGCCATTCTACTTCAGGTTCTTAATTGACTATGGATCTAGAGAGCATGGGACCAAGCTATGGCTTGCGATGCTGAGGAGTTGTTTACTTGCTTTCTTTTTGTATTTGGTTTAATAATACTGTATTCCAGTATTTTGATTTGTTTGGATTCTTTCCTAGACATATATATCATGAATTATTCATATATATATATTTTTGCTCCAGTTTATTATTTTCCAGTCTTCCACTATTTCCTTTTGCATGGATTATTACTTCTTCCACTATTGCTATTAGTTTTCTTCCACTGTGTTACTCTGCCAATGAGGGAATAGTTTCCCCACTATCACACCCAAGTCCCTCACTTCTAGTTGGCAGCCTCTGGCATTTGGGGAAATGTGCTTGAGGCCATGTGACCAACTGGGTACGGGGTACCTCTGGGTGGATTCTGGAACCGAGATGTTACAAAAACACTCTAAGAGATAGGTACAATAATATCCCATTTTTGATGATAAAAAACACTTAATATAATAATTTAAATTAATAATATATCAATAATTAAATATATAGAAAATAAATCCAATATTTAAATCTATATTCATTGAGTTTGAGAACTAATCTTATAAATCATGCATTTAATATCTATAAATAAGAATTTTAAGAGATTTTATAACCACCCCTTTTGAAAAAAAATTAAGTTCTCTTAGATAACAAACATTCTTTTTAGAAAATTTCTCCCCAATTACAATTATCAAAATGATAAAAATAAAAAAAGAGACAAACATGGAGAGAAAAAAGATGTTAATTGACAATTTGGGTAAATAAAAACAAATTTTGAAAAATAAAGTTTAATAGAAAAAATATTAAAGAATAAAATGATAAAAATATTTTCAAAAGGATTTAAAAACACATTTTGATTTCTAAAACTCACAAAATAATATAATTTTTATATAGATAGAAGAAATTAAAGGAAGAAAAGAGAAAATAAAAAGATAATGAAAAGAATTAGAAAAAAATTATTAATTTACAAACATCCCAAATAATAGGAATTATATAGTGAGAGTAGAAATATATAAGAGGAAAAGTGAAAATAAAGAACTAAAATAAGATAAAAAAGATGAAAAAAATAAATATATAACTTAATAAATTAAAAATAATAAAATAAATGAGAATTATAAAACAACTTCTTAAGTCCCAAAATCCCTTAGTTAAATTATTATTATAGAGGGAGATAAGATAAAGAAGAAATGCATGAGAAGGTATTAAAAGAAAAATGATAAGATAAAGAAGATAAATCAAGGAAATAAATAAAAAGAATAAGAAAAAAGTGAATAAAATTATGAAAATAAAACTGATACATACCTTTGATACTATATAGTTTCCTTTAAGGAATGAATTCGACTTTATTAAAATATTTCTTATTTGAAAGATCTTGTAGGTGTTATTCCTTTGAAGTGTAACCATTATTTGAAAATATTTTTTTGATTTTTCATTTCATAAAAATAAAACTCAAGTGAGAAGTTAGAGACAAGTATATATAAACTATTTTTACTCATCATTAATATTCTTTAAGAGAGATATATTTTTTGATTTAAAATAATAAATACATATATAAATTCATAAAATAATTTTTGAAACAAGTTTCATAATAAAAGGTAAAAAATATAAATCTAGGGTATCAATTATAGTTTAAAAAACAATCAAATAATATAAAATTACTTAATTTTAAAAATATGAATTTCAAAATTTGAAAAATAATATAAACTAGTTTGAAAATAAATAAATAATTAATTTTAAAATGAAAGATCTCACTTAATGAAAATTTAATAATTAAATATATAAAATTATTCTTCTCAAATTATAACACATGTGAGATGAGGGATCAAATTAAAGACAAATAAATAAATAAAGAAATAAATGAAATATTTAAAAACAAGTTTTTAAAAGAATATTTCAATTTTTTTAAAGAGAACTCAAGATATCTATAGATAAAATGAATAATATCACAATTTATCCATTCAAATTTTACCTTTAATGAACTTAAAATGATCAAGGGATATAGGTTTGGTAAAAATATTAGCGAGTTGATATTTCACTAGGATAAAATCCAATAAGATATCACCCTTTTGATAGTGATCTCTTAAAAGATGGTAATTAAGATCTTTTTTTTTGTAAAAAATAATGGATAATATTTTTAGTGATATTTATAGAACTATTATTATCACATTTGATAGGGATACAATCAAATTTTAGGACAAATTCCAAGAGAGTGTGTTGCATCTATATGATTTGGGCACAATAACTCCAAGTGACTATGTATTCTTCTTTGACTATAGAAAGACAAACATAATAACGATTCTTAATACTCCATGATATAAGTAATTTTACTATTAGATGATAAGTTATAATAATACTTTTCATATATAATTAATATCTACCAAAATAAGCATCAGAAAAAGTAGTTAATTCAAAATAGGTTCCTTTTGGATAAAGTAAACTAATATTTTTAGAACATTTTAAATAATGAAAAATAATTTTGAAAAATTTGAAATGAGATCACATTGTATTAGATTGAAAATTATCATAAATAAAAACACTGAACATGATATTTTGTTAGGTCACAATGGGTAAAGTAGACTACCAATCATAGTTCTCTAAAGCTTTATGTTGACCATTTTAATGGATTCATCCAATGTAATCTTACAAGTAATAATCATGGGTGTGATAATTTACTTATAATGGTCCATTATAAATCATTTTAAAATTTTATTGGTTTATTTACCTTGTTTTAAAAATATTCCATAAATTGTTTTTAGAAATTTGAAAACCAAGAAAGAATTTAAGCTCACCCATAAATCTTATCTCAAATTACATTTTCATTAAATTAGAAAATTCAAAACAAAGTTCTTCATTGGTATATTAGGAAATCACATCATCAATGTAAATTTGAAATAGTAAAATATCATTTTAGATGCATTTTAAAAAGAGATTAGAATTGACTTTTCCTATTTTTAAACCTTTTGAAAGAAGATAATTTGAAAGAATTTTATGCCAATACTGAGGGGATTATTTTAAAACATAAAGGGATTTTGGTAGTTTGAAAAAATAATTTATAAAAATAGGATTTTCAAAAATAGGTGGTTGTTCCATAATTTTGTTTTTCATAAATAACACCATTTAGAAAAGTAATTTTGACATCCATTTAGAGGAGTTTGAAATGAATATGAGTGGTGAATGCCAAACAGATTATAATGGATTCTACGTGAGATATAGATGAAAATGTTTCACCAAAGTTAATTCATTCTTCTTGGTTATAACCCTTTTGTACTATATAATCTTTGTTTCTAGTGATATTACTAGGTTTATCCAGTTTATTTCAAAAAACCAATTTAGATACATTAACTTGATTATCATTAGGTATTTCCATGAGAGTCCATACACCATTTCAAGATAATTTATTACGTTCCTTTTATATTTAATGTACCTAATTTTCATAATTAAGAGTTTAATTAATTTTTTAGGTTCAAGGTGAATTAAAAAATAAAGATTTTTAACCTCATTTAAGATATACCTATGAGTACAAGTTCCAACTTGTAAATCACTAATGAAATTTTCTAGGGGATGGTCTTTATATTTTTTTAAAACTTTAGGAAAATAATTTGAAGTATATTATTTTTCTTCTTAATTTTCTTTTCTTTGAAAAGATTCATTTAAAACATCAATTTAAAAAATATTTTGAGGAAGAGGTTTGTGAAAAATTTTATAAAAAACAACATGGATTGATTCTTCCACCATTTTAGTAATTTTTAAAGACATTATAATCATTACTTAAGTTATAGAATCCAATAAAGATACCTTCAATGGATTTATAATCAAATTTACCAATATTGTTTTTTATGTTTAGAATAAAAAATTTGTAACTAATTTTTTATAAATATCTGACCTTTGGTTTTTTATTATGCCAAAACTCACACTGGATTTTCTTAATAAAATGTCTTTTGTGTATGGAATTAATGGTATATCATGAAATATATATGGCCTTATCCCAAAGATATTTTGGAAGAGAAAATTTATTTAAAATAGTTCAAGTGATTTATTAGATTATTCAATTTCACCTCTATACTACCCCATTTTTTTGAGGGGTTTGAGGAACATAAAAAGATTGATTGGAGCCTTAATAAGAAAAAATAAAATAAAATAATTTATTGTTTAATTCTGTATAATGATCACCATGAATTGCAATAATTTTAAAACTTTTTATATATATTATTTTCTTTGACCTTTTACGTGTATATGGGTCACTCTAGTTTGATGTGACCTTTATTTTTACACCCGTATCATGTAACCTCTAATTTGAACTTTTTATTTGACTTTTTAGATATCTTGTTTAAGTTATTATTTTGTAAGTTATTGAACATGTTCCTATTAAGAATATCATAGTCAATAACCTCACCTATATATTGTTCATAATTAGTAGCTTTAAATGTGATTATTTTCTTGACTTATTTTTCTTTATTGGTCTCCTTCTCTGCTTAGTGTTTCATCATGATTTCATATGTCATTACGGAGCTAATTATTTTTTTCAATCGTTATATTTTTTATATATTTTTATTCTTGGATAGCCATTACTTTAGGAGCCCAAGAACTAGGTAAAACCCATGGGATTTTCTTTATGTGTGTTTCTATAGATAAATCATATCTGAGGGACTTACTGCCATTGTATATATTAGTAAATCTAATAAGAATTATTATAATTGATTCATTATAATGCATAGTAAAACTTTCAAAATATTTATGAAAAATATCTAATCTTGTATCCTTAACCTTATTTTTACCTTTATGGGTTACTTCTAATAATTTACAATTTTTATATGTATTTTTTCATGTGGAAACATGATTAAAATCATTTCTATCAAAACAATAATATATGTAATTTATAGATTTTTTATTTAATTAAAAAATTTTAGTATCTTTAGGATTATATTTTTCTTTAAATTATTTGTTGGGAAAATAATATTACTTTACTATTTTACAAACTCAATAAGAAATATTACCAAGAAAAATTAACATTTGGTTCTTCTAATAAGAGTAACCAGTACTATCAAAATATTTAATCATATGAATTGGAAGTAGATGCGATAATAAAAACCTACCTTTGAAATTGATTAAAGATTTGATTTTTTTTTGAAAAATAACACTTTTGAAAAATAAGAAATTTTGAAAAGAAATAAAAAACCACCATTTGATACTAATTGTTGGTCAGTGATTATGGTAAGAGGGGGAGGAGGGTGAATTCACCTTTTAAAAATTAATATGGAAATAAAAGGATAATTTAAAAAATAAATGATTTTGAAATAATAAAGTGATAATTTGTAGCGACCCTGAACATAGAAGACTGGAGCTGATGGTTGATTTATTAAAATGACATAAGATACAAGGACTCACTTCCTAAATGGAATAGTAGTTTAGTAGTCTTGTTAAACTAGATATATACTTGAAATTATTAATATAATTGAAAACATAAACTACATAAAATATTTTTTTGAGAACAACATTATTTCCCTTAGAATATGGAAACATATCAATCAAAAAAATACTTCCTCATATCCTGATTAAAATTAAACATAAGAAAATAGTGAGCTCTGATGATCATTAAGGGTAAGTATACAAAAAAAAGCTATGAATAAATAATAAATAATCACTATTTCAAGATAAATAACTAAATCACACTCCATTTAATCAATAAATTGAGAATAATATGGTTGAAATACACGATGATCTAATAATTCCATATAAATAATAACATGAGCATGAAAATTAACCATGAATATTCTAACTAATATAATAATCACATGGAATGTCAATAACTGAATTCATAAGGATGGAATACATAATGCTAAACATATAAAACATACCATTTAGTCCCTTTTCCAAGAAATCTAATACTGTTGAGGCCTTGTTCCAAGACATCTAATACTGTCAGGTCTTTTTCCAAGAAATATATATAAATGGGTAAGGCATTGGCCAAAACCCAATCTATTTTGTCTCACGAGACATAATGATGCATCAAGGGGATATAGTGGGCCCTGCACATAGATTACAAAGTCTAATACATTCCTTATATGAAAGGGGTGAAACACAATCAACATAAAATTTTTTATTTAAAAACTTTCATAAGTAATGTTAACACCTTCCCCAATCAATAAACATAGTCATAAACCATCCACAGTAATATGGTGAATGTTAATAAAATTGTACATCCTCAGTAAAACTAATCATAAACCATCCAAATAAATAATAAGGATGATATCAATACAACATATCCCTAGTGGATCATAAGTTCAATAAAGGATTTATTCCTTTTATGAGTAAAGATACCATAAAATACCTTTAAAACATTTTGAGGAAAATAATCTTTTCACTTTGGAAATATTTTAAAAAAAAAGTTCAAAAATTATTTTGAAAACAATTTTATTTCAAAATAAAATCTGAAAAATTATAAAATAATCTTTAAAATATTTATTGATCATATTGGTGGAAAATTATATTCATTCCATACATGTTAAAACAAATATTCCTTTAAAATTTTTAGTAAAATCAAAATCAACATTGTTTTGAAAATTACATGAATATTCATTTAAAAATATTTTGTGAAAAGTAAAAATGGGTAAAAATTTATTTAATAAATATTTTTGAAAAGTATCAAAACAATTTTTAATTTTTTTAGAAAACATGGGTTTTCATGAAAACTGATTTTCGGTCAAAGAGAGAAATAAAATCAGATATTCTTTAAAAAAAATTTCTTAATCATTTTAAGTACCAAAGAGATTAATAATGGTAGAAATACTTGAAAAAATTTCATGAATAACCTGAGGATTATAAAATAGATTTATTTTAATATATAAATATCAAATAATTCCCCCATGGGAGACTTAAACAAAAACAATCCTGAATAATGATGAGATTATGAAACAAACCCTTACCACTTTGGTAAATTTTGAATCATAAGCCCCATGAAAGAAAAAAATTTAAATTAAACTTTAAATACCATGAAGATAAATGAATTCATGATATAACATAAAAAAGGGTATTATATACACCATAAAAAATAGATAATTGGTAAATATGGTGTTTGTATCATGAAAGTAAAAGTGAGACAAGAAACCCTTACTTTGAGTTTGAATCATCATGTATATTTATTTTACCGAATAATAAAAATATGATAATTATTTACTTTATTATAAATATTTTCAAGTATATTATTCCTTTTATTTCACTTATTACCATGTTATGTATGATTAATTAATCAATTAAGTATACATTATATGCTTCAACGATATTTCTCTTATGTGTAAAAAATAACTTTAGTAGGTTGAATATGGTAAAAAAGGTCATTATTTAAACATATAAAGAATAATAATCATGAAATAATTATCATATTTATACATAAATTAAACTTTTAAAACCAATCATGAAATATGGTTATGAAAATGAACTGCATTACAATCATGGAGACGGTAGTACATACGTATGCTTGTGTAACATTTCCATTTTTCAATGATCATTAGAGAAATAATTTAAGTAATATATTATCCTTACAGAATGATAATAATATCATAAATAAAATATAATTTATATATATATATATATATATCATCCATGTGGTGATGAAAAGAGAGTCACATCACTTCGTGAAGGTGGTAATCCACCAGTACATAAATGATATCATCATCTCGTGGTGAGTGAAAAGGTAAGAAGGAAAATTATATATTATATTTTTAGAATGATAAATATGTCATAAATATCATAATTATTTCATTATAATCATATATATTCATTAAATTTATCTTTATTACCTTCCATGTAAATATTTAGTGAAAGATAAATTATATCACTTCATGAGGCGATAGACTGCCGTACACACGAGCAGCATTATCGTATCCCATATAGAATAGAAATTAAATATTTATATATGATATAATGACTAAAAAGGTATAATTGTGTTATAATTATCATATATATACTTTATATCCCTTATAATACCCAACCATGAGAGGTGGTAATAAAAAATGAAGGATACCAGTTCACGGGGTGGTAGTTCGCCGTATACACGAAAGATGATTTCCTAACACATTTAATTAAAGTGGAGATACTTTTAGGTAATTAGAATAATATAAAAACATATAATTATATGTATCATACTAAGTTTATTATATCATAATACTTTAATAATAATTTAAGGAGGTTTAGGGAGAAATAAAATAAAAATGATCATTGAAGAACATTACCTATTCTTTAGGTAACTTCCTTAGGTTTGAAAAAAAGCCTTTATAGGTTGGATTTATTCCAAAAATAAGGATTATGGGATGAAATTATAGAATCTGGGAATTTATTTTTATAGTTATTTTATAAAAAAAATGGTTTTAAGTTGTGAATAAGAGATGATAGGGGGTGACCTTTTATAGATGAAGTGAGTGGCACACTTGTAATTTTTGAAAAGAAAAAGGTGTGACCACAATTTTCACATTCCAAAAGGTTAAACAATGAAGTATTATCAAGAATTATACATGGTAATGTCTAAATATTTTCATCCAATAGATTATATATATATTTTTAGGTTATTTTAACCCCTATATTTTTAGTTTAACCCCCAATAAATTAGTTTTTACCTTAACCGCGGTAAATATTTTTAATTGTTTTTACTATTCATTATGGTAAAAAATTAAGTTAAAATTATTAGATAATATAAATTATAATGTTTTCAAGTATAAAATACATTTTAAAAAATATCATTAACATAAGTTCTAAAACTTAATTTAAAATTAATCTCGCAAAGGCAATGAGAAAGCGGGTTTTCATAGAGAAAATATTCAAAAGTTACAATGTTTTTATATCAAAATTAAATAAATTAGATTAATAGATATGTAATTGAGATAATTTTACTTTAAAAAAAAATTAAAATATTATTTAACTTTATAAATAATTTAAACAAAAGGCAGTTTTTAATTAAAATTTAGTGTTTTCACTATTCATTGAAAAATGAAACGTTTCAGAAAAATCCAAAAAATTCACCCCAATTTAATTTTTATATGATGATTTAGAAAATGAATTTAATTTTATGAATACATTTTAAAACATTAGTAAAAATTAATTATAAATTATACGTGCAAAGCACGACTAAATAGTATTTTAGAAAAAATACATTTTTTTTTCAGAAAATAATCTTTTTTCTTTTAAATGGATATTGTTTTATCTATAATAAATTGATATCCATTTTATTTATTTTATACACTTGTAAATAATATAATTTTAATTATTTATTTAGTACTATTTATTCCTTCCAATTTAATGACTACATTATAATGGTAATATTTAAATAATAATATTTTAATAGAGTATCACATTTCGTTCAAACATGGTGTTGCATGCATTAAAAGATATCGAAGAGATTTAATTTATTTAAAAAATAAATATATCATAAAGTCTTAAGATTTTATATTCCTTTATATTCTTGGTGTTTCATGGCATACATGCCAATCGATATGTTGTTCATATTTTAAAATCTCGGGGTGTTACATTATATCCCTATTAAATAAATTTCATCCTCACAATTTAATATTGATCTTAGAAATCAAGGGTTTTTTTATTTAAAAATATTCTTCTTGAAAACCCAAATCATTATAAGTCTTAATAAAACTTCCTCTTGATAAGAGATATGGGAAACAAAAAGGTCATATGGAAGAATAGATAACTTGATTTCTAAGTAGGAGAACATTGGTGGAAATTGATGATATGGACATAAAAGATAAGCATAAATAATTATAAAGAGTGATAGAGGTCATTGATCACAAGAAAGTGAATGATAAATGGAAATTCAAGGATCTAAAAACCATAAATATGTGATGATTTAGAATACTATTAGTTCAATATAAATGATGTTATTAGGACAAAATATTTTTTTCAATATCCTTTTTCTAGAGATGAGGAATCCATTTACCATATATAAAAAGAATATATGAAAATATACTTACTTTATATAACTCTATTACATAGGCACAATTTCATATTTTAGTTGTGCTTTGATCATTTTCCACTTCATTTCATACTATAAGAAATGAATATCCAAGATGATTTTTTGTACATGAATCACTAAAACTCACTTTTAATGGATCATATGATCTATAATAGAATGATATGTCATTACTTAGATCTATAGTTATTATTATAAAAAAATTTTAGTATAGGTTATCCAATATGAATAACTCTTCATATGGTGAAGTAATATATTAATATTTATAGCCTTAACCAAAGTTTAAATTAAACTATTTCATAAATGGTTAACCTTATAACCCTTGAAAAAGATTAAGATCCAAAACTTTAGAAATAAGGTCACTAAATTTCCAAAATGAATTTATCATTAATCCCTCAAGCAAAAAGAAGTATCTCTTAATCATCATATACCAACCATGTGAATACCTTCATCATGTATTCTCTTGAAACATAGTAATAACCTAAATTACCATAAAACCTAATTGAAATAATATATGGTTCCTTATTACTTAAATAAAACACATATTATTAGATATATTACTTAAATTAAAAAATTCTGTTAAATTTATCAATGATAGTATAAACCACTTTGTCAATAAATCATTAATCAATTACAAGGTAGTCAATACTATCTAATCTTATTATTTCCCATCTTCCCTTTATCTGTCTTTTTCTTTGTCATCTTATTCTTATCTTACTTCCATTCAAAGCCATAATACTTAGATAATTATTTATATATACTATTGGTACGTGATACTATGTCCTCATATAATGAGAATGTTTGGAAGGCTAGTTACCTTTTAAATATTGGATTAATCCCATCAAAGAAATGTCCATTCTTACTTTTTAAGTTACATGCATTGATGTGGTTATCATTAATTTTGTTAGGAACCATTTCTAAATTATTTCATACAATATATTAGGTCTTATCATTATGATACATGATTTATAATTACAAAAATAGTTAAATACTTCACATAAATTAAAAAATTTATGCATAGATAATCTCATAATAATAAACACGGTTTCCTTGGGGATATATTTATTTTCAAATACTTTATAATGGTTTGTAAATAAAATGTGAATTATCCTAATCAAATTCCCTAGGAGTATCAAACCAAGTGTATATTAAGGTCTATTTTCATGCACCATGTGACGATTGGGACAAGCCCAATGCACCCTTTTTGGAGTTATTTCCCCTAGGTACATCTGTTCCAGTACCACATCCACTTGTAGTATCCAGACATGGATCTATATTGTAGGAAAAACCATATAACATCTTCATTACTAAAAATTTAAGATGTTCTTCTATATTTATCCTCTGATTCTATAATAGGGTTATGTTCTGTAATCTATGTTTTCTTAAATATAGTTTCTAAGGTTTCTACTAAACTTCCTCTGATACCAACTGTAGCGACCTCAAATCTAGTATCCTGGAGCCAATGGTTTCTTTATTACATTGGCATAAGATAAAAAGAATCATATCCAAAAGGACCAAATACTATAGTAGTATTGGTAAACTAGATACATACTTAAAATTATTAATATAATTGAAAATAAAAAATAAAAAAAGTATTTTCTTTGAGAATGCAATTATTTACCTTATCTTATCCCTATATATCAATCACAAAACACTTCCTTGTATCATGGGTAAAATAAAACATAATAAAGGGATGAAATAATATGCTTAGTAAGGGTAAGTGTACTATATAATCTATGAATAAATAAGGGATAACTAATATGGAAAGGTAAACAACTAAAACACATTAATTTTAAACAATAACTTGAGAATATTATGTTAGGAATATATGATGATCAAATAATTATATATAAAGAATAACATGAGAATGAAACTTAACCATGAATATTTTAACTAATATAATAATATCATGAAATATCAATAACTGAATTAATAATAAAGGAATGAATAATGATAGACATCTAAAATATATTATCAAGGAATTATGTTAATATATCTAATACCGTCGAGTCCTTATGCCAAGATATCTAATACCGTCAATTCCTTGTGTCAAGACATATATATAAATGGGTAACGCCTCATCCAAAACTCAATCTAGTTTGTCTCATGAGACCTACCGATGCATTGAGGGGATATAAATATCCCCTACCATAACTTACAAAGTATAATGCATTCATTATGTGAAAAGGGTGAAATACAATAAACATAAACATTCATATTGAAAAACTAGAATACAAAATTTTAATACTTTCCCCAATTAATAAATATAATCACAAACCATCCAGAGTAATATGGTGAATGAAAATAAAATTATACATGCTCAGTAAAACTGATCATAAAACATCCAAATAAAGAATAATCATGATATAAATACAACATTTCCCTAGTGTATCGTAAATTCATTAGAGGTTTTATGTCATTGATGAGTAAAAATAACATAAAAAGATCTTTAAAAACATTTTTGAAGAAAATAACCTTCCACTTTGAAAATATATTTAAAACTAAACGTTCAAAAAATATTTTTAAAACCCTTTTATTTGAAAATAAACTTATAAAAATTATAAAATAATATTTAAAAAATTTATTTTTCATGACGTTTTAAAATTACGTTTATGGAATACATGTTAAAACAAAGATTCTTTTCACATTTTCATTAAAATCTAAACAAACATTGTTTTGAAAATGACATGTAGATTCATTTAATTTTTTTTAAATGTAAAAAAGGGTAAAAATGTCTTTAATAAATCATTTTAAAAGGTTAAAAATAGTTTTTAATTTTTTTTGGAAAATAAGGTTTTGATGAGAAATGATTTCTGACCAAAGAGAGAAATAAAGTTGGATTTTATTTAAAAACATTTTCATAATCATTTTAAATACCGAAGAGAGGAAAGATGGTACTATTACTTGAAAAATTTCATGAATAACCATATTAGAATAAATTATATTTATTTTAATATTTGAATATTAAATATGTACCCCAAGGGAGTCTTAAACAAAAGAAATCTTGGATAATGATGAGATTGTGAAATAAGCACTTACTAATTTGATTTTTTTGAATCATAAGCCCCATGAAAGAAATAATTTTATATGAAACTTTAATTACTACAAATATAAATTAATTCATGATATAACATGGAAAAATGGTGTTATATACACCACAAAAAATAAATAAGTGTTTAATATGGCGTATGTCTTATAGAAGTAAACGTGAGATGAGAAACCCTTCCCTTGAGTCTGACTCATCTCGTAGGTTATTTATCATCCTGAATAATTAAATTATATCAATTATTTAATTTATTAATATATATTTTTTCAAGTTTATTACTACTTTTATTTCACTTATTATCATTCTATATATGATTAATTAATCAATTAAATTTATGTCATATATTTTGATGATATTTTTCTTATGTGTTAAAAATGACTTTGGTAGGTTGACTATGGTCAAAGAGGTAATTATTTAAACATATACAAAATAATAGTCATGGAATAATTATAATATTTATGTATCAATTATAATTTTAAAACCAATCATGAAATATGGTTAGGAAAAATGAACTATGTTACAATCATGGAGATGGTGGGTTATGCGTACACATGAGTAATATTTCCATTTTTAAATGATCATTATGAAAAGAAGTTATGTAATATTTTATCCTTCAAGAATGATATTAATATCATAAATAACACAGTATTTATTTAAATATGATTATATATATATCATCTATGTAGTGATTAAAATAGATTCACATCACTTCAGGAAGGCGGTAGTCTATATGTACACGAATAATGTTATCATCTTTCAGTGATTGAAAAGGTAAGAAAGAAAATGATATATTATATTTTAATAATTATAAATATGTCATAAATATAATTATTAAGTCATTATATAACATATATTAATTAAATTTATCCTTATCACCTTCCATGTAAAGCATTAGTGAAAGACGAATCACATCGCTTCATGAGGTGATAGTCCATCATACACACAAGCGACATTATTGTATCCACTACGGAATGGAAAGTAAAAAAGGAATATATTTTATAATGACTCCAAAGGTATAATTATGTTATAAATATCATATATATACTTTATATTAATCATCATACCCAACCATAAGATGTGGTAATGGAAAAATGAATGACATCGGTTCGCGAGGCGATAATCCGCCATACACACAAATGATGATTTTGTAACCCATTTGAAGAATGTGGGGATGGTTATAGGTAATGAAATTAATATAAAAAATATCAGTATAATTATTATTATTATGTCATTATATCAATTTTTTTAATAATAATTTAAGTAGGTGGAGGAATAAATAAAAAACGCTCGTTAAAGAACGTTACATCTTCTTCGAGTAACCTCCTTAGGTTTGCACCAAAATCCTTTCTAGGTTGGATTTATGAAAAAACTAAGGATTATAAGATTAGTGGATTTAATTTTTGAATTGATTAGGACTATTATTTGATGAACCAAATTGTTTTTAAGGTGTTATAAGAGAGGATATGGGGCAGCCTTTTATTGGTGAGGTGAGTGACACACTTGTAATTTTTGAAAAGAAAAAGGTGTAACCATGTTTTCAAATGAAAAAGGGTAAAAAATGAATTATTATATACAATTAGATATTATAAGGTCTAAATATGGTCATAAAATATATTTATACAAGTTTTTAGGATATTTTAACCCTTATCTTTTTAGTTCAACTAGTAGGTAAATCAGTTTTTACCTTAACCGCGATAAATATTTTTTTTTCTATTTTTACTATTCATTATGGTAAAACATTATGTTAAACTTATTAGATAATATAAATTATTCTTATTGAAAATATTTAATCCCTTTTTCTAAATTCTATTAATAGAATTGGAAAATTTTAATTTAAAATTAATCTTATAGATGCGATGAGAAAGTGGGTTTTTAAAGAGAAAATATTCAAAAGTTTACCAAGTTTTTATATGAAAATTCAATATGAAAAGGATTAAAATGAACTAAATTGGATTAATATATATATAATTGAACTAATTTTACTTTAAAACAAATTTAAAATATACATTAAGTTTATAGAAAAGTTAAACAAAAAGACAATTTTCAATTAAAATTCAGTATTTTTACTATTCCTCAAAAAATGAAATGCTTCAAAAAAATCCTGAAAAATTGACCATAAGATAATTTTGATATGATTATTTTAAGAATTATGATTATTATTTCAAATTTTTTTTCTAAAATTGGAAAAAATTGATTATAAATCATGCACGTAAAGTGAAACTAAACCATCTTTTAGAGAGAAATACAGTTTTTTAGAAAAAAAATTATTTTAAATGGTTCTAATTTTATCTCTAATTAATAGATATAAATTTTATTTATTTTATACACATATAAACCATATAATTTTCATAATTTATTCTATACTATTTATACACTCCAATTTAACAGTTATGTTATAATGGTGATGTTTAAATAATAATATTTTAATAAAGTATTGCGTTTCGTTCAAACCCAGTGTTGCATGCATTGAAAGATATTGAAGATATTGAATTTATTTAAAAATAAATATATCATAAATTATTGTAATATTATATTCCTTTATATGATTGGTATTTCATTATATATATGATATCAAATATGATGTTCATATTTTAAAATCTTAGGATGTTACATAAATAAAATATGCTATAGTTGATAAATTTGATTCGTGTTTATAAAGATAAAATCAAAGTATAAGTGAATAAAATATTGAACTAAATTTATTCTTATATGTGAGTTGATGTTAAATGATAAAATGTGGAAATATAAATAGAGGAAAAACACCATTGATAGAGATTTTATCTAAAACATGATGTGAGCTCCTATATCTCCACCCCTTGACTCGAGGGTTAAATGGTATAAATCCCTTAGTCATAATGGTGACTAAGAATTTTTACCTAATAATTTTTGTCTATGAGAACCCTCTTGAGATTTTTGGTGGCCAAGTGACCCATCCCACACTTTTGTGGTGTGTTAACCATTGGATAAAGGTGGTTGAAAGGAGAGAGGTTTGCTTTTGGAAAACCCATTACAAGCTGCTCACAAATATATTTAAGGAATATAGTTCAATAGAGGATTATATATTTGAGTGGAAAGTGAGATCCTTTTAAGGAATTGAGAATTTATATTTTTTATCTTTGATATAATTGAGAATTATATCACTTTGTTACCAATTAGGATCAAAATAGAATTGAAAATTTTTATTATTGAGATCTAAGAACCCAAGGCCACTATTTATAGTCCTAAAAACCTTTAGAAATATTATATAATTCACTTGGAGTAATTGAGACTTTTAGGAACATATTTAAGAGATGTTTGACCATCATTAAATTCATTCTAAGTTTGTTACATGATGAAACAAATTGTAACATGCCCTGAAATAAAATTCCTAGAAAATTTGCTTTCAAAATATTTAAAACATCCAGCACCATGCCCGAGTAATATTTCAATTGAATATGATTCATCCAGGAGTGAATCACACTTTATTTGTCATAATACAACATGATAACCTCTTACCTAATTCTAATTTCCTCAAGTAGACCCTTAAAATACACCAACTCCTTCCCTGCTTCTTTTATTACAAAATAATAAACTTTCATGGTTAATAGTGAAACTGTCTATTGTAACTATGGCATAAAAACACAGAATTGCCTACAAATATAAACAAAAAACTAGTGGTTATATTCCATGAATCTGTATCTCCTCCATATTTATAATCCCAAACCCTTATAAGGGATTGATTTTTTTGAAGCAGAGTGAAAAATCCATTAAACATTTAAGATAATAAAAGATTCACTTGATGACCTCCTAGTGTTCCTTTCCTATATTTTCCATGAATCTACTAACCACACATAGATCTCGAGTGATATCAAGCTTCGTATAAACCATGAAATACATCATAATTCCCAAAACTGTTCACTACAATAATTATAATATTTAAAACTACTTTTTTGTGATGGTTTGTGAAACCACCACTAAAATATTACTTGTTTATTTAACATCAGTTTTTTAAAAACCACCATGAAATATAAAATAAATCTTGTCCTCCCTCAGCCCCATGCCCATTACCTCCTCAATCCTAGCCCCCCTTCACCTCTTAACCTTAAATGGATGATCAAAGGATACTATTTCCTACCAATCAAAGTCTCCTCCTTCCCAGAGTTGAAGTGATTCCTGGGGATGTATAATCTCTCATACTTCCTATCATGTATCCTTTCCCTACCCCTATTAACCATAAACATCCAATCAAAGTATCCCCTTTCACACCGATCAACGGCTCCTCCTTCTCAAGGATGTGATGATGCCTAATTATATACAAGATCCCTTACTTCCTATCATGTTTTGTTACATTGACCATATAACACTCATTAATCAAATGTGTAGTTCTCCTCAATTAGGTATGATGGAATATTTAATTTTACAACCCATTGGATTGAACATTATATTCTGGTTCATCAAACTAGAGTATTCCTTTCACGCCTTTTCTAATTTACATGGTTCAAAAAAAATATTTGTTTTATGTAGATTTATCCATATAATTATTTATGTAATGTACATAAATTGATAATTTTAAATCAATTGAAAATTAACTATGTAGTTT
This sequence comes from Viscum album, assembly GCA_963277665.1. Classification (NCBI taxonomy): domain Eukaryota; kingdom Viridiplantae; phylum Streptophyta; class Magnoliopsida; order Santalales; family Viscaceae; genus Viscum; species Viscum album. The sequence goes on along the minus strand of OY728145.1, from coordinate 23,561,837 downwards.
AGGTATATCAATCAATTCATTCAACCAACCAAAAATTATAAAACTATTATGTTAATCGACTTTAAAAAACACATTATTTATGAATATTAATTTTAAAAAAATGGATATTGATGTAACAACCCAGAATTTTATCAATAAAATTTACCTTCTTATAATTATGTTATATAGTATAAATCACACAAACATCACTTAGAGAACATAATACAAACTTTATAAATGAAGAATGAATGAAATTATAAGTATTTATAAAAATTATGGAACCTAAACCAATGGAATAATAATGTGACCTTTGGAATTGTAATCCAACCAATAGAATAGTAACCTCACCTATAAAAGTATAAATAAAATTTGGGAATCTTATAAATGAAAATATGATATATTTTTATCTTTATATAGATGAATAAATGTTTTAAAAATGATAAATTAAGTATTGGTATTTTTATGAAACATAAATATTTATTTAGAATTTTATAATTAATATAATGTTTTAAAATAAAATTAATTTTTAAAAAATAGATTCATAAATTTATATTTTGTTGTATTGTGATTATAATATAATTTTATGTGACCTTAATTAATTATCAAAGTGTTATAAAATCAGTTATAATCTTAAAGTTGGTATTTTTCAAATAAATGATGATTTTAATTAAAAATTAAGTTTCTCATATTTAGAAAATTATTTTCATAAAATGGAGTCCATTTTTGAATTATAAACTTTTAAAAATGATTAAGGTATTTTTTTGAGATTTTCTAAAAAATTTGATTTTTTGTGAACAATGAAATACAGTAATTTACAATATAAGCTAAATACATGAATTTTTGAGTCATGGATGATGTATGGATGATGTAAGAACCTTTGGTTCAAACTAACATGAAACTTTTACTATATTTAGTCACTATAATCCTCAATATTCATATTCTTGATCCAAAATAATAATAAAATTAATAAAATAATAAAAAAACACCTCTATCCGCCACTATAAATACCACCCTCACCACCTCTTCTCCTCACACCTCAAAAGCCTTAAAGCTTTTCCAAATTCTACCCAATTATCTTCCCATGTATGTTCCCCATGTCCATAATCCTTTGGTATTAATAAAATACAAAACTTAAGTGCCTCAAGGAGGTTCTGAAGGATAATAATTCAAGAGGACATTAAGTTCAAGTGTAGAACACTTTTAGACATAAGGTAAGAGATTCTCTCCAAACCTTAAATTTTTTTCCTTCAGATTATGATTTCTATTTATTTACACCAATTTAATTATAATTTCTTTTTATATACTTATTATAAATTCTATTTATATGTTCTAAACTTATGTATCCAGATCATTTTATCCTTTATTGATGGGGAAATACATGTTTTAGAAAGGTTCTCTTTTCAAATCTTCCTGATAAGCAAGCCTGATTAAAGGGAACTTCCCTATTTATCACCAATTTTTAAGTGAAACCCATAATCTATTTTAACACACCATTTTTTTATAGAATATCTCATTTTTTCATGAAAAAATATCTTGGTTCATTTATGGTTTTATACAAATAATTATGCATTCTCCATTTTAAAGAATCTTTAAAATTTTCCCTTAGATTGCACTAAAGTGGATCATTTATAAAATTTTGTAGAGAATATTTTAACATGTTTGCACTTCAGTTTGACATAACTTATCATGATACATTCCTATTTTACCTTATGAATTTCTATTTTGATTTAAATCCATTCTTTCATAGACACCATTATGATATTAACTTTTGTTTTTCCCTTTGGCATGATTATGATACTTAATTATTTTCATGGGTAACACTTATGTTTATGTATGATTCCTATGTATGATTATTCATAGGGCACACATATTCATGACCATGTTTTTATGGGTGCACCTAGATAGTGCTCCAATGCATTGAGAAATGTTTAGTCTCATGAGACGTCATGTGCAATGGTCTTAGTGGTTAGCCTTGACTCATGCTCCTCCATGTGAAATAGTCTTGGTGGTTATCCTTAACTCATGCCACTCTATGTGAAATGGTATTAGTGTTTATCCTTGAGTCATTCTTATGTCATGTTGTATATTGTTTACACATTTCTATGATTAGATTATTACATGATCCCATGTTCTATATGTTATGCTTCCTTATGTTTATTCATGTTCCATTCCTTTTATGTCATCATGTTATGCCTTATAACCCATGTGTTATGATTTATTCTTATTTTTATTCCATTATTGGGTTTTTTATCTCATCCCTTTGTTCATGTATTCCTAATTTTATCCTATGAATATGTAAGGGCTCAGAGGATGTTAGGAGCACATTATAAAGATTAAATAAAAGTTGTTTTTATTTTGGTTTTATGTTTTCTAATTATGTACCTAATCTTACAAATACAAAAGGGTTAGTTATGATTAAAATAATGCAATAATATTCATAAAAGTATAGGGTCATTATAGTTGGTATCAAAGGATGGTGTAGTTATTTTTGGAGATTATGACTAGAGAACTTTAGTAAGAACCCTAGAGATAATTCTATCACCACGGATAACCAATAGTAAAACTTAGGGAATAAAAATTTCAAACATACTTCTAATTTACAAATTTATCCTCTTATCTATTAAACCTCCCATATTAAAGTCCATTTTCTTCTTTTTATCTCTTGGCCCATGAGACCACTAAGAATCTATGATCTCTATTTCAAACTTAAGGGCACAACAAAAAATCTCCTCATATCTATCAAAGTCTTGAATCACCAACGCATTTTGTAGAATCATCTTTAACCTTCTAAATAATTGATACAACTTTCTTTTGGTGTTCATTAAAAATATGGAGACATATCATGAAAGCCTTATGAATTTTTCCTTTTATGCCCTGATAGAATCATCTTCCTTCTACTTCAGTATGAGGAACTCCCTTTCCATATTGAGACAGAGGGTTTCGGGGAAAATATTTATTGAAAAATATTTTCTTGAATTCCTCCCAATCCATGGAATCAATTTCATCCTTAGAATTTTTGTTCTTAATCAATGTCCAACATTTCTTAGCTTCCCCATCAATATGATAGACTTCCGGTGCTCAAAAGAAGAGAACGTTGTGATGATGTTCTATCATTTTAATGGGGAAGCTAATAAGTGGTGGAAACTAATCAATAACACAAAGTCCAAGGATAAAATTGATTCTATGGATTGGGAGGAATTCAAGAAAATATTTTTCAATAAATATTTTCCTCAAACCCTCCATCTCAAGATGGAAATGGATTTCCTCAGACTAAAACAAAATGAATAGAAGTATATCTTGGTGTATGAGGCCAACTTCACAAGGCATGAATGATACACCTAAAATTTTTTCATGAACACCAAAATCAAGGTGGATTGACTCTTTAGAAGATTAAAGTCGATCCTATGAAAGGTTTTGGTGATTTGAGACTTTGATAACTATGAGGAGATTCTCTTTTTTTCCCTTAAGGTTGAAATTGATATCAAAGGCTCTTATTAGTCTTATGGGACAGAATATTAAAAGAATAAAATGGAGTTTAATATGGTAGGGTCATCAGATAAATCCCATGATGGAAAGAAAACCCAACATTCCACTTTTCAAAATTATGGGAAGAATCATCACAAGAATTGTCTAAATGGAACTCAGAAATGCTTTAAATGTGGGAGAATGAGATATCTAGCTAATAACTACATAAGGGATATGAAGAATCCCAATATTGTGGAAGAATAAAGGAAGGTTTAGATTAATACGCATCCTATAGTGTAGTACTTTAGCTGTAAGGGACATGGAAATTATGTAAACTATTTCCCTAATCCAAGGGCTGTTAGAGGAAATCAACAACAATAACCTCCAAGGCAGCAAGGAAGGGAATATGCTATCTCTACTATTGAGGTGGAGCCCGATAATGATGTGGTGATAGGTACACTGGTTCTTCATTCAAGAATAGATAATGTACTATTTCATTCTGGTTCTATGCATTCTTTCAGTTTGTTCAGGTTTAGTAGAACTATTCAAAAACCACCTCAAAATATAAAGGTTGAGTTATCTGTGAGAATAGAGAATGAGAAAATTATTGCATCCAAATTATATAACTCCTCCTTGATTAAGTTTTGAGGATTGAACCTCCCAAAAAATTATGTATTACTTCCTTTGGTGGAGTTTGATACTATATTAGGCATGGATTTTATATCATTATACAAATCCAAAATCGACATTCAAGAAAGGGAGATCACTCTTCACATCCTGAGGTATCCTCTAATTCTGTACAAGTTTAAGGAGGAGGATGAATCTTTCTCAGAATCATTGTCCCAATTATGGATATTGTTGCCTTATGTGCAAACATATTTAGCTCAAATGATTTAGACAAAGAATAGGATCATTCTCGATGACATGCCCTTTGCGAGGGACTATACTGATATGTTCCCTAAAGAGTTTCCTGGTATTCCTCCTAATAGATAAGTTGTGTTCACAATTGAACTTATTCCTAGATCTTTTCCTATATCAAAGACACCTTATAGAATGTCCATCATTGAGTTGGAAGAACTGAATATGCAATTATAGGGGAATCTGGACAAGGGTTTTATATGCTTGAGTTCTTCACCATAGAGTGCACAAGTCTACTTAATCAAGAATAAGGATGGATCAATGTTCCTATGCATTGATTATTGTGAGCTCAAAAAAATCATGATAAAGAAAAATATCCCCTTCCATAGATAGATGACCTTTTCAATCAACTATATAGGTCCAATTAGTTCTCTAAGGTGGAACTTCAATTAGAATATCACCAATTAAATGCGAAGAATAAAGATATTCCCAAGAATTCATTTCGAACAAGGTATATAAACAATGAGTTCATAGTGATTCCATTCAGACTCACTAATTCTCCATCAATTTTCATGGACTTAAAAAATAAAGTCTTTATCTATTACCTCGAAAATTTTTGGTAGTCTTTATAGATGATATTATAATATACTCTAAGAGAAATTAGGAACACAAGGAGCATTTTAATACTGTTCTAAAGACTTTTTTAAGGGATAAATTTATGCAACATACTATAAAGGTGATTTTTGGATAGAGGAAGTATCATTATTAGGGAATGTTATCACCAAATAATGAATATATATGGACCCTTCTAAGATAAAGGTAGTTGAAGAGTAGCCCATGAAAACATCTGTAATAGATATCTATAGTTTCCTTGGTCTAGCTGGGTATTATTGGTGATTTGTGAATAACTTCTCCTGATTTTTAAACCCACTAACCAAGATGACTTAAAAGGGAGAAAAGTTTGTCTAGACCAGATAATGTGGAGACTACTTCAAAGATTTGAAAAAGGATTATCACTACACCATTACTCACACTTCATATAAGAAGGGAACTCTTTACGGTGTACCAAGATGTTTCAAAGAAGGTATTAGGTCGTGTACTGATTCAAAATGATAAAGTGATAACCTAAAACTAAAGTCAGTTGAAAATTCATGAGCAAAACTATCCCAAGAATGATATGGAGTTAGAAACTGTGATCTTTGCATTTAAAATCTGGTGCCATTATCTCTATGGGGATAAGTGTGAGATATATAATGATCATAAGATCCTCAAATATATATTCACACAGAAGGAGCTTAATATGTGATGGTAAATATGGTTAGAACTCCTCAAAGATTATGACTACTGAATCCACTACCATTATGGTGAAGAAAATAAGGTATCATATTCACTAAGTAGAATGTATCCTGCATCTTTATCAATGAGAGAATTAAGAAGGATCTAATCTTATTAGACCTTAAAAGGATGGACATGGGAATCGTTAAAGAAGAAACATCATAAATCCTTTCTCAAATGATTTCTCAACCATCCCAGATGGAGAAAATAAAGGATTATCAATGAAAAAATAAGGCAATTTAGAAAAATATGGAAGCTATTAAAAATGGGAAATCCTCAAAATTCAGAATTATTGAGGATGGAGTTGTAATATTTGGGTTATGACTATGTGTACCATCCAATATAGAGATAAATAAAGAGATTCTGAATGATGCACATAGATCAACCTTCTCTATTCACCCAGGGAGAAAAAATGTGTAACAAGATCTCTAAGAAAACTATTTGTGGGACAATATGAAGAAAAATATCATTGAGTATACATCAAAGTGCATAGTATGTCAGAATGTGAAGGCTGAAAGGAAAAATTTTAAGGGGATGATGCAACCATTACCCATAGAAATATGGAATTAAGAAAACAACACCATTGAATTTGTAACCAGACTTCCAAAGACATACATAGGAAATAATGCTATATTTTTTTTATTGTGGATCATCTTATAAAGACAAGTCACTTTATTGAAATTCAATAGGACTTATATCTGAATCAACTTTCATGGATATACATCAAATAAGTGGAGATTCTACATAGAGTACCACTATCGATTATATCTGATCGATATTCGATATTTACCTCCATGTTTTGGAAAAGTATCTAACATTCTCTAAGCACTGAGTTAAACTTCATCACACCCTATCATCCTCAAACTGATGCGAAATATGAGTGGACTATTTATACATTTTAAAACATGTCGAGATCCTATTTTATGGACTTGAAGGGAGGATGGGACCAATACCTACCTCATTCCAATTTCTTCTACAAAAATAGTTTCTAATCTAGCATTAAAATGGCTCCATATGAAGCCCTTTATAAGAAAATATGTAGAACACTAGCATATTGGGATGAAGTTGGTGAACAAAAGCTTATAGGAACTGAAATGGTCGAAGAAATGGTAGAAAAGGTGAAAACCATTCAATAACATTTTCGGGCTATCCAGAGTCGACCGAAGAGATATGTAGACAATCACCGACACGACTTGGAGTTTAAGGTTGGAGACATGGTATTCCTCCATATATATCCATGTAAGAGGATCATGATATTTGGGAAAAAAGGAAAGATAAGTCCCAAGTAAACCGTTCCCTTCGATATTATTGATCGTGTCAGAGATGTGGCCTATCGAATAGCACTTCCACCAACTATGTCTCAAGTACATGATGTATTACACATATCCCTCTTGAGAAAGTACATACCAAATCCATGACATGTAATGAATTCAGAGGTGGTATAGTTGGAAAATGATCTATCTTAAGAGGAGTCACTACTGGAAATACAGTCTTTCCCAATGGTTCTAAACCGTTGGGAAAGGCTGTAGAACCATTGGTATATGTTATACCAACGGTTTTGCAAACCGTAGGGAAGTAATCCATTGGGAAAGCTTTTCCCAACAGTTTATAGTGAACCGTTGGGATAGGGTGGGGAAAAATTAACCTATCCCAATGGTTCTGCCAAACCATTGGGAAATCCCAAGCAGTCTTCCTCTTTCCCAACGGTTCATAGAACCGTTGGTAAAAAAAAACCCAGATATGCTATGCCAACGGTTTGAAACCGTTGGCATAGCCTATGCTGTGCAAATTGCACAGCAGCTTGCAATTTGCACAGCAGGTCTGCAATTTTCCCACCAGGTCTCATTTTGTGCATTCCCTCTCATTTTCAATCCAATTATTGTACCTGCAATAAACTAACACATACATATACAATTATTGTACCTGTAATAACCAACTAACACATACATATAGAGAAAAAATTCATACACATTTAACATATAATGCATCCTAGAACTATATACATCGATAATTAAATTAGAACTCATAACATAATTATAAACATACATAATTCATTTAAAATTCAATTTAAAATTTAGATGACAATTATATGTGGAATCCAGAATTCAATTCATAATTTGATCAGTTTTTCATATACCATATATTTTTACATGAAATGATGTCCATTTTAAACAAAATACATACACCTGGAGTGATACCAGCCACACCGTTCCTCGAATTGAGGCGAGGTTAACTCAAACATGTCACAAATGACCCATCGATCGTTGTCCTAAAGTATCAACATATTCTGAAAGCATTTGATCATTTTTTCGTATGCCCGTTGATGTTTTTCATTTAAAATAACGTACTTTTGAAACAAAAGATAGACACTTTGAGTGTTTCCGGCCACACCGCATCTCATATTGAGGCGGGACTGATTCGTACACGTCACATATGACCCATGGATCGTTCTCCTAAAGTTTCAATGGAAACAAAATGTGTTTGGTCGGTTTTCCGTATGTACTTAAAATGTTGTCCATTTGAAACAAAAGGGAGCCACTTAGAGTGATCCTGACCACACCGTGACTCAGATTGAGACCGGGTTGACTCATACATCTCACATATGACCCATGGATCATTGTCCTAAATAATCAATATATTTTGAATGCATTTGGTCAGTTTTCCGTATGTCGGTTGTTCTTTTCACTTATAATCCCGTCCATTTTAAACAAAAGAGAGACACTCTGAATGGTGTCGGCCACACCGCACCTCGGATTGAGGCGAGGTTGACTCGTACATATCACATATGACCCATGGATCGTTGTGATAAAGTATCGACATAATCTGAATGCGTTTGGTTGGTTTTTCGTATGCCAGTTGATGTTTTTCAATTAAAATGACGTCCTTTTGAAACAAAAGATAGAAAATTTGAGTGGTGCCAGCCACACCGCATCTTAGATTGAGGCGGGGTTGATTTGTACACGTCACATATGACCCATGGATAGTTCTCCTAAAGCTTCAACAGAAATTGAATGCGTTTGGATGGTTTTCCGTATGTACTTAAAATGTTGTCCATTTTAAACAAAAGGGATCCACTTAGAGTGATCCTAGAGAAACCGTGCCTCAGATTGAGCCCGGGTTGACTCGTACACATCACTAGGACCCATGGATCATTTTCCTAAAGCATCAACACATTTCTAATGCGTTTAGTTAGTTTCTTGTATGTCAGTTGTTCTTTTCACTTATAATTCCGTCCATTTTAAACAAAATAGAGACACTCTGAATGGTGTCGGCCACACCGCACCTCGGATTGAGGTGGGGATGACTTGTACATGTCAAATATGACCCTTGGATCGTTGTACTAAAGTATCGACACAATCCGAATGCGTTTGGTCGGTTTTCCATATTCCAGTTGATGTTTTTCAATTAAAATGACGTCCTTTTGAAACAAAAGACAGACACTTTGAGTGGTGCCAGCCACACCACGTCTCAAATTGAGATGGGGTTGATTCGTACATGTCACATATGACCCATGGATCTTTCTCCTAAATTTTCAATGAAAACTGAATGCGTTTGGTCGGTTTTCCGTATGTACTTAAAATGTTGTCCATTTTAAACAAAAGGGATCCACTTAGAGTGATCCCAGCCACACCGTGCCTCAGATTGAGCCCAGGTTGACTCGTACATGTCACATATGACCCATGGATCGTTTTCCTAAAGCATCAACACATTTCGAATGCGTTTGGTTGGTTTTCCGTATGTCAGTTGTTCTTTTCACTTATAATCCCGTCCATTTTAAACAAAAGAGAGACACTCTGAATGGTTTCGGCCACACCGCACCTCGGATTGAGGCGGGGTTGACTCGTACACGTCACATATGACCCATGGATCGTTGTGATAAAGTATCGACACAATCCGAATGCGTTTGGTCAGTTTTCCGTATGCCAGTTGTGTTTTTCAATTAAAATGACGTCCTTTTGAAACAAAAGACCGACACGTTGAGTGGTGTCAGCCACACCACATCTCAGATTGAGGCGGGGTTGATTCATACACGTCACATATGACCCATGGATCATTCTCCTAAATTTTCAATGGAAACCAAATGCGTTTGGTCGGTTTTCCATATGTACTTAAAATGTTTTCCATTTTAAACAAAAGGGATCCACTTAGAGTTATCCCGACCACACCGTGCCTCAGATTGAGCCCGAGTTGACTCATACACGTCACATATGACCCATGGATCGTTTTCCTAAAGTATCAACACATTTCGAATGTGTTTGGTTGGTTTTCCGTATGTCAGTTATTATTTTCAATTATAATCCCATTCATTTTAAACAAAAGAGAGACACTCTGAATGGTGTCGGCCACACCACGCCTCAGATTGAGGTGGGTTTAACTTGTACACGTCACATATGACCCGTGGATCGTTGTGCTAAAGTATCGACACATTCTGAAAGTGTTTGGTCAGTTTTCCATATGCTAGTTGATGTTTTTCATTTAAAATGATGTCCTTTTGAAACAAAAGACAGACACTTTGAGTGATGCTGGCCACACCGCGTCTCAGATTGAGGCGGGGTTGATTTTTACACATCACATATGACCTATGGATAGTTCTCCTAAAGTTTTAATGGAAACCAAATGCGTTTGGTCAGTTTTTCGTATGTACTTAAAATGTTGTCCATTTTAAACAAAAGGGATCCACTTAGAGTGATCCTAGCTACACCGTGACTCTTATTGAGCCCGGGTTGACTCGTACACATCACATATGACCCATGGATCATTTTCCTAAATCATCAACAAATTTTAAATGTGTTTGGTCGGTTTTCTGTATGTCAGTTGTTCTTTTCACTTATAATCCCATCCATTTTAAACAAAAGAGAGACACTCTGAATGGTGTCGGCGACACCGCGCCTCATATTGAGGTAGGGTTGACTCGTACACATCACATATGACCCGTGGATCATTGTTCTAAAGTATCGAAACAATCCGAAAGCATTTGGTCAGTTTTCCGTATGCCAGTTGATGTTTTTCAATTAAAATGACATCCTTTTGAAACAAAAGACAGACACTTTGAGTGGGTCCAGCCACACCACGTCTCAGATAGAGGCGAGGTTGATTCTTATACGTCACATATGACCCATGGATCGTTCTCCTAAAGTTTCAATGGAAACCGAATGCGTTTGGTCGGTTTTCCGTATGTACTTAAAATGTTGTCCATTTTAAAAAAAAGGGAGCAACTAAGAGTGATCCCATCCACACCGTTCCTTATATTGGGCCAGGGTTGACTCGTACACATCACATATGACCCATAGATCGTTTTCCTAAAGCATCAACACATTTTGAATGCATTTGGTCGGTTTTCCGTATGTCAGTTCTTCTTTTCACTTATAATCCCATCCATTTTAAACAAAAGAGAGACACTCTGAATGGTGTCAGCCACACTGCGCCTCGGATTGAGGCGGGGTTTACTCATACACGTCACTTATGACCCGTGGATCGTTGTGTTAAAGTATCGACACAATCCGAATGTGTTTGGTCGGTTTTCCTTATGCCAATTGATGTTTTTCAATTAAAATGACGTCCTTTTGAAACAAAAGACATACACTTTGAGTGGTGCCGGCCACACCACGTCTCATATTGAGGCGGGGTTGATTCGTACACGTCACATATGACCCATGGATCGTTCTTCAAAAGTTTCAATGAAAACCAAATGAATTTGTTCATTTTTCCGTATGTACTTAAAATGTTGTCCATTTTAAACAAAAGGTAGCCACTTAGAGTGATCCTGACCACACTGTGCCTCGGATTGAGCTCGTGTTGACTCGTATACGTCACATATGACCCATGGATCATTTTACTAAAGCATAAACACATTTCGAATGCGTTTGGTCGGTTTTCCATATATCAGTTTTTCTTTTCACTTATAATCCCGTCCATTTTAAACAGAAGAGAGACACTCTGAATGGTGTCGGCCACACTGTGGCTCGAATTGTGGCAGGGTTAACTCGTGCACGTCACATATGACCCGTGGATCATTGTGCTAAAGTATCGACACAATCCGAAAGTATTTGGTCGGTTTTCCATATGCCAGTTGATGTTTTTCAATTAAAATGACGTCCTTTTGAAACAAAAGATAGACACTTTGAGTGGTGCCGGCCACACTGCTTCTCAGATTGAGGCAGGGTTGATTCGTACATGTCACATATGACCCATGGATCGTTATCCTAAAGTTTCAACGGAAATTGAATGCGTTTGGTCGGTTTTCCATATGTACTTAAAATGTTGTCCATTTTAAACAAAAGGGAGCCACTTAGAGTGATCCCAGCCACACCGTGCCACAGATTGAGCCCGGGTTGACTTGTACACGTCACATATGACCCATGGATCATTTTCCTAAAGCATCAACACATTTAGAATGTGTTTGGTCTGTTTTCCGTATGTCAGTTGTTCTTTTCACTTATAATCCCGTCCATTTTAATCAAAAGAGAGACACTCTGAATGGTGTCGGCCACACCATGCCTCAGATTGAGGCGGGGTTGACTCGTACACATCATATATGACCCGTGGATCATTGTGCTAAAGTATCAACACAATCTGAATGCGTTTGGTTGGTTTTACGTATGCCAGTTGATGGTTTTCAATTAAAATGACATCCTTTTGAAACAAAAGATAGACACTTTGAGTGGTGCTGACCTCACCGCGTCTCAGATTGAGGTGGGGTTGATTCATACACATCACATATGACCCACGAATCGTTCTACTAAAGTTTCAACGAAAACCGAATGCATTTGGTCGGTTTTCCATATGTACTTAAAATGTTGTCCATTTTAAACAAAAGGGAGCCACTTAGAGTGATCTCGGCCACACCATGCCTCGAATTGAGGCCTGGTTGACTCGTACACGTCACACATGACCCATGGATCGTTTTCCTAAAGCATCACCACATTTCGAATGCATTTGGTCAGTTTTCCGTATGTCAGTTGTTCTTTTCAATTATAATCCCGTCCATTTTAAACAAAAGAGAGACACTCTGAATGGTGTCGGCCACATCGCGCCTCGGATTGAGGCGGGGTTGACTCGTACACGTCACATATGACCCGTGGATCGTTTTTCTAAAGTATCAACACATTACGTTAGCGTTTGGTCAGTTTTTGGTATCCCAGTTGATGTTTTTCATTTAAAATAACGTCCTTTTGAAACAAAAGACAGACACTTTGAGTGGTGCCGGCCACACCACGTCTCAGATTGAGGCAGGGTTGATTCGTACACATCACATATGAGCCATGGATAGTTCTCCTAATGTTTCAACAGAAACCAAATGCGTTTGATCGGTTTTCCATATGTACTTAAAATGTTGTCCATTTTATGAGAATCCTCATGTGTCTATTAGTGGAATGGCATTTACTTAAAATCTTGTGGACATTCATATAGAATATTTTTATATCATTCTTAGTATGGATTAGATTTTATTTTATCATGCTATGAAACATTTTAGAGCTAACAATGTCATGCCCAATGAATACATCTCTTTTATAACATACCAAGAATCTATGATATTGATTAGATGTGTAAACGTGATTTACATTGATTATCATGATGAAAATAAATAAAATATATATTATAGATTTTCTAGTAGTAAATGAAATGAAGGAGGGTGGGGGCTGTCTGGCGGGGCTGTCCAGGGGGCTGTCTGGTGGGTGTCTGGGGGGCTGTCCGGTGACCAAGGAGGAGGGTGGGGGGCTATCCGGGGGGTGTTTGGGGGGTTGTCCGGGGTCCAAGGAGGAGGGTGGGGGGGGGGACTGTCCAGGGGGCTGTCTGGGGGGCTATCCAGGGGGATATCCAGGGTCCAGGGAGGAGGGTGGGGGGCTGTCCGGGGGGCTATTCGGGGAGCTGTCTGGGGGGGGGTGTCCAGGGTCCAAGGAGGATGGTGGGGGGGGGGGGTTTCCAAGGTCCAGGAAGGAGGGGGTTCCCAAACACACAACCACTAAAAGACAACAACATCCATAAAAACAGATAATATATTAAAATAACTCAACTCCAATACTATACTACGAGTCTAGATAAAACCAACAACTAGAATAGATTAAATATCAAATCTCAGTAATATCAGTCAAAAATGTAATGGATCAATTTGTCCCACATCACCATCACCATCATCACCATCATCATCACCCTCTTCCTCATCCCCATCATCGTCCTCGCCCTCCTCAGTGCCCTCCTCCTCACCCTCACCCTCCTCCTCACCCTTGCCACCCTCCTCGCCCTCCTCCTATCCCTCCTCTTCCGCATCAGACTCCTCGCCATCATCATCGTCAAGCTGGATATCATCCTAACCACCACTAGAACTACCACCTAGTGCACCATATATAGAACGTATCGATGACATATACTCATCAAAAGCTGGGCTGGCCTCTACTGGAAGTGTTGGACGTAGAACTTCAATAAATTTCATAAATGCACTATTTGCCCTAGTAGACTGTTCTGCCGTCTCTGTGGCCCTTTTCTCAGCCTGTTCTACCTGTGACCTAACTTGCTGCAGCTCGGTGGCACTATATCTCATACCTGAGGAGGGACAATACCTCGTTGGGGCTATCCTAGGTCGGTAACGTACTCTGCCAGGATACTCCTATCCCAACACCTGATGTAAGTGATCTGTTGGCCCAAAATTGTCTGGTTCTTGGGCATCGAGGGCCTCTAAAGAAACCTGTTACAAATATAAATATATTATTAAGTTACAAAATAGATATTAAAATATAAAATCAACAGATTAAAACTTACAATCTGCTGTTGAGTCTCTTCGCTGACGACACTTCCATCCTTTTTTCGTCTACTCGAGCAAAACAGTTTTGCTCGAGGCACACGTCCTTCAATATTCTATATTTGCCTCTACAATGACATTGAGAACTAAATTTATATGAAAATTTAGAAAAAAATTAAATAATTGAGAAAACAAAAGAAAATGTAAGTCGTAAAGAAATCTTATAAAAAGCTGTCATACATGCTTCCTCTCATGATCCGGCATCGTCGTACGTCCTAGTGTGTAGAGGTATTTTTTTACATCAATGTTTTTTTTATTTTTTCTAGATGATTCCTAAATAAAATTTGATAATGAAAGGATAATATTAATGCAAAACATGAAATTTATTATTTAAATACCTCAAATGTAATTCATACCTTAAACTGGGTACTCGTCCAATGAGTAATCATCTGACGATACTTCTCTATAGGAAAATCATCCACGACTGGTACCACCTCTAAATTAGTGCCAACTCTAGCACGCCAGCCAATATTCAACTCATGCTTGTAGGCTCTCCAAAGATCACCTAAATCCTTTAGACGTTCTTCTTGAGCACCCTCATCATCAGGAAAATTAAATCGAATATGACATCAAAATATTAATTCATATAAATACAAAAATAATTCATGGAATTAAATACAACAGATTTTTTACCCATATCTCTGCCCAAACTCTATCCTTGACCTCATGTAGCAAATGTCTCCATGACAGTGGGCTGACGAGAATGATGTCGGAGTATTTGGCAAGCATCGCCAAAAAACTCTAACATTGTTGCCCTGATTTCTCAACCATTTGGTTGTCTTAATTGTAATCCACCATAACCTGTGTGTGGAGGTTCCAAACCGAATGCATGTGTGTACGCCCCCACCCCCGCCTCCTGTCAATAGATGTATCTGTCATGAAAGAAAAACAAATATTTTATCAAAACATGTTATAATGAAAATAAATATTTCTATAAAAATTTGTTAGGGTTTTATAAATATACCTGTGCCAGTCTAATTGCTGAGCGCTGCCGGATCCACAGAAACTAATGGAACACCCTGTGGTGGAACAGGAGTTGAAGACGATGGAATATAGAAGCTCGGAGAGACAGAAGTAGAAGGAAAAGAAGATGGGATAGCAGTATGATCGGATTCTGACTGGGGAGTGGGAATAATCATGGTATGTGAAAATGATGGGGAAGAAGATGCAGAAGGTAGCGAAAACATGGGAGGCCTAAATATCCCATGTGTCCCTAACGACACACCGAGATCAGAATGTGGGAAGGATGACATGTCAGTGGGAGGGGCAGGGTCTAGTCGGGCACTCACAGCTGATCATCCACCTCCGGTACGAACCCTCCTCGTACCACCGGTCAGAGTACTAGGACCAGTACTAGGCTCCTCGTTGAATAACTGTCAATGTATAGGTGTATCCTACAAAAATGTTTACAAAATAATTAATCACATGACATTATATATTCTTTAAATATATATATTTATATTTGAAATAAATTACTCACTGTAGGCACTAATGGTGGAATTCCCATCTCCGCCATCCGACGATTGTTCTCCATCATTTTTTCCTTCGTCTCTCTTCAATTGGCTGAATTTTCTACTTTTGAAAACAAATATGTAATTAATTAGAAAAAAGAAACTAATGTGTAAACCAAAAAACTAAATATATGAGGAAATAGGGGGATTCATTGGTAATTTAGCTATCAATTGTTTTAAAAGATATTGAATGAATTTAATAAATCATACAAGTTTTAATGTTCACCAAGTTAGAAATATTTTTTTGACTAGGTTTGAATACAATTCAATTCCAAATTAGAAAATGCAATTCAAATAAAAAAGCAACCAATAAATATTGAAAATTCACATAACGGTCAATTCAGCTAAAACATATTTGTGATCAATACTAAATCAATTTTAATATTACCAACCTTAACAACCTAACTCGAGGTAAACCAAAATAATTGAGAACATGGATGAATGATTCTATATATTTTCAACCACAACTTTAGGTTCACAATCAAATCTGAAAATTGAGCTATTGGAGTCATCAAAAGAAATAAATGGATTGGTTCCAATGGAAATAGGGATAGTGTCAATTCCATCATCACCATCATCAAAAATATGTCTTGGAATTACTTCAACTATGACACCAAATTTAGGTCGAAGTTGGTCTTTGACATAAAAAAATTGTTTAGCCATTGATGCCAACACATATGGTTCTTCGGTAGCAAGAGTGAGAGTCATATTAATTACTCGAAATCCAAAATCATCAATAAATGTGCCATTTTTTGTCATCGAATCAAACTAATGACATTTCATCATTGTGACTCGTCCATGAGAGTAATAATCCAATATTATTATTTTCTCAACGACTCTATAATAACCCACATTTTCAAATCGCGTTCTACTATCTGATGCACTAGAATAACAATTTGTTGTGGCAGTAACCATAACACCATCATGTTGTGTTTTCATGTTCTTTGCTCATCCAGTGACAATAAATTTGTACCCATTGATAACAATTGATTTACAGTCACAAACCACGGTATTAGGACTGAAAGCCAAAGCTCTTATTTCCTCAGAGACAGAGTTTGCAGAAAAACTCAATACCTACAATATAAATGACTGTTAAACTTAATTAAATATTGAAATAATTAATTTAAACAATAATATTTTTACCTTTAATTTTAACCAAGTAGAAAACTCTTTGCTATGAAAAGTCTCTCTCATTCTCAAAGATAAAGAACGATGATTCCTATTTATCATTGTTTTATGTTCCCTGTAGATAAAAAATATGAATAGTTTAACAGATATATATGTAATATATACATAATTAATTTAGTTACCTAATATAGTCATCAAACAAATCACAGTTGAACAAAGCTGTGCGATGTGACATCTCCCGCTCTTCATGGATTAATGTCTTCAATGTATATGATCCATGAATTTATCCTGTTTGAGGAAGTGATGGAAAACTAGGTTCAATTTGATCATATTTTTCTTCTTCATTTCTCATTGGTCTGTTCAATCTTGTAGTAAGATCAGAAAAATACATCGAGAAGAAATCCATACATTCTTGAGCTAGGTAACCGTTCATGATAGAACCTTCAAGATGATTTCTGTTTCGGACATAAGAATTTAATGTGAACATATTTCTTTCAGTTGGATACATCCAATGAAAATAAACAGGTCCTCTGAGAAGTATTTTAGTGAGAATATGGACAGTCAGATGCAGCATGCATGTGAAAAATGACGGAGGAAATATTTTCTCCAACTCACACAAATTAATGGGGCATCTGTCAACATTTTTTTGCAAGAAATAATTGGAAAACTTCTTAGCATAAAGATCTATAAAAAATGGCACAAATGAATAACATCCACCCTTACATTATTGGAAAAAAGATGACGGATTGCTATTGGAAGCAACTCATACAGTAGAACGTGATAATCATGAGTCTTCAAAGATTTTAGCTTCAACTCTCTTCTGTTGACCCATTTAGATATGTTTCTTGAATAACCAACAGGAACTCTAATAGTCTCTAATACTTTCAGAAATTGTTTTTTTGTAGGTGTCATCACATAAGAAGTACATAGAAGTTGCCATTTATTTTCATTGATACGCACAGGATGCAATTCTGGTCTGATGCCCCAATCCACCAAGTCACGCCGAGATCGTAAATCATCTTTTGTCTTCCCCTTGACATTTAGAAGAACCGAAAGCAACATTTCGCATATATTTTTTTCAATATGCATTACGTCTAAGAAATTATGTAACAAATTGGTTGACCAATAAGGAAAATAAAAAAAGAAAATCCTCTTCCTCCAATTGTAACAGGCTTTAGTGGAAACATTCTTTCTCTTTCCAGATTTCATTTGACCCTTCCCAAATGAAAAACTGAAATCTTTCAATTCATTAAGCACATCAGTTCCAGACATACGCTGAGATGGATCATCAGTCTCTATGATATTATCAAATCTTCGAAGATTTATTCTATATGGATATTCCTTTGGAAAGAATTTTTGATGTCCCATAAAACTAAAACTACAACGATGTTTCAGTATTTTGGATCATGTATTCTTTATACAAACTGGACATGACAATTATCCCTTCGTGCTCCATCTAGATATCATTGCATAAGCCAGAAAATCATTGATCGTCCACATAAGCGCAACACGCATCTGAAACTTGTATTTCGAACATGCATCGTATGTGCGCACACCCACATCCAAAATAAGTTTCAACTCTTTTATTAAAGGTTGCATGTATACATCAATATCAATGCCGGGATCAGAAGAACCAGATATGGGTATACTCATGAAAGTGAAAGGTTTTTTCATACACAACCATGGGGGAAGATTATAAATGTGTATAAAAACTATCCATGTGTTGTGTGAAGTAAGCATATCCCCAAACAGATTAAAACCATCGCATTAAAGACCCAACCTCACATTACGCACGTCAGCTGCAAAATCAGGATGTCGAGCATCAAATCTCTGCCATGAAAATCCATCTGCAGGATGAACCGACTCATCATTAGTCTTCTTTCTCTCGGTATCATGCCATCTCATTTTTATTGATATTTCATCAGAAATAAAAAGATTCTGGAGTCTTGGGATCAATGGAAAGTGCCACATTACTTTATGTGGAATGCGGGATGGTGTTCCATCAGATTTTGACTTCCAGCGGGATGTGCCACATTTTATAAAATCATTTCGTTCAGTGGTTTCCTCCTAGAATAAACTGCAATCTTTCGGGCAAGCATGGATTTTTTTCTTGAAAATCCAAGTTCCTCAACTAACTTCCATGCCATATAGTGGTTTGAGGGAATATCTGCATCATCTAGAAGTAAATCCTTTAAGAGGGTAAGAATGTAATCGATTGCTATATTAGAAATCCCATGCATAGTTTTCCCATGAAACAATCGGATTAAAAATTCCATCTTTTTCATTTTATTGCATTGTCGATATACTGGAGTCATGGCAGCATCATTCAATTTTTTCACCCTATCAATATCATCATTTTCACAAGATGCATCAGCTGTCCTCATATTGAAGTCTTCTTGAGTTGAAATCATTTCTTTTTCATGATGACGAATAAATAGAAATCGATCATCTAACAAATTCTCCATTCCAGTCCTTTCATTTTGATCATCACCAATTTGAGATTTCATTTTCTCCCCATTGTGATACCACACAAAGTAGTTTGCTTGAAAACCATTTTTGGTTATGTGGTAGCTGACTTCTTCACGGATCAACCAAGGTCTACCAACACAATTGGAACATGGGCAGTGTATGCGACCACTATCTGAAGCATTGTGAAATGAAAAATCTATAAAGCTCTCCAAATTGTTTTGAAAATAGCTTAAGATCTGATCGGTTTCATACATCCAAATTCTGTCCATTCTATAAAAAGAATTTATATAATTCATTTTGTCATAAACAATTCAATAGGATTGAACTTTAATAGAAAATATCTTTCAGAATCCATTTTAAATAATAAAATCTCTTTGATCATTTTTACAAATATTTGGACTATTCTCAAGGCACCCCCATTTGGAAAAGTCACATTAAATTCCCAATTTACACGCCAAACCATTGAAAACAATTAACATGAGACAATCATCGACCACAAATAACTTAACTGGAAATTAAAAAAACAGAAACCAAATGTGATATAGAATTTAATGTTAAGTTAGGGGAAATGAGATTAAATAGAGACAACAACATCATAAATGGTTCCAACATCATAACTTTTGACTAAACCACCCATAATAGGAATGGGAATGCCTCATACACCTAATACATAATAAAACAAACCAAATTTCCAATTAAAACATTGAATTTAGGGTTTCCACCCCACTTGGACAGCCCTACCCCCACCCCACCCACCCCACTTGGATAGCCCTAACCCCACCCCACTTGGACAACCCAACACCCCCACCCCACATGGACAGCCCTACCCCCACCCCACTTGGAAAACCCAACCCCCCACCATACCTGGACACCCCTACCCCCACCCCACATGGACAACCCTACCGTCACCCACCTGGACAACCCATCCCCCCACCCTACCTAGACAGCCCCTCCCCCACCCCACCCCACTTGGGAAACCTTGCCTGGACACCCTCCCCCAACCCAAAAAGCCCTACCCCCACCCCATTTGAACAACCCAGCCCCCTCCCCCACCCTACCTAGACAGCCCCCTCCCCCACCCTACCTAGACAGCCCCTCCCCCACCCCAAACAGCCCTACCCCCACCCTATTTGGACAACCCAGCCCCCTACCCCACCCTACCTAGACAGCCCCTCCCCCACCCCAAACAGCACTACCCCCACCCCATTTGGACAACCTAGCCCCTCCCCCACCATACCTAGACAACCCCCTCCCCCACCCTACCTAGATAGCCCCTCCCCCACCCCAAATAGCCCTACCCCCACCCCATTTGGACAACCCAGCCCCCTCATCACCCTACCTAGATAGCCCCTCCCCCACCCCACTTGGATAACCCTCGATATCCTCCCCACCCCATCTGAACACCCTCCCCCACCTCAAATTGAAACATAAATTCATCCAAATCAAAATACAATTTTCAACTAAAATAATTTCCACCAAAAGTACCATATCACCCCACTAAACAAACCCTTTACCATGTTTGAAGTGTAAAAAAAAAATAAAACAAATCCAAGGGTTCCGTAGACAGAAACCCTAATTTAGCCTAAATCAAAACATCAAACACAAAAAAATAGAGAAATACCACTAAAACTAAGGTAACACTTACTAATTTGAAGTGTGAAATAAGATTTTGTTTGATTGAAGATGGATCTTGGGTGGAAAGAGTGTCGGGACCGAGAAGAAATCAGGAGCTCGATTAGGTTCTGTTTGCAATCGGTCTACAATTGGGCTGGGTGGGGGTTTGGCTGGTCTGTATTTGGGGGAAATCTTTCCCAACAGTTTTTAAAAATCATTGGTAAAGATAGAGTTTTCCTAAAAGTTTCATTAAACTGTTGGGAAAAATGATTTCCCCCATATTTCCCAACGGTTTCATGAAACCGTTGGGAAAACTAATTTTCTTCCAATATTTCCCAACGATTTCATCAAAAATTTGTGAAAAATCAATTTTTATAGATCAATACCAACGGTTTGCATTAACCGTTGGTAAATATCACCTATACCAATGGTTCTTTTGAACCATTGGTATACAACTGTTGGGAAAACCATGATTTCCAGTAGCGAGTATCTAATGAAGATATTGAACCCTAGAGATAAATTTATATGCAACAAAACTACTCATCTGGTCAAAGTACTATAGAAGAACCATACGTATGAAGAGAAAACATGGGAACTAAAAGAAACAATGAAGTAGAAGTATCCTCACCTATTTCCCCCTTAGTTTGTAAAACAAAATTTCGAGGGTGAAATTTCATAAGGGGGAAGAATGTATCGACCCATAATTTTATCAATGAAATTTACCTTCTTATAATTATTTTATATTTTATAAATCACATTAACACCAATTAGAGAATACAATAAAAACGTTATAAATGAATAATGAATGAAATAAGAAGTATTTATAAAAATTAAGAAACCCAAACTAATGGAATAGTAACATGGCATTTGAAATAGTAATATGTCCCTTAGGAATATTAATCCGACCAATAGAATAGTAACCTCACATATAAAAGTATAAATAAAATTTGGGAATCTTATAAATGAAAATATGATATATTTTTATCTTGATATAAGTAAATAATTTTTTTAAAAATGATAAATTAATTATTGGTATTTTTATGAAACATAAATACTTATTTTAAATTTTAAAATTAATATAATGTTTTAAAATATAATTTATTTTCACAAAATAGATTCATAAATAAATATTTTATTGTATTTTGATTATAAGATAATTTTATGAGACCTTAATTAAATTTTCAATGTGTTATAAAATCAATTATAATTTTAAAATTG
Organism: Viscum album; assembly: GCA_963277665.1. Classification (NCBI taxonomy): domain Eukaryota; kingdom Viridiplantae; phylum Streptophyta; class Magnoliopsida; order Santalales; family Viscaceae; genus Viscum; species Viscum album. The sequence continues at coordinate 23,539,463 of OY728145.1, read as the reverse complement.
GTATTTGTCAAATACATTCTCATAATTAGAAAATTATTTTCTTAAAATGGATTCCATTTTTTAATTATACATGTTGAAAAATGGTTAGGGTTAATTTTTGGGAATTTTCTAAAAAAAATTGAATTTTTTGGTGAATAGTGAAATATAGTAATTAATGATATAAGTCAAATACATTAATTTTTGAGTTATAGATGATGTATGGATGATTTAATAAACTTTAGTTCGAAATTGCATGCACTAATTACTGTATTTATTTAGAAGAATCATCAATATTAATATTCTTGAGCTAAAATAATAAACAAATGAATTAAATAATAAAAAACACCCTTCTCCTCCACTATAAATACTGCCCTCACCACATCTTCTCATCACACCTCAAAAGCCTTGAAGCCTTTCCAAATTATGTCCAAATAACTTACCAAGTATATAACCACACATCTAGAATCCCTTTTTATCAAGAAAATAACAAACTCAAGTGACTCAAGAAGGTTCTCAAGTAGAATAATTCAAGTGGACATTATGTCCAGGTGCAGAACACTTTCATACATATGGTAAAATATTTTCTCCAAACCTTCATTTTTATTTCGGGTTATGATTTATCTCTATTTACCCTAATATAATTATTATTTATTTTTATATAATTATTATAAATTCTATTTATATGTTCCAAAATCACGTATCTAGATCATTTCATCCTTCTTTGATGGTCAAATACATGTTTTTAAAAAGGTTCCCTTCTCAAATATTACCGATAAGCAAGCCTGATTAAAGGGAACTTCCCAATTTATCTCCCATTTTTATGTGCACTCCATAATCTATTTTAACCCACCATTATTTTCCTAAAATCACTAATTTTATCATGAAAAATATCTTGGTTTATTTTTGGTTTTATACCAATAATTATTTCATTTTCGTTTTAAAGAATCTTTAAAGTTTTCCCTTAAACTACACTAATGTGGCTCATTTCTAAAGTTTCATAAAAAATATTTTTAAATGTTTTCACTTTAGTTTGATATCAATTATCATGATCTATTCCTATTTTCCCTTATTAATTTCCATGTATGATTTAAATCCATTCTTTCATGGAAAAAATTATGATATTTCCTTTTGTTATGCCCTTTGACGTGATTATGATACCCAATTATTTCCATGGGTAACCCTTATGTTTATGTTTGATTATTTGTGTAGGATTATTCATGTGGAACACATATTCATGAAAATTTTATGTTGTGTGTTACCAAATAGTGCTTCAATACATTGGGTAATGTTTAGTCTCACAAGACTTCATGTGAAATTGTCTTAGTGGTTAGCCTTGACTCATGCTACTCCATGTGCAATGGTCTTGGTGGTTAGACTTGAATCATGATCCTCCATGTGTAATGATCTTGGTGATTTTCCTTGACTCACGCTTATGTCATGTTGTATGTTGTTTCCACATTTCTATGATACCATGATAACATGACTCCATGTTCCATATGTTATGCTTCCTTACATTTATTCATGTTTTATGGATTTTATGTCATCATGTTATGCCTTCTAAACCATGTGATATGATTTAGTCTTATGTTTATTCCCTTACTAGTATTTTTAGCTCATCCTTTTGTTCAAGTATTCTCCAGGTTATCCTATGCAGATGTAAGGGTTCAAATAAAGTTAGGATCTCATTTTGAATATTAAATAAAAGATGTTTTTATTTTGTTTTTATGTTTTATAATTATGTACCTAATATTCCAAAGATACAAGACTTTACGATCCTTGGCTTGTAATTTATGGTTAGTTATGCTTAAAATCATGTAATAATATGTGTAAAAGTCTAGGGCCATTATAATTGATGGTTCCCTGAAGGTCACTAACACATATTATATTAAATTTAATATAGGTATTTAGAGATAATGTTGCACACCTAGTCCAACGTTAGAGGAATATAACCCATTTCTATAGATGCTAGTTAAGTAAAAATTGAAAGGACATAAAGCTCAACAATAAATTTCCATATTTGAACCAATAAAAGGGGAACTTTAAGATAATACACTTAATTAAAACCTCTATAAATTTAGAAAAACTCTTGGAATCCTCAATCCAGAGACTATAAAGTTTCACTATTAAAACTTATTTGGTCACTATATGTTTTTATAAATTTTATATTCTAGAGAAAATTATTTTTCAATATTTAATATTTATATTTTTATATACTTTTTTTGAAATATAGAAGGTTGTTTAAATAATATCTAACATTATCTTTAAATTTCTATACTCACATAATTTGTAAAATAAATTTTTATGATTAAAACTTGGGTAGTTTTTATTATAATTTACTTAGAAAAAGTTTTAGACTTAGACTATAATAAATTATATAATAATAAATTTAAAATAGGTTATTTTCTTGATATGGTAATAATAATCATAATAACCTCCTTATGATCCTTAGGGATATATGAGTTCCTTTCCTTCCCACTAGTTATCATTATACGATCCTTCATAACAACATGAGATCTTCACTCTTTCTTGGTGATGATCAAACATCCTAGTAATGAGTGATCTTCTTGGTGATGCATGATCCCTTTGATAGTTGATGGTATAATCATATTTTAAATAAGTGCAAATAGTTAAATAAAATTTACAAATATATTTTCATTTAATATTTAATTTTAAGATTACACAATATCCTAATTTATTTAATATATTTATTTAAGCATGTTGGTATTATTAAGAAAAACTTATAAGGATATATGAAATGAAAAAGTGTTGGAACAACCTTCACTGATTATATTAATAAATACTTCCTCAATTTTTAAGTATTTAATGTCTAATTTTCAAACATACAAGGATTTAATAATTTTATTTTAGTGCTATATTATTATATAACTATATTTTGTTTTTGAGAATGTAGGAAGTTGGTGATATATATATAAAATTTGGACCAAATTACCTTGGATCACACCTCAGTATGCTAAGGTTTTGAAAGATTTTTTAGATTTTAAAATTTCAAATCAATATTTGTAAGGGTGAATAAAATATTCATATCCTAAATGTAAATTTAGAACATAGTTTAAGTGATGTAAAGTTAATGAATAATTGATATTAAATCAATTCCTTGATCAATATGTTTGTTTGATTTGACTTGTATAATTGAACATTATAGAAAGTTTGAACACTAATTTCAATCAACAGAATAAACATGCAGCTTCCCTGACAATGAGGAATGAAATTAAAAATTTGATAAAATATTCTTTCATTATTACATGGAAACATCATCAACATCAAAACATATCAATAGAACTAGCCGATGCTGCTGTAAATATTAACTTGACAAATAATGTTTTTGGAAATTTAGGAAAACCATATCAAGATTGTAACATATCATTGGATCCTCTTCCTGATGTTACATTTACTAATTCAAGAGAAATATTTATTGAGTAGAAAAATGAATTTTATGAATTATTTGATGATGGATATCAAATTTAACTACCATGGTCATTTTTTAATTGTATTATTCAAATAAAGGTGGGTCAATTTTAGTAGATATATTAAAATAGATTCTTTAAAATTTAATTATGTAAAATTATATCACTTGGTAGATATTTGTGATAGTGAAGAAAATGAACTGTATATATCTGAATCATAAGATAAAATCATATATTATATCGAATATATAATGTATAAAGGGTGAAGTGTAGTTGTGAACATAAAATAAAAAAAATTGTATAATATGGGTGGTGAAGAGAATGAATTAACTTGTGATATTGAATCCCATCAGCAATAAGACAATGATTTTTTTATCATGAATGCTGATATTGTAAGGAAGGTTAAAGTATAATGTGTAATGATGAGTCATGATAACAATATTACCATTGAAAGGAAAAATAATTTTATGTGTTGTCATCCATTAACTTATAAATTAACTATATATTAAGAGATTGAGGTTAAGTTGATGATACTGATAAGCCCGTAAGGGGTGACGACTTGTTAGGTTTTCCCTTATCACCATATCTCTTATATCTGCCTTTATTTGGATTCGAATCATATATTTGATGCTACTTCTCGGCACTCTCATGGTGTCAGATCTTCTCCCAAGGGCGGTGTTGAGGTGAATTCATAGGCGCGACCGTCTTGGAATTTCCCACTGTTTTCTGGCCTATTCTCTCTCTTTACCTTTCACTGAGTAGGGATTAATTTGGTGGAGTGGTGAAGCCAATAGTTTTAAATCCATCTTCTCCTAGCCAAGGGATAGCTCAACGGTTCTATGTCGGCTAGGAGCATGTGTGGTGATTCAATGTGGTCTTCGGGTGAGAACGTAAAGGTGGTAATGAGATCTAGTTCTGTTTTGTGAAAATTCCCTGAAACTATCATAATGGTTTTGGTTTTTAATCCTTGATTTTGTGACCTTTTTAATTGGATTTGGGTGTGGTTGAACCCTTTTTGGCGTGTGCTTCAGAGTGTTGTTTGATAGCATCATCGGCTGCGAGTTGCGGCAACAACATGGACGAGATGTAATGGGAACCTCTTACATCGGTGTAGTTTTATGCATGATTCTATTTTCGGTAATGATTTTGTGGTGAGGTATGTGATTCATTTTCTTAGTGTGTGGTGGACTGATTTCGGTGTATAAGTAAGTGATGGTTCTGGTGTTAGGGTGTGAATTGGTTTTGAATGTGTTTGAAGGCAGCTGTATTGGAACTACTGTTGGTTTTGGGTGAATTTGCATATTGTTTTGGATGTGTTGAATCTAGAACACTACATGGATCTAATTCAGATGAGGTTTAAAGTAGTAATATTTCTCCTGAGCATGCCATTCATATTTGGAAGTTCGAGAGGGTATGGTTCTACCATCGATACCAGACCTATGCAACCCTACATGGGACAACTTGCTGAGCAGTCATGCGATGGTGAAGGTTTATTATCATGATGTAGTCACAGGGGAGGGGAAGATACTATAGTATTATTCTATGTTATTATATTTCATGGTTTTATTTGGTTGTAATGTATGAATCTTTCATTTTCTCACTTTTTCCTCAAAAGTGTTTTGATAATAAAAAATTTAATTTTCATTCAACTATATAATATGTTATATATTTTTAGTATTATGAAATTTTTTATCATATTTAAATTACTTTTTATGAATTAAGTGTTTTATTTTGAAAAATTAAATGTTTTTATTGTTTAAAAATATATATATATTTTAATTTTTTTACTTGTTTTAATGATTGGAATGTCTAGAAAAAATAATTTCAATGAGAGGGTAATCAATAAAATTTTACAATTACATAATAATTTAAAATACTAATTTTTATTAATTTAAGTTTAAATAAATATATATATATATATAATTTTTTTAATTTTCAAATAAATTATAATGAAAATTATGGAATTAGGGAGTGGAGATAGGGATGGTCATTGCTCACTAGGAGGTAGTTATGATGAGGATTGATTTTGAACTCAATGCGGGTGATATTGTTGTAAAACTAAAGTGATTAGTATAAATTATTAAGTTTGATTGAATATAAAATTCCATTGTTTGACTTCTTATAGGAGTTATATGGATTTAATTAGGTCATTTTTATTTTATTTAGTTCTGATCAAGTTGGGTTGTGTATGGATACATTAGTTATATTTATGTTGGTTGAATTTATTTCAAGTTGGGTTAATTCTATTTAGTTTGATATAGAATTGGTTAATTTAATTAAAATTGGTTTTGGCTAGGTTGACCTAGATCTATTCATTTAAATAAAAATTATATCCAATTATTTTTTCTTCATTCCTACCAATTTTAGTATAGTGAGGTTGGTTCCATTCAGGTATGTTAGATTCAGTTTGGCTCAGGTCAAGTTTGGTCTAGTTAGTTCAGTTTTGTTCTTTCTAATTCAATTTCATTTCATTTCATTTATTTTTTAATGGTTCAATCTTGTTTTGGTTGGATCAGGGTGATTGGATTCAGATTTATCCATTTTGGTTTATTTTTGTTTATTTTCACTTAGTTTGGATTAGTTAAGGACAACTCATTTTTTCTATGTTTGACATTGTTTAATTAATTTTAATTTATACATTTCATTTCATTTTTGTTAAGTTGTCTTAATTTTTTATTAGGATAACCCTTGTCAGGTCAAATAGGTTTTGTTTAATTCAAACTTTTAACTATTTTTTTATTTTTATTTTGGTTGGAAAAATTTGGTTTAGTTTACATAAATAAAGGTCAGTTTTGGTTTATTTGACTATGTTTTCTAAGGTTAGCTCAGTTTAGGTTGGTTCAATTCAATTTAAATCTATAAAGGTTAGTTCAGTTTAGTTTATCATGGTTTTATTTTATTTATTTATCTTTAATTTAACTCAATTTTTTGATTTGGACCTATCCCATTTGAATTAGTTTGGTTCAAGTTAGGTTTTCTTGATTCTCTTATAAATAATGTAAGTTAGATCACGTCAGTTTTGGTTCATTTCAAATTAGTTTTGGTGAATTCAAAATGATTTTATTTAGTTTGATTTTATTTGGTTTACTTTAGTATGATTTATTTTTGGTTTGTGACAAATTCAATATTTTTATATATTTTACTTTGATATTCATGATTTTAATCCCACAATTTTATCGATTCTTGTGTAAATATCACATTTATTAGTTTTAGGAATAATTTGGAATTTAGTTGTTAAATAAATTAAAACTTATTTTTAATTATTTATTTCATCTTTAGAATTATTAGAATAAATCCTACACTTAACTTTGGTTTTTTTTATGTTATTATAAGATTTATTAAGGTGGGTTTTGAAATGAAATTTTTTTATTTGAATAAGTTATAAACAAATTTGAAGAAATTATATAAATACTATGTTGGAGTTGGATATTTGGTTAAGGAAATTTTATTATGGCACTCGCGTTGGAGAATTTGTGAGCATTTATAGTATTTCATCTATGTGTAGGATAATTATCTCATGTGTAGGACATTTGGGGAGGCTGGAAGAGATTTTGATTTATCGTATAATATTTTTAATGTGGTGGATTTCAAAATGCAAAAATTCATATGATGTAAGACATTTCAACATGCCATTGGAGAATTGGACCAACATGTATGAGATTCCTAGAGCTGAAAAATTGGAAAAAGAATAAAATTATATAAATAAGACATTCTATTTTCCCATATGATATTTTTTGGTGTTGCATAAGTCAATTCAATTATGAATATGATATTTTAATCTTGAAGGATATTTGACTGTGCTAAAATTTGAAAATTAAAAATTCATACATGAAAAATATTCTGGTTGGTTATATGAAATTTCATCTATGTGTAAGATAATTTGGTCATGCATATGATAATTTACTTTATGAAATTATAAGAATTTTCAAAAGGATAAAAAATATAGTAAAGTGGATACTGAAAAATTCATGGTTAATTTGAGGATTTGGGGTTCCATATCATCATACATTAATGCCAACCATTTTCCATGACATGGAATGCATGAAATAAAATAAATTGAACTATATGATTGATATTTTTGTTTAAATAAAGAAACTATAAATTAAAATCCTTGTATTTATTGGAAAAGTATATGATTAAAGGGTAGTATAGTAAATATTCAAATGGGTGACAATATAAAAAGTTTGATCATGAATGAAGAAGAGGGAAACTAAGGATCCAAAAAAGGGGATGAGGATGAAAGACGGAGGGAGTTTTATTGGTTGGTTTTCTTGACTACTACTTCTCTATTTTATACAGCTTTTTATCTCTCTATTTTTTTATAGTAATATATTAATTTAATATTCCACATTCATGTATACTTAAATTTGAATAGAGAGGTAATTTATATGAGATTAGGGAAGGGAAATTTTTTATTTTGTAATGCTTGATTCCTCACACTTCATTGAATGAAATTATCTCTCTTTTGATTAATGCTTTCAATATTTAGTAGCTGTTCTTAACATCATATGTAACTGTGTTTGGGTTTATTTCTATTATTAGTTTATTTCCTTAGTTAATGATCCACACTCTCCCTCCACTTAGTTATGATATGTATATGATCAAATAGGTCAATACTGAGTGGTGAAGTGCTTGATGACTCTCAGTAGGTGTGGAAGGGAAATGGACACTCCTAAATATTTAGGAAGAACAAGACCCCATCAGGTATTTCCTAAATCTATTAGGGACGATTCACTATAATTATTATACACACCAGAAGGAGGGTAGACCAAACTAATATTTTATTTATGAATATTCTCATTCAAACAATTTATCAAAGGTTGAGAGGGGAAGTGATCATTAATCCTATCACTTATCATTTAAACAAAATATGAATCTAATAATTTAAAGGAAAAGGATAACATTTCAATTGGAAAAAATTGGACCCAATCAACCTTCTATTAATATTATTTTCAATATCTTTTTTTTTCATTTGTTTCTAAAACCAAAAAATTTAAAAAAGACTAATTTTTCTAAACCCAAAAAAGTGAATACTAATTTTGTTAACACTTCTATCAATACAACCCTAGGATTACCAATAGAAATATATTTAACCTAGGAGAAATAATTTCATTTACACACCCCATGATAGGTACCATTGTAAAAAATTGGAATCATTATTAGCTAGAGAGGTAGTGCAAAAATATAAACCTTTAATTATTTGATATGATCTTAAAATAATCAAATCTTTAACTTTTATTCAGAAATAGAATGAAATTTTTGAACTAAGAAAATAAATATAAATTTTCAAGCTAAATTTAATAAAGTTTCATTGATAAACTTAGGTGAAACTTTTAGTGTTTACATTGAGCCTTCCACTATAGATTACAATCCAAACCAGACCCTAAGAGATCTCTATGAACTCTTATTTATAAAACAAAAAAAATAAAATTGATATTAATTTTTTAAAAAATTACTTTAATTCGAAAGATGGAATAATTCAGTTCTTCAAAAATTTCATGGATTAGTAGGCGAGGATACAAATAAGAACATAAAGGAACTCAAACTTACATTCTCAACTTTTAATCCTTGAGGAGTGGATGAGAAGAAAGTAAAGTTGATGAAATTCCCATTTTTTCTAGAGAGATTAGGTAAGAAGTGGTTGTAAAACCTACAACCTAGAGAGATCCATGAATGATTTTATATACATAGGAGATTTATTTAGATATTTTTCCACATTTAAAGAAGAAAAACCATAAAAAAGATCTGTAATCTATCAAAAAATCTTGTAAAGAGACTATATATGAGTAATGAGAGGTGCTTAAGAAAATATGTTCTAGTTTACCACATCAAGCTATATAGAAGCACAAATTTATATTATTATTTTACCATAACCTATTGTAAAATTATAGAAATTTGTTGGGTGCATCATCTGAAAGATATCTCATAGAAAAAATACCAGCATAAGCCAAAGAGATAATTGAGAAGATAACCCAAAGCTCATAACAATTTAGTACATGAGGTACTTATAATAAAGGTATTCACATGGTAATAATTTAACACCCCAACTCTAGAAACTCAAAGTCTATGTTTACTCTATTACATTGGTAAAAAATAAAAGGTATATCATCTTGTAAGATCGATCAATTTATAAGTCTTAGAAAACTAGATACATACATGATTCTTATATTACATTGGAAATATAAAAAAATATAATAATAAACATTCTTGAATCCTAAAAATCATTTATAATATCCTTCTTCATATCCTGGGGAAATGAAACAAAAGATTGATCTTAGATGATTAGTAGCTGTTACATAAAAAAAAAATCATGAGTAAATAAGACATAATTAATATGGAAAAGTGGATAATCAAAAAAAATTCCATTCAATAAAAATTTTGATTTCAATGAACATCCATGGATAATATAAACATATAAATCACATGGATAATGGAAACTAAATCCTTAATAAAAGAAATGAATAATTCAAGATATTCATGATCAATGACTCTCAACTTAGATATCAAGAATATTACCATCAAGGCCTATCATCCAAGGAATAATTCTTAATAAATGGGTATGTATAAACTAGATATCCATCTAATATGACATTCTTATTGTTCTACCTCATGAGATCTGCTGATGCATCTAGGGGTTAACCATAACCGATACCCACCCTTTACTTGCATGTCCTATATATTCCTCATATTTTTAATGATAAATAAATTCATTATAAAAATCATTATATGTCAATAATCATCCATATTTAATCAAAAATAAAAAACATCAATATTTCCCAAGTAAATGAAATAAATTACTTAATAAGATTCCTTCAATTGATACCACATATAGAAATGGTATACAATCAAAACATTATCTAAGTAAGATAAATGATTGTGAATCCATATATGATATTAAAAATATAAACATGAATGAGAGAAATAATATTCAATTAATAATATAAAGTTATAGAGAACCTGATCACATGAAAGTGAATGATCTCAGAATAAGGTATAATCTATTATTAGTAAATTAAGACCATTGATTCATAAAAAATAAAGGTTTTATATTAAAACCAAGATTCTAAAAAGAAAATGAAATCAATACATTAAAACTAACTTCCTTTTAACTTCATGTAAGAATGAATTTATAAATCACTTTTGTAACGCCCTGAAAATATAAAGTAGGAACTTTTTATTCGATAACGTGTATGACATGAAACATCAAGCATATAAGGGGATATAATATCCCAAGAATTTATAACATATTTTATATTTTAAATAAATTAAATATATTTTATAGCGTGAAATGAACATGTAACTGAGATGGTGTATGTTGCACACAATGATGAGCTTTTTCAATGGATTTCATTACACACAAGATCGAGTTTTACCGAGAAACAATATATTATTAAAAAATTATTATTTAATAAAATATGACTTAACCTAATCATTAAATTAGTAGTTATAAATAGTATTAACATACTTATTAAAATGTGTGGTTTTCATAAAATATAAAATGAATTCATTGGTTATAAATTAATTAGAAATGAATATAAGAACCAATTGAATATAAAGGGAATGTTTTAATAGAAAGCTATTTTTATGCTCACAAAGATATTTTATCCTAATAAATTAAATTAATTAAAATTAGTGAATTATATTAATGAAATATATATGTTATATATTCAATCAAATATTTTTGACATTTATGAAAAATATTTTATAAACATAAGGTAAGAACAAACCCAGTATTACACATAAAAACATATATTTTTATTAAGGAACTTTTACCGCCATTTAATAGAGAACCTATTTTAAATTAAAATTTTAGCACATTTATGAATATTATATTTCAAAATAAACTTAATCCTTTAAATATAAACATAAAAATCAGGTTAGGGTGATTTTTTTGGTATTTTTCTGTGAAGTTTCGTTTTTTGATGAATAGTGAAAAAACTGAATTTTATTTCAAAACTGTATTTTCATCTAATTTATTTATAAGGATAAATTATATTTTTAATTGGTTTTCAAGTGTAATTAGATTAAATTTTTATAAATTAATTCAATTTAGTATATTTTAATCAATTTCATTTTTAAATTTAACATAAAAACATAACAAACTTTTGAACATTTGTACTTTAACAACTCACATTGTCATCCCGTCTATAGGATTAAATTTAAATTAATTTTTGAAACTTATATTATTGGAATTTGGTAAAATGTATTACTTATTTGAAATAATAATAATAATTTATAATATATAATAGGGTCAACTTATTTTTTTTACCAAAAATATTTTTCAATGAAATTAAAATTAATTACAATGATTAAGGTGAAATTAAGATTAAAAAAGAACTAAACCTTAAACTTAAGGGACCAAATGGCCTATAAACCTGTACAAAATACATTTTAAGGCCATATTTAGACCATATAAGCACTTTTATATACTTAATTCCATTATTGTATCAAATTTCAATTGAAAAAACATGGGTGGAATTAACTTTTCCAAAATATACAAGAGTACCACTCCTCCTCTACTATAAAAAGGCCTCATCTCCTCCCACTTCTTAACACCTCTCAAGAAACTTTAGATAAAAAAATATATAATAAAATTTCTCCTCAAAATACCACCCCTAAACCTAGAATCATCACCTTGTTCATAAATTCATCCAAATAATCCATTTGGTTCAAACCAAAAGGAGTTACTCGATTAAGAGGTAACATCTTTCCTCAAGATCTTTAGTTTTATTTCCATTCTACACCCCATATAATCTTCTTATTACATGTTTATATAAAAAATAAGTATAATACATATAATATGATGTTTTATGTTATGGTTTTTACCTACACTTATACACACCTCCATCTAATGGGTAACAAATTTAATGTTTATGTGTATGGTGAACTACCACCTCACAAAATGATGATAATTAATTATTCATTTACCGCCTATCATGTTGGTAATTATGATGTAAAATATAATTATATACGTTTTATATGATATTTATTATATATTCATACTTCTTAAATTTTTTATAACACATACCTTTATACTTTCCATTTTGTGTAAATATGATAACATCATTTGTGGAAGTGTGGAATACCAGCCCCTCAAAGTGAAGTGATTTATTCAAGTTATACATGGAATGTATTAAGGATGATTTTAATAAAACTATTTAATATATATTACATATATATTAAAACGGAATTATTATTTACATATATATCATTTACTCTTCATTATTTTAATACAATAAGGAAATGAAAGTAGAGTTCATGCGTACATACGACCTACCATCTACATGAACGATGCATTCCATTTATTATCTCCAAATATTATAGATTATTATAAATTAATATATAATAAATATATATTATATTTAAAAAATGTTTTACAATCTTGATATGATGAAACCATGATAGGAACTACAAGTAACAAGTTAAAGCATACTCCACAAACTAGGCAATTAACACCCAAAATAGTGAGAATAATGAAAGATTGTTATCAAATGGGAAATAAGATATTATAAGAAGATAATATATTATATTATAAATATGAATAAAATTATTTAATAAGTTAGAAACACTCTTAAACCCCTTATACGTGAATTTAAAGTATGTTCACTCAAAAGGAAACGTAAGGTAAGATATTTTAATCTCGATTTTTACATCTGTGAGATAAATGACATATTCACCATTTACTTATTTTGTGTGGTGTATATAATACCACTTTTAATATATTCTATCATTAATCAATTTAACTTCATTTTATTTAAAAATTTCATTAAATTTTATTCCTTCACGAGGCTTATGATTTAAAATGTTTTAAAGTGGTATGAGACACTTTGGAATGTTTAATGATTATTTTCTTCAAGAATAATTTTAATTATATTTATATGGTATTTAAATTAGAATAAATTATATGAAAATTGTTCAATAAACCATTTTATTTTATTATCCTTTGGTTATTTATTATCTTTATCAAATAATAGTACTATTTTCCCACTCTTTAGTACTTAAAATGTTTTTAAGAAAACCTCACTTCATTTCTCTCTTTAGTCAGAGAACCCATTTTCTTATAAAAACAATATTTTTTAAAAATATTTACAAAAAAATATCTAACCATTCCAAAATTATTTATTAAATAAAAATTTAACCTTTTTTCTTTATAAATATTTTCAAAGGAATATTCTTGTTGCTTTCCAAACAAGGCATTTTTCTAACCTTTTTACAATGCGAAAGGAATATTATTTTACCACGTAAAACATATATAGATTTACCCACTATCATTTCTTTAAAGCTTCCTTTGAATTTTTAAAAAATTATTTTTTAAGGAAACTTTTTCCAAAAGTTATTTTCAAATAATTCTTTTTTTCACAAGGTCTTTCAAAACAAAAGGATATTTTTTTTAAAGAATTTTTTTAAAAGATATTTTTATATTATTTCTCTTTATCGATGATAAAAACCATTTATTTTTATTTCACTTGGGATATGTTGTATTGACACCAACATTTTTTCCTCTCGATGTTTTATGATTGATTTGACCAATGATGGTATTGACATTCACTTCCTTGATTTCCTTTGTTAGTACCCTTGAAATATTCAATTTCTTTTGATCATTGAACATTTAATTTCCCATAATTATCCATATCATTTATCATAGATATGTTCATTGCCAAAACCATATACTATTTTTCATATGATGTTTACTTTTAAAGTTATTTAATTATTTGGGGAAATATTGATAAATATGTATCCTTTATTCAACACAGATATTCGATAAGGATCATTGTTCATGAATTTTAATCAATTATTCAGTTATTATTTGGAGATGAATGACACAGGTTGGGGATCATTTAAGGCATACCTATAGGTGGGGCTTGGTTATAGATATCCACTCGATGCATCAGAAGCCTCATGGGATGAATCAGTTGGAGACAAACCCTTTGTGTTTTTTTACAAGTAGAATAGATTGGTATGATATGGATTGGGGACCGGTTAATGCAAGCCCCTCGATGCATAGATAGTCTCATGTGATGAATCATTTGGCCAAATTATAGTAGTTTACACTATATTAAGAATAAATCTTGATGGTAAAGGTACCATGTACCCAGGAAACATGGTGTCCAATAATTAAGCATTCCCTTCATTTTGATTCAGTATTTATTCATCTATGAGATTTTTCACTGACATATCTATGGATGCATTTCATTTTCAGTTAATTGATTATATGGAATGTGTTTCAGTTTCTTACCTTTACATATTTATTTTGACTTATCTAATTATTTTAATGGAATTTTTTTTTTATTTATTTACCTTTACTTATTTTTTATGTATTCCTTTATCAGTTTATTGACTATATGGCATGTGTGTTTAGTTATTACTTTTCTATATTGATCATTCACATTTATTCATTATTTATTCCTCTATACTTTACCATTACTGAGCATTTGAGCTCACCCTTATTTTGTTTCCTTTCCCAAAGAATCCAATAATTATACTAAGAAAGATATGCAAGGATATGCTAGATGGAATAAAGTTGTCCTCAGAAAAAAAAATGTTGTAATTAGTGTATTCATTTGTAATAAAAGACTCATGTATATATATGTTTTACCTATAATACTAAACTCTTTAGTCCTTCAAGATTTGATTCCTTGTAATCATGCTAATGAAATGGTATTATACATCAACTATGGGATTTCTGGGGTTAGGTCACTATAGTTGGTATCATAGGAATTTTAGTAGTAATATTGGTAATTAGATTTAGGAGAAATTAGATTAGATAACATAGCCCTAAGATAAAATTTGAGGATAAGTATATAATAACATCCTATAATTTTAGTAAGGTAGATATTATGTGGGTCTTCCTAGAAATAAATCCTTGACAAGATATTATAAGTGGACATGGTTCTGGCATAAATATACCTTTGAATAATAATTAAAACAAGGTGTGTTGGTACTGACTTGATATAACCTGGTACATGACAATGAGCCTTATTTCACACCTGGTTTGACACCCCTAGGGGATATTCTTAGGATAATCCATATTTTCTTTACAAACTATTATGAAGGATTTTAATAGATAATTACAATAAACAACCCTAGTTAAACCCTAGACCAAGGAAGGAAATATGTTGAAATTAGTGAATGAAGAGTTTATATATTAGGGTTGTATTGATAACCTTAGTTAAAAGGATATTTAGTGGTTAACCTTATTTTGAAGATGTTTATCATATTTATTTTGGAAATTATATTAATATGGTTTTAGAAAAGGAAAACCTGTATACTGGGTAACAACCAATCAAATCTGGTAATCCTACATGCCTTGAACCCATGTCTAAAGGACGATAATGGTTTCATGCCAACAACTGACCTATGTAATATCTTGGATAATATATCATTGGTTTTAGTTAAAAATTTTGATGAATAAATAATATTGATGAACCGATGGTGAAACTTTTTGGGTTTATAGATTAATGTCTTAACCATATTAACTTTGGATAATAGTTACAAATAAATATTTAGACTTTCCACTCTTTTATGGGCCTTACGATCCATTAAATGTTTATTTTTGTTCATCAGGGATCAAATTTAATTTTTGGATATCCATTTCTTAGAGTAAGGGATGAATTATAATTTTATCAAAGAACAACCAAAAGATGAAAATTTTCATATAAAATTAAAATATATCATGTAAGTAAATTTCCTAAAATTTTTAGGTAGTAAAGTAATTTCTTAATATAAGGAAAAGGATCTTAAAAAAATGTTTTCCTAATACATTTATTTTTGTTAAATCAATGGTCTTCTAAATTATCATAGTTTTATAGGTTTGAGGCCCTCAACTTTCCATCAATTATTCAACTGTTTATGATTTATGACTTCAATCACTACCTAAAAATATTTATGATTTTACTCCAAGTATACATATCTACTTGCCACTAATGTTCTCCTACTTAGAGACCTAGTTATATGTTATTCTATGTGACCCTTGTACTTTCCATTCTCTCTTTTCTAGAGGATTTATTACAAAACTTTCTCATGAATTGGGATTTTAATAATAGAAAATATCAAATAATCTATCACCAAGATTGAGTTTAAGTTGCTAGGATTCAATTTAATTAATATGGGGAGAATGTAACGCCCTAAAAATCTAAATTAGGAACATTGTATTCAATAGCGTGTATGAGACACAACACCAAGCATGCAAGGGAATATAATATCTCAAAAATTTATAATATATTTTCTATTTTAAATAAATAAAATAAATTATATATCTTTAGATGAATGAGATAGTGAGTAATAATATGTCACACATAACAATGAGTTTCTTCAATGGATTGTGTTACGCGCAAGACAAAGTTTTACCGAGAAATAATATATTATTAAAATATTATTATTTAATATAATAAGACTTAATCTAGCCGTTAAATTATTCATTAAAAATATTATTAACTAAATTATTAAAATTTTTGGTTTCAAAAATATATAAAACGAATTCATTGTTACAAATTAATTTTAAATGAATATAATAACTAATTGAATATAAAGAGAATGTTTTAATAGAAAACTATTTTTATGCTCAAAAAGCTGTTCAATCCGAATAAATCGAATTAATTATAATTAGTGAATGATATTAATGAAATATATATTTATATATTCAATAAAATATTTTTTACATTTATCCAATATATTCAATTGACATATGATAAGAGCAAACCCAATATTACACATAAAAACCTACATTTTTATTAAGGCACTTCTATCACTTTTTAATGGAGAACCTATTTCCAATTAACATTTTGGAACTTTAATAAATATTATATGTCAAAATAAACTTAATATTTGAAATAAAAACAAAAATATTAGTTTAGGGTGAATTTTTTGGTTTTTTTGTGAAATTTTATTTTTTAATGAATAGTTAAAAATACTGAATTTTAATTCAAAAATGCCTTTTCATATAATTTATTTATCAGGTAAAGTTATATTTTTAATTGGTTTTAAAAAATAATTTGATTTAATTTTATCATTTAATCTAATTTAGTTTTTTTAAATCAATTTAACTTTGAAATTTAATATAAAAACTTAGCAAACTTTTGAACGTTTTTACTTTAAAAACTCTCATTGTTGCCCCATATGCAGGATTAAATTTAAATTAATTTTTAACACTTCTGTGATTGGAATTTGGTAAAATGGATTCCATATTTGGAATTAGAATAATTTATAATATATAATAGGTTCAAATTTGTTTTTTTTAAAATATTAGTGAAATTAATTAAAATTAATTACACAATTAAGGTGAAATTAACCTTAACAAAGGACTAAACCTTAATCTTAAGGGTCCAAATGACCTAGAAACTTGCCAAAATTCATTTTATGGCCATATTTAGACCCTATACTATATTTTCTATACTTTGGTATATTATTGGAGATAATTTCAATGGAAAAAACATGGGTGGAATTAACTTTTTCAAAATATACAAGAGTGCCACTCCTCCTCCACTATAAAAAGGACTCCTCTCCTCCCACTTACTCACACCACTAAAGATACTTTGGCTTGAAAAATATCTAATAAAATATCTCCTAAAAACACCTAAACTCAACCTATAATCCTAAAATTATTTATAAATCCATCTAAGGTATCCCTTTGGTTCAAACCAAATGGAGTTACCCGATTAAGAGGTAACATCTTTCCTCAAGATCTTTAGTCTTATTTCCAATATCCACCCCTAAACTCTTCTTATTAAATTATTATATAACAAAAATGGTATACTATATATAATATTATATTTTTAGGTTAATGTTTTTACCTACACTTATACACGCTTCTATCTAATGGGTAACGAATTTACCGTTTATGTGTACGATGAACTATTGCCTCACAAAACGATGATAAATTTTTCTTTGTTTACCACCTATAAAGGTGGTAATTATAATGGAAAATATGTTTATATATGTTATATATTATATTTATAATTTATGTATACTTATTAAAATATTTTATAACACATAATTTTATAATTTCCATTTTTTTAAATATGATAACATTATTTATGGAAGTGTGGACTACCGCCCCCTCAAAGCGATGTGATTTGTTCATGATATACATTGAATGTATTAAAGATTATTTTAATAAAAAAATGTAATATATATGACATATATATTATAATGTAATTATTATATCCATATATATCATTTAATTTTCATTCTTTTAATATGACAAGGAAATGAAAGTAGTGTTCATACGTATGTATGGCCTACCGTCTGCATGAATGATACATTTCATTTATTATATCAAAATATTATATATTATTATAAATAAATATATAATTAATACATAATATATTTAAATAATATTTTTAATTCTTAAGATGATGAAACCATGATAGTAACAACAAGTAACAAGTTAAAACATACTCGACAAACTAGGAAATTAACACTCAAAATAGTAAAAATAATGAAAATTGTTATCAAATGGGAAATAAGATATTATAAGAAGATAATATATAATATTATAAACATGAATACGGTTATTTAGTAAGTTATTAAAAATATTAAAACCTTTATACAAGAATTTAAAGGATGTTCACCTAAAAAGAAATGCAAGGTAAGATATTTTCATCTCACTTTTTATATCTGTAAGATAAATGTCTTCTTCACCACTAGTTATTTTGTGTGGTGTATGTACTACACCTTTTGATATATTATATCATTAATAATTTTATCTTCATGGTATTTAAAAATTTTATTTAATGTCAATCCTTTATGAGGTTTATGATTTAAAATGTTTCAAAGTGGTATGAGACACTTTGGAATGTTTAATGATTATTTTTCTTCAAGAATAATTTTAATGATCTTTTTTATGGTATTTCCATTCAAAGAAATTATATGACCACTATTTGATAAACCCTTTAATTTTATTATCCTTAATTTATTCATTAACTTTATCAAATAATAATAATATTTTACCACTCTTTGGTACTTAAATGTTTTACAATTTTTTAAGAAAAACTGACTTTATTTCTCTCTTTATTCGGAGAACTTGTTTTCTTCTAAAAAAATTGTTTTCTAAAAAGGTTTTCAAAAATATTTGTACCCGTTCCAAAAATATTTATTAAATAAAATTTTAAACTATTTTTTTTACAAATGTTTTCAAAGGAATCTTATTATCACTTTCTAAACATGACATTTTTCTAACCTTTTTACCATGTAAAAGGAATGTTATTTTACCTTGTAGGACATGTAAAGATTTACCCATCACCATTTTTTAAATCTTCCTTCACATTTTTAAAACATTAATTTTTAAATAATTTTTTTAAAAAACGTTATTTTCAAAGAATTTTTTTTTCAATTTTTTTTTCAAAACAAAAGTATATTTTTATCACAATTTTTTTAAAAGATATTTTTGTAGTATTTATATTCATCAATGATGACAACCCTTTATTTTTATTCCACTTGGGATATGTTTTATTAATACCATCCTTATTCTTTCTCTATATGGTTTATGATTAACTTGACCAAGCATAATATTGAAATTTGATTCCTTTATTTCCTTTGTTAGTCCCCTTGAAATACTCAATTTCCTTTGACCATTGGACATTTAATTTCCCCTAATTATCAATACCATTTATCGTGGATATGTTAATTACCTACACTATATAACATTCTTCATATGGTGTTTAATTTTAAATTTATTTAATTATTCAGGTAAATATTGATAAATTTATATCTGTTATTTAATATGGATATTTGATAAGGCACTTTTTTCATGAATTTAAATTGATTATTTGGTAATTATTTGGACATGAAAGACATAGGTTGGGGACCATTTAAGGAAATTCCTATGTGTGGGGCCTGATAATATATATCCACTTAATATATCAAAAGTCTCATGGGATGAATTAGTTTGTGAAAATGCCTTCACATTTATTTCCAAGAAGAATAGACTAGTATAATACGGGTTGGGGAATAGCTAATGCAAGCCCCTCGATGCATCGATAGTCTCATGAGACAAATCATTTAGCCAAATTTGAGTAGTTTAAACTATCTTGAGAATAGATCTTGATGGTAAAGGTACCATGTAACTTGGAAACATGGCGTACAATAATTAATAATTGCCTTTATTTTGATTTAATATTTTTTCATCCATGAGATTTTGCATCTAAATATATATAGATGCACTTCATTTTTAGTTCATTGATTAAATGAAATGCATTCTAGTTTCTTACCTTACCATATTGATTTTTCCTTATCTATTTAATTAAACTGTATGTGTTTCTATTTATTTACCTTTCCATATTTTTTATGAAATCCTTTATGAATTTATTTACTACATGGAACGTGTGTTCAATTATTAACTTTCTATATTGATCATTCAAATTTATTCATTATTTCTTCCACTATACTTTACCCTTATAGATCATTTGAGATCAATCTTATTTTGTTTCCTTTCCCAAGTAATCTAATAAGTATACTAATAAATATATGAAAGGATGTGCTAGATGGAATAAAGTTATACTCAAAAGAAAAACCTTATGTTGTAATTAGTGTATTAATTTATAATACAAGACTCATATATGTATCTATTTTACCAAGACTACTAAAGTCTTCTATCCTTTTGGATATAATTATTTGTAATCCTTCCAAAAAAATGGTAGTAGACACTGGCTCTGAGATTTATGGGTCCGGGTCGCTTCAACTTGTCAAAATTCTTTTCTTTCCTTTCATAAAATAACAGCCTTTTATTTTGATATCACTTTAAAAAAAAATTCACAAAATATTGTGAAAAATATTCTATTTGAAAATAACCACAGAAACTTATAAACGAAGCTTGAAAGTAAAGATTATTCATGATGGTGGGTAAATTCATTTGTGCATTGTATATAAAAATAATTATTTTTTTCACAACTTTGATAAAAAGTGCCTCTTTCGGAAAATGACAGGAAGAATAATTTTAAAAAAATTTATAGAAATTAAAACCAAGGTAAAAATGAATTTAAAAAATCTTTAGTGAATAATAGATACATATTTGAAAATATTTTAAAGAAAATGTGTATATAGAAGAAAATGTGTTGGAATAAAAAATTTAAACAATATTCTTAAAATAATATTCCTTAAATGTGACATACTTGTTGATTCTTGATTATACAAGATAAAAAATAGATTTTTTTTATAAAACCCGACATTACCACTTTAAGGCTGTTCAATCAGTTTCTACAAAATTAATTTGGTATATTGTTTATGGTTAAAGGATTTATGAAATGTTTCAATATTATCCAAAATTTTAATAATACTATGAATATAATTTTTTTCATTATATATAATTTTATAATCATACATTCATAGTGATAATAGAAAAATGAATCACATCACTACATGGAGGTGGTAGTCCACATATATGCTTGAGCAGCGTTATCATTTTCCAACATATGAATGGGTAAAGAGATATTTATATTTAAATAATAAAATAATTTCATAAATATCATATATATTTCATGAATTCTAAGTAAAGCGGTGATCAAAAATAAATTAAAATGTTACATAGAGATGGTAGGCCATACATATGCACAAATAATATTTTATTTTTCATAGGATGAAAAGGATGTAGAAAATGTGTTTCCATTAATCATAATAACATCTCATTATATTGGTGATACTGGATTCATTATGTTAGGATGGGTACAAGAGATTCTGTGGAATTATAATAAGAAATAAACTTTAAAAGTGTCAGGTAAGATGATTAGCTCTTTTTTGAGAGATCTCATTTGGATTACATCTTAATCCTTCTTAGGATGGTATTAGGATAATAATATGAGATCCATAATTAACATAATCAATATTAAAAGGTTTTTGGGTAGTTATTTTCCAATAAATAGGGCTCAAATTTTGTGAATAATGGAGGAGAAGAGGTTTCCTTTTATAAGTGAGGGGAGAGAGACACATGGAATTACATAAAAATATTTTAATAATATATAGTCATTTTCTTGTGAAAGTGACTCAAAATTTTCATATATTACAATATTATAAGTTTAATTTAGAAATAAAACCAACCAATTAGGTTTCATAAAGTGTTTTGTGTTATCTTGAAGCCTTAACCCTTTATTTTTAACCCATTTAATCCATTTTACCGTTAACTGTGGTGATAAATATTTACCATAGTTACTATTCAATATGAGAAAAATTTGGTTGAATTTATTACCAAATACTAATTTTTCTAATTTAAAATATTGAAACCATTTTATATGATCCAACTCCAAGTATTGGAAAAAATCACTTTTAATATAAGTTTGCAAAATATAACAAAAACCGCTTTCAGAAAATGTTTATTTTAAGTATAAAAGTGATTTTATAGAAAAATAAATTATAATGTTTATTTGAATGGTATTAATTGGATTATGTTAAATTAAATAATAATAATTTTTCTTTAAAACCATATTAAAACCTAAAATAACCTTATAAATATTTTATTAAGAGAAAATAACTAAAAATAATTTTTATCTAAACAAAAACCTTACTTAGATTTCAAAAATATTAAGAATATATTTTTAAGTTCAATATTTTATTTTTAAATGAATTATATTAATTATTAAATATATATTTTTTTCTATAAAAAAGGTTTCATAAACATTTAATCTATTATTATAACATTATAATGTCATAAAAGTGATAGATTTTTAAAATTGGTATTTTCACTATTCACCTAAAAATAAACTATTTCTAAAAAATACCAAATATCCATCCTAAAATATATTTGACATGTTGAATTAAAAAAATAAATTCATTTCTGAAAATTAAATTTATAAAATTTGGGCTTCTTTATTTCTCTATTGTCCACATGTGGGACAACTATCCAACGACTCATTTTCACCAGAATATAAGATGAAATAATTTGAACATGCATGGATCTTCTGATAACTAAGGCCCAGATTACGAACGAGTCTCTTGCTCTCATAATAATTAGTAGGCAACACATTTCCTTCAGGTAACAGTGCTTTAAACAAAGAAAATATCTGATCAAAACAGTTATTTGACATTCCATTATCTGATTTAATAACCATAAATTTTGCAACTGCTTCTAATTTGCTTATCTTGCAACCAGGATATAATGCATCCTCAGCAGACCTAAACAACTTAGAAAATTCAGATGGTGCCAAATCAGGAGGTAAATCAACATCATCCTCAATTTCTGTTTGTTGAACGGATGACCCTGCAACATCATGTACTAAATTCTGAAATCGTGATGGATCCGAAATCAAATTATTAGTATCTTCTATGGAACTGCGTTCACCGTGTTGATACCAAAAAATATAATCTGATTGACAACCATAACGCAAGAGATGTTTCCCAACAATGTCAAATGTCTCAAACGTTCTCAGAGCACATTTTTTACAAGGACACTTAATTGTCCCTTCTGAAACAAATTCTAGTTTTGATGATGCAAATGATAAGGAAGTTTCAACACCATCAACATATAAAAGATTTAAACTAGAACGATTTGGATTTCTGCGCTGATTTATCCAAGCATGATCATCTAATAATGATTGATGTCGATTTCCTTGTTCCATATTCATATATATGTTTCTACAAAATTTAAAACCATTAGTGTTGTTAAATAATTTGATATAAGAAAAAAAATATCCTAAAAAAAGAAGATACATAATTACAGTTATTTATTAGTAATTACCAATTTATAACCATGTACTTGAATTTATTTGATTTTTGATTAATTATTAGTAATTATTACTAATTATTACAAATCTCAATATTTCCAACAGATTTTTCTCTATTCTTAACATGTTCAAATCTTAAAGAGTCGTCAATTTTCAGGTCATGCCCAATAAAAAGTTTGCGTCAACCTTGTTCAATTTAAACTCTATAATTGTCCTTACATGGTTGATCATCTCGCAAGTAGTGTTGCAATAGGACGACACAAGTAATGAGAAAGACATTACTTGGGTTGTCCTATTGCAATGCTACCTTCGAGGTGATCAACTAATTAAGAACAATTATAGAGTTTACATTGGACACGGTTGACGCAAACTTTTTATTGGACATGACCTGAAAATTGGAGACCATTTGAGATTTGAACTGTTAAGAATAAAGCAAGAGTTGTTGAAAATATTGATAATTGTAATATTTTATAAATTATTTATAATTTTAATAATATTAATATTTTTTTATAAATATTAAACATATAATAATAAAATAATTATATTATAAGTATTATTTAACTATTAATATTAGAGTAATATAATATTTTATATTATGTTACTATTTATGTTACTATTTATGTTACAATTTATGTTACTAATTAGAAATGCGAAGATATGCATAAAGATCGGGTGGTTAATCAATCAATGAATAGAAAAACAAACGTAATTGACCGCTCATCTACCTCAATTTTCTTTTCATTTGTGTGTTGAGGTTGACAGGAAACTTCTCCCTACACATGTAATATGTGCTTTTTACTGTCACAATTATAAACCTCCTCACCTCTATATTGGTGAGGAGGTTGATAATTTTGACAGTAAAAGCAGATATTAAATGTGGAGGCAGAAGTTTCCTGTCAAGCCTCAACACACAAATGAAAAGAAAATTGAGGTAGATGAGTGGTCAATCACGTTTTCTAATTATGTAATTGTTTCCTAATTAAATAATTGTTTCCTAATTATGTAATTTTTTCCTAATTATGTAATTGTTTCCTAATTATGTAATTGTTTCCTAATTATGTAATTGTTTCCTAATTATGTAATTGTTTCCTAATTATGTAATCGTTTCATAATTATTATAATTGTTTCCTAATTATTATAATTGTTTCCTAATTATTATAATTGTTTCCTAATTATTATAATTGTTTCCTAATTATTATAATTGTTTCCTAATTATTATAATTGTTTCCTAATTATTATAATTGTTTCCGAATTATTATAATTGTTTCCTAATTATTATAATTGTTTCCTAATTATTATAATTTTTTCCTAATTATTATAATTTTTCCTAATTATTATAATTGTTTCCTAATTATTATAATTGTTTCCTAATTATTATAATTGTTTCCTAATTATTATAATTTTTTCCTAATTATTATAATTGTTTTCTAATTATTTTAATTGTTTCCTAATTATTTTAATTGTTTCCTAATTATTGTAATTGTTTCCTAATTAAATCTTATTGTTTCCTAATTAAATCTAACTGTTTCCTAATTAAATCTAATTGTTTCCTAATTAAATCTAATTGTTTCCTAATTAAATCTAATTGTTTCCTAATTAAATCTAACTGTTTCCTAATTAAATCTAACTGTTTCCTAATTAAATCTAACTGTTTCCTAATAAAATCTAACTGTTTCCTAATTAAATCTAATTGTTTCCTAATTAAATCTAATTGTTTCCTAATTATTTTAATTGTTTTCTAATTATTTCTAATCAATTAAATCTAATTATTTCCTAATTATTTGATAATTATTTTAATTAAGTATAATTAAATCTGATTTTTCTTAATTATTTGATAATTATATATTGATTTCTAATTATTACCAAAACATCCCTCGGGAGTGTCGAACCAAGAGTGCAGCAAGGCCCATTGTTATTTATTAATTATTTGATAATTATATATTTATTTCTAATTATTACCAAAACATCCCCCGGGAGTGTCGAACCAAGAGTGCAGCAAGGCCCGTTGTCGTGTACCAGGTTACCCTGAGTCAAGCTCGAAACACCTTGTCAGAGTTTTTACTCCTAGGTACATCTGTTCTAGAGCCGCCTCTACTTGTTCGTATCCAGACAAGGATTATTTAGTACAACCAAATAAACTAATTATACTATATAGCTAAACATTCTATTATAAAAAATAAAATTAACAATTAAAAATAAAATTAACAATTAAAAATAATTTAACAATTAAAAAAAATATAAATACCTTTGAAGTAATTTGCGTCTTCTAACTCCTTCCTTCCTCTTCTTGAAAGAACAAATTAGAACAAAAAATAATTCTACTCAGAACTGAAAATTAGAGAGAGAGAAGAATAGAGATATGAATGTTATGAAAAAAAAAACGGATGGACTGTATATATATGTTAGATTATTTGCGACGGTCGTATTTGTGACGGGATACCGTCGCAAATGCCTTCTCCCACATTAATTGCGGGTGGCGGGTAAAAGGAATTTTGTTACGGGCCTGTCGCAAATAGCCACCATTAGCGACGGGCAGATATCCCCGTCGCAAATTTCTATTTACTACCGCCGGTATTGGTGACGTGGCCCGTTGCAAATACCTTCGCCCGTATTAATTACGGGCGGCGGGTAAAAGGGTTGTTGTGACAGGCCCATCTCAAATGACACACCATTAGAGACGGGCGGATATCCCCGTCACAAATTACTATTTACCGCCGCCGGTATTTGCGATGAGCGGATATCCCCGTCAAAAATTCCTATTTATCACTACCGGTAGTTGCGACGGGTCCCATCACAAATACCACCCGTTGGATTCTCTTTTGTGATGGGTATATAGTCCCGTCGCAAAAACGTATTTACCACCGCGGGTAGTTGCGACGGGTTGAAGGTGACCGTCGCAAATAGGCTTTACAGTGGCCGGTATTTGCGATGGGTCCTGTCGCAAATAACACCGGGTGAATATTTGTTTGCGACGGGGAAATTTCCCCGTCGCAAATACTATTTACCACCGCCGGGTACTTGTGACGGGTAGCCTTCTACCTGTCGCAAATAGGTTTCCCACGTTTTGGCGTGCAAACCGCGCCATTGCAATTGCGACGGGACCTGTATTTCTGTCGAAAATAACTGACCATTTGCGACGGAAATATATTCCGGTCGCAAAAACTCTTTTCATCGGAGTTTTTGCGACCGGAATAAGGCCCGTCGTAAATTCCCCGTCACAATAATCATTTTTTCCCGTAGTGTTAATTATGATATAGTTTCTTTAAAAAGAAAAGCTTACTTACTATTATTGAATCTTGGGTGTTAGAAAAAACTTCTGATTCATCTCAACTACTTGAATCTAGACTTTAATTACTAACCAATATTATTATAAATATGAGTTTTAAATATATAAGTTAAAATTAATCACCATCCAAGGTATGTGGTCTATATTCATCTCATACTCATTTCACTAACCAGTGTGTTGAAGTATAGGGCATGAATAGTTTCACAACAACATTTCAACCAAGAAAATATCCATAAAAAAACCAGGGATTAATATATAACTATGAAGTCTAATATATATTTAATTTTTTTTAGAATAATGTTATACCACCTTTTTAAAATCGATACCAATAACAACCACTCTTCAAGCAGTAATACCAACAAACCCCACCTTTCAACTTCCTTACAAGTAACTATATAACCAACCATAGAAGAATACCCCATTTCCAATAAAAGAAATATTTTGATCATCAAAAAAACAATGTAAAAACTCTAATTAAGTAGAACCTATATCCCAAATCTGAGAAGCTAAGGACAGATGTGGAAGAATTAAAAAACAATATTGGAAGTTTAGTATAGATTATATACAAAAGCCTAGGAAAAATTCCAGCCCAATTAGTCCCAAATACTAATCGAAATGTGAGTATAATGGAAAAAATAAGTGTAAAATAACTTAAATAATCATCTAAACCCATACCTATATTAAATCAATAAAAATCAAGGAGAAAAAATCTAGAAAATCTAGAAAAATCACTAAATTCCAACCCTGATAAGAAAAGAACCAAGAAGAAGAGAAGAAGGAAAAAGAGGATAAGTCTGGAAGGAGAAAGAAAATACTATATACACTTATCTAAAGAAAAAAGGGGATAATAAATCCCTTACACTTCCATTATCATCAATGATGATTCAATATGAGAATATTCAAGAGGAATAACTATAAAGAGAAATTTTAGAAATATTCCAGAAAGTGAATATCAATATTACCCTTCTAGAATTTCTAAAAAAATCCCAAAGTATACCAAATTCTTTAAATAACTTTTTACCAAGAATATTATATTTAATATAATAAAATGATCAATTTGGGAAGAAGTTCCTTAAATTTTACCACACTACAATTAATCACTAAATTTTAAGATCTAGGGACATTTTCTATCACTTTCACAATTATTTCCTTATAATTTTCTATTTATTTATGTTATTTAGGTGATTATATAAATGTTATTCCTCACTTATTTTTTATCTCCTTACATATGGAATAATTTAATCCCATAATAGTAGTGGTACAAGTAGTAAAAAGATCTACTACTTTTCCACCAGGAGTCTTGGAGGATATATTAATGAGAATTTTTTTTGATTTTCCCTACTGACTTTTATATACTCAACATGTAGGAAGATATAACACTAGGTCACTCACACATTATTATAAGGAGGTTTTTCTTGAAGATATATAAAACAACCATCAATGTGTATAAAGAAATACCCACTATGTAATTTGGATATAGTACTATCCACTTCAATATTTTTGACTCCATAAGTCACCCTTTAGAGTTTCATTCACTTTTTATACTTTCTCACATTGAATAATTTGATCTCAATGAAAATATAATTATGTTACATGAATTTTATCTCTAGTAAACCTTTTAATTATTAAAAATACAACTCATAATGAATCTATATAGGAATCTAAAAAATATGTTTTTTTATTAGGGAAATTTGTAACTGGTGAGTTTTTTATGGATTTTATTATTTATTACATGAAGAATATGATAAATTATTATCCTTTGTGCATAGTATTTTATCTATGGAAAATTAAATTAAATTTTATGTTTATAAAAACCCCTAAATATGAAAGTGAAACCCCTTTACATTGATTTAAAATATGTGTACCTTATGGAAGAAGAAAATCTTGTAGTTATCATTTCTAGTAATTTTTACACAACCCAAGAACATAAATTGATTAAAGTTTAAAAAAAGTTCGATAAATATTCCATAGTTTATTATATATCATATGTATATAATCTAGTATCTGAACACATATAATTTTACTTGAGTGAAATTCTAGATCCATTAGGAGGCCCTAAAGAAGGCTGAATCTAACCATGCTAGAGGTTTTCAAGAAATATATAGAGTATATTTTAAAAGGAAACATCATCTAAACTATATCTAATTTATAATGGGTTAACCCCATTCATGTAGTTCTTAATAAAACAGTCTTGACCATAGTGAGAAATGAGGAAAACGAATTGATCCATGTTAGAATTAATAATAGTTGGATAATTTGTATAGACTATAGGAATTTTAATCAAGTCACTAGAAAATATCAATTCCCCATTCCTTTATTGATAATATGTTATAGAGATCAGTAGGAAAAAATTACAATTATTTTTTGAATGAATTTTAGGTTACTTCTAGGTTCCCATTACTCTAGAGGATCGAGAAAATACTACCTTTGCTTATCCCTTTGGAATCATTTCCTATAAAAGATTTACATTTGGAATATGTAATACCCTAAGTAAATTTTAGAGGTGTATGGTAAGTATATTTTCTAATCACATTGGGGATTGACTAGAGGTATTTTTTTATGATTTCATAGTTTCTGAAAATTTATTTGATCATTGATTGTTGAAGCTATAATTTTTTTAGAAAATTACATTGAAAATAATATTTTTTTGAATTTTGGAAAGTGTCATTTTATGGTGGAAAGATGAATAATTATTGGGTATGTAATTTTATGGAATGGAATTGAGGTGGATAAATCAAAAATTGAACTGATAAATTATTTACCTTACCCATATTTTAGGAAACATGTTAGATCTTTCTTAGGAAATAAATTTTTCTACATAAGTTTTATCAAGTATTTCAGTAAAATTTATCTCCCAATTTCCACATTACTTTTGAAGAATTGTTACTTTGATTTTAATACTAGATGTATGAAATATTTTTATGATTTGAATAATAGATTAATTACAACACTGGTGAAGCCGCCACCAAACTAAGAGAAACCCTTTAAACTACTTTGTGATACTTCATACCAATTTGTGAGAGAAATAATATCCCAAAACACTAAATATAAGTCTCAATCCCTTTTTTATGTTTCTATAACTTTAGATTCTACCTAGGTTAACTAAAAAAATAATTAAAATAAATTTTTTGTATTTGTATTTACTCTTGATAAAATCAAATCCTACTTTCTTGGAACTAAAGTCACTATATTTTTTTGATATTACATCCCTTAGATTCTTGATGAAGAAGAAAAAAATAAAATCCCAAGATGATAATATGGGTACTGATACTATAATAATTTAATTTAGAGATCAAAGATAATAAAAAATATAAAAACTAGGTGGTAGATTACCTAAGTAGACTGCCCAACACTAATAAAGTTGAAATCTCAGACTAATCATAAAAAACTTAACATATTCCAATAGAGTAGTTGTACTTGGTTGAAGGTGATGTTCCTTAGTACGTAGACATGGTAAATTATTTAGTAACTTCTAATGTCTCATCTCAAATGAACCTTAACAAATTATTAGGAATAAATATGAATTAAAAAGATTATATTTGGGATGATATATACATGTGAAAAAATTGTAACTATTAAGTGATAATAAGAAGCACACCTAAGAGTAAAATTCAATATATTTTTGACGTTTTTCATACTGTAGATTGTGGAGGAAACATTGGACCTCAAAGGATAGCTATAAAATTTTTAGAGTTGGGAATTTATTAGCACAATTTTTTTAAATATCCACATGAATTTCGTAAATTTTTTTAGAAATATCAATTTTCTAAAAACATTTCAAATAGATAATAAATTTCCTTAAACTAATATAATTTTTTGAAAATTTTAAATTATGAGGAATAAATTATTTTGAACCTTTCCCATGTCTTTTTAAAATTGTTACATTTTTATTGTAGTGGATTATGCTTCAAAATGGGTGGAATCCAATTCCACTAGAATCAGTGATACTTATATCGTGTGTGAATTTGTTAGAAATGAAATTTTTTATAGGTTTGGAGCCCTAAGATCCATCATTAGTGATCAAGGGACCCACTTTTGAAATAGGATCATGAGTACTTTGATGATGAAATATAAAAAGAATCACATGACACAAAATCCCTACTATCTAAAAATTAATGTCCAAGATAAAGTTTCAAGCATGGATATTAAATGAATTTTGGAAAAAACTATTAAAATATAATAGTTATATTAGAGAAAAATGTTATAAGACATGTTATAAGATTATAATATGACCTAAAAAAACCCCATTGGAATGAGTCCCTACAGACTGATTTATGGGAAGCATTTTTATCTTCTTGTGGAGTTAGAGCACAAATCTAGTTGAGATAAAAAATATCTCAATATGAACATGGAAAAATCTATAAAAGATATAAAATCACTATTTAAAGAACTGTAGGAAATTAGAAGAAAAGATTTTGAAAATTCTAGAATTTATAAAGAGAGAATAAGAGTATCTCATAATAAATTTATTTTGCTAAAGGACTTATATCAAAGGGACCAAGTGCTGCTATACAAATAAAGACTCAAGATGATGCTAAGTAAACTTCATTCTAATGGGAAAGTCTATTTATAGTCACTCATGTTTATCCTTTTATTGTTTTACATATTGTGAAAGAAATAGAGTAAAACCTATTTACTGTTAATGGGAACCAACCAAATAAATTCCATTGAAAGTCACCACAAGAACCAGTGGAGGAGATGAAACTCCTCCAAACTATTTATCAATAAAAACCATCAAGTTATACCTTTGATTAACACTGGATTTAATGTCATGATTCCATTTAAAATATTCTTTCCATGAGAAATAATTTATAAAACATTAAAAAAAATACATCATTTAAGCACAGGTAAGGGGTATATTATAGTTTATTATTTTCATTTATTATTTTTCAATTTTTTATGTCTTTTTCAATTTTTTATGTTTATTGTTCAATTTTTTTTAAATTTTTTTTAGCTTAATTTTAATTACCTTACAAATTTTTAATCTATGACAATGTAGAGAAACTAATTTGACCTATTTATACACCTTAGTTGATTATTTAAATGAATTTGTTTTCTAATTTTAAGAGAATGAAATTCATGAAAATCCCACTGATTGTTTAATCTCATTCCATGAAGTACTGTACTATATTTTAACCACTTAACCATGAGTATTCTAAACCAATTTTGACATCTTCTTTACAATGACCCTTTTCTTGATAGAAACTAGCCATGTCTGAATAACCATAAATTTCTAAGTAATCTAGTCAAAACTGAGTAGTATTCAAGGACTTTATACTATAAATGATTGATCCATTCTTTTGGTTTTAATCCCCTATTTCAATAAACTTTAAATTTTATTCTACCTTTACATTTGAACCTAAAAGACCATATAATCCATGAATTAATTTGGTATTTATCCACATTATGATCCAAAAATCCCTATTTACCTTCCTCTAAAAGCTAATATGTGGTTTGTATTGTATTCAAGTGTAAGGGAAGGAAAAATTTAGCTGGAGAAATAATTTTTTCAAAATCTATTTGATCTAAAGAGATATTTTTTTTATAAATTTTATGTTATTTATTGATGATAAAAATCATTCTAGGAAGTATGGTATAATGGACTCAATATTATCCATGTCTAGTAATGGAAGTCCACCACCATTTTGAAAGGAAAATTCCCTCTCTTTCCCTCTAAAAATTAAATTCTAAACAAAATTACAGATCTGAATTCAAGTTAAATAAATGACATAAAGGGGTAAATAGGGAATAAATAGACCATTTAATCTGAATTACTTAAATGTGGGATGACCAAGAAGCTGTATGGGTTTTTGGGGAATTACTAAAGAGGAAATCCGCTTGCATAAAGTTGTTTGAAGGAAGTTTTTCACCTCCTAAAGAAAATATAAGGTCCCTCTCTACCTTCAAGAGAAGAATAAAAGTAAAAAAATCTGAAACATACTAATTTAAATAGATAAAAGAAATGTTTATAACTACTAAAATTCCAAAGATGTGAGCTATCCTTTCATAAACCCAAAGGCATAGAGTAAAACCAGCAGGGAAGGATAAAAGGAAGAATATATTCTTGAATGAAACTAAAAATCATGCATTACATTTCAATATAGAGCCAAATATTCTAAATATGTCTCAAAATTTTTTCATAAGAAAACAACAACCTAAAGACACAGAAAAACCTTGAAAAGGCCTCATGATATGAACACAATATGAAGAAATTCATCAATCCTATGGTTAAAATTTCATGAACTTGGAACAAGAAGCTATATTATGAAATTCATACTTGAGAGTGGGGTGACATATTTTTCGAAAGGTAGGTATAAGTGTGCCTGAGAGGGTAAAAGAGGTGGAAGTTACTTGAATATACTTAATGAATAAAATAGAATTAAGATCATTAAGGATGTATTATAACATGAGGAAAATGGTGATGAAAAAGAAACTCACATTAGCTAAGTATTTGAATTTTTTCTTGGTTAATATTTTTAAAGTTCACTTGTTCAGGAGTCCAAGGGTTAAGTACAGTGGAATTTATAGAGCCAATATTTTTATATATTTCTATTTGATATTTATGATTTTAATCCCACAATTTCGATCAATTATTATGTAAATATTACATTTATTAGTTTTAGGAATAATTTGGAATTTAATTATTAAATCGATTAAAAATTCATTTTTAATTATTAATTTCATCATCAGAATTATTAAAATAAAGACTATACTTAATTTTGGGTGTTTTTATGTTATTTTAGGATGTATGGAGGTGATTTTTTAAAACCTTGAGTTTATTTCAAGATGTTTTGAACATATCTTAAGAAAATTATAGAAATAATATGTAGATTCAGAAATTTGGATAAAGAAATTATCTTATGGGGCTCATGTAACAGATTTTGTAAGCCATATGATATTTCATCTACATGTAGGAGAATTATCTCACACATAGGACATGTGAGCAGTCTTGAAGATATTTGGATTTTTCTTATGATATTTTGAGTGTGTCAAATTTGAAAAAGGAAAAAGTCATATGAAATAATATATTTCAAAAGGACATTGGGTAATTGGTCCAGTGCATAGGAGTATTCTAGAGATCAAAAATTTCGAAAATGGAAACATCATACATGTATGAAATTTTCTTTTGAATGTATAAAATTTTAGTGACATGTAAGTCAATTCTGTTATGTGTAGGATATTCTTATCCTAGAGGATATTTGAGTGTGATGAAATTTGGAAAAGGAAAAATTTATATTCATAAGAAATTTTGGTTGGCCATATGACATTTCATCTATGTGTAAGATAATTCTTCTACACATAAGAGAATTTAGTCGGTGTTGGATAATTTACATTGAAAAATTCTAATAATTTTTTGAAGGAGAAGAAATATAGAAAATTGGATACTAAAAAAATTATGGTTATGTTGAGAATTTGAGGTTAAAAATCAGAATCCATGTAATCCAACCACTATATTCCACATGAAATACATCAAATAAAATCAATAAAATTCCATGATTTATATTTTCAACTAAAATAAAGAAAATAAAAATTAGAAGCTATATATTTATTAAAGAAATTCATAATGAAAGGGAAGAATATTCAAGACTCAAATGGGAAAGAATCTTGGAAGTTTGAGCATAGTCAAAGAATAGGGAAACCAAGGATCTACAAGAAGGGGATGAGGCTGAAATAAGAACTAGGTTCTTTTGGGAGGCTTCTGTGATTGTTGTTACTTTGTTTTCTACTGCATTGTTTTTTTCTTCTGTTTTTTCATAGTACTATAATGCTTTAATCTTACCTATTAATGTATTTTTTTTCTTAAAATGGAGGGGTAATTCCCAAGTGATTGGTGAAGGTAAGTTTTCTACTTTATAATGTTTGATTCCTTTTACTTCATTGAATAAGGTTTCTTTATTTTGATAATTGGTTTTGATATTTAGTAGTATTTATTAATATAATACATTATTGTATTTGGTTTTTAATTTTTTTATCAATTTATTACCTTAGTAAATTATCTATAATATCTCTCCACTTAGTTTTGATTTGTATATGATGGAATATGCTAAGTCTTAGTGGTGAAGTACTTAGAGGTTGTCAGCACATATTGAAGGGTAAGTGGACACTATTGACTATTTAATAAGAATAATACTTGATTGGGTATTACCTAAATTAATTATGGGAGATTCACTGTAATTATTACACACACATGAAGGAGGGTAGGCCAAACTAAGATTTATATTAGGAATATTCTCACTCAAACCATATAGCTAAGGGTAATAGGGGAAGCGATCAAGAAAAATATAACTTATCAGTTTACCAAAATATAAGTTAAATAATTTAAAGGACTATGATAACACTTCAATTATAATTCCAAACATGATTTAATCACCCTTCTCTTAATATTGTTTTCAATCTCTCTTTTTCACTTAGTTTTCAAAACCAAACAATTTCAAAACACCCCCTTTCTCTAAACCCAAAAAAGTGACAACTAATTTTATGCAATCCTGTGTAAATAAAACCCTATAGATACCACTATAACTAAATTTAATATAGGACAAATAATTGATTTTGTCACACCACATGATATATTTCGTTGCCAGGCTTATTTGGTTATTTGGTTATATTCCAATTGGTTTCAATCATCTTGATTTGGATAACTCATTATTTGTCCAGTTTAGTTCAGTTAATTTAGTAGTTTTAGTTATATTAAATTTGGTTTGTTTCAATTTGGAGTGATTTCATTTAGTGAATATTAATATTTTTTTGATTTTAGTTTATTCAAACTTGATTTTATAGTTTTGGTTTGGTTTAGTTTTAGTTGTGTTAGTTTCATTCATTTAGGCTAGTTAAATTATGTTCTATTTGGTGCAGATCTAATTAGTTTAGGTTATGTTAGACTGGGTCAATTTAATTTAGTTTAATTAAATTCAGGTAAGGATGATTAAAATCCAAATTAATTTAGGTAATTTTTAGTTTATTTAATTTAGTTTTGGTTTCTTTTGTTCAATTCAGTGAAATTTGAGTTAGGTTAATTAAATTAATTTAGTTTTGCTTGGTTCAAATATATTTATATCAATTTAATTTGGTTTATCTCATTTTAGTTCTATTCATAGGGGTTCAATATTTTTCAATTATGTTATATTTTTATTCATTTTATTCCAAGTCAGTTTATTTTGGAGTGGTTACATAAAGAACATTAGTCTAGTAGCCCATAGTCAGTGGTAACATTATTAAATTGCTGCTAGATACAAGAAATCATATCCTAAATGGCAGAATAGTTTAGTAGTTTTATAAAATTAGATACATACTTGAATCACACATTACATTTTAAAACTTAAAATAAAACACATTATTTTATTTGAGAACACCATTATTCCCTTTATCATATTCCTATATATAAATAATAATACACTTCTTGGAATCTTGGGGAAAGAAAACATAAGTAAGGGGTGATATTAGATACTCAGTAAGGGTTATGTACAATGAAAGCTATCTTTAATAAATAAGATACAATCATTATGGAAATATAAATAATTGAAATCACATTCCATTTAATCAATAACATGATAAAGAATAATAATATGGAATGAATAAATATTGATAAAATAATTCCATATAAATAAAAAATGAACTTGAAACTTATCCATGGATATCATAACTATTTAAATAACTACATGGAAATTAATAATTTATTTCACAATGAAGGAATTTATAATGTTGTACGTCTTAAAATTACTACTGTGGACTTATTCCAAGACATCTAAAAATACCATCCGGGCCTCATGCCAAGACATCTATATATACGGGTAAGGCCTCATCAAAATACCCAATCCATTTTTTCACAAGAGACCTACCAATTTATAGATGGGCTATTTAATTTTGGGCCTCACCCCTCAATTAATAATTCCAATGTATTCATCATATAAATAAATAATACAACTTAATCAACATGCCTTAAAATCAACTACTATTTATATTGAAAGAACTAGAATATAAAATATTGACACTTTACCTAATAAAGCTGATCATAAAATATCCAAATAATTATCAATGATGGTATCTTTGGATTATATCCTCACTAAATAATAATATTCAACAAAAGGTTTTTGATATAGATTAACATTCTTTAAAAATACCACTGGACAATTTATTAATGAAAATACACCTTTTCAATTTTAAACCACTTATTTAAAATCTAAAAATTTATAAAATATTAAGGAATTATTTTTTCTGAAAATAATGTTGTAAATTTTTAAATTAATCTTCAAAATATTGAGTGGTCATGATGGTGGAAAATTTCATTCATGCTGTATAAGTTAAAAACATTCCTTTCACACTTTTGTAAAAAAGTACCTCATTCGAAAAAAGAAAATAACATTCCTTTTAAACCATTTTTTAAAAATTAAAACACAGGTTAAATTTATTTAATAAATAATTTTATAATAGTAAAAACATTCTTTAAAATATTTTAATGAAAATATGTAAAAGTAATAAAAAGATTCCCGACTAAGTATAAACATAAGGTTAGTTTTCCTTAAAACATTATTTCAATATTTTGAGTACTTAAAGAGATGAACATGAAATTAAAACTTTTAATTTCAATAAATAACTATATAATAATAAAATATATTGGTTTTAAGATATAAATATCAAATAATTCCCTTAGTAAAGACTGAAATAAAAACAATCCCAAATAATGATGTGATTGTGAAATAAACCCTTACCTCATGTCTGAATACATTCATATGTGTTATAATATAATATATAATAAGTATAGATTTATTATTAATATATTTTATAACCATAATCATATATATCATACCATATATTTTTTACTTATAATCTTTTATCACTGTTTATTAACAATTCTTTATTAAATCACTGTTTCAAATAATAACTGCTCTATTTTTCATGTATGTTTTGGTTTGGTTGTTTTGATCCTTACACTTTGATCATGGTGAAATAATATCCATAATTTTAATAATTATATAAATATCTTATATATTAAATATATATTTATTTATATTCATCCATAAAACATAGAGATAGGAAAAATGAATTACACTGTTCATAGAGATGGTGAAAAGTACGCACACATGAACTTCATTTTCAACTTTCAAAGGATTGAATAAAATAAAGGTAAATAATAATTCAAATTTATAGAATAATTATTATATCATAAATAACATAAATATTTATTAATTTTACCCTTATTACCATCCATTTAAATAGGAAATGAAAAACGAATCACATCACTTCATGATGGCAATATTCCACACGTACATACATACAACGTTATCGTTCTATAATATATTTGAAGGTAATAATATAGATATTATATTATCATTAAATAATAATAATTATTTCATAAATATTAAATATAATTATTAAATATATCATGGTACCCATCTATAAAATATGGTGATGAAAAATAAATTTTATCGCTACATGGATACGGTAAGGTGTACGTATGCACGGGCAATGCTTTTACTTTTGATAGAAAAGTGGTTTGATAATTATGGTTTCATAATCATAATAAAATTACATTATATTTTTTATACTTAATTTATTATTTTTTTGATAAATACCATATATTTTGAAGAGGTAAAATAAGAAGTAAAAAAGAAAGTGATTTGTTATGGATATTACCTATTCCTTGAAAGAACTCCTTTAGACATCCTCTTAATAAACCTAGGGTTGGTCTTTTTGAAATACCAAAAACTATATAAATTTTATAAATATATTTAAAATAGATATGGTTATGGTTTATTCTATCTGGATGGATAAAATTAATGTGAATAATTGAGAGAAAGGGGTATCCTTTTATAATGGAGGGAAAGGACATGCTTGGAATTTTTAAAAAGATTAAAATATAACTAAGTTATTTTCAAGAAAAATGATTCCAAATTGTCATATATTAGAATAAAAATATTATAATGTCTAAATATCATAATCTAATGAAATTTAGATAGGTATTAGTGTCATTTTAAACCTTAACTTTTGGTTTAACCCCTTAGTTAACTAATTTTAATCTTAATCATGGTAAGGAATTTTTTATTATTAAAGGGTTTTAATTTAACTTATATGGTGAAAATTGGATCATAAATGGAAAGAGGATGAAATTTTTGACCATATATTATCCCAATTACACTCTTTCAATATTTTTATTATTTTTAAATAATTTTAAAAAATATTATTTCAATAAAAAGTCATTAATTTCATTTTTAACACTATTCAATATGACTTTAAATAAATAAATAAAAAGATATAATTATAATATAATACTTTAACACATCACTGATATGTTATATTAATCTATAAATTTTTTGGAACATTATAACTCACTCAAATTAGATTACTATTAATATTTTCAAAATCAATTTTTAATTTTTCTATTAATTGATGAAATACTCTGTCAGCATTTCATAAGAATTTAAGGTAATTATATAATCACTAGTAATTAAAAATAAATTAACAGAATTAAAATAATTTATTATTCTGAAAATAAACATTTATATTCATTCACAACTTACTTTTTTCCTTATGTGAACGCATACGATATATTTACAAATAAGAGAGTGACATTTTGTATTTTTCTTTGCTTTAAATATTACAGAGGTCATTTTCATGGAAATGTGTCCCTTAAAAATATTTTTTTTCATAAGTTTATAAGGGTTGAATTATATTCATAAAATAACAATTAATATTAAAAATTATGATCTTAATACTTAGTTTTATCCTAGGTTAACTCGATTTGCCCTATACCATAACGATAAACTTTTCCATGATTACTATTCACAATGCATGAAAATAAAAGGGAACTATTTAAAAAAGTTGAAACTTATGATTAAAAATATGGATCATATTTTATCAAATTAAATTCATATAGGTTTTATAAATTATTTTAAGGTAAAAAATGAAAATGCGAAAAAAAAAAAATTCTTTTATAAAAATGACATTTTAAGTACAAAAATGATTTTATACCAAATTCAACCCTAAAATTGATTTCAATGAACTTAATTTGATTAATAATACTATAATAGAACTAATTTTACTTTGAAACCATTTTAAAATAAAATGTAACT
The DNA here is from genome assembly GCA_963277665.1 of Viscum album. NCBI lineage: Eukaryota > Viridiplantae > Streptophyta > Magnoliopsida > Santalales > Viscaceae > Viscum > Viscum album. The sequence continues at coordinate 23,499,058 of OY728145.1, read as the reverse complement.
TTGAAAATTCATGAAACTAAATACAATTTTCAATAAAATAATGTATTTTTCACTATTCACTAGAAAATTAATTTTGTAGAAAAATCCCAAATATTCACTCTAAGATGATTTTGAAATTATAATAAACAAAATGATATAATTTTTATCAAATAAAAGTTCTAAATTTTCTATAAATAAATTATAATATTTTCTCATAAAAATAAATAAGTACCATTTTTGAAGAAGATATATTTTGAAGAATAAAATGACTACTAAAAACTGAGTTCTTATTTCCTAAAATTGTTCAAAACATTTTTATTTATCAGGTCATTTATATATATATATATATATCATTATATGGTTAATTCTATTCATACCCTCCAATTCAGTGAATAAGATATAACAGTCATATTTAAATAATAATATTTCATGGTTTATTTAAGCTTAGTGTTTCATGTTGTATATGCTATCAAACATAATGTTCTTTTAAAATATAGGGGTGTCACATTATCCCTCCATTTAATAAATTTCACCCTCTAAATTTGAACTGATACACTATAATTAAGGGTTTGACTTTTGAAAATACCTTTATTTAAAACTTACATCATAAAAAGGGTTAATAAAAATTCCCCTTAAAATTAGGGAAATAGAAATATGATGGTCATATGGAATAACACAAAACTAGGTTTAAAAATAAGATAAAATTAGTGAGAAGTGAAAATATAGATATGGAATAGAAAACTAACATCCAAGGAATATTAGAGAGTGATATGTAACAAGGTCCAGATAAAGATAAAGACAAAAAAACCATAAATATGTGATGGGTGAAAGGACCATTAACTCATAAGAAATGAAGGTAAAAGTATATTTTTTTTTATTTCAATATACTTTTCCTAAATTTGAGGGAATATTTTACAATCAATATTGAGAACACCATAAAATATACTTACTTGATATATTTATATTTTATAAGAAAAATTTTATCCTTTGGTTGTGCTTTGATCAATTTCCAATTAAACTCTTACTCTAAGAAATGAATATTCAAGATTATTTTTTCATACTTGAATCACTCAAATTAACTTTTAATAGATCAAAATATCTATAAAATAATGATAAGTATTTCTATTTGTATCTAAATATTTAACAAAATAAAAATGTTTATCACAAGTCATCAAATAAAATACATTAACCTCTAAAACCCAACAAAAAAAAGTTTAACTTTATTCATTCTATATATATTTAACCTTAAAACTCTTCCAAAATATGTTTTACCAAATTAAAAATCCAAAAAATAGAAGTAATGTCACAAAATTTACAAAATCAACTTAAAAATAGTTCCCCGAACAACATAATGTATATTATAATGTATCATACCAAATATGTGAATAAATTTATCATATATTCTCCCAAAATGTGTTAATAACATGTATCCCCATAAAACATTAATGAAAACATTAATGTTTCTAAAATTTAACTCTCTCCTTATTCATTAAATAAAACCTCATATTATCGAATATATTTCATAAATCAAAAAGTATAGTAAAATTCAAAAAATATACCATCAAATCAATAATTAGTTCCAATGTCATCAATATTATCCTATTTATGTTATCAATATCAATCATTTATTTATCTCAAATAAACATTATTATCTCAACATTGGGCATATATTAAGGGTTATATTCCCACCAATCATGTGTTTTTCCATAAAATGTAACCTTACCATTAAATAAAGTTTCTCGATCATGAGTATCATTCAAAATATGATTTCAAATCCTTAAAAAAACTATTGTGGAACAATAATTAGATGTTTCAGGATTATTATAATAAAAATATCATTGATATAACACTTATAAAACATAATTCTCAAATATCAATGCATATAAACTTTAATCCTTATACTTAAATGATCAACATGGGATAAGTCCGTCCTTGGTCTAGGAGTTAACACTTAGATCAGGGAATTGACTCGAATAATGACCATATTCCTCAAAAATAAAACATTAAACCCTTTAGTAATTTGTTTCTCTATGACCTTAATTTCCATATATAAAAAAATCTTATCCTTCCACTGAGACAATATATGGGTTGTATTTTTCTAAATTTATGGAATAAAGGAAATTGATGATTTTTCCTCCATGGTCTTCACTACCTCGTTCATAGAAAACTCCATCCTTCTATTCATTTGTGATCCAAAGTATTAGTTAAGGTGAATGTTTTTAATCATATATTGTGGTAACTGATTAGGTATAATAATAATATCTTTCACTCTAGTCATCATCCCATTTGGTTTCTCATAATAACCATATTGTCTACAATATTTAATGGTAACACAGTTCCTTCTAGTTCCATCTGTTGTTTGAAACCAAAAAGCATAGTATGAGAAACAATATTCATAATGGGAAATCATAAAATATCATTCATAGGATGTCTAAATCAGGACACCTTATTTTCACTCTATGACACATTAGGTTTAACCTAAGCTATCCCTGGTTATCATTTATTAAAATCCTTCACAATGGTTCCTAGAAAATTTGAATCAACCAAATTATATCCCCTAGGAGTGTCAAAACAAGTGAAAAATAAGGGTAAAATCACTATGCACTAGAATGATGGTTGATATATACTCAACCAACTCTTTTTGAGGTTATTACACTTAGATTCATCTATACAAAAACCACTCCCACTTATAGTATCCCATTAGGGATGTATTTTTAGGAAAACCACATAATCTATACCTTACCAAAATTTTGGGGTATTATCATATACTTAGACTTATCCTCAAATACAATAATAGGGTTATGTTTAATAATCTATTTTACCACAGGTCTTGTTCCCAATGTTTCTACTAGAATTTTTTTATACCAACTGTAAATATCCTAACCCTAGTAGTCTAGAGTCAGTGGTTACTTTATTAAATTGGCACCAGATAAAAGAAATCACATACCGATGATTGAATATTTTATTAGTCTTGGAAAGCTAGATACATACTTTAATATTACATTAAATTTGAAAACATAAAATAAAACATAATATTTTATTTGAGAACACCATTATTCCCTTTATAATATCCCTGTATACCAATCATAATACACTTACTGGCATCTTGGGGAAAGGAAAAATATGAAAGGGGTGAGTTAGGATGTTTATTAAGGGTTATATACAATGGAATATATCTTGAATAAATAAGAAATGATCAATATAGAAAGGTAAATAACTGAAAACACATTCCATTTAATCAATAACTTGAATACGAATAATAATATGAAATAGATAAATAAGGATAAAATAATTACATATAAATAACTAAATTCACTTGTAACTTAGACATGGATATAATAAATATTTAAATAATCACGTGTACATAAATATCTAATTACATAATGATAGAATTCATAATGTCGGACATCTAAATCTTACTGTCGATGTCTTATGCTAATAAATCTAAAAATACCATCATGGTTGTATGCCAAGATATCTATATAAATGAATAATTCCTTATCCAAATAACCAATTTTTATTTTCTCATGATACCTAATGATGAATTTAGGGTCCATGTAATTTAGGGCCCCATACATCACTTAATAAGTCCAATTAATTCATCATATGAATAAACAATACACCTTAATCAGCATTCATTAAAAGTTAATAATTATCTATATTGGAATAACTAGAGTACACAATATTAATAATTTACCTAGCGAAACTAAATATAACCCATCCAAATAAATATAGAGGATGTTATCTTTAGATTATATCCTCATTAAATCATAATATTCAACAGAGGATCTTGACATAGATAAAAATACTTTAATAATATAACTAGAAATTTTCTTGATGAAAATACCTCTTTTCACTTTAAAATCACTTATTTAAAATCTAAAAATTTGAAAAATATTAAGGAAAACATTTTATTTGAAAATAACCTTGTAAACTGGTATGGTAAACTTCAAATCATTGAGTGGTCATGATAGTGGAAAATTCCATTCATGCCATACAAGTTAAACAAATTCCTTCCACACTTTTTCCAAAAAGTACCTCATTTAGAAAACAACAAGAAGATTCATTTTAAACCATATTTAAAAAGTAAAACATGAGTAAAATGACTTTATTAAATAATTGGATAATAATAAAAACATTATTTAAAAAAATTAAAGGAAAATAGGGACATGGAAAAAAAGATTCCTAACTAAGTAGAAAATAAGATCGGTTTTCCTTAAAACATTATTTTGGTATCTTGAGTACTTAAGTGTTGAAAATTAAAGGAAGTTTTTAAATTTATATAGAAAAATGAAAATAAAATATATTTATTTTAAGATATAAAGGTCAAATAATACCCCCTACCAAGTCTCAAACAAAAATAATCCTGAATAATGATGAGACTATAAAATAAGCCCTTACCTCAGGTCTGACTACCTTTGTATATATTAAAAAATAATTTATAATAAATATAGATTTATTATAAATATATTTATGAACCATACTCATATATATAATTTAATATATGATTTACTTATATTTTATCACCTATTTATTACCAATGTTTTGTTTAAATCACTATTCTGGGAAATAACTATTTCATTTTTCATGTATGTTTTGGTTTGGTAGTTTTAGTCCTTGTAATTTGATCAAGATTACATAATATCTAGAATTTTAATCATGATTTAAATATTTTATATATTCATTATATGTTTATTTAGAGTAATCCATACAAGATAGATAAGATAAAATGAATTACAACATTTATGGAGACTGTAAGCCATACGTATGCATGAACACTATTTTCAATTTTTGATAGATGAAACAGAAGAAAGGTAGATAATAATTTACCTTTAAAGAATTATTATTATATAATATATATAATATATATTTATTAAACCTACCCTTATTACCATCGATGTAATGCAGAAATGAAAAACGAATCACCTCACTTCGTGGAGGTAGTAGTCCACATGTACGCACATGAGGCATTATCATTTTCCAACGGATTGGAAGGTAAGATGGTAGATATGAAATTATAATTAAATAATTATAATTATGTATAAAATTTCATATAGAAACACTAAAACCATCATAATACCCATCCATAAAATATTGTGATGAAAAATTAATTGTATCACTATGGGTAGACAATAAGCCATACGTATGCATGAATGATACTTTCACTTTCCATTTGAAAAAAGAGGGTAAATAAATATGGTTTAATAAACATAATAAAATTTAATTATATTTAGGATACTGAATATTTTATTTTTATGATAAATAAAATATATTTAGATGAGTTAAAATAAGAAGTAAAAAAGAAAGTGATCGGTTAAGGCAATTACCTCTTCTTTGAAAGAACTCCATTAGATATCCTCTTAATAACCCTAGCATTGATATTTTGGGAATGCAAACAACTCTATAATTTTTATAAGGGTGTTATGAGATAAATTTTTAGGGTTTGGTCAAGATATATGGCTCAAATTAGTGTGAAACATTAAGATAAATGGGCTTCCTTTTATAAGGGAGGGAAAGGTACACTAAGAATTTTTAAAAAGATTAAAATATAACTAATTAATTATTAATAAAAATGATTCTAAATGGATATATATTAAAATAAAAATAGAATAAGGTATAAATATCATCATCTAATGAAATTTATATAGGTTTTAGTGTCATTTTAAACCTTATCATTTGGTCTAACCCCTTGGTTAACTGATTTTAATCTTAACCATGATAATGAATTTTTTAATATTAAAGGGTTTTAATTTAACTTATATGGCTAAAATTAGATTATAAATGGAAAAGGTATAAAATTTTAGACCATAAAATTTCCCTTTTCCTTTTTAAATATTTTTTTTAATTTTAAATAATTTAATAAAATATTATGCTCATAAATATCATTAATTTCATTTTGACACTATCCATCCATTTCTTACTTCAAATACATAAGTAAAAAATATTTAATTTTAATATATTAAATTAACGCATCAATGATATATTATATTAATCTAATTTTTTTTAGAGCACTATAACTCACTCAAATTATATTACTTTTAATATTTTCAATATTATCTATTTTATTTTTCTATTAATTGAAGAAATACTATATCTATGTTGCATAAATATTTAAGGTAATAATATAATTAATAATAATTAATAACAAATAAAAACCATGAAAATAATTTAATTATTCTCACAATAACTATTTATATTCATTCACAACTTTCTTTTTTCCCTGTTTGAACATATATTATATATTTAAAAGTAAGAGAGTGACATTTTGTATTTTTATTTGTTTTAAATATTACATAGGTAATTTTAAGGGAAAATTATCCCTTAATAAATTAATTTTTTATCCTAATGTGATAAGTGACAAATTAACTTCATCCAATAATAATTAATATAAAAAATTGTGACCTTAACACCTAGTTTTGTTCTATGTTAACCCGATTTACTCTTTATTGAGGTGATAAATTTTACAATGGTTACTATTCATAATGCTATAAAATAAAAGGGAATTATTTAGAAAATTTGAACATTATAATTAAAAATATGTTATAATATTTATCAAAATAAATTCCTATAACTGAAATAAATTAATTTAAGATAAAAACACAAAATGCAATGGAAAATAGTTTTGTCATAAAAATGACTTTTTTAAGTATAAAAATGATTTTATTCCATATACAAACATAAAATTGATTCTAATGAATTTAATTTGATTAATAATAATATAATAGAACAAATTTTAATTTGAAACTATTTAAAAAAAATAGATAACTTTTTAAATTCTTAAAACAAAATACAATTTTCAATAAAAAAATTATTTTTCACCATCTAGTGGAAAATCACTCTTGTGCGAAAAATACTAAAAATTAACTATTAGAGAAATTTGAAATGATGATTAAACAAATGATATAATTTTTCTAAAATAAAATTTCATAAATTTTCAAAAAGTTTATTATAATATTTTCTCACAAAAAGAAATAAAAACCATTTTTGAAGAATACATATTTTGAAGAATAAAATATCTTTACTAAAAACTGAGTACTTATTTCCTAGAATTAATTAATAAATTTGTGATGAGTTATTAATATATATATATATATATATATATATATATTTGTGTGTGTATTTAATTATACAGTTAGTTATATTCATGCTCTATAATTCAATGACTGGGTTATAAAACTCATATTGAAATAATAATATTTCATGGTTTGTTTAAGCTCAATGTTGCATGTTGTATATTTTATAGAAGATGGTGTTATTTTAGAATATCTGGGTTCTAAAATCTCCCTCATTTAATAAATTATTCCCTCACAATTTCAACTTGTGATAAAAAATCAAGGGTTTTAATTTTGTAAATACCTTTTTTGAATACTCACATCATAAAAAGGGTTAATAAAAATTCCTTTTAAAAATAGGGAAAGGGAAATATGATGGTCATATGGAATAAAAAATAGGTTTCCAAATAGGTGAACATTATTGGGAATTTAAAATATAGATATGTATAAGAAATCTAATTCCTAAGGACTATTAGAGAGTGATAGAGAACATGGTTGGAAGAAAGTTAACGTCCAAAAAACTATAAATCTTTGATGGGTGAAATGACCATTGATTCATATGAAATGAAGGTAAAAATATTAAATTTTTATTTTAATATCCTTTTCATAATGTTGAGGGATTATTTTACTATAAGGATAAAAAACACAAAAAAATATACTTACTTGATATATTTATATTTCATAAGCACAATTTCATACTTTTTTTTTCCTTCAATCAATTCTCACTTCATCTCATACTCTAATAAATGAATATTCAAGATAAAGTTTTCATGCCTAAATCTCTAAAATTAACTTTTAAATGATCATAATATCCATAAAAGAATGAAAATTCTTTCCATATATCTCTAAATTTTTACCAAAACCAAAATGTTTAGCACAAGTTATCTAATATAATACATTAATCTCTAAAACCTAAACAGTAACACCCAAAGTTCACATTAGTCCATTATATAAATAGTTAACCTTACAACCCTTCCATAATATGCATGAAAAAATTCAAAATAAAAAAGAATAAAGGTCACTATATTTTCAAAATCAACTTAACATTGATTCCTCAAACAACATAAAGTAGCATATAATGTCACATGCCAAATATGTGAATAACTTGATCATATATTGTCCTAAAACAAGGTAATAAACTGAATCCTCATAAAAAAATAATGAAACATGCATGTTTCTAAAAATTATCTCTCTTATTATTCCTTAAATAAAATCTCATATTATTTAATATATTTCATAAATCCAAAAATATAGTAAACTTCAGCAAAGATAACATCAACTCACTAATCAGTTCTAAGGTCACCAATTTTATCCTATTTACTTTATCAATATTAATCATATATTTATCTCAACTAAAAAATATTATATAAACATTTGTCACATATTAAGGGATATCTTTCCCTAAATAAATTTTTTCCCATAAAATATATCCTTACTATTAAATCAATTTTCTATGTTATCAGTACCATTCAACATATTCTTTAAAATCCTTAAAGAAAAACCATTGAATAATAATACTTATATGTTTCATGATTATTATAACCAAAATATCATTTATATCACACTTATATAACATAATTCTCAAATCCCAATACAAAAACACTTCAACCTTTTTAATTCAACTATTTACATGACATAGGTCCTTCCTTGGTTCATGAGTTAACCCTATAATTAAGGTATTGACTTAGATAATTCCCATATTCCCCATAGATAAGGAATTAAACTCCTCAGTAGTTTATCACTCCATGAATTTCATTTCCACACAGAAAACTGTAACACCCCCTTTTTCAAGTGAGTAGAAAAATCTCAGGGAATTTGAACATTCAATTTGGTGGATGGGAAAATTTTTTATAAGAGATTTAGTATGAATTTCCAAGAGTTGAAATGATTTAAGGAGTTATTTTTAGATTATTTTTAAGGTATGAGAGGTGTATCAGGATCATTGATTAGTTTTATGATAGTTAGGATTTAAAATAATATGTTTTGTAAATATAAGGCTAGGTGAACTGTTAGTGGTAACTGTGCACCTCAACCGTGTAGACCTATAAGGGTTTCCATGTAGTTTATGAAATAATGTACCTAGAGGAAAATGGTTTTGTGAATCACTTATAGTAAAATGAAGATGTGACCATAGATGTTGTGCATGGTTTTAAAAAATATACCTCAATTCATGTGAGGGGGTGTACTTTTAGATAGAGGCACTGCATAGTTATCCAAACTATGTAGCCAAACCATGTGGATAATTAATGGGGATGAAATAACCAAACATACCCTACCTCCTTTAAACATCATACTTTATTTTTCTTCCCTCATTTTTATCATACCCTCCAGCTATGGGATAACTCTCCTCCCTTATCTAGTTTTCTCTAGATCTCCTCCACATGATGCCTGATTTGACTGTCATTTATCATGTAGGAACCCTCCCAGTAAGGCTAAGGATCCTATAAATTCTTTTCACTTCTTATTTCACCATAGTGGATTATATTTACATGCGATCTCATATGCCATATTTCTATGGTGTTTTTATGATTCCTCAACTTTCTCTTTTCAGATCGAATAGAGGTCAGTCTTTGATGGGTGAAAATCTATGAATATAAGGTAGGTGATGCCTAGATTTTCTATAATTTATAAATGTGTAATGAAATTCATGGTAAATAGGTGCGAGTGGGGTGGTTCAGGTGTGATTAATTTTACATTAATTTCATTTCTATATTGTTATTAGGAGATATTAAAGTGTAGTCTCATGTGTGATAAGGTGCATTGAGACTTTTTTGGCAAGAAAAGTGTGAAATGGGGTTCCGTGATAGGTTGGTGGTATACTTCTGATATATAATTTATTTAAAGTAATCCTATGACTATGTGGGTACTATAGGAATGTATAGGAGATAGACTATGAGACTTTGGGTTATGTTGATCACTATAAATTGAGATGAAATGGTTCTTCAGCTTGAGGCGGATGGTGATGGCTAGTACCACAGCTGGGAGATGTGTTTTACAAATGGATATAGAGTTTCACTGGTGTTTTGGATTAGGTTGTTACTGAATTTCCACTCACCATTATTGGATGAAAGCACTGTTGGGGTCATTTTCAAACAGGATTAGGACCTAGTGATATGGTTTTGACCACTCGATGTGGGTGGATGCCTCTATAGACTTTTCAACATAGGGGATGGTGATGAACATCCGTATGAAGGAGGTTATCACTTTATAAATCCATGAGTGATAGTGTGAGAGACTATACAATGTGGTCTAAGGATTGTTGTGATATTGTGGTTGATGGGTTGGGAATTGCAAAAGGATGGATATCACCATGCCTTATGATATATGACTTTAGATCCAATGTTTATTTAATAAATGGAAGTTCAAGGGACTTGTGACATGTTAATGGGTGTGCTGAAGGGATTTAAAATATACTTGAAATGATTTCAATGTGGTGATGGTTGGTATGAGATTCCATATGATATCAAAATAGATAGAAACCCAAGGGGTTTTTCTAGTATGAATAGATATGGATACATCGTTCCATGATAGCATTTTATAAAGCTATTAAACACTCCCTTATGACTATTGAACATATGAAAAGTGAGTTATGTTATATGTGTATAGTTTTTAGTTAATTATGTATTGAATACACAATGATATCTATGGATGTAAGATAGGCACATATTGGTGGTGAACAACTGAGTTCATAAACACACCATGTACGAGACCCTTAGGACATGTGTAAACTTTATGGCCTTGAGTGTAAGAAAGGGATCATGCACATGGACTGGACCTTGGTTCGACTAGATATACCATGGTGTATAAAATCGATGACATGGTTTTTGGATGTTGGGCCAGGTGGTTCCTCTGTAAAGAACTGGAGTTTATTTTTGGGAATTTGGGTATGTATTTATATGATTGACCCACATGTGATCTTATATGATTTTTTATTAATTTCATGGAAATTATACATTATTTAGTTATATTACTGGTTCTCTTTGGTTTATTATTATAATTTTTATATATATTGCTTTTGTTGTGTCTATTTGAGTGCTTCCGCGGTGCTATTATTATTACCATTATCATTATCATCTCCAAAGGGTATAGTCTCCCTGATATGACCCAATAGACCCTCACAAATATTTGTTAACCTTTTGTATATGGGGAGGCATACCTAAGACCTCATGTCTCTCCGGCCTAAAAACTGGTTCAGTAGCTCTTGATTCGGGGAATTACAAGCTATATTAGAGTGTTTTTCTTTTGTATTTTTATTTGGGAATGGTAGATAGGAGGCTACGATCTTGTTAGAGGTGGGTAAAGATCTTGGGTCTAGGTGACTAAAACCCCATGAATGGAGGATAAAATGAGTTTCCATAGGTGTGAATTTTGTGCTCTTTATTTACTTTTTTACTATTGATTGATTTTTCACATCGAGTGGAACACATATATGTGATGTTACTGGTTTATATTATTTATATCCCTTGGACCGATATGACAAAAGAATAGAATTCATGCATCATTATAGGCACTTAGGATCACATAAAATACACGTGTTCTTGTGATTGTTTCTTGTAAATTAAAATACAAAGAAGGGGGTTAAGTTATTTAAAGTGTCAATAATAGGTTAAACAATGTTTTCCTATATAGCATCTTGGTGGTATTCTACTTATCCAAACCTAGTACGTGGTTACTTGTATGATTGGTATGTGATCCTATGTGCATATGGGATCTATGGTCTAGACATTGATCTGGGTAAAAAGGAATAAAATAAGTGGTGAGATGTTTAATGTGTCAACAATAGAATAAATAGTGTTTTTTTGAAACCCCTAGTTCAACTTTTATGTAGGGGTAATTGATGGATGGTTCAAACCCTTTAGTTTTGGGTGTTTTGGAATGAAAAGGGTGAATTTTGGGGAATTTTTCCAAGTCACATGGTTAAGGCACATGATCAGTTTAACGAATTAAGTGTACAACCTCTTGTAGTGTAATTTTATACGTTTAATGGTTAAAATAACCATTCATCCTAAGTTTATATCCTGTGCAACTCAAAATATTGGGGATCTATATAGTTTTTACAAGGTTTGTTTAACCATGAAAGTAACCATAAAACCCACCTAAAGAGAGGTATTTTTTTCCTTTTTCCATATTTTTAAGTGGGGTTTCTCCCCTTAGCCTCCCCAATCATTTCCCCCCAACTTGGATGCCTTTTATAGAGATTTTTATCTCTCCAAAGATCCTTCATGCTGATTTCATAGTGTTTTCTTAGTGATTCTTCACCTAGTTGAAGAGGTTAGGCATTCCTTATTCTTCTTCTTTGGTTTTCCCTCCTTTTCCCCTTCCCCTCTAACCCTAGTAGCCACACTTGGATGTTTTTCATGTATAAGGTGGTTCTAAATTGGGGATTTTAGTTTGTAATGGTTATGATCCATAGTGGGATTCTCTTTTTAGTGGTTTTCATAGAAGGTGATATGATTCCATCACATAAGGTAGGGGTTTTTGGTTCATTTACTTCCTTGATTGATTAATTCATTAAATTAGTTTTATAATTAAATTAACGTATTATATTATAGATAGTTTAGTTTGACAATGGGTTTCTTTGCTTAATTGGTATTTTCCTTTGAAAAAATTGAGTAAACTGCTTGTAAAATGGATTTTGGTTTGAAGTTTTTGTTTTATAAATTCGTTCTATTTGATAAAAAGATAAAGAGGGTTTTATTTGATAAATAAACCTATTCTTTGGGATTTTGGCCGAATGAGATTTTCAAATTGGACTCCCTATTTGTGCTTATATGGTTTCCATGTTTTTAAATAGATGGTTTGGTTTTATAAAGTGAAAATGGAGTTTCCCTTGACATATTTGGTTGTGCTTGGAAATTTTTATACCTTTTTTAGAATTGTGTTTGAATTCCAAATAATTTTAAATGGGGATTTACATATGATATAAATGAAGTCCCAATTCACACTTGCGATGTGATGTTTATTTTCACATTATTGAGACGCCTTGGTAGTTGTTGATGTGTATACTTATCCATGTGATGAATGTTTTGTGATGTGATTCATGTGGTGCTTATGTGTTGGGGATCATTTTTTGGGTAGTGTGGGAGATGGGAAGGATGTGATTGTGGTGTCATATCTGGGGGCTTGTTATTGTCATGTGATGACATTATTGTTCATGGTCCACCTCTATTATTATTCTATGATGGTACTTTGGTTTTTAAGTTGTAAGTAGTGGGAAATTGTTAGGCTAGTTTCATTTTAGCACTAGATAGTCCCCCTTGTTATACATATTCCTATATTGGGGTTTTTTTCATCGAGGATACTACTTAGAGTGATTTGGTTGATGGATGTGTGACTATTAACCAATCAGTAATAGGCCCACCTATACATGTCTTGTGATTTACCGTTAGTCCTTGTGTTGTTTTCTCATGCTATGTATCATATGTTATGAATTTTTTGTATATATTGGCATGTGATATATTTATTGCTTGTATTTACCTTTTTGATGTGTTGATCATCTTGTGGTTTAGTCATGTTGACGACTAGTTTTATTCCATCCATTTATTATCTTTATTTACAACATGATAGGGCTGTGTTTCATTACTATTTCTGTTGTTTACTTGTTTCCCTTTATATTGGGAGTGTAAATTCTTTTAAAGGAAAAGGATGAAATGGTTTTTAGAGTAGAATTTTCAGATGACATCCTTTTAAAAATTTTCAAACCATATGAGGGTTTATCTTCTCAAATGTGTGGTATTTTTTAAGAGAAATGATGATCAATTTAAAATAGAATTTTTTTGGTAAATTTTTTTTTTGGATTGTTTTATGAAAGTGATTCTTTGATAAAGTGCGTGGTACATGATTTTTTTACTCCTATATTATGTAAAGGAAAATGAAAACCTAATTTTTCCTACTAATTAAAAACTAGTGATATTGGTGTTTTTATAAAAGGAATGAATTGGAATCATGGTGGTATCATACTAGATTTGGATCACACCAAACATACTCACATTAGTGGTTATGTATCCTTCATGTCATGTATAAGTTTCTATAGGTTTTGGATTACATGTTGGATCGAGTTTCATCTTCCTTGGGAAGTGAATGTTGTACAGATGATGGTGATGACCATAGAGTCACATAGAGTTGGTGATCATACCTTCAGTTTCATGGAACCAGTTGGCTCAAGCATTGTATTAGATTCTTCAATATTTATTTATTTTTATATTCCATTGTAGTTTTTTTATCTATGATTATTTTTTTATTTATATATGACATCTATTGGAATTTATCTTGTCCTTTTACTATTATTCCTTGTTTGGATATTTTTATTTGGTTCATTGAGGGTGAAACTATCCCCAATGTTTATGTATGATACTATTGATGCATGCCATTAGCTTAGGAGGATTAGTTACACTCCTCGGGTATGTGTTGGGCCACCTTGGGAATCCAATTGATGAATATCCGAGGTTGTTTCGTTACAAAATGGTATCATATGATCTAGGTTTATTGAAAATGGTTCCTTGATTATAGATAAACCCTATGTTATTTTGGGTTTTCATGGGTAGTTTTGAGACTAGGATTATCATTAGGGCTCAGGTGGAATGTGCATGTAAGGGCCTGTCTAATTCTTTGTCACACTGAATCTTGAATTTCCATTGGTGTATTGGTCTCACATCTTGACCACAAGTTCAAATTTTCATGTTTTGATGAATTTTCAATGCTTTTAAATGATTTTTTAATCCCCATTGAGTGAACCAATGATTTTGGGGTTGGTTTAAGTTCTTGAGGCAAAAATGGTGAATATAATAGGGTCACGTGGTAAGCACACATAGTCTGGTAAACCATGCAATTCCCAAGCGACATGGTTCTGCAAACCATGACAGTTCCTATTTCATGGTTGATGTAGTATCCTATAGGGGAGTTTTAATTTGGATTAACTCCAATGGAGTATTACATTGTAATAGTATCTTATCAGAGAGTTTTAATTGGGATTTTTATGGGAAGTGGTGTAGTGAATGTGGTTTGGTATGAGATTTGTGTTGGTGTACTTGGTTTTGTCACTTGGGGACTTTATTTTAAGAGATTAAATTTGGATTTCCAAATAAAAGAGAAGTGTTTTTTTAACCATTTCAGGGTTTCTTGAACACTATTCATATTTTGTTTTGAAATTGGGATAAGGTAAAAAAATTGAGTTGAAAAGGACTTGGGTTCAAAAAGTGGAATTTTGTGAAACACCTTAATTCTTAAATTGGGTGTTTTAATAATTGGTTTGTGGAACTATTTTTCATTGATATGGTTTATTTAAAATTTTATTTTTGAATTTTTTTTTGGAAAGGAGTCTGATATTTCTATTTTTATGAAATTTTATATGATGTTTTTAGAAAAATAATGGGATTTTCCCTTGGTTTGAGTGACTTTTGAGGCTAGTGGGTCTCAGTAATAGGTTGATATTTCAAATATTTTTTAAAAATCAATTTGATACTTGTTTTAAAAGGATGTTTTGAAATGGTGTTTTGTTTTATTCCCTTGTTTATGAGATCACTTACTTTTTTTAAGGATCATGGGTGGTTGGCCTCAAGTATTGTGGTTTTTGCTAAGTGAATAATGGAAAAGTATTTATGGAAGAGAGAGTGTTGTTTCTAGCGGTTATATTTGTATGGATTTGTTTCTAGGTTTTACACCTCCTATTTTCAAAATTTTATTCCTTGAGTGATCTATGATTTTAAAATTCTCTAGTGTTAAGGTTTAACCATTTCATGTTGGAAGGTTTGTGTTTTTGAAATGTGTTCAAGGTGAATTTATTTGTTCTTCATGAATAATGATTTTCACTTGGAAATTCAAGTGAGAATTGGAATGAAAAGTAGTGATAAATTTTAACGGTTTATTTTAAAATGTATATGGAATTTTAAATGGGTTTTGACCTCATTTGGGGTCATGAAATGAAATGAAAAGTGATATTTTCAACATCTAAAGGTTTTTCTTAGGCAGTTCAAGAGTGTGATATTTTAAAACATTTTGACCCAAATTGGGTCATGTTGTGAAATTTTAAAAAGGGGTGTTTAAAAAAAATTGATTATCTTAAATTAAAATTCTTTAGTTTTTGAAGATTTTATTCTTTGGGTTTGTGAAAACTCATTTGGAATATGTTTTCCAAAATATATTTCAAGATCTTGGATTTGAAATGATGATATGAAGGGGGAATTCAACCATTTAATAGTGTCACTTTTAGTTTTTTCTTGAGTATAATGAGTGATTTGTGATTAAATTCACTTTTAAATTGGATTTTTGGAAATGAATTGAAAAGTGTATTTAGAAAAGAAAGGTGCTTCACTTTGAATTTTTTTATGAGAAAATGTTTAAAATAGGCCAATATGAATTTTGGTTATTTATGTTTTTTATTTAGGTGAAAGTCCTCTTTTGGTGTTTATTTAAAGGAGTTAAGGTCAAAAAATGTGATTTTTAAGTTTTTATTTATTTAAACCAATTGGGTTCATTTTGTGAAATACTTGTGTGTTATTTGGATTTTGAATTCTTATGGTATGCATGTTTATCTTTCATCCTATGTGATGTTGTAGGTTTTGAGATTTAATTTATGCCTTACTGTTTGAATGTCTTCTTTTGAATCCTCTGGTGTTTTATTATATTATGTACTATTTTAAGGATAATTTCTTGTTGTTTTTGGAATAAGTTACCTTTGGGTTGGTACTTGGGTAATTAGGATGGATATTGCCTTTAGGCCTTTAGGAACTCAATGGTACTAGTTATGTGGGGTTCACTATGGGATTGTGTTCCATATTGAGGTCCTAGTTTACACATAGAGTATGGTGACCTAGTCCAAGTTCCCATGTCATCTCTTGACGTGGCGTAACTTGAGTTTATCCCTTACGAAGTTGAGTGTTAAGATTGTTAGTGGATCAACCATGTATGTATTGATCTGTTTGGGTTGGTTTTACTTCGAGGAAGTGAGAGTATGTTTCTAAGTGCTCTTTAGATATTTTTGCAGGTTTTCTTGCATTGGAGGTTTCTATTTGAGATGTTATATTTTTTTACCCAATTATTAGATTTCTAAATGGTGGGGATATCCATGCCCGATCTCCATTTTCTCTTGGGTCTTGTACTGGTAATCATGGTTGTGTTTTGATTGGATAATATTCATATAATTGTGGATTTGGTGATTTGGTTTTGAGTAATTTTAATTTCTCTAAAGTTTCATCCTAGGGACTAATCTAATGGTTCCTAGTTTAACTCACCTTGAATTGCAGAGGGTGTGTTGTGTATTGTTATTTTACTTATATCTGGAATTGGGACTTTCTGGGGGTAGGAAGTGGCATGGTGTGGATTTTGTGACACCTCTAGTGTCAATTTTATGTAGGTATAATTGATATATGGTTTATCCCCTTGAGTTTAAGGTGTTTTGGGATAAAAAGGGTGATGTTTGTGGAATTTTTCTAGGTCACATGGTTAAGCTAAATAGTAAGTTTAACTATTCATCCTAAGTGTTTAGCCTCTTAAAGTGGATTTCTCTAGGTCACATGGTTGGACCATGGTTAAACTAACCATACAACCTAAGTGTGCATCTCTTGCATTTAAAAACAATGGGGATCTTCAAATTTTTTTTCACGATTTGTTTAACCATTCAAGTAAACTGTACAACCCACTCGAAGAGGGATATTGTTGTCATTTCTACTTCTGTTTAAATTGGGTTTCTTCCCTTAGATTCCCCACTCATTTACACAAAGTTGAAAACCTTCTATGGAGATATTTCCTGCTCCAATGATCCTAAAATATGATTTCATGATGGTTTCTTGGTGATTCTTCACCCAATTCAAGAGGTTAGGCCTTCCTTATCCTTCCTTGGGTTTCTCTCCTTTTCCACTTATCCTATAAACCTAATGTAAATTATTGGATTATATTCATGTATAAGGTTTTACTAAATTTGGGATTTCAGTTTTTAATGGTTTTGTGCCATAATTTGAATTTGGTTCTGGTGGTTTTTATTGGAGGTGACATGATTCCAAAACATGAGGGATGTGCTTCTAATTTATTTCCTTTTATTTAAGAGTTCTGTGATTTATTAATGATTTAAATGAGTTTCATAATTAATTTAAAGTATAATATGCAAGCTATTTTAGTTTTAAAATGCGTTTTTATGCTTAATTGGGGGTTTGATTTGTAAAAAGTGAGTGAATTTCTTGAAAAAATGGAATTTGGTTTGAAATTGGTGTTTATGTATTCTTTATGTTTGATAAAATTTCAAATAGGTTTCTATTTGTGAAATTCACTTATTCTTTTGGATTTAGGAAAAATGATGTTTTCAAATTGTACTCCCTTTTCATTTTTAAAGGGTTTCATTATTTTTAAAGGGGTTGTTTGGTTTTTATAAAGTGAAAATGGAGTTTCCCTTGAATTATTTGTCTATCACTGGATGTGTTTATGATTTTTTAGAATTTTTTTTAATTCAAAATTGTTTTAAAGATGGATTTAAAAATGTATATGATATAAATGAAGGCCTAATTCACACTTATTATGTGATGTTGATTGTGACCTTGTTAATCCCACTTGGTTGTTGTTAACGTGTATGATTATCCATGTGATGAATGTTTTGTGATGTGATTTATGTGGTTATTATGTGTTGGGTATTATTTTAAGGGTAGTGTGGGATGTTGGAAGGATGTGATTATGGTGTTAGACATACATGCTTGTTATTGTAATGTGATAATGTTATTGTTCATATCCCACCTCTGTTATTATTTCATGAGGATACTATGGTTGCTAACTGGGAAGTAGTGGGGAATTATTAGGCTTGTTGAGGTTTAAAATTGGCTAATCCCCCTATTTTTACATATTTCTAGTTTGGGTGGTTGTCACCGCGGAGATTTCTTAGAGTGATTCAGTTGATGGATGGTGTCACTGTTAACCTTTTATTAGTAGGTTCACATATATGTGTCCTATGTTTTACCGTTAGTCCATGCAGTGTTTCCTTGTTTTAAATATCATATATTTTTCCTTTTTTGTATATATTTTCATTCTTGATGTTTATTTCTTGGTTGGAATTGTTTTATGTTTTGGTCCTCTTATGGTTTAGTCATGTTATTGACTAGTTTTATTCCACCCATTTATTATATTTATTTATAAACTACTATGGTTGTGTTTCATTATTTTTCCCTTGTTTAATTGTTTACCTTTGTATTAGGGGTGTAAAGATTTAAAAAATGGAGAAATAGGATTTGGAGTGTAATTCATGGATGGAATGCAATTGAAATGTTTTAAACCATTTGTGGGTTTATTTTTTCAAAAGTGTGGTATTTTTAAATAAAAATGGTTAGCACTTTGAAATGGATTAGTTTTTAGTAAAACCTCTTTATGTTTTGTTTTATGAAAGTGATTCTTGATAAAGTTCATGTTCCATACTTTGTTTACTCCTCTATTATGTAATGGAAAATAAAAATCTATTTTTTCCAATTACTAACAAACTAGTGAGATTGATTTATTTTATAAAAGGGATGAATTGGAATCATGGTGGTATCCTACTAGCTTCGACTCACACCCTACATACTCAAGTTGGTTGGTATGTTGTCTTCATGTCTTATGAAAGTTTATAAAGTTTTTGGATTTCTAGTTGGATCCAGTTTTGTATTCCTTGGGAAGCGGGTGTTGTAAGGATTATAGTGGCGAATAGAGAGTCATATGGAGTTGGTGATCGGTCCTTTGGTTTCATGGGAATAGTTGGTTGGATCATTTTATTGGCTTCTTAGGTCTTTATTTTGTTTTATATTCTTTTGTCGTTTTGTATCGCTGGTTGGTTTTTTATTTATATGATAAGTATCTTGGAATTTATCTTATATTTATATTATTCTACCTTGTTTAGATTTTTTTATTTGATTCCTTGAGGGTGAAACTATCCCCAATAGTTATTTATGACACCCTTGATGATTGTCGTTAGCCTGAGGGGATTAGGGACAGTACTTAGGTATGTGGTGGGATGACTTGGGAATCCGATGGATGGATGTACCAGTTTGGTTCAACACAGTTTTCCTATATATCCTCTTGGTGGGATTTTACTCAGCCATCCCAGACTGGTGGTTTCTAGTATGATTAGTATGTGATTCCTGACTATGATATGGGTAGGTAGGGGCTATAAGGCTATATTATATGTGATGTGGGTGCTATAGGGAAGTGTAAAAGAAGTGATATGTGTTTCCTATTAAAATTTTCCCAATTTTTGATATCATGACTTCCATTATTGGTATTTATCTTCATATTTGGTCTTCAAAGTTATTCCACCTAGACAGATTCCAGTAGAGTGTCAAGAGGGTAGAGATGTGGTCATGCTAGGGAATGAACTAGATGAGGTCCCTGAGGTAAGTGATGACCATGAACCACATGTAGAGGCCTATAAGTAGGAGGGTCAACTGAAATAGATAATAGAGTTTCGTTTGTGGCTAGATGAGAAGCTCAGGGAAAGCTTGGTATAGGTCATTTAGAGTATTGATCAAGGAGCTCAGGGAGCTGATCCATCGATGGAATATCTAATACTATAATTTTAGTCACAATAACCTCCATTGTTATTGGGTGAGGGTGGACCACAAGCATCAAATTTTTGGATAGAGTATGTGTAGATGATTTTCGATTAGATTGAGACACTCCTAAGGTAGAGGGTGAAGATATCCATGTATTTGATTAGGTGACTATAAAATCATTGTTGGGACATATAGGTACATGTAGGTAGGCATGGGGGACTAACATAGATGGAATTCAATTCTAGGTTCTTTGAGAACTTCCTCCGGGAGAAATTTAGGGCAGATCTAGCTCACGAGTTCATGAACTTCAAGTTTAGAGATACGTCAGTCATAGAATATTACGGGAGGTTCATGGATTTATCTTGTTTCACCCTCTATAGTAGGGGAAGACATAACTAGGGTTTGGTGATTTGATGATGGTTTGTGAAATTCTATTAGGGTATAGGTTAACATTTTTAGGTTGCCCTCATTCTCGAAGGTGGTGAACCAAACATTAATAACTAAGGGGAACTTGAAAAACATCACTTATTTAGGCCAGATGATGGAATCAGGTGAGATAAATAGTAGTGATTTTAGTATCTAGAAGTAATTTTGTGAGGAGTCTCAACAGTGATGTCAGGCTAGATATTTGATTAGGACATCAAGGAGTGGATTTTCAATAGTGTGTTTCCAGTGTGGGCAGCCAAGTCACATTTAGACTCAGTATGAGAGGCCTATAAAGGAGTTACAAGAATGTGGGAAATTGAGAAATTTAGATAGGTTCTACTAGAGTACATATAGGATAGATGAGAGTCAGGGAATGGGTCAAACTCAGGTATGGGAGGTAGGATTGAGAGTAGTGTTAGGAGAAAGTAGCCAAGATATGACTACATATTCAGGTCTTAGTAGGGAGTGAGACACCCAGTAGTTAGGGAAGTTGTAGGTATCAGTAATAGATCTACAATGTGGGATGAAATTAGGATATAGGGCCTTATTATAGGTGCATGAGGTTGTGCTGATAGGTTCATAGCAGGACAGGGAGGCAATGATGGTTAGAGGTCCGCCATGAGCATAGTTGTGCGCTTTTGTTTTTGTCACAATAAACATTAGTGCACAAGGAGAACATATGTTAATTGAATTTACTAGATTGTGATTAATTTTTGGGAACTATGAATGGTTTATAGCTTGTATGGGATGCGTAGGAATCTGAGAACTTTTTTGGGAATTATATATGTGATGTATGATCTTTTTAGAATATACTGTGGTGCGAGACTTTCTTCAATGGTGGTGATGCCCAATCACATGGGAATCATATGTGATATAGGTATGAGATTATCATTTGGTGAGAAGAATTATTGATGATATCTAGTAATTGGAACATGTGTTTTCATGGGATGGTCGGTGAGGGACCATAGAGATGTTGAGAAATGGGTTAGGAATGATTGTTTAGGTAATTACTAAGGTAGGGAGTGCCACAAGAGGAATTAGCCTATGAGTGAATAATTAGGTTAGTATGGGGTATTAATTATGAGATGAGTATGTTTGGTATCGTCTTAGTATATGGCCAAATAGCTCGTAGATGATCTATGGTAAGGTGGGTATGTTGCGACACCCTATGTTTTGAGAGAGTCAAAATTTTCAAGGGAATTTGAACTTTCTATTTGGTGGATGGGATAACTTTCAATTTGATATTTAGAGTGAAATTACAAGAGTTTAAATGAATCAATTAGTTGTTTTTAGATGGGGTTTAAGGATTGAGATGTGTCTTAGGATACTCGATGTGTTTCAAGAGAACCTGTCTTTGAAAGCCTAGATTTTAGAATGATAAGGGGAGGCACATTGTTAGCACACCATTAGTGATAACCATGCACCTCAACCGTGTATTCTCCCAAGGGGTGTCACATGGTTTGAGAATCCATGAACATGGGGGAACATAGAAGTTTGAAGAACTTGCAGAAAATTATAGAGGTGATTGCATGTACTATGTATGGTTTACCAAATCATGCACCTAGTCATGAAAGTGGGTGTCCCTCTGGAAAGTAGTATAACATGGTTGGTGCATGGTTAGCCAAACTGTGAAACCAAACCATGAAAGTCATTAAAGGGTATGAAATGACTAAAATACTCTTCAATCATATAAACTTTCAACCTTTATTTTTCTTCCACAATTCTCATAGCACCCTCTAACCATGGGAGCCCTCTCCTCCCTCACCTAGGTTTCTTTGGATCTCCTCTATTCAACGTCCTCTTCAACTTTTGTTCATTATATTAGATCCATCTCGATAACGATAAAGAACCACTTACTTATTTTCTCCTTTTATTTCACCAAAGTGGATGATATTTCCATGTGATCTCATATACCCTATTTTTAGGGAGTTTTTTTGATTCCTTATATTCTCTCATTTTAAATCAAATCAGAGGCTGATCTTTGATAGGTGAATTTATATGGGTATAAGGTGGGTGGATCTTATATTTATCTTAATTTATACATGTGTTATAGAATGAATAGTAAATAGGTGTGAGTGGTGTGGTTCAGGTGTGACCTATTTTACATTCCTTTCATTAATCTATTGTTCTTAAAAGATAATTAAGGGTAGTCTCATGTGTGATAAGGTACGTTGAGCAATGTTTGGTGGGATAGGTGTGAAATAGGGTTTTTAACTGGTTGGTATTATGTTTTCAGTATGTAATTTTTTCAAAGTGAGCCTATGGATATTTGGGTTCCATGGAAATATGTAAGGCATGTCCCATGAGACTTTGGGTGATGTTGATCACTAGAAATTGATATGACATAGTTCATCAGGTTGATGTAGATGGTGATGGCCAATATCGTGGTTGGGCGATGTAGTTTGCAAGTGGTGATAAAGGTCCTATGGTGTTGTGGATTAGGGGTTCAGTGAATTTTGTCTCACCATTGTTGGCCAAAATCATCATCATGGTCATTTTCACACAAGGTCAGGACCTAGTGAGGTGTTTTTTCACTCAATGTGGGTGGAGGCATCTATAGAATTTGTGGCATAGTGGATGTTGATGACCATCAATATGAAGGAGGTTCTCAACATAGAAATCCATAGGTAATGGTGTAAGAGACTATCAAATGGGGGATGAGGCTCATTGTGATATTGATATTGATGGGATGGGAATTACGTATGGATGGATATCATGGTGCCTTGGGATGTTAGACTGTTGAGATGATAATGATTTAATAAATGGAAGTCTAGGGAATTGTGCTATGTTTATGGGCATACTGAAGGGACATTGAATATACTTGACATGTTTTATATGTAGTGATGGTTGGAACATGATGCCATGTGATATGGAAATTTATGGGAAACCAATGACTTTTTTGTATGAATAGTTGTGGATACATCATTCATGTCAGCGTTGGCCAAAGGTAAATAATCCCTTCTGGCTGTTGAGCACAAGTGAAGTAGGTTATATGATGTGCATGTAGTTTCTATTTAATTATGTCTTGCATAAATAAGTATATCTATGGATATAATATATGCACACATTTATGGTGGATTACTAAGTTCATACTCACACCCTGCATGGGCCCCTTAGGATGGATGCAGACTTTATGGCCTTGAGTGCAGGAAAAAGATTAATCTTGTGGACTAGACATTAGTTAGTTGGGATGTTCCATTGTTCATATGATAGATGAAATGGTTTTTGGAAGTTGTACTAGGTGGTTACTCTATACCAACTTAGAGTTTATTTTTTGACTTTTTTCATACGTATTTATTTGATTTACCCATGGGTGATCTTGTATACTTTTGTATAACTGTCATGGAATGTATACATTATCAGGTTATATAGAAGGTTCTATTTGTCTTGTTATTGTATTTTTTTCTATATTTATTCCTTTGTTTCTAGTTGAGAGATTTATTATTATTATTATTATATCTATTATCATTATTGTATCTAGAGGGTATAGTCTTCCCACCATCACCCAATAAACCATCACTGCTAGTTAGTAGACTTTTTCATATGGGGAGGTGCGCCTAAGGCCCCGTGGATCTCCGTCACAGATAACTGATTCCATGGATCCTAGATAGTGGTGTTACAAAAAACTCTTCCCCTTTCATTGAGACATTCCCCAGGGCGTCTCTTTTGATGTTTTTTACATAAAGGAAATTGAGCCTTATTTCCTCTGTGCTATTTGATACCTGATCTTTCACCAAAATCTTTCCTTATATTATTTGGTGAGTCCAAGATTTTTTTTAAGGTGTAAGTTTTTAATCCTATATCATGATAACTAATTAGGAATAATCAAAATAAATTTCAATCTAGTTATCATCCCATTTAGCTTCTCATAATCACCAAATTTTCCATCATATTAAACATTAAGATGGTTCCTTCAGGTTCCAACCATTGAATGAAACCAAAAATAATAGTATGATCAACAATAATCATAATGGTCAATCATGAAATATCATTCATAGGATATATAAAATATGACACCTTCTTTTCACTCTATGAAACCTCAGGTTTTACATAAGCTATACTTGGTTATCATTAGTTCAAATACTTAATAATATTTTATAAATAAAATTTAAATTAACCTAAGCATATCCCCCAAGAGCGTCAAAACATGTGTCTAGTAAGGTAATTCTCACCATGCACGAAAATGAAATTCAACATATATCCGACCAACACTTTTTAATGTTATTACACCTAAATTCATATGTGGGAAAACCACATCCACTTGTAGTATCAAGTTAGGTAATCTTTTCTATGAAAAACACATAATATACACCTTACCAAAAAATTATGATGTTATCCAATACTTATAATTATCCTCAATGTCAATCATAAGGATTTTTTTCCTAATTTATGTTTTAAAAAATCTAATCCCCAAGGTTTCTACTAAACTTTATATGATAAAAACTGTAATGAATCTGAACCTAGTATCCTAGGATCTAGTGATTACTTTATTACAAAGTACTAGATACAAGAAATCTCATCCCAAAGGACTGAATAGTTTAACAATATTATAAAACTTGATACATACTTGAATATCACACTACATTTGAAAACATAAAATAAAACATGGTATTTTCTTTGAGAATTCCATTATTCCCTTTATTATATCCCTGCATATCAATCATAATAACCTACCTATATTCTTGAGGAAAGAAAACATAAGAAATGGATAATCTTAGATTATTATTAAGGGTCACGTATTGTGTAATATTTTTGAATAAAAAATACATAACCAATATAGAAAGGTAAATAACTGAAAAAACATTCCATTTAATCAATAACTTGATCACAAAGAATAATATGACATGAATAAATAATGATCCAATAATTCTATATAAATAACCAAATGTGATTGAAACTTATCCCTAGATATCATAACTATTTAAATAGTCACATAAACATCGATAACTAATTTCATAATGATGAAATACACAATTCTATACATCTAAAACTTATCATATAGGCCTTGTTCCAAGACATATACAAATACCATCAAGCCATTGTGCCAAGTCATCTATATAAATGGGTTATACCTTAGAAAAATACCCTATCTATTTTGTCTTATGATACCTGCCAATGAATCAATGTGATATACAATTATAGACCTCACATTTCACTTAATAAGTTTAATTAATTTATCTAATGAATAAACAATACAACTTAATAAACATGCCTTAAAAATCAATAACTATTCGTATTGGAAGAACTAGCAAATTAAATATTAATAATTTCCTTAGTCAAACTAATCATAAACTATCCAAATAAATATGGAGGATGATATATTTGGATTATATCATCAATAAAGAATAATATTCAATAAATGACGTTATAAAAGATGAAAATTCTTCAGAAAGATCAATGGAATATTTCTTGGTGAAAATACCCCTTTTCACTTTGAAATCACTTATTTAAAATCTAAATATTTTCAAAATATAAAGGAAAAAATTTTTATTTGAAAAAAAACTATAATTTTTAAATTAATCTTCAATGTATTGAGTGTTCATAATGGTGAAAATTTCCATTAATGTCATATAAGTTAAAGAACATTCCTTTCACACTTTTGTGGAAAAATACATTATTTGAAAAAAGACAATAAAATTACTTTGAATTTTTTTTATTAAAAATTAAATCATGGGTAAAATGTACTTAATAAATAATTTTAGAATAAAAAAACATTCTTTAAAACATATTAAGGAAAATATAGCTAAGAAAGAAAAGGATTCTTGACTAAGTAAAAAAATAAGGCCAGTTTTCCTTAAAACGTTATTTTAGTATATTGATTAAATATAGAGAATAAAATTAAAGAAAGAATTTAAATTTAAAGAGGATAAAAAATATATTGGGTTTAATATAGATATATCAAATAATACCCTATGCATATATAGAAATTAAAATAATTCCAAATAATGATAAGATTGTGAAATAAATCCTTACCTCAGGTCTGAATTCCTTCAAATATGTTCAAACATCCTATATAATAAATATAGATTTATTATAAATCTATTTAATAATACTAATAATATATATAATACCATATATTATTTACTTATAATCTTTTACCACCCATTTGTTAACATTTCTCTGTTAAAATCACTATTCCAGGTAATAATTGCTTCGTTTTGATGTATGTTTTGGTTTGATAGTTTCAGTACTTATACTTTTATCATGGTTTAATCATCTATAGAATGTTAATAATTATATAATTATCATATATATTCATTATATATTTATTTATATGTTTATATAAAATATAGATATGGAAAAATGAATTACACCGTTGATGGAGACAGTAAGCCATACATACGCATAAACACTATTTTCAATTTTTTATGGATGAAATGAAAAAAAGGTTAATAATAATTCAACTTTAAATAATAATAATTATATTATATATATTTATTAAATCTACCATTATTACCATCCAAGTAAACTGGAAATGTAAAACAAATCAAATCGCTTCGTGGAGGTGGTAGTCAACACGTACGAACATGAAATGCTATCGTTTTCCAACACATTGGAAGGTAAGAATGTAGATATGATATTATCATTATATAATAATAATTATTTATTTAATATAATATATAAAAAATCAAACCCATAATAATACCTATCTATAAAATATGGTGATGAAAAATGAATTGTATCACTATGTGGAGATGGTAAGCCATACGTACACATGAGTGATACTTTCAATTTACATTTGATGGAAAATAGGGTAGATAATTGTGGTTTCATAATAATGGTAAAATTTAATTATATTTAGGATACTATATTTTTTATTTTATTATAAATACTAGATATTTATAGGAGGTAAAAGATGACGTAAAAATAAAGTGATCAGTAAAGGTGATTACATCTTCTTTGAAATAAGACCTTTGTATCTCCTCTTAAAGACCCTGGATTTGGTCTTTTTGGAAGATAAAAATCTCTAAGAATTTTATAAGGATTTTTGGAACAGAAATTTTCTCATTTTGGTGGATCTATATGGCTAAAAATGGTGTGAATAATTTAGAGAATATGTTATCCTTTTTTAAGAGAGGGGAATGAAACACTTGGATTTTTTTAAAAGATTAAAATATAACTAAGTTATTCTCAAGTAAATTCTTAAAAATGGATATATATTCGTATGAAAAGAGTCTAATTTCTAAAAATCACAATATAATGTAGTTTATATAAGTTTTAGTGTTATTTTAAACCTTATGTTTTGGTTTAACTTCGTGGTTAACTAATTTTAATCTTAACCATGGTAATGAATTTTTAATATTAAAGGGTAATAATTTAATTTATAAGGTGAAAATTGGATCATAAATGGACAATAAATTAAACTTTATACCATATATTATCCCCATTTTCCTCATTCAATATTGTTAGGATTTTCTAAAAATTTATTTTCTTAATATATCTTTAATGTCATTTTGACACTACTCATTCAATTTGACAACAAATACATCAAGAAAAATATTGAATTTTAATATAATACTTTAAGAAATCACTAATATGTTATATTAATATATAAAATTATTATAACACTATAAGTCACTCAAATTATATTACTTTTAATATTTTCAAAATTATTTATTTTATTTTTCTATTAATTAAAGAAATATAGTTTCGATGTTGTATAAACATTTAAGGTAATTATATAGTCACTAAAAACTAAAAATAAATTAACAACATAAAAAAATTTCATTACTCTAAAAAAAATTTATATTATTTTACAACTTTCTTCTATCTATATGTGAACACATAAGAGATATTTAAAAGAGAGATACATTTTGTATTTTTATTTGATTTAAATATTATATAGGTTATTTTCATGGACAAGTGTCCCTTAAACAATTAAATTTAGATAATAAGGTGATAAGGGTTGATTTAAATTTATCCAATAACAATTTATATGAAAAATGGTGACCTTAACACTTAGTTTTATCATTTGTTAGCCAAATTTATCCTTTACCAAGGTGATAAATTTTACCACGGTTACTAATCATAATGCCTTAATATAAAATAGACCAATTTACAAAATTATACCTTATGATTAAAATTATAGAATATATTTTATAAAATTAAATTCCTATAATATTTAATAATTAATTTAATATAAAAACATAAAATGAAATGAAAAAGTTTTTTTTAAAAAAAATGCATTTTTAAGTATAAAAATTATTTTATACCAAATTAAACCATAAAATTTATTATAATGAAATCAATTAGATTAATAATAATATAAGATATCTGATTTTAATTTGAAACCATTTGAAAATGAAATTCAAATTTTTAAATGCTTGAAACAAAATACAATGTTTAATAAAAAATATTTTCACTATTCGTTAGAAAATCAATCTTTTAAAAAGAATACAAAAAATTCACTTTAGGATAATTTTAAAATGATAATTACAAAAATTATATCCTTTTATCAAATAAAATTTCTCAAATTTATAATATTTTTTATAATATTCTCCCATAAAAAGAAAAGAAAATCATTTTTAAAGAAGAAATTTTTTTTTGAATAAAATGCATTTACTAAAAATTGAGTGCTTATTTCCTAATAATTAATAAATAAGTTATTATTGAGTAGTTCCATTATATATATATATATTTTATAATTTGATTAATTATATTCATACCATGTAATATAATGTATATGATATAATGGTTATATTTAAATAATAATAATTTGTTGTTTTTTTAAGCATGGTGTTGTGTGCCATATAAACTATTGAACATCACGCTCTTTTAAAATATCAGAGTGTTATAGTTTATATTCAATTAGATTCAATTTAATACAATTTAGAATAATCTAGTTAAGTTTAATTTTCTTCTATTTAGTTCATTATAGCTTGGTTTAGTTCAAAACAAGTT
Organism: Viscum album; assembly: GCA_963277665.1. Lineage (NCBI taxonomy): Eukaryota > Viridiplantae > Streptophyta > Magnoliopsida > Santalales > Viscaceae > Viscum > Viscum album. The sequence continues at coordinate 23,469,201 of OY728145.1, read as the reverse complement.
GAGTTGGATTAATTCGATTAGTTAGGTTTATAATTTTAGTTCAAATCATTATGATTTGGATTAGTGTGTTTCATGCATGATCATGTTAGATATGATCAAGTATATACAATGTTATTTTGTTTTATTTTATCTAATTTAGTCTGATCAATTCTATTTGATACAACTTGGATCATTTTAGGTCATATTTGGTTGGTTTTTTTAGGTTTGATTATGTTTGAATTGGTTCAGGTCATTTTGGTTTGATTATGTTAACTCCATTTAGTTAAATTAAATATTATTTGTCTTTATTTGAGACAAATATACTATATTCAATTACATTCAATTATTTTTTATTTCAGTATAATACATTAAATTAATTTTTATTTATTTAGTTTTATTTAATTAGATTTAGTTCATCTTGGTTGAGTTTTACTTAATTTAGTTTGATTCAGTTTTGTTCAATTCAATTTGATTTTCTTCATTTTCCTTTGATTTAAGTAAGGTTAGATGGGTTTTATTTGGTTTGGTTTATGCCATTTAATTTTGATTCTATTTAGTTTTTTTCTTAGTTCTATTTATTTAATTTTTATTATTTTTAATTGGATAGGTTTAATTTTGTTTAGTTTACAATTCTTAATATTATTTTAATATAGTTTTATTCTACTTGGTTTAGTTTTGTTTAGTTTTCATTGAGTCTGTAACATCCCAGGTAAATGAATAATAAGAAATATTTCATATTTATTAATATTTATGAATTAAATATTAATTTTACTTTAAAGGGGTTGCTATGTTCGATAGCGTACCCGATACGCAACAACGAGTTTCTTTGGAATCTTACATTGCACACTAATAATATAATATTATTATTTTAAATGGTAGTTAACCCCTAGCCGTTGTATTGGAGGGAATGAATGAAACTAACTAAAATGTGATTATACATGTTTGTTAAATGTATTTACATTATCCAATAAAAAGTTAGAGGCTTAAAATGTGAATGAATCTAATTTTAAGCATAATTTACATTAAAAAGCCAATTTATCACCTTTTAATGGAAAACCCTATTTAAATATATTTTTGGTCACTTTAATACATTCTAATTGACTAAATAAAATCCTTCTTTAGACTGGGGACATCAAATTTTACTTTGGGTAATTTTTTGGTATTTTTCTGATGAAGTTCATTTTTTAATGAATAATGAAAAATATTGTATTTTAATTCAAAAGTGCCTTTTAATATAATTTATTTATATGGTTAGATTATATTTTTATTTTGTTTTAATGTGAAATTAAAATATATTTTTACCATTTAATCCAATGTTGGTTATTGTAATTAATTTCACTATGAAATTGGACATAAACGAGTATCAATATTTTGATAATTATTATTTCTTAAAAACACGCTATTTGTTTTGATGACGAGAATTAATTTTAAAATTAATTAATTCTACTTCTATGTTTTTAATTTTAAAAAATAGAAATCATTTTTGAATTCAGAATATTAAATATATCTTAGGCTTAAGTTTTGGTATCTTTCTGAAAAACTTCAATTTTTGATGAATAGTGAAACCACATAGTGGTAGTTAAAAAAAATTGACCTTTTCATTTAAATGAAAATTTACCATTTCTGTGAATTGAATTTCAAAAATCTGACATACATGATTGTTATCAAGAAGTAAAATGTGGTTTAATAACATGAAAATAATTTTTGGTGAATAGTAACTTTTGACTTTTATTTACCGCGGTTAAAGGTAAATAGGGTAATTCAAGGTTAAGAGAATGTTATAATAATTCAAAATAACCTTAACACTTGTCCTAACCTTATTTGATGAGTCATGGCTGACCATGGGAATATTTGTGTCGATTTTGGGACCCCATTGAGCCACTTGGGAGTGATCATGACAATTTAGATTAATTAATTTAATGTAAAGACAAAATTGACATTAACAAAAATCTTTTAGTAATTAATTTTTATATGGTGTTATATAAGTCCTATTTTAGACTATAAATATTCATTGGAAAGATAAAATTATTTCCTACATTATAGTATTTGTTTTATAATTTTTAGACATCGAATATATTAAATTATTTATGACACAATAATGATGCAGTATTTACCTCATTAATAAATGATTTAAACGAATAAGAATATAATGATTAAAATATTATCCAAAACCTATAAAATTCATATTGGATGATTTTATTTCGACCATGAGTCATCTTATATTCATTGATAATGATTTTTGGACCATTAGAAACTGAATATCATTATATAATAAAATAATATTTTCACACTTTCCTAAAGACCCCCTCCTCTCCCTTATAAAAGGAGACCATTTCTATCCAATTACTTAAACCTCTCAAGCTATTTTTCTCATAAAAACTCTCACCAATTAAGCTTCCTACATCCCTATCTTCCCCCTAGAAGCCTTACCTTAGGAAGAAGGCACTTAACGAAGTCCTTTTGGTTCAAACCAAAGGAAGTTACCCAAATTAAAGGTAACAATTTCTCTTAATTTTTTTTTTATTTTACTAATCCAAACCTAAACTCTTTTTATTCCTTTCTTTTGTAACAAACAAATTATCCTAAATATACTAGGATGTTGTTATGAGAATTATTTTAACTACAATTACACACACCTCCATCTAATGGATGAAGAACATAATGTTTCTGTGGATGGAAAACTAACGCCACACAAAACGATGATTGTTCAATTACATCTTACCGCCTCTCATGGTGGCCATTATGATGGAACTATATTTATATGGGATATATATTATGTTTATTATTTCCTTATGCTTCTGTACTTTTCAATTATATCAAGCCTTTATGGTTTCCATAGTGGGTAAATACGATAATCTCATTTGAGGAAGTGCGGACTACTGCCCCCTCAAAGTGATGTGACTCATTAATGCCTTATGTGGGATGTATAAAGGATGGAGTTAATGATATTATATATGATAATATACTGTAATTATAATAAACCTATGTATCATTATTCTTTAATTCCATAAAAATAAGAAATAGAAATGAAAGTAGCGTTCATGCGTACGTACGACTTACCGTCTCCATGAACGGTGCATTTCATTTCTTACCTCCAAATGTTATGTACTATTATAAATACATGTATATACTGTATATATATGATATATATGATATATAAATAACGAATATCTTTCTGGATATAATGTACTATTGACCACATGGACAACTTGTAAATATAAGGTGTTCATTATTGTCCCAAGTACCAAATATCGACAAAATGGACGTTATTAACTAAAATGATTACATAATGTTTATAACAAGGTAATAATTGATATAAAAGGAATAATAAACTTGAAAAAGGTTCTTAAGCAAGTAGAAATTAACTTTATTTTATTATTCAGGAGATTAAAGAATGATCGAGTCAAGTCGGACACGAGGTAAGAGACTTCGTCTCAATCTCCTTTCATTGAGGCATATTTTGTTTTAGTACACGATTTATTTTTATACATTGTATAAACACCTTTGAATTTTCATTTCTTTCAATGGGAATATTTTTATATGAAGCGTTTAACTAAATGAAAAAAATGAATATTATTTTTTACGTAAGTAGTGACAACGACCTTTCTGCTGCCGCGAGTATTATTTGATCTTTGGCTTCTTTAACAAGCCGAAATGTTTTTAAAAGTAAAAAATAAATACCATATACTCTTTTTACATATTTTGGTATTAAAAATGATTTTGATAACTAATTTATTATTTCAATATCTTTAAATGATATTTTACTATTGCAATGTGGGAATGTTATCTTTTCTTTATGCTTATGTTATGTGTTATGATCATGTTATGGTTCTTGGGCATTATTTACGTATACGGGTTGTTCTGTGATAAACCTAGGGTGGGTGAGCCTGAGATAGATCTCCATTGCATTGGGTAACATGATGTAGGTAAACTTGAATGTTTATCCTAAGGGATTTAGGGAATATACTATGATGGGTATTCCAAAGTAACTCCCTATGTAGCTGTGATAACTACAAAGTAAGTATGATATGGATGCCACAAGTTACCTCTATGATTTATGATTTCTATGTGTCTTTCATAAATCTTAAGATTTCATGAGGTAAGTAAAATATTTCATGCTTTGTATGTATTTTTGAACAAATGTTTTCGTTCCTTGTTTTATAACCCTTATTGAGCCTTTTATGCTCATCCCAATTTTTGAAATGTTTTCACAGGACTTAAAGATGAATATGGTCAAGGATGGTATCAAGAAAAGTCATGCTGTCTAAAACATGAAACTAGACATGACTCCTTTTTTAAAGAGTTTCTATTCTATGAAAAAAATGTAAACTGTGTAGAAGTTTCTACTTTGCATTTGAAATGAAATGTAATAGTTATGTCCTAATTCTCTAAAAATCTAAACCTGAAAACATTCTCAATGTGAATTATTCGTTTAATTCAATATTATGTAAATGTTTAAGGCCAGGTCCTTATAGTTTGTATCAAAGGACTATTTAGATAACTGTAGGAGTTAGGGTATTGTTAAATTAATATCTATAAAGTAATTTATGTTAATATTTAAATCATATAGCATTTAAAGATTACCATGTTGCTTCGCCTATGATATTTTTGTTTTCAAAATGTTTTTCCGTAGAGGAAATAGGGCCGCTATATTGGGACGACATCAGGAGGAAGATAACCTTCCAAATCAGCAACCTGAGAATGTCGGAATCGGAACTGAACAGTTTGTTGCAGTGATGAAACAATTGACTCAGGCTATAAATGGTGGCGGTATCCATGTACGAGATCAGCCAGATTAACCACAGATGAACATGTCAGTAGCGGAGAATTTCATGAGGCAACATCCCCCATCATTTAGAGGATCATCTGACCCTGTGCTAGCTGAAGGGTGGATTAAAGCGCTGGAGAATATTTTCAAAGTCATGGGTTGTTCAGAACATCAAAATTTTAGTCTCACTGTTTACCGTTTTGAAGGTGAAGATGATTAGTGGTGGTCAATGGTGAAAAATATCGGGGATAGTGAGGAGATTAATGCTCTTTATTAGGATGAATTCAAAGGTATGTTTCTTGAGAAATATTTTCCTAAGGTGGTTCGTCTTAGGATGGAAAAACAATTCCTGGAATTGAGGCTGGAGGATGACTCAGTGGAAGCTTATGAAGAAAAATTCACTTGATTGGCAAGGTATGCTCTAAATTTCATATGAGATCTTCATAGTAAAATCAACCATTTTTTACTCAGGATTAAATCCAAAGTATCTAAGGGCTTTAGCTTCTCGTGAGTTCAAAAGTTATGAAAAACTTGTTTGTTGTGTGGAGAAGGTGGAAATGGAATTTACTGATGATCATGTATTCTTTAACAAACAACAGAATAAGAGGTCAAGGTGGCAGGCGAAAGGGAAGAACTCTTCAAAAAAGTCTGATGGTAAGAAACTTAAGTTTATAATTTGTGAAAATTGTGGTAAAAAGCATGGTGGGGAATGACTTTTTATTTCTGGTAAGTGCTACCGATGTGGTAAAATGGGACATAAGGCTTATAATTGCACTGAAAAAGATCATGGTAATGGTAATACAAAATATGATTTACAGTCAGTAAAATGTTTTAAGTACAGTGAAATGGGTCATTATGAAAATGAGTGTCCATTAAAGAACTCAAATGAAGGAAAGCAGCCAGACTACAAGCAGAAAGGGGTGGTGAAATCCTTTGCAACTACTTCAGGAGATGTTGGGCCATCGAACGAAGTAGTATCAGGTACACTATTTGTTTGTTTAGATTATGCGAATGTGTTGTTTGATTTAGGGTATGCACTCTCTTTCATTTCTGAGAAGTTTTCTAGTGAATTGGGAATTCCATATCATGATATGAATATTGATCTTATGGTAAAAAACATGGAGGAAATGTAGAGACAAAAAGAAAACATAAGAACATTACTATCCTTGTGTGTGGAAAGAATCTACCTGCAAACCTTATTGTTTTTCCTCTAGTAGAGTTTGATGTTATATTGGGCATGGATTGGCTTTCTGTTTACCATGCTAAGATTGACTACAGTGCTAAAGAGGTTTCTTTTCAGAATGATTTTTAGTTTGTATACAAAAATGAACCCTTAATGTTGATAACATATCAGGAAGCTAAGAAACTAGTAAAATATTGAAATGAATGTTACCTTGCACATATTGTTGAAAATAAAGGAACTATTCAGATTAATGATGTGCCGGTGGTAAATGAGTACCTTGATGTTTTTCCTGATGATTTGCCTGGTATTATACCTGATCGGGAAGTTGAATTTACTGTTTACTTAGTTCTTGATGCTAAGCCAATTTCAAAACCCCCTTATCGAATGGCTCAAATTGAACTTTTAGAGTTAAAGAAGCAATTGCAGGAGTTATTAGATAAAGGTTTCATTCAACCTAGCACATCACCATGGGGTGATCCTATCTTTTTTGTTAAAAAGAAAGATGGTTCAATGAGACTTTTCATTGATTATAGAGCATTGAATAACATTACTATTAAGAATAAGTATCCTTTACCTCATATCGATGATTTTTTTTGATCAGCTCCAAGGAGCTCAGTATTTTTCAAAGATTGACTTGAGGTCGGGGTACCATCAGTTGAAAGTAATGGAAGAAGACATTCCAAAGACCGCGTTTCGTACTAGATATGGCCATTATGAATTTTTAGTTATGCCTTTTGGTTTAACCAATGCAACTTCTATATTCATGGATCTTATGAATATAATTTTACGTGAGTTCTTGGATAAGTTTGTGGTTGTGTTCATTGATGATATTTTGGTTTATTCAAAAAGTAAGGAGGAACATGAAAGTCATTTAAGGGTTGTCTTTCAAACCTTAAAAGAAAAGAAACTATTTGGTAAATTCAGCAAGTGTGAGGTTTGGTTACAACCAATTTCTTTCCTTGGTCACATTGTTTAAAAAAATGGCATAACTGTTGACCCTGCTAAAACGAAAGTTGTTGATGAATAGCCAAGACCCACAAATATAACCAAGATCCGTAGTTTTATTAGTTTGGCAGGTTATTACTAGAGGTTTGTTGAAACTTTTGCACGGTTATCTAGTCCAATGACTAAGTTAACTCGAAAAGGTGTTAAGTTCATCTCGACAAAAGAATGTGATGATTGTTTTCAGTAATTGAAAAGAACATTGGTGAATGCTACAGTTTTGGAACTGCCTTCCAGAAATGGTGAGTTTGTTATCTACAGTGATGGTTCATTGAAAGTACTGGGTTGTGTCCTAATGCAAAATGATCAAGTAATTTCTTATGCTTCATGTCATTTGAAACCACATGAGTTAAATTACCCTACACATGATTTGGAATTAGCTACTGTTGTTTTTTCTTTAAAAATATGGAGGCATCATTTTTATGGAGTAAAGTGTGGAATATATACTGATCAAAATATTTTGAAATATATATTAAATTAGAAAGAATTGAACATGAGACAGAGGAGATGGTTGGAACTAATCAAGGATTATGATTACACGATCCATCACTATCCGGGAAAATCAAATAAAGTGGCTGATGATCTGAGTCAAAAAAGTAATACTTCATTAAACAAGTTATGTTTCGAACGAGATCCTTTGGTTTTTGATTTGATGAACTTTGGCATAGAAGTTGTTGTTGCAAGAAATCCTTCTGTTTTGTTTCAGGTGTCAGTGAAATCATCTCTATCAGACAGAATTAAGCAGGTGTAGAAAGAAGATAGTGAGTTGCAGAAAAAGGTTGTGTTGGTTCAGAAGGGTAAGTTTCCTGAATTTAACATTGATAATTATTGTGTTTTGAGATTTGGAAAGAGATTATGTATACCTTGTGATTCATAGTTGAAGAATGAGTTATTATGTGAAGCTCATAGTTCTCTGTTTTCAGTTCATCCTGGTAGTACTAAGATGTACATAGATCTTCGAGAGTATTACTGGTGGGATGGAATGAAAAGAGATATTGCTGATTTTACTGTGAAGTGTTTGACTTGTCAGCCGGTTAAAGTAGAGTGGAAATTATTAAAAGTAATGCTTCAGCCTCTACCAGTGCCATAGTGGAAATGGGAAAATATATCCATGGAATTTGTTGTGGGATCACCAAAGACATCTCGAGGTAATAATGCAATATGGGTTATAGTTGACTGATTGACTAAATCTGCTAATTTCCTTCCTATTAGAGATACTTTGTCTCTAGATCAACTTGCTCTATTGTATGTTAAAGAGATAGTTATGTTGCATGGTGTTACCCTCTCCATTGTATCTGATCATGATCCCAAGATTACTTCTAACTTTTGGAAAAGCCTTTAGAAGTCGTTAGGTACTGAATTAAATTTTAGTGTAGCTTTTCATCCGCAATCAGATGGGTAGTCATAATGAACAATATAGACTTCGGAGGATATGCTATGCAATTGTTCGCTGGATTATTAGGGAAGTTGGGACCAACATCTTTATTTGGTTGAATTTTCTTATAATAACAGTTTTAATTCTAGTATACAGATGGCTGCGTTTGAGGCATTATATGGAAAATGGTGTCGAACTCCAGCTTTTTGGGATGAAGTAGGTGAAAGGAAGCTGATGGGACCATAATTGGTAGAATACATGGCAGAGAAAGTTCAGTTAATTTAGAAGCATATGAGAACAACTCAGAACAGACAGAAAAGTTATGAAGATAACCGGAGGAAGGATCTTTCTTTTGAGGTAGGTGATCATGTCTTTCTCAAATTTTCTCCATGGAAAAGCGTGATGCATTTTGGTAAAGAAGGGAAAGTTGAGTCTGAGGTTTATTGGACCATATGAAATTCTGGATAAAGTTGGATCAGTTGCGTATAGAGTGGCTTTACCTCCAAGTTTATCCCAGGTACAGAATGTTTTTCATGTTTCGATGTTGAGAAAGTATATTCCAGATCCATCTCATGTTTTGAGCCCAGAGGTAGTTCAGATGGAAGAGAATCTCTCTTATGAAGAACAATCGGTTCAGATTCTTTACCGTAGAGAGAAAGTGTTGTGGAATAAGGTAATTCACCAGGTAAAGGTTTTGTGGAAAAACCATATGATTGAAGAGGCAACGTGGGAATCTGAAAATTCTATAAGGGATAAATACCCCCACTTATTTTTATATGTGAATAAAAATTGCAAGGACGCAATTCTTAAAAGGGGAGAAGGATGTAACATCCCAAGTAAATGAAGAATAAGACATATTTCATATTTATTAATATTTTTGAATTAAATATTAATTTTACTTTAAAGGTGTTTCTATGTTCGATAACGTACCCGATACACAACAACGGGTTTCTTTGGAATCTTACGTTGCACACTAATAATATAATATTATTTTTTTAAATGGTAGTTAACTCCTAGCTGTTGTATTGGCGAGAATGAATGAAACTAACTACAATATTATTATACATGTTTGTTAAATGTATTTACATTATCCAATAAAAATTTAAAGGCTTAAAATGTGAATGAATATAATTTTAAGCATATACATTAAAAGGCCGATTTATCACATTTTAATGGATAACCCTATTTAAATATAGTTTTGTTCACTTTAATACATTCTAATTGACCAAATAAAATCCTTCTTTAGACTGGGGACATCAAATTTTACTTTGGGTAATTTTTTGGTATTTTTCTCATAAAGTTCATTTTTAATGAATAGTGAAAAATATTATATTTTAATTCAAAAGTGACTTTTAATTTAATTTATTTATATGGTTAGATTATATTTTTAGTTGGTTTTAAAGTAAAATTAAAATATATTTTTACCATTTAATCTAATTTTGGTCATTGGAATTAATTTCACTTTGAAATTGGACATAAACGAGTATCAATCTTTTGATAGTTATTGTTTCTTAAAAACACACTTTGTTTTGATAACGGGAATTAATTTTAAAATTAATTAATGCCACTTCTATGTTTTGAATTTGGAAAAATAGAAATAATTTTTGAATTCAGAATATCAAATATAGATTAGGCTGAAGTTTTGGTATTTTTCTGAAAAACTTCAATTTTTGATGAATAGTGAAACCACTTTGTGGGAGTTAAAAAAACTGACTTTTTCATTTAAATAAAATTTTACCACTTCTGTGAATTGAATTTCGAAAATACAACATACATGGTTCTTAACAAGAAGTAAAATGTGGTTCAATAAGATGAAAATAATTTTTGTGAATAGTAACTTTTGACTTTTATTTACCACAGTTAAAGCTAAATAGGGTAATTCAAGGTTAAAAGAATATTATAATAATTCAAAATTATCTTAAAATTTGTCCTGACCTTATTGGATGAGTCTTGACCAACCATGGGCATCTTTGGGTCGATTTTGGGACCCCATTGAGCCACTTGGGAGTGATCATGACAATTTAGATTAATTAATTTAATGTAAAGACAAAATTGACATTAACCAAAATATTTTAGTAATTAATTTTTATATAGTGTTATATAAGTCCTATTTTAGACTATAATTTTTCATTAGAAATATAAAAATATTTCCTACATGATAGTATTTTTTTTATAATTTTTAGACATCGAATATATTAAATTATTTATGACACAATAATGATGCAGTATTTACCTCATTAATAAATGATTTAAATAAATAAGAATATAATGATTAAAATATTATCCAAAACCTGTCCAATTACTATTGGATGATTTTATTTCGACCGTGAGTCATCTTATATTCATCTTTAATTATTTTTGGACCATTAGAAACCGAATATTATTATATAATAAAATAATATTTTCACACTTTCTTAAAGAGCCCCTCCTCTCCCTTATAAAAGGAGACCATTTCTATCCAATTCCTCACACCTCTCAAGCCATTTGGCTCATCCAACCTCTTCCCAATTAAGCTCCATAAATCCCTCTCCTCCCCCTAGAAGCCTTACCTTCGGCATAAGGCACTTAAAGAAGTCCTTTCGGTTCAAACCAAAGGAAGTTACCCAAATTAAAGGTAGCAGTTTCTCTTAATTTGTTTTATTTTATTTTACTTATCCAACCATAAAATCTTTTTATTCCTTTATTTTGTAACAACACCAGTATCCTCAATATACTAGGATGTTGTTATGAGAAGTATTTGAACTACACTTACACACACCTCTCTCTAATGGATGAATAACATAATGTTTCTCTGGATGACAAAGTAATACCTCACAAAACGATGATTGTTCAATTACATCTTACCACCTCTCATGGTGGCCATTATGATGGAACTGTATTTATATAGGGTATATATTATGTTTATGATTTCCTTATGCTTTTGTACTTCCAAATTATATCAAGCCTTTATGGTTTCCATAGTGGGTAAATACGATAATCTCATTTGAGGAAGTGCGGACTACCGCCCCCTCAAAGTGATGTGACTCGTTAATGCCTTATGTGGGATGTATAAAGGATGGATTTAATGATATCATATATGATATTAAACTGTAATTATAATATACCTATGTATCATTATTCTTTAATTCCATAAAAATACGAAATAGAAATGAAAGTAGCGTTCATGCGTACGTACGGATTACCGTCTCCGTGAACGGTGGATTTCATTTCTTACCTCCAAATGTTATATACTATTATAAATACATGTATATACTGGATATATATATGTTATATATGATATCTAAATAATGAATATATTTCTGGATATAATGGACTATTGACCACATGGACAACTTGTAAATATAAGGTGTTCATTATTGACTAAAGTACCAAATATCGACAAAATGGATGTTATTAACTTAAATGATTAAATAATGTTTATAACATGGTAATAATTGATATAAAAGGAATAATAAACTTGAAAAATGTTCTTAATCAAGTAGAAATTAACTTTAGTTTATTATTTAGGAGATTAAAGAATGATCGAGTCAAGTCGGACACGAGGTATGAGACTTCGTCTCAATCTCCTTTCATTGAGACATATTTTGTTTTAGTACACGATTTATTTTTATATGTTGTATAAACACCTTTGACTTTTCATTTCTTTCAAAGGGAATATTTTTATATAAAGCGTTTTACTAAATGACAAAAATGAATATTATTTTTTACATAAGTAGTGACAATGACCTTTATGCTACCGCAAGTATTATTTGATCTTTGGCTTCTTTAACAATCCAGAATGTTTTTAAAAGTGAAAAATAAATACCATATACTCTTTTTACGTATTTTGGTATTAAAAATGATTTTGAGATCTGATTTATTATTTCAATATCCTAAAATGATATTTTACTATTGCAATGTGGGAATGTTATCTTTTCTTTATGCTTATGTTATGTGTTATGATCATGTTGTAGTTCTTGGGAATTATTTACGTATACGGGTGGTTCTGTGATAAACCTATGGTGGGTGAGCCCGAGATAGATCTCCAATGCATTAGGTAACATGATGTAGGTAAACTTGAATGTTTCTCCTAAGAGATTTAGGGAATATACTATGATGGGTATTCCAAAGTAACTCCCTATGTAGTTGTGATAGCTATAAAGTAAGTATGATATGGATGCCACAAGTTACCTTTATGATTTATGATTTCTATGTGTCTTTCATAAATCTTAAGATTTCATGAGGTAAGTAAAAGATTTCATGTTTTGTATGTATTTTTGAACAAATGTTTTCATTCCTTGTTTTATAACCCTTATTGAGCCTTTTATGCTCATCCCAAGTTTTGAAATGTTTTCACAGGACTTAAAGATGAATAGGGTCAAGGATGGGATCAAGAAAAGTCATGCTGTCTAAAACATGGAACTAGACATGACTCCTTTTTTTAAGAGTTTCTATTTTATGAAAAAAAATGTAAACTGTGTAGAAGTTTCTACTTTTCATTTGAAATGAAATGTAATAGTTATGTCCTAATTCTCTAAAACTCCAAACCTGAAAAGATCCTTAATGTGAATTATTCGTTTAATTCAATATTATGTAAATGTTTAAGGTCAGGTCCTTATAGTTGGTATCAAAGGACTATTTAGATAACTTTAGGAGTTAGGGTATTGTTAAATAAATCTCTATAAAGTAATTTATGTTAATATTTAAATCATATAGCATTTAAAGATTACCATGTTGCTTCGCCTAAGATATTTTTGTTTTCAGAATGGTTTTCCATAGAGGAAACAGGGACGCTATGTTGGGATGACATCAGGAGGAAGATAACCTTCCAAATCAGCAACCTGAGATGGTTGGAATCAGAACTGAACAGTTTGTTGCAGTGATGTCATAATTGACTCAGGCTATAAATGGTGGTGGTATCCATGCACGAGATCAGCCAGATCAACCACAAACGAACATGTCAGTAGCGGATCATTTCATGAGGCAACATCCCCCATCATTCAGAAGATCATCTGACCTTGTGCTTGCTGAAGGGTGGATTAAAGCACTGGAGAATATTTTCAAAGTCATGGGTTGTTCAGAACATCAAAAGGTTAGTCTTTCTATTTACCGTTTTGAAGGTGAAGATGATCAGTGGTGGTCGATGGTGAAAAATATCAGGGATAGTGAGGAGATTAATGCTCTTTATTGGGATGAATTCAAAGGTATGTTTCTTGAGAAATATTTTCCTAAGGTGGTTCGTCTTAGGATGGAAAAAGAATTCCTGGAAGTGAGGCTGGAGGATGACTCAGTGGAAGCTTATGAAGAAAAATCCACTCGATTGGCAAGGTATGCTCCAAATTTCATATGAGATCTTCATAGTAAAATCAACCGTTTTTACTCAGGATTAAATCTAAAGTATCGAAGGGCTTTAGCTTCTCATGACTTCAAAAGTTATGAAAAACTTTTTTGTTGTGTGGAGAAGGTGGAAATGGAATTTGCTGATGATCAGGTATTCTTTCACGAACAATAGAATAAGAGGTCGAGGTGGAAGGCGAAAGGGAAGAACACTTCAAAAAAGTATGATGGTAAGAAACTTAATTTTACAATTTGTGAAAATTGTGGTAGAAAGCATGCCGGGGAATGACTTTTTATTTCTGGTAAGTGCTATCTATGTGGTAAAATGGGACATAAGGCTCATAATTGCACTGAAAAAGATCATGGTAATGGTAATAAAAAATATGATTTACAGTCAGTAAAATGTTTTAAGTACAATGAAATGGGTCATTATGAAAATGAGTGTCCATTAAAGAACTCAAATGAAGGAAAGCAACCAGACTACAAGCAGAAAGGGGTGGTGAAATCCTTTGAAACTACTTCAGGAGATGTTGGGCCATCAAACGAAGTAGTATCAGGTACACTGTTTGTTTGTTCAGATTATGCTAATGTGTTGTTTGATTTAGGGTATGCACACTCTTTCATTTCTGAGAAGTTTTCTAGTAAATTGGGAATTCCATCTCATGATATGAATATTGAACTTACGGTAAAAAAACATGGAGGAAATGTAGAGACAAAAATAAAATATAAGAACATTCCTGTCCTTGTGTGTGGAAAGAATCTACAAACGCTTACTGTGTAATATAATCCCTTTGTCTCGATATCTCCAATCAAGCGGGTTGCATGCTAGTGCCATAAACCCATGTGCTTGATTATTCTTTCTTTGACTTCCCAGAATTGAACTTTCCCATACCTTACCATGGCCATAGATTTATTTAGGCTATATCAATTCCATCAAAGGTACTGAGATATCTACTTCCGTTATGGAACAGAAGGGACAAATCCTTTCTCACATTATCTATTAATGCGGTATTACTCGTGACACACCCAACGTATCCTACCTCGCTGCGAACAGTGTGTCGTTACAGTTTTCATCAATACATCTATGTGTGCGAGTTGTAATACCCATTAATAATAATCTTAAAGTCTAAGGACCAATACACACGTCTGCAGATAGGAACATCCAATGACACTATGAAATGTGGATTTCCTACTGGCGGGTCTCGTTATCATAATATCCTCCTGGATATTACCAAGGGTGCACACCATGAGAATTTACCTCAAAGTTTTATGAGTCCTCACCCCTAATGACCTGTATTATTTGTGTCCCTCAAATAATATCATCCGTCCATAGAACATACATTCAAGAACAGTGTTATGGCACTTCCAGGTTCTCATCATAGAAGGGATCCACTACGACCCTTTAATGCAACAGTTGTCCTTAGGACATTATCACATGACATGTCACACAGAATAACAATCAATATGTGATAAGACTTTTATTTAATGAATAAAGTACAAAGTAGTTAGTTCTAGACCACCAACTCCAAAAGACCTTTCCACCACCACGAGTATTATTTGATCTTTGGCTTCCTTAACAAGCCTTAATGTTTTTAAAAGGAAAAAAATAAATACCATATACTCTTTTTACGTATTTTGGTATTAAAAATGATTTTGAGAATGAATTTATTATTTCAATATCTTGAAATGATATCCTTCTGTTGAAATGTGGTAATTTTATCTTTTCTTTATACTTATGTTATATGTTATGATCATGTTATGGTTCTTGGGAATTATTTATGTATACAGGTGGTTCTGGGATAAACCTAGGGCGGGTGAGCCCGAGATAGCTCTCCAATGCATTGGGTAACGTGACAGAGGTAAACATGAATGTTTCTCCTAAGAGATTTAGGGAATATACTATGATGGGTATTCTGAATTAACTCCCTATGTAGTTGTGATAGCTACAAAGTAAGTATGATATGGATTCCATAAGTTACCTTTATGATTTATGATTTATGATTTCTATGTGTCTTTCACAAATCTTATGATTTCATGAGGTAAGTAAAATATTTCATGTTTTGTATGTATTTTTGAAGACATGTTTTCATTCCTTGTTTTATAACCCTTACTGAGCCTTTTATGCTCATCCCAAGTTTTGAAATGTTTTCTCAAGACTTAAAGATGAATAGGGTCAAGGATGGGATCAATGAAAAGTCATGCTGTCTAAAACATGGAACTAGACATGACTCTTTTTTAAGAGTTTATATTTTATAAAAAAAATGTAAATTGTGTAGAAGTGTCTACTTTGAATTTTAAATGAAATGTAATAGTTATGGCCTAATTCTCTAAAACACTAAACCTGAAAAGATCCTCAATGCGAATTATTCGTTTAATTCAATATTATGTAAATGGTTAAGGCCAGGTCCTTATAGAGTCAGATTAGTTTTGCTCATTTTTTGGGGGTTAGTTTTTTTTGTTTGATGTTATTTAGTCTTGTTAAATTATGGTTAGGCCAATTTGGGTTTGGATAGATTAATGTTGTTTATTTAAGTTCAAGTCACTTTAGTTCAATTTGGTATGTCATGGTTCAATATGGATTTATTAGTGTATTTTTGATTTTTTTGGTCTATAATATGAATTATTTCATGTTTTTAAATATGTTTGTTTTTTTGTTTTTATTTATGGTGGCCACTTTGATATAATTATTTTCCACTATAGATACTGGTGATAATTAGATCACTACTAATTAAGTATCATTATTTGGAAGTGTCTTAAACCTTTATGTGATGAAAAAAGGATACAAAACTATTTAGAGATAATTAAAAATCCCCACTAAATATTTTTTTGTGGGATATTTTCATAAAACTAAAGATCAATTCATAAAACCACAATGAAATATAATCTAAATCCTTTTTTGTGGCTATTTAAACCATCAATAAGCTAAAAAAATGACATCTAGTGACTCTTTTTTTCTGTAGTGGATGCATATAGAACCTAATCCATGCAATGTTTCTCATCATCCATTTTATGCATCTTATACTTTGAAATTTTTAAGTGTCCATCCATGAGAGTACTCACAAGCATTGAATCACACATCATGAATATCTTCAGAACCATCTGGATATACTCAGACTAAGAAAAAAAATAAGTTTTTGATTCTCAAGTCCCCTTTGATCCTCATCCCTAACATCCACTTTATAAACCCAAGATTTTTCATCTAGAAACTTCTAGAAAATTCACACTTAAAACTATTCAAGCCTTTCCTTTACAAGTACAACTAAGAGTAATTCATCAATATAGAGTGAAATAATTATTAAACTTCCATCGCCATACATCTTCTAGTAACAATAATGATCTACATTGTTCTGTATGAACCCCCATTCTATTATGAAGTTATTAAACTTATGATTGTATTAACTTGGTGTCTTCTTATTACCATACAGTATTTGTATTATCTTTTACACTAGGCACTTGTTTTGTTCCAATTTGAAACATTTAAATTAATATATATAGATTTATTCCTTTAAATAGACATCAAGTAATAATTTCTTGACATCAAGTTATTAATGAAAAAATCCTTCCTTGAAAACTAGACTGATAAATGTCAGAATAGTTGTGTGTTTCACAATAGTTGATAAAATCTCACTGAAATCCACCCCTTCTAATTATTGAAACCCCTTCACAACCAGTCACACCTTGAACCAAAGACTATCATCCACTTCTTATTTCTTATGATAAATATATTGGTTTTGAAGTGTCTTATTTCCTTTCAAATGTTCCATTATCATACATGTATTATAAAATTTAAGGAATATAGTTATGTTTTCATTTCTAACTTATACTACAATGAGTCACTCAGACTTATCACCTCACTTAGGATTTTGGGTTTACCACTATTCATGAGAAGTATAAAGTGAATTTTAGAATCATACCTCCACACTATCCTCCTGAACATAGTAGACTACCTCAACTCCTAAGTTGCAGCTCTTTCTAAACCTCATGATTTTGAAACTCAACTCATAACATTCTATTACATCGAACCTTAGTACTTCACTAGTAGAAAAATTATTTTTAATATAGGCAATGAAAGAACTGATTTTTAAAGTACTTTTAACATCAATTTTCTAAAAACTAAGTTTAAAGAATAATTTTAACATCAATTGTTAAAAAACTAATGTTAAAATTACACTTTTGACATTGATTTTTAATGAAATAAATTTCAAAGTCAACTTTTAATGTCAGTTTTATAACAAAAGATGTTAAAAACTTAAAAAAACCTTCAAATATACATTCTTATTTATGAATCAAACCACTACCCTCAACCATGTAATTTACTTTCCTACCAATAAATATATCATGTCACCTATAATTTTTTCATTCTACATCCAAAATTTTAATATTCTAGTCTATTCTTGATATATTACCTCTTCCAAAATTTTACATTTTTTATTCACAGATTCTAAATCATGTTTGAGTACATTCAACCATTGAAAATATTTACTTTAAAAGTTTAAATAAAAAATGAAGATGATTTAGTGTTTTACTAGAAATTGTGATGATTATAGGATTAAATAGTCTGTGAATGAATATATATGAATAAAAATGTTCATCTCATCAATTAGTTCTATAAAGAGGTAAAATACCTTAAAATTTACATTATATTCTCATCTAATTTTTTTATTATCCATTGTTTATAATGGTTTTTCATTATTGTCATGGTATTAATGATGATATTTATTTATGTTTTTATATAATTGTAAACTATTTAGTTTTTTATATGATTCTTTAACTCAATATTGAAATTGATATCTATTATCAAAACATAATATGTACTATTTTTATTTCTCCAAAAGATATCTCAATGGATTCTATGTTATAGTAATTTTTTAATTTTTGATTAAAAAATTATTCCCTTCATGTTTTTTAATTAGATAACTGATGTGAAAAGTCATTTTTAAAAAAAAATCAATTTTGTAAATAATTTTTATCATTGATTTCAATAACCAATGTTAAAAATATATTTAAAAAAATCTCTTATAATGATGTTACCTATAAATATTAAGTTAAAAATTAAAATTTATTAATGCTAAAGTACTTTTTTTCAACTAGTGCTTCGAGAAATTGATTAGTGGTTTCACTTATAGAACTTGGTTTTACCTTCCTAATTCCATCTTTAATGGTCCTTGAACAACTTAACACCACCAAACCTTTTCTCAGCTCAATCAATACTTTATTCTTTCTTACTTTATTTCTAAGAGAATAATTTGTCTAGTTTTAATCTTTCTATAAGATCTATTCATTTAAGAGGATGCTCTATAATCTAATAAAATTCTACTTTGAGTTATCCGAATGTTTGAAACCAAACTTTCCATCACCATGGCCAATAAAGAAATATTCTTAAGACTTAGCTTACTATTTATTCATATACTTGGAATTGACGTGAGAATACATGATACATCTTAAAACTTTTAGATGATTAAAATAAATCATCCTTACATATCAATGATCCTTCATAAGTTACTATGTTAAAGGTTTGGAAGGACTATGATTTATGAGACAAGTGGAACATACAACTATTTTGGTTCAAAATTCCTTAAAAAAACAAAAACATAACCCCATGCTTATGTCTCTCTCATTTATCATCCAATTCACCCATTTTATAAAACTAATATTCCTAGGTATTCTAGAAAAAATCTTCTATATGTATATCTCATTCATCGAAAAAAAATTAGGATATCTCTACCTCTATAGTCACCTACATTATTAAAGTGAATGAATTTGAGCTTTATTATAATCTTGGATTCCACCATTCCTCTCCATCTGATGAATGTTCAGAACAAACAAAACTTGTGTTTGAGGAAAAAAGATCTCACTATACATGTAAAATCCATGATGAATGTAATGTAATACAATATCCCCCCAAGATATTGAACCAGTGTTGATCCTTATACATCCTTATGAACCAACTCAAGCTTCCGATTCATTGGTGTTATTCCATCCTTTCTGAATGACACCTCACACTGCTTTCCTTGGATATGACCCTTACATGTTCTATACTCCACATGATCTATATTTGTAAATCTTGTATTAGAGAAGGTCTATAAACCTTTCTCACTATTAAAACTAAGATAATTATGACACAACTTTACAATTTTGGATGTTATGTCTCCAGCATTAATGATACCTTCCAGAACATCAGTAAGTCACAGTGTTCTATCCTTCATACCATGGACCACCACCATGGAACCACATGTTACTTTCCACACACTATCCAAAAATATAGTACAAAACATTTCACCATCAATATGACCAATGGAAATTAAGTTATTATACAAACCTGAGATGTAATGAATTCATTACAAATTTAATAAACATATATTCCTAGTTTAAATACTCACATATCCCTTATCCTCAATCTCAAGTTCCTCTATATCCACAAGCTGAACCATGATAAGGATTTTAAACTCATAATTATGCACGAATACACTTTTGGAAATTGATTCAAATGAAGATTTGGAATCAAGATTTCATGACTCCATCGAACTCATGACATTCAAAACCGAAGTTACACTCTCTCCTTCAACAATAAAGTTTGGAGATGATCCGGAATTATACTTTATAGAGTTACAATTCCTCAAATAATAATACTTATATAAATTTTCCTTCTATTTTTAATTCCAATATGCATCATCTCTAGGATTAGATAATTTCATATAGATCTTATCTTTATATTTTACCTTCTCTTCTATGATATATTTTGGTATAGAGTCCCCTATATTCTATACTAAATGAACCTTTTAAAGTTTCTTAACCCTTATTGTTATAGATCTATTCCTTTAAGATTAGGTTATGAATCTCTTCAAATAATAAGTCATTCCTTATTATATAATTACTTATAGTAGTCACCATCACATCCCATAAATTTTGAATTGGAAAAATAATAATTAAGGACCACACATCTTTAGTGAACTTCACACCAAAAGATTTTAGTTGAACCCAAATCACCTTGAACCCATTAAATTTTTTAGATGTCAACCTTCCTTCTAACATCAATTGGATAAATATTTATCACAACATGAAAAATTTGTCTCCATATAAGACTTATTATATATGTTTTCAAGATTATCCATAAATTATGTAGTTGTTCCCACATTGAAGGATAAGTTATAGTTTAATACTCCATATTATACATTGCATCTAGATTCTTCTCAATTAATGGAATATTGTGATCCTTTTGGAATAGGTAATACTCCAATTTCATCTTCTATAAGCTAATCTTTGAACCATAAGACTTATCCAGAATCACCTTACCCTATTCCAATGCCATCTTCTAAAACAAAACAATCCCACTATATTAGATGAGGATAAAAGATAAATAAATATTTTTTTGGAATTAAATATTTAATATACCCTTAAAATCTTAAAACCAAGCTCTAATACCACTTGTTAGGCCTGAATCCAAATCTTCTAGAATTACCCAACTTATGGAACTTTAAAAATAGAACAAGGTTTCTGAAAGGTCTAGAAGAATTTGATTCTATAAATAAATTTATCTATAATTGAGAAGTTATGCACCTCAACCACACACAATTAAAACTTCTCAGACATTCATAGTATATGTACTAAACAATATAACAAAATAATGGAAGTAAAATAAAAAATTAAAAAAGAACAAAAGGATTTCTACTATTCAAAACAAGTACTAATCCATGAGATATAAAAAATTGACTAGAAAAGTAAACAAGAGATTATAATGAAGATATTAACTCAAAATCAAAATAATATTATGATTAAGAAAAACCCATTACTTAATACAAATGAACTTAAAACCAGTTCAAAGAAGATACCTTCTAGTAATCATAGTTATACCACCAATAAATCTTCATAGAGTGTATACATCATGGCTTTGATCTTCATAGACATCCTCCCACATGTCCAAAAGAAATTTTCACCTCAAATGGTCCTTCCAGTGAAGAATGTTTTCTTCCATAAATTCCTATGAATTTACCCTTAAATAATATACCTATGACTACTATGAATATATAGTAAAAAACATACATAATGCCTTTATAAAATTTTTACCTTCCCATCACTTGGGTTAAGTTGCTAGCAAAGTCTAACTTCTTCCCTAATTTCTATGCCACATCTGAATCTTTCCCTTCCACTCACATCACTTAATCCTTTTTATAGTATTTGAAACCTAAGAACATGCCTTTAGGTATTAAGGATGTCGTTAATTATTTAATATTGGATCAAAAATCACTTTTCATTTGATAAAAGTATGAAGTTCCAAAATTTAATTATTTTTGGATGCTTCAATACTTATCTAGAAAACAACTTATCAAAACAAGAATTTTAGATGATCCCACCTAAAAACAATTAAGTTCTTAATTATATAAAATAAGGTACAAGTAAATTAAATAATATAACTATTGTACAAATTGTTTTCACACCTATATGCAAGAGGTCCATGATGCATGTTATTATGACTTTATTTTGATACATGTATTCAAAATCTATTTTATAAAATTATAGATATTTTGGTATTAATGTGTACTTTTATTAAAAATTTATTAATTGTTGAATATTTTTTGTTGAAAAGGTAATTATTTGTATATTTTTTTTTTGAAAATATGAATTTTTAGTGCTTGATTAGTCAATTTTATTTTCCTGAAATTTTATATTTTTTAAGAAATAATATTTTATTATTTTTTATGGAACGTTAATTGAAATATTATTTTAGATAAGTTTAAATGGTTTTTTTGAATATATATTTTTAATGTTCCATGTTTATAATTTAAATAAATTTTTTTACAATAAATTACAATCTCATTTTTTTAAGTTTCAAAATTCATGCTGAATCTAATGTAAAATTTTATTAAGTTTTGAATTGATTCTATCTCATCTCAATAAATATTCACAATGTATATATTTCTTGCTATAGAATTTAATATATAATATTTTAGAGCTACTATTAGATTCATAATATTGTTTAATTAAATTATTTGAAGAAGTAGAAAGGGATATATAATAGTTTCTTTACCAGTGAAGAGGTTACATAACTTTTTTTACCTGATAAATATTAGATTTCAAAACTGAAGCAACATGCATAAGATAATTATACCAGTGCATATAATACACAATATCCTATAATTTACCAAATTTGAATAAATCACCACTTGCGTAATGTTTTTAATATGTTAAATAATATTTTTTTTATAGGAATCCCTTGATATGAAGCCTTTTCCACCCTTTTCAAACTTAGATAATCTATTTGAAATGTGATGTGTAACATTTTGGACTTTTTTATATTTGAGGAATCTGGTATAAGAGGTGATACCTAGGATGAGTTTTCTATAGAGAAAGTGACACACATAGTTTTAGAGGATCTAGACCAATAAGTAACATAATACTCATTTTTTAAAATCAGAATAATATCATACATAATATTTTTTTGACTAACATGGGGATTCATAATATTTCCCCCTTTTATTTGTAAATACTTTTTGAAATAATTAAAGGTTGAATCCTTTACTAAATTTTAATTTTTGTAAGATTCCATGAAGGGAAGTATCATTCCATGAAGAATCTAAAAATTAATTCTAAGGGTATCTCAACATGATGGGGGAAAGTACATGGGAAGACACTGAATATTGAATCAAGTCAAAATTTCATCTAGGTGTTGATTACTTGGAGATGAATACCGATGCACATGGGGGAGAATAGTCTATTTTTGGGGTTTTATTGAGTCACCGTGAAGGAGATGATGAATTATAACAAGTATATCATGGATATTTGAGATGAAATATGATGAGTCAGGGATAATGATGAAAGCATGAGGAACCCTTCTAATTTGAGGAGTGGCTTCATTAACGAAGAAGATATATAGAGACATTGATTAAGTGTATAGATGATGGGAAGCCATACAAAGGAAGTGATTGATATAGGAGATTAATAGAAATACAAATCTATGAGAGAAGGATCTATCATAACCGAGAAGACTCATTTTCTTCAAAACTGTAATTACTTTACAAATCATTTATTCATTATAGATTTTATTGTAATTTTGATTTATTTGAACATGATTGTGGGACTAAATCCTTAAGAATAATATATTTTTTGTTTTTGTTTTACTTTATTTGTGCATTTATTTTTTGAACCAGATCACTATTCTTCTCTATTTTTCTTAGAAATAATCATTTCCTTAATTCTTCAAGAAATCAATAATGATTTTTTCTAGATTTAATAAAAATACTATTGAGAACCTTTATTTTTTGAATTCACATAACAAGTAGTTTTTATATCATCAAAGATTAGAACACCAATATTTAATGAAAACTAGATTTTGGTAAAGACATTTTTACTCTTTTCTTATGAATCAATTAAAATTTTAAAGTTGAAAAACTATTAGACATAACCATTTTTAGGCCAGGACCTCGACATAGTGTGTTGGAATCATTTCTACTAATGTTATGTTGGTCATAATAAGATAAAGGGGGGGGGGTATAAATTAAAATTATAAAATTAAAACTAAAAATGAAATATTATTATGTAATTAAATAATAAATTAAAATAATCAAAGTAAACACAATATTATTGAAAATAATAATTAAATAAAAAATAATGATCATAGAAAAAAATAAAAATATGAATTAATTGAGAAATTTATTTACATTAATTAAGAGATTAAGTGATTTATATAATGAAATATTAATTAATTAATTGAGTAAAATAATTTAAAAAGTAAAAGTAGTGGAAATTAAATTAAATATAACGCACACAATTTGATAAGGGAGTTCAAAAATAACTCAAATATGAGCCCCTATATCACCCACCATAATTTCTTAAGGGTTTATGAATTATAATACCTTAAATTTAGTGGTATATAAGAATCCCAAAAAGAAAACAAATCATTGGATTTAGCAGTAACCAAGAAACCTATAAACATACCTTAGTTTGAGTGATTTACCAAGAACCAAAAAAGAAAGAACTTGGCTTTAGAATTTACCAAGAACAAAAAAAGAAAGAGAAAAATAGGTTTTCTTAGTTACAAACCCTTTAAAGAAATGATCTCAATTTTCTAAAAGTATATAAAGGATGAAATTAATAGAATGAAAAAGATAAAGATAGGACATCAAGATGTTTGAATAAATAAGTACAAATATATCTCAATATAAGGAGAAAAGGAAGAAATTTTGTAGTAAATGTTCATTTACATTCGTGATAGATTAAGCAATTTCATTAAAGATCAATATAATTTCTTTCCAATACTGCCGTGTGTTTTATTTATAGACTCTAAGGGTCCAAGGGTCATGTTGGAGGTGTTAATGGGATAAAGAAGATATTAAAAACCATGATAAATTCTCTCTTTGACTTTTTGACTTGATTCCACTGGCTAGATACCTGATGCCACTAACTAGCTGTTGAAATTTATGTAGGCTTCCAGGTTATTAAAAATTATACCAGTTATTTGTTGGAATACACCAGGTGGATAATGGGCCACCAATAAAAAACATGTGCTATCTATATCTCATCGGGTGGCTAGTGAGCTCCATCGAGTATCCGATGGACTTATAATAGATAGGTAGGTTCTGTCCAGTTCCACCGGTTGGATGACGACACTCTATTAGGTAGTTAGTGGGTCTAACTTTTTTAGGACATTGAACATGACCACTACATTGTATTTGATGCCATTATATTTTCCAAATAACTATATAACTAAATGTACATTTTAAATAACTGAAATTTACTTAATTGGAAACTTTAGAAACATGTTTGGTTTTTGGGATAATTAAAACAATCTAAGAGAGTGAGGTATAACGATATCCTTTTTTGATGATAAAAAACACTTAGAATAAAACAAAATAAAATTTTAAATTTAATTTCAATATTCTATATTTATATTTAAATAAGATTATAAATTAATTTCCAACACTCAAGAGTTTAAAACAATTTGACTTTAAAAGGATTTAATACAATTCAAGTTCAAATCAATTTCTATTTAAAATAGTTTTAAAAACAAGTCTTTAGAAACAAAATCTTCTCATAAAATTATCCAAAAGAAAAAAATTATCACCTTTTGTGAAAACATTTATAAAAACACTATTGTGAAATATTTCAAAGAACACATAAACAAAGAAATCCTTTAAAACCATGAATTACCTTAATTTTACTATAAATTTCTCCCCCTTTGTTATCATAAAAAATAATCTAGAAATATAGTTAAAGAAATAATAAATAAAAAAATTACATTACTCATCATTAATGATCCTTTGAAAGAGGGAAAATAGAATTTATCATTTCAGAAAAATTAAGAAGTATTTTAATTTTAAAAAAATAAAAAATAAATAAATAATTTTAATTATTGAGAAAATTTCTAACTTTTATTTTAACAGTAGAGAAATAGTATGATCAAGATTTAAATAAAAATTTTAAGTATAAAATTGTTTTTTATATTTTCTAATATAAGCTCAATATTAAAATTATTTTTCTCCTATACGAACATTTTATAATTAACAAGATAAGATCCCCCTTAATTGATACATTAAAAATAAATAGATTTAGAAAACAATTAAATTTAAGTGATACATAAAAATAAATAAAAGGGTTTAAAATTGAAAAAATGTTTTGTAAATAACACTTTTTAACGTGATTTATTTGTAAAATAATGAAAATTATAGTCCATTATTAATGTTAATAAATATTATGTGACTATTTTGGAGAATATTCCTTAGGAGTGTCAAATTAGATGTGCAATAAAGGCATACTACTTATTCCCAAGGTGAATATTAGATTAAAAATCTAACCATCCCTTTTTTGAGGTTATATTATCTTAGTGATTTTGCATCAGAACCATATACACTTGTTTCTATCTAGATGGGAATTTATTTTCTAGGAAGTTTATACTCACTTTAACAAACTAAATGGAATGTTTGTAAATGTAATAGTTTTTTATATATGAAAAAACTATATAAATAAGAAAGACTTTGAAAAAATATAGAATTTAAAATATATCAAGATTACCTTAGTTAATTAATAATTTTCACAAGATTACCATACCTAAATCACCTTTAATAAAATCAAAATGATCTAGAATAAGAGGCTTGGTTAGGATATTGACCAATTGAATATTTTTTCTAGTGAACTCCTACATGATATCACATTTTTGGAAGTGATATCTCAAAAAGTGGAATCTAAAGTCAATGTTCTTAGAGAGATAATGTCAAATTGTATTTATAAAAATACTAATGGCATTAGTGTTTTTATAATTAATCGGTAAATGATTGTAATTTATCCAATAATCTAAGAGATTGTTTTTGATCCAAATAATTTGTGTGCAAAAACTCCCCATAGATTATATATTTATTTTTCCATAGAAATAGAAACAAAATTTTACTTTTTACTACTCCAAGTGACAAGGTTATTTCCTAGTAGGTAGAAATTACCACTTGCAATTTTCTTATCTAATTGACATCCACCAAAACCAAAATTATAAAAACATATACGTTCAAAAGTGCTGTATTTTGGATAAAATAAACTAATATTTTTAGAACATTTTAAAAATCTAAAATTATTTTCTGATCTTTTAAATGTGATTATTTAGGATTAGATTTTAAATGAGAAGAAAAAAAAGAACTAAACATGATGTTTGACCGGGTCACAGTAGGGTGAAGACAGCTCCCAATTATACCTTAATAAGTATTGTTGTAAACTAGTTTACCTAATTCATCCTACATTATCTTATAATAAGTACTCATAGGTGTACTTATTTCCTTTACTTAATCAATGAAGAAACTATTTAAAAGTTTATTATTGTATTTTATTTTTCTTCAAAAAATTTTCCTTTATTTTGGGAAATTTGAAAAGCAAACAAAAAATTTAAATCACCTATAAACTCATTTCAAATTATTTTCTAATTAATTTTCATAATTCATTAAAAATATATTCTTTTGTAGAAATAAAAATGATACCATAGACATAAATATTAACAATTAATAAATCATTTGAAATAGATTTTAAAAATAAATTTGAATCATATTTTCCCATTTTAATATCATTATATAAAAAAAATTTGTCGATTTTTCATACCAAGCATAAGGGACTTATTTTAAACAAAAAATAAATTTAGTTAACTTAAAAACAATATTTGGAAATTTTTAGTCTTTAATACTGGATGGTTGTTCAATAAAAACCTTTTCATAAATAAAACCATTCAAATAAACAATTTTAACATACATTTGAAAAGATTAAAAATTTAAATGAATGGAAAATTGTTATAAAATTCTAATGAATTTTATCCCAGAAATGAGTGAAAAGGTTTCACCATAATAAATACCTTCTTCATGTTATAGAATTTAGATACGATTCTATCTTTGTTATGAGTTATGTTTCCTTTCTCATCTAATTTATTTCTAAAAACCCATTTAGTACCGATAATA
This sequence comes from Viscum album, assembly GCA_963277665.1. Taxonomy (NCBI): domain Eukaryota; kingdom Viridiplantae; phylum Streptophyta; class Magnoliopsida; order Santalales; family Viscaceae; genus Viscum; species Viscum album. The sequence continues at coordinate 23,441,158 of OY728145.1, read as the reverse complement.
GGATGATCATATGGTATTTGAATAAGATTCCAAACATTATTTCTTTAAAATTGGTTTAACTCCTATTGCATGGAAAGTACCCATTTTTCATCATTAATGGTATCATCAATATTTAGGGGTTATAGGTGTGAATCAAAATCACAATTTTCAACCACATTTAAAAAATAAATAAAATATATTAAATAAAGGTAGAATTTGAAATAGCAATAATACAAATTTCAATGATCTTACTCCTTGAGATATCATTAAAATTAGTGTGGCCTCCTTTGAACTTTTCAAGATTACTGAACTTCGATTAGTCACCACACATGTGTCTAGAGAACCCACTATCCATGTACCATTTGGTTCCTTAGAATATTCTATTGAGAAATGTTTCCTAAAAAATGATTAAGAAACTAAATATTCTGGAACCCAAAATCTGGGTCCACTCATGTTAGCTAAAATAGATTTGATAATCCATATTTTTTAGAAAATTATTTTCCATAATAATTCATAAAAAAAGTATTGTAAGAGATATTAATTGACCTAGGCCTACCATAATGAGAATTTTTATAATCACATTAATAGAAAATATACCTGGTTTTTCTATAATAATTTCAAAATTTATTTTTGTGTGCATCCTTTTACAAACATGGTAGTATTTTTTGGGGTGATAGATTGATTTATGAAATAAAAACAAAAACTATTTTAACATTTTATTGAGAACTAAGAAGTTTATTTAAACCTTTATCACCCTGAGTGAACTTAGAAAGAGAATTTTTATGATATTTAATTATTGATTCGAATTTTTTATGATCTTTAATTAGTTGGGTTGATGAACAAGAAGTGGTGGAGGAATTAGAAGTGTAATAAGTAAGTTAATTAACTTCATAACATACCTCAATTTTTATTATGAGATATTTTTCACCATATTCACTTAATTTAGAAGAGGAGATGTAATTATCTATTATACTCCAAGTATAAACTTTAAGGTTCATAAACCATTGAGTTTACTATGGGAGCACTTTGGGTGTTAGAAGTATAATTTATTTTTAAATAAAATTCATTGAAATTAATTAATATTTTTAAAATAATTTTTTAAAACAAATTCTGAAAAAATTGTGAAATCAATTTGTAAATAAAATTTTGAAAACCATGTCTAATTTTTTTTTAAAACAAGGTCTATTTTTTTGAAAAATGGTATCCTATAATACCAATTGTTGGTTAGATAATGATAGAAAGATGTGGGTGAATTTAATTTTAAAAATTCAAAATAAATAATTATACATGATTATGAAATTAAATGATAAATTAAAATACTCAAAGTAAGTGAAATAGTGTTGAAAAGAATAATGGAATACAAAATAATAATTACGAAATAAACAAATTATTAATTAAGAGAGAGATTTATTTATATGAATTAAGATATTAAGTGAATGATATTATGATTGATTAATTGATTAATTTAATGAATGAAATTAAAAATTAAAATGAATTAAAAGTTAATAAATCATAGAGCATATAAGGGAGTTCGGAAATAGATCAATTATGAGCCCCCATTCCTTACACATCAATTTCTTGAGGGACTATGAATTAATATAATTTTACTTTAGTCGTATCCAAGAAAACTTAAAATAAAAAAACCCTTGACGTTAGTGGAAGACAAGAAAATAGAAAAAATACCTCAGTTTTAATAGTTTACCTAGAACATGAAAAGAAAGACCATGGTTTTAGTGGTTTCCAACAACAAGAAAATAAATAAAAAAAGTGGTTTTATTATGAACAAACCCTTTAAAGAAATTCTATAAATTTTATAGAAAATAGAGAATATGAAATTGAGATAATGGGAGAGAGGAAGATGAGAGATCAAGGTGTTTGAATAAAGAAGTACAAATAGATATCTAGTGGAGGAACAAAGGAATCAATTTTTTAGCTGATGATCATTGCCATTCGATAAAGATCAATGATGTCCATTTAATATTTATGTAGTTAATTTATAAGCCTAAAATGGAGTGTATTTATATCCATAGGGTGTACAAGGGTTGAGTTGGAAGGTGTTAATGGGTTGAAGAAGTTGTTAAAGACCATAATAAATACTCCTTTTGACTTGTTGACTCGATTTTACCGATTAACCATCCAATTCCAGTGAATGCTCAGTGGAATTATTATAGGCTTCTATATTAATAAATACACTAGTGGGTAGCCACTAGATTCCACTAAGTAGCTGGTGCGCTACCTATAGTAAACCAGTTATGTTCAGATCTCACCAGGTATCCAGCGGGCTCCACTGTGTAGCATGTGGACTTCTAATAACTAGGGATGTTCTATCCAATTTTAATCTTAACAATGGAAATGACTTTATAATATTAAAGGGTTATAATTTAATTTATAAGGTGAAAATTGGATCATAAATGGACAATAAATTAAACTTTAGACCATATATTATCCCCATTTTCCTTATTCAATATTTTTATGATTTTTTAAAAATTTATTTTCTTAAAATATCATTAATGTCATTTTGACACTACTCATTCAATTTGACTACAAATAAATCAAGAAAAAGATTTAATTTTAATATCATCTTTTAAGAAATCACTAATATGTTATATTAATATATAAAATTATTATAACACTATAAGTCACTCAAAATATATTACTTTTAATATTTTCAAAATCATTTATTTTATTTTTCTATTAATTAAAGAAATATAGTGTTGATGTTGTATAAAAATTTAAGGTAATTTTATAGTCACTAAAAACTAAAAATAAATTAACAACATAAAAAAATTTCATTACTCTAAAAAAACATTTATATTATTTTACAACTTTATTCTATCTATATGTGAACACAAAAGAGATATTTAAAAGAGAGATACATTTTTTATTTTTATTTTATATAAATATTATATCGGTTTTTTCATGGAAAAGTATCCCTTAAACAATTAAATTTAGATAATAAGGTGATAATAGTTGATTTAAATTTATCCAATAACAATTTATATAAAAAATTGTGACCTTAACACTTAGTTTTATCATTTGTTAGCCCAATTTATCCTTGATAAATTTTACCACGGTTACTAATCATAATGCCTTAATATAAAATGGACCTATTTACAAAATTATACCTTACGATTAAAATTATAGAATATATTTTATAAAATTAAATTCCTATAATATTCAAGAATTAATTTAATATAAAAACATAAAATGGAATGAAAAAGGTTTTTTTCAAAAAAATGCCTTTTTAAGTATAAAAATTATTTTATACCAAATTAAACCATAAAATTGATTATAATGAAATTAATAATAATATAAGATATCTAATTTTAATTTGAAAACATTTGAAAATGAAATTCAAATTCTTAAATGCTTGAAAGAAAATACAATGTTTAATAAAAAATATTTTCACTATTCACTAGAAAGTCAATCTTTTCCAAAGAATACAAAAAATTCACTCTAGGATAAATTTAAAATGATAATTACAAAAATTATATCCTTTTATCAAATAAAATTTCTCAAATTTCTAATATTTTTTATAATATTCTCTCATAAAAATAAAATAAAATCATTTTTAAAGAAGGCATATTTTGAAGAATAAAATGAATTTACTAAAAATTTAGTGTTTTTTCCTAAGAATTAATAAATATATTTGTATTGAGTTGTTTCTTTATATATATATTTAATAATTTTATTAATTATATTCATACCATGTAATCTTATTTATATTTTATAATGGTTATATTTAAATAATAATATTTCGTCGTTTTTTAAGCATGGTGTTGTGTGTCGTATATACTATTCAACATCATGCTCTTTTAATATATCAGAGTGTTATAGGTTCTATTCTACTAGATTCAATTTAATACAATTTATAATAATCAATTTAAGTTTAATTTTCTGCTATTTACTTCATTATAGCTTGGTTTAGTTCAAAACTAGTTGATTTGGATTAATTAGATTAGTTAGGTTTATATTTTTACTTCAAATCATTATGATTGGGATTAATGTTTTTCATAGTAGATCATGTTAGATATGATCAAGTATATCTAATGTTATTTTTTTGATTTAATATAATTTAGTCTGAATAATTCTATTTGATACAACTTGGATCAGTTTTGGTCATATTTGGTTGGTTTGTTTAGGTTTGATTATGTTTTAATTGGTTCAGGTCATTTTGGTTTGATTATGTTAACTCCATTTAGTTCAATTAAATATTATTTGTCTTTATTTGAGACAAATATACTCTAGTCAATTACATTAAATTATTTTTTATTTCATTATAATATATTAAATTGATTTTTATTTAGTTAGTTTTATTTAATTAGATTTAGTTCATCTTGGTTGAGTTTTACTTAATTTAGTTTGATTTAGTTTTGTTCAATTCAATTGTATTTTCTTCATTTTTCTTTGATTTAATTAAGGTTATATGGGTTTTATTTTGTTTGGTTTATATCATTTAATTTTGATTCTATTTAGTTTTTTTCTTAGTTTTATTCATTTAATTTCTATTATTTTTAATTGGTTAGTTTTAATTTTGGTTAGTTTACAATTCTTAAGATTATTTTAATGTAGTTTTATTCTACTTGGTTCAATTATGTTTAGTTTTCATTGAGTCAGATTAGTTTTGATCATTTTTTGGGGTTAGGTTTTTTTGTTTGATGTTATTTAGTCTTGTTAAATTATGGTTAGGCCAATTTGGGTTAGGATAAATTAATGTTGTTTATCTATGTTCGAGTCACTTTAGTTAAATTTGGTATGTCATGGTTCAATATGGATTTATTAGTGTATTTTTGAATTTTTTGGTCTATAATATGAATTATTTCATGTTTTTAAATATGTTTGTTTGTTTTTTTGTTTTTATTTATGGTAGCCACTTTGATATAATTATTTTCCACTATAGATGCTGGTGATAATTAGATCACTGATAATTAATTATCATTATTTAGAAGTGTATTAAACCATCTTGGGATGAAAAAAATGAAAAAAACTATTTAGAGATAATTAAAAATCCCCACTAAATATTTTTGTGTGTGATATTTTCATAAAACTACCATTCAATTCATAAAACCACAATGAAATATCGTCGAAATCCATTTTGTGGCTATTTAAAACATTAATAAACTAAAAAGAACATATAGTTACTCTTCTTTCTGTAGAGGATGCATATAGAACCTAATCCATGTAATGTTTCTCATCATTGTTTTTAGGCATCTTATACTTTGAAATTTTGAAGTGTCCATCCAAGAGTATACTCACAGGAATTGACTCACTCATTATGAATATCTCCAGAACCATCTGGATATACTCAGACTAATAAAAAAAATAAGGTTTTGATTCTCAAGTCCCTTTTGATCCTCATCACTAACATCCACTTTATAGACCCAAGATATTTCATCTATAAACTTCCAGAAAATTCACACTTAAAACTATTCGAGCCTTTCCTTTATAGGTCCAACTTAGAGTAATTCATCAATATTGAGTGAAATAATGATCAAAATTCCATCGTCATACATCTTCTAGTAACAATAATGATCTGCATTGTTCTCTATGAACCCCCATTCTATTATGAAGTTATTAAAATTATGATTGTATTACCTTGGCGTCTTCTTATTACCATACAGTATTTGTATTATCTTTTACAGCAGACCCTTGTTTTGTTCCAATTTGAATCATTTCAATTACTATATATAGATTTATTACTTTAAATATTCATCAAGGAATAATGTCTTTACATCAAGTTATTAATAAAAAAAACATTCCTTGACAACTAGAATGAGAAATGTCAGAATGGTAGTGTGTTTCACAATAGTTGATAAAATCTCACTAAAATCCACCCCTTATGATTATTGAAACCCATTCACAACCAGTCACACCTTGAACCAAAGATGATCATCCACTTCCTATTTCTTATTATAAATACATTTGTTTTGATGTTTCCTATTTCCTTTCAAAAGTTCCATTAGCATACATGTATCAAAAAATTCAAGGGATCTAGTTATTTTTTCATTTCCAACTCATACTATAACGAGTCACTCAGACTTATCACCTCACTTAGGATTTTGGGTTTCCCACCATTCTTGAGAAGTGTAAAGTGAATTTTAGAATCAAACCTCCACACTAGACTCATGGACATAATAGACTACCTCAACTCCTATGTTTTATCTATTTCTAAACCTCATTCTTTTGAAACTCAACTCATAACATTCTATTACATCTAACATTAGTACTTCACTAGTAGAAAAATTATTTTTAATATAGGAACTTAAAGAACTGATTTTTAAAGTACTTTTAACATCAATTTTCTAAAAACTAACTTTAAAGAAGAATTTTAACATCAATTTAAAAAAAAAGATGTTAAAATTATACTTTTAACATTAATTTTTAATGAAATGATGTTCAAAGTCAACTTTTAATGTCAATTTTATAACAATAGATGTTAAAAACTTAAAAAAACCTTCAAATGTACATTCATATTTATGAATCAAACCACTACCCTCCACTATGTAATTTACTTTCCTACCTATAAATATATAATGTCACCTATAATTGTTTCATTCTACGTCTAAAATGTTCATATTCAAGTCTAATCTTGATATATTCTCTCTTCCAAAATTGTACATTTTTAATTTACAGATTCCAAATCATGTTTGAGTACATTAAACCATTTAAAATATTTACTTTAAATGTTTAAATAAACAACGAATATGATTTAGTCTTTAACTAGAAATTATGATGATTATAGGAGTAAATAGTCTGTGAATGAATATATATGCATAAAAATGTTCATCTCATCAATGATTTCTATAAAGAGGTAAAATACCTCAAAATTTACCTTATATTCTCATCTAATTTTTTTATCATCCATTTTTTATAATGTTTTTATTATTATCATGGTATTAATGATGATATTTATTTATTTTTTATATAATTGTAAACTATTTAGTTTTTTAGATGATTATTTAATTCAATATTGAAATTGATATCTATTATCAAACCATAATATATACTATTTTTATTTCTCCAAAGGATATATCGATGGATTCTATGTTATAGTAATTTTTTAATTTTTGATTAAAAAATTATTCCCTTCATTTTGTTCAATTAGGAAATTTATTTGAATAGTTATTTTTTTAAAAACCAATTTTGTAAATAATTTTTATCATTGATTTCAATAACCAATGTTAAAAATATATTTAAAAAATCTCTTATAACGATGTTACCTCTAAATATTATGTTAAAAATTAAAATTTACTAATTCTAAAGGACTTTTTTTCAACTAGTGCTTCAAGAAATTGATTAATGGTTTCACTTATAGAACATGGTTGTACCTTCCTAATTCTATATTTAATGGTCCTTGAACAACTTAACACCACCAAACCTTCTCTCAGCTCAATCAAAACTTTATTATTCCGTTCTTTGTTTCAAAGAGAATAACTTCCCTAGTTTTAATCTTTCTATAATATCTATTCATTTAAGAGGATGCTCTAGAATCTGATAAACTTACACTTTGAGTTATCCCAATGTTTGAAACCAAAGTTTCCATCACCATGGCCAATAAAGAAATATTATTAAGACTTAGCTTCCTATTTATTCCTATACTTGGCATTAACATGAGAATACATGATACATCTTAAAACTTTTAGATGAGTAAAATATATCATCCTTACATATCAATGTTCTTTCATAAGTTACTATGATAAAGGTTTGGAAGGACTCTGATTTACGAGACAAGCAGAACATACATCTATTTTGGCTCAAAATTCCTTCAAAAAACAAAAACTTAACCTCATTCATATGTCTCTCTCGTTTATCATCCAATTCATCCATTTTATAAAACTAATATTTTTAGGTATTCTAGGAAAAATCTTCTCTATGTATATTTCATTCATCAAAAAAAACATTAGGATATCTCTACCTCTATAGTCACCTACATTATTAAAGTGAATGAATTTGAGCTTCATTATAATCTTGGATTCCACCATTCCTCTCCATCTGATGAAATTTCAGAACAAATAAAACATGTGTTTGAGTGAAAACGTTCTTACTATACATGTAAAATCCTTGATGAATATAATGTAATACAATATCCCCCCAAGATATTGAACCAGTGCTGATCCTTATACATCCTTATAAACCAACTCAAGCTTCTGATTCTTTGGTGTTACTCCATCCTTTCTGAATGACACCTTACACTGCTTTCCTTAGATATGACCCTTACATGTTCTATACTCCACATGATCTATATTTGTAAATCCTTTAGTAGAGAAGGTCTATAAACCTTTATCACTATTAAAACTATGATAATTATGACACAAATTCACTATTTTGGATGTTATTTCTCCAGCATGCATGATACCTTTTAGAACATTGGTAAGTTACAAAGTTTTATCCTTCACACCATGGACCACCACCATGGAACCTCATGTTACTTTCCACACATTATCCACAAAAATAGTATAGAACATTTCACCATCAATATGACCAATAGAAATTAAGTTCTTATACAAACCTGATATGTAATGAATTCATTACAAATTTAATAAACATATATTCCTAATTTAAATACTCACATATCCCTTACCCACAATCTCAAGTTCCTCTATATCCACAAGCTAAACCATGATAAGGATTTTAGACTCATAATTATGAAAGAATAAACTTTTGTAAATTTATTCAAATGAATATTTGGAATCAATATTTCATGACTCCATAGAACTCATGACCCTCAAAATAAAAGTTACACTCTCCCCTTCAACTATAAAATTTGCAGATTATCCAGAATTATACTTTCTAGATTTACAATTCCTCAAATATTAATCCTTATATAATTTTTCCTACTCTTTTTAATTCCAAATACAGTGTCTCTAAGATTAGATAATTTACTATAGATCTTATCTTTATATTTTACCTTCTCCTCTATGAGATATTTTGGTATAGAGTCCCCTATATTCTATACTAAATGAACCTTTTTAAGTTTCTTAACCCTTATTATTATAGATATATTCCATTAATATTATGTTATGAATCTCTTCAAAGAATAAGTTATTCCTTATGCTAGAATTACTTACAGTAGTCACCATCACATCCCATAATTTTTGAAGTGGAAACAAAATAAATAAGGACCTCATGACTTTAGTGAACTTCACACCAAAAGATTTTAGTTGAATCCAAATCACCTTGAACCTATTAAATTTATTATATGTCAACCTTCCTTCTAACATCAATTGGATAAATGGTTATCGCAACATGAAAACTTTGTCTCCACATAAGTTTTATTATATATGTTTTCAAGATTATCCATAAATTATGTAGTTTTTCCCACATTGAAGACTATGTTATAGTCTAATATCACCCATAAATCACATAGTATCTTCCTATAAAGTATTTAATACTCCATATTATTCATTGCATCTGGTTTCTTCCCAATCAATGTAATATTGTGATCCTTTTGGAATGGGTAATACTCCAATTTCATCTTCTATAATCTAATCTTTGAACCATAAGACTTATCCCGAATCACCTTACCCTATTCCAATTCCATCTTCTAAAACAAAATAATCCCACTATATTAGATGAGTATAAAGGATAATGAAATATATTTTTTGGAATTAAATATTTAAGATACCCTTAAAATCTTAAAACAAATCTCTAATACCATTTTTTAGGCCTGAATCCATATCTTATAGAATTACCCAACTTATGGAACTTTAATAATAGAACGATGTTTTTGAAAGGTCTAGAATAATTTGATTCCATAAATCAATGTATCTAGAATTGAGATGTTATGCACCTCAAGAACACACAATTAAAACTGCTCATACTTTCATAATAGATGTACTAAACAATATAAGAAAATAATGGAAGTAAAATAAAACATTAAAAAGGAACACAAGGATTTATATTATTCAAAACAAGTACTAATCCATGAGATATAAAAACTTCACCTGAAAAGTAAACAAGAGATTATAATGAAGATATTAACCTAAAATCAAAATAAGATTACACTAATGAAAAAACCATTACTTAGTACACATGAACTTACAACCATTTCATATAAGATACCTTCTAGTAATCCAAAATCTACCACTAATAAATATTCATAGAGTGTATACATCATGGCTTTGATATTCACAGACATCCTCCCACACGGCCAAAAGAAAATTTCACCGTAAATTGTCCTTCTAGTGAACAATTTTTTCTTTCATAAAACCCTATGAATTTACCCTTACATAATACAGCTAAGACTACAATGCATATATAGTAAAAATCATACATAATTCCTTTATAAAATTTTTACCTTCCCATCACCTGGATTAAGTTACTACCAAAGTCCGACTTCTTCCCTAATTTCTATTCCACATATGAATCTTGCCCTTCCACTCGAATCACTTAATCATTTTTATAGTATTTGAACCCTAAGATCATGAATCTAGGCATTAAGGATGTCTTTAATTATAGAATATTGGATCAAGAATCACTTTTCATTTGATAAAAGTATGAAGTTCCAAAATTTAGTTATTTCTAGATACTTCAATACTTCTCTAGAAAACAACTTCTCAAACCAAGAATTTTAGATGATCCCACAAAAAAACAATTAAGTTCTTAATTTTATAAAATAAGGTTCAAGTAAATTATATAACATAATTATTGTACAAATTGTTTATCACACCTATATGTAAGAGGTGTGAGATGCATATTATTGTGACTTTCTTTTGATACATGTATTTTAAATGTATTTTATAAAATTATAGCTGTTTTGGTATCAATGTATACTTTTATTATAAATTTATTAATTATTGAATATTTTTTGTTGAAAATGTAATTATTTGTATATTTTTTTTGACAATATGAATTTTTAGTGCTTGATTTGTCAATGTCATTTTATTGAAATTTAATATGTTTTAAGAAACAATATTTTATTATTTTTTATGGAATGTTAATTGAAATATTATTTTAGATAAGTTTAAATGGGTTTTTTTTTGAAATTTATATTTTTAATGTTCGATGTTTATATTTTAAATAAATTTTTTTATAAAAAATTACAATATAATTAGTTTAAGTTTCAAAATTCATGTTGAATCCAATGTAAAATTGTATTAAGTTTTAAATTGATTCTATCTCATTTCAATAAATATTCACAATGTATTTATTTCTTATAATAGAGTTCAACATATAATATTTTCGAGCTACTATTAGGATGCATAATATTGTTTAATGAAATTTTTTTAAGAAGTAGAAAGGGATACATAATAGTTTCTCTACTAGTGAAGAGGATACATAACTTTTTGTACCTGATAAATTTTAGAATTCAAAACTAAAGCAACATGCATAAGGTAATTATCCCAGTGTATATAATACATAATATCCCATAATTTACCAAATTTGAATAAATAACCACTTGATTAATGTTTTAAGATATTACATAATATTGTTTATAAGAATCCCTTGATTTGAAATCTTTTCCACCCTTTTCAAACTCGGATAATATATTTAAAATGTGATGTGTAACATTTTGGAATTTTTTAAATATGGGGAATCTGATAGATGAGGCGATACCTAGGATGATTTTTATATAGAAAGTGACAAACATAGTTTTAGAGGATCTAGAACAATAAGTAACATAATACCCATTTTGAAAATCCGAATAATTTCATACGTAATATTTTTTGGACTAACATTGGGATTCATAATATTTCCCCCTTTTATTTGTAAATATTTTTTAGAATAATTAAAGGTTGAATCCTTTATTAAATTTTAATTTTTGTAAAATTCCATGAAGGGAAGTATCATTCCATAAAGAATCTAAAAATTAATTCTAAGGGTATCTCAACCTGATGAGGGAAAGTACATGGGAAGCCATTGAATATTGAATCAAGTCGAATGTTCATTTAGGTGTTGATTACTTGGAGATGAATCCTGATGCACATGGGGGAACATAGTCTATTTTTGGGGTTTTATTGAGTCACCGTAAAGGAGATGATGAATTATAATAAGTATATCATGAAGATTTGAGATGCAATATGATGAGTCAAGGATAATGATGAAATCACGAGGAACCCTTCTAATTGAAGGAGTTGTTTCACTGATGAAGAACATATGTAGAGACATTGATTATGAGTATAGATTATGGGAAGCCATACAAAGGCAGTTATTGATTTATGAGATTCATAGAAAGAAAAATCTATGAAAGAACGATCTATCATAACTGAGAAGTCTCATTTTCTCCAAAACTGTAATTTATTTTCAAATATTTTTTTCATTATATATTCTATTGTAATTTTGATTGAATTGAACATTATTGTGGGATTAATTCCTTGATAATAAAATATATTTTTGTTTTTGTTTTAATTTATTTGTTTATTTATTTTTTGAACCAGATCACTGTTCTTCTCTATTTTTCTTAAAAATAATCATTTTCTCAATTCTTCAAGAAATCAAAAATGGTTTTTCTAGATTTAATAAAAATACTATTGAGAACCTTTATTTTTTAAGTTCACATAACAAGTAGTTTTTATATCATCAAAGATTATAACACCAATATTTAATGTAAATTAGATTTTGGTAAAGGCATTTTTACACTTTTCTTATGACTCAATTAAAATTTTAACTTTGAAAAACTATCAGACACAACCATTTTTAGGCCAGGACCTCGACATAGTGCGTTGGAATCATTTCTATGCATGTTATGTTGGTCATAGTAAGATAGAGGGGGGGGGGGGCTTAAATTAAATTTTAAAAATTAAAACTAAAAATAAAATATGATTATGTAATTAAATAATAAATTAAAATAATCAAAGTAAACACAATATTTTTGAAAATAATAATTAAATAGAAAATAATGATCATAAAAAAAAATAAAAATATTATTTAACTGAGGAATTTATTTATATTAATTAAGAGATTAAGTGATTTATATAATGAAATTTTAGTTAATTAATTGAGTAAAATAATTTAAAAAGTAAAAGGAGTGAAGATTAAATTAAATATAAGGAAAAAAATTTGATAAGGTAGTTCAAAAATAACTCAATTATGAGCCCCTATATGACCCACCATAATTTCTTAAGGGTTTATGAATTATTCTACCTTAAATTTAGTGGTATCCAAGAATCCCAAAAAGAAAAAAAATCCTTGGATTTAATAGTAACCAAGAAAACTGTTAAAATACCTTGGTTTGAGTGATTTACCAAGAAGCTAAAAAGAAATACCTTGGCTTTAGCATTTATCAAGAACAAAAAAAGAAAGACAAAAATAGGTTTTCTTAGTTACAAATAATTTAGAGAAATGATCTAAATTTTCTAAAAGTATATAGAGGATGAAATTAATAGAATGAAAAAGAGAAATATAGGACATCAAGGTGTTTGAATAAATAAGTACAAATATATCTCAATATAAGGAAAAAAAAGAAGAAATCTTGTAGTAGATGCTCATTTACATTCTTGATAGATCAAGGAATATCATTTAAGATCAATATAATTTTTTTCCAAGACTCCCATGAGTTTTATTTATATCTTCTAAGGATACAAGGGTCATTTTGGAGGTGTTAATGGGATAAGGAAGATATTAAAAACCATAATAAATTCTTTCTATGACTTGTTGACTTGATGCCACTGGCTAGATACCCGATGCTACTAGCTAGCTTTTTAAATTTCTGTAGGCTTCTAAGTTTTTAAAAACTATACCAGGTATTTGTTGGAATACACCAGGTGTATAATGGGATACCAATAAAAATATAGTGCTATCTATATCTCATTAGGTGGTTAGTGAGATCCATCGAGTATCCAATGGAATTATAATAGATAAGTAGGTTCTATCCAGTTCCACCAGTTGGCTGAAGACACTCTACTAGGTAGTCATTGGGTATAACTTTTGTAGGACATTGAACATAACCACCACATTCTATTTTATTCCTTTTTATTTTCAAAATAACTCTATAACTAAATGTATATTTTCAATAACCGAAATTTACTTAGTTGGAAACTTTAGAAACATGTTTAGTTTTTTGGATCATTAAAACAATCTAAGAGAGTGAGGTATAACAATATAATCTTTTTGATGGTAAAAAACACTCAGAATAAACCAAATAAAATTTTAAATTTAATTTCAATATTATATATTGATATTTAAATAAGATGATAAAATGACTTTCAACACTTAAAAGTTTATAACAATTTGACTTTAAAAGGATTTAATACAATTCAAGTTCAAATCAATTTCTATATAAAATAGATTTAAAAACAAGTCTTTAGAAACAAAATATTCTCATAAACTTATCCAAAATAAAAAAACTTCTCTCCTTTTGGGAAAAAATTTACAAAAACACTATTGTGAAATATTTCAAGGAACACATAAACAAAGCAATCCTTTAAAACCATAAATTACCCTAATTTTACTATAAATTCCCCCCTTGTTATCATAAAAAATAATCTAGAAATATAGTTAAATAAATAAAAAATAAAAAAAATTACATTACTCATCATTAATGATCCTTTGAAAGAGAGAAAACAGAATTTATGATTTCAGAAAAACTAAGAAGTTTTTTAATTTTAAAAAAATAAAAAATAAATAAACAATTTTAAATTATTGAGAAAATTTAAAACTTCTATTTTAAAATTAGAGAAAGAGTGTGATCAAGATTTAAATAAAACTTTTATGTATAAAGTTTCTTTTTATATTTTCTAATATAAGATCAATATTCAAATTATTTTTCTCCTATACAAAAATTTTATAATTAACAAGATAAGATCACCCTTAATTGATACATTAAAAATACATATATTTAGAAAACAATTAAATTCAAGTGATACATACAAATAAATAAAAGGGTTTAAAATTGAAAAAATATTTTTTAATTAACACCTTTTAACGTGATTTTTTTGTAAAAAAATGAAAATTACAATCCATTATTAAGGTTAATAAATATTATGTGAATATTTCAAAGAATATTCCCTAGGAGTTTCAAACTGTATGTGCAATAAAGGCATACTACTTATTCCCAAAGTAAAGATTAGATTAAAAATCTAACCATCCCTTTTTTGAGGTTATATTATCTATGTGAATTTGCATCAGAACCATATACACTTGTTTATATCAAGATAGGAATTTATTTTCTAGGAATTTAATACTAAATTTAACAAAATAAATGGAATGTTTGTAAATGTAATAGTCTTTATATATTAAAAACTATATAAATAAGAAAGACTTTGAAAAAATATAGAATTTAAAATATTTAAATATTACCTTAGTTAATTAATTAGTGTCACAAGATTAGCATACCTAAATCACCTTTAATGAAATCAAAATGATCTAGAATAAGAGGCTTGGTTAGGATATTGACCAATTAAAGATTTTTTCTAATGAACTCATACAAGATATCACATTTTTTGAGGTGATCTCTCAAAAAGTGGCATCTAAAGTCAATGTTCATAGTGAGATAGTGTCAAATTTGATTTATAAAAATACTAATGGAATTAGTGTTTTTACAATTAATAGGTAAATGATTGTAATTTATCTAATAATCTGAGAGATTATTTTTCATCCAAATAATTTGTGTGCAAAAACTCCCCATATCTTATATATTTCTTTTTCCATAGAAAGAGAAACAAAATTTTACTTCTTACTACTCCAAGTGATAAGGTTATTTCCTAGTAGGGGAAAATTCCCACTTTTAATTTTCCTATCGAATTGAAATCCACGAAAACCAAAGTTATAAAAACATATACATTCAAAAGTGTTTTATTTTGTATAAAATAAACCAATATTTTAAGAAAATTTTAAAAATATAAAATTATTTTCTGATCTTTTAAATGTGATTATTTAGGATTAGATTTTAAATGAGAAAAAAATAACAACTAAACATAATGTTTGACTGGGTCATAGTATAGTGGAGAAGGCTCCCAATTATACCTTAGTAAGTATTGTTGTAAACTAGTTTACCTACTTCATCCAATATTGTCTTATAATAAGTACTCATAGGTGTACGCATTTCCTTTACTTGATCAATTAGAAAACTATTTAAAAGTTTATTATTGTATTTTATTTTTTATCAAAAAATCTTGCCTTTATTTTCAGAAATTTGAAAAGAAAACAAAAAATTTAAATCACCAATATACTCATTTCAAATTATTTTCTAATTAATTTTAAAAATTAATTAAAAATATATTATTTTGTATAACTAAAAATGATACCATAGACATAAATTTGAACAATTAATAAATCATTTGAAATAGAATTTAAAAATAATTTTGAATCATATTTTCCCATTTGAATATCATTTTCTAAAAAAAATTAGTTGATTTTTCATACCAAGCAAAAGGTAATTATTTTAAACCAAAAAGAGATTTAGTTAACTTAAAAACATGATTTGGAAATTTTTAATCTTTAATACTGGATGGTTGTTCAATAAAAACCTTTTCATAAATAAAACCATTCAAATAAAAACTTTTATCATACATTTGAAAGGATGAAAATTTAAATGAGTGGAAAATTCTTATAAGATTCTAATAAATTTTATCCCAGAAACGAGTGAAAAGGTTTTACCATAATCAAAACCTTCTTCATGTTATAGACTTTAGATACGAGTCTATCGTTGTTATGGGTTATGTTTCCTTGATCTAATTTATTTCTAAAAACCCATTTAGTACCGATAATATGATGATCATATGGTATTTGAATAAGATTCCCAAATTTATTTCTTTAAAATTGGTTTAACTTCTCTTGTATGGAAAGTAAAAATTTTTCATCATTAATGGTTTCATAAATATTTAGGGGTTCTAGGTGTGAATCAAAATCACAATTTTCAACCACATTTAAAAAATAAATAAAATATCTTTAATAAAGTTAGACTTTGAAATACCAATAATACAAATTTTAATGATCTTACTCCTTGAGTTGTCACTAAAAGTAGTGTGGAATCCATTGAGATTTTCCAGATTATTGAACTTGGATTAGTCACCACACATGTTTCTATAGAACCCACTATGTACCATTTGGTTCCTTAGAATATTATATTGAGAAATGTTTCCTAAAAAATGATTAAGAAGCTAAATATTTTGGAACCCAAAATCTGGGTCCACTCATATCAGCTAAAATATATTTGATAATACATATTTTTTAGAAAATTATTTACCATAATAATTCATAAAAAAGTATTAGAAGACATATTAATTGACTTAGTAATACCATAATGAGAATTTTTATAATCACATTAATAGAAAAGATACCCAGTTTTTCTATAATAATTTCAAAATTTATTATTGTGAGCATCCATTTACAAACATGGTAGTATTTATTTAGGGTGATATATTGATTTGTAAAACAAAAACAAAAAATATTTTTAAATTTTATTGAGAACTAAGAATTTTATTTAAACCTTTATCACCTTGGGTGAACTTAAAAATAGAATTTTTATGATATTTAATTATTGATTCTAATTTTTTATGATCTTTAATTAGTTGGGTGGATGAACAAGAAAAGGTGGAGGAATTAGAAGTGGAATAAGTAAGTGAATTAACTTCATCACATACCTCAATTTTTATTATGAGATATTTTTCACCATCTTCACTTAATTTAGAAGAGGAGATGTAATTATCTCTTATACTCAAAGTATAAAATTTAAGGGATTTCTTATTTTTCTTATTTTACTATTTGAGAAAGTGGAAATCTAACATGATGTGTCCCTTTTTTCTACAAGGGTAATAAGTTTCCTTGGATTATTTTCATTGATTTTACATTTTATCATTATGAAAGGATATCTTTTTCTTCATGAAAATATTTAATTTATTGGCTAGATGTTCTATATCAACATCACTTGCAGAAGATTCATCATTGGTTTCTTTAAAATTAGTTTTATTCTTTTCCTCCAATTCATTTTCCTCATTTTCATTTTACACTTTATGGTGATCTCATAAGTCATGAGAGATCCAATAAGTTCTTCAACCATAATTTTCTTAATTTTTTTTTCTTATTGAATCACAGTTACATTGGGTTCCCAAAAACTCAACAAAACCCAAAGTATCTTTTTAAAAATAGTTTTTGTAGAAAGATCACCACCAAGAGATATTCTACCATTTAAAATGTTAGAAAATAGAGTAAAAATATTATAAATTGATTCATTAAAATTCATATTAAAACTTTCAAAATCTTTTCAATACATGTAAATTATTGTATCTTTAACTTTATCAGTTCCTTCATGAGTAACTTCAATTAATTTCCAAATTTTATGGGTAGCTTTACAAGTTGATAAATTATTAAATTCATTTCAATATAAAACATAATGAAGTTCATGTTTATCTTTTTTATCAAGTTCAAAAGTTAAAATGTCATCAAGTGTCCATTTTTCTTCAGATTCCTTAGTGGGTGTATAATCATGAATGAAATATTTCCAAAAAATTACTTATGCTTCCAATAAAAGTAAACATGTGAGTTCTCCAATAACTATAGTTAGTTCTATAAAAAAAGTCATAAACCATTGAGTGTCCTTCAGGAGCACCTTGGGTGTTAGAGGTAGAATCTAATTTTAAATAAAATTGCTTGAAATAAATTAATGTTTTTAAAATAATCTTTTAAAACAAAATATAAACCAAATTTGAAGTCAATTTCTAAATAAAATTTTGAAAACCAGGTCTAATTTTTTTTAAAACAAGGTCTATTTTTTTTGGAAAAAGGTATCCTATAATACTAATTATTTGTCATATCATGATAAAAAGAGGTGAGTGAATTTCCTTTTAAAAATTAAAAATAAATAATTATATATGATTATGAAATTAAATGATAAATTAAAATACTCAAAGTAAAATAGTATTTAAAAGAATAATGGAATACAAATTAATAATTATGAAAAAAAATTATTAATTAAGAGAGAGATTTATTTATATGAATTAAGAGATTAAGTGATTGATATTATGATATATTAATTGATTAATTTAATGAATGAAATTAAAAATTAAAATGAATTAAAAGTAAATAAAACATAGAGCACACAAGGAAGTTCAGAAATAGATCAATTATGAGCCCCTATTCCTTCCACATCAATTTCTTGAGGGACTAAGAATTAATTGAATTCTACTTTAGACATATCTAAGAAACATAAAAATAAAAAAACCCTTGATGTTAGTCAAAGACAAGAAACATGAAAAAATACCTTAGTTTTAATAGTTTACCTAGAACCTGAAAAGAAAGACTATGTTTTTAGTGGTTTCCAACAACAAGAAAATAAAGAAAAAAAGTGGTTTTATTATGAACAAACCCTTTGAAGAAATTTTCTAAATTTTATAAAAAATAGGGAATATGAAATTGAGATAATGGGAATGAGTAGGATTGGAGATCAAGGTGTTTGAATAAAGAAGTGAAAAGAGATATCCAATGGAGGAACAAATGAATCAATTTTTTAGCTGATGATCATTGTTATTTGATAAAGATCAATGATGTACATTGAATATTTATGTAGTTACTTTCTATGCCTACAATGGAGTGTATTTATATCCTTAGGGTTCACAAGGGTTGATTTGGAGGTGTTAATGGGTTAAAGAAGTTGTTAAAGACCATAATAAATACTCTTTTTGACTTACTGACTCAATTTCACCAATTAACCATCCAATGCCAGTGATTGGTTAGTGGAATTATTATAGGCTTCTATATTAATGAATACTATAGTCGGTAGCCACTGGATTCCACCTAGTAGGTAGTGAGCTACCTATAGTAAACCGGTTCGTTTCATATCTCACCAGGTGTCCAGTAAGCTCCATTGTGTAGCATGTGGAATTCTAATAACTAGGGAGGTTCTATCAAATTCCACTGGCTTCTTGATGATACTCCACTATGTATTTGGTTATTCTATCTTATGTTGGATGTTTAATGTTTGGGATGTTTAACATAACCAACTCAATTTGTTTGATTCCTTTCTATTTCTAGAATAACTCCATAACTAAAGGTCCGTTATTAATAACTGAAATTCACTTAATTGAAATAGTTAGAATTATATTTGGTGTTTTTATCATAAAAACAATATAAGAGTGTGTGGTAAAAAAATATCCCCAAATTTTATGATCACAAACACATAGAATATTGCTAATAAAATTTCAAAATGAGTTTTAATATATCATAAAAAATTCGAATAAGATGATAAAATTATTTTTAATACATAAGAGATTAAAATAATGGGATTTTAAAAGTGTTGAACACGATAAAAGTTCAAATAAATTTTTATTTATAATATATTTAATAAAAAACCATTTGAAACATAATTTTTTATAAACTTATCCAAAAGAAAAAAATTCATCTTTTGTGAAAACATTTCAAAAAATTACTTTTGTAAATTTTTTAAAAGAACATATAATAAAATCAGAACTTTAAATCCATAAAAAACTATAATTTTACTAAAAATTTATCCCCCTTTATGACTATAAAAAATAATTTATAAACAGTGTTAAATTTAAAAGAAATAAAAAGAAATTATGTTACTCATCATTAATAATCCTTTAAGAGAAGAAAAAAACAAAATATAATATATTAGAAAAACTAAGAATAATTTTAGTTTTCTAAAAATAAAAAAATAAACAAAATATTTTAAAGTATAGAAAAATGTTTAATGTTTTATTTTAAAATTATAAAAATAGTATGCTTAGGATTGAAATAAAACATTAAAGTATAAAATTATTTATTTTATATTTTCTAAAATAATCTCAAGATTGAAACATATTGTATCCTATAGGAACATTTTAGGATTAATAAGATAAGACCCCCTTAATTGGTATATTAAAAATACATGGATTCATAAAAAATTAAATCCAAGAGATAAATAAAAATTCATTAAGGATGTAAAAATAATAATATATTTTTGATAATAACACATTAAAACATGAACAAAGTTATAAAATAAAGTATTTAAAAGATGATTTGAATTTCAAATCCATTAGTAAGGTTAATAAAGATTATGTTAATAATACATAGTATATTCTCTGAGAGTGTCAAACTAGGTGTACAATAATGGACCCTTGCTTATTCCGAGGGTGAAGATCAAATGAAAAATACAACCGACCCTTTTTGAGGTTATAACATATAAGCTCATTTGTGCCAGAACCACAATCAATTGTTTATATCCAGACATGAATTTATATTCTATGAATATTGCACTCACTTTACATTACCAAACTTATTGAAGTGTTTGAAGATGTATTAATTTTTCATATATAAAAAACTTTATAAACAAGAAAGAATTTGAAAAAATAAGTAATTGAAAATATCTCAAGAATAACTTAGTTAATGAATAATCATCATAATCATTCCATTAATAAATCAATTTTAATAAAATAAAAATGATCTAGAGTAAAAGGCTTGGTAAATATATCATCAAATTTAATATTGGTGATAATGAACTAAGAAATATATCACTGTTTGGAAATGATCTCTTGAAAAGTGGTGCATAAGTTCAATGTACTTAGTGTGAAAGTTATGAATTTGATTTATAGAATTATTAATGGAATTATTGTTTTCACAATTAATAGTCACAAGATTTTAATTTATCCCATAATCTAAGAGAGTATGTTTCATCTAAATAATTTGGGTGAAAAAACTCCTCATGAATATATATTCTGCTTCAGCGGTAGAATGAGAACCATAATTTTACTTCTCACTACTCCAATAGAAAGGGATTTTAAAATTAGGTGGCAAGTCCCACTTTTTCTTTTCCTATTTAATTGAAATCCTACGAAATCAAAACTAAAAAAAATTAAGTTCAAAAGAGGTATCATTTGAATAAAATAAACTAATATTCTTAGAATATTTTAAATATCAAAAAATTCTTTTACGATATTTTAAATGTGTTTCTTTTGGATTGGATTAAGAAGGAGCACAAATACAAACACTAAACACAGAATCCAACCATATCATAGTAGGCCATAGAAGGATCCTAATCATACCTTGATAAATATTGCTTCCAACTAGTTTACTAGCTTCATCGATCTTAGGTTATAAGAAGTAGTCATATGTGTAATTATTTCTTTTACTTGATCTATTCAAAAATTATTTAAAAGTTCCATAGTATATTTTATTTATCTTAGAAAAATTACATCTTTATTTTGAGAAATTTTAAAACTAGAAATTTTTTTAACTTAACCACAAAATTCATTTCAAATTATTTTCTCATTAAATTATAAAATTCATTTTAGAAAAATTATTTTGTAGAACCATAAATGATGTCATTGAAATAAAATTTAAAAATTAATAAATCATTTGAAATAGATTTTAAAAACATAGTTGAATCATATTTTGTCATTTTAAAACCATTTTTTAAAAGAAATTTGTTTAACCATTCATACCAAGCATGAGGGGATTGTTTTAAAAAATAATGAGATTTTATTAAATTAAAAACATTATTTGGTAATCTTGAAAATCAGGTGGTTGGTCAATGAAAATATTTTTGAAAATTAAACCATTCTCACTTTTAACATTCATTTGAAAAATCTGAAAAATTTAAATTTGTGGTGAATTCCAATAATATTGTAGTGGATTCTAGAGTAACGAAGTGGGAAAGGGTTTCACCATAATCAATGCCTTATTTTTTATTTATCCTTTATCTATGAGTATAGATTTTTTATGAGTGATGTGGACTTAGTCATCTAATTTATTTCTAAAATTTATTTTGTATCAATAATGGGATGATCATCTAGTATTTCAACAACAGTCTAAACATTATTACTTTGAAATTGATTTGAACTCATTTTTCATGGAATGTACCCAATTTTTATCATTAATAGAATCATAAATATTTAGGGGTGTTAAGTGTTAAACCAACACATTATTTTCATCCGAATTTTAAAAATAAATATAAAATCTTTAATAAAGGTAGAATTTAAAAAACTAATAGTACCGATTCTAACAATCTTACTCCTTGATTTATCATCAAAAGTGATGTGAACTCCATTGATCTTTTCAATATAATAAAAATTGAAGTTTTCACCACACATGTGGCTTTATCACCTGCTATCTATATACCATGGGGTTTCTTTTTATTTTATATTGAATCATTTTTTCTATAAAATGACCTAGAAACTAAAGTTTTTGGTACCGAAATTTTTTATTTACTCATGTTATCTATAATATATTTTGAAATCGATACTTTTTTAGTAGATGATTTTCTATAATAATTCCTAAAAAAAGTATTAAAAAACATATAATAGACTTATACCTACTATAAAAAGCATTTTTACAATGGAATTCATAAATAAGATCCATGGTTTTTCCAAAATAATTGTAAATTTATTTTTTGAGCATCCATTTACAAACATGGTATTATTTTATAAGGTGATAAATTGATTTATGAAACCAAAACAAAAATGTTTTTTCACATATTTTTGAGAACCAAGAAGATTATTTAAACCTTAATCACCTTAGGTGAACTTATAAAGAGAATTTTTAAGATCTTTATTTTTTGAATCTAATTTCTCGATATATTCTTTTAATTTCAAAGATAACTCATCATTTTATCTATAAATTTGATTCTTAAAAAAATTATTTTATTTATTTTTTATAACATTTATTTATTTTTTGGTTGGTTCACAAAATTCATTCACTAATTCTTCATAATACTATTGGGGTGAAGAACAAGAATAAGTGGAAGAATTAGAAATAGAAGAATTTGGAGAATCAACTTTATCACACACCTCAATTTTGACCATGAGACATTTGGTACTATCATCAGTTGATTTTTAAGAGAATATGGAATCATCACTTACAATATAAGTAAAAATATTAAATGATTTATTTCCTTTATAATTTTTCTTTTTGACCGACAGTAAGTTCATATTAATGTGTCCCTTTTTTTAAATGATAAAAAGTTACCTAAACTTGGTTTTTTTGAAATTGGGTTCCCTATACCTAACCTGTGGTGTACTTTGATTACCACCACCTGTATATACTATGATATATATACATGTTTTTTATGTTACCATAATATTATTTGTAGTTATGAATCTACTATATTTATGTTATGTCCTTATATTACGTGTTGTATCAAAGGGTAATAACACTTCCCAGGGTATAATGAGAACTTAGAGATACCATGGAACTAATATTAAAGTAATGTTCTATGGTTTGTATACATCATAATGACAGGAGATAGATGATGTGTGACTATAAGGTGTTGTGGGATTATAATAATTTAGACTTCTTCTCATGAAGTGAACATATGGTGATCTATAGTTGTTGAGATCATGAGTACAAACCCTCCAATAGGAACACCACATGTTTTTGGTGTCATTTGTTGTTCCTGCCAACAAACATGTGCATTAGTCTCCAGACTTGAGATCATTATCAATGTGTGTCATTTTATCACATAATTCTATGTAAGAAGAAAACCATGAACATGAAGTTGTGGTGAGGTATTTTGTGTTGGGTGCGTCATTCGTGGTATGAAATTTGTTGAATAATCAGGATATAATTTTTTGGTTCCAAGTTGAGGAAGTGATATCTCTGTCTTGGATGATCAAGATAGTAGTACCTTCATTAAATATATTCCATGGTAGTCAAATGTAAATCTATACAGTTTAATAAAAAAATAAAGCAAGTAAATGAAAATGACGCAAGTTTGCGTCTTGCTTTATGATATATTGTATGATAAAGAGACTATATTACACAACACATGTTCATAGGTTGGTTTTCATTTTTATGACTACTCTTTATCTATTTAGGGTCCATGATGAGTTATTAGATTCTATTCTTGGTATTTGAATATTATTCACTACTATTGAGATAAGGGCATAGTGGGTCAAAAATAATAGCGCATTCATGATTATGCCCTATTCTATGGAATATGTATATAAAACATGGTGGGCCCCACCATGGTATATGTGAGTTGTCCAATATTTATTGATCACCGATAAATAAATAAATTCATTATTATCCAAGTACATAATAATTGGATTGATTTTATTTAATAATAGTATTTACAAGTGTTTATGTAAATACATGGAATAATATTAAATGGAAGAATATTATTTTAATATTCAATGTTCATTTAATATTATGGGGAATTACAAGTTAAATTAATGACTCGAGTTTATCATATAATATATTTAATATATATTACAAGTATGTGAAAAAATAATAATAATATTTATGACATAATTAGTTTGTTAGAAACATTTATTTATTACTTATTTAGTAGATGTTAGATATATGAGGGTCAGGAACCCTATCTGGGTATTTTACACATCCACTATATAAGTAGATGAGGAGTTCATTTCTGGTGTGCAATTTATTCCATTAAATTGGGAGCTTATCTTCTTGTATCCTAGAGAGAGAAAGATGATGTCTAAGTAATCCATCCAAGGGCATCTTCATGGATCATAGGAATAGAGTCGAGGTGATCGTTGTGACTTTGAATGAATCTTTATAGCTCCATGCTAGTACTCATAATTCGATGATCAACATTCATGAATATTCTTGAAGCATGTGTGGATAATCTAGAGGGGTTTGAATTTGGATCCTTTAATTAACAATAACAAAAGACAAGATATAGTCAAATGAACCACCAAATTAATTATTTACTCGTATAATTTAACTTTTGTGCTTATTTAATTCACACGAGATTCTTGGACCTCTACCGGGGTTAGGATCGCCAGAGATGATGAAGTTACATTGCTCTTGTGAT
Source organism: Viscum album (assembly GCA_963277665.1). NCBI lineage: Eukaryota > Viridiplantae > Streptophyta > Magnoliopsida > Santalales > Viscaceae > Viscum > Viscum album. The sequence goes on along the minus strand of OY728145.1, from coordinate 23,415,534 downwards.
GAAATTTTTTGAAATTCGTGACACATCGAATTCCATCGTATGGCCTTGTAAATTTAATTGGATTCAAAGGGAACATATGAATTTTCTGAGGTAAATAAAAATCAACTTGCATTAAATTAAGTAGGGTGATTTAATTCGCTCCCAATAGAACATACCACAAATCAATTCGATTCTAAATGAAAAAGTTATGGATATCTATTTTTTCGTAAAGGATAAAAAATGTGGTCATTGAATTTTAAAAATTAAATAAAAATATAATTAAATATTTATTCATGTTTTAATTTTTAGGAAATTTTGTTCCAACCTAGTTCCCGTTGGATTATTTTTTGGGTGAAAAAAATTGAAATCTTCATTTGAAATATTTTTCAATAGAATAAAAACCCATTTTATTTGGATTTCCTCCAATGAAAGCAATAAGTTGAAAAAAAATTAATTAATAAAATTTTTAAAGGCTATTGTGTAGATTTTTTGAAAATATGTGGTGAGGGATATCCTATTGATGGAATTTTCTAGGAGATCTGGCTTCTATTGAATTCTATGATTTTAATTTTTCAATAAGAAAAATTGAGGCTTGCTTGGGAAGCATGGATGCCCTCCTCCTACCTTGAGTCGAGGAGCCCCCCCCCCCAAGGACAAACTTTCCATCGGCACATAGGCTGCAACCCAACCCCCTTCTCACAGACCACCGCACCCTACAACTGGTCACACTGACTTCAAGTTTCCTAGTCCAGCCTCATCTATTGGCCTTGCCTCCGCCTCCATATAGGTCAGTCACCATAAAATACCACTACCTCCTGAGAGGTCTCAACCACCTTAGATAATACCATTACCATCGTGACAGTATCCTTGCTATCCACAGGTTGTTACCCACATCTCGACCCCAACTCTAAGGCATGAAAACCCCATCACCCTCCTCTATCGAGCAGACAATGATTATCCGACCAAACCTCACTCTGAAGCACTCCTCTCCCTTCATCGGATGCCTACGACTGAGGTGATCCATCCTCCACAAGAACCATGTAGACCCACTTTTCTCCCTAGTTTGGCTACCCTAAGCACTGAAACTATAGACCAGTATGTGGATTCCTCCCAATCTGCCACCCTCAGCCACCTGATCCACCCTAAAAACTATGGTACCCCCCATCGCCACCACTAATGTTCGACCACCGACCACCATGAAGAATGATGCCGCACCAGTACACACCATTTCTGTCATGACCGGACCCCTTCAGTGCTAAGTAACCCTTTTAGTTCTCCCAATCAAGTGCCTACATTGGATCCAAACAGGTTTGAACCAACTCAAAATAGGTCAAAATGTGTCTTCCCAACCTGGAATCACCTTTCATGGGGTCTTTTCAACCAATGAAGGTCCTGAGTGGGGTTTTCCATGCTCGGAATAGGGCTTCACAGGTTCGGCCCGAACCTCAATTGGCCTGGGCGAGATTCTTAGGACTGATAATTTTTTCAATTCAACTACAAATTAATTAAGATAATTGATTTAATTTTAGTATTAAATGAAATTAATGAAACATTACTTTAATGGTTTAAAATAATAATCATTTTATTATTTTAAATAATCAATTTATTTTTGGTATTAAATTTAATTAATTGATAGATTTAATTTTTGTTTATGAATTTAAATTAATTGATAGATCTATGAAAATAAATTATTTGAATTATATAATTCATTTAATTTATATTTAATAGCTCTCAAATTTAAATTTATTTCAATTTAATTTTATTGCGCATTTACTTTACATATCGACTGGTCCGAAGTAATTGACTGAACCATGTATGTATGGTTAATTTTAGTTAATTATTTTATAATACGTGTGATTTTTGTAATAATTAGTTAATTTAAGACATTATTTATATCATGATTTTTTAATTCAACATGTATAAGATACCATACATCCAATTTATCAATTTCATATTGCACTCTTGAGATCCTCTCACTTGCGCATGAGTATACTTGTATTATTTGACTACGAAGAAGTAAGACATAGACCATGACATGATCTGGAAAAATCCAAACGAGAAGTGGAAACACTGGATAAGGATGATATGAATCAAGAGTCAAGATTTGACTCAAGTATGATGCCCCCTAGGTCTTGGATGACCCATTGTGTCTAAATGTATCAACCATTATTAGATGATGAAGTCTAGTCAGGTGATTTATTTCATTTATGCACTATTATTTACTTTATGCATTTTCATGTTTGTGAGAACACATAAAATAATTAACAGATAAAATCCATAAAGAATAAATGAATGTATTATACTAAATACATTTTCAGTGGTGAAAATAACAATATAGTGTAAAAATATTTAACAGAAAAGTATTACGTTCGTTGATAAATATAAAACCCTCATAGAAATATTAAGTCTCAAACAACTTAAATCATTTGAATTTGAAAAAAACTAGGTGTACGGGATGATCGTCTTCCAAAGTTTAGGGTGTCACTTACTATCAGGGAGTTCTTATGAAAGTGATGGACTTACTTAACTGAATTTGGATGAAAATAAGTAGTCAAAACTAGATTTCTTCAACTTTATAGGTAAGTGTTTATTAAATCATATTTATGATTTTGGAAGCTAAAAATTCACTCAACATATTAAGGAGCTGTGAGTTAATGTGATTGTCTAGTAAAACACATACCCTGAACTCTCTGAGTAGTGGAGTATCCAAATATTATAGAATATGATGGGAGGTTCAAGGATCATTGTTACTAGAATAATCAAGCGACAGAGTATTCCGATTCTAGTATTGAGGGTTTCTAGAATTGGATATAATAGAGGTATACATTAAACGATTTAATAATTAATTAACTAAAGATGTCAAAAAGGTAGTCAAGAAAAAGTACTAATTGCTAAAATTTATTTTTTATAGAGAAAAAATGGAAATCATAAACACCACAAGTAAATTATCATTGTAATCTATTTTGGATAAAAACAAATATTAAACGACCATAACTTCTAGGAGTGGTACAAGATCTTATTCATAGTACTACACTAAGAAAGGAAGATTTATGCATTGGAATCCTCATTTCCTACTAATCAACTTCAAGGATCTATCAAGGTAGACAAAGAAAATTAAAAGAAGTATATAGTTAATGCACTGGATGTACAACGTATCCTATTATCATCTATATCCAATCAACTACAAAAAATTAATGAGGAAGAATATTCCCAAATGATGGTAAATCATCTCCAAGAACTATATCAAGAGAAATCATGGAAATAAAGGTATGCTATATCCATTACAATTTATAAGTGCTTTCTAGTAGAAGATAATCAAGAAGAACCTAATATACTTAATAATATTGGGTACATTGAGAGACTTGAAACCCTTGGGTTCAAATCGAACCAAGAATTAGAAACTGATATCATTTTTCCTCTTTACCGTTGAGGTTATAAACTTTTATGATTAATTATAATATTAATAACATGACAATGTTACTTGTAGATATTTTATATTAAGTTATCCAAGGTGATAAGGATATGAATAAAACTAATTATTCATTATTTATGGTGAAAAAGAGGAGGAAGATAAATTCTAAGGCGTCTAAGGCTAAATCTAAGTCAAAGAAAACTAAGCACAATCCTTAAAAAAGAAAAAATATATAGAGGGAAGGAAATGAGAAAGTGGATGTATTCTTTTTATGTGGTAAGATATTATATCGGAAAAATAAATAAAAATATAGGAATACTATTACAAAATAGGCCTTTAACAGTGCTATAAATAGCCTTTATTAGCACTAGAGAAGCGCAGACTACCTAAAAAAGATGAAAATCCCCGATCTTTTATCAATGCTAAAAATGCATAGATAGAGAGGGTCCTTTATTAGTGCTAAAAACCTATGATAAATGGGTCCTTTATCAGCACATTTAGAAGTGCTGATAAAGGACCACATTTATTATCACTTTTAAAAGTGATGATAAAGGGCCATACTACAGTGTACTGTAATAGCACACTGTAACACTGGTGTAATGTACTGTAACAACACAACACACCATTAAAAAAACACTATATATGAACAAAAAAATTACCAATACAAAATTTAAATGAAATTAAATTTACAACACAAATACAAGAAAAACAATATATTATAGACATTTCAAACATTGGTTTATAAAATTACATAAATAAAAATTATTACATACATTCAAAAACATCAATGCACCTTTGTATTTTAATCCTGACCTTGATTCATGCTATTTTCGTACAAAATGACCTTGCTCAAGAAAAAGAAAACACCTGTATAAGAAAACAATTCTTATGGTAGTAATAATATAAAGAAATAAAATAACAGAAAGTATTAATTTTACAAAAAATGATGTGAATTTTAAATAAAAAGATTCACTTGGAGTCATTCCCATAACACTGTGCATCAGATTGAGGTTAGGATAATTCCAATACATCTCAAATTACTTTTGGATAATTTTCCCGAAGTATCAAAAAAATTTGAATTCATTTTCTCAGTTTTGAGTATGTTAGTTGTATTTTTTACTAAAATGTCATTTTAAACTGGAAACAAACACTTTCTCATTCTGATCACATCATGCATCAATTTGAATTGAAACTATTTCCTTCATGTTAAACGTGACTTATGAATTATTTTACAAAATTATCAAGAAAATTCGGGCATGTTTGATTGGTTTTTAGTGAGTGACACTTTTTGAACTAAAATATCAATTTTAAATTGATAATGAATACTTTGAGTCATACCAGACACATCATGTATCGTATTGAGGTGAGGATAATTCCTACATGTCAAAAATTATTTACGGATCATTTTTTTAAAGTATCAAAATAATAAAAATGTGTTTTCTCAATTTTGAGTAGGTTAGTTGTCTATTTTACTAAAATTAATGTCATTTTTAAATAAAAGTACACACTTTGAGACATACTGATCACACCATGAGTTGGATTAATGTGAGGATGATTCCTAAACATATAAAATGACTTATGGATCATTTTAGTAATGTATTAAAACAATACGAAAACATTCTCTCAGTTTTGAGTATGTTAGCTGTCTTTTTTACTAAAATGTCATTTTAAACTAGAAACACATACTTTGAATCATTATGATCACATAATGTATCAATTTTATGTGAGACAAATTCCTAAATGTTAAAAATTAATTATGAATAATTTTCCTAAATTATCAATAAAACCTGAGTGTTTTTTATTGGCTTTTAGTGAGTGACACTTTTTGAACTAAAATGCCAATTTTAAACTGATAGAAGATTATTTGAGTCATATCAGACACAAAATTTATTCGATTGAGGTTATTCTAATCCCTAAACATAAAAAATGACTTATGGATCATTTACATAAATTATCAAAACAATCTGAATGTGTTCGCTCAGTTTTAAGTAGGTCAGTTGTCCATTTTACTAAAATTGATGTCAATTTTAAATAAAAAGACACACTCTGAGTCTTACCTATCACACCATGCATAGGATTGATGTAAAAATGATTTATATACATCCCAAATTACTTATAAATCATTTTCATAAATTATCAAAACAATATGATTTTTTTTCTCAGTTTTGAGTACATCACTTTTATTTTTTACTAAAATGTCATTTTAAAATTGAATCACATACTTTGAATCATACCAATAATATCATGTATCATTTTGACATTATACTGATTCAAACACATCACAAATTAACTGTGATTCAATATCATAAACTATAAATAAAATCCAAATGTGTTTTCTTAGTTTTAAGTGAGTGAAACTTTTTGAACTAAAATGTCTATTTTAATCTCATATTAGAAACATTGAGTCATATTGGGCACATCGTGTATCAAATTGAGGTGTGGATGATTTCTACACATCAAAAATGACTTATAGATCATTTTAATAATGTATTTAAAAAATATTAATGTGTTTTCTTGGTTTTGAGTATGTCAGTTGTCCTTTTTACTAAAATTGATGTCACTTTAAAATAAAAATACGTAATTAGATTCATACCGGTAACACCATGAAATGGATTGAGGTGTAGATAATTATTACGTGTATCAAATGACTTATGGATCCTTTTCATAAATTATCAAAATGGTATGAAATTGTTTGTTTGGTTTTGAATTGGTTAATTTTCCTTTTTTCTAAAATTGATGTCAATTTTAAATATAGATGCACTTAGAGTCATACCACTCACAACGTGCATCAAATTGATGTACGACTGATTCCTACATGTCTCAAATTAATTATGGATTGTTTTATTAAATTATCAAAACAATATGAATGTTTTTCTTGGTTTTGAGTATGTTACTTATCTTTTTTACTAAAATGTCATTTTAAACTTTGAACATGTACATTGACTCATATGGATCACATCGTGTATCATTTTAATATGAGATCAATTCATATATGTCAAAAATTATTTTTGAATTTATGGCCTAAATTATCATGAAAATATGAGTGTGTTTTCTTAGTTTTCAATGAGTGAAACTTTTTAAAATAAAATGTTAATTTTAAACTGATAACATACACATTGAGTCATACTGAACACATCATGTATCAGATTGAGGTGCGGCTAATTCCTACATAAAAAAATGACTTATGGACCATTGTCTTAAAGTATAAAAATAATTTGAATACATTTGATCAGTTTTGAGTATATTTGTTTTATTTTTACTAAAATTAATGTCAATTTTAAATATGAATAAGTTCTTAGAGTCATACCAGTCACACCGTGTGTCAGATTGAGGTGCAGTTGATTCCTACATATCCCAAAGTCTTAAAATAATACTACTGATAATGTTACCATGATTTCCATTTACTTTATTTTTGAAACATCCTACACTACATGAGTATCTTTGAATAAACCACCTCAACTCAAAAAAAAATCCACTGGTATAAGAAAAACTTATTATATGAGTAATACTAAAAAGAAATAAATTAAACATAAATAAAAAATAGTACATTAATTTTATAGAAAATTATTTTACTATATAAATATCAAGATTATCTATGTGATTGAGTAGTGGAGGTAATTTTAATGAATGTGATAAATTTCAACACTACAGGCCTGACTAGTTTTGAGGGAGAAGAAGTCAATGAAATTTTTGGTGCAGAAAGGCATGAAAGTTTGACATATCACCCTAACTCGAACAAAAGAATCTGATTGTATAAAAAAATGATTATTATATGAGTAATTAAAAAATAAATAAATTAAACATAAATATGAAAGAATACATTAATTCTTTGGAAAATGATTTTACTATGAAAACATCAAGGTTACCTCTGTGATTGAGCAAAGGCAGCACCATTGCTCTTCTTTCAAAGGTAGTGGAGAGGACTTGAAGGAAAGTGATAAATGAAACACTGAAGGGGTGAAAAGGTTTTTAGGTATAAGAAGTCTATGGATGTTTTGGTATAGAAAGGAATAAAGGATGGACTTACCACACCAACTTGAACAAAATAATCCACCTATATAGGAAAAAAATTATTACGTGAGTAATACTAAAAATAGAAAAATTAAACATAAATATGAAACAATACATTAATTTTATAGACAATTATTTTACTATGAAAACATCAATATTACCTATGTGATTGAGCAGATATAGTTTCATTTCTCTTCTTGTAAAGGAATGACAGATGAACATAAATCATTTAAAATAAATTAACTTTATAAGGAATAATAAAAATTAAATCATTTTTCCATTATATAATTTTTTAGTAAAATAGAGAAAGTATATCATAACATTACCTTTAAATATTTCCAAAGGGTTTCATTCATTATATTTTTTTTTTATTTTGAGGGATTGGTAACATCATCAGGTGAATAATCCATTGTATGCAAGAGTAGTGAAACATTTAATTAAGATTATATTAATTAAGTAGATAGTATATAATATTATAAGAGAAAACATAATATATTAAAAAATTACCTTCTCATTGAACTATCTTAATTTTTTTTAAAGTTTTTAAGGATTTGGTTCCTCTATAAGGAATTTAAATCCACTATTTATGGTCCCTTATAATGTACAATATATTGTCTACATTGGGGGTGGAATGAACTGATTGTGATCTCCCAATGAAAGGCTCATCCTCAATTGAATTTTCATCTGACCCAAAATTTTTTATTGACCAAAAGGACAATAAACCAATTCTTGTTTGTTGGATCAAATAGATAAAATACTTTCACTACCTGTGATGCCATTATGAATATGCAATCCTTTTCCTGTTCCGCAATGAAATTCACCTTTGCAAAGGCCATTTCATCAACTTTCACTGCATTGATATTTTCAACCCATTTGTAATGGAAAATCAACACTTAAAATATTGTATAATTCAACTCAAATATTTGTTTGATAATGCCAAAAATATAACATATTTTCATAAATTGGATTTATATATTTGGAACCAAATATGTCCATCGCTTCATCCACAAGCATAACACCAATATTTTTCATCGTACTACAATCATTGTGTTATTTTGTATAGTGCATATAACCACTGATTACAGAACTAGTATACGATATATAATTTTAATTTGGTCCCCTAGCTATCCATTGAAGTCCTTTTATAGTTGAATTCAGATTTTCAAATAAATCCTTATAAATTTGATATTAGAAATATCCTGTAAACTATTTTTTATGTGTATTTAATATCCATCCTTCAGGCCTTGATGGAATAAAATATCTAAGGATTTCTTTGTGGAATTCAATGTGTGGATAAATATCTTCACTATTATGTAAAATGTAAAGGTGTGCTTTCTCCCACTCTGCTAAGTAAAATATAACAATATCACTTCCAAAAATCTCTTTTCCTATAAGGCTTTCATTATAATGAGACTTTGGGAGACTGATGATATCAACATTAGATAGGTAATTGGTATATAATTCAATAGCTTCTTCAAAAATATATCATTCTAGAGTACAACCTTCTGAATGACTTCAATTCTGGACATACCCATTGAAAATATTTTTATACCATTCAATGGGGTACAACCATCTACAATGGATATGACCACATTGTTAAAGATCTCTAACCAAGTGAACTATTAGGTGGACCATTATATCAGAGAATAGAAGGGATAAGAACATATCTAATTCACATAATATGACTATAACCTCCTTATTCATGATGGGAAACTTTTTTGGGTCTATAAAATTAATTTATATGGATTTTAAAAATAATTAGATTTGGGTTAATGTATGTCATACATTTTGAGGTAGAATGAAATAGAAAGTAGTATACATTAAATATGTCATCAAAACATGTTTGTTGTGTGATTTTAGTCTTTGTAACCTCAAATTATTCATTAACACGACATTCTTGATATTTTATGAATAACCCTATAGAACTTTTACACTATTAAGGAAAATAAAAAATTGCAATTCTTCCTTTCTGGATTGAGTGTAAGCTGCGGGAGGAAGAAATGTCCTCCTATCACCGTTTATCGATGCCAACTCTTCCCTTACCCCTCTTTCAATCAAGTCCAACCTAGCCTTGATACCATCTTTCATTTTTTCCGGAACATTTAGTAATGTGATAATAAAACTATCAAATACATTTTTTTCTATATACATGATATATATAAAATGTCTAACATACAAAGAATTTAAATATGGTAATTCAAAGAAAATTGATCTCTTCTTACAACACGATTTTTAAGGTTTTTCAAAAATGGTTTACCTAAAATAGTATCAATATATTTTACTTTATTGTGCGGTTGACCAATCATTTCTAGATATGGAGTTATACCTTATTCGATATTCCCATAGAATGCTGTCATCCAAGATCGATATTTATGCCGGTGAGGTAAAAATTTCTTATGTCCTAAAAACACAGTCTTTGAGGAATGTTTCAACCAAACTGAGTATGCTCATTTTTCACAAATGGGATACCCCAACATTCATTTAATGTCATATCCTGATAAATTTCCATAAGTGGGGAAGTCATTTATCATCCCGTAAAACATGGACCTCAATATTAATTCTTACTTTTATATGCATCATATGTTGTAACACATGTATCCCACATCAATTTCATATCTTCGATAAATGGATTCAAATAGAAATCAATATCATTATCTGGTTTCTTTGGTCTAAATATAATCAGAGACAACATTATGTATTTTCACTTCATGCATAACCATGGAGGTAAGTTATAATTTACCAACATGGCATGCTATGTACCATGAGTACTACTCTATACACCAAAGGATTTATTCTATCTATAGATAATGCAAGAAAAAAAATTTCTTGGCTCATTTCCAAATTTAGGGTACTCATAATCAATTTTATTTCACAAAGAAAAATCTACTAGATGATATAGGTTCCAAAATTTAATTCTTGTATCTGTATTCTAGGTCATTTTCTTATGGTTTCTTGAAATATATATAGTCTTTTAAATCATGGAATTATAGGAAAGAACCATAAAAATATCTAAGGACATGATTCATTTTTATTGTATCGATCTACGCCACATTTAGTAATTTTTATGAGTGATTCATGGTCCTTGAGAAATAATATTCAATTATTTAGACAAGCATGTACTTTTTAGGGATCATTCCCATTGAACATAATATTCATTTAGTGTCATATGTTTGGAATGGTAGTTCATTTTCTTCTAGTAGAATATCATTAAAGAGACTAAGTAGTTCTATAAAGATGGTGTCACTCCATCCACAACCATCTTTCAAATTATATAACTTCAATATAGATGAAAATGTTCTATATTTAGTATAACTGTTATACAATGGTTACTTGTCACCACTATTTAACTCCTCAAACAACTTTAGAAAATCACAATAGTCATATTGAATTTCAATTATCATTTCTTCTATGTGATCTCCATCATCATTTACATCGGTATTCATATAAAATGATTCATAAACCACAATATCATCCTAATAGATGTCCACATTTAGTTTTTCCCTATGTTTAGTCCAATATTTATAGCTCTGATCTATTCTATGACAAATCAAATGTTTTTATAACTCTTCAGGACAAATTTTTATTTAATAACAAAAAACTTAAACACAGAAAGAGGATTTGAGAAGGGTCGTATGAATTCTATATTGCAAAATTGATGAATTATTTAACTCCATATCCATACTATTTTGTCAAATTATTAACAAGTATCCATTTTCAATTCATATCCATCCTATTGGGTATATAAAAGATTAATTTTTTACAATAAATAAATAAATACAAATAAGATATTCATTATCAAAGGTGAAATTTATAAAAAAATTATAATAAGGGAAACTGAACATTTAATTGTTTCAATGAATTTAAGTATGTTGAAAAAAATGGTTAATTGAATTTAAGAAAATAATTAATCCACTATGGCAGGTGTTATCCTTTGAATTTATTCAAAAGTGAAAGTTATATACAGTTTTCATCCTCATAAACACATCTCTTGGATATTTATCAATACATTTTTTTGTTTGAAACACATCCTCCATCTCTTGTGGACATGAACCTGTGTTTCTTGAAATACTCTAAGTAGTAGTCATCCTTGGGATGACTAATGCTCAGATTAGTACGAGCAACATAAAATATATGGGGGTGAGTTTGAAGTAACAAATTTCAATAATAACTATTTGGGAGATGAAGTTGATAAGGATGATAGTTTTCTATAAAAGAGGTGGTGGAATGAGTCTCAAGCAACCAATTTCAATAATGACTGTTGTTTGACACACATCTAGACTTTAATAAATCCCCTAAACAAATGAAAATATAATATAGTAAATTAAGGAGTAATAAAAAACAAAAATATGATAAACAATAATAAAAAACTCTCATTAAATCAGCTAGAAGATATAAAAATTTATTGATAATTTTTTTTAATAAATAAATAGTTATTTCATATACATGGATAATAATCAGAGATTACTAGGGGTGGAACCAATACATGTATTCCTAAAAATATTTTGTAATATATATAAATTTATAACTTCTATTCTATTTTTTTGGAATAAGTGACGTAGAAATATAAGGAATTATTATATTTAAAATTAATGGTATATCAAATATTTGAAAACATCTCAAGACTCTTGGGATGTTATATCACCACACTGACCCATCCCAAGGATTATAGGGATGTCATTACATCAGATCTACCCATCTTAAGGATTCTAGAGAGGTTATCTAATAAACATTGACCCATCCGTGAGATTCTAGGGAGGTTCATAAAGAATTTTGTATAATTAAATAATACACAACAATAAGATATATCACCAATAAGGGATAAAAATACACCAACCCTTGAAACGTCTATCCCATACAAACTAACCTCTATCAAGATGAAATGACTCCCATTAGGTCACATTTTCAAAGTGGAATACCTTTACATCACTCAGAAATCTAAGTGGAATCAGAAAATTAACAAATCTATAAAACATCACTCCCCATCTAAAGTCTCTACTACACAAATATGAAAATAACTAAGCAGTTTCATATATCAGGATGTAGTCTCATAGGATACCCAAACACCATCATGGAAATTGATATATAAAAAATTATATAAAGGATAAAAAATGGGATGTGACTTATACCATATAGTTAATTCCACTATTTATCCAACAAAAATAAATCACGATTCATCCACACTTTCAAATAAATAAAAATTAGCTCACAAATCCCCTACATTAAATGAAAACTGCAATTAAGAAGGAAGGAGATGCTCGTATGGTCTGGGAGCGAAGCTATAAAGGCTTATAATATAGGTTTTTCACAGTCTAAAAATTACAAGAATCAAAATGAACAATCTCCATGGCCAAATATCCAAAATAGCTAACTCACCACACTCATAGTCACAAAACAACCTCCACCATAGCCAGAACCATTTATGTTTTTCACCCAGAGTTCCCCAAGAGAAAGTAGAGAAAGACTTACATTAAAGATATGGTAGAGAAATAATTACGTTAGATCTTTGGAATCCTTCAACCCTTGAATCGTTTGCGCCTTGGATTTTTTTCAGCCTTGATTCAAGCTTCGATTCACTGAGGAAGAGTACTGACAGTGGGTGGTTTCAATGGAAAGCTTCTGATATCATGACGAGTCCACAACTGGTCAGGGATTTTTAAATAGATTGGGACACTTTTATCAGTGCTTCTGAAAAAACACTAATAAAGATGCCTTTTACCAGTGCTTAAGTAATAAGCACTGATAAAATGATTTTTCATCAATGCTAAAAAAGAGCTAATAAAATCCATCTTTATCATAGCTGAAGTTTTAGCACTAATAAAGATGGATTTTATCCGTGTTTTTTAGCACTGATAAATCTATATCTTTATTATCACTAAAAATGCACTGATAACTATTCATTTTCTCAGCACTTATTACTTAAGCACTGATAATGTATTTATAATTATAATTATAAATAATTTATATATATATATATGTATATATATATATTTAATAAATATATATGTATATATATATATATTTAATAAATATATATAAAAATAAATATGGTAAATATATTCTTTATTTAAATATATTTATTATAATTTTATAATTATTTAAATATATAATTATTTATTTATAATTATATAAATATTTTTAAAAAATAATATTTATATCATTATATATTTTTATATAATTATATATATATATATATAAAATAACTATACATAAATATAAATATTGTAAATATATTTCTTATTTAAGTAAATTTTTATAAATTTAATAATTATTTAAACATATATAATTAATTATTTATAATTATGTAAATAATTTTAATAAAAATATTTTTTTATAATTATAAATATATAATTATATAAATATAGTAAATGTACATTTAAAAATATTTTTATTTATAAATATTTTTTACAAATATTTTTTTAACATTATTAATGAATATCTAATTTTAAGTGCATGCATGTTAAAAATGATTGAAATTGAATAAATTAAAAAGTACACTTTAACAATATTGAAAAAATGGATAAATTGTGTGTGTGTGAATTGTATATAAAAATGCGTTAATTATGTATACGTAAAATCAATATAACACACATTTTCTCTTTGTTAAATTGAAAAATTGAATGACACTCAATTGTATGTCCATTACTCTATGCAATTAGTCAGTATTTTTAATTATAAACGATTATTCACTAAATATATGACTATTTAATGTAAAGTGCATAAATATTTTTTAATATATAAATATTATTTATATACATTTATATATATATATATATATATATATTTAATATATACTGTTTATTAATATTATAAATAATTATCTAATTAATAAAATGTTTAACATTTTTGTTAATTTACTTATTTTTAATTTTTTTGTTTAATTTTTATTATATATATATATATTTAATACATATTATTTTTTAGTATTTATAATTTATATATAATATAATAAATTTATTCATTGTTATCAATAATTATTTAATTAATAAAATTTGTAATATTTTTTTAATAAAATCATTTTTTGTTATTTATTTATTTAATTATTTCATTTTATTTATTCGTACCTTTCTCAGTTCTAGAAAACCACTGAAAAAAGGTTACATTTATCAGTGCTTTCTTTAGAGCATATAAAGATGCCATTTATCAGCGCTTTTTTCGAGCATTGATAAATACCAGCATTGTTAAAGACCTGTTTTGTAGTAGTGGAAGAGGAATAAGAAAGATGCTGCTTATGATTTAGGTATTATTTTCATTGAATGCAATCTATCTTCATCTATAAGTTGGGTATTTGATACAACATGTGGCTCATATATTTGTAGTCAAATATAGGAACCAAGTAGATTCAAGAAGATTCAAAAAGGTCAAGTGGATCTCCGTGTTATAGATGGTGCAAGTATATCAACCTTAGTAATGTGATCTTATCACCTATATTTTCCTAGTTGTTTGATTATTGTATTTAATAATTGTTTTTATGTATCTTCAGTAACTAGAAACATAATCTCAGTGTCAAATTTGGATACTATGGGATTTTATTTCAAGTTTTGGAATAACTGTTGTCTCCTTTGTAAGGATAATATGTGTTATGGTATGGTGCATATAAACAATAGATTATATATACTTAAACTTGAAAACCTAGAAATGGAAATTAATGAAAAAACCCATGAGCATGAATCATATAACACCTGCCTATGGCACTTTAGGCATCATCATGTAAATGAAAAGTGATTACAAAAATAATTATATCAAGAATGGTATTTATAATCAATTGAGTTAAAACCCATGGTTATATGTTATGCTTGTTTATAAGGGAAAATGAAAAAAGAAACCTTTTCTGGGAAGGGAGTAAGAGCCATTGAACTACAGTAATTGATTCATACTGATATATATGGTGAATTCCCAATAGTGTCAAGGGGTGGGTTTTTGTACTCTATTACTTTTACCAATGACTATAGTAGGTATGTCTATATCTACTTAATGTGGTATAATTTAGATTCCTTTCAAATGTTTGAGGAATACTAACATGAATTTGAAAACCATCTTGGTAAGAAGATTAAGGAACTTCACTCAGGTCGAGGTGGAGAATATCTTAACCAAGCTTTCATTGACTACTTAAAGGAGTATGTGATAGTATTCTAACTCACTCCTCCTTATACACCACAGTATAATGGTCTAAGTGAAAGGATGAATATTACCTTTCTTGATATTGTTAGATTAATGATGAGTCGGGAAACTCTTCCATTATCTTTTTGGGGATACACTTTGTAACCACAAAATATACCCTTAACCGAGTACTAACTACAGTTATAGATATGATTCTATATGATTTTTGGTGTGGAAAGAAACCCAATCTGTCACACTTACATATATGGGGATTTGAGGTATTTTTCAAGATTATACCTAGTGAAAAATCGACATCCAAAAGCATAAAGTTCATCTTTATAGGTTAGCCTAAATATGCCAAAGGATATTACCTATATAACCCTTTAGATAGAAAAGTGATTGTGGTAAGACAAACCATATTTCTCAAAAGGGGGCACATTTCCATTTTTACATAGTGGGATCAATGTTGAATTTCATGAAGTAAATGCTCTAGATTCAAAAGATTTGGCATGGGAACAATCTTCACAAGAGACAGTGGGAGTTGAAGAAGTTCTCGAGATACAAGTACTGTGTAGGTCAAATTGAGAGGATAGAGAATTAGAGTGTTATGGTTTTCTTTTCACTGAGTTAGGTGATACATTATTTCTTGATGATGATGAACCCCTAACCAAAAAGGAATCATTATAAGGTAATGATACTTCTATATGGTAAGATTCCATGCATTTTGAGATGGAGTCCATGTACCAAAATCAAGTTTGGATTTTGGTAGACCCTCTAGATGATGTAAAACCCATTGAGTGGAATGGATATTCAAGAAAAAAATAGACATGGATGGAAAAGTTAATACTTACAAATATTGACTGGAAGTGAAGGGTTTCAAACAATGTCAATGTATTGACTATGATGAAACCTTCTCACCAGTAGCAATTCTGAAACCCATTAGAACATTTCTTGCAATATTATCCTTCCATTATTATGAAATTTGGAAAATGGATGTCAAAACTGATTTTTTAAATGGGAATTTGTTTGAAGACATCTATATGACTCAACTCAAAGGGTTTATTATGTAAAATAATTCCAATAAAGTGTACAATTTTCAAATATCTATTTATGTTTTCAAGCAGGAATCACGATTATGGAATTTTCATTTTTATGAGGTCATAAGATAATTTGGTTTTATAAAAAATAGAAGAGGGTATTGTGTCTATAAGAAGGATAATTGGAATTACATCATTTTCCTAGTATTCTATGTTGATAAAATATTATTTATGGGAAATAAAGTGAAAGTCTTATAGTCAGTTAAGACTTAGTTAGATGAATCCTTCTCTATGAAAGACTCAGGTGAATCAACCTAGATTACATAGATCAAGATATATATATATATATATCACTAAAGCTTATTTGTATGAGTCAAAGTACATATATTGACAAGGTAATCAAAAGGTACAATATCAATCAATCCAAGATAGGGTTGTTTCCTTTGTCCCATAGTTTCAATCTCTTTATGAAAATATTCCCACAAACATAGGATGATATTGAAAGAATGAGTGGAATCCCTTATTCATTGACAATAGAATCTATAATGTATTCCACTCTATATACTAGTTTTGATTTTTCCTTTTCTATAAGCATGGTGTGGTGATATTAAGATAATATAGGAGACATGCATTGAGGTCTTTCAAAACTATCTTGAAGTACTTGAGGCATATAAAGGATATGTTCCTGGTGTATGGGGGATAAGAGGAACTAATACTGATAGGATATACTAATTCTAGTTTCCAGAAATATCATGATGACCTGAAATCATATGCAGGAAATATAGTTTTCCTAAATGGTGGTGTAGTGAGATGGAGAAGATCAAAGAAACCTATGGTCACAAATTATATAGAAAAATCCAAGTATAGAGTAGCTTTCGATATAGTAAAGGAAGCATCTTGGATACACATATTTTTCTTAAAAATTGGTGTTATGCCTAGCAGTGCAGAACCTATTCTAGTTTATTGTGATAATATTGTGGCAATGGTGTTTTCCAAGGATCACAGGTCACACCAAAGAAAAAATCATATACTTCAAAAGTTTCATCTATTGGGGGATTTTACCCAGATAGGTGAAGTTTCAATTAGTAGATCAGAAAAAAAGGAAAAAATGGAATACCCCCTGACTAAATCCATATCTCAGTAGTAGCAGGATTCTTATGTGAGAGATAACTAATTGAGATTTTTTGGAAGTTGTCTCTAGTTCAAGTGGGAGTGTTGAAAGTGGGTTCCCTAGAACCAACTTGTGATGTACTTTGATTACCACTGCATGTATACAGTTTGATATATATACATTTGTTTATCTTACCATAATAGTGTCAATACTTCTTCATCCACTATATTTATGGTAATTTCCTTATATTACATTCCATATATAAGGGTTATAATAGATCTTTGTCTATAAGGAGAACCTAGAGATACCATGGAACTAATCTTAAAGTAATATTCAATGGTCCAGATACATTATAGAGAAAAGACATAGATAATGTGTGACTATCAGGTTATGGGGGCCTATATTCATTGAGACTTCTTCTCATGAAGTTCACACTTGATGATATCAAGTAGTTGAGATCATGAGGATTGACCCGCCAATAGGAACACTACATATTTTGGGTGTGATTGGTTGTTCTTATCAATGGAAATGTATATTGGTCTCCTAACTTGATATTATTACCAATGTGTGCCATTTGGTCACATACTTTGATGCATATTGAAAACCATGACAAGGAAGATATGATGAGGTATTTTGTGTTGGGTGTTTCATTGGTGGTATGACATTGGTTGAATGATCAAGATAGAATTTGTCTCATTTTATTTGAGGAAGTTATATCTCTGACCTGGTAGATCAGGATGGTAGTACCTTCATTAAATCTATGGACATTGTAGTCAAAGGTAAATCCATCCAATTAGATTAAAAATAATAAATCAATGAAAGTATTGTGATACAAGTGTATGTACTTCTTTATGAGATATTATATCACAAAGATATTATATTATGCAATACGTGTTCATAGGTTTGTTAACATCACTATGAAAAATACTTATCTCTTTAGGGGCCATGATGGATTACTATATTCTACTCTTTTTCTTTGAATATTATTCACTACTATTTAGAGAAGGTCCAAGATAGTCACGCATAATAGCGCAATAAATATTCTACTCTATTTTAGTGAATAAGTATACATGACATGGTGTACCCCACCACAGGGTCTGTGAGATGTCCAAGATTTATCTATCATCAATAAATAAACAAATTAATTATTATTTGAGTATATAATAATTTTATTAAATTTATTTAATAAAATTATTTATAATTGTATAAGTAAATACATGGAATAATATTATATGAATGAATATTATTTTAATATTTATGGTTTGTTTAATATTAACAGTAATTAAAAGTTTAGTTAGTGACTCAAGTTTATGATTACATAATGTATTTAATTTATATTATAAATATGTGATAAAATATAAATAATATTTATAATGTAGTTATTTCATAATAATCATTTATTTATTACTTACTTAGTGGATGTCAGATATACGGGGGCCGTGAACCCTAACCAGGTATTTTACACATCCACTATATAATTAGATTAGGAGATCAATTTTGGTGTTCAATTCATTCTAATTAATTGAGAGCTTATCTATTCTCTTCCCATATCCTTGATAGATAAATAATTCATCTAAGTAATGGATCCAAGGTCATTTTCATAGATCATAAGAACATAGTCAGGTGATCATCGTGACGTTGAAGGAATTTTCGGATATCCATGATAGCACTTGGAATTCATTGATTAGTGTTCATATAGATTCTTTAATTGTGTTTGGATGATCTACAGGGTTTCATCTTTAGATCCTTCAAGAAATAATCATTTATGACAAGCTGCAGCCAAACACACCATCAATTAATCAAGGTACATTTATAATTTAATTTTTGTGCTTATTTAATTCACACTAGATCCTCAGACCTCTACCGAGGATCTAATCATGGGAGATGATGAAGTTAAATTTCTCTAGTGATGAAAATTATTGAAATTACCATTCCAATGGTTTCAAATACTCCCCATGATACCTTCACTTTCCATTAATTCTCCTATTTATCATGGTGGAAGGATCACTTTTTCTTCTTGAATTTGTTCAGTTTCTTGGCTAGATGTTCCAGATCAATATCAATTTCAAAAGAGTTATCATATGTTTTTAAAAGAAATTTTATTCTTCCTTGAATTACTTTTCTTCCTTTTTTGATTATTTCTTTATAATGATCTCATAAGTCATGAGATATCTAATAATTTTTTCAATAAGTAATTTATTAATGTATTTTTCTTTTTGAATATGAATTACTCTTGGTGCCCAAAAAATTGTAAAAACCTAAAGTAACATCTTCACAAGAGTTTATGTAGATTCATTATTACTAAGATATTTTATACCTTTGAAAATGTTAGTATCTTGAGTAAAAAAATTAGAAATTGATTCATTATAATTCACACAAAAAATTTCAAAATATTCTCTATACATTTCAACTATAATATATTTAACCTTATTAGTTCTTTCATGAGTAATTTTAATTAATTTCCAAATTTCATGGGTAGTTTTATAAGTGGATACATTATTATACTCAATTCTATCTAAACCAAATTTAAGATAAATTCATTATTTGTTATCTTGTTCAAAAGTAGCGATTCATCAAGAGTCTATTTTCTTATATTATTTAGTGGTTGTGTAGCTATTCATGGAAAGTTTTTAAACATAATAATGTATGCGTCCAAAAAAACTGTCATGTGAGTTTTCTAATAACTATAATTGGTTTTGTGAAATAATGGGGCATGGCCCATTGATTATCTTTTTAGATTTTTGGTTCCAGGCATAGTGTAAGCACGTGGAATAGGTGTACCAAACTTTAATTTTACCGATACAAATGATCAATCCGAGATCCATCACGATGATAAAACACTAGATCTTCAGAATAGATGAAGAACGAAAATAAAATATGGTTGTTATGGAACCAAAAATAGGATCATCATATGTTGGTTATAATTTATTTAATTAAAAGAAAAGAATTACCTAGATGAAATTCTCTCTCCGTTTATGTTTCTAGTCATGATCTAGTGTGATCCATCATTACGCCACAGAATCCAAGTGCAGGCCTCCTCTAGAAGTGATCCACACATTCTCCATGTATCTCTGGACATTTCCAAATGGATATCCAAGTCCTATTGTAGAATATCCTTCACTTGTGATGTATTCCTTTAATCACCTTGAAATCCACTTCCAAAGCTTTCTACTTGATCTAATGGAGGAGGATATCTCTCGTAACTTGAGAGCATTCTTAGAGGAAATCAATTCTATCTTGGATTGAGAACTTTCTCCAGAAGTGTTGTGTACAACCATAGAGAATGGATAGGCTTAATGAGAATAATGTAATTGGGATTCATAGTACTTAGAATAATAAAATAAAATAATTACCCATAGGTATTTATTTATTTCATTTAATTCTTAGTAAGACCCCATTTCTAATAATAGCATTTGGCTATTATTATTTCTTGACATCTCCCAATGAATTACAACTAATATTATTTAATTAAATAAATAATATTATTTCCCACAAATTCCAAAAAAACTACAAGGTATGTATATTAATATACACGACGTATATTTTGTTTTCTCATTTGTGGTTATTTCCTCCACAATATTTATTAGACCTTGAATAATGAATATTTATTTATTAAATAAATATCACTAATTATTCTGTAATAAATATATTATTCCACCCATAATATATTCTCTTGAATAACTAGTGTCTAAATAAATGCGATCAAGCATCCTTGAATAATTATTAAACCACAATTGGGAATAATTTTTTATTCAACTTGTTAAACAAATATTTAACTGAGATACTTGGATACACTTAGTGTGTGACCCTCTAGGACTCTTTCTCAGTGGAAGTAGGAAGATCCTCCATAAAGTCAAAGGTTAGAATCTAGCAATAAGCCAATGCTCCCATAGAGAAATAAATTAATTCCACAATGGCATGGCACCTCCTATGAATGGTTATCATGTAATGTAATCCATTTGTCACGATATCTCGAATCAAGCGAGTTTCATTCTAGTGTCGTAAACCCATGTGATCGATTATTATTTCTTTGAATTACCAAATTTGAACTTTCCCATTCCTTACCATGGACATGGATTTATTTAGGCTATATCAATTCCATAGAAGTGCCTGATATATCAACTTCCATTATGGAGCAGAAGGGAAAAATACTTTCTCACATTATCTATTAATGCAGTATTACTCATGACGCACCCAACATATCCTACCTCATTATAAAGAGTGTTCCATAACACTTTTCATAAGTACAAATAAGTTAACAAGTTTTAATACCCATTAATAATAATCTTAAAGTATAAGAACCAATACACACATCTGCAGATTGGAACATCCAATGACACTATGAAATGTGGATTTCCTAATGGCGGGTCTTGTTCTCATAATATCCTCAAAGATATTACCAAGGGTGCACACCATGAGAAGGTTCCTCAATGTTTTATTATTCCTTACCCCTAATGGCCTATATTATTTTCCCCCTCAAATAACATCATTCAGCCATAGAAAATGTATTCAAGAATATTATTATGGCACTTCTAGGTTCTCATCATAGTAGGGATATACTATGACCCTTTAGTGAAACAACCATACTTAGGACATTATCACATGAATTTTCATGCATAAGAATAATCAAAATGTGATAAGGTATTTATTAATATTAAAATCCATGAATACAAGTTTATCATAAAGTACAAAGTAGTTGGTTCTAGGACAAAAACTCTAATAGAGTCCCACTTGGACTAGATCCAACTTCTAACAAACTTTAACCCAACAGATTTCACAAGATATTCATTATTTTAATGAGATATTCCTTTAGTCATAGGGTCCACCACATTTTATTTCATGGACACTTTGCTCATTGCAAGATCACCCCTTTGATAGAAATCCCTCAAGAGATGATACTTATGTAAATGTGATTTGTCTGTTGATGTGACCTTAGTTCTTTTGAAAGACCCCCCAATGAAGTATTATCATAATATAATGTGATAGAGTCTTTAATTCTAGGAACCACATCAAGATCCGTGGAAATGTTCCGAATCTAGACCGCTTACTACTTCCTTGGCTGCATCAGAAGCCACTATATATTAGGACTCTTCTGTAGAATCGGCGACAACTGGATTCTTTGAACTCTTCCATCTCACAGATCCTTCATTGAGACAGAAAATATATCCTGATTACGACTTCAGATCATTTTGATCTATCTGAAAACTAGCATTGGTATACCCTATGATGATAAGTTTCTCGTCTCCTCCATGAAAATAGAACATATCGTTAGTTCTTCTTAGATACTTAAGGATAATATTAACAGTAGTCCAATGATGTTCTCCTAGATTTTCTTGATATCTACATACCATGATCTGTGCATAGGAAACATCAAGACTAGTACATAAAATGGCATACATGATATATCCTATAGCTGAAGTGTATGGGATCTTACTCATCCTATCTTTATCCTCTTGCATCTGAGGACACATTCTATTATAAAGATGTAGGCCAGGTGACACTGAAACCAATCCACTCTTGGAATGGTCTGTACTAAATCTCTTTAGCATCTGGTCAGTGTATATACACTGACTTAGTCCAAGAAGCCTCTTGGATCTATCACGAATTATCTTAATCCATAAAATGTAGAATTCTTCACGTAAGTCCTTCATTGAGAAACACTTGTTCAACCAATACTTAATTGACTGTAAGAATGGTACATCATTTCCAATAAGTAATATGCTGTCAACATATACTAATAGGATAATGACCACATTCCCATTAAACCACTTATAAATAAATGGCTCACATTCATTCTTAATGAAACCAAATTCCTTTAGTAATTCATCAAATTGAATTTTCATTGACCCGAGTGCTTTCTTTAATCCATATGTGGATTTCTGCAACTTTCAACCTCATTTGGATTCACTTGGAATTATAAAACCTTCTGGTTGTTTCATATAGACATCTTCCTAAAGGTTCTCATTAAGGAATTATGTTTAGACATCCATCTTCCAAATCTCATAGTCATGGTAAGATACTAGGGAAAGTATGATTCTTATGGATTTAAACATGGAAACTGGCGATAAGGTTTCATTATAGTCAATTCCTTGACGTTGTATAAATCCTTTAGCCACTAGCCTTTCTTTATAGGTTCTAACTTGATCTTCTATGTCCGGATTTCTCTTGAATACCCATTTTCATTCAACATGACTTACATCAGCTGGCTCATCAAACAGAACCTAGAATTGGTTCTGATACATGTAATCCATTTCAGAATTCATAGCTTCTATCCATTTTTAGCATCTTAACTCTCTACTACTTCCATGCAGGAGAGAGATACATCATTGTCCAACAATAATGATTCATCATACTAAGTGACTAGGAAACCAAATCTCTCTGGTTTCCTTACCTCTCTTGAGCTCCTATGCAGTACTTGTGTTTCTGGAACCTCTTCCATAGAGACCTGTGAAACTTGTTCCTGTTAAAACTCCTATGTATCTTGAGCATCAAATTCATTACAGTCATCTTTATCCCACTATCCTTTTTGAGGATGTGATCCCTCTCAGAAAATACAACTTTTATGGTGATAATAAATTTCTTGTTTGAATGGTTATATAAGTAATATCCTTTTATTTAGTTGGGATATCCTATAAATATACACCTTATGCCCCAAGGTTCTAGTTTATTTCCAAATAAGGCCTTAAAAAATGCCTCACATCCCCATACATGTGTTTGAGACAAAATGGGTTTCTTTCTATTCCACAACTTGAAGGGAATTCCATTTTCCTTCTTAGTAGGTACTATGTTTAATTTGTATGTTGTAGTTTGAAATGCATATCCCCAAAAGGATAATGGAATATCTACATGAATCATCATCAGCCTCGCCATGTCCAACAAGGTGATGTTCCTCCTTTCACTAACACCATTACACTGTGGTTTATAAGGAGGCGTGACTTGAGATAAAATCCCAGACTCCCTTTGAAAGGTTGATAAACTCTTGGTTTAGAAATTATCCACCTTGATCCGATCGAAAATTCTTTATCTTATTATCTAGATGATTCCCTACTTCATTCTTGAATTCCTTAAATTTCTCCAAGGACTCTGACTTATACCTCATTAAGTAGATATATCCATATCTGCTCAAATCACCAGTAAAAGTAATGAATTAAGAATATCCACCTCTAGATTCTACTAGAAATGGTCTACACACATCTGTGTGTACCAATCCTAGAAGCTCTATGACCCTTTCACTTTGTACAATGAAAGGTGGCTTGGTTATTTTCCTTTTAAACAAGCATAACATTTATCGAGTGGTTTTAGCTTAGTAGATTCTAAATAACAATCCTGGAAGAGATTTGTTAAGCACTTCTCATTTACATGACCGAGACCATGATACCATAGCTAGGTGTTATATGAGTCATGTGAGTTTGTTTCATTATCGATTTCCAACACTTGGTTTTTGTAATTTAATAAACACAAACTGTTATTTAATTGTGCCATGCCATAACATACGTCGTTCTTATAAAAGAAACAACCATTATTTCCAAACTTGAAAATAAATACATCCATATCCAAACATGATACTTAAATTAGGTTCTTGTTAACACTAAGTACATAATAATAGTTATGTAAATACAAAAGCATTCAAGTTGGCAACAAGAGATGGTAATTTAAAATGGACAACATAGCCAGCCTCACGCCATAGGTAGCTCAAAGATCCACCTCTACTTTGGAAATATTTATAAATCTACTTAGTTCCTAAATTTGAATACAGATGTGAGCCCCAAATGCTATATCTAATACCCAATGTGTAGAAATGGAAATATTACACTCGATAACAAACAAACCTTTAGTGTACCCACACTTATGGGTGTAGTTTCTCTTCCAGTGGCCTGGCTTACCACATGCAAAACATACTACCTCCCATTCCTTTCCCTTCTCTAGATCTTCACCTTGTTTTAGGGACAATTCTCAGGGGCCTTAGATTGTTTATAAATCCTTGGCCCCTTTTCCTTGTCCTTTCTATTATTATTCACCATAAGGACTGCTGGTTAGTTACACCCCATGTCATTATGTATCTAGAGAATCAAGGTCATAACTTCTAATGGACTCTTCTCATTGTTTCTCATGTTTTCGTTGACAATAAATCTGGACTCTGTCTTGGGTAGTGATGATAGGATAAGATATATACACAACTCATATGGGAACTTAATCCCTAAGATGTCCAGGCATTCAATGTAGACAATAAGCTTGACTATATGAGGACCAAATAGTGAACAATATCCAAGCTTAGTTTTGAAAAAAGCGTTGGATATCTCATATCTCTCTTGTCTCGCCTTCTCTTGATAGAGATCCTTAAGGAGAGACATCATGCTATATGCATCTATGTTTTCATGTTGCTTCAAGAGATCATTAGACTTGATGATATCATGAAACACTAGTCATCTATGGAATCATCCAAATGTTTCATATAGAGAGATATTTTCTCATCACTAGCCTCATTTCCAGGAACAACTAGAACAAGCTCCTCCAGCACATAAAATTTCTTCTTGTGGTGAAGGATGACGTGTAAATGCGTATACCACTCCTGGAAATTGGTGCCAGTGAGAATGTTTTCCTTCTCGAGTATGGTTCAAAATGATATGTTTCAAGTCATTTTTCTTGTCATTTATACAAATTAATATGATAAAATATTTAGTAATTTATCATGATAAATCTGAGACAAATAAATAAATTAATACTTATTAATATCCCACTATTTTATCGAAATCCAATAGCCCTCACCATTTACATCAAAATATTCTATTTCATGAATATTCTAGTGGCAAGGATTCATATTGAAATTTTCATTACCCCAACTAGGGTTGTTCAAGAAACTTAAAATGTTTTAGGTAGGCATTCAAAATGCCAACTACATTAACTCACAACTCCTTGATTCGCTGAGTGGAGTCCCCAATCCTGGAATCCTTTTATTCTAGATTTCCTTAACCTCTACCTCTTGGTCACACCAAGTACTATTATGGAATTCAACCCTTAATGTGAACTAAGTCAATTCAACCAAAAACCTTATATTAGAATTCCCCGATAATTGAAAGCACCCCTACTAGATTTTGTCAAGCACTTTGAACTATGGTTTGATCCTAACCAAGATTATTGAAGACTATACTGACATAATATCTCCTTGAGGGATTTTATCCTTATACATAAATTTCCATTTTATTATCTTTCTTACATGATTTTTAATATTAAGTGGGATAAACTTAAGTGATTAACCATGTCTAAGATAATTTTTATGCATAATCTGGTCTTATTTTAGTTCCATCTTGCATGCTTGTTTAATTCATTAATTGTGTGATTGTAGAAACACACCCATAATAAATAAACCATTAAAATGATAGAAATAAAATAAATGGCATGATCATGATCTTGTTCTATTGGTTATTTTATCTAACAGTTGATAAACTAATCCAAGACCTATGAGAGAAAACACCTCGAACCTTTTGGGTTCATGTTTACAGCTTTCCACCTGTCCACCTTAGTATCTCCTTGGATTGGTTTTGCCTTGGCTCCTAACTTGAGACGCCTCCACTAGCTTGGGAGCTCTATCCATTACATATTCTTTTATCTCACATGAAGTTGATGGGTAAAATGGGGTTTTATATAAAATAAACCTTGGGTACAATACTCCGACATATTAATGAGGAGAAGTCTCACATGCCAACAAATTTAATTTAAATAAATAAATTAAAATAAACCATATACATACAATGGTCCTGGTCTAGATCATGATCACCCATACATGCATCGATATTTACACTAAAATAAAACCAGTATTCAATTATTTAATCGTTCTTGTTCAAGATAAGTCACACTTGAAATAATTAATTATTATCTTTAATTAATAAATCCTTTTATCTTAAACCCTTTTCTAAATTTCCTTGAGATTATCATCTATCATAATTTTAAAAAAATAAATTCATTTAAAGTTATCTTTATACATAACTTGTACCTTGGAGTCAACCTGGTGAATTCCCATTCATAACTACCCAATGAGTAGAAATGAACATTATGCATATGTTAAATTGAACACACACACATATATATAACACCTATCACGTGTTTTACCCCATATTTATTCTCACATGATGGTACATGTATCAAGGGTTTGTATAATATAATAATAAATTTTAATAAATTTTCATAATTTGGATGAGTACACGACATGTAATTTTGACTACATGGCGTGTACTATCATTCACCATCCATCTGAAGTACATGCCAAGGGATACATTGTGTAGATGTACTTTGGAAATCTTCGGAGTACCTAACAGGTCCAGTGGGCCACACACTGTGTAGTATTCGCGTTACACAGTCTCTAGCTGGGAAAGCCTTGTATGGGGTATATGGTCCAACCCTAACTTGAAGGGACTACACGCTATGTCTAGTGGGTCTCACGACGTGTAATCCAAAAACTGTTTTCCACCTATTCCAAGTCAACACACAGAGTTATTAAGACTTAGAAAAAATCCAATCCCACAACTTGGTTTGGTAGACTGGTCCTGATGCATTGAACCTTGAATACATAGAGTGTACTACCAAATACACATCGTGTGTTCTGGTATTGTACGACTTGGAACCTTTGGCACCGTCGGATGAGATCCTCTATTTTATTTTAATAAAAATAAAAATATAATTTTTATAAGGTGAACGAGAAACAAAAGAGGAGGAATAGATCTTGAGATTCAAATTTACAGAATTATTAACTTGAATTAAATCAACTAAATTATCAAATGTGTAAATCATCAATGAAAACTAAATAATTATAATAAAAAATATAACCACTCTGATACAACTTGTAGGTTTCAGGCACAACTAAAGCACATGGAATAGGTGTACTGAATTTTAACTTTATCATTAACAACAATAAATCTATGATCCGTCACAATGATAAAACACTAGATCTTAAGAATAGAATGAAGACATAAAAGGAAATATGGAAGTCCTAGAACAATATATAGGATCATCATATGTCAGTTATAATTAATTTAATTAAAAGACAAGAATTACCTTTAAGTAATTCTCTCTCTGTTGATGTTTCCAGTCACGATCTGATGTGATCTATCATTACATCACAGAATCCAATTATAGGCTTCCTCTAGCGGTGATCCACATGTGCTCCATGTATCTCTAGATGTCATCGAGGGGATCTTAGTGTGATAGTGAAGAAGAGACTTGGCTTGCGATGTCTGCCTTTAATCTCCTTGAGAGACATTTTCAAAGTGCTCTCCTTGATCTAGTGGAGGAGGATCTCTCTCATAACTTGAGACCATTCTTGGAGGAAAGGAATTCTCTCTTAGCTTGAAAGATTTATCCAGATCCATTATGCACAACCATAGAGAATGGATAGGCTTAATGACAATAATGTAATTCGGATTTATAAAACTTAGAATAATAAAATAAAATAATTACCCATAGCTGTTTATTTATTTCATTTAATTCATAGTAAGACTCCATGTCTAATAATAACGTTTGACTATTATTATTGCTTGACATGCACCCAAATAATTAAACCTAATATAATTTAATTAACTAGATAATATTATTTCTCACAAATCCCCAGAAAAACTACATGGTTTGTATGTTAATATACATGACATGTATTTTGTTTTTCCATTTTCCTTTATTTCTACCACCACATTTATTAGAACTTGAATAATGACTATTTATTTCTTAAATAAATATCACTTAATCATTCACTAATAAATATATTATTTGACCAACAATATATTCTCTTGAATAACTAATGTCAAAATAAATGAGAATAGGCATCATAGAATAATTATTAAACCACAATCGAGAATATATTTTTTAATTTATTTAATGTATATTTAACTAAGATACTTGGATACACTTAGTGTGTGACACTCTAGGTCTCTTCCTCAGTGGAATTAGGCAGAAACTGCCTGAAGTCCAAGGTTAGTGTCTAGAAACATACCAAGGCACCCATAGAGAAATAAGTTAACGCCGTAATGGAGTGTCACTGCCTATGAATGCTTACAGGGAAATGAAATCCCTTTGTCTCAATATCTCAAATCAATCAGGTTGCATGCTAGTTCCATCAACCCATGTGCTCGATTATTCTTTCTTTGAATTCATGTATTTGAACTTGCCCATTCCTTATTGTGGTAATGGATTTATTTGGGCTATATAAATTCCATCAAAGGGCCTAAGATATCAACTTCTGTTATGGAGAAGAAGTGAAAAAACCTTTCTTGCATTATCTATTAATGTAGTATTACTCATGACACACCCAACATATCCTACCTTTCTGCGAACAATGTGTCGTCATAGTTTCCATCAATATATCTAAGTATGCGAGTATTAATACCCATTAATAATAATCTTAAAGTTTAAGGACCAATAAACATGTATGCTAATAGGAACATCCAATAACACTATGTAATGTGGATTTCCTACTGGC
The DNA here is from genome assembly GCA_963277665.1 of Viscum album. Classification (NCBI taxonomy): domain Eukaryota; kingdom Viridiplantae; phylum Streptophyta; class Magnoliopsida; order Santalales; family Viscaceae; genus Viscum; species Viscum album. The sequence goes on along the minus strand of OY728145.1, from coordinate 23,385,424 downwards.
GGGTCTTGTTCTCATAATATCCTCCTGGATATTACCGAGGGAACACACCATGGGAAGATTCCTCAAAGTTGTATAAGTCCTCACCCCTAATGGCCTGTATTATTTGTGTTCCTCAAATAACATCATCCGACCATAGAACATGTATTCAAGAATAGTGTTATGGAACTTCCAGGTTCTCATCATAGAAGGGATCCACTATGACCCTTTAGTGAAACAACTATCCTTAGGTCTTTATCGCATACATTTTCATGCATAAGAAAAATCAAGATGTGATAAGAAATTTATTAATATTCAAATCCATGAATACAAGTTTATCATAAAGTACAAAGTAGTTAGTTCTAGGCCACCAAATCCAATAAATATCACCTTGAGTGTTATAGGTAAAATATATTTTTAAGGAATATTCCTTGAAATTAATTAATGTTTTTTTAAAATAAGGTTTGGAAAAGTTCTGAACAAAATTTTGTAAACAAGGTCAATTTAATAAAAAAGGTCTGATTTTTTTTAAAAACAAGGTATCCTCTGATAGAAATTATTGGTTGAAGTAAGATTGAAATAGGGGTTATGAGTGAATTTAATTTTAAATATTAAAACTAAATAAGGTGAAACAATTATGAAATTAAAAAATAAATTAAAATAATAAAAGTAAGTACAATAGTATTGAACAACATAAAGAAAAAAAGAATAACCATCAAGGAAATAAAATATTAATTTAGTGAGGGATTGATTTATATGAATTACGATATTAATTAATTGATATGAATAAATACTAATTTATTAATTAAATAAAAGTAATTATGTAAAAGGTGTGAAAAGTTAATAAAAGACAAGGCACATAATTTGATAAGGGATTTCAACAATATCTCAATTAATACCCCTTATGTATCCCAAATCAAATTTCTTAAGGGTTTATGAATTAATAGTACTTGAATTTAGTGATAACTAAGAAACACAAAAATATCACAAATCCTTCACTTTAGTAGTATGCAATAAACCTAGAAAAATGCCTTAGTTTTAGTGGTATACCAAGAACCCAAAATACATTGGTTTTAGCGATTACCAAGAACTTGGAAAAAAGATAAAAGGGGTTTTATTAGAAGAATTTTTTTTACTAAATTCTCTCAATTTTCTATATAGATAGAGTAAATTTAGTTGAGATAATGAAAGAGAGAAATATGGGAGGTTGAGGTGTTTGAATAAATAAATACAAAGAATTGTTAAGAGGAGGGACAAAGGAAGAAATTTTGTAGTCTATGTTCATTACCATTTTTTATATATGAATGATTTTTATTAAAGATTAATATAGTTACTTTCTAGGACTCCGGTGGGTTTTATTTGTTGTCTATGGGTGTCTAAGGGTTGATATGTGGGTGTTAATGGGTCAGGGAAGCCATTGGAGACCATGATAAATGCTCCCTTTGAATTTTAGAGTCAAACCCACCTAATAGCCTCCTTATGACACTGGATAGCTGTTGGAATTTTTGGAGGCTTCCAGGATACTGAAGAATCAACTCAGAATCCACTAGATTCCATCAGGTAGCCAATGAGCTACCTATAGAAAATCAATGTTGTTCAGATCACATTGGGTGGTCAGTGAGCTCTATTGGGTAGCCGATGGACTTCTATTAGCTAAGGAAGTTTTATAATGTGTCACTAGTTAGATTGTGACATTACACTAATTAAATGGTGGGTTTAACTTTTATGGGACTGTGAACATGACCACCACACTCCATTTGATTCTTGTCTCTTTATTTGATAACTCTATAATTGTATGTACATTATTAATAATTAAATTTCACTTAATTGAAATAAGTTAAAAACATTTTTAGTGTTTGTGATACTTAAATAAATCCAAGAGAGTGGGGTATAACAATATCTATACTTTTTATGATCATAAACACTAAGAATATACCAAATAAAATTTCAAAAGAAATTTCAATTTTTTTATAAAGAAATTAAAATAAGATGATAAAATAATTTTCAATACTCAGGAGAATAAAACTAATGGATTTTAAAAGGATTGAACATGATACAAGTTCAAATCGATATTTATTTAAAAGAGATTTAAAAAAATCATTTGGAAACATAATTTATTCATAAACTTCTATAAAAGAGAAAAACTTATCACCTTTTGTGAAAAATTTTTTAAAAAAAAATTTGTGAAACATTTCAAAGAACATAAACAAGTAAAACATTAAAAACATAAAGTATCATAACTTTATAATAAATTTACCCCCCTTTATGATTATCAAAAATAATTTTTAAATAGGTTTAAATAAATAAGAAATAAAATAATATGTTACTCATAGTTAATGATTCTTCGAGAGAGACAAAAAAACAAAATTTTAGATTTCAGCAAACTAAGAAGACTTTTAATTTTCCCAAAAATAATAAAAATCAAACAATTTTAATGTATATAACAAATTTAAAAGTTTTATTTTAAAAGTATATAAATAGTATTCTCAAGATTTAAATAAAACTTTGAAGTACATTTTTTGTTTTTAATTTTTTAAAATAAATTAAATATTGAAATAGGTTATCTCCTCTAAGAACATTTCAAAATTAAAAAGACATGATACTAATTAATTGATTCATTAAAAATACAATGAATCATAAAATAATGAAATTCAGAAGATATATAAAAATACATGAAATATTTAAAATTAATAAATTACTTTTTAAATAACAATTTAAAACCTAAAAATATTTGTAAAATAAAGAATTTAAATGAAAATTTTAAATTTTAATCCATTATTAAGGTTATGAAATATTTTTTAAATAATCCAAAGCTTATTACCTGGGAGTTTAAAAATAGGTGTGTAGTAAAGGTTTACTTCTTATACCTAGGGTGAATATTAGAATAAAAATTCAACTATCCCTTTTCATGGTTATAACCTCTAGGTGAATCTATGTCAGAAAGACATCCACTTGTTTATATATAGACATGAATTTAATTTCTAGGAATACTTCACACACTTTACTTTACTAAACATAATGGAATTTTAAAAAACATAATGATTATATATATATATATAAAATTTATAATAAATAATGAAATTTATAAAAATAAAGAACTAAAAATATATCAATATTTCCTAAGTTAATGAATAAGTGTCAAAAGTGTACCATACCTATCTCACTTTTAATAAAGTAAAAAAGATCTAGATCAAGAGTCTTGTTAATGATATCATCTAATTTAATTTTTTTTGCTAATTAACCCAAGAAATATATCACATTTTTGGAAGAGGTATCTAAAAAAGTGGTGTCTAAGGACAATATTCTTAGTGTAAGATTCTTGAATTGGATTTCTAGAAATATTAATGGCACTGGTATTTTCAAAATTAATAGAGACATGATTTTAATTTATCCCATAATCTAAGAGAATGTTTCATCCAAATAATTTGGGCGCAATAACTCCCCACTGTTATACATTCCACTTAATCTATATAAAGAACTATAGAATTTTACTTCTTACCGATCTAAGAGATTAGATTTTTTTTCAAGCATGCGATAAGCCCCATATTTAATTTTCCTATCTAATTGAAATTCACAAAAACCAATATTAGAAAAACTTGTAGGTTCAAAACATGTGTACTTTGGATAAAAAAACCAAAATTTTTAGATACCTTTAAATATATAAAAATTCTAATAAGATAATTTAAATGAGATTTTGTAGGATTATATTGAAAATGAGTATAAAGAAAAACACTAAACATGATATCTGGTTAGGTCGCAGTAGTGTAAAGTAGGATCCCAATCATTCCTTGATAAATATCATTGTCAACCAGTTTACCAGATTCATCAAATGTTAGATTACACAAAATTATAATGGGTGTACTTATTTCCTTTACTTGATCCATTAAAAAATAGATGTTCATTAGTGTATTTTCTTTGACTTAAGAAAATTTCATCTTTATTTTGAGAAATTTGAAAACAGAAAAAAAACTAACTCACTTATAAAACTCATTTCAAATTATTTTCTCATTAAATCATAAAATTCATTACAAAGAGATTATTTTGTAGAACTGAAAAATGAAATCATAGACATAAATTCGAAATATCTATAAATAATTTGAATTATATTTTTAAATAAATTCAAATTACATTTTCTAATTTTAATATAATTTTCTAAAATAAATTTTGTCAACCACTCATGACAAGCATAAGGGTCTTGTTTTAGACCATAAATAGGTTTGGTTGACTTAAAAAAATGATTTTGAAATTTTGAATCTCAAAAAACATGTGATTATTTAATAAAGAACATTTTGAAAATAAAACCTTTAAAAAAACACTTCTAACATCCATTAGAAAATAGTTAAAAATTTATATTAGTGGATAATACCAATAATTGTCTAATGGGTTATATCCTAGCAATAAGGGAAAATGTTTCACTATATTAAATGTCTTTTTATTGATTATAGCTTTGGTTATAAGTCTATATTTGTTATGAGTGATGTTAGCATTCTTATTTGATTTATTTCTAAAAACCCATTTAGTTCCAATAATGGGATGATTATTGGGTCTTTTAATTAGAGTTCAAACATTATTCCTTTTCGTGTGGTTTGAATCATATTGTATAAAAGTATACAATTTTCATCATTAATGAAATTATCAATATTTAGGGATTCTAGGTGTGAAAAAAATCATAATGTTCAACCACATTTAAAACATAAATAAAAAATATTTAATAAAAGTAGAATTTGAAAAAACAATAACATCAATTCCAATAATCTAAATCTTTAAGTTAACAAAAAAAATGACATAACCTCCATTAATATTTTCAAGATGATTGAACTTAGATTAGTCACCACACATGTTCCACAAGAACTCACTATCCATGTATCTTGGGGTTCCATGGGATTTTCTCTTGAGAAATTTTTCCTAAAAAATGGTCAAGAAACTGGAGACTTTAGTACCAAAAATTTGGATCCACTCATGTTATCCAAAAGAGATCTCAGAATACATATTTTTTTAACAAATTATTTTCCATAATAATTCCTAAACAAAGTATTAAAAGAGAGATTAATTCAATTAGGCCTACTATAATAAGAATTTTTATAATCACATTCATAAATAAGATGCTCGGTATTTCTATAATCACTAATATAGAATCACTCTTATTCAACACTACCTTTTATCATCACTAAAAAGGGAATTGATAAAGGGTGTTCTTTTATTCACAACAGATAAAAGCACTGGTAAAATCCTCTTTTATCAATACTAAGAAAACACTGATATAAGCACCCCTTTATCAATGCTTTTTATAAGTGTTAATAAGGGATGTATTTATCAGTGCTGATAAAATAACAATTATCCGTGCTTTTCTTTGTGTTGATAAAAGGTGCTCTTCAATATATATATATATATATATTATTAAACATTATATTTTAATATATAATTATTTATATTGATATATATATATATTTATATTATTTAACTAAATACATTTTATATAATACTAAATATGTATTTACTATTAACATATAAAAAATTTAGTGAAAAATGATTTAAAAATAATTAATAATCAATATTAATTCATAATTTTCTAATTGGTATTGAGTAATAGATATTTAATCACAATTTAGTGATATAAAATTTAAAATTTAATTAATATACTAAGATAAGTTGAAAATAGTACTTGAACTTCAATCAACCATAACTTTTGATTTAGTTATCTGTTTGGGCTTTACCATATATCAAATCGAATCCCATGAAGAGATATATGTCATATTTACTTAGAGGGGAGGGGAAAATAAAAGTTTTATGGTAAATAAATCAAATAAAGCCTCTAGAATTGTTTTTTTAGTTGGTATACCTTAATTTTTTAATATTCAATGGGATTTCACCTTTGTTTACAAGAGTATTCTTGTCTTTTTTTAGTGGAGGATGAATTTATTCCTAGGGATTACACTCATATAGATATCATGGTGTTGAAATTTTAATATTTTTTTATATTGTAGTGTTATATATATATATACATCCTTTCATATATTTACAAATAAAACATATAATTATACAAATAAACATTTAAATATATTTACATATAAAATGTCTTCATAAATATATAAACCATATGATAGTAAAAAAATTATTCATTTTATTTAAAATAAAAAATTATACATTTTATTTATGATATAAAAATGTATGAATATGTATATAACTAAACAAATGTATATGTAATGTTATATATAAATATAGTTTTGTGTGTGTGTCTATATCAATAAACAAATATATATTCATGTATATATTATAATACATGTAAATAATATTAAAAAAATAATATATATAAATAAATATTTATATTTATATTTATAATTATATTTATATACAGACATACACACACTTACGTATATATCAATATTAACACACACATAGAAACACACACACACACATAAACACCTACACATGAAAAAATATATTATAAATGTATTTAAAAATAATTATATGGATATATATAATTATATATAAATATAAACATGAACACACACACACAACTATAAATATAAACAAACACAAAAATAGATTTTATAAATGTATTTAAAAATAATTATATATAAATATATTAATAAACATATAGATTGTAAATATGTATCTAAATATATGTAAATAAGTAGGTATATAATAAAATATAGAACAAAATAATATGCAGTAGTTGTAAGGGAATAAGGGCATGGAGGTGGAGGTATCAGGTTTAAATCAATCTAGGCACATGTAAGTGGCAAGGTTGGTGAGTGCTATTAAAGGAATGGGTGGGCTGGCTAGTGAGTGAACACTGAAAAGGGGTCTAGAGAGCACTAATAAATGTACAAGAGGGTGGGGGAGTACTGATATAGGGTTTATATAGGGGACTTATAAAGTTAATATGATGGGTGTTTAGTGATTAAAAAATTATTATCATTGATAAACCCAACTTTTATCAGAGCTTTTTTGAACCACTACCACATATCTGACCTAATGTAGAACCACCCTTTATCAACACTAAAAACGTACAGACAAAGGGTTCATTTATCTCTGCTAAAAAACCCTAATAAATTACCCCTTTATTAGAATTTTTTAGCACTGATAAAGGTACCCCATTTATTAGTGCTTTTTAAGTGCTGATAAAGGGTACTTTTATCAATGTTTTTCTTAGTACTGATAAAAATATGCCATTTATGAGTGATAAAACAATAGTTTTTAGAACTAATAAAATATATATTTAATAAAAAAGTTATTTATCATTAAAAATTATTTATTAATATATTAATTTATTTATATTGATATAAATATAATATATTTTTATAAAATATGATTTATATAATGTGAAATACGGAATCACACTTAATATATAATATATTTAACATACAATGGATTATAAAATAATTAACAAATAATATTAATTAAATATTTTCTAATTATTATCGATTAATAATCATTTAATAACAATTGGGTGATAAAAAATTAAATGAATTAATGAATAGTCAAAGATAAGTTGAAAACATTAATTAAACTTCAAATGAACATAACTTTTGATCTGGGTATCTGTTTGGGCTCTATCACATATCAAATTGAAGCCTATGAATATATCTACTAATTTTTTATCTGAGAGAACCTTAGTTAATTTTTTAGTCCAAAATAATTTCAGAAGGCCTCCAAAATGGAGTTTTTAGTCGGGATACCCTATTTTTTTTAATATTCGATAGTCTTTCAGCTTCATTTAAGAGGTTATTGTTTCCAGTTTTTAATGGGGAATGAATTTATTACTAGAGATTAAATTTTTATAGATATTATGGTTTTTAAATTTTTATTTTTTTTATTATGCAGCTTTATTTATAATTAAATATATAAACATGTATACATATTTGTATATATTCACAGATAAAAATTTAATTTTATAAATAAATATGTCAATATATGACATATAAAATATCTTTATATATATATAAACCAAATATAAATAATAATAATATCCATTTTAATTAAAAGAAAAATGTATGAATATTTATATACCTATACAATGTATATATAATGTATATATATATAAATATATTTTTGTGTGTGTATTAACAAAATGATATATATTATCTATATATTCTAATATATGTATATAGATATTAATATATAATATATTTAAATAAATATAAATATGTATAATTATATTTATAGATACACACATATAATAATATATATATTTATGTATTTATGTATGTATTTATAAACACACACACACATGCAAAAAAAACATATTTTATATATGCATTTAAAAAAATTGTATATATATATAGATAAAAAAGGTAATAATATATATATAAATATATATATATATATCATAAAATAAAGAAAAAAACAATATAGGAGAGTGAAAAAGGCACGAGCATGTTAGGGGGAGATCTCAGGTTTAAAACTTAACAAAGACAGAGGCGTGTGGGAATGTGAAGCAGGTTTCCTAACACTATTATGGGGGGGGGATTCAAGTGATATTAAAGGAGTGTAGAGGCAAGATGAGTACTATTTTAGGGGGTTCAAGTGCTGATAAAATTGGGGGTGATTCAACCCAATGATTTAATGGGAAAAAATTCTATTAATTTTTTTTGACATTTATATGTGCTAAATAAAGCATTGATAAAAGACCCATTTTATTAGTTCCTTTTTTTAGCATAGACAATAGGGGTATTTATTAGTGGTTTTTTAGCATGGATAAAAGGGAACCACTTTTTAATGGTTCTTAGATTTTCAGATATTTTCTAGTGCTGATAAAATTTATTTCTAGAATTGTTAAAAGGGGGATTTGTGGTAGTGAATACTGATAAATGGGGAATTTATCAAAACTTAAAAAAGTTCTGATAAAAGTAACCCTGATAAAGGAACCCTTTTTCATCCGTTTTTATAGCTTTGATAAAAGAGATCAACTTTTAAAGTCTCTTACAACATCAATGATTTTTTATCATAGTTAAAGGGTGGATTTTCTATAGTAAATAATTTAAAATTTAATTTTTTTAGAATACCTTTACAAATATGGAATTAATTTTTAAGGTCATAGATAGGTTTGTGAAACCAAAACCAAAACGATTTTTTACATGTCATTGAGAATCAAGAAGTTTAGTTAAACATATCCCACTTTCTCTACACTTAGTGAGATAAATTTTATGAACTTTAATTATTGATTATAAATTTTCAATATTAGGTTGTTCATTTAATTTCAAAGGTAACTCGCTATTTTCTTTAGTTAGTATATTCTTTTCGAAAATTACTTGATTATATTTCTTTTTGAGATATTTTAATTTTGTGTTAAGTTCAAAAAATACATTCCCTAATTATTCATAATTTAATTAGATTAAACAAAAATAAGTGGTGTAAGAATTAGAAGTGGAAGAAGTGAGATAATTAACTTCATCACATACCCCAATTTTGACAATGAGACATTTGGTGATATGGTCACTTTATTTAGAAGAGGAGAGGGAATAATCACTTAAACTCTAAATAATTGAGGGGTTTATTACTTTTATTATTTTTATTTTTTAGCAAGGGGAAATTCATATTAGTGTGTCCATTTTGTGGAAATGATAATAAGTTACCTATACTTATTTCCATTTGTTCTCATTTTTTTCATGGTGTAATTATCTTCTTTTATTCATGATTTTTTTTATTTCATGGTTTGATGTTCCATATCAACATCACTTTAAGAAGAGTTATCATTTGTTTCTTTAGAAGAAATTATCTTCCTTTCCTTCACTTTTTTTTTCTTTTTTTAGATCATCACTTCATGATGATATCATAAGTCCTGAGATATCCAATAAGTTCTTCAACTTTAATTTCCTTAATTTCTTTTTATTTTTGAATAACTATTACCTTGGGTTCCCAAAAACATGGAAAATCCTAAAATATATTATTTTGAATAGTTTCTATATAAATATCCTCACCAAGAGATTTTAAACTATAGAAAATGTTTGTAAAGTGAGTAAAAATATTATAAATTGATTCATTATAATAAATAATGAAACTTTAAAAATAATTTCTATACATGTCATGTTTATTATCTTTAAATTTATTAGTTCTGTCATGAGTAATGTTAATTAATTTTAAAATTTCATAGTTAGTTTTACAAGTGGATACATGATTAAATTCATTTCTATATAAACCACAAAAAAGAGAATTTTTCACTTTTTTATCTAGTTCAAAATTGGCAGTTTCATCAAGATTCTAATTTTCTTATGATTCTTTTGTGGGTGCATAAACATGCAATTTTTTTCTCGAAAATATATAACTTATTATTCAAAGAAAATTAGTGATGTGAATTTTTCAATAACTATAGTCAGTTACATAAAAAATGGGGCACAACCCATTAAGTGTCCATCATGAGCACTGTGGGCATTAGCGGTAAAATCCATTTTTTTAAAGATCGTTCCTTAAAATCGATTATGTTTAAAAAAAATTATAAAAAAAATTCTTAACAAACTTTTAAGAACAAGGTCTCATCTAATACCAATTTTTGGTCAGAGTAAGTTGGCAAGAGGAGGGGTGAATTTCCTTTTAAAAATTTAAACTAAATAAGGCGATATGATTATGATATTAAATAGTACATTAAAATAATGAATGTAAGAATAATAGTGTTTATAAGAGTAATAAAATATAAAAGAATAATAATATAAAAAAATATTAATTAAAAAAGATATATATTTATATGAATCAAGATATTAAGTGATTGATATGATGAAATATTAAATTATTACTTGAATGAAAAAACTAAAAATCAAAAGGTTAAAAAAGTAAATAAAATAAAATCAAAACAATTTGATAATGGAGATCATAAATAACTCAATTATGATCCCCTAGGTCTCCCACCTTAATTACATTAGGATTTATGAATTAATAAACCTTGAATATAGTGGAATCCAAGAAACCAAAAATGATCACAAACCCTTGAATTTAGAGGTAGCTAAGAAAAATAGAAATTGAGATAATGATAAGGAGAAATATGGGGGATTAATGTGCTTAGAGGAATAAGTATAATGAGATCTAAATATTTAGAAGAAAGGAATAAACTTTTTAGCTAATTCTCATTATCATTCTCTATAGATCAATTATGGTCACTAAAGATCGACATAGTTTCTTACCAAGTCTCCCATGGGTTTTATTTATAACCTCTGGTGTCCATGGGTAAATTTTGGGTTATTAATTAGCCAATGAATACATTGAAAATTTTGATAAATGACACTGTTTACTTACTGACTCGATTACATAGGTTAGTTGGTTGATGAAACTGGCTAGCTGATGGGATTGTTGTAGGATTTTAGGCTACCAAAGACTCCACAGGGTAGCCAATAGTTTCCCTTAGGTAATCAGTGAGATACCTACAAAAAACTAGTGTTGTCCATATCTTACCATGTGGTAGGTGAGCTCCATTAGGCATCTGTTATACTTCTAATAGTTAGGGACATTCTTTACAATTCCATCGGTTATCCGATGACACTCCACCGGGTAGCCAACAGTTTTAGCTTGCATTGGATGTTGAACATGAGCACCACACTCTGTTTGATGCCTTTATCTTTCCTTAACCTCTATATTACTAAATATCTATTCATAATACCTGAAATTAACTTAATTGAAAAGTTTAGAAACATAGTTGGTGTTTGTGATCATTAAAATAATCTAAGCGAGTGTGGTACAACATGTTAGTATAATTTCATCTCATTTTTAGCATGAATGATGTAATCCCTTTTCATGTTTAAATAATAACAAATTATCACATCTCATTAATAAATTATTATATATTTGCTACAATATTTTGGTATTTTTATGCAAGTCCAACTTTACTTTAAATTTTTTTTCACATATTCCGCACATCACACTCCCTTTGGTCATTTTTGTTTTGCAATATTTTTAATTATTTTAATTATTTGAGTTTTTTATTTCCTTAGTCAAACATAAATCCTTCTCTATGAGTTTGAACATACTCTTATACTTTACTATCTTAGTATTAGTTTAAAAATTAATATTTTTTTAGTAAAGACTTATCCAAAATTGGAATCATTATGGAGGAGGGTGATGCGTGCCCTAAAAAGCCAATCAAACTCAAAAAAAACAATATAATTTTTTAAAAAAGAAAATATGTTGATTTTTTTTAAATTACCTAGTGTATTCACACCAGATAAAGCTCTAAAAATTTAGTTCCATTAATTCCAAAAATTAAAAAACACTATAATTATATAAAAAAATTGAAATAAAAAATGTCAAAAAAGTGAGAGTTGTAGATCAAAATCAAAATATTATTCCACCCCAACCAAAAAAAGAATTTTTTGAGAGATTTAGACCTAAGTATTTCAAACCACCTGTTATTTTAAGTAAAAAAATCTTATATTAGGTTGAATTCTAGGTCTATAAATTATGATATTAAGCAATCGCCTCTCTATGTTTCTATCCTATAATTGTCTACCTAATGAGTACTTTTTGGACTTCATTAGGGACTTTAATAGCACTGTTAAATAACTTTCATTACATGGGACAAGTGAGGAAGAAACCAAGTTGAGGATTTCCCATTTTTTATGAAAGAAAATTCTATGAGTTGATTTGGGAAGTTAGATAATGAAATATTTGATAGTTGGGATAAATTATTTTATTCCTTTTTTATGAAATTATATCTTATGATGATGACCACCAAAGTGAGGTGTAAAATCACTATTTTTTTCTAGGATAATGGTGATATATTCAACTAGAATTGGAAAAAAATTAAGGGGTATCCTTAGATAGTTTATTATTATATTATTTATATAACTCTATCATTACTTACCATTAAACCTTAGTTGATTATTCTCTAGGTAGTGAATTTTCTAACAATACAATTGAGAATTTGAAACAAATATTTAACATACTTTCCCAAAAAATCATAACATAAATAATCTAGGAGAAAAACAATCCATAGAGAAAAATTATTCTTGACGAGGGATCAAATGCTCAGGTTTCTATAATTTATAATGATAACCATGAGAGTTCACTTTGAGAGAAATGTCATCACTATGGGGTGTTTGATCTCTCTCGATATTGTTGTCCTAACTTTGATATTATTTCCCAACCCTACGAGAATGGAAATTTTTCAATATATATGCCTATTATTTATGATAATAATTATCCCTTCTAAAATAACTACAATCCATAATATAGGAACAAACAAAACCTCTCTTGATAATATAAATACATTTTATACAAATTTTACCCTTGTTTTCCTAAATAAGTGAGACTAAAATATAAAAATTAAAATATGGACAGGTTATAAAATTATGAATGGAATATAGAGGGTTTGATACACTAAATTATTATTAAAATGGACTCTCAATAAGCTTGACACCAGGCTAAGATAGAGTCTTAAAAATATAACTTTGACTCTACGATGAATAATATACAAATATTGTTTATCCAAATGATAATAGAAATTAGTGGGATAGAGAAAAGTAAATTACCAAGTACCACTAAGATGAACCCTAGGAAAACATCACAGTTTTCACCATTATGAGTGGTTTAAAAACTCAAGAGAATGATAGTGATGATCCTAGAGAAGTTAAAACTAAAATTTTAGAAGAATCTAGAAACTAAAAATTATAAAACACTGAATTTAGAAATTAGGAAGAAAAGGATGAAACAAAGATAAATTAAATTTTTTGACCTGAAAAACAATGAGTAAAAGACATGAATCTTTACAAGTTATAATGACTTGGAACCTGATTCACAGCAACTCTGAATCCTTAGTCTTTCTTAAGAAGAGATTTGTTACAAAACTTCGAAATGGTAACCTGGGCTACATCACTTCTTCCATATGGCCTTCCATTAGACGCTCTTTTATCAAAATCATGAATAACTCTAGGTGGATTGTTAGTGTTGATTCCTCATTGAATTTTTGGACGGATAACTGGACTGGTATTCCTTTAATCTCTATGCTTACGCCCACCACTCTTCCTGAGAACACCACTTCTACTATAAGAGAGGTTGTCAACTCTAATGACATCACCCTTCCGGACAATATCAGGCACATTATTGGAAACTATTCTTTCTCTAACACTGGTGATTTTATTATCTGGGAACCTGCTTCTAATGGTGTCCTTGATTAGAAACGTTTCTACAATAAAATTTTTAATGATTCTGTTTCTAATCTTGCTTGGTTGAAAACTTTTAACAAGCCTTGGATTAGGCCCTCGTGCCTCACCCTTATTTGGCGAGTTGGGCATAATAGAGTCCCTACTGATATATGCCTTCAAACGTTTGGGATTTCTCTATGTTCTAAATGTTATATGTGAAATCAACACCGTGAGGATGCTAAACATCTGTTTTTGTCTTGTGCTACAGCTGCAGCTCTCTGGAATTACATTTCTAACATTTTTGGTTGCAGATGGACTCTCCCTAGCACTATAAACTCTCAACTCCAACAATGTGTGAATGGGGATTTTTCCAAACAAATCAGGAACCTCTATTTGGCTGCGGTGGCAGAGCTTTTACATGTGATCTGGTTTGGCCGTAATAATTTTATTCACAATAACTACTCTTTCAATATCAATGCAGGTAAAATATGTATTCTTACTGCCATCAAGGATGCCTCCTTGCTTCAGAAGGATCATTGTGGCAATTCTATTGGTGATTTTGAGATCCTTCACCGCCTTCAGATTGCAGGGTCCTATAGACAACCTCAACGTACCTTTGAGGTCTTCTGGCAAGCCCCGTTTCTAGGTTGGATCAAGATAAATGTTGACGGAGCTTCTAGGGGTAACCCAGGACCGGCAGGATGTGGCGCCATTTTCAGAGACTTTCTTGGCAGATGCCTTGGCTGCTTCTTCAGTGGATGCAGTACGGCTTCGGCCTTGGAAGATGAAATGTTGGGTGTCATACATGCTGTGGATTATGCCAAGAAAAAAGGTTGGAACAAGATTTGGATTGAATGCGACTCTACCACTGTGGTCCAAGCTATTTGGAAAGGGGTGGTGCACCTTGCATGGACACTTACCTCTAGATGGATGAAATGCCTTACCTTGCTTGCGGATCTCTCTGACATTGCTACACATGTGTTCCGTGAAGCAAACATGGTTGCAGATAGTCTAGCCAATATAGGAGTCAATCAGGACATTACCTGGTTGGATGTTTTTCCTGACGACTCGATTCCTCATTATGAGAAAGATTGTAATAAGTCTCCCTCTTTCAGATTGTTGTAGCCTCCTTTCTTTATTTCATTAATAAATTGCGCCTGGGTCTTTGATCGAGGCTCCACTTTTCAAAAAAAAAGTAAAAGACATGAAATTAGAAGAGAATAAAGGGAAGGAGATACTTGAAGAAGATTTAAAGAGAATTCCTATTGTTTCAAGAAACATTTCCCTACCTATTCTATTTCCTCAGAGTGTAAATAAAAATAATAATAAACTTAAACTACTAAAATACTTTGGTTCTTTGAGAATATTCAAGTAAAAATTCAATAAATTCTAGATTTGGTTCAAATACCATCATATTTTAAATCATTAAAAAGTATTTTTTTAAAATAAAAACACTTTTAAGTAGTTTAGTACATATATCCCTACCAGGGAGAGTAATTTTTTCTATTATAATAAGATTACTTATAAAATCCAAGATCCATGAATCATTGTGATCCCTTTTACATTATAAAATTGTGAAAATATCAACTACTTATATAATCTTGGTGAAAATATCAATATCATTCCATTCATAATGTTCCAAAATTATATATTAGGAGAGTTATGACCTAACATAAATTTTGTTGTCGTTTGCACACTCTATTACTCACCCCATTGGGAGATTGGATGACCCTTTGGTTGGAGTAGGTAAGCAGTTCTTCCTACTAATTTTATTATCCTCGATATGAAGTGAGATAAAGGAGTCTCTATCAATATTTATAGGACTTTATTAGCTAATGAGGGAGATGGGATATATGACAACCCTACTTTTTATTACAACTTAAACATGATTCATTACATAAAACTACACTTGATACAACAAATAAGATCGACAGGTTCAGTTTCTTTGGGACTCAGGATCATTACATAAAAACTTAAAACATGAAATACAACATCTTTATTGAAAACTTCCTTTTCATGACCACTACATTCCCTCGTACTTAGCATTGGAGGGGATAACCTAAGGACATGCATAAGAAAAGGGTGAGCTATAAAGCCCATTAAGGGAGTACACATGGAATAACATGAGGAGTACAATACATATTAGACAGTAGGCATATCAATAGAGCATAAAAGAAACATGAACATAAAGGCATGATAAAGCATGATAATCATAACATGGAAATGTGGCAACAATACTTAACATTGAATTAGCATGAGCCAAGGCTCATTGCACACAGAGCATGAGTAAACCCTCATTTCACATGAAGCACGAGTAAACCCTCATTGCACTTGAATTAGCATGAGTAAACACTCATTGCACATGACGTATCATGATACTATACTTTACCCAATGCATTGGAGCGCTATAAGGGCACACCCTTCTTAAACATTTCATTTCATGCATAAGTGTGCCACATGGATCATAAAAAATGGATTCATAAAACATAATCATTTATTCCACGATAAAGGAATGTGGAATTCATACATGAAACTTTATAATAAATAATTAAATGTACATAAAGTTGAATACCCTTGATGGAGAAATGGGCATGGTATTCACTACACAATGACATTGGCTTAGAAAATCGGTGCGATTTCGGCAGCATAACGGCGTGACATAAGAATTCATAAAAATGGTTGATAAGAGAGAAAGGGGTTACTCATCATATTTAAATGTAATGGAAAGTAAGGAGTTCATATAGATACATGTCCCAACAATTGAAAAGGAATTTAGATTCATGATACAAAAGTATTGCTTGAATTTAAAAGAAGAGAGAGAAGTTCCTTTCGGAATTTCGGCATAATAACGGGTGTACATGGGAGGCATTTAATGAGAGAGAAAGGGGTCTCCCATAATTCAAACAATAATAGGGCAGTATGGGAGAGGTGCGAAACCATACCCCAACATTCATAATTGAAATTAAAATGGCAATACAACTTAAAGAAAATTGACAAAAATGAGAAAGGAAGAAAAAAAACCCTTACTTGGAAGTGTGCTTCCAAAGGCTAGAGAGAGGCTTGTGAGAGGCTTCATGGGAGCTTGGGGAACCTTGGAAGGATTCTAGAGAGAGTAGGTCAGAGGTTGGACGAACTACAAAGGATTTTAGTGAGGAGGAAGTGGGATCTTGGGTGGGTTTACATAGGAAAGGTGAGAGAATTCTTTATTAGTTAGGTTTGGGACCCCTTATATTAAACTAATCCAAACCACAAACCATCCCATGGTTTTTTCCCATGGTTTCTGGAAAAGGAAAGAGGAAAACAATATTTTACAAGGACAAGGTCCAAACCTATTAAAATAATAAGGCTTCTTATGTGGAGGTGAGTCACACTCCCATGGAAATTAATTTAAAAAGGCAAAGTGTTGAATAAGTCTTGAGGGGTTCATTAATGCTTTGAAAAGTAAGTCAAAAAAACCCAAAATAACTTTATTTTAATGGTAAAACATATATTGTCCGAACATAAGGATTATAGTATTTTATTACATCACCATTGGGTCATTATGATGTCATAAAACACATTATATATTTAAACGGTATTTAATTTTTACCCAAAAATTTGACTGTCTCAGAAAATTATGAAAAATTCACAGTTGGATAATTTCGACGTCCTGATTCCAGAAATGAAATTTATTTTATATTTTTTTTTTAAATATGTTAATTTTCACTTTTAAAATAAAAACCAACATTTATCGAAAATTCACGGGTTTTGACAGAAATGGCTTTCAAACCTTAATATAAAATTTTAATTGCATTCATAAATTTATAAGATCATTTATATTTAATTAATTTAATAATAATATTATTATTTTATTAAAATATTATTTAATTCAAAAATCCCTTAACTTAATAAAATAGATTTCTTAATTAAATAATAACTAAAAACACCATTTGTACTTTAAAAACTATTTACAATGTATCAAAAATGACTAGAAATTATATTAATTATTATATAAAAAAAATAATGTACATGAACATAGTACTACTTATTTGTTACATAACCCCTTAAAACAACCGCATAAGACCTAAGGGTAAGGTGTGCGATGGTGACAGACTCTTGGGGTGGCTCGGATAACATCGCTCGAGTGGTAAATTCAATCAACTTCCACTTTTCCCGTAGACGGTCACATTTGAGCTTGACATAATGAAGCTCAGCTTGGGCTTGGACAATGGCGAAGCCCAAATACGCCACCTCTTTTCTGAACTCCGACAAATGGGCTTCGTATGGGGCAATTCTACTGGATGAGGCCATCGCTTCCTTTGTCTGAGTAAAAATTGGGTTCTTTAAATCCTTATATTTATACTAATCATGTGATCACTGTTCAACGGTTATATTAACAACGGTCAAAATTATTAACATAAAACCAAAGAATTTGACATCTTATAAAAACATTTTTCATAAATAGACATTTAACTGGATCAAGAGGGATTTTCCATTAATGAAACTTTGGGTCGTTACAGGATAAATGTTTCTAAAGGGAAGTTAATTTTCAATTTTGGTGAACAAAGCAAATATTTTAATGTTTTTAAGAATTCTAAAGAACACAAACATGATGGAAATTTCTCAAGAGTTTAGTTTAAGTAATTTTAAGATCATTTTTATGAAATAAAAGAATAATTATTAGGAATCATTCAAAAACTTGATAATGAACCCATATTTGTATAAACATATATGGGAGTTTGTTTTAGTAAAAGAAAGAACCCTTATATGATTATGGGGGAGAACTTTTAGATTATGTTGATGTGTTTTCTCAAGAATTTTTTTAACCCGATGTTGGAATTTGGGTGTGAGGGTTATCCTATATGGAAAATAGTGATTGAGAAGTCTTCTCTACCTTCCACTCTTTATTTAAGAGACATATTGTGGACCTTGGGCCACCTCATCCCAAAAGTCTACCCTGTGTCCAATAAACACCTAAAGTGGATCTCAAAACATATTCATCTCACATAAAATGTTCATTTTTAGGTGAGTGTTTCACAATACCTATAATTATCTTAGATTATTTGAGATAAATCCAAGAAGAATTTTTTTTTATTTTTCTTGAAATATTTGAAGATTTCTATTGGTCAGACCATTACTGATATAATGGTGATTAGTCCAAAATTCTACATGCATAGGATCCCTATAGAGACTGAGTATAAACCTAGAGTTGAAGGACTTAATATGAAAATGAAGTAGGATATTAGAGAAGAAGTTATCAAGATTTTAGATATAATAACCACATACCCAATCTTAGATAACCCTTTGGCCAATTTTGTTGAAGTGTGCCAAAAGGGGTGTCACTATTGTCACCAATGAGAATAATAAACAAATTTAGACTATTAAAGTAATCAAATGGGGAGTATATATAGATTATAGAAAGAGAAATTATATCACATGTAAAGATCATTTTCCATTTCTATTTATAGAACAAATACTTGAGAGGTTTTCCAATTATGAAATCTATAATTTTATTAATGGATAATTTGGTTATAACTAGATTCTAGTAGCCCTTGAGGATTAAGAAAAAACCACATTCACATGTCCATTAAGGGAATTTACTAAAAGAAATTCCATTTGGTTTATGAGGTTATCTGACCACATTTGAATGATATATGATTAATATTGTTTTAGATATGATTGAGAGGATAATTAGCATGTTCATGAAGGTTGTATACATTACTGGGATCACTTTTGAGAGCTTCTTAGAGAATTTGGGATTGCTCTTGCGAAGGTGTCAAGAGAAAAACCTTGTCTTGGATTGGAAACAAAATTTAAATTCTTATCCCCTGTGGGATTTGTGCTTTGTAACAATGTGTCTTGGAAGGGAATTTAGGTAGACACTCCTAAAATAGAGGTTATTCACAATTTATTCCCTCATGAGAATGTTAAGGGTGTTAGGAGATTCTTAGGGAATTCTTGTCTTTATAAGAGATTCATAAAATACTTTTCAAAGATCAATAAGAATTTTTGTTCACTTATTTTTAAGGATATACCCTTTTTGTTTGATGACAATAATCTTGAATATTTCAACCTTATTAAGGAAAAATTAACTTCTTCACCCATTATCACTTCCCGTAATTGGAAGTGTCCATTTGTGATCATGAGTAGTGATTGTGACATGGATTTCAGGGTAGTTTTGGGTTATATAAAAGATATGAGGATATATATAGTATATTATTTCAGTTGATTTCTTAATGATTCAAAAAGGAATTACACCACAATAGAGAATGTGGTGTTATTTGATGTGTTTTCCCTAAAGAAGTTTAGGAAATATTTTATTGGTATTATGGTTATTATTTTCACTGATAATTTAGTTATAAAATATCTTGTGCCCAAGAAAGAGGCTAAGAATATGCTTATTAATTAGATAATTATGTTTTAAAAATTTGATCTAAAAATTATATATGAACAAGGTGATAGATATTTAGATGTAAATAACCTGTTGAGGTTGTCTAACACTGAAAATAGTGATCCAAAGGAAATTAATTCATCATTTCCAAATCAAAAACCACTCACCATTTAAATAATAAAGGTTACTTGGTTTTTAGATTTTTTGAGTTTATTATTTTCAAGAATCATGATCAGTGGTCTTACTCAAAACCAAAGAAATAAATTCTTTTATAATCTTAATTGCTAATTTTGGGATGAATTAATTTTGTTTAGGATGTCTGCTGATGGGATTTTGAGGAGATGTGTGTCGAAGGAAGAGATGATTACTATTTTAGAGAGTTGTAACTATTTACCATGGTATAGAGAGAGGATATAACACTCCAAGATTTTATGAAATATATTTTTTAATAAATTTAATTTCTTTGATAACTTGCATTACACAAAACGCTAAGTTTTAATGAGCCATACTATATTATTAATATTGGAATTTAAACATGACCATTATAACCTAGATATTAAACTAAGTAGTATAAATTACAATAATTTTTTTTAAATATTAATTATAATGGTTTTATATAATAAAAAAATATTGATGAAAATAATACTTAATTTTTAGCAAAGTATTTATATGTTTTGAAAATACTATTTTCTCAAAAAAAATGTTTTTAATAAAAAACAATAAAATTATTTTTTCCACTTTTAGAAAATTTGTTTTAAAAAATAATATTAATTTTTTAAATATACTTTTTGAAATTATATTTAAGATAATTTTTTAGAATTTTATAAAAAGATTAATTTTTTAATGCATAGTAAAAAAATACTAGTTTTTATTAAAAACTACCTTTTCCTTTAAATAATTTTCAGGATCCATTTTATTTTAAGATGATTTTAGAAGTAAAATTATTTAAATTATATATTTATTAGTCCAATTTAGATTATTTTAATCAATTTCATATTGAATTTTTATATTAAATCTTTATATACTTATTATTTTTTTGGAAAACCATTTTTTTGATACATCTATAGATTTTATTTAAAATTAAATTATACCACTTATGTGAATTGATTTTTATACAATATATTTCATATTTGGAATAAAAGTAATTTATATTATATAATAATTTCAAATTAATTTTTTTCACAAATTTTATTAAAAATAATAAAAATTAATTACTACAGTTAAGGTTAAAATGATGTTTTGTGCATTACATATGCATGTGTTAAAATTAATTTTCAACACACAAATGATATTTATATAATAAATATTATTTAATATTTATAATTATTGGGTCCAATTTATCTAATAAGGCTTATTTTAAACTTATTATTAAAGGTTAAATTTCATAGGTAAATAAAAAGAGACTAATTACCGTGGTGAAAAATAAAAAGGTAAAAGTGATTAAGATTAGAGATTAAAGGAAAAAATGTTTATTTTTTTATTTTTTATATAGTGGAAGTTTTTATATAATATATAATCCCTCCAATCCTTTATTTTTTAAATTGGAGGCACATTACATGAGAGTGACTTTCCATTATTGAATAGTTTTGGGTATTTAAAAAATGTCACTCATCCTCAATTATAAAAGGGGACCTCCTACCCTCAATTAATCACACCTAATAGGCCATTTTTCTATACTAAACCTTGTAAAAATATCCCCAAACATCCTTATACACATTCTATATCTTCTGATCTTCCAAAAATACCAATCCCATGGTCCTTAATTAGAGACCCAAAGACGGTTTTTCTAAGCAAACATAATTTTTTTCATGAAAATATTTCTTTTTAGTTATTCTATTACCATATTCATTAATGTAATAACAATTAAAATATAAAACACTATTATATAAAATAAAATTATATTTTATTATTCTTATGGAATAACCTATATCAATCTCCTCTTCCATCAAGTGGGAAACGAAACCATCGATCTTGTGTACAATAGGATACCCCCTTGAGAACCATTGCAATTCGTTTTCTAAAAAAAAAATCATGGACAATATACTGATAGATTTAACTTAGTTATATGATATTTATTACTACTGCTGAATGGCCCGAAGGACTTCTTTTTTATTTATTTTCTGATAACCCCCTTTCAAGGTGAGGGGGAACCCTTACAAGGCCCGTAGGCTTAGGAATTACATTGATCGTAGGATTTAGAGACATTACATGACCCGTAGGTCTTAAGAAAATCATACAGACTATGACTACTTGAAACTACTCCTCCTCAGAATCTGCATTGTGATCAGCTATCCACCTTTGCATGACTGTTCGTCTAGCATGTCCATGTGCAGGGGTGCACAGGTGTGGTACCGATGGAAAATGATATACCCTCTCATTATTACAAAGTCCATTTAGCCCTGCTCTGGTGGATGTGCCCTACTCTTTCCTCTTATGGAGTGGTTCCTTGTATAATCTGTCTGTGCAACTGCAAATTAGGTAGCCCTGAGGGCCTAGAGGTGGCACAAAGGTCATGAGGTGGCCCGAAAGCCTCACTGACCCGAAGGCCTTGGGTGGCCCAAAGGACTTAAGGAATCCAAGCCCATACCGGTGGCCCAAGGTGAATAGTCTCGGCTACTATAGTACCGAACAGTACCAGATACAGTACTGCAACAGTAACTGCTATAGTTCCTGCTACAGTACTGCTACAGTGCCCCGAAGTTATGCCTCTACCTGGTTTTGAACTTGGGTCTCGTGGATGAACTTAAAGAGACCTGACCAACTGGGATGTGGCTCATGTGCATATTTATTACATAATTATACTTATATAATTATAATATCACATACACCTTCTTAATTTCCAATCAATGGAAATACGATAACGCCACTCATGTGTACGGTGGACTACCGTCTCATGAAGCGATGTGATTCATTATTCACACATGCTTTACATGAAAGGTAATAAGGATAGGTTTAATGATAATATGTGATATATATGAAATAAAAAATAATCTGAAAAATTAATATATTATTTACCTCATTTAATTTCACATGTCAATAAAATGGAAACAACGTTCATGCATACGTACGACCTACCATCTCCAGTAACGGTGTAATTTATTTTCTATCCTTAAATATAATGGATTAATATAAAAAAATATATAATTAATATATATATATATATATATAATATTTATATAATTTTTAACATTATACAATTTATATAACCATGATCAAAGTAAAAGGACCAAAAATACAAAACCAAAACATATATGAAAAATGAAGCAGTTATTCCCCGAAATCAGATTTTAATAAGGAATTGTTAATAAATGGGTAATAAAATCTCATAAGTAAATAATATATGGAATGATTAATATGATTTTGGTTCTATAATATATTTATAATTAAATTATATTTATTATATATGGGTTTAAAATGTCTACAAAGGAAGTCGAGACTTATAGTAAGGGATTTCTGGTCTCTTTTATTTCCGGGAGACATATGCCATCTTCACCAATCATTTATTTTGTGTGGTTTATATAATTAACCATGAATATTATATATCATTAATATCCTTATTTTCATTATATTTATAATTTTATTTTATTTTATTATTTTGTGGGGCTTACGATTAAATTTTACCAAAGTGGTAAGGGATTTTTGTCTCACTTTTATTTTAGTGGGTCACATGCCTTATACACCACTTTTTTATTTTGTGTATTGTATATACTACCCACGAATGTATTTTATGATAATTATCATAATAATTATTGGATATACATATCCATATAATTTTCTTGATTTCATGGGGCTTATGATTCAAAATATATTAAAGTGGTAAAGGTTTTATGTTACGATCTCATCACTTATCGAGATTGTTTATGATTATGATTACAATGGAAATATATTATGATCCACCTCTCAAGAAACTTGTGAATTTTATTACCATATGGTTATTTATTTAAATTAAATGTTTTATTTCACTTTAATCTCTTTATATACTCATAATTCCAAAATATATTTTTTAAATAAACTGACTTTATTTCTCTCTTTATTCAAAAACCATTTTTCTTTCATATACATGATTTATTAAAAAGTTTTCAAGACTTTTTTAAAGTTACTATATGATTATTTAAAGTAATTTTTACCCTTTCTTAATTTTTTATAAAAATATTTAGAAGGAATCTTAATTGATTTTTCCAAACATGGCCCGCTTGTCTTTTACTAAAAATGTTAAATGAATCATTATTTTAATGCATACAACATGAATGGAATTTACTTCACTCATGAACAATCACTGTTTTAAATATTAATTTATAAGTTTTAAATTTAATTTTAAAATAAAATTATTTCCACACTTTTTTTGAGTTTTTAGTTTTAAAAAGATTATTTTCAACGTGGAAAGGTTATTTTCCTCAAGAAATGTTCCAAGTAATTTTTAAAAATCATTTTTCATTTAAGATTAAATACTTTGATGTTACTTAAGCTTTACCAAGGATATGATCCAATGAAACCATTTTTATTATTTATCCAGATGTTTTATGAATATGATGAATTATTTTATGAAACCTATTTCTTTTAAATGGGTTATGGTTTGATGAAATTTTTATGAAACCAATTTATTTTCATGGGTTCTAATATAATGAATATTATGAAATCCATTTGCTTCAAGTGTTTTGATATGATGAAATATTTTATAATATTATGGAAAACATATTTATTATTTTCATTATATGATGGGTGAGACATATATCTCACACAGGTGCATTGGATAAAGTTTTATATATCATGATATAATGATTATAAAAAAGATGATGTGCTAGATCTGATATGGGAAATGGGATGATGTGATTGATACAATATAGTAAATAAGTGATGATTCCTGATCCATTATGAAATGAAAAATAAGTTATAATGTATGATCCATTATGAAATAGGAAACATGTATTTATTCATGATCCATTATGATTTGATGGTCTTGTATGTTAACCATTAAATATGAAATGGTTTCTATACTTATGATGGCGCCATAATTATATGACATGAACTTATGGTTAATGATTTATTTATGGTGATTTCCCTCTCTTATGGTCCATGTATTTTAAAATGATAATGTTTTATATCATAGACCGTGTTTACAATCCATGATAGATTGGGTAAGAAATTTTTAAGTTATATTCATAATATCATACCCTTATGAATCTTTTATGATTTTATATGATCATCGATTGATATCTTCCATGCTCACCATTACCAAGTATTTGAGATCACCCTTTCTTATGTTTCTTTTCCACTAGGTTATGTGGAATGGTTTACGTAAGATATATATGAATTATACTAAATAGAAATATCTTTATTGGAGTTGTTAAATTAATTTCATGAAATATGAATTTTGTGTATATATTCTCTAAAGACACTAAACCTTTACAGTTTTCATGTGTGTACTTGTGAAATGTATATAATATTTATCTATTAAGATATAATATCTGGGTATAGAAATACTAATATATTATAGTTGGTATCAGAGGATAGGTTTAATTAACCTTTTTAAACTAATATGATAAAAACCTAGTTAGATCCCTAAGGATATGTCTATGGATAAGTAAAAGGATTTGTCAAAGTATTGGGAAATGTCCTAGAATTTTGGTGAAGGATGGAGTGAGTGGTTTCAAAGAAACTAAATCCCTATTTGGATACTAAAAGTGGATTTGGATCTATCATAGTTTTACCGACAGTTAATTACTAAAAAAATGGTACATTTAGATAGAATTGATCATCACTTGGTGTATAAAAATAGGACTTGTTGCATACTAGGTTTGACACTACCACAGAATATGTTTTTTAAATTCACAAACTCTTTACAAACCATCATTAAGGATTTGAATAACGACTATGAATGATATAGGTTAAGCCTAAGGTTTTATAGATTGAAAATAATGTGTCATGATTTAGACATCGTATAAATGATTTTTCATGATTCTGTGATTTATTGATACAATCATTATTTATTACAATGTGATTTTTAGATTTAATTAATGGATGGAACCCAAAGAAACCATGTTAATTATGAATTTGAAAGAAAATGAAATGATTGTCCCCTTGGTAAACCAAATGTTATAGAATATTGAATGAAAAATATCATTATTATGATAACACAACTTTATAAATCTATGAATCATGTTGATATTAAAATAAGTAAATGATGTAACAACAATCTTTTGATTCCTCCATGTGTAAATTACCACTTTCTTTTAGTGATTTCACTGATCCACTAGTTGTTGAGAAATATAATAGTACCACTAAAATGATATTTTTCATTCTCCAATGTTTGGAGGATTAAAATTCCATTTAATCTATTTATTTTTTGGAAGGTGAAGTAGATAAATGGTGGAATCTTATAAAAAACACAACGGAACAAGAATAAATTGATTCTATGGAGTGGAATGATTTTACAAGCTTATTTTTCAATAATTAATTTCCTCATATTATTCATACAAAGTTAAAGAAATAATTCCTTGAGTTGAAGAAAAAGGATGATGAATAAGTTGGTACATATGAGGTAAAATTTACAAGACTTTCGAGGTACGCTTCTAGTATTATCATCCAAACTAAAAGTTATGTTGATTGATTTTTTGTTGACCTAAAACCAAGTCTATGAAATCCATTATCTATAAGAGACTTTATTATATATGTAGAAATTATTTGATGTAAACTAAATTTGGAAATGGAAATTGGATATTCCCACCATTCCCATAGATTTGATATGAAAATGAAGATTGAGTCTCATTAAAACTCAAATAAATCAAATGGTGGAAAGAAATTCCATCCATATACATGCCAGAAATATGGGAATAAAAATTAAGGGAATTGATTGAATTGAACTAGAGGGTTATTTAAATGTGGAAGGGTAGGTCATAAATCCCATGAATGTTGAAAGATAATGAATGGGATAGTTAACACAATGAAATAGAAGAATATCCCAACTAAAACACTAATCAAACTCCAATACTTTAAATTCAAGGAGTTTGGGAATTATGTGATCCAATGCCCGAATCCAAGGTCTAATGATGATAATGGTCCACAAAAATATCTAAATAAAAAGGGAAAATGGAAATATTATGAAATAATAAAAGTTGAAGTGAATCATGATAATTAGGTTACAATTAACCCGTACTCATTAGTTGGGAATTTCATGTTTTATTTTGTATACAAGAGACCTATAAAAGTCTTATTATTCATCCTTTAGTGAAATCTGATGTTATTCTAAGAATTTATTATCTACCTTTATAAGGAATTTGGAATAATGAAATCATTTTTGATATCCTATCTATGCAAGGAAGAACCCAAGATTTTAATGGAAATGATTTTGTCTATGACATGAGCTTATTTATGGAATAAAGTGTTAATTATCTTTTTGAAGCATATATGTCTCCATGAAATATTAAATTAGTAGTTATAGATACCATCATGGGCTTCAGAGTTTAAGGTTTATCATAAGTTTAAAATCATAGAAACCCATTTTAAGGTTTTATGTGATGGGAGTTTTTCAATTTCAAGGATATTTTGGGAGAAATTTATGGAAATAAAACCCTTTGGTTTTTTATATATTTTAGTGAAAAAGTTATTTGTGGAGGAATTCCTTGAATTTTCTAGACATAATATTAAATGTATTTTTAACCTTTAGGGTTTATCTTATCTTTTATATTGAGTTAATTATGGGTTATTTCAATTTGGTAACATTATAGGAATTATGTTAATATAGTTTTGGAAAATGGATAACCCACATTCTAGGAGACAACCCATCCCATCCATAAAGGTCATCAGGCTTGAACCCATAACCAAAGTATGACAATGGTGTAGTGCCTACCATTTCCCTAAGAGAAAGAGTATTTATAGTGGGAAAACATGAAGAGAGATATTAGTAAGTATGTGTATTAGTGATTAGTATGTCATCAAGTTAAGTCTAAGATACAAAAGTCTAAGGGGATGTTGTAACCATTACCCATACCATAATGGAAATGGGAAAACATAACTAATGATTTTTTTAATCAAAATCTCCAAAACATCTAAAGGGAATAATGCTATTTGGGTTGTTGTTGATCGAATTAAAAATTCGACACACTTCATTACTATCAGATAAGACTTATCTATAGATTATATTTCTAGGATATATAGTAAGGAAGTGGTAAGGTTTCATGGAGTATGAAATCCTATTGTATCTAATAAGGATCCACAATTTACCATGAAGTTTTGATGAAGTCTTCAACGATATTTGGATACGGAATTGATTTTTATTACTATGTATCATCCTCTAACATATTTCCAGTCTAATAGAATAATTCAAACTCTATAAGATATTTTTATATCTTTTTATATGGATTTCAAAGGTGGTTGGGATAAACACCACCCTATGGTTGGGTTTTCATACAACAATAGCTTCACCTGAGCATTCAGATGGCTCCTTATGAAGACATCTATGGAAAATATGTGTATAAATACAATGTATTTGGATAAATTTAGATAAAAAATTTTATTGGGACCTGATCCAGCTAAAGAAATGGTAGATAAGGTTAGATCTATTCAGCAACACATAAGGGAAACACAAAGTCAGAAGAAAATTTATGCTGACAATCGACAACATGATATGGAATTTAATGTTGGTGACAAGGTATTTATAAGAATTTATCTATGGAATAAGGTAATTATATTTTTAAATATGTGAAAAATAATTCCTAGGTATATCATTCCCTTTGAAGTTCTTGATTATATCGGCATGGTATCTTATGAATTGATGCTTCCACTGAACCTCTCTCAAGTCCATGTTGTGTTCCATGTATCTCTTATGAGGAAGTACATACCTGATCCTTTATATATACTGAACTCATAGGTTATTCTATTTTCACATGATTTTTCTTATTAAGAATAAATCTTTGAGATTCTGGATTATAGAAATATAGTTCTACAAAACAATACCACTCACCTGGTCAACGTTTTGTGGTGAAACCACCAATTTGAAGAAGTTATGTGGGGACATAAAGATATGATGAGGCAGAAGTATCCTTATTTGTTTATATCAAAGTGAAAAATTTGGAGTGATAAATTAATTTAAAGGGGGTATAATTTAACACAATGAGTTTTTATGAAACATATATTTTGAATAAATTTAATTTCTTCGATTGCTTACATTATACGCAACACCGAGTTTTAACGAACCATGATATAAAATTAATATTTTTATTTAAACTTGACTATTATAACCTTTCCATTAAAATTTGAGGTATAAATATGAATATTTTTTTTAAAAAAATAATTATATTGAGTATATATAAAGAAAACATATTGATGAAAAAATTACATAATTTCTAGTAAAGCCTTTATATGTTTCTAAAATACCATTTTCTCAAAAAAAAATATATTAACAAATAATAAAAGTAATTTTTTTGAACTTTTAAAAAATTTATTTGATAAAATAATATTTATTTTTTAAATCGACATCTTAAAATTATCATTTGGTGAATTTTTTATAATTTTCTAAAATATTACTTTTTTGATGAATAGTAAAAAAATATTGATTTTTATTAAAAATTGTATTTTTATTTAAAGCATTCACAAGATCCATTTTTTTAAAAAATGGTTTTAAAAATAAAATTAATAAAAAAATATTTTTATTAATCCAATTTAATTCATTTTAATCAATTTCATATTGAAATTTTATATTAATGATTTCTATACTTATGAAAAATTTATCTTTAGAAACCCACTTTTTTGTTTCCTCTGTAGGTTTTATTTTAAATTAAAATCTTCCACTTCCATGAATTGAATTTGATAAATGGATTACATATTTGGAATAAGAATAATTTATAATATATAATAAGGTAAAATTGAATTTTTTTCATAAAGATTAGTAAAAATAATAAAAATTAATTACGGTTGTTAAGGTTAAAAGGGGTTTTATGTGTTTCATACACACGTGTTAAAATTAATTTTCAGAACATATGGGATATTTATTTATTTAATTGGATTTTATATTTATAATTATTGGGTACAAATTGTCTAATAATTATCATTTTAATTTTATTATTAAAGGACAAATTACCTACGTAAATAAAAAAAGACTAGTTGTCGTGGTGAGAAATAAAATGGTAAAAGTAAGTAAACATAGTGATTTGGGAACAACATGTTTAAAACATGTGTATTTTTTTGGAGGTGTGTATAGACCATAGTATCCATCCACTCCTTTATTTATCAAATTTGGAGGAACATGGCATGAGATTAACTACCCATTGTTGAATTGTTTTGTGTATTTATAAAAACACCACTCTTCTAATCACATCTTCACACCTCATAAGCTATTTAACTTGACAAAAACCTGGAAAAAAAATATCTCCCCAAAATATTTATCCATTTTATAGAGATTTTTGCATTCCCAAAAGTCCAATCCCAGGGACCTTAACTAGATATCCAAAGGATATTTTTCTAAGTAAAGGTAATTGTCTTCACTAAACTCTTTATTTTTAATTATTCTCTTAAAATTTTCATTCATGTCCTAATAATAAAAATATAATAACACCATTATATAACATATAATTAGATTTTATTATGTTTATATAATAACCTATATCTATCTCCTCTCTAATAAAGTGGGGAATGAAACTATTGGTCATGTGTACGACAAACTACCACCTTGTGAACCAAGGTAATTATTTTCCCATAAACACCTATAAAAGATGGATATAATTATGGATTTAAATTATTTATATGATATTTATGAAATAATTATTCTTTTGGAATTATAAAATCACATAAACCTTCTTACTTTTCATTTTTTGGGAATATGATAACATTGCTCGTGTGTGCGGCGGACTACCGCCCTGCGAAGCGATGTGGTTTTTTCTTCAATTATGCTTTACATGGAAGGTAATAAGGATATATTTAAGGAAAATATGTGATATATATGAAATAAAAAATAATATATGAAATTAATATTTTATTTAACTTTCTTTTGTTTCATCTTTTCAGAAAATTGAAATAGTGTTCATTTGTACGTACAAACTACCATCTCCATGAATGTTGTAATTAATTTTATATATATAACATTAATGGACTACTATAAATACATATATAATCAATATATATGATATTTATATCATGTTTAACATTATTGAGATGATATAACCATGATCATAGTAAAAGGACTAAAAATACCAAAGCCAAATATATATGAAATGCGAAGTCATTTTTACCTAAAAAATGGATTTATATGAATTGTCAATAAATAGGTAATAAAAGGTCATTAGTAAATCATATATGGAATGATTAATAATATTATTGTTTTGAAATAGTGTATATTAAAATCATATTTATTACACAAGGGGTTGAAACATGTATAAAGTAATTCAAGACTTATGGTAAGGGATTTATGTTCTCCGTTTTATTTCTCGGAGACATATGCCATATTCACCAGTTGTTTCTTTTTTGTGGTTTATATACTGCCTATTGAACATGATATATAATTAATATAATAATTTTAATTGTATTTAAATTTTCACTTCATGTTATTGTTTCATGGGTCTTATGATTCAAATGTTACTCAGTGGGACATATGCATTATATACCACTTGTTTCTTTTGGGTTCAATATATTCTGCCCATGAATTTATTTTATGATCCTTATCTTGATAATTATTAGATATAACCATCCACATAATATTCTTTCTTTCATGTTCATTATGATTCAAAAGATACCAAATTGGTAAATGTTTTATGATAAAATCTCATTGTTTATTAGGATTGTTTATGATTAAGCATACAATAATGAGATCTTATAATCCAACTCTCAATAAACTCATGAATTTTATTTTACTCTTATTTCTTGAAATTACATATTTTTCTTTCACTTACCTCTCATTATGTACTCCAAATTCCAAAATATTTTTTTCAAATAAACCCAACTTTATGTCTATCTTCGGTTAAAAACCCTTTTTCTTCTATATCCATGTTTTATAAAAAATGTTTTCAAGGATGTTTTAAAGTTACTCTATGATTTTTAATGTAAATTTTACCCTTATTTAAATTTTTATAAATTTTTAAAGGGAATTTTAATTTTGTTTTCCAAATAAGTCCAATTTGGATTTTACTGAAAATATTGAAGGAATATTTGTTTTAACATGTACGACATGAATGAAATTTCCTTCCATGATGGGCACTAAATATTTTTAATCTTCCCTCCATAAGGTTTTCTGAATTTTTAATTTTAAAAAGGTGATTTTCAAATTGGAAAGGTCATTTTCCTCACTAATTGTTCCAAGTTATTTTTAAAATCATTTTCTCTATAAGATGACATAATTTGATATTACTTAAGCTTTATTAGGGATATGATCCAATGTTTACATCATTATTATTTATCTATATGTTTTATGAATATGTTGAATTTTTTTATGAAACCCATTTCTTTTCCATGAGTTATGCTATGATGAACTGTTTATGAAACCTATTTCTTTTCACGGGTTTTGAAATAATGAATGTTTTATGAAACCAATTTCTTTTCATGGGTTCTAACATGATGACATGTTTTATGATATTATGACACACATATGTATGATTTTTATTATGTGATATATGATACCTATATCTCCCTCCATTTATTGGGTAAATT
The DNA here is from genome assembly GCA_963277665.1 of Viscum album. NCBI lineage: Eukaryota > Viridiplantae > Streptophyta > Magnoliopsida > Santalales > Viscaceae > Viscum > Viscum album. The sequence goes on along the minus strand of OY728145.1, from coordinate 23,352,376 downwards.
TTATATCTTATGAGATAATGATGGAAAAAAATATGATATGATTGATCCGCTATGGGAAACAGGCTGATGAAATTGATCCACTATGGGAAATAGTTGATGATGCCTGGTCCATTATTAAATTAGAAATAGGTAATGATGCATGATATATTATAAAATAGTACAGAGGTTTTGATGCTTAATATATTATGATTTTATGATCTTGGGTGTTAACTTTGACATAAGAAATGGCTTATTTACTTATGATGGTGCCACATTTATATGATATGAAATTATGTTTCATGATTTATTTATGATGACTTATCACTCTTATGATTCATGTGTTTTGAAATGATAATTTTTTATTCTATGGATCATGTTTACAATCCATGAAAGATTGGGTATAAAATTTGTAAGTTATATTGATAATCTCATAACCTTATACATATCTTATGATTTCATATTATCATTGATTGATATATTCCATGTTTATCCTTACTGAGTATATGAGATCACCCTTTCTTATGTTTCCTTTCCACCATGTTATAAAGAAGAGTTTATGTAGGGTATGTCTATGAAGTGTATTAAATGGGAATATGTTTATGGGATAAGTTGAATATATTTCATGAAATATGAAGATTTTGTATCTGGTATCCAAATACACTAAACCTTTACATTCCTCAGGAGTGTATTTTTGAAATGTATTGAATATTCATCTATTAAGATGTTATATATTTGTATGGAAAGAATATACTTTTATAGAGTATATATCAAAAGGTCCTACAAGATATCTCATTTTGGAAAAATATCTTTAAGGATGCAAGTAGTTTGGTGGTTGGATGTGATAGATTCTAAAGAGTGGTTAATATTGGAACAAGGAAATAGTTTCCAAAAAAAGGAATTTTGGAGGTAGATATCGTTTATGTTTGGGTATTTGATTTTTGTAGTAAAATCTCCAAATTCTCATAGGAATGGGTATATTTTAATGGATACATATTATGTTTCCAATTTGGTCAGGGTAGTGGAAATTTTGAACAATCAATCTATTATAATTGTTAAATTCATTAATAAAAACATATTTTCAAGATTTTGAGTTCCTAAATCCTTTATCATTAAAAATGGTACTCACTTTAAGAACTCTAAATTCAAGTATATTATAGGGAAGCGAGGCTATGTTCATTAAAACAAAACCACTTATCATCCCCATTAAAGTGGGTATATTGAGATTTCAAATAGAGAATTAATGAATATTTTAGAAAATAGTGTTGGGATCTCTTGAAAATATTTCTCATTAAAACATAATGAATATTGTTACAAAAATATTGGGAGATCTGTAGATAATCAATTTTAAAAATAAGAGTAAAAGGGAGAAAACAATTACTAGAAGATAAATATATTCATTGATTTACATAGTTTTGGAATAATCCCTATTTATATAGTGTCATAAAAAATTCTATAGTATTTAGAGCAAGGTTGTAGGGTGAAATTTACGAGTATTGAAACCCTAGCTTGAAATTATATCATAAATAAACATGGTGCTATAAAAACTCACATTTCGAGAGCGAAAATCTATACATTTGATCCACTTTTCTATAGTATCAGAGGTATGAAGTATGTGGAGAAAAAATATTGTTTCCACAAAATTACAATATATTATAGTATTATGTTGACAATGCTTATATTGATGCAGAAGCCTTGTGGGCTAGTGTACAACATGTTCCACTAGAAATTCAGACCAACTTTATCTAATGGAATCGAATCTACCAATATAACAAAAGCCTTGTAAGATTATAATTTTTTAATACTCTCATTGGAATGTATCCCTATAGGATTATCTTTATAAAATCATGCCACTTTCTTTTGGAATTACAACACACAATATTTTTAGGTTGTAGAGGTTTTAATAATGAATTTATGGTTACCAGTGAGAGGATATTTTTAAATACGATTGAGTTAGATAATATTAAGAGATAATCAAATTAAAATACTAGGATTTACAAAAAATCTAAATATTTTCAATATTAAATCATTAAAAAAAATAGATTCAAATCCTGTCATAACGTTTCTCTTTTTAATTCTAGACTTGAGCTATTTTTAAAGAAGCTTAAATATAAATGGTTTAGTCCTTTCACCATTATTAGGGTGTCACTTAATGTGTTTGTTGAGTTGGTTGGTGAGTAAAATAGTCTGTTATTAGTTAATGAATAGAGAATCAAACACTATTTTAAGGAGAATAAAAAGGGATTGTATGTTATGTTTTTATTGAAACTTGAACATTTTCCAAGTCACACCAGGGAATTTAAACGTAGTGCTTTATGGAATTCAACCCAAGGTATTTTTTTATTTTCTTTTATTTATTGAATAATTTTTTTATTTATACTCTTATTTTGAGTTTCTTATTTAGTACTTTATTAGAAAAAAATTAACTTTTAGATTCATTATAATAATTTTGGATATTTTTCAGAACATTGGATAGTTAATAACGTAATGGATGGTCCTCCTTGGTGTTCATAAAGGAGTTGAACCTTCTATGCATTCCCTTTAAGGGAATAATTTCATAATATCTAGTGTATCAACTCAATTGGGTTTCAAGGATTAAAGGATCTAAATGTTGGAATATTATGGAATAAATTTCTACATTTTTTATTCAATAGTTTCAATTATTTAATTCTTCAATTACTGAAATATAATTATTTATTAATTTTACTTTATTGTTGTTAAATTGGGGAACCATAAAATATTTATCAAGTGGAAAAGAAGTAAAGTCTCTTTAACTAAATTTAAAATATTAATTATTCTCTATTAGGTGAGTTTATGGATAATTGTTCACTTGTTTTTACTCCTTTACTTATAAAACTACCTCTTTCTTATAAATTTGATTAGATGATTGAACATTAATTTCCTAATTCTATTTGTATACTAACATTACAAGGAAAATAATATCGGTTTTTTCTTTTGATTAACATGTCTCTATATACTAAAATATTGGGGTTTTATGATTTTTTATGCATATTTGAAAACATTTTTTAATTGTAACTTAAATAATACACTTTACCTTGAAAATATTATATATGCATTCAAAGTTTATGAATTTGATGGACTTAAAACTTAGTGCAAGCTATAATTTATTTATTTATTTTGTTATGGTGGAAAACATAATTTTGATATTTTTTGACCCTTCATACAGGATTTATAGTTTTTGAAATAAAAAATACTTTTGATTATAAAATATTTAGTGTTTTTACACCTTCAAGTTCATCATTGGGTAAATTATTGGGTTCTAAGTATGGGGAAATAGGTATTTTATATTTTTAATTGTATCCCATAGAGACACATCAAAATTCATTATTTTTTTTTCAAATTTGACTATTCTTAATAAGTGGATTGTATAGCCAATGGGTGTAATTGTTTTTTAAATTTAGAGACTATTTTTCAACTTTAAGGTGGCTAATCATTTTTTCCTCATGAATTCAATATTAAAACATATTTTCATTTATATCGTAAAAATATATATTCCTGGTAAATTTTTTGTAGTATTTTTTCCATTCTATATTTAATCTAAATTTCGTGATTGGATTTAAACCGATAAATGATACATCTAAATGGTTTGAAAATGAACTCTTAATATTGGTTAAGCTGTGTGAGTTGAAATTGATGGCCGATTTATAATTATTTTGATCTATTAATTATTTTTTCTACTCACTCATCCATCAATTTGTTTGTTTAATTATGTTGATCTACTCAGTTATGTGTTAAATATAGACTATATGTGTGTTCACCATGGATATAAAATGTAAAATTTAGAAGATAATTTGAATGAATAGTATGGTTGGTTAAACTCCATTAATTTTTTTCTTCAAATTTGATCATATATTTAAAAAATAAAAAACATATTTTTTTCCAAACAATTTATTTTTTATAGATAAATCATTAATTTCCCATTGAGAGATTTTTTTGGGGAGAAATATTTTTTTAAATAACTTCATTATATGCATGTTTATTTTTTATTTTTTATATTAATTAACATTCACCAAATATTTTTAATTGATTTATTGAGAATAATCATTGTATTAAGTGTGGATGAATTTTATGTGCCTTTATTTTGATATATGTTTAACATATTTGTTTAATAAAATTTTGGTGATATTGGTATCGAAGTGTTTTTTTATTAAAAATTTATTGATTCTTGAATATTTTTTTGTTTTAAAGGTAATTCATTTTTTTGAAAATAAAATCATTTTGTGCTTAGTTGGTCAATTTTTTAGGCTTGAACTTTCATATATTCAAAAAATTTATTGTTTTTATGGAACTTTACTTGAAATGTAATTTTAGATAATCTTAAATGGTTTCTGATTTTTTTGGAATTAATATTTTCATTGTTCCATGTTTATATTTTAAATATGAATTGTTGGATCAAATTATAATATCATTTATTTAAGTTTCAAAACAAATATTGAATTTGGTGTAAAGTTTTCTTAAGTATTAAATTCATTTTGTTTCATTTCAACAAATCTTCACAAATAGTTAATTTTAATTCATAGATTTTGATACAAAAGATTTTTAATCTATAATGAGGATGAATAATATTCTTTAACTAATGGATTTTAAGAAGTTTTGAGGGATATTTAATATTTTCTCTATCAGAGAAGTGGACACATTACATTTGGTAGTTGAGAAATATGATAATTTGACATTAAAGAAGAATTTGTAAGATAATTGTATAATTATAGATGATATGTGATATCTTATACAAATTTTGAATAATTCACAGCCTATTTATGGTTTTTTAGATGTTACATGATATTTTTTTCGAGGAATCCATTGATACATAACTTTTTCCCTTTGTGAAAATTCAGTTAATTTTCTTACGATGTGATGCATAACATATTATACTTTTCTAAATATGATGAATCTTCTAGATGAGGTGATGTGTAAGATAATATTTCAAAATAATGAGATACATAATATTTTTGGAGGAATGAGATTGATATGTAACATTTTCCCCTTTATGAAAATATAAAGAAGTTCATACATAATATTTTTTAAACTAGAGAGAGGGTGTATAAAATTTTCCTCTGTGAAGGATAAATCAACTCATTCATAAGGTTTTTAGGGAATACTTAAAGGTTGCATCCCTTTTCAAATTTAAAGTCTTGACACATGCTGTAAAGGATATTATCACACTATAAAGAAGTTAAAAATAAAATAGGAGGGGATATCATACTGATGGGGAAAAATAATTAGTAAGATTCTAAATATTGAATCATGATGGGATTGTATATAGGTATTGAATTCTAATGAATTTTGGGGGATCATAGTATATTTTTAAGTCTTTTCTTGAGTCACTGTAAATGATACAATGAATGATGACAAGCATCATGTGGAGATCTCATATGTGAGATAATGAGTTGGGGATAGTTAGTAAAGCATGGGGGACCTTTTAATTTAATGATAAGATTCAATTGTGGGAGAGATATATGAAGAAATTGTTTGGGAGTATAGATGATAGGTAGGAAGAAAAAGGAAAAAATTGATAACTATGATTCAAAGTAAGGTAAATATATGGAAGGAGGATTTTTCTCAATATAAAAAACTGCACTTCTTCAAAAATCTAATTTCTTTTTGTCGTTTTTCTATAATAGATTTTGTTGTATTATTTAATTAATTAGACATAAGTTTTGGATAAATTCATCTAGGTTAATGATATTGTTCTGACTATTTTAATTTCACTTCATTTTGTCATTTTTTTGAATCGGGTTCCTTATCTTCCCCATTATTCTTAACTAAAATCATTTTCCCAATTCTTCAAGAATTAATGATGGTTTTTCTTGATTTAATAAAAAACAAGAATGTTAAGAAAAATTATTTTAAAAAACCATATTTCAGGGATTTTTTAGGTTATTGAAGAGTAACCAACCAAGATTAAATGAAAATTTGATTTTGGTGAATACATTTTCACTCTTTTTTACGGCGAGGTTAAATTCTATAGTTGAAAAACTATATAACTTAACCATTTTCAGGTTAACCACTTAATTAAGTGTGTTATAATAATTTCTATTCATTTTTTTCCTATTTTAATATCATTTTAGAAATAATTAATGAATATCATTTCATGATCATAAAATTAAAAAATTTCCTCAACCCATTAATCACGTGTTCCCTATTTTCTATTGTTTTTATTGTTTTTTAACCCAAATTTAGATTCATTTTAAATCAATTCTCACATATACTACAAATAATTCAACATATTATACTACCTTACATCATTATTTCAGTTATTCATTTTTAAATTTTTTCTTTGTTCAAGTTCATTGCTTTATTTGGTCACACATAAATCCTTCCATATGGGTTCGAACCTACTCTTTTTCTTCACTATCTTAGTGAATGTTTAAAAATTAATATTTTTATAATAAGAACATATCACGTACCACCTTTAGGTAAACATGTAGCTTTACTATTGGGGAAATTATAGAAAACCTATCCCATGCCCATTTTTTCACAATTATAGAACACCCTCTCATATTTACAATGTCTAGATTTTTACTATTATACAACTCTATATAAAGGTGGGTTAATCATGCCAAAAACCTAATATTTTATGTAGAACAAGACATTTTAGGAAATATCCTATTAACCTTTTATAATAATCATGTGTTGAATGACATGATTTCTATAAGAAAAAATTGAATTAAATACAGGTGGTGGAAAAGAGAAAAAGAGAGATAGTCAAGGTTAAAACCCAAAGAGAAATTTTCTATAAGAACTATATCTTTAAGACACTATAAAGGATGACCAATCCTTTGATAATTCAATGAAATAATAAATAATGAATGCTTTCAAGATAAACTCATAAGAGTAATAATAATTTCATTCTTTCATGTCTTAAGAGTTCAAGGAGATGGTTATTTAAATCCATAATAATTGTCTGATGTCTAGTTTTCCATATCCAAAAATACAATGCCAATATCCTTGTCAATATTGAAATTGATCAATAATTTAAGAGACAAGTATCACACCCCTTTTGAAAATAATATACCTAATAAAGTCTTTAAGACAACTATACTACTACCTTTGAAATTTCATGCTATAACATTGATTTTTAAGATTCCATGAGAGAGTGTGCTTGAAATTCATAGATCACCATGGGTTTGGATTTTAAAATAATGTTTGGACCTTGATTAGTATAATTATAATCCTAGATTTTCCTATAATAAGGGGATTTGGTAATCCCCTTGTTAATTCATGATTAATCAATATAAGTCCTCCTTCATTATTTTAATATTATCTCTTTTTTTGGGACTTCAATTCCTTATAATGGGTTGTGTAAAATTGCGCACCTTCCACCCTTTGTGACATATATTCCTTCATTTCCTTTTTACACATGTATTCTATGATCCTCTTAATCCCATCCATCCTCAAAAGTATTTGTGGTGCCCCAGGACGAATAGACCACTAGTGGGGAATCGGTGACCTTATTTTACGAATTCTTCCTTTTCAAATTCATCCTCATAGACATGTTAAGGATTTAAAATTTTCTGTATAAATTCATACTCAATGTCATGAATTTTTAGTCACCCCAACCACATGTTCTCCACTATCTTCAAAACTAGTTATAACCCTAGACCTTCCCAATCTAATCAACACAGAGTCACACTTTAATCTAGATCCTAAATCACACAAGAGATCCCGAAGACACCACACTTATTTATTATGATCCAAAATAGAAAGATATCTTGTATGCACTTGGTTTATTCTAAACTATTTTGAAACATGATCTTTCTCAATGAACATGATAGATCAATAGGTCTCTATGGGCATAACTTCATCAAGAACATTGATATTGGATTAAAAAGATCTAGTAGTCTTGAACAATCTTCTAATATATTGAATGATTTGGATCTTCCTCAGGCTTTTTAATAATCAGTAATGAAACCTTCTTCTTTTACAAAAGTTCCCTTACTTTAATTTATTTCTTCTTTATTTTATATTATGAAGTATCAGGCTCTGAAATATTTATCACATGTATTTTTTTTTATTTCTCTCAAAATTTTCACTCCCCCCACTCACACACTTATTCATTATTTATATTTATACTTTTGTACCATATGAATATTGGTATATTTAATTATCGTGAAAATATGATCATTTAAAAACATTTTAATTAGATATTATATTTACATCTCCTGTAAAATATGATAAATTTAATCTCTTGTGGTATTTCAATAACTACATTCTCATCTCCTCCATAAACATTATAGTGTTATTATTCATTTTAATATCTATGTGTTTCCAAATTTATTTCTTCAAGAGATATTAAAATATTAAAATTCATTTGTTATACTAATTTTTTAGCTTTAAAAATCTCCCACATTGTAATATAGATTTGTATACACCTATATGATGTAGTAATACTCATTTATAGGGTGGATAACATCTCTTTCTCAAATCTTGATCCACTAGATCAATTATGATGTTTAAATCCTAGAATATTTATATAATAATCACCTGATATATATTTCTTGAGAATATTTTAATTATAGAGAACTCAATGAATCCACTGGCATGGATTCCTTAAATCTAAATCTTCTTACATAGAGACCCTATTGTGGATCCCCTTACGTTATAGATTTAATTATGCAATTGAAATCTTATGTGGTTCTACATTTTATTTTACTTATGTGGATCACTCTATACATGAATCCATGTACATGGATCTCCTAATGTGGGGATACCTTTATGTGGTAGATCATTTTGGGAGTACCTTTATATAGTTTCCATTATTCCACATTTTCTCATGTGGTGAAACTTTGCATGGAGACACTATTATGAGTCCCTTTTTGGGATAGATTCACCTACATGAATCCCATTACATGATACTCTTATATGGGAATATCCTTACATGAATTTCTTAACTTATTAAAAGTTTCTAGTTCTTATTCAAATAAAACTAGAGCCTCCACAAGACACCTTTAGGCATCTCAAAATAGAATCATAATAATCTCAACTCTTTCCAGGAATTATATAAATTATACCAACCGTTTAGATTATTTCCAACTTTCTTTACCTTCTTTAATAGATTCATTCTCGAGTATGAAATCCCATGTATATTCTTAAATCATTTTTTTGGATGGATTCCTACAACCCTTATTCAAAACTATTTTAGTTAGTGTATCATAATTAGTACTTCTCTCAATATTTTAAGAATAACACATCAATCATCACATATAAATACATATTTGTCTTGAATCTTCATGGATTTTCCTAAGAAATATCTTCAAGGGGTAATCTTAAAATTAATTTTCCATTAATCATGGAATAACTTTTATCAATTTAACACACATCAAGTTTCATTCTCATAGTCTTATTGATAATAAATACAACAACTTCATTTGGGCACTTCAATTCCAGATTTTTCATTTATTAATAAATACCCATTTCATATTCTCCAAATTCAAATCAATTCAACTCCCCTTAGTAATAATAAATGAAAAAGGACTAAGGGGTTTTTACTTAACTCATATTCTTCCTTTTATAATTCACATACTTCTTATCCCTTCTTCAAATATAAATTATAGCCATGTGCAACTTGAGATAAGGATGATACCACATAGTTTTACTTATAAGATAACCTTTAGATAATCTACTCTAAGTCTATGTGGGGTAATCCAATGTTAAAAACATTATAGATACACTTAGAAATTAAGGAATCCCTGGAATATCATTTCAGTTATCTTGTGCTCATCACACAAGGTGTGTCACATTTTCATGTGATTAATTTGACACTCATCATTCTAGGAAACTTATGCTTGTCACATGAGAATTTTTAGGAACATCGCCTAAGGAATCATGTACTTGTTACATTAGGTAAGAAATTACCCTTGTCACCTACAACAAGGGTGGAAAGATACTATACTCATCACACAAGGGATTCTTATACTCATCACACAAGGAATCTCATACTCGTCAAATGAGTTAGAATCCCAGGATCATCACCAGGGATAGGAATAAGAGATCCTATAATCATAACATAGGCTTCTTAAAATCATCAACTATGGAATATCATGCTCATAATATGAGGTAGAATCCTGGGATCATTGTATGGGATAGGAAGAAGACGCCCTATACTCATCACATAGGCTTCTAAGGATCATCGCCTAAGGTTCCATATTCTCATCACCTAGGGTTGTGTTTCTGATGATTCATGAGGGTTTATAGGTTTACAACCGAGTAAATATAGATATATATTTAAAGTAAAGTGGGGGACCCTCCCAATAAACCCATCATGTACTAGGATAAGAACATTTTTATAACTGAGTTTGGGAAATCATGATTTAAAGTCCAATGGGGAACACTTACAAATTTAAAGTCTAGTGGAGTGATTCTTCTTATATAAGCTTTCCATGTATTGGTTTGGGTACAAGTTAGAATCATATAGGGATTCTAGAGTCTAGGTGGTATTTGGATTTATGGTATAATTGGTGCAGAAAAAAAATATTATCATCCTTCAGAGTTGTTAGATCCCCATGTGAAGATGAGATGGGTATGAGATTATTGTTTTAAAGATGGTGAAACCGCCTTCAAGTCACCACACATGAATATGATACATGGTATTTGGGATATCAATATATTAGGATTATACCATAGAGATTCATCTAACATTCCTTATTATAATATAGGTATCAAAACCAATATAGTTTGATTATACAGTTTAAGGTCATTTGATAGGACCAAACCATGAATTTTAAAGTAAAATTGTAAGAATGATTGCATCATGGAAGGTAAAAAAATAAGGGATGGTGTAGTGATTATGCATAGAAGATGTACGAATTATGGGGTGATCATATCATATTGGTATCATGAGGAATATCGTGATCATTGAATGAGAAATCCTATACTCATCATATAGGGAATCTCATGCACATCACATAGGGTACAACTTTAGTTTATTGTATTGTGTTGAGGATGTTGTCATGAAGTTTAACATCATGAAACATGGAAATAATTCTATGCATTTTAAAGTCTTATAGATTAGACATTGGTTGTTTTTAGTTTAAATCATGACAACTCAGATGTTGGTGTGATACAGTTTAAATTCATGCAGCTCAGATGTTGGTATTATGCAGTTTGAAGTCTTACAGCTCAAGAATTATTGGGGATTATGTGTAAGGATACACATTCATAATTATTATAAGAGGATAGAATGATATGGTAATCTTTCATGTTCTCAATATAGGGGGCGATATTTGGTTTACCTTGATAATTTCATTGTTGAGTCTTACATATCCACTACAAAGTTTCTTTTAGATAAGAAAAGGCATGGATGTGACCCATTTTAGGTAGTATGAAGGGGTATGGATATGAGGATGCCTATGATTATGAGTATAAGGTAATGAGGCCTCCCAAACCATTCTTAGAGTGAATTTCATGAGTATAAGGTTCCATGATACCAGTCGTGTGTATAGGGATTGCATGAGTGAACCCATTTTGAATGCATTTAGTTCCCATAATTGCTCAACTTGTGAAGAAGTATGTTTGGTGGAAGGAGAGATCACATCAGGGTCCTAAATGATGTGTCATGAAACCCCAAATTTGTGAGAATCTTTAGAGTCTCTAAAATAATGTGATATAGCACAAGGATGCGGAATGAATTATCAAGTCATTATTTCATGAAACGTTTGGTGTTTTGTGAAGTATAGAGTTGTGAGAATGGTTGATATCTTTTTCCAACTCATCTTTTAATCTAAAAACATTATAAAAAATCATATTTAAGATAGGATAAGGCAATTTATTACCTTTGTGAGGGTTTTAATTCAAGTTTATCACCTTTGGGAATCACTGGAAGGCTCTAGTTACAAAAATTCATGGAAAAGAAATTTGAATGAGTTTAGACCATGTATTTTAAACTTCAATAGGACTGCCCAAAATGGGGGGGGGGGGTATGCTCTATTTATAAAGATTTTGGGCTACAAAATGAACTCTATGGCACAAATTCATCCATGTGACAAAACATTTATTGGTTCTCAAAATATAAATGGGATATGCACTATTATAAACTTGTTTCATAAAACATTAGGTTGTGTGACACCTGTGACTTTTCTGTGGGAGGCCGGTTGTAAAAACCACAAAATTTTTAAATTTTACCTCACATTCTTTTGCAAGTTGTTGTGTGAAATTGTTTTCAGTTGCACAAAAGCATTGAAAGTTATGCTTAAGTTCCTCCTTGGATCCGTAATGATTCCCAGATCTTTCTTTCCCCCACACCTTGGGGTGAATATTCATTTCAAATAATGAAACATAGTCTTCAACCCCAAAAAATTTCCCCTCATAATTTTAGCTGATAGGGAACCGTAGGTTCAAATTCTAGGGAAAGAACTAAATCTTGGATGATTTTCCACCACTTCACCCAACTTAGGGTTTTGTCATAGAACTTAGATGAACACATCAAAAAACCTGAGTTTTCCTTAGTCCTATAAACAGGGTGAGGTATCCTGGGTACAGACCATGTAATTTCATACTCAATAACATAAATCTCATATATATAACTCTAGACTTTGTGTAAAATTCTAAGCTTTAAATTCATGATTTTCGTACAACTATCCTTCTAGTGATGTAGGTTCAGTGACACTGCTTGGGGAGATAAAGTTTGCAATTTCAGCAATGGCACTTTGTGTGGGCCATGGGGATGTTGCCCGACATAGGCTAAATTCCATGAGGCAACCTCATTTTTCATGAACCATCCTTTAATAACATAAAAAATACTTCTAAAATAGTTGATCAGATCACTGAAGTTTCTTCCATTATTATTAATGCTACCTAGAGAGAGGAAATAACTAGAAATCTGGAGATTCCTTAGGCTATGAGGGTTGTTACAGAGAATGGTATATTGTTGAGACCACATTAGGAGGTACATAGGGGTTTTTTTCTTAGAAACTGAATACCACTTTACAAATTCAGTATGATCGATGATGTTTTCATCCCAACTACGGAGGTTTATATGTCGAGGAACTAGTTCTCACATGATGATGATCACAAATGGTGGAACATAATTATTACTATCCACCTACTAATAGAACAAAATATCACAACAATTTACACTCTCATTATTTTAACCAGAATTGTCACTAAGGAGTTTCTATGGGGTAGGCTTTCTTATCTCATTATTTGAGCATTATGAAAGCTAGCATCTCAGAAAATAGGATGGGCTAGTATGAGGTTTAGGATCTGCGGTTGGGAGGGAATTTCACTAATGAATGGGTTTGGGAATACTATATGTGTTACATGTACTTATAATATTGGGATAAGATACATAATATATGATTTTATAAGTCATTTTCGATATACCAATTCCATATCTACCATCACCCATATCTACTATTGGAGTTACTCAGCAGATGGTCATCAGACACTAACACCTCCCACCTTCATCATGGGGAAGTGGGGATCGATCTATGGGATTTTCACACCATCAGTGGGATAAATATCATAGGATTCCAATATGATGAGTTCCTCCTAGAACCCAATTATTTGGGAGATAAAAAAAAGATGCTTGTAGTGGTGAATATTTTGCTGGATGTACTGACAATGCTATTGCGACATCATCCATCCCTCCATATAGATATCCCTTTCAAGATGTTTTTGTGCCTAATTTTGAACATTCATAAGGGTCACGTGCCATGATGACTAAATAAATGACCAAAATATTTACATCAAAGGAAGTATGGATCTTATTGTTTCAATTTGGAGAAATTTTGATATGAGGAGTGGGGGTACAATGTATAGGACTAACACCCAGAATTTAGGTATAATATGTTCCTGAAAACTTTCCTAAGCAGTTGGATATTTAATATTTGGAACGAATGTATGTATATGTATTTGGGAACCATAGTAATGGATTCAATCCTATCATCTAAAAACTAGGTGAATCTTGGCATCACGGTGTTGTCCAGATTATCTGACTAGTTGCGGATTGTCATAAGGGGCGACATGTCCAGTCACATATGTAACACTTTCCAGTTTCTTCATTGATGTGTTGTAGAAAAACTTTTGGAGTATGAATTTCTAAATTATAAACCCAAAAAATAGATTTATATCTACCCTCCCAAAAATATTTGGGGTATGCTCAAAGTCTCTTAGTGGAGCCTAGGTGGTGGCTTACATTGGCATTGTATGCAACCTTAACTTTCATACCTTCCTAGCCCCATTTTAAGAGATGATTAACAAAATGTATGGAAATTAAAAGTAGTGAAAATATGTGAAAACATTCCAAGGTGGTTTATTGGTTATATATATATATAAACATATATGGTGAGTTTTATACCTCATTCATATTCACTCATCAGTTTAGTTATATTCAATGGCCAGTGATGCAATTCTATGTGGGGGGTTTATGCTTAAAGGTACCACTATGTGATTCACCAGCTCTATGAAATATTTACCAGTGAGGGATCTAGGGAATTCATCATGTTTCCACCAGCTAAAACTAATGCCAGTCATACCCATAACTAACAATTGGGTGGCAACATATTTGGGAATGATTTTGCAACATTGGGTGAGGCGGGTAGTTCCTTCATAGGAACCTCAAGGGCAGTAGGGTAGGAAGTGATCTTCCATCTTGGGAGGTATCTAGGTAGGAAGGATGGACCATTATGGAGATTAAGTTACCATGTAGGGATCTCATGGGTCTCCCATTATTCTACCTTTAGATGTATCCTCTGGATAATGTGCCTTGGGAGGTGTAGGACTCCCCCGAAGGTGGCTCTTTGATTAAGATGAAATCTCTTGGTTTATATCAAGCAGGTCTAGTGAGGTTCTCGAGAAGTAGTTTCCATATCTAGTAAAACTGAAAGGATGATGATATACACCCAAAAATCTTGGATATGTTGGATATATTTTGGTTTTCCCATATGATGGAGTAGTAATGGTGAAGTCTCATAGGGGATGGAATTGAGATTCTAGAGGTCCGGCTTGCTAGGATTTCCACCCGAGTCGACTATCGGGATATGTTCAAATACCTTGGGTCATGTATGCCCTGAAATATTAGAATGAGGATAGAAACACTTACATTTATTTGGTGTGGGCCATGCTTTTTGGGAAAACTAATGAAGAAATCACTGTCGAAGTGCCAACTCAGGAGGTGTGGGCTTGTAGTGCTGATTTATAGGACTCCAAAACAAATGACTAATAGGGAATTGTTTCCAAGAAAAAAATTCCTTGGGATAGAGGTTAAGTCACTCTAAATGAGGAATTGAATAAGATCTTCTTTGGAAGGGTAAGACTCAACCCTATGAGTTTCATGTAAGAGGTGAATTTTGAGCATTATCAACTCTTTTTTTCAATTCATACAAGAACCATTAGGAGAGGAACATGAGGCATTCATGGTAGGTGAGGATGGTTTCATTGAGGATGATAAATAAAACACCTTTTAATTTATCTTTGATGCACTATCAGGGGAATCTATAGTGGAAAAACGAAGTAGAGGATACTGACTCCCCCATTCTCCCAGTCATTTATGGGAGGGCCTTGCCCTGACATTTTAGTGGTGGACTAATCTGTCAATGGGGAGTTCCAACCAATATATCTAACAATATGACACCCCTTGAACCTTTGAGGAAAATTTTCAATTCATTTCACCTCATACTCATCCTTCTTATTAGATAGTTTTTATATTATCTACTAACTTGATAATTTTTCTTTGCAAAAATCACATGAATACAACCCTGTAGGATTTAGTGAAATCCAAGAGGGTGCTTATTAGAACATAGGGGTCACCAGTGGTGGGAATAATCTTAAAAGCCCTAGTACTAGTGATGTTGGTTAGGGTAGTTTTAACTCATAATGTGTTAGTCGAAGGGGTGATGACGATGGATTCCATCCAAGCCTTCACAACACTTAAGTCTTTTCTCCCTTGGGTTGTATCTAACATGGCCATTTTCACAGGCTGCAGTAACTACTATTTTTTCAAAAATGTATGAGTAGGAACAACCTTAGTGGAAAATAATGTAATAGGGTTCTGAGGCTATGATATAGGTCCCAATTGTTGGGCTGAACTTCAAGGATTAAGATACTCAGGAGGAACTCACCCCTATTCAGGAAGAGTAGCCTGTCACATAGATGGTGATGACTGAGGGATTGGAAATGATTTTGGATGGTGAGGATGAAATTGTTGGGGAGGTATTGGGAAGAGACAATATTACTCATGATGTTGACCTAATATCTTTAAAGAGAATTATTGATGATGATCCCACCATAGAGGTTCTTGTGGCATTCCATGAGTACTAGCCTATGCTGCCCGAATAACTTGGGGACCCAAGGTTAGAAATTGCTGAGGAGAACTGGGCAGTCCAGCGCAAGGCATGGAGGAGTGTCTAGATATTTATCACTAATACTCCCTGGGATAATATATTGGCTTGGATGAGATCCTATCATAACTTTCTGGTGAATCTAGAGGCTAGTGGTTTAGACTACCACACCCTCTATGCACTTGACTATGACTTCTTGGCTAAGCGAGTGCACATAGACTGAAAATAGTTCAATGCCACTTGATATAAGTACATTTTCAAGGTTACAAGGATATTTATAAATCCAAAAAATATCTCAACTGGATAGAGTATCAATCACAACAGCTTGAGGCTATAGTTACTACAAATGAATAAATCATCACCAATTAAGTGCACACCTAGAGACGATCGTGATCGAGTTAGAGGGGGAGGCATATTTGGTGGTGGAGTAAATTATTGAATAGGTTTGGGTGTAGGACTAGGACAATTAGATTAATCTTGTGGTTTAGGAAGATACAATAGATTTATACATGAAATGGAAGGTCCTCGAGGAAACCCGGTAAATGTTGGTCGAGCTAGAGAAGTCCCTTGCCTAGACTGATCCATAATATAATTGTTTTGTAATGTGAGAGAGGCTATGATATGTGGATGATTCTCATAATTATTATTTTAATCCAAGAAATAAAATTACCACTTTCCTTAGTTACTTTTGTTTTATTTTCCATATCTATCATAGTAACAAGAAAACCAAATACAAATATGTAAGACCATGTGAGTAATGCTCACTGGGAGAAACAAGAGTCCAATAAGAGATTGGTCATTTATAAAAGAGTAAATGGTAGGGGATGAAGGGTTATGATCATAATGTTACATTGAACACTTTTGGGACCCATGGGGTTTGGAAATTGGTTTGGTGTGATTATAGGGGTTTATATTCCCTGTAGATGTTCATAATGCACAAGGGTGCAACACCAAGGGTGTTAGATTTCCTCTTGAGAAAAGATAAAGTGAAGAAAGTTGAATTGTGACCTCAAGAGTCTATGTCGACGAATGGAGGAGGTACAAAGGTCAAGGATCACTACAAAAAATATACATTTAGCTATTTTTAGGGATTTTTTCTCAAAAACGTTTCTACTGATGAAATTAGAAGCATTTTATGGAAAATGTGGATAAATTAGAGATGTTTTTAGCAACATTTTTAAAAACATTTTTATTTTTTAATTTAGCAATGGTTTCCTAAAAATATAGATAATTTAGTATTGTTTTTTGGAAAATGAGGTTTTTGTTGGTCACTATTATAAACATGGCTAATTTTAAAATTATTCATGTTTTTCAAAAAAAATTGGCTATTTTAATAATGTTTTTAGGGAAATTTTTAAATATGGATATTTTTCTATGTTTTTAATAAATGTGGATATTTTATTGATGGTTTTTATTTGATGTGGCTATTTTATTGATGGTTTTTATTTGTGTTTTAAAACATGACTAATTATATGTATAAGTATAATTGTATTAACTTACATAAATATAAAATTTAAAAATTATAATTATACTTATATATATGTATATATATATAAATTTATATTTATATACAAAAACATTAACATATATTTAAATATCATAATATTTATATATTAATTAATAAACACACACACACAGATATATATATATATATATATATATATATAAACACACACACACACACACACACACACATATTTAAATATATTAATTAATTTATGTATATTTATAAACATGGCTTGCAGCCATCCCACATCGAAAGACTGACATAGGTGAGGGCCTCTTTTTAAATTACATACACACACATTTAAATTAATATTTTAATATATAAACAAATCTATAAAGTTATAAATAAATAAATAATAACAATATAAATTATTTTCAT
This sequence comes from Viscum album, assembly GCA_963277665.1. Classification (NCBI taxonomy): domain Eukaryota; kingdom Viridiplantae; phylum Streptophyta; class Magnoliopsida; order Santalales; family Viscaceae; genus Viscum; species Viscum album. The sequence continues at coordinate 23,334,217 of OY728145.1, read as the reverse complement.
TATAAAACATGTGTGCACGCACACACACACATATTAATTTTTATTTACATCGATGTGGGGGAAAGGGGCTACATTATAAAGAAAACCATGCCACACACAAATGCAGAGAAGAACTCAGCGAATCTCAATCTTGAGACCTCGTTAAGACCCATAAAGGAAACTACCATTGAGTTTCACCCTAAGGGAATAAATTATTTATATATTAATCTATAAATGAATATATAAATTTTTAAGTATATATATATATATATATATATAAGAATGTTAATAAAATTACTACATATAATGTTATTATATAGAAATAAAAATATTTGTTTTTCATATCGAATTGACCCATACACACATGAATATAAACATACAAACACAAAAGTTAAAATATATTTATTATTAATTAATTATAAATGAATAAATGATTATTTATAAAATTATATATATAATAACAAATAAATTAATTTATACATTAATATATAACACAAATATTATTATATAATAAAACAGTATAATGTGTGTGTATATATATATAACATAAAATAAAATATAAATTAATTTGTACTAACATATATAAATAATAACATATGTTTTAAATCATACATAAATATATAATAACATATATTATCATATATATATATATATATGTAATATATAATAACATTTATGTTAATTCATATATAACTAATTTATATACATATGGATAACATACGCACACACAGACACACATAACGCATGAAAACATATAATAACATATAACTAAATTTATACTAACATAAAAATAATAACATATATTTTAATTTAAATATAAATATATAATAACATATATTATCACACACACACACACACATATATATATATATATCTGTATGTAACATATAATAACATTTTTGTTAATTCATATCTAAATAATTTATATATATATGGATAACATATATATATATATATACATGATATATAAATTTATAATTATAATCAAACTAATATATATATATAATAATTGATATATATACAAATATATATATGTAGATATCTACATTAATATAGAAAATTATATATTAAAAACTATATATATTAAAATATATTAACAAATATATAAATATAATATAATACATATTTTAAAATTAATATCTTCTTAGGTTGGTTGGTTCACTCGCCAAACATTCGGGGTGTTATTCTCATGTTTGGTTCCCACCTAAGGTGTTTCACATGCGTGTGATGCTTTATTTTACTCAAGGATGGGTGTGTGACATCATGGGAGCCGAGACTTTATTAGCATAGGTGAGAGGTGGGTGGGGTAATGAAAGGGTGCATTTGTGAGCACACTAGGTGGAATTAGGAACATTTATAAATGATGTGGCTAAATTACTAACCATTTACCCCACTTATATAAAACATTTGTAAAAGATTTGTGCCCAAAATTACAACATTTATAAAAACATCAGTAAATTTTAAATTATCTATTTTTATGAAATATGTGGGTAAATATTACAAACCATTTACCCATTCTTACATTAAATATCAGTATGCGGTGTGTGGTGATGGAAGGGGGAGTCTACGAGAATGCACTATGTGACGTCAGGGAGTGGGAGTTAGGGCAGGAGGTGTCTGTGAGCATGTAACCATGTGGGGTTGGGGTGGGTGGGGTGAGGTTGGTAAAATAAAAAAAATAAGAATTAAAATGTGGAAAAAATTATGATGTTTATAAAAATGGTTTATAAATAAAATGAATTTACCAAAATTCTTAAAAATGTTGGTAAATGTCGAATTAGACACATTTATATAATATGTAGATAAATTACAAACCATTTAACGATGCTTACACAAAATGTAATTAAATAGTGTGTGGTGATGGAAGGGGGTGTCTATGAGCTCACACAGGGTAATATTAAGGAGCATGGGTTTTGATAGTGGGTGTCTGTGAGCATTTGAGTAGCGGGGTTATGGCGGGGTGGGGTGATGTAGGTAAAATAAATAATAAAAATTAAAAAATTGTTAAATTATTAAAAATATTTGTACTAATAATTTTAAGATAATAATTAACCATCTAAATTTTTAAACATTACCCATTCTTAAAAAAAAATGTTAGTAAATAGTGTGGTTAAAATAGTGACATTTATAAAAACATCAGTAAATAAAATATACTTAACAATGTTTTTAAAAACATCAATAAATGATGAATTAACCACATTTATAAACATCACTAATTAGAGAGACCAAATTTCCTGATGTTTTTCAAAAATGACAGTAAATTCATTAGCAACATTTTGAAATGTTTCTAATAAAAAATTCATCTCTAAATTACATTTTCTTACATTGGATAACCATTGACCATGTTTGGAACATAGGTTCCATGAACTTTCTTCTAAATATTTATCCTATGGGATGTGTGCTATGAATTAGAGGTAGGTAAATTTGGTCATGTGTCATCATCATAGGGAATACCTTTCAGAGGTAATGAAGATAGATCCTTAGATGTATATACCCTAGACAAGGGGAAAACCTTTGGGGTATTGTTATATCACTGTAGGGGATCCTATCTGAACATGAAATATGGATGTTGATCTAAACTAAGAGGGGTTAGGGTGATGTCAGGGAGTGGGGGTTAGGTTGGGGGAATTATCAGTGTGTGAGTGGGTGGGGTTGGGGTGGTTCAAGGTGAGATAGGTAAAATAAATAACAATAATTAAAACATGGATAAGATAACAACATTTATAAAAGTATCAGTAAATAAAATGCATTTACCAAAATTTCTAAAAATTTCAATAAATTCCAAATTATCCATGTTTATATAATACATGGAAAAATTACTAACCATTTACTCATGCTTACATAAAACATTGATAAATAGTGTGTGGTGTCAAAAGGGGGTGTCTGTGAGCTTGTCCTGGTGAACGTCAGGGAGTGGGGGTTAGGGTGTAGTGAATTTGTGATCATGTGAATGGATGTGGTTAGAGTGGGGTGGATTGAGGTAGGTAAAATAAATAATAAGAATTAAACACTATCTAAATTATTAAAAATATTTTATATCAATAATCTAAGAAAACATTAATTAACCATGTTTTTATAAGATAAGGATAAATTACTAACCATTTACCCATGCTCACACAAAACATTGTTAAACCTGTGTGTGGTTAAAAAAGCTAAATTTATAGACATTGGTAAATAAAATGCATTTACCTATGTTTCTTAACATATGTTCCATGAACTTTCCACTGAATATTTATCCTCCAGGATATGTGCCTTGGGTGTGAGGCAGGTGCATTTGGCCATGTTTCATCATCATAGGTCATTCCTTTCAGAGGTAATGAATATGGATCTTCTAGAGAATACACCCTAAACTAACGTAAAGCCTTTGGGACATTGTTATGTCACCATAGGGGTCCTGTTCAAACATGAAATATGGATGTCAATCCAAACCAAGAAGACATAAATTATGTCGATAAAGGAGTAAGATGCTTAAAAAGAGTTCAAGTACTCTTATGTTCACAACATTGGGCATCAAGAATACCGATGGGATATACCAAATAGACAGAGAGCATGTTATCCATTGGGAAAAAATAAAAACACCAATAGGGTAAAATACATGAGAGAAAGTATCATTCATGATCTAAAGATGTGATTAATGGTCTCTAAGGTTTCTTATTTTAAGGTCTCATATCTTTGAACAAGGGGTGTACCCTTTAAGTTTATGTGGTGATGACCATAGGGTCATGGATTTTAAGGTTATATGATAAGGACCATGGGGTTGTTCCCTTTAAGGTCATTCAATAAGGACTATAGAAAAGATGAGATGATTATACTGGTCATATGAAATGAATTTTATTTAAACAAAGGACCAAGGGTATCTATTATAGTTAATGAAGTATCACCTATATTGGTGGAATATAGTTTAATGTTGTGAGGATTTGACCATGAAAACCTCTTTAACAAAACAACTATTGCATGGGATAAAAGGGAAACATCCTAGAGCTAAGTCAGGAAAGGGATAAACCTGATTTTTTATTGGAGCCTGAAATGTAGGGATGGGAAGAGATTAGAGTTTTGTTAATGGATCCAAGTAAATGATTTGAGATTTCAATACATACCTCGTGAAGTGAGAAACAAGTCATATGTAGTTCTGGTAGGTGGTGTAGTAGGATATTGACCACTAAAAGGAGGGGTATATCCTCTTAAGTGAGGAATATGAGTTATTTATGTAGTTTACAATGCCATACATAAATATGTTAACTATGGAGTTTAAAGACTTTTAGATAGGATACTGTGGTGAAGTTTTAATCCATGTGACTAGAAAATTGAACATTTAGTTTAACTCCATGTGGTGTGGATGATATTCTATGTAGTTTAAATCCTTATTGCTAGGGATATGGGGGAAAGGGATGAAGGATGGGATTTGATTATTACATTAACTAATGGGTTCAATAAACATATCTGGGATCTTTATTAGGCTCAAAAATGAGTTCCATAGGATTTTTAACTTTTATATTTCTAACTTTACTTTTACCTAAGTTGTAGGATTGTCTTGGAGAGAGAAGGCCTAAATTTTTCTAAGGCTACCATTTGTGGGTTTTTAGCCTGATGATAATTTTTGCCTCTTACCTAGAGTTGTTTATAGTTATACTAGATGGATTTTAGGAGGATAAAGTTTAAGATTATGAAAATTTAACTAGGGTGATATACCATTTTAGGGATGTAGATCTCAGATCAATATGTGCTACCAGTTTAATATCATAGAGATCATATCATTATGTGCTACCAGTTTAAGGTAATAGAGTTCAGATCAAGATGTTCTACCAGTTTAAAATCATAGAGATCTAACTAATATGTGATACAAATTTAAGTTCATAGTTTATGGTCATAGATATCAAACTATGATTGGGGGATAAAAAAATTCCTATCAACTATGGTAAAATAAACCCTATAATGAACCAACCTGGGTACCCTGGTAACCCGATAACCGGTCTTGTCCTAACATAGCCCGAAGTGTGTTCTCAACCCCCATTGGTTGAGGAATAGCACCCAGTATCATACAATATGAAAATGGGAATTATTTTTCCACTAAAAATGTAGAAGTAAAAGTAACAGGAAAATAATCATATCTAACGAAACTCCACTAGGTGTAATGTACTAGAAATAAACAAGGAATAAACAATCCCAAAGTACTACAACCCAAGTACCAAATAGAGAGAACAACCCCAAGTCTCTAATTAGACTACTCACCAAACCCAAGATTCAATAGCTTGATCCACCTCCAAGAGATCATTTCCACTTGCTCGAAATTGGAAGGAGATAATATACAGACACCAAAGGCACATGTAGGGTATGATCCAAATTCCAATAGTATTTCAAAAAAATATTCCATAACAAGATACCAATATCAAATTAACTAGGAATGTACTTTCAATTTTCAACTAAATAGGTTTTGAATTTATAAAACCATATTTAAACAAATTATGCTTTACAATTTAAAATATGGAATTACATTTTAATTCATGCTTCACATTTAAAATTATGGAAATACATTTTAAACGATGGAATTTACCTTTAATCAAAGGGATATTTACAAAAATGGAAATTTTCAAAAAATGTATTATATAAAAAAATTTATATAAAATAGTTTATATATTTTTTTTAGAAAAGTGGTGACATTAATTGGTCTCCCAATTTAGGCCCCAAATAAATTTATTAAGTGAAGAAGAATTTACAATACAAGCACAAGGTGTAAAGAGTTTTCAACAACAAGGGATTTAGGGGGGTACATGCTTAAGTTTCCAAGAGAAACATACCAAAATGGTGAGTTTCATAAAACATTTCCAAAACATTATTTCAAAAAAATTGTCTTCTCCAAAAAGGATAATCGCTATCCATTGAGGGAACTACAAGAAAAAAGTCACTAACACCCAGACATTGCAAAAAAGTTGATTCCTAACAGGGTGAGTCTCAAGACTTTGTTGCAGGTTTAAGAACAAGATAGTCATTGAGATATGAAACCATCCACCAATCCATCACTTTATCCAACGATCAATAGTGAAACATCAATCGAAACTTCTGAAAAATAATTATTGTCTCATCCAAGAAAGCCTAAGAACTAAATCGACTAGACTCAAGATTAAAACAAAGTGAGATCCATAAGTAAATAAAAAAGTGTTAAAATAAAACTACCCAATTTAGAGAATCAAGAAAAATAATCCATAACATTATTGGATTAATAAATAAACTAAGAAGTGGACCATGAATCAAGATCAAGTAGTAGTAGGAGCAGAAAAATCAGGATCCACTAAACCATCAATGCACTTCTGAAAAGTGATCATGTTTTTTTCATCCATCCAAGTAACTAATACTTCCCCCAAATACTCCTCAATTTTTTGAAGGAGAAAATAGATGAAACCAAAATCTCATTGAGAAGGAAACCACACTCAAGTGAAGAAGCTCATAGAGACAGTAAAATTTAGATATAAAGACACAAAGGCCCAAGATTAACAACAAGAAACCTTATTCTTGACCAAATAATAGTGTTAACCAATTTTCATATATTATTCAAGGACTAATAGGAATCTGCAGAGAGACAAAAAAAGAGGCAGGCAAGAAAAGTAAAAGATGTTCCATTTTCTAGAAAACTTCATAAATAAACCTAAAAAGGAAGTGAAAAAAAAAATGAAACTCAACTAAAAATGAAGCAATGTCATTACAAAGTGGAGTCATTTCCAAGGAATAACATTGAATTTTAGGTTTTCTATTTTTCCTAAACTCTTCTGATACTTTTATAAACATACACTTTTTGATTTTAAGGTAAGTATCAGTAAACATTTCATCATTTCTATATCATTCTCTTCCATCCAAGGGTCAAGATCCTATAAAAAATCCAATTTCTATTAAATTTGGTATACATACATAAAAGTAGGGTTATTTTCATTTTCATCCTCACTGGTAGTGTCTTATGTGTCTATTGATTTAGAGGATGCAATTGAATGTTTAGTAGTCATGGGCTATGGGGGAATAATATTTTCTTCATTCATAGCAATAACTAGGGATCAAGTGTCAATAGTTCTCTCAATGTTAGAGTGATCCCTACATTTTTTGGTTTTCCTGGTATACAGAGTGATGAAACCATCCAAATCAATCATTGATTTTATTTTCTTTTTAGCACTCAATTTAAATAATTCTTCCTCAAGCTGGAAAGAATTATCAAAATCATCTTGAAAAGACTCTCACATATCAGATTGTTCTTTATCATTCTCTCCATGATAAATTTTTATGATCTCTATATCCAAATTTTTGGGTTTAAAAGGAAACTATTTATCCTCCTTATTATATTGGGCATTTTTTACTATTGCTATGAAGATTAAGCATCTAGTAGATGGAAGTTGGTTATTAGGAGAAACTAAAGAATTATTTTTGGTATTATTATCAATATAATTCCCTTAATGAGAAATAGACAACCCTTTTTTTGATACCTTTTTAACCAAAATTGATTTGAAAAGAGAGGGGGCATGAATCCTATCTTTTATTATCACATTCTTCTATTGAGTGTCCAATTATAGAACATCTATGGAAATAGGATGGAACATTTTTTAAAACAACCTCTTGGAAAAATCCATTATATCTATTTTTAATCTAGAAGTATGATGGAAAATTTTGTGATATATCAATTTAAATACATATTTGAGTGACTGAAGGGAGATAAAGATTCATAATAGCAGAGTCTAGTTTAAGGGGATGTCTAAATAAAATTTCAATTAAAAATAAGGAATTCTATTTGAAGAAATTAAATGGTAAACTAGGGAAACCCAACCATATGGGGACAATAGGCGGATCTGAATCAACACAAAAATATAGGGTCCATTTTAATACCTTTATGAAGAAACCACCGAATGACCATGAATCTCTAATCCAAAGCATAAAGGAATCATATTCATTTGATAAAAAGAAAACAACATGTGAGTAATTCAACAATCCAATGTGAAAAATTCACAAATCCAATGTTTCCAAGGTTTTGCAGAGGAAGGTTATCAAGGTTCTTCGTTTGATAAATTTTCTATCCAGCACAAAACAAAGGCCTGGGGAGAGAAATTATACCTCTTATTTTGAAAAAGAAATCATAGATAGTCATTTATGAATAATTTTCATCAGATCAATGAACTTTGAGGTCTTCTAATCATCCAGAGAAAAGGGAACTCAGACCGTGATGATGTCTGAAAAAGAGTGGGGATCCATTTTCGGATTTTTCCTCTATTCACCCAAGGGCATAACCTCCAGTGTGGACTCCATCCTTTGATAAATTTACCATAATATTGTTTATATAAATTATTAAGTCATGTAAAACATTTTACGATAATGAAATATATATATTTGGAATAAAAACAAGAAAGAAACATAGTCATATGAAAAATAGGTATGATATTTCCAAGATATAGGGACCCAACACTGTGAAATGAAAAGTATGTACACAGTCCCCTTTGGGGCTAAGTAAAAGTGGACTCATCACCACCACCTAAGGAATGGAATGTGTTGATATAATGTTTTAGAAAACTAAAAATCATAAATTGGTGTCCAATAAAACATACTAACTACCTAATGCATTCATGTGATCAAGTACCAACAATGATGGGAAATTTATTTTAAGACTATTTAAAATACAATTAAATCCTATCCCAAATTTCAAATATTCCAATTTTCTTTTTAAAAACCATAACATTTTTTAATACAAAACATGAATTTTCACCAAGATAAAAACCTAAAGTTTCTATCAAAACATTTTTAACACATTTTTTTTAAAATTAATGATTTAAAACCAATACGTGAAAATATCACTATTTATTAAACAATTAAATTCCACAAATTTAATTTTCCAAACAATTACACAAATTTCATCACAAACCCCCAATTCACTCGAATTGGTGGTTTTACCAAATTTTCCATCAATTTAATTTCTACAATTAAGTCTAAAAATTTAATCGATTCAATTTTCATCAAAACAAAAATTTAATTTAATAAATTTAAATCTCACCAATTTCCAATTCCATGCCAAAACCCACTTTTATTATAAACCCCAATTCATCGAAATTGGGTTTTCTAACAAAACAATTGAAATCCATCAGAACCAAGTCCAAAAAATTGAATTTAATTTAAAAAAATTGAAATTTAAACGAATAAATTCGGGTTAATATAAATTGGGCATCATAACAGAACCACCTACCTTTATCATCGAAACTCAATGACCGCAAGGAATCCCACCAACAATAATGTAGGAATATAAGGTCTAGGAACTCAAAATAGGATCAATATTCATCAACACGAGGCTTAAAGCAATAAAAATCAAGATGATCCATCAATCCCTAAGGAAGTAATAGATAAAGAGATGGGGATTCATGAAAACTTCTTATTTAGAGAGACACACTGTGATCACACAATGATCAAATGATGAACAAAACCATCTAGAAGGGTTTGAGGGATACAAAGTAACTTGGAAAATCCTATAGGGTTGAGAGCATGATATTTAGAAATATGGCCAAAAGAAAATTCAGCCAGGATGCGTATTTAAAAACAAGGCTCTGGGTATTACACAACATATAATCCAATTAAAAATCATGTAATTGGTGACTCTTGAATCTGCTGAAAAACCCACCACCTTTTCCCTAAAATGAATTTATTTTCCTTTAAGAAATTACATGATGTGTAACCATATTACATGTTGTTAATTACTTCAACAGGATCTAGAAACGATTGGTAAAAGCCGAGAACCCAACAAATCTCTGACTTCACCATTATAGGTATCCTCCCAATACCTTGTCGACTCTACCCAGAAAATGTAAAAAGGAAAACCACAACAAGGTTTAAAACATACCTGATATAAAGGTAATGGGCTGTTAAAAACTTCCCATCATAAAAACTTTATGTCCCAAGAAATCTTAAGAGGAAGCTTCCATGCTAGAAAGATGAGGCCAATGATCTCTCATCAGTGCCCCAATCTCCCACATCTCAGGAGAATCATAATTTTGATTCTATAGAACATGAACCAAATGTATTATCCTCCCATGAAGAACCTTGGTTTCATAATCAACTATCTTGACTAACCGCCCAGTCAAAGACAAATTAGGTTCAATCTCAAGATCTCCCCAACTCAGAACATGATATGGATCAGAAAAATACATCCAAAGTTGAGATACAAAAAACACATTATATATCGACATCAGTTGTGGTGGTATTTCTAAATGGTATGCAACTTTACTCAAATTCTCAATAATCTTAAAAGGCCCAAAAAATTAGTATAAAACTTCCATTGCCTCCCAAGTAGTCGATGAACCAATCAGCATGAAACCTTCAAGAACACCTGGTCACCAACTGAGAACTATAAAGCTCTACATAAATGATCAAGATAAGATTTATATTGGCTCTATTATGTCAACATCCTCTGATGAATCAAATGATTCTTTTCTGTTATCTCTTGGTCCAAGCATGGTCCAACCAATGAACTTTCATTAATCTCCAAACAAAACAAAATATATTTACAAGTCAAGATATAAAAGGACTCAAAATAAACCATCCTAATATCAAACTGGTAACTATTGTTATAAGAAAACTCATCTATCCCCAAATGATCATCCCATTCTCCACCAATATAACAACCCTATACTTTATATAATTTTTAAACATGATTTATAACATAAAATTACACTTAATACAACTCAGAAGTTCGAGGGGTCTAGTGTATTTGTGAAATTAGATACATTAAATATAAATTTAAAACATGAAAAGTAATATATTTATTGAAAACTTCTTTAACATAACCAAAATTTTCCTTTATACTCAACACTACATACGATAACCTAAGGACATACATAAGAAAGGGGTGAGATATAAATCCCATTAAGGTAATAAACAAGGTATAACATGAGGAAGAAAATACCTGTCAGACAATAGGAATATCAATGGATAATAAAAGTAAATTAAATAATAAGGAATGCTATTAAATGATAATTATATTTTGGGAAAAATTGCAACATTATACAACATTATGTAATCATGAGTCAAGGATCATTTCACACGGAGGAGCATGAGTTAAGGCTCATGGCACACGGAGGATCATGAGTCAAGTCTCATTGAACATGTAGGAGCATGATTCAAGGACAATTTCACATGACATATAATGATACTAAACATTACCCAATGCATTATTTCACTATCAAGGCACACCCTTCACAATCAATTTGTTTTCATGCTTAAGTGTTCCACATAGATCGTACAACATGGATTTATTAATCATAATAGTTTATTACCTGATTAAGAAAATGTGGAATACATACAAATAGAGCCTCCATAAATAATTATATTTTCATAGAGGTGAATACCCTTGATAGAGAAATGGATATGGTATTCACTACACAATGATTTTAGCATGGAAAATCGCAGTGCAATTTTGACAGCATAACGACGTTATATAGAAATTCATAAAATGGGTTGATGAAAGAGAAAGGGGTATATCATCATTTAGGAATGAAATGGAAAAAAATAATAGAGACATGTATGGAAATTCCCCAACATAATTAATGGGAAGTAAAAGGTAAAACATAATAAAGAGTCATGAATTAAGAAGAGAAAGAAAAACAATCCTTATGAAATTTCAGCCCGGGTAACGAGTGTACATAAAGGATCATAGGGGGATTATTGATATTTAAAGGAAGATATAAAAATTTAGATATCCAATTTATAGTAAGGGAATCATGTAACATCATTTACCAAAATATTAAAATGGAATTTAAGAAGCATAATATAAAATATGTGCTTGAATGGAAATGAAAAGAGAGAAACCCCTTACAAAATTTCAACATAGTAACGACTTAGGTAAGAGACCAAATGAGGGGGAATAAATGACCACTCATACAAATAAAATCAATTGTATAGTAAGGTAACTATTATAAATGAATTTAAATATAACAAATTGAAATTAAAATAACTAATCTTAAAGAAGGTGCTTCAATTAATTTGGAGAGGAGAGAAATCCCTTAGGGAATTTCTGTATAGAAACGACTTAGGTAAGGGACAAATGTTGGGGCATAAATGGTCCCTCATACAAATAAAAACAATTGGACAATAATTTAATGATTATAAACTAATGTAAATATAATTAAATGAAATTAAAATAACTAATCTCAAAGATGGTGCTTGAATTCAAAGGAGATGAGATAAATACCTTACTTGGATGTGTGACTCCAAAAGCATAAGATAGATTTCTTGGGAGATTGGGGGAACCTTGGGAGGACTATTGAGAGTAGAGGGAAGAGTTTGGTTGAGTCTAAATGAGTTTGAGTGATGAGAAATGGGATCTTGTGTTTGTTTATATAGTAATGGAGGGGGACTACTTTATTATAATTTTTTGGACACTACACAATAAAATATTCAAAACCACAAAGAACCCCATCGTTTTTCCCAAGGTTTCTACAAAAGGGGAGAAGTATAAATTATTTTATAAGTAAATGGGCCTAATATAATAAAATATTTCCCTTTCTTATGTGTAGGTGATTCACACTTTCAAAGAATTGATTTTAAAATCTTAAAATATATTATAAGTCTTGGAAGATTCACTAAGGCATTATAAAATAAATAAAATAAACTTAAAAAATAATTATTTTAAATTAAAAAAACTATTTTAGGATACCTTTTATAGTATTTTTTACATCCCTATTGGGCTATTATGTTGTCATAAAACACACCGTATATTTATATTATATTTAAGTTTTACAAAACAAATTGACTATATCAGAAAATTTTGAAAAATTCACCATTGGATAATTTTGACATCATGATTCCAAAAATGATATCCATTTTAACCAAATAATTTTCTAAATATTTTATTTTTTAATTTTAAAATAAAAAATTACATTTATTGAAAATGATGAATTTTTGTCAATAACAATTTTCAAACATTAATACTAATTACATTTGAATTCATAAAAAATATATGATAATTTAAATTTTAAAAAAATTAATTTAATAATAATATTATATTAAAATTTTATTTATTTCAAAAATACTTTAATTCATCAAAATATATTTCTTAATTGAATTTGAAATTTAACAAAAATGCTATTTTTTATTTAAAAATAATTTATAATGTAATAATAATAGGATGAAGATATATTCATTATTTTATACAAAAATAATTTACATATTCCTATTTCTATGGTCTTGATAAATATCCCTTTATTACACTAGTATACACCCTAATAGTAAGGTGAGATATGATGGGGATTTCATGGGTCCATTCAGTGAACATGGTTTGGGTCATGATCTCAATGAGTTTGAACTTATCCAATAAATAGTTTTAGTCATGCTTAATTTGTTGGATCTCAGATTGGGTTTGGTCTAGGGAAAATCCCATAAATTCTATCTCCCGTGAAATCTCTGATAAATGGGCTTCATAGGGTATGATCCTACTAGTTTAGTCCATTTGGGCAAAGGTACTTAATGGTTATTTAAAATCCAATTGGATAAATCAAAATAAGTGCATGTGTTTTCTATATCCATAAGAAGTTAAATTAAAACAAAATGGGGAATTTTATTCATAAAAGTTTGGGTCATTACAATATTCCCCCTTAATAAATTTCACCATGGAAATTTTCTTTTCCCATACTGAAATAGATGAGGGTAATTCTGCTTTATCACCTCCCAGGGTTCCCACATTTCCTCTTCAAACTTGTGGTTTCTCCACAACACTTTAATGAGGGAAATTGTCTTATTTTTTAGAACTTTTTCTCTATGATCTAAGATATTTACTCACTACTCCTCATAGGAATGGTCATTCTCTAATGGTACCAACTATATATTGAGAACATATGATTGGTCTAGTATGTACTTTCTTAGGAGGGACACATGGAATACATCTTGTACATGAGACTGGTTTGGTGGGAGTGCTAGTTGATAGGACAATACTCTGTTGTGATCAAGGATCTAAAAAAGGGCTAATGTACCATAGAATAAGCTTTCCCTTCATCAAAAATCTCATCACTATCTTTCATAGAGATATGTAGAGGAAATCCATGTCTCCAATATCAAACTCTAGGTCTCGTTAATGATTGTAATCATAGATCTTTTTTCGAATCTGAGTAACTTTGATGTGTTGCTAGACGGTCTTAACCTTCTCCACAATTTATTTGACCATTTTAGGACCTAGAAGTTTTTGTTTTCCAGCTTCATCCCAACATCCCTATGTTCTGCACCTTTTCCCATAGTAGGCTTCATAGGGGGCCATTTGGATTCTTGAGCAGAAACTGTTGTTGTAAGAGAAATCCACCAAAAGAAGATGTTAGTCCCATACACCTTTGAATTACATTGAGAAATATCTCAACATTTCTTCAAGTGTTTGGGTATTATACTCAGACTGGCCATCAGTTTGAGGGTTATAAGACTAAATGAAGCTAAGCTCCTTGTTTATAGAATACTGGAGACTTTTAAAAAACTTAGAGGTGAATCTTGGATCTCTATAGGATATAATCGATAGTGGTACTCCATAAAACCTTACCACTTCTATGATGTATATCTATTTGAGTTGATCTAGTTAGAAATCCTCTCAAATCACAATGAAGTGTGATGTATTTGTCATATGATCCAAAAAACCCCAGATAATATTGTTTTCCTTGGATGTATTTGGAATTCCGGTGACAAAGTCCATGGTGATTTTTTCCCATTTCTATGTTGGTATTGGTAATGGTTAAATCATCCCATAAGACTTTTTCCTTTTATCCTTCACTGGATGAAAAACTAGGCACTTTGATGTATATTATACAATCTTCTTCTTCATGTTATCCCACTAATATTGCTCTTAGATATCTCGATACATCTTTGTGTTTTCTGGGTGAATAGAGAAAGTATAATTATATGCATCATCCAAAATTTATTTCTTTAACTCATGATTTGATGAAACACATAGTCTTAACCCAAATCTCACAATCCCTTCCTCATTAACATTGAAATTGGAGTATTTAACTTTCCTTATAGTTTATAATCTCTTTAGAATTACCACATCATCTTTTTGAGAATCTTTTAAACCTTTCAAAAGAGATGGTTAATAAATCATTTGTGAAAGGATTGATGATGTTCCTTTATTTATGATTCCCATTTCCATCTTCTTCAAGTCTAATAATATCAGATCCTTCCCAACTCTCATCCATGAAAGAATTGTTGTGTTTTTTCTAATTAGCGAATCCACCACCTTGTTCATCTTCCCATGATAGTAGTGGATTGAGAACTCGTAATCCATAATGAGATAAAACTATATTCATTGGAACATATTTATCTCTTTCCATGTGAATATATATTTTAGACTTTTTGTATCTGTATATATTTCACACTTCTCCCCAAATAGATAATGCCACCATATTTTTACCGCAAAGATCATAACTTCCATCTCTAGATCATGAGTGGGATAGTTTTGCTAATGAATTTTCAACTTCCTTGAGGAGTATCCAATGAATGTTTAATTTTTCATCAATACACATCCCAATCCCTTCTTTTAAGTATCATTCAAAACTAAAAATATTTCCCCACTTGTGGGTAGTGTGAGCATAGGGGAAGTGATAATCATCCTTTTCAACTCCACACAACTTTATTCACATTAATCATTACAAGAAAATTTGACTTCCTTCCGAGTTAACATGGTAATAGGGTTTGACAATCATGATAAATTTCTCATATATTAGTGATAATATCTAGATAACCCAAGACAAATACAGATATTTGTCACAGATGTTGGCCTCATCCATCTATCAATTTATTTTGTCTTTAAAGTATCCATATATATCCCATTGCTTGTGATGATATTCCCCAAGAATGAGACTTATTTCTTTTAAAACTCAAATTTTATGTAATTTTCATAGAGATTATCCATTCTCAAGATGTTTTTAATAGTACTCAGATGCTCCTCATGTTCCTTCTTGGTTTGTAAGTATATTAGAATATCATCAATAAAGACTACCAAAAAATTTTCAAGGTAATATCTAAAGACTCTATTCATCACATATATAAATATTGATGGAGAATTAGTGAGTCATAAATACATCACTATGAACTCATTGTGCCTGTACCTTGTTCTAAAAATAGTCTTGGAGATATCCGCCTTTTTCACCCTTGGTAATACCCCAACCACAAATCCACCTTGGAGAAGTATTGTGCTACACATAGCTAATCAAACAAGTCATAAATCCATGGAAAATGATACTTTTTATTTATTGTGATCTCTTTGAGATCATGATAATCAATGAAAAGGTGCATTGAACCATCGTTTTTCTTGATTAATAAGATTGGTACACCCCATAGAGAAGCACTTGGGCATATAAACCGTTTATCCATATTCTCCCGTA
Organism: Viscum album; assembly: GCA_963277665.1. Lineage (NCBI taxonomy): Eukaryota > Viridiplantae > Streptophyta > Magnoliopsida > Santalales > Viscaceae > Viscum > Viscum album. The sequence goes on along the minus strand of OY728145.1, from coordinate 23,317,874 downwards.
GTTGTTTCTTTATCTCCTCAATTTCCAAAATAACCATTCTATATAGAGTCTTGGATATTAGAAACACCCTGGGTATAATCTCAATCAAAAATTATACCTCTAATCTAGGGAAAAGAGATGTAAATTCCTCTAGAAACATATTAGTATATTCCATCACAATAGGCATGTCTTCGATAATGGTTATTTCCTTAGAATCAATCATTTGAGCTAGATATTCTTGTTCATAGGGAAAAAATATCCATTCTTGATATAATGGTTCTAAATAAGATTCATCCTCCTCCTTCCACTTATATCAAATCAAGGATCAATTCTCCATATGAAGAGTGATTTCCCTCTCCTGTCAATTTATGTTGGCTTTATATTAGTAAAGTCAATCTGTGCCCAGAATTGCATCGAATTCCACGAAGGGAAGTATGAAATGTTTTTTTGGGAAGTTAAATCCACAAATTGGGATGAGGGAGGAGTTATATACATGGGATGCAACAATTTCCCCATTTTCCATTTTTACTAACATCTCTACTTTTATGTTTTTTGGTGGTTTTTGAATAATTCTACTAAACATTCGTGATATAAAGGAATGTGTAGAACTGTGGATGGTAACCCTACTTTTAACTTTTTTATTACGGTTCTAATTTATCCAATATAGTCATAGGTATGATCACTTTTAAACTATTGAACATATAAAGGAGAATATAGTGAAATTAAAGGGATAGCATATAAATTACATATATCCCTTAACCTATGAGTTTCTAGGATTCAATATATGCTATCCATTATCGTATATTCATATAGGAATTTTGTTCTCTTAATAATGGTTCATAATGAAATTATTAATTTACCCAAACATATCCCCTGGGAGTGTCAAACTAGATTTTTAGTAAGTCATGTTTTCATGTACTATGTTACCCTATGTCAATCAAGAAACACCTTGTCAAAGTTATTAATCCTAAGTATATTTATTCCAGAGCCACATCAACTTATAGTATCTATACACGGATATATTTTCTTGATAAACCACTTGGTATATACTCACTAAAATTTAGGTTTGTTTTCTTACAATCATTTTTATCCCTTTGGTTTTTCACTATGATTTTCTAATCCTAATCCAAAAAATAACTAAACCGATCCTTTGATACCAACAATAACAACCCTGCACTTTATATCATATTTAACCAAGATTTATTACATAAAATTTCACTTAATACAACCCATAAGATCGAGAGGTCTAGTGTATTTGGGAAATTAGGTACATAACATAACAACTTAAAACATAAAAAGAAACATCATTATTGAAAGCTTATTTAACATAACAAAAACTCTCCTTCGTACTCAACACTACATGGGATAACCTGAGTACATACAAAAGAAATGGGTGAGCTATAAAGTCCATTAAGGGAATAAACAAGGAATAACATTAGAAAGACAATAACTGTTATAAAATAGGAATATAAATGGATAGAAAAGAAACTTGAATAATAAGGCATGATATTGCATGACAATTATAACATGGGAAATGCGATAATAACATACAACATGATGTAAGCATGAGCTAAAGATCATTTCACAATAGGAACATGATTTAAGGATAATTACACATGGAAAAGAATGAGTAAAGTCTCATTGAACATGTAGGATAATGATTCAATGAACATTTCACATGATTCATCATGATCCTAAACATTACCCAATGTCTTAGAGCATTATTAGGGCACACCCTTCATAATCATTTCATTTTCATGCTTAAGTGTGGAACATAGATCATACACCATGGATTCATTAATAATTATAGTTTATTACATGATAAATTAATTTTTTAAAACATACATATAGATATAAAATCAATAATTATATATTAATAAAGGTGAATACCATTGATAGAGAAATGGGTATGGTATTCACTACATAACGATTTTGGCATGTTAAATCGCGGTGCAATTTCGGCAGCCTAATAACGTCATATAGAAATTCATAAAATGGGATGATGAAAGATAAAGGGGTATATCCTCATTTAGACATGAAATGGATAGTAAGAGGTACATGTTAGTATATTCCACTATAGGAGTAATTGTAAATAGAATTTGTAAAATAATAAAGAGTCTTGATATAAGAGGAGAAAGCAAAAGAACCCTATCGAAATTTCGACATGGTAACAGGTGTAAATAAAGGATCATAGCGGGGTTATTGAGAGTGAAAGGAATATATAATCATTTAAAAATAAAATTTATAGTAATAGAATCATGTAACAACATATCCCAACATATGAAGATGTAATTTAAGAAGTATAATATAAAATAAGTGATTGAATGGAAATGAGAAGAGAGAAATCCCTTACTGAATTTCAGTATAGTAACAGCTTAGGTAAGGGTAAAACTGATGGGGAATAAATTATCCATCATACAAATAATATCAATTTTAAAGTAATGTAATGATTATAAATTAATTTAAATAAAAGTAATTGAATGTAAAAAAACTAATATTAAATAAGGTGCTTGAATTCAAAGGAGAGGGGAGAAATCCCTTAAGGAATTTTGGCATAGTAATGACTTAGGTAAGGGTCCAAATAAGGGGGAATAAATGATACCTAATAAAAATAAAATCAATTTTATAGTAAGGTAATTATTATAAATTAATTGAAATATAAGAAATTGAAATTAAAATAACTAATATCAAAGAAGGTTCTTGAATTCAAAGGAGAGGAGAGAAATCCCTTACTTGGATGTGTGACTCCAAAGGATTTGGAGAGTTTTATTGGGAGCTTGGGGGTGCCTTAGGAGGACTCTATGGAGTATAGATTATATTTTGTACTTGACTAAAGGATTTTGAGTGAAGATAAATGAGATATAGGGTGGGTTTATGTAGGAAAGGAGGGGAATTTCTTTATTATTTTGGTTTTTGATACTACACAATAATATATTCCAAACCAAAAACCATCCCATAGTTTTTACCGTAGTTTACGCCAAAGTGGAGTGGTACACATTATTTTATAAGTTCAATGGAAGAAGATAATAAAATATTTCCCATTCTTATGTGTAGGTGAGTCACATTTTCAAAGAAATGATTTTAAAATATTAAAATATATTATAAGTCTTGAAGGATTCACTAAGGCATTATAGAATAAATAAAATAAACCTAAAATATAATTATTTTAAATGAAAAACAAATATTTGTTCTAGGATACATTTTATAGTATTTATTACATCATTATTGGTCCATTCTGATGTCATAAAACACATTGTATATATATACAGTATTTAATTTTTACCCAAAATTTTGATTATCTCAAAAAATTATGAAAAATTCACTATTGGATAACTTCAACATCCAGATTCTAAAAATGATATATATTTTATAAAAATAATTTTATATATATGTGAATTTTCACTTTTAAAATAAAAATTGACATTTATTGAAAATGACAGGTTTTTATCAATTACAGTTTTGAGCCTTAATAAAAATTACATTTCAATTCATAAAAATTATATAAAAATTTATATTTAAAAAATTAATTTAATAATAAATTTTTATTAAAATATTATTTATTTCAAAAAAATCCATTAATACCTAAATATATATTTCTTAATTGAATTTGAATATTAATTAAAATAATAATTGTGATTTAAAAATAATTTAAAACATAAAAAATAATAAGATGAAAATATATTCATTATTTTATAAAAAAATGTACATATTACTGTTTATAGGTTCTTGATACATATCCATTTATTACACTACCATACACACTAAGAGTATGGTAAGAGATGGTGGAGATTTTATGGGGCCATTCAGTGAACATAGTTTGGGTCGTGATCTCAATGAGCTTGAAATTCTCCAATAAATGGTTTCACTCATGCTTAGGTTGTTGGATCTCAGATTGGTATTAGTCTAAGGAAAAGCCTAGAAATTCTATCTCCCCCATAAGCTCTCATAAATAGGCTTCATAGGGTATGATCTTACTGGTTGAGGCCATCACTTCCTTTGTATATGCCAAAAATATTTGTTAAAACCCTATATTTATAATAGTCACGTGATCACTATTCAAAGACAACATTATCAATGGTAAACATACTTAACATTCATTTAAAATACAATTAGATAAAACAAAATAAGTGAAGGTGTTTCTATATCCACAATACATTAAATTAAATCGAAAAGGGGAATTTTATTCATTAAATTGTGGGTCGTTACAATCTTCTCCCTTAAGAAATTTCACCCTTGAAATTTACTTTTCCTATACTAAAATATATGAGGGTAACTCTGCTTCATCACCTCCTCTGGTTCCCATGTTTCTTCTTCAAACTTGTGGTTTCTCTATAATACTTTGATGATGGGCATTGTCTTATTTATTAGAACTTTTTCTCTACTATCTAAGATCTTCATTGACTACTCCTCATAGGAAAGGTCATTATATAATGGTACAACCTATGTATTTGGTATATGTGATGGGTATGGTATGTAATTTCTTAAGAGGGATACATGGAATACATCATCTACATAAGACATGTTGGGTGGGAGTGCTTGTCGATAGGCCACTACTCTGTTGTGATCAAGGATCTCAAAAGGGCCAATGTACCTTGGACTAAGCTTTCCCTTATTTAGAAATCTCATTACTATATTCCATGGAGTTATGTAGAGGAAAAACATGTCTCCAATATCAAACTCTAGGTCACATCGATTATTTTCAACATATCTATTTTGTCGACTCTGAGCAGCTTTGATGTGCTGCTAGATGGTCTTAACCTTATCCACCATTTCTTCAACCATTTTAGGACATAGAAGTCTCGGTTCCACAACTTAATCCCAAAATATTGGTGTTCTACACCTCTTCCCATAAAGGGATTCATAAGGGTCTAATTTGATTCTTGAGTGGAAACTATTGTTCTAAGAGAACTCCACCAAAGGAAGATGTTGGTCCCATCCTCCTTTGAAGTTCATTTAGAAATCTCTCAACATTTATTCAAGTTTTTGGATATTCTACTCAGATTAGACATCTATTTGAGGGTGATAAGTAGAAATAAAGTTCTACTTAGTGTTTATATTGTGTTGAATGCTTATCCAAAACATTGAGGTGAATCTTGGATATTGATCAGACACAATCAATAGTGGTACTCCGTTCAACCTAGTCACTTCTATGATGTATATCTATTATAGCTGATCCAGTTAGAAACACCCTTGAAACAAAATTAAGTGTGCAGTCTTTGTAAGATGATACACAATAACCCACATAGCATTTTTCCCTTATATGTCTTTGGAAGTCATGTAACAAAAGTCCATGGTGATGTTTTCCCATTTCCATGTTGGTATGGGTAATGGTTGAATTATACCCTTAGAATTCTATCATTTATCCTTCACTTGTTGACATACTAGAAACTTTGATTCATATTATGTGATCTCCTTCTTCATTTTATCCCCAGAATAGTGATCTTTGAGATCTCAATAAATTTTTGTGTTTCCTGGTTGAATAGGGAAAGTCGAACTATATGAATCATCCAAAATTTCTTTCTTTAACTCCGGATTTGATGGAACACATATTCTTGACCCAAATATCACAATTCCTTCTTCATTAACATTGAAATCCAAGGATTTACCTTTCCTTATAGTTTCTACTTTTTATTAATTCATGCATCACCTTTTTGAGCATCATTTGACATTTTTGAAAATACATGGTTGAGAAATCATTTGTTAATGGATTGATGATGTTCATTTCTTTATGATTAACATGCCCATATTATTCAATTCTAATAAGATCAAATACTTATCAATTATCACCAATGATAGAATTGCTGGGTCCTTTTTACTTATAGCATTCATTGCCTTTTTCTCTTTCCCATGATGGTAGTGGATTAAGAACTCATAATCCTTGACGAGATATAACCATATTCTTGGGTGCATTTTAACCTCTTTCTATGTGAATATATATTTTATACTTTTGTGATCTATATATATTTCACACTTCTCCCCAAATAGATAATGACACCATATTTTCACTGCAAAGATCACAACTTCCAACTCCAAATCAGACGTATGATTGTTTTGCTCATGAATTTTGAACTACCTTGAGGCATAGGCAATGAATTTTTTGTTTTCATCAACACAAATCCCAATCCCTTATTTTAATCATCATTAAAAATTATGAAGAGTTCTCCACTTATGGGTAGTGTGAGAATATAGGTAGTGATAAGACTTATTTTCAGCTCCATGAATCTTTCTTCACATTAATCATTCTTAGAAAATTTGACTACCTTCTGAGTTATCTTGGTAAGATGGTTTTACAATCATGAGAAATTTCTCAAACATTGGAGATAATATCTAGATAACCCAAGGAAATTATGGATATCTATAATGGATGTTTTCCTCATCCATCCCTCAATTTCTTTTATCTTTGAAGGATCCACAGATATCCCACTGCTTGTGATGATATGCACCAAGAATGAGACATCATTCAGTTAGAACTCACACTTGATGTACTTTTCATAGAGATTCTCATTTGAAAATGTATTTATCATAGTGATCAAATTTTCCTCATGATCCTCCTTGGTTTTTAAGTATATTAGAATATCATATATAAAGACTACATAAAATTTATCGAGGTAATATCAAAAGAATCTGTTCATCACATCCATGAAGATTTATGGTCCATTAGTGAGTCCAAAAGGAATCACTATGAACTCATAGTTCTCGTCCCTTGTACGAAAACCGGCCTTGGGGATATCCTCCTTCTTCACCCTTACTTGGTAATATCCCAACTATAGATCCACCTTTGAGAAGTATTTTTCTCCATGTAGCTGATCAAAAAAGTCATCAATCCGTGGAAAAGGATACTTGATTTTTATTGTGATCTTGTTGAGCTCATGATAATCAATGCAAAGGTGCATTGACTCATCCTTCTTCTCGAGGAAGAGGACTAGTACATGCCATGAGGAATAACTTGGGCATATAAACCCTTTATCTAGATTCTCTTATAGTTGTTTATTTATCTCCTCAAGTTCTACAACATCCATTCTATATGGAGTCTTGGATATTGGAAACACCCTATGTATAATATCTGTCAAATATTCAACCTCTCAGCTAGGGTGAATACCAATAAAATTCCTTAGGAAACAAATTAGAGTATTTCTTCACAATTGGTAGGACTTTGATAATGGTTCTTTCCTTAAACTCAATCATTCGAGCTAGATGTGCTTTATCGTAGGGAAATAATATCCATGCTTGAGATGATTGTGCTAAAGAAGACTTATCCTCCTTCATGCACTTGTATAGAATCAGTTGTCTATTCGCCATATGGAGAGTGATTTACCTCTCATGACAATTTATACTGGCTTTATATAGGGAAAGCCAATCCATGCCTAGAATTTCATAAAATTCCACCAAGGGAATAATGAAAAAGTTTTTTAGGAAGTTCAATCCACAAATTGTGATGGGGGAGGAGTTATATACATGGGATGAAATAATTTTCCTATTTTCTATTTTTATCAACATCTCTACTTCTATGATTTGTGGTATTGTTTGAATAGTTCTAATAAACTTTCATGATATAATGTAATGTAAAGAACTATGGATGGTAACCCTAACTTTCATGTTTTTATTATGGTTCTACTTTATCCAATATAGACATAAGTATGATCACTTTTAAACTATTGAAAAAAATGAGAATCCAATGACATTAAAGGAATAACCTATAAATTACATCTATCCCTTAACTTATGAGTTTTTAGATTCAATATATGCTATTCATGATCATATATTCATATGGGAATTTTGTTCCCTTAATAATGGTTCATAATGAGATTATGAATTTACCATAGCATATCCCCGAGGAGTGTCAAACCAAGTGGGTAGTAAGGCCCATTGTCATGTACCATGTTACCATGGGTTACGCCCGAAACACCTTGTCAGAGTAGTTACTCTTAAGTATATTTTTTCCAGAACCACATCTAATTGTAGTATCCAGATATGGATTCATTTTATTGATAAAACACTTTCTCTATACTCACAAAAATTTAGGGTTGTTTTATAACACTTAGTCTTATCCTTTAGGGTTTTCACTAGGGTTTTCTAATCATAATTCCAAAAATAACCAAACCTATATTCTGATACCAACTATAACAACCCTAAACTTTATATAATATTTAAACATGATTTATTACAAAAAAATTACACTTAATACAACTCATAAGATCAAGAGGTCTAGTGTCTTTGTGAAATTAGGTACATAACATAAGAACTTAAAACATGAAAAACAAAATATTTATTAAAAACTTATTTAAAATAACCCAAATGTTCTTTCATACTTAACACTGTATGGGATAACCTGAATACATACATAAGAAAGGGGTGAGATATAAAGTCCAGTAAGGGAATAAACAAGGAATAACATGAGGAAGACAATATATGTTAGAAAATAGGTATAAAAATGGATAATAAAAGGAAATTTAATAATAAATTGGGCTTGACTAATGTTCCTCCCTGAAATATCATGAAATATCATGATACTAAACATTACACAATGCATTAGAGTTCTATCAGGGCACACCCTTTATAATCATTTTATTTTTATTCTTAAGTGTATCACATGGATCATACAGCATGGATTCATTAATCATTATCGTTTATTTCACGATCAACGAATTATGGAATACATACATATATATCCATAATCAATAATTATATGTTCATAAATTTTAATACCCTTGATAGAGAAATGTGTATGGTATTCACTGCACAACGATTTTAGCATAGAAAATAGTGGTGCTATTTCAGCAGCATAACGACATCATATAGAAATTCATAAAATGGGTTGATAAAAGAGAAAGGGGTATCTCATAATTTAGATATTAAATGGATAGTAATAGGGACATTTAAGGACATTCGAAAAAATAAGTAATTTGAAATAGAAGTGGTAACATAATAGAGAGTCTTGACATAAGAGGAGAAAACAAAAGAACACTTAAGAAATTTTGGCATGGTAACATGTGTACATAAAGGATCATAAGGGTGATTATTGTAACGAACCAAAGTTTTTCAATGGAAATTACATTCTTATAATTATGTCATAAAATCACATGAAAACACAACATAATGAACTACTAAGTGATAAGTTACCTTTTATCATAAGTTTGTCACTTCTTTGTTTGGAATTTCGAAAATCTGACATACACGGTTGTAATTAGTAAGTTATTTAGAGTCCAATAAAGAAAAAAAATTAATTTTTGGTGAATATTAACCTACCCTAATGAATAGTAACATACCCTTATGAATATTGATATACCCTAATGAATAGTAACCTCACCCATGGTGGTATAAAAATAATATTCAAGTTGGAAGTATGATATACCTATATTTTAGAATAAGTTAATGAATGTTTTAAAACTGGTTTTGATAATAAATTATTATCTTAATTAAATATTAAAATAATCATATTTAGAAAATTATTTTTGAAAAATTGACTTCATTTTGGGATTCTACATTTCGAAAAATGGTTGGGTAAATTTTTGGGATTTTTCTGAAATAATTGAATTTTTTATGAATAGTAGAATCCAATAATTCACAATAAATGCTAAATAATGGATTAATTGAGTCATCAATGATGTTCTACTGATGTAAGTCTAATTGGTTATGGATCACATGATAAAATCACTATTCTTGGTCATAGCATACTTATTATTACTTGTCTTCGAAAAAATAATAAATTAATGATTATAATATTATGAAATCCCTCCTCTCCTCCACTATAAACCCCCCCTTCACTCCCTCTTCTCTCCACTCCTCTCCAGCCTTGTCCCTTCCCATTATTCAGCCCAAATCTCTCCCCAAGGTCCTCTCCCACTTCCAAAATCTCTCATCCTCCTCAAAATACCAAAACCTCTCCCCTTAAGAGGTTCTCAAAGGAGGAAGTCTCAAGAGGTAAATTCCACTTCCCAATTTCTTCTTTTCTTTTAAGTTCTTTTCTTTTTTATTTCTTTCTTCACGTCCCTTCACCATAATAGTATGATAAATACAGTAACATACATGTACCATAATTTCTTCATTATAGTGGTATATTTCATTATCTTCTCTCCTTTCCCCACCCTTTTATTTGAAAGAAATGAAAGCACTGTTTCAGATGTGCTAATTTAGCACAATAAAGGACAACAGTTTATCAATTTCTATTTTTATCTTTAATTCTGGTCACGAAACCATTTGTGTTATGGTTGATACAGATTACTATATATTTAATATATCTTATTTTTGTTTTTGTAATCCTTTGGTACAAATGGAATTAAGTTATAAAGAAAAACACATTCTTTGTAATCAAATCCACTGATTAACAAAAACGGTTATCACTCAGGTTATATATATAATAATTCGAGTTCACTCTAAGTAACCTAATTAAAATTAAAACCATGTAATCTACTATATATTAACTAAAGAATATAACTTCAATTTTGGACAACCACTTTTATCTTGCATATAATACAAACTTGAATATAAGTGAACCAATCTTTTAAAGCCAAGTAGACAAACGAGCTCGAACAATGAAATTGAACCTTATAACTAATCAAAAAGGATTTGAATGAAATAAAAAGGGTTATAATAGATAAATTACATATATAATAGGTTATGGAATTATGAATTAATAACTCTAATGTTTTTATTCAGGTCATTAATAAAAAGTGTAGAACACCACCGAATTTAAGGTAAGGGATCCTCCCCTTTTCACTCTTAATCAAGATTGTTCTCTATGCTATGCTCTTTTTGTGTAATACCGAGTAATGGGGTATGTTTATACACCTTCCCCATACTTTCCTAATGTTTTATAAGTGATGATAAACCCCTTATATTTCTCATAAATCCCTCTTAGTTACACCTGATACCGTGCCGATAAACCATATGGATTATACCCAAACATCCTTTATTCCTTCGGGTTGCTCTGTCTTCCTTTTTACCAAAAATAGTTGTATTTTATTTATATGTAGGACTTAAAAATTCTGTTTATATGATACAAACGCATGTTCTATGATCCATCTCTCATTCTCTTTTGGGGATATACATGCTTTTAAGTGAGTCTCTCCTCGATACTTCCCAATAAGCACACTCGTTTTAAAGAAACTTCCCAAACTTTAACCCAATTTCGAGTGCACTCTATCTTCTGTTTTAAGACACCATTTTCTTTTTAAATTAATTATCTTTATTATGAAAACCTTCTTTGGTTCAATTCTGGTTTGATATAAAAGAATCCCTTCTTTACTATTTTAAAATCTCTATAGTATTTTCCTTAAAACTGCAAAAAATGTTTTAATGCTAATGTCCCTCAAATACATTTCTTATGTGATGTCACTTATATTTGTTAGCACCTACGATGTTATATGCCTTTATTACCGTATGAACATACATGTATGTTCTAATACCTTTCATTCATGGACACTTTCATGATTCGCTCATTGGTTATGCTTTATGTCATGATTGTGGCACCCAATTCTCTCTGGGGGTAACCTTATGTTTATGTATGGTTGATTATGAATGATTATTTATGTGGTAGGAATATTTAAGTTGTAAGAATATTCATGAAAATTTTGAGATGGGTGCGCCCAAATAGCACTGAAATGAATTCGGTAAGGATAAGTATCATGATATGCGATGTGAAATGGTATTGGTAGTTAGCCTTGACCCGTACTGAAATGGGAAACGGAATTGGCGGTTACCCTTGAACCATACTAAAGAAATGTTTTATGATTCTGCCACATTTATATGATTCCATTTTTATATGATCCCATGATTATATTAAATTATTTTATAAGTTTCTTGTTTTGGATATCATTATGTCATGCCTCCTAACTCATGTGCTTGAGATGTATCCTTATGTTCCTTCCCTTACTGGGGTTTTTTGCTCATCCCTTTGTTTATGTGTTCCCCAGGGTACCCTATGTAGATGTAAGGGCTCAAGGAAGTTAGAATCTCTTTATGGAGATTAAATAAAGAATTTTTTTTAGCCCCGTGTATTATTTTATATGTATCTAGTCTTCCAAGACACTAGACTTAACGATACTTGGCTTGTACTCTGATGATTAATTATGCTTAAAATCATGAAATGTTTAATGTAAAAGGATTGGGTCGTTATAGTTGGTATCATAGGTTGGTCTAGTTATTTTTGGAGATTCGGAATAGACCACATTAGTGAGAACCTTAAGGACAAGACTAATTATAAGAAAACAATACTAAATTTTGGTGAGTATAGAGTAAGTGGTTTATAAAGCAATTACATCTCTGTCGGGATACAAGCAGGTATAGGCTACTTTGGAATAGATGTATCTAGGGGTAAAACCCAAAAACACTGCTTTGAGCTAGACTCAAATGGGAACTGGTGCATGACAACGGGCCTTGCTGCACTCTTGGTTACGACACTTCCGAGGGATATGCTTTGGTAGATTCACGAGCTTAGTAGAAACCATTATTAAGGGAAAAAAAGAAGACCATAAGAATATAAGTTAAGAAATAGATCGAGGATAACCTAGATATAAACCCAAAGAATCACAAGTCAGGATATAATTCTTATTTATAAGTTCATACTTTTATGTTCAAAGTTTCTTTTTATCCTCAATAGCTAAGTATTCAAGATCTCAAATTATACGTTCTTTTTCTTAGTTAATGGCGGGAAATAGAAGAACACGTTCCAACAACTAGTGTGATAGGCAATGTGATGATTGCCCTAATGAAATGCCTGATGTGACATAAGTGGGTGCTCAAAACCTCATGGAATTACTTGCTCAGCTGGCTCGAGTTATGAATAATAACTTGAATCAGGTGTAACATCCTCCCCCTCCAAGGAAAGAGAAAGTTTCCGTATAATCCTTCATGCGGCAAAGGCCTCCCATGTTTAGCGGGTCTTCTGATCCCATCCTCATATAACAATGGATTAACTCCATGGAAAATATTTTCTCTATCCTCCAGTGCTTGGAAGAAGAGAAAGTTGTAATGGCAGTCTATCATTTTGATGGGGAATCTGATCAGTGGTGGACACTGATCAAGAATACAAAGCCCCAAGAGGAAATTGATTCCATAGAATGGGAGGAATTAAAGAGGATGTTTTTCAACAAATATTTTCCTCAAACCCTCCATATCAAGATGGAAAGAGAGTTCCTTGGACTCAATCAGAAGGAAGATGAGTCCATCGGGGTGTATGAAGTGAACTTTACAAGTCTTTCAAGGTACACCTCTAGCTTGGTCATGAACACTGAAAGCAAGGTGGATCTCTTCTTTAGCGGACTAAAGATGAGTCTATGAAAAGTGTTGGCGATTCGAGACTTTGAAAGCTATGAGGATATTGTTATTTGTTCCCTCAAGGTTGAAACAGAGATTGGATTCTCTCAGCGGTCTCATGGGCCAAGTGATAAGAAGCAAAAAATGGAGAACAACATGGGTGGTTCATCAAACAAATCCCATGATGGAAAGAAGCCTCACTTTCCCCTTTGCAAAAATTGTGGGAAGAATCATCTTGGTAACTGTCTCAAGGGAACCAAGAATTGCTTCAAATGTGGAAAGTTTGGTCATTTGGACAAGAACTACCAAAGGGATATGAAAAATTCCACTAATGTTGAATATGAAAGGAAGTCTCAGATCAACACTCAGCCTGTAGTGAAGTGTTATAATTTCTAGGAGCTTGGGCATTATGTGAACAATTTCCCTAAGATGAGGGTTGTTAGAGGCAATCAACAACAACCTCCAAGGCAGCAAGGAAGGGATTATGCTATCTCTACTATTGAGGTGGAGCCGAAAAACGATGTGGTGACAGGTATTCTTGTTATTCATTCAAGAATAGAGAACATACTATTTGATTCTGGTTCTACACATTCTTTCATATCTTGCATGTTTAGTAGAACTATTCAAACACCACCTAAAAATTTGGAGGAAAATTTATCTGTGAGAATAGCGAATGGAGAAATTATTGCATCCATGGTTTATAACTCCTCCCTGGTTAATGCTTGTGGACTGAACCTCCCAGCAAATCTTGTCATACTTCCTTTAGTGGATTTCGACACTATCTTGGGAATGGATTGGCCATCTTTGTAAAAGGCCAATATCAATTTTCAGGAAAGGGAGATCACTTTTCACATCCTGAAGCATCCTCTAATTCTTTACAAGTGTAAGGAAGAAGATGAGTCTCTTTTGGAATCTTTGTCTCAAGTTTGGATATTGCTTCCTTGTGAGAAAAAATATCTATCTCAAATGATTGGGAAAAAGGATAGAATCATTCTTGTTATTACTCTTGACCGAGAGGTTGAGTTCTCAATTGAACTTATCCTTGGATCTATGCCAATCTCAAAGAAACCTTACAGAATGTCCACTGTATAGCTAGAAGAGCTGAAGAAGCAGTTATAAGAGAATATAGAGAAGGGTTTTATATACCTGAGTACTTCACTGTGGGGTGCTCTAGTCCTCTTTGTCATGAAGAAGAATGGATCAATGCGCCTCTTCATTTATTATCGTGAGCTCAATAAAATCACTATAAAGAACAAGTATCCCCTTCCATGGATAGATGACTTGTTCGATCAGCTTCATGGGGCCAATTATATCTCTAAGGTGGACCTTTGGTCGGGATATCACTAACTAAATGTGAGGAAGGAAGATATTCCCAAGACTGCCTTTCGAACGAGGTATGGACACTATTGGTTCATAGTGATGCCCTTCGGACTCACTAATGCTCCATAAATTTTCATGGATTTAATGAATAGAGTATTTATAGATTACTTCAACAAATTTTTGGTGGTCTTTATTGATGATATTCTAATATACTCCAAGAGAAATGAGGAACAAGATGAGCATTTGGTAACTGTGTTAAAGACTTTGCGAAGGGAGAAGTTGTATGCAAAGTACAGTAAATGTGAGTTCTAGATGGAGGAAGTGTCATTCTTGGGGCATGTTATCACTAGGAAAGGGATATCTATAGACCCTTCCAAGATAAAGTCAATTGAAGAGTGTCCAAGGCCAACTTCTGTAATAGAGATCCGTAGCTTTTTAGGTCTATCTGGGTATTATCGAAGATTTGTGAAGAACTTTTCACGATTTTCAAACCCAATGACCAAGTTGACACGAAAGGGAGTAAAGTTTGTCTGGACGTAGGAATGTGAAGACTGTTTCAAGGAGTTGAAAAAGAGGATTATCACTACGCTGGTACTCACACTCATTTCAAGTGCAGAACTCTTCATGGTGTATAGTGATGCTTCTAAGAAAGGCTTAGGTTGTGTGCTAATGAAAAATGATAAAGTGATAGCCTATGACTCAAGGCAGCTGAAAATCCATAAGCAAAACTATCCCATGCA
The DNA here is from genome assembly GCA_963277665.1 of Viscum album. Taxonomy (NCBI): domain Eukaryota; kingdom Viridiplantae; phylum Streptophyta; class Magnoliopsida; order Santalales; family Viscaceae; genus Viscum; species Viscum album. The sequence continues at coordinate 23,302,581 of OY728145.1, read as the reverse complement.
TTATCTGGAGTTGGTGGATATGATCTTTGCGTTGAAAATCTGGCGGCATTATCTCTATGGGAAAAATATGAGATATATACTGACCACAAGAGTCTCAAATATATATTCACACAGGAAGAGCTTAATATGCACCAGGGAAGATGGATAGAGCTCATGAAGGAGTATGACTGCTCAATCTACTACCATCTCGGTAAGGCAAACAAGGTGGTGTATGCTCTAAGTAGAAAGGATCCTGCATCTTTATTAATGATGAAAATTAAATAGGATCTAATCTTATTAGATTTGAAAAGGATGGAAATGGGGATCATTAAGGGAGGAACATCATCAATCCTTTCTCAAATGATTGCTCAACCATCCCTCTTGGAGAAAATAAAGGATACTCAAAGAAACGATGTGGAAATTCAGAAAAGGGTGGAAACTGTTAAAAATGGGAAATCCTTCGATTTCAAAATTGATGAGGAAGGAGTTGTAAGATTTGGGACACGATTATGTGTACCATCGGATCCAGAGATAAAGAAGGAGTTATTGAATGATGCACATATCTTGACCTTCTCTATCCATCCTGGGAGTACCAAAATGTATCATGATATCTGAGAATAGTTCTGGTGGGATAACATAAAGAATGAGATTGTAGAATATATATCAAGGTTCTTGGTATGTCAGCAAGTTAAAGCTGAGTGACAAACATCCAAAGGTATGATGCATCCATTGCCTATACGCATGTGGAAATGGGAAAATGTTACTATGGACTTTGTCATGGGTCTCCCGAAGACATCGAAGGGAAATAATGCGATATGGGTTGTGGTTGACTGATTCATAAAGACATCCCATTTCATCGTTATTCGGGAAGATCTCTCGCTTGAACAACTTGCAAAGATATATATGAAGGAAGTGGTGAGAGTGCACGGTGTTCCACTCTCAATTTTCTCTGACCATGATCCAAAGTTCACATCTAAATTTTGGAGGAGCCTTCAACTTTCTTTGGGTACTGAATTAAATATCATCAAGGCCTATCACTCCCAAACTGATGGCTAGTCTGAAAGAACTATTCAGACTCTTAAAGATATGCTTAGAGCATGCTCTCTAGAATTCAATGGTGGATGGGATCAGCATCTCCCATTGGTTGAGTTCTCATACAACAATAGCTTCAACTCGAGTATTTAGATGGCTCCATATGAAGCTCTGTAGGGAAAAGCGATGTAGAACTCCAACCTGTTGGGATGAAGTTGGAGAAAGAAAGCTACTTGGACCCGATCTTGTTCAAGATATGACAGAGAAGGTTCAAGTCATCCAGAAACACATCAAAGCTTCTCAAAGTTGGAAAAAGAGCTATGATGATAACCATCGAAGGGACTTGGTGTTCAACATTGGATATAAAGTCTTCCTTTGAATATCTTCATGGAAGAGATTCATGCGATTTGGGAAGAAAGGGAAGCTAAACCCAAGGTATATTATCCCCTTTGAGATCCTTGACCGCATAGGAGTTGTGGCCTATCAGATTGCACTTCCACCAAATATGGATCTAGTTCATGATGTTTTTCACGTATCACTCTTGAGGAAGTACATACCTGATCCCTCACATGTACTAAACTCAGAGGTGGTGGAGCTGGAAGATGATCTCTCCTATGAGGAGTAGCCAGTAAAGATTCTGGATCGGAGAGATGAGGTTCTATGAAACAAGACAACCCATATTGTCAAAGTGTTGTGGAGGAACCATATGTTTGAGGAATCAATATGGGAACCAGAAGAGGTAATGAAGGAGAAACACCCTCACCCGTTTGTTTAAAGTGAAATTTCAGGGGCGAAATTTCTTAAGGGGGGAAGAATGCAACGACCCAAAGTTTTTCAATGGAAATTACCTTTGAATAATTATGTCATAAAATCACATGAAAACACAACCTAATGAACTACTGAGTGATAATTGACCTTTAAACAAAAGTTTGTGACTTCTGTGTTTGGAATTTTGAAAATCCGGCATACACGGTTGTAATCAATAAGTTATTTGAACTCTGATAAGGAAAACTTAATTTTTTGTGAATAGTAACCTACCCTAATGAATAGTAACACACCCTTATGAATAGTGATATGTCCTAATGAATATTAACCTCACCTATGGTGGTATAAAAATAATATTCAAGTTGGTAGTACGATATACCTATATTTTAGAATAAGTTAATGAATGTTTTAAAACTCGTTTTGATAATAAATTATTACGTTAATTAAATATTAAAATAATCATATTTAGAATTTTTTTTTTGAAAAAATGGACTTCATTTTTGGATTCTACATGTTGAAAAATGGTTAGGGTGTATTTTTGGGATTTTTCTGAAATACTTAAATTTTTTATGAATAGTAGAATCCGATAATTCACAATAAATGAAAAATAATGGATTAATTGAGTCATCGATGATTTTATGATGATGTAAGCCCACTCGGTTTGGGATAAAATGATGAAATTACTATTCTTGGTCATGTAATACTTATTATTCCTTGTCTTTTGAAGAAGTAATAAATTAATGATTATAATATTATGAAATCCCTCCTCTCCTCCACTATAAAAACCCCCCTTCACTCCCTCTTCTCTCCACTCCTCTCAAGCCTTCTGCCTTGCCATTATTCCACCCAAATATCTCCCAAAGGTCCTCCTCCACGTCCAAAATCTCTCATACTCCTCAAAATACCAAAACCTCTCTCCTTAAGAGGTTCTCAAAGGAGGAAGTCTCAAGAGGTAAATTCCTCTTCCCAATTTCTTCTTTTCTTTTAAGTTATTTTCTTTTTTATTTCTTTCCTCACCCCCTTCACCATAATAGTATGATAAATCCATTAACATACATGTAATAGAATGTCTTCATGCTATTTTTATATTTCGTTATCTTCTCTCCTTTCCCCACCCTTTTATTTGAAAGAAATGAAAGCACCATTTGAGATGTGTTAATTTAGCACATTCAAGGACAACGATTTATAAATTTCTATTCTTATATTTAATTATGGTCATGAAACCATTTGTGTTATGGTTTAACCAGATTATTATATATGTAATATATCCTATTTTTGGTTCTGTAATCCTTTGGTACAAATGGAATTAATTTATAAAGAAAACACATTCTTTGTAATCAAATCCACCGATTAACAAAAACAGTTATCACTAAAGTTATATATATAATAATTTTACTTCACTCTAAGTAAAATAATTAAAATTAAAACCATGAAATATCCTGGATATTAAATAAAGAATATAAATTCAATTCAGGACAACCACTTTCATATTTCATATAATCCAAACTTAAATATAAGTGAACCAATCTTTTAAAGCCAGGTAAACAAACGAGGTCAAACAATGAAATTGAACCTTATAACTAATCAAAAAGGCTTTGAATGAACTAAAAAGGGTTATAATAAATAAATTAAATATATAATAGTTTCTGGATTTATTAATTAATAATCCAAATTTGTTTATTCAGGTCATTCATAACAAGTGGAGAACACCAGCGGATTTAAGGTAAGGGATCCTCCCCTTTTCACTCTTAATCAAGATTGTTCTCTATGTTATGCCCTTTTTGTGTAATACCAAGTGATGGGGTATGTTTATACACCTTCCACATACTATCCTAATGTTCTATAAGTGATTATAAACCCCTTATCTCTCTCATAAAGCCATCTTAGTTACACCTGATACCATGCCGATAAACCATATTTATTCTACCCGAACTTCCTTTATTCCTTCAGGTTGCTCTGTCTTTCTTTTTACCAAAATAATGTTGTCTTTTTATTTTTATGTAGAAATTAAAAATTCTGTTTATATGCTTCAAACTCAATTTCTAAGATCCATCTCTAATTCTCTTTCGGGGATATAATTGCTTTTAAGTGAATCTCTCCTCGATACTTCCCAATAAGCACACTCGTTTTAAAGAAACTTCCCGAACTTTTATAAAATTTCTAGTGCACTCTATATTCTGTTTTAAGACACCATTGTATTTTTAAATTCAGTATTTTTAATATGAAAAACTTCTTTGGTTCAATTCTGGTTTGATATAAAAGAATGTATTCTTTACTATTTTAAAAGCTCTATAGTATTTTCCTTAAAACCACACAAAAATGTTTTAATGCTAATGTCTCTCAAATACATTTCTTATGTGATGTCACTTATATTTGTTACCACCTACCATGTTATATTCCTATATTACCTTATGAACGTCCATGTATGTTCTAATCCCCTTATTTCAAAAACACTTTCACGATACACTCATTGGTTATGCTTTATATCCTGATTGTGGTACCCAATTCTCTCTATGGGTAACCTTATGTGTATGTATGGTTGATTATGTATGATTATTTATGTGGTAAGAATATTTATGTGGAAATAATATTTATTAAAAATTTGAGATTGGTTCACCTAGATACCGCTAAAATGTATTGGGTAAGGATAAGTCTCATGAGATGCGATGTGAAACGGGATTGGCGGTTAGCCTTGACCCGTACTGAAATGGGAAACGGGATTGGCGGTTAGCCTTGACCTGTAATAAAGAAAGGTTTTATGATTCTTCCACATTTATATGATTACATGTTTATATGATACCATGCTTATATTAAATGATTTTATAAGTTTCATGCTTTGGATATCATTATGTCATGCTTCCTAACTCATGTTCTTGAGATGTATCCTTATGTTCTTTACCTTACTTGGCTTTTTAGCTCATCCCTTTGTTCATGTGTTCCCCAGGGTACCCTATGCAGATGTAAGGGCTAAAAAAAGTTATAATCTCTTTATGTAGATTAAATAAAGTAGTTTTTTTCAGCCCATGTTTTATATATGTATCTAGTATTCCAAGACACTAGACTTAATGATCACTGGCTTGTACTCTGATGATTAATTATGCTTAAAATCATGAAATTAGTTATGTACAAGTCTCAGGTCGCTATAATTATTGTGGTTGAAAAGAAAATATAATAATTTATAAATAAAATGGATAGTATGTTAATCATGGAACAACATATCCCCATATATTAAAATGTAATTTAATAAGCACAATATAAAATAAGTGTTTGAATGGAAATGAGAAGAGAGAAATCCCTTCAACATTTCAGAATAGTAATGGCCAAGGTAAGGGTCCATATTAGGTAGAATAAATGATAAATCATACATATAAAATCAATTTTATAGTAATGAAATAATTATAAATGAATTTAAAAATAAGTAATTGAAATTAATAGAACTAATCTCAAAGAAGTTTCTTGAATTCAAAGGAGAAGAGAGAAATCCCTTATGGAATTTTGGCATAGTAACGACTTTGGTAGGGATCCAAATGAGGGGGAATAAATGATCCATCATGAAAATAACATCAAATTTATAGTAATATGATGATTATTAATGAAAATAAATATAAGAAATTTAAATTAAAAGAACTAATGTCAAAGAAGGTGCTTCAATTCAAAGGAGAGGAGAGAAATCCCTTACTTGGATGTGTGACTCCAAAGGATTAGGAGAGGCTTATTTGAAGCTTGGTGGCACCTTGGGAGGACACTAAGGAGTAGAGGGATAGTTTGGACAATCCTAAAGGAGTTTTAGGGAAGTTAAATGGGTGCTTGTGTGGGTTTATATCAGGAATGAGGGGGATTTCTTTATTATTTTGCTTTTGGAAACTACTCAATAAAATATTCAAAACCACAAAACACCCCATGTTTTTTCCCATGGTTTTTGCAAAAGGGTAGTGGTATACATTATTTTATAAGGAAAATGGATGAATTTAATAAAATATTTCCATTTTTTATGTGGAGGTGAGTCACACTTTCAATGAAATGATTTTAAAATCTTAAAATATATTATAAGTCCTAGAGGATTCACTAAGGAATTATAGAAAAAATAAAATGAACCTAAAATCACATTATTTTAAAGGAAAATATATTTTTGGTCGAGTATACCTTTTATAGTGTTTATTATATCACTAATGGGCCATTATGATGTCATAAAACACACTGTATATATATATACAATATTTAATTTTTACCCAAAAATTTGACTGTCTCAGAAAAGTTTGAAAAATTAACTGTTGAAAAATTTTAACATAATCATTCCAAAAATTATATAAATTTTATCCAAATAATTTTATAAATATAATAATTTTCAATTTTAAAATAAATACTGACATTTATTGAAAATATTTGGTTTTTGTCAATAACAGTTTTCGAACCCTAATAAAAATTACATTTGAATTCATAAAAATTATATGACCATTTATATTTAAAAAAAGTAAATTAGTAATAATATTTTATTAAAATAATGTTTATTTTAAAAATAAATTAATTCATCAAAATATATTTCTTAATTTAATTTTAATATTAATGAAAATACTATTTGTGCTTTAAAAATAATTTACAAAGTAAAAATAATTGGATGAAAATATATTCATTATTTTATACAAAAATAATGTACTTATTCCTATTTCTAGGTTCATGATACATATCCATTTATTACACTAGTATATCCCCTAAGATTAAGGTGTTTGATGGTGGGGCTTTTTTGGGGTCCTTCGGTGAACATGGTTTGAACTGTGATCTCGATAAGCTTGAACATCTCATGTAAACAGTTTAACTCATGCTTAAGTTGTTCGATATCAGCTTGGTATTGGTCTAGGGAAAATCCAAAATATGTTATATCCCTTGAATTATCTGATAAATTGGATTCATGGGGCATTATCCTACTGGTTGAGTCCATTACTTCCTTTATATATGCCAAAAGGATTTGTTAAAACCCTATATTTATACAAGTCATGTGATCACTGTTCAATGACTATATTATCAATGGTAAAGATACTTAATCGTAATTTAATATCCAATTGGATAAGAAAAGAAGTTCATGTATTTTCTATATCCATATTACATTAAATTAAATCAAAAGGGGAATTTTTTCATATATGTTTGGGTCATTACAACCAAAGTAGAGAACACAAGAATAAAGATTATCCTCAAGAATCTATATAGATATTTCTATCTAACCATACAACTATGGATGGTATACCATAATCAAATGAATATGAGATCCCAATGCCTCCTGAACGCCTCTAGAAAAATGAGAAGTGAACATAGGATCCCTATGAAAGACTATGGTAGATGGAACTCCGTGCAAACAATCTATTTTATATATAGAGTTCCCAAAATCCTCAACTATGGTTGTATCGTGAATGGGTATAAACTGATCTGATTTCATCAGCATATAGATCACCACCCATATCACATTATTCTTTCTTTGGGTATATGAAAACCCAACCATAAAGTCCATTAAGATATAATCCCACTTCCAAGTAGGGACTGGAAGTGGATGCAACAAACCTGAAGGCTTATGGTGCTCAACCTTCACCTACTATCATATATAGAAATGAGAGACAAAATCATCAATTCCATATCTCATACCTAGCCACCAAAACTACCCCTTCATGTCATAGAGCATCTTTTTGTTCCTTGGGTGCACTGCCCGCGAGGAACTGTGATAATCCCCCATCACATTCTTCTTTACTGAAGATGGTACCACAAAGAGATCCTAAAAGAATTTGATGAAATTTTGGATAATGACCACTAAAAAATTATCTCCCCCATTAAGAGACTCTCTAATTCCATAGAACTCATCATCAAGATGCAACTCCTGATGAATCAATTGAAGAAGATTAGATGTCATTTGAACACTGGAAAAAGAAATTTCTTCCCCTTTCAAATGAAATCCAATATGCAAATATGTAAAGTGAGTAATCAAATTCCAATATTCTGATGATTCTTTCACAAATTGATTTGTAAGTTTCCTAATCAAATAATCCACAACAACATTCCCCTTACCCAGGGTATAGGTGATGCAAAAATTGAATAACTTCAGATATTCCAACAAATGCCTCTAGTTAAGATTCAAATATTTTTAAGAGAAGATGTATCTCAAGATGTTGTGGTCAAAATAAATGATAAACCTTTATCTATAAAGGTAATGCCTCCAAATATTAAGGGAATGCATCAAAAATGCAAGTTCAAGGTCATGGGTTGAATAATTTTTATTGTGTGGACTAAGTTGATGAGAGCCATATGAAATGACATGATTACCTTTCATAATAACGTAACCCAAAACTAAACCTGATGCATCATAAATGACCACACAGCCATGCCCGACCTCTAGAAGAGTCAACATTAGTGCATTTTTTAAAAGACATTTCAGCTAAAAAAGGAACTATTATATTTATCATTCAAATAAATCTTTAATCCCTTTTTATTTAGATAATTCATCATAGAATAATACTTTTACAATTCCTTAAAAACTGGAAATAATATCTAGCTAAGCCCAATAAGCTCCGAATCTTGATAAAATTTCATGGATGCTCCCATATCATAACATCCATCACCTTATTAGGATCGAATAATATTCCTAATTTTTATACCATGTGTTCCAAGAATTTTACTTCCCAAATCCACAAATCATATTTCAAAAGCTTAGCATAAAGTCTATGATTTCTCAACAAACTCAGAACCATTCTCATATAATGCATATGATCCTCCTCAGATTTAGAGTAAATGAGGATGTAATCTACAAATATTACCACAAATTTTTCTGGATACTCATGTTAATACTATTTATTAATTACACAAAAACTTCAGGATCACTGTTTTGGATGAAGGTAAAATAAGTACCCATAATGATCAAACCTGCTCTGAAAAGTGGTTTTCTGAATGTCAGATTCTTTAATATTCAACTGATGGTAACCAAAGTGAAGGTCAATCTTTGAGAACCAATTCGCCCCTTTCAACTAATAAAATATATCATCAATATATAGTAATTGATACTTGTTTTTTACCATCACTAGATTAATATTTTGATAATCAACAAATTGGTGAAGTGAACCATCCGCTTTCTTAGTAAAGAAAACCAGTGCCACCCAAGTTGACACACTCAGATGTATAAATCCTTTCTTTAGAATATCATCCAACTAAGTTTTCATATCTTTCATTTCAGCTGGTTCCATATGGTATAAAGAAATAAAAACTAGTTGAGTATTATGCATTAAGTCAATAGGAAAATATAACTCCCTTACCGAATGAAAACCAAATAAGTCATAATGAAACACATTGAGAAACTCAATAAAAACTTGTGGGAGATCACCACCAAAATAATCCCACTCTAGATCAAAGGAAAACACAAATATTACTTTCCCAAACTCTGAATAATAACTTCCAACTATGCTTGACATTGGGTCTCATTCTCCTTAGAATACATGAGACACAACACTAGGTGTTGTGTAGGATACTCATCAAAGATAACAATCAATATGGGGTTTATTGGAAATAAGAAAATATTTCCTAAAAATTATGTTAATATATTTCATTTCAAGAACTAGAAAATTCTAAGCAATCTCAACATTTGATTAAGAGAAAACACAAGCGAGACTATGGAGACCCTGCTCTCTCTTCATACCAAGGGGTGTAATAATATCCATTGAACAAGATAAAAGATCCATAATAAGATTAAGAATATTAAAAAAACAGACTGAAATAAATGAATGATACACACTAGTATCAAATAGAGAATTCACTAATGAATAAGCTATAGTAATGGTACCTATCATGGTTGATGGACCCATATATGCTTCCTCTATAGACTCTTCCACTGAGTGAAGAAACTTAGTTCTAGATGACTATGTCTAGAACCCTTTTCAATGAGAAGCATCTTATTTATCAATAGTTGTAGGTGGATCTGATGATCCTTTTCCATTATGTGGAGTGGAATAAATATGGTAGAATCACTGAAAGTTCCTGGAATGTCCACTGGAATAGCATTTCTTGGGTGTCTCTATGAAAATCCTCTTTGAATGCCCCAACTTTACACATTAGTAACGAAAAAAGGATCTATCCCAGGCATTGTAGGAGGTTTATGAAAACCCTTCTATCGATATCCACCACAACAATAATCATTCTTCTTATTTCCCTTAGAGGAATGCACACTGTCACTGGGAGAGAAATAAACTCATGATAACCCTAACTTTCCAGCCAGGTCTATCTTGAGCATCATTGCTCTATCTAGTACATGAGAGTAAGAAGGAAATTCAAGAAACAAAACCTAAGAATGAATATCTTGACGAAGTCCTAACTATAACCTTGGATCCTTCATCCTCTCATTCAATACTATATCAGATTTGAAATTCATGAGCTCAGAAAAACCATTTTCATATTCTGTCACGGTCCTGTTAGCCTGCTCATGTTTGAAAAACTCTATAGAATTGGCCCACAACATCAACTCTTGATAGAACTGTTCGGTGAAAATAAATTTTAAGTCTTCCCAATCTAAGGCCTCATGCTTATTCATCATTAACATCATGTCCCACTATCTTCTACTTAGACCTTCCAGCATGAAGTTGGTACTCTTAACTTTGATCTCATCGGGTGTGTCCAGAAACCCAAGAAAATGATCCATTCTTCTCAACCACTCCTCAAGCTCTTGGGATCATTTGAGCATGGTGCCTATCCCAGAGTTTGGACAGTGCGCATGATCACCTCTACTAGATTTGTGTTCACAAGAGGATTAACTTGTTAAAGTTTAGAAGAAGCTTCCTCTTAGATCTCATTCACACATCTTGTTGGATTCAAGATGCTATACAACATCAACAGATAACAAGGAAGACATGAGGTTAATGATAAAATTAACCAGAAAGGGGAATCGATCCCAACAGATATAACAACATTATTTGTATTTGACTATATCCAAATAAAAATAGGTAAAATATAAGAAATAAACCACAAGATGTATTTCCCTAACCACTCCATGTGACTTAAGGATAATTATTGTGAGATCTAGTCAAACCCTCAATCGCAACTACCTCTTATGTCCCAAAAAGATTCCACAATGCATACTGATTTCAAGATAAGAAGTTAAACATGAACCTATGATTCCACTTTGTCACAATCCAACCTAGGTACCCTGGTAACATGATAACCAAGCCGAACCTAACATATCTTGAAGGGCATTACCAACCCCCATGGGTTGGTGACTAGCACTTGGAATCATATAATATGAAAGTGGGAATGATTTTCCACTAATAATGCAGAAGTAAAAGAAACAAGACAATATGAATATCAAAAGAAAATCCACTGGGAGTAATGTACCAGAAGTCTACAAGGCATAAAAAATTCCAAATTACTATATCCAAAGTACCAAACAGGGAAAACAACCCAAGTCCCTAAGGAGACAACTCACCAAGCCCAAAGTTCAATAGTTGGATCCACCTCCAAGAGATCCTTTCGCCTTGCTGGAACCTCAAAGGAGATAATCTAAAAACACCTTAAGGAAAAAGTAGGGTGTGATCCAAAGCCCAATAGGATTCACAAAATATTCCATAACAAGATTCCAATGTCAAATTAACCGAGAATGTTTTTTCAATTTTCAACTAAATACGTTTGGAATTTACAAAAGTATATATGAAAAAATCATTATTTACAATTTAAAAGAAGGAAATCGATTAGAAATTCATGAATCACATTTCAAATTATAGAAATAGATTTCAAAATATAGAGTTTACCATTAATCAGAGTTTTCTTTACACAAATAGAACTTTTCACAAAAATGGATTAAATAAACATATTTATATAAATTCTCACGGCATGTAATTTTTTTTACAACAATGACATATATACATTTGAAATAAAAAAAGAGAGAAATATAGGTATGATAGTTACAAGCTATAGGGACCCAACACTATGAAATGGAATGTATATACATAATAACCTTTGGTCCTAAGACTTCTTGGCTGAGCGAGTGCACATAGAGTGAAAATAGTTCAATGCCACTTGATATAAGTACATTTTAAAGGGTACAAAGATATTTATAAATTCAAAAAAGATATCAACTAGATAGATTATAAATCACAATATCTTGAGGCTATCATTACTACAAATGAATAAATCATCATCCAGTTAAGTGAACAACTGGAGATGACCGAGATTGAGTCAGAGGGGGAGGAATATTTGGTGGCGGAGTGCATTATTGAATAAGTTAGGGTATAGGAAAAGTAAAATGAGATTCATCCTATGGTTGAGGAAGATACAATAGAGATAGACATGAAATGGAAGGTCCTCGAGGCAACCCGGTAGAGGTTGGTCGAGCTAGAGAAGTCCCTCACCTAGACTGAGCCATAATGGAATTGTTTTGTAATGTGGGAGAGGCTCTGATATGTGGATGATGCTCCTAATTATTATTTTATTCCCAGAAATAAAATTGTCACTTACCTCAGTTCCTTTTTTTGGATTTTCCATATCTATCATACTAACAAGAAAACCAAATAAAAATCTCTAAGACCATGTGAGTAATGCTCATTGTGATAAACAAGATTCCAATAAGAGATTGATCATTTATACAAGAGTACAAGGTATGGGATGAAGGTTTATGATCATAATGTTACATTGATCACTTTGGTGAGATTATAGGGGTTTTTAAGCCCTATCAATGAGCATAATGCATAAGGATGCAACACTAAGGGTGTTGGAATTCCACTTGAGAAAAGGTAAAGTGGAGAATGGTGAATTTCGACCTCAAGAGTTCATTTTGATGAATAGAGGAGGAATACAGGTCAAGGAACACTAAAACAAACATACATTTAGCAATGTTTTTAGGGTTGTTTTAGCAACATTTTTAAAAACATTGTTATTTTTTAATTTAGAAATAGTTTCCTAAAAATATAGATAATTTAGCAATGTTTTTTTGGAAAATGTGGTTTTTTGGAGAACTTTTAAAAATATGTCTAATTTTAAAATTATTCATGTTTTTCAAAAAACTTAGCTATTTTAATAATATTTTTAGAGACCTTTTTAAATATAGATATTTTTTCCCTGTTTTTAATAAATGTGGCTATTTTATTGATGGTTTTTACTTGTGTTTTAAAACATGACTAATTATATGTATAAGTATAAATCTATTAACATACATAAATATAAAATTTAAAAATTATAATTATAATTATATATATTTATATAAATATAAAAATTTATATTTATATAAAAATACATTAACATATATTTAAATATTATAATATTTATATATTAATTTATAAACATATATATATATATATAAACACACACACAGATATATATATAAACACACACACACACATTTAAATATATTCATTTATATATGTATATTTATTAACATGGCCTGCAACCATCCTACATCGAAAGACTGACATGGGTGAGGGCCTCTTTTTAAATTACACACACATGTAAATTAATATTTTAATATATAAATAAATTGATAAAATTATAAATAAATAAATAATAACTATATAAATGATTTTAATTATAACACATGTGTGCGCGCACACACACACATATTAATTTATATTTACATCGAAGTGGGGGAAAGGGGATACATTATAAAGAAAATCATGCCACACAAAAATGTAGAGAAGAACTCATTGAAGTTCAAACTTGAGACCTCGTTAATACCCATAGAGGAAACTACAATTGAGTTTCACCCTAAGGGAATATATATTAATTTATATATTAATCTATAAATGAATATATAAAATTTTAAGTATATTTATATTAATAAATATGTATATATAGGAATGTTAATAAAATTACTACATATAATGTTATTATATAGAAATAGAAATAATTCTTTTTCATATCAAATTGACACACACACACACATGCATATAAACATACAAACACAAAAGTAAAAATACAACTATTATTAATTAATTATAATTGAATAAATGAATATTTATAAAATTATATATATAATAACAAATATATTAATTTATACATTAATATATAACACAAATACTATTATATTATAAAACATTATAATGTGTGTGTATATGTATGTATATAAATAACATACAATAACATATAAATTAATTTGTACTAACATATATAAATAATAAAATATGTTTTAAATTATACAAAAATATATAATAACATATATTATCATAGAGATATCTATATATATAACATATAATAACATTTTTGTTAATTCATATATAACTAATTAATATACATATGGATAACACACACACACACACACATATTTAACACATGACAACATATAATAACATATAAATTAATTTATACTAACATAAAAAATAATAATATATATTTTAATTTATATATAAATATATAATAACATATTTTATCACATACACACACATATATATATCAGTATGTAACATATAATAACATTTTATTAATTCATATACAAATAATTTATATATATATGGACAATATATATATATATATGACATAAAAATTTATAGTTATAATAAAACTAATATATATATAATAATTTATATATATAAAAATATATATATATGTGTATATCTTCATTAATATAGAAAATTATATATTGATAACTATATATATTAAAATATATTAACAAATATATAAATATAATATAATACATGTTTTAAAATGAATATCTTCTTATGTTGGTTGGTTCACTCACCAGACATTCGGGGTGCTATTCTCATGTTTGGTTCCCACCTAAGGTGCTTCACATGCGTGTGATGCTCTATTTTACTCAAGATTGGGTGTGTGACATCATGGGAGTGGGGCCTCTGTTAGCACGAGTGAGAGGTGGGTGGGGTAATTAAAGGGTGCATTTGTGAGCAAACTGGGTGGAATTTGGAACGTTTATAAAATATGTGGATAAACTACTGACCATTTACCCCACTTACACAAAACATTGGTAAAATATGTGTGCCGAAAATAACAACATTTATAAAAACTTCAGTAAATTTAAAATTATCAATTTTATGTAATACGTGGCTAAATATTACTAACCATTTACCCATGCTTACACTAAACATCAGTATGTGGTGTGTGGTGATGGAAGGGGGTGTCTATGAGAATGCAATATGTGATGTCATGGAGTGGGAGTTAGGGTGTGGGGGGGGGGGGTTCTGAGCATGTGAGCGTGTGGGGTTGGGGTGGGGTGGGGTGAGGTTGGTAAAATAAATAATAAGAATTAAAATGTGGAAAAAATAATGATGTTTATAAAAATGGTTGATAAATAAAATTAATTTACCAAAATTCCTAAAAACACTGCTAAATGCTGAATTAGCCACATTTATATAATATGTGGATAAATTACCAACCATTAAACTATGCTTACACAAAATGTCAGTAAACAGTCTGTGGTGATGGAAGGGGGTGTCTATGAGCTCACACAGGGTAA
Source organism: Viscum album (assembly GCA_963277665.1). Lineage (NCBI taxonomy): Eukaryota > Viridiplantae > Streptophyta > Magnoliopsida > Santalales > Viscaceae > Viscum > Viscum album. The sequence continues at coordinate 23,287,391 of OY728145.1, read as the reverse complement.
CATTAGGGAGCATGGGTTTTGGTGGTGGGTGTATGCGAGCATGTGAGTAGCGGGGTTATAGTGGGGTGAGGTGAGGTAGGTGAATTAAATAATAAAAATTTAAGAATGGTTAAATTATTAAAAATATTTTTACCAATAATTTTAAAAAAATAATTAAACATATAAATTTTTAACCATTTACCCATGCTTAAAAGACATTAGTAAATGGTGTCGTTAAAATAGTGACATTTATAAAGACATCAGTAAATAAAATATACTTAGAAATGTTTTTAAAAACATCAATAAATGCTAAATTAGATGCATTTATAAACATCAGTAATTAGAGAGACCAAATTTCCTAATATTTTTAAAAAATGACAATAAATTCATTAGAAACATTTTAAAATGTTTCTAATAAAAAAAGTGTCTCTAAATTACATTTTCATATATTGTATAACTATTGATCATGTCTGGAACATAGGTTCCATGAACTTTCTACTAAATATTTCTCTTATGGGATGTGTTCCATGAATGAGAGGTAGGTGAATTTGGCCATGTGCCATCATCATTGGGGATACCTTTCAGTGGTAATGAAGATAGATCCTTAGAGGTATATACTCTAGACAAGAGGAAAGCCTTTGGGGTGTTGTTCTATCATTGTAGGGGATCATATCTAAACATGAAAGATGGACGTTGATCCAAACTAAGAGGGGTTAGGGAGATGTCAGTGAGTGGGGGTTAGGTTGGGGGAATTTGTGAGTGTGTGAGTGGGTGGGGTTGGGGTCGTGCGGGGTGAGATAGGTAAAATAAATAAATAAAATTAAAACATGGCTAAAATAACAACATTTATAAAAGTATCTATAAATAAAATGAATTTAAAAACATTTCTAAAAATTTCAATAAATTCCAAATTATCCATGTTTATATAATACATATATAAATTACTAACCATTTAATCATGCTTACACAAAACATTGATAAATAGTGTGTGGGCTCAAAAGGGGGTGTCTGTGAGCATGTCCTGGTTAACATCCGGGAGTGGTGGTTAGGGCGGGGGGAATTTGTGATCATGTGAATGGATGGGGTTAGAGTGGGGTGGTGTGAGGTAGGTAAAATAAATAATAAAAATTAAAAAACTATCTAAATTATTAAAAAGATTTTATATAAATAATCTAATAAAACATTAATTAACCATGTTTGTATAAGATAAGAATAAATTACTAACCATTTACCATTGATCACACAAAACATATCCCCTGGGAGTGTCGAACCAGATCATATATTCATATAGGAATTTTGTTCCCTTAATAATTGTTCACACTAAACTTATTAATTTACCCAAACATAGCCCCTGGGAGTGTCGAACTAGATTCGTAGTAAGGCCTATTGTCATGTACCAGGTTACCCTAAGTCAATCAAGAAACACCTTGTCAGAGTTGTTACACCTAAGTACATTTGTTGCAGAACCACATCCACTTGTAGTATCTATACAAGGATATTTTTTTTGATAAACCACATGGTCTATACTCACAAAAATTTAGGTTTGTTTCCTTACAATTAGTCTTATCCATATGGTTCTTCACTAGGATTTTCTAATCCTAATCCCAAAAATAATTAAACCTTTCCTCTGATACCAACTATAACAACCCTGCACTTTATATCATATTTAAACAAGATTTAATACATAAAATTTCACTTAATACAACCCAGAATATTGAGAGGTCTAGTGTATTTGGGAAATTAGGTACATAACATAACAACATAAAAAATAAAAAGAAACATCATTATTGAAAGCTTATTTAACATAACAAAACTCTCCTTCATACTCAACACTACATGGGATAACCTAGGGACATACATAAGAAATGGGTGAGCTATAAAGTCTATTAAGGGAATAAACAAGGAATAACATTAGGAAGACAATAAATGTTAGAAAATAGGAATATAAATGGATATTAAAGGAACTTGAATAATAAGGCATGATATTGTATGATAATTATAACACGGTAAATGTGGAAATAACATACAACATGATGTAAGCATGAGCTAAAGCTCATTGCACAATAGGAGCATGATTTAATGATCATTAAACATGGAAAATCATGACTAAAGGCTCATTGAATATGTAGGATAATGATTCAATGAACATTTCACATGATTCTTCATAATAATAAACATTACCTAATGTATTAGAGTATTATTAGGGTGCACCCTTCATAATCATTTCATTTTCATGTTTAAGTATGCCCCATAGATCATACACCATGGATTCATTAATAATTATAGTTTATCACATGATAAAGGAATTTTGGAATACATACATATAGATCCACCATCAATAATTATATATGAATAATGGTGAATACCATTGATAATGAAATGGGTATGGTATTCACTACATAATGATTTTGGCATTTCAAGTAGCAGTGCAATTTCGACAGCATAATGACGTCATATAGAAATTCATAAAATGGGTTGATGAAAGATAAAGGGGTATATCCTAATTTAGACATGAAATTTATAGTAATAGGGACATGTAAGTACATTCCACAACATATGTAATTGGAAATATAATGCATAACATAATTAGGAGTCTTGATGTATGATGATAAAGTAAAAGAACCCTTATGAAATTTTGGCATGGTAACAGGTGTACATAAAGGATCATAGGGGGTTTATTGATATTTAAATGAATATATAATAATTTAAAAATAAATTTTATAGTGATGGAATCATGTAACAACATATCCCAACACAGGAAAATATAATTTATGAAGTATAATATAAAATAAGTGCTTGAATTGAAATGAGAAGTGAGAAATCCCTTACAGAATTTCGGTATAGTAATAGCTTAGGTAAGGGTACAAATGAGGGGGAATAAATGATCCATAATAAAAATAATATGAATTTTAAATTAATTTAATGATTATAAATTAATTTAAATATAATCAATTTAAATTAAAAGAACTAATATTAAATAAGGTGCTTGAATTCAAAGGAGAGGGGAGAAATCCCTGGCGGAATTTTGGCATAGTAACAACTTAGGTAAGGGCCCAAATAAGGGGGAATAAATGATAACTAATAAAAATAACATAAATTGGATAGTAAGTTAATGTTTATAAATGATTTTAAATCTAATAATTTGAATTTAAATGAACTAATCTCAAAGAAGGTGCTTGAATTCAATGGGGAGGAGAGAAATCCCTTACTTGGATGTGTGACTCCAAAGGATTAGGAGAGTTTTCTTAGGAGCTAGTATGTTCCTTGGGAGGACTCTATAGTGTATATATTAGAGTGCTTACTTGATAAAGGAGTTTGAGTGAATAGAAATGAGAGATTGGGTGGGTTTATATAGGAAAGGAGGGTATTTCTTTATTAATTTGGTTTTTGATACTACATAAAAAAATATTCCAAACCACAAACCATCACATGGTTTTTTCAAATGGTTTCTGCCAAAGGAGAGTGGTATACATTATTTTATAATTACAAGGGATTAAGATAATAAAATATTTTTCTTTATTATGTGCATGTGAGTCACATTTTCAAAGAAATGGTTTTAAAATCTAAAATATATTATAAGTCTTGGAGGATTCACTAAGGCATTATAGAATAAATAAAAAAAATAAAATATAATTATTTTAAACTAAAAAATATATATTTTTCCTAGTATACCTTTTATAGTATGTATTACATCGTTATTGGTCCATTATGATGTCATAAAACACATTGTATATATATAAGATATTGAATTTTTACCCAAAAATTTTACTATCTCAAAAAATTATGAAAAAATCACCATTGGATAATTTCAACATATTGATTCTAAAAATTATATATATTTTATAAAAATATTTATATTTCTATTTTAATTTTCACTTTTAAAATAAAATTGACATTTATTGAAAATGACGGGTTTTTATCAATTACAGTTTTTTAACCCTAATAAAAATTACATTTGAATTCATAAAAATTATATAATAATTTATATTATAAAAAAGTAATTTAATAATAATATTTTATTAAAATATTATTTATTTCAAAAAATCCATTAATTAAAAAAAATATTTCTTAATTAAATTTGAATATTAATGAAAATACTATTTGTGATTTGAAAATAATTTAAAACATAAAAAATAATAAGATGAAAATATAATCATTATTTTATACAAAAAATGTACATATTTGTATTTCTGGGTTCTTGATACATATCTTTTTATTACACTAGCATACTCACTAAGAGTAAGGTGGGAGATGGTGGAGCTTTCATGGGGCCGTTCGGTGAACACATTTTGGGTTGTGATCTCAATGAGCTTGAAATTATACCATAAATGGTTTCACTCATGCTTAAGTTGTTGGATGTCATCTTGGTATTAGTCTAGGGAAAAGCCTAGAAATTCTATCTCCCTCAGAATCTCTCATAAATGGGCTTCATAGGGTATGATCTTACTGGTTGAGGCCATCACTTCCTTTGTATGTGACAAAAAGATTTCTTAAAACCCTATATTTATAGTAGTCATGTGATCACTATTCAAAGACTATATTAACAATGGTAAATATACTTAACAGTCATTTAAAATACAGTTGAATAAAACAAATGAAGTGAATGTGTTATTTAAATCCATAATACATTAAATTAAATAAAAAGGGTAATTTTATTCATAAAAGATTTGGTCTTTAGAATCTCCTCCCTTATGAAGTTTCACCCTTGAAATTTACTTTTCCCATACTAAAACATATGAGGATAGCTCTACTTCATCACCTCCTTTGGTTCCCATGTTTATTCTTCAAACTTGTGGTTTCTCTATAATACTTTGACGAGGGGAATTGTCTTATTTCGTAGAACGTTTTCTCTACTATATAGGAACTTCATTGACTTCTCCTCATAGGAAAGGTCATTATATAATGGTACCACCTATGGATTGAGTATATGTGATGGGTCTGGTATGTAATTTCTTAAGAGGGATACATGGAATACATCATGTACTTGAGACATGTTCATTGGGAGTGCTAGTCGATAGGCCACTACTCCGTTGCGACCAGGGATCTCAAAAGGGCCAATGTACCTTGTAATAAGCTTTAACTTCTTTAGAAACCTCATCACTATCTTCCATGGAGATATTCAGAGGAAAACCATGTCTCCAACATCAAACTCTAGGTCACATCGATGATTTTCAACATATCTATTTTGTCGACTCCGAGCCACTTTGATGTGCTGCTGGATGGTTTTAACCTTATCCACCATTTCTTCAACTATTTTAGGATATAGAAGTCTATGTTACACAAATTCATCCCAACATATTGGTGTTCTTTACCTCTTCCCATAAAGGGATTCATAAGGGTCTAATTTGATTCTTGAGTGGAAACTATTGTTGTACGAGAACTCTGCCAAAGGAAGATGTTGGTCTCATCCCCCTTTGAAGTCCATTTAGAAATATCTCAACATGTATTCAAGTGTTTGGATAGTCTAATTATATTGGAAATCTTTTTGAGGGTGATAATACATAATAAATTTCTACTTAGTGTTTAGTTCATGTTGAATACTTATCCAAAACATAGCCTAAAGTGTGTTCTCGGCCCCCATAAGTTGATGACTGGCACATGGTATAATGAAATATGAAAATTGGAATGATTTTTCCACTAAAATTGCCGAAGTAAAAGTAACAAGAAAATATTCATATCCAACGAAACTCCACTGGTTGTAATGTACTATAAATCAACAAGGCATAAACAAGCCCAAAGTACTACAACCCAAGTACCAAATAGGGAGAACAACCCCAAGCCCCTAATGAGACAACTCACAAAAACCAAGGTTCAATAGCTTCATCCACCTCTAAGTGATCATTTCCCCTTGCTCGAAATTGGAATGAGATAATATAAAAACACCAAAGGCGTAAGTAGGGTATGAGCCCAATTCCAATAGTATTTCAAAAAATATTCGATAACAAGATACCAATATCATATTAACTAGGAATGCACTTTCAATTTTCAACTAAATATGTTTTGAATTTACAAAATAATATTTAAAAAATCCCACTTTATAATTTAAAAGATGGAAGTACATTATAAATTCATGCTTCACATTTAAAATTATAGAAATACATTTCAAAAGATGGAATTTACCTTTAATCAAAGGGATATTTACACAAATGGAAATTTTCAAAAAATGGATTAAATAAATACATTTATATAAAATAGTTTATATATATTTTATAGAAAATTAGTGACATGGATTGGTCACCCAATTCAGGCCCCAAATAAATTTATTAAGTGAAGAAAAATTTAAAATACAAGCATGAGGTGTAAAGAGTTTACATGAACAAGGGATTGAGGTGGGTACGTGCTGAAGTTTCTAAGAGAAACATAACAAAAGTGTGAGTTTCATAAAACATTACCAAAACACTATTTCAACAAACTATCTCTTCCAGAAAGGGTAGAATCTATACATTGAGGGAACCACATTAAAAAATTTCACTGACACCCAGACATTGCAGAAAAGATGATGCCTAACAGGGTTAGTCTCAAGCCTTTACTGGAGGTTGAAGAACCAGATTGTCACTGAGAGATGAAACCACCAACCAAGCCTTCACTTTCTCCATTGATCAAAAATAATACATCAATTGAAGCTTCTTAAAAACAACTATTGTCTCATCAAAGCAATCCTATGAACTAAATCGACCAGACTCAATCTTAAAACAAAGTGAGATCCATAAGTAAATAAAAACGTGTTAAAATAAAACTCCCAATGTAAATAATCAAGAAAAATAATCCTTAACATGGTTGGATTAAGAAATAAACTAAAAAGTGAACCATGAATAAATATCAAGAATAAGTAGGAGAAAAAAATAGGGATCCACTAAACCATCAATTTACTTCTGAAAAGTGATCAAGTATTGTTCATCCATCCAAGTAACTAATACTTCCCCCAAATCCTCCTCACTTTTGTGATGGAGAAGATAGATGAAACCAAAATCTCATTGATAAGGAAACCACACTCAAGTGAAGAAGCTCATAGAGATAGTAAAATATAGATATAAAGACTCAAAGGCCCAATATAAACAACATGCAACCTTATACTTGACCAAAGCATAGTGTTAACCAATTTGCATACATTATTCAAGGACTAATAGGAATCTGTAGAGAGCCAACAAAAAGAGGCATCCAGGAAAATTAAAATTTGTTCCATTTTCTAGAAAACTTCATAAATAAACCTAAAAACGGGAGTGAAATAAAAAAATGAAACTCACGTAAAAAATGAACCAATGTCATTGCAAAGTGGAGTCACTTCCAAGGAATAGAATTGAATTTTAGGTTTTTTATTTTTCTTAAACTCTTATGATACTTTGATAAACAGACACTTTTTGATTTAAAGGTAAGTATTAGTAGAAATTTTATCATTTATATATCATTATCTTCCATCCAAGTGTCATAATCCTCTAAAAAAATCCAATTTCTATTAAATTTGGTATGCATCCCTAAAAGTAGGGTTATTTTGATTTTCATCCTCACTGGTAGTGTCTTATGAGTCGGTTGATTCAAAGGATGCAGTCGAATGTTTGGTCGGCATGGGATATGAGGGAATAATATTTTATTCATTCATAGCAGTAGCTATGGATCAAGTATCAATAGTTTTATCAATGTTAGAGTGATCCCTATATTTTTGGGTTTTCCTAGTTCTCAGAGTGATGAAACCATCCAAATCAATCATTGATTTTCTTTCCTTTTTAGCACCCAATTTAAATAAGTCTTCCTCAAGTTGGAAACATTTTTCAAAATAATCTTGAAGAGACTCTCAAAAATCATATTTTTCTTTATCATTATCTCCATGATAAATCTTTGTGATATCTATATCGAAAGGTTTGGGTTTAAGAGGCAATTATTTATCCTCATTTGTATACTTGGAATTTTGTACTACCTCTACGAAGCTCGAAAGGCGGGTATATGGAAGTTGATTATTAGGAGAACCTGAAGAATTATGGTTGGTATTCTTATCAATGGGATACCCTTAATGAGAAACCTACAACCCTTTTTGTGATACATTTTCAACTCAAATTGATTTGAAAAGAGGGAGGGGGCGTGAATCCTGTCTTTTATTCTCACATTCGCTTGTATAGTGTCCAATTCTAGAACATCTATGGAAATAGGATGGAACATTTTCAAAAACAACCTCTTGAAAAAAGACATTATATCAATTTTTAATCTATAAGTATGATGGAAAATCTTGTGATATATCAATTTAAATGCATATTCGAGCAACTGAAGGGAGAAAAAGATTCAGAGTAATAGAGTCTAGTTTAAGGGGATTTCCAAATAAACTTGAAATTGAAAATAGGGCATTCTATTTGAAGAAATTAAAAGGTAGACCAAGGAAAACCAACCATATGGGGACAATAGGTGGATCTGAATCAACACAAAATTCTTGGTACTATTTCAATACATTCTTGAAGAAACCACCGAATGACCATGACTCTCTCATCCAAAGAATATAACAATCATTTTCATTTGAAAAACAGAAAACAACATTTGAATAATTCAACAAGACAATGTGAAATTTCACAAATCCAATGTTTTATAGGGTCTTGTGGAGGATGGTTAGAGAGGGTCTTCGTTGGATAAATTTTCTAACCAGCACAAAACAAAGGCATGAGGAGAGAAATTTTAATTCTTATTTTGAAAAAGAAAACTCAAAAAGACCTTTATGAATAAATTTCTTTAGATCAATGAACATTGAGGACTTCTAATCATCCCGAGCTAAGGGAACTCGGACCATGATGATGTCTGCAAAATAGTGGGGATCCATTTTAGGGTTTATCATCTGTTCACCTAAGGGCATAATCTCCAGTGTGGACTCCATCCTCTGATAAATTTACCATAAATATTTTATATAAATTATCAAGGCATCTAAAACATTTTACAAGAATAAAATATATATATTTGGAATAAAAAAAGAATTAAACATGTTCATATGACAAACAGGTATGGTATTTACAAGATATAGGGACCCAACACTGTGAAATGACAAGTATGTACATAGTCCCCTTTGGGCCTAAGTAAAAGTGGACTCATCACCATCACCTAAGGAATGGAATGTGATGATATGATGGTTTAGAACACTAAAAATAATAATGTTTTGTCCAATATAACTCACTAACTACCTAATGCTTGCATGTGATCAATTACCAACAATGATAGAAAATTTATTTTAAGTCTTTTTAAAATACAATTAAATCCTATCCCACATTTCTAATATGCCAATTTTATCTTTAAAAACCATAATGTTTTTTAATAAAAAAACATGAATTTTCACTAAGATAAAAACCTAAGGTTTCTATCAAAACATTTTTAAGCCATTTTTTTACAAATAAGGATTTCAAACCAATACATGAAAATATCACAATTTATTACACAATTAAATTCCACAAATTCAATTTTTCAAACAATTCCATCAATTTCATCACAAACCCCCAATTCACTAGAATTGGGGGTTTCCCCAAATTTTCCATCAATTTAATTTCTAAAATTAAGATAAAAAATTTAATCGATTCAATTTTCATCCAAACCAAAATTTAATTTAAAAAAATTAAATCTCACCAAATTCCAATTCCATGCCAAAACCTGTTTTTCTTATAAACCCCAATTCACCAAATTTGGGTTTTTCTAAAAAAATGATTGAAATCCAGATTATCCAAGTCCAAAAAATTGAATTTAAATTAAAAAAATTTAAATTTAAACAATGAAATTAGGGTTAATATAAATTGGGCATCATAACAGATCCATCTACCTTTCTCATGGAAACTCAACACCCGCAAAGAATCCCACCACCAAGAATGTAGGAATATAAGGTCTAGGAACTCAAAATAAGGTCAAGATTCATTAACATGAGGATTAAAGCCATAAAAATCAAGATGCTCCATCCATCTCTATGGAAGGACAGAGAAAGAGATGGGGATTCATGAAAAATGCTTACCTAGATAGACACACCATGATCACACAATGATCAAATGATGAAAAAAACCATACAGAAGGGTTTGAGGGATGCAAAGTAACATGGAAAATCCTATACAGTTGAGAGAATGATATTTGGAAATAAGGCCAAAAGAAAACTTAGCCAGGATGCCTATTTAAAAACAAGGCTCTGCGTATTACACAATAGGTAATATAATTAAAAATCATGTAACTGGTGACTCTTGAATCTGCTAAAAAAGAAACCCCCTTTTCCATAAAATGAATTTATTTTCCTTTAAGAAGTTACATGATGTGGAACCATATTACATGCTGTGAATTACTTCAACAGGCTGTAGAAACGATTGGTAAAAACCAAGAACCCAAAAAATCTATGACTTCACCAATATAGGTATCCTCCCAATACCTTTTCGACTCTACCTAGACAATGTAAAAAGGAAAACCACAACAAGGTTTAGAAAATACCTGATATAAAGGTAATGGGATGTTAAAACTTCCCCATCATAAAAACTTTATGTCCTAATAAATCTTAAGAGGAAGCTTCCATGCTAGAAAGATGAGGCCAATGATCTATCATCAGTGCCTCACTCTCCCACATCTCGTGAGAATAATAATTTTTCTTCTATAGAATATGAACCAAATGTATCATCCTACCACGAAGAACCTTGGTTTCATAATCAACTATCTTGAATAACTGCTCAGTCAAAGACAAATTAGGTTCAATCTCATGATCTCTCCAACTCAGAACATGGTATAGAACAGAAAAATACATCCAAAGTTGAGATACAAAAAACACATTATATATCAAAATCGATTGTGGTGGTAGTTCTAAATGTTATTCAACTTTACTCACCTTCTGAATAATCTCAAAAGGCCCATAAAATTAGGATAAGGCTTCCCTTTCTTCCCAAGTTGTCGATGTACCAATCAGCATGAAACCTTTACAAAAACCTAGTCACCAACTAAGAACTCTAAAGGTATACATCAATGATCAATATAATATTTATATTGGATCTATTATGTCAACATCCTCTGATGAATCAAATGATTCTTTTCTGTTATCTCTTGGGCCAAGCACGGTCTAACCAATTAACTTTCATTAATCTCCAAACAAAACAAAATATATTTACAAGTCAAGATATAAAAGGCCTCAAAATAAACCATCCTAATATCAGACTGGTAACTATTTTTATAAGAAAACTCAGATATCCCCAAATGATCATCCCATTCTCCACCAAAATAACAACCCTATACTTTATATAATATTTAAACATGATTTATTACATAAAATTACACTTAGTACAACTCAGAAGTTCGAGAGGTCTAGTGTATTTGGGAAATTAGATACATTAGATATCAATTTAAAACATGAAAAGTAATATCTTTATTGAAAAATTCTATAACATAACCAAAATGTTCCTTTATACTCAACACTGCATATGATAACCTGAGGACATACATAAGAAAGGGGTGAGCTATAAAGCCCAGTAAGGGAATAAACAAGGTATGACATGAGAAAGAAAATACCTATTAGACAATAGGAGTATCAATGGATAATAAAAGTAAATTTAATAATAAGGAATGATATTACATGATAATTATATCATGGGAAAATTTTCAACATCATACACCATTATGTAATCATGAGTCAAGGCTTATTTCACATGGAGGAGCATGAGTTAAGGATCATGCCACACAGAGGAGCATGAGTCAAGTCTCATTGAATATGCATGATCATGATTCAAGTCCCATTAAACATGTAGGAGCATGATTCAAGGCCAATTTCACATGAAATATCATGATACTAAACATTACCCAATGCATTGTTTCACTATCTGGGAATACCCTTCATAATCAATTTGTTTTCATGCTTAAGTGTGCCACATAGATCATACAACATGGATTTATTAATCATAATAGTTTATTCCATGATCAAGTAAATGTGTAATAAATACATATAGATCTGCCATAAATAAGTGTATTTTCATAGAGATTAATACCCTTGATAGAGAAATGTATATGGTATTCACTACACAATGATTTTAGCATGGAAAATCGTAGTGCTATTTTGACAGCATAACGACGTCAAATAGAAATTCATAAAATGGTTTGATGAAGGAGAAAGGTGTATCTCATCATTTAAACATGAAATGGAAAATAATAGGGACATTTATGTACATTCCACAACATAATTAATGGGAAATAAAAGGTGAAACATAATAAAGAGTCTTGAAGTAAGTGGAGAAAGCAAACGAACCCTTATGAAATTTCTACATGGTAATGAGTGTACATAAAGAATCATAGGGGGGATTATTGATATTTAAAGGAATATATAATAATTTAGACATAAAATTCATATTAATGGAATAATGGAAAACCTTTTCCCAATATATTAAAATGGAATTTAAGAAGCATAATATAAACTAAGTGCTTGAATGGAAATGAAAAGAGAGAAATCCCTTACAGAATTTCATCATAATAATGACTTAGTTAAGAGTCCAAATGAATGGGAATAAATGACCACTCATACAAATAAAATCAATTTTATAGTAAGATAATTATTATAAATAAATTGAAATATAATAAATTTAAATTAAAAGAACTAATCTCAAAGAAGTTGTTGGAATTAATAAGAGAGGAGAGAAATCCCTTACATAATTTCAATATAGAAATGGCTTATGTAAGGGCAAAATGTGGGGGAATAAATTGACCCTCATACAAATAAAACCAATTGGAAAATAATTTAATGATTATAAACTAATTTCAATATAATTAATTGAAATTAAAATAACTAATCTCAAATATGGTGCTTGAATTCAAAGGAGAGGAGAGAAATATCTTACTTAGTTGTGTGACTCCAAAGGCTTAAGATAGGTTTCTTGGGAGATTTGGGGAACCTTTGGAGGACTATAGGGAGTAGAGGAAAGATTTTGGATGAGCCTAAAGGATTTTTAGTGAATAGAAATGGTATCTTGTGTAGGTTTATATTGGAAAGAAGGGGGATTACTTTATTATTTTGGTTTTGGACACTATATAATAAAATATTCAAAACCACAAACCATACCATCATTTATTGCCCAAGGTTTATTCCTAAGGGGAGTGGTATAAATTATTTTATAAGGCCAAGTTCCTAATATAATATAATAATTACCTTTCTTATGTGGAGTGAGTCACACTTTCAAAGAAATGATTTTAAAATCTTAAAATATATTATAAGTCTTTGAAGATTCACTAAGGCATTATAAAATAAATCAAATAATCCTAAAAACTAATTATTTTAAATTTTTCAAAAAATATTTTCTTAGGATACCTTTTATAGTATTTTTTACATCACTATTGGGCTATTAAGCTTTCATAAAACACACCGTATATTTATACGGTATTTAAGTTTTACAAAATAATTTTACTATCTCAGAAAATTTTGAAAAAATAACCATTGGATAATTTTGAAATCTTGATTCCAAAAATTATATCCATTTTAACCAAATAACTTTCTAAATATTTTAATTTTTTTACTTTCAAAATAAAAACTGGCATTTATTGAAAATGATGAGTTTTTGTCAATAACAGTTTTCGAACCATAATAAAAATTACATTTGAATTCATAAAAAGTATATTATAATTTATATTAAAAAAAATAATTTAATAATAATATATTATTAAAGTTTTATTTATTTCAAAAATACATTAATTCATCAAAATATATTTCTTAATTTTATTTAAAAGTTAACAAAAATACTATTTGTGCTTTAAAAATAATTTATAAATTAATAATAATAGGATAAAGATATATTCATTATTTTATACAAAAATAATTTACATATTCCTCTTTCTATGGTCTTGATGCATATCTCTTTATTAAAATAGTATACACCCTAATAGTAAGGTGTGATATGATGGGGTTTTCATGGGACCATTCAGTGAACATGGTTGGGGTCGTGATCTCAATAAGTTTGTACTTCTCTTATAAATGGTTTCGGTCATGCTTGATTTTTTGGATCTCAGAATGGGTTTGGTCTAGGGAAAATCCCATAAATTCTATCTCCCCTAAAAGATCTGATAAATGGGCTTCATAGGGTATGATCCTGCCATTTGAGTCCATTCGAGCAAATATACTTAATGTTCATTTAAAATCTAATTAGATAAATCAAATAAAGTGCATGTGTTTTCTATACCCACATAAAATTAAACTAAAACTAAATTGGGGAATTTTATTCATAAAATTTTGGGTCATTATAATATTCCCCCTTAAGAAATTTCACCATGGAAAACAGATGAGGGTAACTCTGCTTTATCACCTCCTATGGTTCCCACATTTCCTCTTCAAACTTGTGGTTTCTTCACAACACTTTAATGAGGGAAATTATCTTATTTTGTATAATGTTTTCTCTATGATCTATGATATTCACCCGCTGCTCCTCATAGGAAAGGTCATTCTCCAATGGTACCACTTCTATATTGAGTACATGTGATGAATTTGGTATGTACTTTCTTAAGAGGGATACATGGAATACATCTTGTACTTGAGATAGGTTTGGTGGGAGTGCTAGTTGATAGGGCACTACTCCATTGTGATAAAAGATCTCAAAAGGGATAATGCACCCTAGAATAAGATTTACCTTCTTCAAAAATCTCATCACTATCTCCCATAGATATATGTGGAGGAAAACCATGTCTCCAACATCAAAATCTAGGTCACATTAATGATTATAATCATAGCTGTTTTGTCAAATCTGAGTATCTTTGATGAGTTTTTAGATGGTCTTAACCTTCTACACAATTTCTTAGACCATTTTAGGACCTAGAATTTTTTATTCTCCAACTTCATCCCAACATGATGATGTTCTACACCTGTTCCCATAACAAGCTTCATAGGGGGCTATTTGGATTCTTGAGTGGAAACTGTTATTGTAAGAGAACTTCACCAAAGGAAGATGTTGGTCCCATCCACCTTTGAATTCCATTGAGAAATATATCAACATTTCTTTAAGTGTTTGGATATTCTACTTATATTGGACATCATTTTGATGGTGATAAGACACACTGAAGTTAAGCTCCTTGTTTAGAGAATGCTGGTGACTTTTCCAAAACAAGGAGGTGAATCATGGATCTCGATCAGACATAATCGATAATAGTTCTCCATGCTGCCTTACCACTTCTATGATGTAGATCCATTCCAGTTGATCTAGTGGGAAATCCTCTCAAATCGCAATGAAGTGTGAAGTCTTTATAATATGATCCAAAACAACCCAGATAATATTGTTTTACTTGGATGTATTTGGATGTCCCGTGACAAAGTCTATGGTGATATTTTCCCATTTCTATGTTAGTATGGGTAATGGTTGAATCATCCCATAAGACTTATTCCTTTTATCATTAACTTGTTTAAAAACTAGACACTTTGATGTATATTCTAAAATCTCATTCTTCATGTTATCCCACCAATAGTGCTCTTAGATATCTCGATACATATTTGTGTTTCTAGGGTGAATAGAGAAAGTATAACTATATACATCTTCCAAAATTTATTTCTTTAACTTGGGATTTGATGAAACACATATTTTTAACCCAAATCTCACAATCCCTTCTTTATTAACATTTAAATCATATGATTTCCCTTTCCTTATAGTATACACTCTCTTCTGAATTCCCCATCATTTTTGAGAATCCTTTAAACCTTCCGAAAGAGATGGTTGCGAACTCATTTGTGAAAGGATTGATGATGTTCCTTTCTTTATGATTCCCATGTCCATCTTCTTCAAGTATAAGAATATAAGATCCTTCTCAATTCTCATCCATGAAAGAATTGTTGGGTCTTTTCTACTTAGAGAATCTTCCACCTTGTTCGTCTTCCCAGAATGGTAGTGGATTGAGCTGTCGTAATCCTTAATGAGTTATAACCAAATTCATTGTCTCATATTTATCTCTTTCCATGTGAATATATATTTTATAATTTGTTGATCTGTATATATTTCACACTTCTCCCCAAAGAGATAATGCCACCATATTTTCACCGCAAAGATCATAGCTTCCATCTCCAGATCTTGCGTGGGATAGTTTTGCTAATGAATTTTCAACAACCTTGATGTGTGGCCAATGACATTCATTTTTCATCAACAAATATCCCAATACCTTCTTTGAAGAATCATTAAAAACGACGAAGATTTCTCCATGTGTGGGTAGTGTGATGATAATGGCAGTGATAAGCCTCCTTTTCAACTCCATAATACTTTCTTCACATTAATCATTCCAAGAAAATTTGAATCCCTTCCGAGTTAACTTGGTAAGAGGATTTTACAATCATGATAAATTTCTCATAAATTAGTGATAATATCCAGCTAACCCAGGGAAACTACAGATATTGGTTACGGATGTAGGCCTCTTCCATCCATCAATTGATTTTGTCTTTGAAGGATCTATATATATCCCACTGATTTTGATTATACTCTCTAAGAACAAGAATTGTTTCTTCCAAAAATGACATTTTATGTACTTTTCATAGAGATTATCCTTTCTCAAGATATTTTTAATAGTGCTCAGATGCTCTTCATTTTCCTTCTTGGTTTTGGAGTACATTAGAATATCATCTGTAAAGACTACAAAAACATTTTCAAGGTAATATCTAAAGACTCTATTCATCAAATCCATAAATATTGATGAATAATTAGTGAATCCTAAATGCATCACTATAAACTCATATTGCCTGAACCTTTTTTGAAAAATAGTCTTGGAGATATCTACCTTCTTTACCCTTACTTGGTAATAACCTGATTGCAAATCCACCTTGGAGAAGTATTATGCTACATGTAGCTGATCAAACAAGTCATCAATCCATGGAAAATGATACTTTTTATTTATTTTGATATCTTTGATATCATGATAACCAATGAAAATGTGAATTGAACCATCCTTCTTCTTGATGAATATGATGAGTACAACCCATGGTGAAACACTTGGGCGTGTAAACCCTTTATCCAGATTCTCCTGTAGTTGTTTATTTAGCTCCTAAATTTCCAAAAATATACATTCTATATGGAGTATTGGATGTTGGAAACACCTCAAGTATAAGATCAATAAAAAATTCAACTTCTCATCTAGGCGGAAGACAAGGAAAGTCCTCAAGAAACACATCAGAATATTCCCTCACATTAGGCATGTCTTCGATAATGGTTCTTTCCTTAGACTCAATCATTTGAGCTAGATATTCTTTCTCATAGGGCAATAATATCCATGCTTGATATGATGGTTATAAATACGTTTCATCCCCCTCTTTCCACTTTTGTAGAATCGAGGGTCAATTATCCATATGAAGATTGATTTCCCTCTCATGTCAATTTATGTTGGCTTTATATTGGTAAAGCCAATCTATGCCCAGAATTGCATCGAATTCCACCAAGGGAAGTTTTAAATGGTTTTTCAGGAAGTTAAATCCACAAATTGTGATGCGGGAGGGTTATATACATGGGATGTAATCATTTACCCATTTTCAATTTTTACCTACATATCTACTTTTATGTTTTGTGGGGGTTTTTGAATAATTCTACTAAAATTTCATGATATAAAGAAATGTGTATAACTATGGATGATAACCCTACCTTTAACTTTTTTATTCTGGTTCTACTTTATCCAATACAGACATAGGTATGAGCACTTTTAAACTATTGAACACATAAATGAGAATCCAGTGAAATTAAAGGGATAACCTATAAATAACATATATCCCTTAAAATATGAGTTTCTAGGATTCAATCTATTCTATCCCTGATGATATATTAATATTGGAATTTTTTTCCCTTAATAATGGCTCATAATGAACTTATTAATTTACCCAAACATATCTCATGGGAGTATCAAACCAGATACTTAGTAAGGCCGGTTGTCATGTACCAGGTTACCCAATGTCAATCAAGAAACACCTTGTCAGAGTTGGTACTCCTAAGTACATTTGTTCCAGAACCACATCCACTTGTAGTATCTGTACAAGGATATATTTTCTTGATAAACCACATGGTCTATACTCACCAAAATTTAGGTTTGTTTTCTTACAATTAGTCTTATCCCTATGGGTTTTCACAAGGGTTTTCTAATACTAATCCCAAAAATAACTAAACCTATCATTTGATACCAACTATAACAAACCTGCACTTTATATAATAATTAAAAAAGATTTATTAAATAAAATTTCACTTAATACAACCCAGAAGATTGAGAGGTCTAGTGTATTTTGGAAATTATGTACATAACATAACAAATTAAAACTTAAAAAGAAACATCATTATTGAAAACTTATTTAACATAACTAAAACTCTCCTTCGTACTCAACACTACATGGGATAACCTGAGGACATACATACGAAATGAGTGAGTTATAAAGTCCATTAAGGGAATAAACAAGGAATAACACGAGGAAGACAATAAATGTTAGAAAATAGGCATATAAATGGATATAAAAGGAACTTTAATAATAAGACATCATATTGCATGATAATTATAACATGGGAAATGTGGAAATAACATACAACATGATGTTAGCATGAGCTAAAGCTCATTTCACAATAGGAGCATGATTCAAGGCTCATTACACATGGGAAAGAATGATTAAAGTCTCATTAAAAATGTAGGATAATGATTCAATGAACATTTCACATGATTATTCAATATACTAAACATTACCCAATGTATTAGAGCGTTATTTTGGTGGATCCTTCATAATCATTTCATTTTTATGCTTAAGGGTGCCACATAAATCCCACACCATGGATTCATTAATCATTATAGTTTATTATATGATAAAGGAATTTGGGAATACATACATATAGATCCACCATCAGTAATTATATATGAATGAATGTGAATAAAATTTATAGAGAAATGGGTATGGAATTCACTACATAACAATTTTGGCATGTTAAATTGTAGTGCAATTTCAACAGCATAATGACGTCATATAAGAATTCATAAAATGGGTTGATGAAAGATAAAGGGGTATATCCTAATTTAGACATGAAATTTACAGTAATAGGGACATTTTATTAAATTCCATAACATAAGTAATTGGGAATATAATGTGTAACATAATAAAGAGTCTTGATGTAAGAGGAGAAATCAAAAGAACCCTTACGAAATTTCGACATGGTAAAAGGTGTACATAAAGGATCATAGGGTATGATCTTACTGGTTGAGGCCATCACTTCCTTTTTCTGTGCAAAAAATATTTTTTATAACCCTATATTTATAATAGTCATGTAATCACTATTCAAAGGATATATTATCAATGGTAAAGATACTTTACAGTCATTTAAAATACAATTGGATGAAACAAAATAAGTGGAGGTGTTTTCTATATCTATAAGATATTAAATTAAATAAAAAGTGGAATTTTATTCATAAAATATTGGGTCATTACAATCTTCTCCCTTAAGAAATTTTACCCTTTAAATTTACTTTTCCCATACTAAAATATATGAGGGCGATTCTTCTTCATCACCTCCTCTGGTTCCCAAGTTTCTTCTTCAGACTTGTGGTTTATATATAATACTTTGATGAGGGGCATTGTATTATTTCATAGAACATTTTTTTCTACTATCTAAGATCTTCATTGGCTGCTCCTCATCGGAAAGTTCATTATATAATGGTACCATCTTGGATTGATTATATGTGATGGGTTTTGTATGTAATTTCTTAAGAGAGATAAATGGAATACATCATGTACTTGAGACATGTTCGGTGGGAGTGCTAGTCAATAGGCCACTACTCCATTGCGATCAAGGATCTCAAAAAGGAATAATGTACATTGAGTTAAGCTTTCCATTATTTGGAAATATCATCACTATCTTACATGGAGATATGGAGAGGAAAACCATGTCTCTAACATCAAGTTCTAGGTCACGTCGATGATATTCATCATATCCATTTTGTCGACTCTGAGCAGCTTTGATGTGCTGGTGGATGGTCTTAACCTTACCCACCATTTCTTCAACCATTTTAAGACATAGAATTATCTATTCTGCAACTTCATCCTAACATATTGGTTTTCTGAACCTCTTCCCATAAAGGGATTGATAAGGATCTAATTTGATTCTTGAGTGGAAATTGTTGTTGAAAGAGAAATCCACAAAAGGAAGATATTGGTCCCATCTGCCTTTGAAGTCCATTTAGAAATATATCAACATATATTCAAGTGTTTGGATAGTATACTTAGATTGGAAATCATTTTGAGGGTGATAAGCCATAATAAATTTCTACTTAGTGTTTAGAGTATGTTGAAGACTTATCCAAAACTTAGAGGTGAATCTTTGATCTTGATCAGACACATTTGATAGTGGTACTCCAAGAAACCTTATCACTTAATTGATGTCTATATATTCAAGATAATCTAGTTATAAACACTCTTGAAACACAATTAAGTGTGCAGTATTTTTATGATGATCCACAATACCCTGATATAATTTTTTCCCAAAGATGTCTTTAGAAGTCAAGTAACAAATTCCATGGTGATGTTTTCCCATTTCCAGGTTGGTTTGAGTAAGGTTGAATTATCTACTTAAAATTATGAAATTTATCATTCAATTATTGACATACCATGAACTTTGACGTTTATTATGAGATATCCTTCTTCATTTTATCCCACAAATCGTGATCTTGGATATCTCAATACATTTTTGTGTTTCTCGGTTGAATAGGGAAAGTCGAACTATATGAATCATCCAAAATTTCTTTCTTTAACTCCAGATTTTATGAAACACATAGTCTTGAATGAAGTATCATAATTCCGTCTTAATTAGCATTGAACTCCAAGTATTTACCTTTCCTTACAGTTTCTACTATTTATGAATTCCCACATCACCTTTTTGAGCATCATTTAACTTTTTTGAAAATACATGGTTGGGAAATAATTTGTTAAAGGATTGATGATGTTCCTTTATTTATGATTCACATTTCCATGTTCTTCAAGTCTAAGAGGATCAAATACTTCTCAATTATCATCAATGATAGAATTTCTGGGTTCTTTTTACTTAGATCATTTTTTGCCTTTTTCTCTTTCACAAGATGGTAGTGGATTAAGCACTCATAATATTTGATGAGATCTAACTATATTATTTTGTGCATTTTTACCTCTTTATGTGTGAATATATTTTTTATACTATTTTGATCTGTATATATTTCACAATTCTCCCCAAAGAGATAATGAAACAAGATTTTCACTGCAAAGATCACAAATTCCAACTCTAGATCATACGTATGATATATTTGCTCATGAATTTTCAACTACCTTGAGGTATAGGCAATGAATTTTTCATTTTGCATCAACACACATCCCAATACCTTATTCGAATTATCATTGAAAATTATGAAGAGTCCCCCACATGTGGGTAGTGTGAGCATTGAGGCAGTGATAATACTTCCTTTTAACTCCACAAAGATTTCTTCACATTGAATATTCCAATAAAATTTTACTACCTTCCGAGTTAGCTTTGTAGAGTGTTTTACAATCAAGAGAAATTTATCAAAAATTGGAGATAATATCCAACTAACCCAAAGAAACTATGGATATATATAATGGATATTTGCTTCATCCATCCCTCAATTTCTTTTTTCTTTGAAGGATCCACAAATATCCCATTGCTTGTGATGATATTCACCAAGAATGAGACTTCTTTAATCCATAACTCACACTTTATGTACTTTTCATAGATATTATCCTTTCAAAATGTATTTATCATAGTTAACAGATTCTACTAATGATCCTCATTGGTTTTTAAGTATATTAGAATATTATCTATAAAGACTACCAAAAATTTATCGAGGTAATCTCAAAAGAATCGTTTCATCACATCCATGAAGATTTTTGGTGCATTAGTGAGTCCAAAAGGAATCACTATTAACTCATAGTTATCATACCTTGTACAAAAATTAGTCTTGGGGATATCCTCCTTCTTCACCCTTACTTGGTAATATCCCAACTACTGATCCACCTTCAAGAAGTATTATACTCCATGTGGCTGATCGAAAAAGTTATCAATCTGTGGAAAAGGATACTTGTTTTTTATCATGATCTTGTTGAGCTCATGATAATCAATGTAAAGGCACATTGACCCATCCTTCTTCTCGAGGAAGAGGACTAGTACACCCCATGATGAATCACTTCTGCGTATTAACCCTTTATCCAAATTCTCTTATAGTTGTTTCTTTATCTCCTCAAGTTCTACAATAGCCATTATATATGGAGTCTTGGATATTGGAAACACCCTAAGTAGAAGATCTATAAAAAAATCAACCTCTCAGCTAGGGGGAGGACCAATAAAATTACTTAAGAAACACATCAACGTATTTCATCATAGTAGGCATGCCTTTGATAATGGTTCCTTCCTTAAACTCAATCATTTGAGCTAGATGTGATTTCTCGTAGGGAAATAATATCCATGCTTGAGATGATGGTGCTAAAGAAGATTCATCCTCCTTGAACTTGTATAGAATCGGGGGTCGATTCACCATATGGAGAGTGATTTACCTCTCATGGTAATTTATACTGGCTTTATATAGGGAAATCCAATCCATGCCTATAATTTCATCAAATTTCACCAAGGAAGAATGAAAAGGTTTTCTAGGAAGTTCAATCCACAAATTATGATTGTGGAGGAGTTATATACATGAGATGCAATAATTTCACTATTTTCCATTTTTATCGACATCTATACTTCTATGATTTGTGGTGCTATTTGAATAGTTCAAATAAACAATCATGATATAAATTAATGCATAGAACTATGGATGGTAAACCTACTATTCATGTTTTCATTATGGTTCTAATTTTTCCAATATAGACATAGGTATGAGTACTTCTAAACTATTGAACACACAAATGATAATCCAATGACATTAAAAGGATAACCTATAAATTACATCTATCCATTAACTTATGAGTTTCTTAGATTCAATCTATGGTATTCATGATCATATATTCATATGGGAATTTTTTTCCCTTAATAATGGTTCATAATGAGATTATGAATTTACCATAGCATATCCCCTTGGAGTGTCAAACCAGGTGTGTAGTAAGGCCCATTGTCATGTACTAGGTTACCTCGAGTCATGCCCAAAACACCTTGTAAGAGTAGTTACACCAAGGTATATTTTTTCCATAACCACATCCAATAACTACTGGAAATATAGGTTTTCTCAACAGATATATACCAACGGTTTGCTTAAACCGTTGGTGCATATGAGTATACCAAGCATATAACAACGATTTTTCAAAAACCGTTGGTAAAGGTATGTCGAGGTGAAGTTATACCAACAGTTTTTGCAAAACCGTTGGTAAAAGTGTGTTTGTGAGGAAGATATACCAACGGTTTTGAAAAACTATTGGTAAAAGTTTTTTTTGATGAAGATATACCAACGGTTTTGTAAAACCATTGGTAAAAGTGAGTTTTTGAAGGGCTTTACCAACGGTTTTTTAAAACCGTTGGTAAAAGTTTTCATTCCCTACGGTTTAAAACCGTTGGGAAAGATTTCCCAGAAATAGACAGGACCTGGGCTCCCCCATTCCAAGCAACTGGATCCCTAAACCGAAGTAGAGAAGTGGGATTCTCTTTACCCTACTGTCCAAATCATTCCATCTTCAAAATTTCCTAGATTATCATTTGTAATCTGTAAGTTATACTTTAATTTTAATGTTATGTATCTTCTATTTTGATTTTATGTTTTCAATTGGGTGAAGAGGTGAATTGGGATTCTGTTTACCCTACTGCGAAAATCCTTCATTTTGACCCATCTTCAAAATTTCTTAGTTCTACATTTCCTGTAAGTGATACTTTTATTTTAATTATCTACATCTACTATTTTGGTTTTCTCTTTATATTTGGGTGTTTATGAATTTTATTTTCTATTTGATTTGGGTGCGTGTGTTGAGCTTTGATAGTGGCACACATATAGTGATTATAGTATGAGTTTGTTCTATTGGGATAAGTAGTAAAGTGAATCAAATTTGATTGAAAATGAATTGTGTGTTAATATCATCCATAAATTTTTATTTTTTAGATGGCTTGGTATTTCTAGGAATTTTGTGTTAATATCATTCATATTACACATGATTAACATCATGGTAAGAATGTGTGATGATGTTGTTGAGATTAGAGAGAAAACTCATACACTCTAGGTTGTTTATAGTGGCATGGTTAGTCATGAGTGATAATTGGCTTCCTAAGATGATTGTACTAATAAAGCATTTAGGGTCAATTAAATATGGTTCTCAATGTACATTGTATATTATGTCTCTTTCTTGGAAAATACTCACTTTTATGATGGTGGGGTGCTTTTCACTATCCATGCAGGCATGTGTAGTCATCCATAACAATTTTAGATTTGGTTTTATTGATGTGCAACTATGTTTTTTGTTTTTCTCTTTTGATTTGGTAGAAATGAGAGGTCTGTGGAAATTAATCATGGCTGTGGGTGTTAATTTAGGATGTAAGATAGTATGACTTCATTTTCATTGATATATCCAATAATATTATTGATTTATGTTCAGTATGATTATCTTTGACAAATGATGTAGTTTAATAATTTTTTATTAATGGTTGTAATAATGACTAAATGGGGATGTCCAGGTGTTGGGGGATGGGGTGTCCAGGTGGGGGGGGGGGCTGTCCAGGTGGTTGTTCGAGGGGTGGGGGCTGTCTGGGGTGAGTGGGGGCTGTCTGAGGGATGGGGGGCTGTCCGGGGTGAGTGGGGAGCTATCCGAGGGGTGGTGGGTTGTCCAGGTGGTTGTACAAGTTAATATCGCCTCAACATTTTAAGTGAAAACAACTATTGGCATACGGAAAATAAACCAAACGCATTTGGATTGTGTTTAAAATTTAGTAAAATGATCCATGGGTCATTTGTGATGTGTACGAGTCAACCCCGCCTCATTCTGAGGCACTGTGTGGCCGATAGCACTCTAAGTGTCTCACTTTTGTTTAAAATGAACACTGTTTTAAGTAAAAATAACTGACATACGAAAAACTGACCAAACATATTCAGATTGTGTTGATACTTTAACACAACGATCCATGAGACATTTTTGACGTGTAAGAGTCAACCCCACATCAATTAGAGTTGTGGTGTGGCCGGAACCACTCAAACCGTGTAACTTTTATTTGAAATGCACAACATTTTAAGTGAAAACAACTACTGGCATATGGAAAACTGACCAAACGCATTATAATTGTGTTGATACATTAGGAAAATGATCCATAGGAAATTTTTGACTTGTATGAGTCAACCCCACCTCAATACGAGGCACGGTGTGGCCTAAATCACTCAAAGAGTCTCTCTTTTGTTTTAAATGGAAACTATTTTAAGTAAAAATAACTGACATACGAAAAACCGACCAAACTTATTTGGATTGTGTTGATACTTTATAAAAAAGATTCATGGGACATTTGTGACGTGTAGGAGTCAAACCCACATCAATTCAAGGCGTAGTGTGGCTGGAACCACTCAAAGTGTCTAATTTTTATTTGAAATGAACAAAATTTTATGTGAAAGCAACTACTGGCATACAGAAAACTGACCAAACGCATTGGGATTGTGTTGATACATTATGAAAACGATAAATGTGTCATTTTTGATGTGTAAGAGTAAAAAAAACATCAATCTGAGGCACAGTGTGGCCGGTACCACTCAAAGTGTCTCACCTTTGTTTAAAATGGACTTAATTTTAAGTGAAAACAAAAACTGACATACGGAAAACTGACCAAATGCATTTGGATTCTATTGAAACTATAGAAAAATGATCCATGGGTCATATGTGACATGTATGAGTTAAACCAGTCTCAATCCGAGTTGTGTTGTGGCTGGTACCACTCAAAGTGTCTCTCTTTTGTTTAAAATGGACTAAATTTTAAGTGAAAACAACAACTAACATACGGAAAACTGACCAAATGCATTTAGATTCTATTGAAACATTAGAAAAATGATCTATGGGTCATATATGACGTGTACAAGTCAACCTTTCCTCAATCTGAGTCGCGGTGTGGCCGGCACCACTCAAAGTGTCTCTATTTTGTTTAAAATTGACTGAATTTTAAGTGAAAACAATAACTAACATACAGAATACCCACCAAACGCATTCATAAGCTGTTGAAACTTTAGGAAAAGGATCCATGGGTCATATGTGATGTTTAAAACTCAACTGCGCCTCAATTCGAGTCACGGTGTGGCCGGAACTACCCAAAGTGTCTCTCTTATGTTTAAAATGGACAACATTTTAAGTACATATGAAAAACCGACCAAATAGATTCTTATTGTGTTGATACTTTATCACAAGGATCCATGGCTCATATGTGACATGTACGATTTGACCCCGCCTCAATCTGAGGCGCGGTGTGGCTGGTACCACTCAAAGTGTCTCTCTTTTGTTTAAAATGGATTAATTTTAAGTAAAAACAACAACTGACATACGAAAAACTGGCCAAATGCATTCGGATCCTATTTAAAATTTAGCACAACCATCCATGGGTCATATATGACATGTACGAGTCAACCCCGCCTCAATCAGAGTCACGGTGTGGCCGTCACCACACATAGTGTCTCTCTTTTGTTTAAAATAGATTTAATTTTAAGTGAAAACAACAACTGACATACGGAAAACCGACCAAACGCATTCATAATTTGTTCAAACTTTAGGAAAAGGATACATGGGTCATATGTGATGTGTAAAAGTCAACTGCTCCTCAATCCGAGTCACTGTGTGGACGAAACCACCCAAAGTGTCTCTCTTATGTTTAAAATGGACAACATTTTAAGTACTTACGGAAAACTGACCAAACGGATTCTGATTGTGTTGATACTTTATCACAATGATCCATGGCTCATATGTGATGTTTAAGAGTTCACCCTGCCTCAATCTGAGGCGCAGTGTGGCTGGTACCACTCAAGGTGTCTCTCTTTTGTTTAAAATGGATTTAATTTTAAGTAAAAATAACAACTGACATACGGAAAACTGACCAAATGCATTCGAATTCTATTGAAAATTTAGCACAACGATCCATGGGTCATATATAACATGTACGAGTCAACCCCACCTCAATCTGAGTCACGGTGTGGCCGTCATCACTCAAAGTGTCTCTCTTTTGTTTAAAATAGAATTAATTTTAAGTGAAAACAACAACTGACTTACGGAAAACAGACCAAACGCATTCATAATTTGTTGAAACTTTAGGAAAAGAATACATGGGTCATATGTGACGTGTACAAGTTGACCCCACCTAAATCTGAGGTGTGGTGTGGCCGGTACCTCTCAAAGTGTCTCTCTTTTGTTTAAAATGGACTTAATTTTAAGTGAAAACAACAACTGACATACGGAAAACCGATCAAACGCATTCGGATTGTGTTGATACTTTAGAAAAAGGATAAATGGGTAATATGTAATGTGTATGAGTCAATCCCGCCATAATCAGGGGGGGTTATCCTGGTGGTTGTACGAGTTAATCTCGCCTCAACATTTTAAGTGAAAACAACTACTGGCATATGGAAAACAGAACAAACGCATTTGGATTGTGTTGATAATTTAGGAAAACAATCCATGGGTCATTTGTGATGTGTAAGAGTCAACCCCGCCTCATTCCAAGGCACGGTGTGGCCGACACCACTAAAAGTGTCTCTCTTTTCTTTAAAATAGACTTAATTTTAAGTGAAAATAACAACTGGCATACAGAAAACCTACCAAACGAATTCAGAATCTGTTGAAACTTTAGGACAAGAATACATGGGTCATATTTGATGTGTACAGGTCAAATGTGCCTCAATCTGAGTCATGGTGTGGCCAGAACCACCCAAAGTGTCTTTCTTATGTTTAAAATGAACAACATTTTAAGTACATACGGAAAACCAACCAAACAGATTCTTATTTCGTTGATACTTTATCAGAAGGATCCATGGATAATATGTGATGTGTAAGATTTGACCCCACCTCTGAGGCGCAGTATGGCTAGTACCACTCAAAGTGTCTCTCTTTTGTTTAAAATGGACTTAATTTTAAGTGAAAACAACAACTGACATACACAAAACTGACCAAATGCATTCGGATTCTGTTGAAAATTTAGCACAATGATATATGGGTCACATATGATGTGTACGAGTCAACCCTACCTCAATCTGATTCATAGTGTGGCCGGCACCACTCAAAGTGTCTCTCTTTTGTTTAAAATAGACTTAATTTTAAGTAAAAAAATAACTGACATACGGAAAACTGACCAAACACATTCATATTCTGTTGAAACTTTAGGAAAAGTATCCATGGGTCATATGTGACGTGTAAAACTCAACCGCGTCTCAATCTGAGTCACGGTGTGGCTGGAACCACCCAAAGTGTCTCTCTTATGTTTAAAATGGACAACATTTTAAGTACATACGGAAAACCAAACAAACAGATTCTGATTGTGTTAATAATTTATCACAATGATCCATGTCTCATATGTGACGTGTACAAGTTGACCCTACCTCAATCCGAGGCATGGTGTGGTCGGTACCACTCAAAGTGTCCCTCTTTTGTTTAAAATGGACTTAATTTTAAATGAAAACAACAACAGACATACGGAAAACTGATCAAACACATTCGGATTGTGTTTATACTTTAGAAAAAGGATACATGGGTCATATGTGACGTGTACGAGTCAATATAGCCTCAATCCGAGGTGCAGTGTGGCCGATACCACTGAAAGTGTCCCTCTTTTGTTTAAAATGGACTTAATTTTAAGTGAAAACAACAACTGGCATACGAAAAACCAACCAAACGCATTCGAAATCTGTTGAAACTTTAGAAAAACGATCCATGGGTCATTTTTGATGTGTAAGAGTCAATTATGCCTCAATATGAGGCACGGTGTGGCTGGTACCACTCAATGTGTCTCACTTTTATTTGAAATGGACTTGATTTAAAGTGAAAACAACAATTGGCATACGGAAAATCGATCAAATGCATTCGGATTGTGTTGATACTTTAGAAAAATGGTACATGGACCATTTTTGACATGTAGGAGTCAACTCTGTCTTAATCCAATACATGGTGTGGCCGGTACCACTCAAAGTGTCTCACTTTTATTTGAAAAGGACATAATTTTAAGTTAAAACAACAACTTGCATACAGAAAATGGACCAAACTCTTTCAGATTGTATTGATACTTTAGGACAATTATAAATGTGTCATTTGTGACATGTACGAGTCAACCACACCTCCATCTGAGGCAAGGTGTGACCGGTATCATTCTATGTGTCTCTCTTTTATTTTAAATGGACAAGATTTTAAGTGAAAACAACTTGCATATAGAAAACTGACAAAACTCTTTCAGATTTTATTGACACTTTAGGAAAACGATAAATGTGTAAGTTGTGATGTGTATGAGTCAACCCCGCCTCCATCTGAGGCACGGTGTGATCAGTATCACTCTAAGTGTCTCACTTTTTTTTTTGAAATGAACAACATTTTAAGTGAAACCAACAACTGACATATGAAAAAATGATCAAAGGTATTTGGATTGTGATGATACTTTAGGAAAATGATACATTGGTCATTTTTTATGTGTATGAGTCAACCCCACCTCAATCCGAGGTACGATGTGGTGGAATCCTACTTTGACCAATAGATCGCACCATACTTGTACCATTTAGTGTTCATAGCCTTAAAAACATTAATATTATTCTAACTAAGTTCAAAAAACTTACAATTCCATTCTTCTAGACCATCACAAGTTGAACTTGTGATCATTTCAGTTCTGTATAAATTTTAAATCAAATAATGAGTTCTATACTTTACTCCTTTTGTAAGCACCAAGGAACCATGGGTAAGTTTCCCAACCCCATTTTCAAATTTAGTTTCATAACCACCATGGAACCGTGGGTAAGTTTCCATACCCCATTTTGATTTATTGAAACTGTTATTCAACTCCACTAGATTATTCTTTTTATATGAAGATTGAAATAGGGAATTGTAGTACACCACATGGTTGGAAGAGTTTGATGGTTTTATGTGTTTTTTTTATGTTATTACAGGTGTTTTTATGCTTTTTTAATACTGTGGAATAGTTCTGGTGATTTTTATGCAGGTGGGGGTGCTGGTGCAATGATGGGGGTGTTGTGCAATGGTTCTAGAAATACACAATACCAACGGTTTGAAACCGTTGGTATAATATTCCATCTTCAATATATACCAATGGTTCTCTTAAACCATTGGTAAAAAACACTATACCAACGGTTGTAAACCGTTGGTACACCCTAAAAGTGTATGTTCAAATTGTTTTAGAACTGTTGGAGTAGAGATTTACCAACGGTTTCAATGGAACCGTTGGTATAGGTTCGGGATGGAGTCATATACCAACGATTTTTAAAAACCATTGGGAAAACTTTCCCCCAAATTGGCAGTAGCCGATCCTCTCCCCCATTCACGATCCAGAGCCCTAAACGGGAGCACTTCGGCGATTTTGGAGGCGATTTTGGAGGTGTTTCGGGTTCTCTTCCTCCATCCCATCCAAGGATGAGGTATTTTCTTAGTTTTTAGTTTCGATTTTGATGTGGGATGAGACCAATTTCTATTCTCATATTCCAGCTAAATTTCTGTTCCAGCCCAATTTATGTTTCCGTTATTTATTTGCATTCCATGCATATTCTAGCCCATATAGATTGCATTAGACAGTTGTCTAATTTTTTGATGTGCCTTTCATGTTTCATTACCAAGAAAGTTTTATTATATGTTATAAAATTCAATCACATGTTAAGTTTTAACATTCATTGTTACTTTATTATCTTGTTTTAATAATTTATATTAATATTCTTTTCATATATTCCATCGTTGAGTGTTTTTACTTGTGCAATAGAATTACAAGATCATTTTACTTCATAGTGATTATTTAGATTTCAAAGTGTTTTATTTTTCATGTTAAATTTATTAAAATGTTTTGGGGACTAATTAAAGTTATTAGATTCAAATTTCCATGCTTCTATGCTTGTTAAGAATTAAATGAAATATGATGGTTATAATTAAATGAAAGTCAATGTTCAATTTTTATCATGTATGGGTGATTAATAAATTGGAATGTGATGAACCATATAATTGAACCATTGTTGATGCACATTATATACCAAAAGGTTATTGAATAAAAGTTATTCTTGTGAATTTCGTTACATCATAGATAAAAATGGTTGTGGTTATATGAGAGATACCTCCAATGGTTCTTTGATCATTGTTTTATGGAAAATGAATGGTTTAGGTCCGGTATTAATAGTATCTTCTAGTGAGACCATTTTACTATAAGGGGAAACGAGATTATGATCTACAAGGGGGTGATTGAGTTGGTAGAGACCAAACATTGTTTGTTCCCTGTGTTCAAGAACCATAAATAGAGTGTTCCAATTAGGTGGTCATCAGGAAATACGTAGGTAAGATTTCCAAGTCCTGTTTCATGAAGATGAATATGTGGTGCTATAGTGGTTTTGGACTGTTTGAGGTACTCTTAGTGTATTATAAACCCTCATTTGTTCCATATTCATTTAAATTGATTTAATATCATTTTTCACACACACACACCATTATATCCTCTCAAACTATATTTAGAGTGTATTTTTATTCGTATGGTGTTAAATATTTTAGTAAATGTCCATACTAGCTTCTTTTATGTGTTCTAGGGGTTTAGACTAATGACAGGGCTGCATGATTATTGTGCGGGTATTCTTTTCATATAAATATATCTGTACACCCTGACCCCTTGGACAACCTGACCACCCCCACGGACAGCCCGACCACCTGGACACCCCGACCCCCCTAGACAGCCCCCCACCCCCTGAACACCTCCGACCCCCCGGACGGCCCCACCACCCCCTAGACACCCCACACCCCCTGGACACGCCACACCCCCCTTGGACAGTGCCGCCACTCCCATGATCCTCATCCTACTCCTCATCCTGATCTACTTGAAGAAGTTAAAGTATAAAACTCATATACTTCCAACAAGACCCTTAAGGATTATGTATTCCTTGATCCACTTCCAATATCTTACTGGTCAATCCTTGAATATAGGCATTAGAAATTTTGTATCTTATTTTCTTATATACACTATATTTTGTTGTATTTCTTAATATGATTCTCATATAGAGTAATGTGTCAGTTATGCTTTTATATAGAGTAAACAATTTTCATTTATGTAAATATTTTTTTGATTAAACTTTAATATTATTGAATTGATTTGAAATGATATTGCGATTTTTTACAAAATGGATATAAGTTGGATGTACGAAACTGATCGGATTTCAACCGATTTTCAAAATAATTTGAAAAGCTTTCTAGATTTTTCATTTGACAAGGCTTCAGATAATGGTCACATACACTGCCCATGTTTTAATTGTGTTGGAAGGCCTTGGTTGGGCCGTGAAGCAGTTAGCTATCATATAACCAAATATGGTTTCCAAACAAACTATTATGTGTGGTATCACAATGGAGAGAAAATGGAATCTCAAAATGTTGATGATCCAAATGATAGGACTAAATTGGAGAGTTTGATATATGATCGGTTTCCATTTATTCGACATCATGAGAAGGAAAGGATGTCCAGCCAACAAGATTTCGATACAAGCACACATGATGTGTCCAATGAAAATGATAATGTTGATAGGGTGAAAAAATTGAATGATGTTGCGACGACTCCAGTATATCGTCGATGGGTGCATCATCCAATGCACCAGGCGGCAGCTCTAGTGGCGATCGAGATGATGACGTTCCTGGTGATGACGGGGATGCTGAAGAGGAAGAGGGAGAGGATGAGGATGTGGACGAGGGCGAGGATGGGGCCGAGGGTGAGGATGGGGCTAAGGGCGAGGATGATGCCAAGGATGAGGATGAGGTCAACGATGAGCATGGGGACGACGACGAGGACGACGACGAGGACAGAGATGGCGGCGAGGATGAGGTTGATGATGATAGTGGTGATGGTGATGGTGATCCGAGGCAGATTGATCCATTACTTTTTTAAATTCTGTATAACTTTTTATTTTTGAACATGGTTTTCCACTTTGGGGTTTTCCTCTGCTTCATAGGGATGTTGCATTCGAATTCTGTTTTTTTGCACTTGATTATTATTGTATGATTAGTCTACTACCCAGACCTTTAGTATTCCTTGGTACTGTGATACTCATTTCTCTATTTTTTTTACTTATATTTCTTAGTTATACATGTATTTCATGTTTATACATGTGGAAAATGATATGGAAAATGTGCTTTGAAGTAGTGGCCGACACCACTCAAAGTGTCTAACTTTTATTTGAAATGGACATGATTTTAAGTGAAAACAACAACTGGCATATGGAAAACATACCAAACGCATTCGGATTCTGTTTAAACTATAGGAAAACGATCCATGGGTCATATGTGAAGTGTAAGAGTGAACCCCGCCTCAATCTGGTGTGGCTGGTACCACTCAAAGTGTCTTTCTTTTGTTTAAAATGGATGCGCTTTTAAGTAAAAAAAACCACATACGAAAAAGGACCAAACGCATTCGGATACTGTTGATACTTTAGGACATGTATCCATGGGTCATATGTGACGTGTACGAGTCAACCCTGCCTCAATCCAAGGCGCGGTGTGGCCGGCACCACTCAAAGTGTCTAACTTTTATTTGAAATGGACAGGATTTTAAGTGAAAACAACAACTGGCATGCGGAAAACAGACCAAACGCATTCAGATTCTGTTTAAACTATAGGAAAACGATCCATGGGTCATATGTGACGTTTACGAGTCAAACTAGCCTCAATCTGAGGGCCGGTGTGTCCGGTACCACTCAAATTGTGTCACTTTTCTTTGAAATGGATGTGCTTTTAAGTAAAAAAAACCACATACGGAAAAAGGACCAAACACATTCAGATACTGTTGATACTTTAGTACATGTATCCATGAGTCATTTTTGGCGTGTACGAGTCAACCCCACCTCAATCTGAGGCGCGGTGTGGCCGGCACCACTCAAAGTGTCTAACTTTTATTTGAAATAGACATGATTTTAAGTGAAAACAACAACTGGCATACGGAAAACAGACCAAACACATTCAGATTCTGTTTAAACTATAGGACAACGATCCATGGGTCATATGTGACGTGTACGAGTCAATCCCACCTCAATCCGAGGGCCGGTGTGGCCGTTACCACTCAAAGTGTGTCACTTTTCTTTGAAATGGATGCACTTTTAAGTAAAAAAAACCACATACGGAAAATGGACCAAAGGCATTCAGATACTATTGATACTTTAGTAAATGTATCCATGGGTCATTTTTGGGGTGTAGGAGTCAACCCTGCCTCAATCCGAGGCGCGGTGTGGCCGACACCACTCAAAGCGTCTAACTTTTATTTGAAATGGACAGGATTTTAAGTGAAAACAACAACTGGCATACAGAAAACAGACCAAACGCATTTGGATTCTGTTTAAACTATAGGAAAACGATCCATAGGTCATATGTGACGTGTACAAGTGAACCTCGCCTCAATCCGAGGGCCGGTGTGGCTGGTACCACTCAAAGTGTCTTTCTTTTGTTTAAAATGGATGCGCTTTTAAGTAAAAAAAACCACATACAGAAAACGGACCAAACACATTTAGATATTGTTTATACTTTAGTACATATATCCATGGGTCATTTGTGGCGTGTAGGAGTCAACCCCGCCTCAATCTGAGGCACGGTGTGGCCGGTACCACTCAAAGTGTCTTTCTTTTGTTTAAAATGGATGCACTTTTAAGTAAAAAAACCACATACAGAAAACTGACCAAACGCAGTCGGATACTATTGATACTTTAGGACATTTATCCATTGGTCATTTGTGACGTGTACGAGTCAACCTCGCCTCAATCCGAGGTGCGGTGTGGCCGACACCACTCAAAGTGTCTAACTTTTATTTGAAATGAACACGATTTTAAGTGAAAACAACAACTGGCATACGGAAAACTGACCCAACGCATTTGGATTCTGTTGAAACTTTAGGACAACGATCCATGGGTCATATGTGATGTGTACGAGTCAACATTGCCTCAATCTGAGGGCCGGTGTGGCCGGGACCACTCAAAGTGTATTTCTTTTGTTTAAAATGGATGCGCTTTTAAGTAAAAAAACAACATACGGAAAACCAACCAAACGCTTTTGGATTCTATTGAAACTTTAGGAAAATGATCCATGGGTCATTTGTGACGTGTACGAGTCAACCCCACCTAAATACGAGGCACGGTGTGGCCGACACCACTCAAAGTGTGTCACTTTTCTTTGAAATGGACAACAATTTAAGTTAAAACAACAACTGACATACGGAAAATAGACCAAAGGAATTCGAATACTATTGATACTTTAGGACATGTATCCATGGGTCATTTGTGACGTGTACGAGTCAACTCCACCTCAATACAAGGCGCGGTGTGGCTGGTACCACTCAAAGTGTATAACTTTTCTTTGAAATGGACAACAGTTTAAGTTAAAACAACAACTGATATACGAAAACCAACCAAACGCATTCGTATTCTGTTGAAACTGTAGGAAAATGATCCATGGGTCATATGTGACGTGTAAGAGTCAACCCCTCCTCAATCTGAGGGCCGGTGTGGCCGGTACATCTCAAAGTGTCTTTCTTTTGTTTAAAATGGATGCGCTTTTAAGTAAAAAACGACATACAGAAAATCGACCAAACACTTTCGGATTCTATAGAAACATTAGAAAAATTATTTATGGGTCATTTGTGACGTGTACGAGTCAACCCCACCTCAATCCGAGGCGCGATGTGGTCGACACCACTCAAAGTTTCTAACTTTTATTTGAAATGGACAGGATTTTAAGTGAAAACAACAACTGGCATACGGAAAACTGACCAAACGCATTCGGATTCTGTTGAAACTTTAGGACAATGATCCATGGGTCATATGTGACGTGTACGAATCAACCCCGCCTCAATCCGAGGGCCGGTGTGGCCGGGACTACTCAAAGTTTGTCACTTTTATTTGAAATGGACAACGGTTTAAGTTAAAACAACTGGCATACGGAAAATGGACCAAAGGTATTTAGATACTATTGATACTTTAGGAAATGTATCCATGGTTCATATGTGACGTGTACGAGTCAACCCCGCCTCAATCCGAGGGCCGGTGTGGCCGGTACCACTCAAAGTGTCTTTCTTTTGTTTAAAATGGATGCGCTTTTAAGTAAAAAACAACCACATACGGAAAACTGACCAAACACAGTCAGATACTATTGATACATTAGGACATGTATCCATTGGTCATTTGTGACGTGTACGAGTCAACCCCGCCTCAATCTGAGGCACGGTGTGGCTGACACCACTCAAAGTATCTAACTTTTATTTGAAATGAACATCATTTTAAGTGAAAACAACAACTGGAATACGGAAAACCAACCCAACGTATTCGGATTATGTTGAAACTTTAGGACAACGATCCATGGGTCATATGTGATTTGTACGAGTCAAACTTGCCTCAATCTGAGGGCCTTTGTGGCCGGGACCACTCAAGGTGTCTTCCTTTTGTTTAAAATGGATGTGCTTTTAAGTAAAAAAAATGACATACGGAAAACTGACCAAACACTTTCGGATTCTATTGAAACTTTAGGACAATGATCCATGGGTCATTTGTGATGTGTAAGAGTCAACCCCGCCTCAATCCGAGGTGCGGTGTGGCCAGAACCACTCAAAGTGTGTAACTTTTCTTTGAAATGGACAACAGTTTAAGTTAAAACAACAACTGACATACAGAAAATAAACCAAAGGCATTCGGATAATGTTGATACCTTAGGACATGTATCCATGGGTCATTTGTGACGTGTACGAGTCAACTTCGCCTCAATCCGAGGTGCGGTGTGGACGACACCACTCAAAGTATCTCTTTTATTTCAAAAGAAAATCATTTTAAGTGAATACAACTGAAATTTACACTCATCAACGATAGTCGCAAACTCTTTTTCATGAGTTGGGTAGTTTCACTAATGGGGTCATAAGTGACAAGACTCCTAAGAAAATATCTTTTCACCATATATTATAAACAATACAAGTTCAATGAAAAATTCATCACAAATCATTACATACCGAAACCTAGTATCACAAAAAAAATGGGATTTGAGTCAATTTGAATGTCTTATTCAACTCTAATAGATATTTAGAAAACTATTCTACCTATTAGAATTTGATGGGTGAGGTGAATTACCACTGGATGATTGTTGTCATATGTGTTTTTTGGGCTATTTTAGGTGTTTTTTATACTGTTTGAAGTCTGTATGTGGATTTTGTGATATTTTTTATGCAGGTGTATAGTGGAGGGTATACTGGAGGGCTGTTGTGCACTGTTTTTTTATGCAGGTGTATGGTAGGGCTTCTGGTGGGCTTCTGGGGGCTGCAGTGCAGCAACTCTGGGAAACTCTTTACCAACGGTTCAGAACCATTGGTAAATCCTTTTCCTGAATTCTGGAAAAACTTATACCAACGGTTCTGAACCATTGGTAAAGCTTTTTCCAGAATTCTCGAAAAACTTATACCAACGGTTCTGAACCATTGGTAAAGCTTTTTCCAGAATTCTCGAAAAACTTATACCAACGGTTCAGAACCGTTGGTAAAGAGTTTCCCAGAATTCTCAAACACCTATACCAACGGTTTAAATGAAACCGTTGGTATAGGGCTTTCCTCACGGCTAACTAGCCAACGGTTTGGAAAACCATTGGTATACCCTATACCAATGGTTTTCCAGCCTATACCAACGGTTATAAACCGTTGGTATAGCCTACTTTTCTAGTAGTGAATTGTAGTATCCATATAGGGATATATTTTCTTGATAAAACACTTTCTCTATACTCACCAAAATTTAGGGTTATTTTATAAAACTTAGTCTTATCCCTTAGGGTTTTCACTAGGGTTTTCTAATCCTAATTCCAAAAATAACCAAACCTATCTTCTGATACCAACTATAACAACCCTATAGTTTATATAATATTTAAACAGGTTTTATTACATAAAATTACACTTAATAGAACCCAGAAGATCGAGAGGTCTAGTGTATTTTTGAAATTAGTTACATAACATAACAAATTAAAACATGAAAAACAACATATTTATTAAAAACTTTTTAACATAACCAAAACAATCTTTCATACTTAACACTACATGGGATAACCTGAGGACATACATAAGAAAGGGGTGAGCTATAAAGCCTAGTAAGGGAATAAACAAGGAATAACACGAGGAAGACAATAAATGTTAATAAATAGGCATATCAATGGATAATAAAAAGATATTTAATAATAAGGTATGATATTTCATGATAATTATAACATGGGAAATGTGGAAACAACATACTACATGACGTAAGCATGAATCAAGGCTCCTTGCACCATAGGAGCATGAGTCATGGATCATTCCACATGGAGGAGCATGAGTAAAGGCTTATCGCACATTGAGGTGCATGAGTCAAGTCCAATTTCACATGATTCATCATGATACTAAACATCATCCAATGCATTAGAGCACTATCAGGGCACACCCTTCATAATCATTTCATTTTCATGCTTAAGTGTATCACATAGATCATACATCATGGATTCATTAATAATCATAGTTTATTCCACAATCAATGAATTATGGAATACATACATATATATCCATAATCAATAATTATATGTGAATAAAGTTCAATACCCTTGTTAGAGAAATGATCATGGTATTCATTGCACAACGATTTTAGCATGGAAAATTGTTGTGCTATTTCAGTACCATAACAACATTATATAGAAATTGATAAAATCAGTTGATGAAAGAGAAAAGTGTATCTCATCATTTAGATATTAAATGGATATTAATAAGTACATTTAAGGACATTCCACAAAATATGTAATTTGAAATAGAAGGGATAACATAATAAAGAGTCTTGACGTAAGAGGAGATCCCAAAAGAACCCTTATGAAATTTTGGCATGGTAACATCTGTACATAAAGGATAATAAGGGGGATTATTGAGAGTGAAAGGAATATATAATAATTTAGAAATAAAATGGAGAGTATGGTAACTATGAAACAACATATCCCAACATATTAAAATGTAATTTAATAATCACAATATAAAATAAGTGTTTGAATGGAAATGAGAAGAGAGAAATCCCTTTGAAATTTTAGAATAGTAATGGCCAAGGTAAGGGTCCAAATGAGGGGGAATAAATGATACCTCATACATATAACATAAATTTTAAATTAAGGCAATTATTATAAATGAATTTAAATATAATAAATTGAAATTAATAGAACTAATCTCAAATATGTTTCTTGAATTCAAAGAAGTGGAGGGAAATCCCTTATGGAATTTTGGCATAGTAACAACTTAGGTAGGGGTCCAAATAAGGGGGAATAAATGATAAATCATAAAAATAACAGCATATTTATAATAATTTAATGTTTATAAATGAATGTAAATATAATAAATTTAAATTAAAATAACTAATCTCAAAGACGGTGCTTGAATTCAAAGGAGAGGAGAGAAATCCCTTACTTGGATGTGTAACTCTAAAGGATTAGAAGAGGCTTCTTGGGAGCTTGGTGGTACCTTGTGAGGAAACTATGGAGTAGAGGTAATAGTTTGAACAATTATAAATGAGTTTTAGGGAAGGTAAATGGGATCTTGGGTGGGTTTATATCAGAAATGTGGGGGATTTCTCTATTATTTTGGTTTTGGAAACTACACAATAAAATATTTAAAACCACAAATCATACCATGGTTTTTCCCATTTTTTCTACCAAAGGGTAGTGGTATACAATATTTTATAAGGAAAAGGGCCGAAGGTAATAAAATTTTTCTATTTGTTATTTGGAGGTGAGTCACACTTTCAAAGAAATGATTTTAAAATCTTAAAATATATTATAAGTCCTGGAGGATTCACTAAGTCATTGTAGAATAAATAAAATAAAACTAAAATCTAATTATTTTAAAATAAAATATATTTTTGGTTGATTATACCTTTTATAGTATTTATTATATCACTATTAGGCCATTATGATTTCATAAAACACACTGTATATATATATATACAATATTTATTTTTTTCCCAAAAATTTAACTGTCTTAGAAAAGTTTGAAAATTAACCATTGAAAAGTATCAAAATACTGATTCCAAAAATTACATCAATTTTATCCAAATAATTTTATAAATATTTTAATTTTCACTTTTAAAATAAATAGTGACATTTATTGAAAATATTTGGTTTTTGTCAATAACAGTTTTGAACCCTCATAAAAATTACATTTTAATTCATAAAAATTATATGATCATTTATATTTTAAAAAAGTAAATTAGTAATAATATTTTATTAAAATATTATTTATTTTAAAAATCAATTAATTCATCCAAATATATTTCTTAATTTAATTTGAATATTAATGAAAATACTATTTGTGCTTTAAAAATTATTTACAAAGTAAAAATAATTGGATGAAAATATATTCATTATTTTATACAAAAATAATGTACATATTCCTATTTCTAGGTTCTTAATACATATCCATTTATTACACTAGTATAATCACTAAGAGTAAGGTGTGTGATGTTGGGGCTTTTGGGGGGTTGTTCGGTGAACATGGTTTGGGCTATGATCTCGATAAGCTTGAACTTATCATATAAAAGGTTTCACTTATGCTTAAACTATTCGATATCAGCTTGAGATTGGTCTAGGGAAACGCCCAAAAATGTTATATCCCTTAAATTATTTGATAAATGGGATTCATAGGGAATGATCCAACTGGTTGAGGCCATTACTTCTTTGTATATACCAAAAGGATTTTTTAAAACCATATATTTATGCAGGTCATGTGATCACTGTTAAATGACTATATTATCAATGGTAAAGATACTTAACATTAATTTAATATCCAATTGGATAAAAAAAGAAGTTCATGTGTTTTCTATATCCATAATACATTAAATTAAATCAAAAGGGTAATTTTTTCATAATGGTTTGGGTCATTAAAATGAAAGTTGAGAACATAAGCATAAAGATTATCCTCAAGAATCTATATTGATATTTCTATATATCCATACAACTATGGATGGTATGCTATAATAAAATGAATATGAGATCCCAATGCCTCCTGAATGCCTCTCAAAAAATGAGAAGTTAATATAGGATCCCTATCAAATACTATGGTAGATGGAACTCCGTGCAAACAATCTATTTTATATAGAGAGTTCCCAAAATCATCAACTATGGTTGTATCATGAATGGTTATAAAGTGACCCGATTTCATGAGCCTATAGATCACCACCCATATCACATTATTCTTTCTTTGGGTAGATGAAAACCCAACCATAAAGTCCATTAATATATAATCCCACTTCCAAGTAGGGACTGGAAGTGGCTGCAACAAACATAAAGGATTATGGTGCTTAACCTTCACCTGCTATCATATATAGCTACGAGAGACAAACTCATCAATGACATGTCTCATACCTAGCCACTAAAACTACCACTGAATTTTATAGAACATATTTTTGGTCCTTGGGTTCACTTCCCACTTGGAACCGTGACAATCCCCCATCACATACTTCTTTACTGAAGATGGTACCACAAAGAGATTCTGAAATAATTTAACAAAATTTTGGAGAATGAACACTAGGAAATTATCTCCCCCATTAAGAGGGTCTCTAATTCCACGAAACTCATCATCAAGATGCTACTCCTGATAAATCAATTCAAGAAGAGTGGATGTCATCTGAACACTGGACAAATAAATTTCAACCCCTTTCTAATGAAATAATATATGCAACTATGTAAAGTGAGTAATCAAATTCCAATATTCTGATGATTATTTCATGGATTCAGTTGGAAGTTTCCTTCTCAAAGAATCTGCAACAATATTCCCCTTACCCAGGGTATAGGAAATTCTGAAATTGAAGTACTTCAGGTATTCCAACCAATGCCT
This sequence comes from Viscum album, assembly GCA_963277665.1. Classification (NCBI taxonomy): domain Eukaryota; kingdom Viridiplantae; phylum Streptophyta; class Magnoliopsida; order Santalales; family Viscaceae; genus Viscum; species Viscum album. The sequence goes on along the minus strand of OY728145.1, from coordinate 23,245,494 downwards.
CTAGTGAAGATTCATATATTTTTAAGAGAAGTTGTATCTCAAGATCTTGTGGTAAGAATAAATGATAAACCTTTATCTATAAAGTTAATGAATCCAAATATTAAGTTTGTGCATCACAACTGCAAGTTTAACATCATGGGTTGAATAATTTTTATTATGTGGACTAAGTTGACGAGATCCATATGCAATGAAATGATCACCTTGTATAAGAACGTAACCCAAACCTAAACTCGATGCATCAAAAAATACCACATAGCCCTGCCTGACCTCTAGAAGAGTCAACATTAGTGCATTTTTTAAAATATGTTTCAGCTAAACAAAGGAACTGTTATATTTATCATTAAAATAAATATTTACTCCCTTTTTATTTAGATGATTCATAAGATAAGAATACTTTGAAAATTACTTACAAAATTGGAAATAAAATCAAGCTAAGCCCAAGAAGCTCCAAATATTGAAGACATTTCATGGTTAATCCCATATCATAACACCCTTTAACTTCTTAGTATCAACTATTATTCCTTTTTTTAATACTACGTGTCCCAAGAATTTTACTTCCAGAATCTAGAAATCACATTTCAAAAGATTGGTATAAAGTCTATGATTTCTCATCAAACTCAGAACCATTCTCAGATAATGCATATGATCTTCCTCGGACGTAGAGTAAATGAGGATGTCATACACAAAGATTACCAAAAAGTTGTCTAGATACTCATGGAAATACTATTTATTAATTCCATAAAAACTGTAGGATCATTGGTTTGGACGAAGGTAAAAACTAGTACTCATAATGATCTTACCTGCTCTGAAAAGTGGTTTTCTAAATGTCATATTCTTTTATCCTCAACTGATGGTAACCAAAGTAAAGGTCAATCTTAGAGAACCAATTATCCCCTTTCAACTGATAAAATAGATCATCAATCTATGGAAATAAATACTTGTTCTTTATCGTCACTCGATTGAGATTTTGATAATCTACAAATAGGTGAAGTGAACCATTAACTTTCTTAGTAACGAGAACTAGTGCCACCCAAGGTGAAACACTCGGATGTATAAAGCATTTATTTAGAAGATCATCCAACTAGGATTTTATCTCTTTCATTTTAGCTGGTGACATACGACATGAAAGAATAAAAACTAGTTGAGTATCAGGCATTAAGTCAATAGAAAACTTGAACTCCCTCACCGAAGGAAAACCAAATAAGTCATAATGAAAACTTATGGGAGATCACTACCCAAATATTCCCACTCTAGATCGAAGTAAAACACATATATTACTTTCCCCAACTCTGAATAATAATATCTACCACTGCTCGACATTATTTCTCATTCTCCTTGGAAGACATGAGGTACACCACTAGGTGTAGTGTAGGAGACTCATCAAAGATAACAATCAATTTGGGATTTATTAGAAATAAGAAAATCTATCAAGTAAATGACGTCAATATATTTCATTTCAAGAACCAAAAAATTCTAGGCAAGCTCAACATTTGAAAGAGAGAAAACACAAGCGAGACTATGTAGACCCTTCTCTCTCTTCATATCAAGGTGTGTAGTAATATCCATTGCACAAGATAAAAGATCTATAGTAAGATTAAGAATATTAAAAACACAGGCTGAAATAAATGAATGATACACACTAGTATCAAATTGAGAAGTCACTAATGAAGAAGCTATAGTAATCTTACCTATCATGGTTGATGGACCCATATCTTCTTCCTCTAGAGACTCTTCCATTGAGTGAAGAAACTTAGTTCTAGATGCCTATGTCTAGAACCCTTTTCAATGAGAAGAATCTTATTTACCAATAGTTTTAGGAGTATTTTATGATCCTGTTCCATTATGTGGAGTGGAATAAATATGGTAGAATCATTGAAAGTGCCCTAAATGTCCACAAGAACAAAATTTATTGGGTGCCTCAGTGCAAAACCTCTTTGAACGCCCTAAATTTACACACTAGTAACAAACAAAAGGACCTATTCCAGGCAATGTAGAAGGTTTAGAAAAACCCTTACATCAAGATCCTCCACAACAATAATCAATCTTCCTCTTTCCCATAGAGGAATGAACACTGCCACTGGGAGAGAAAGAAACTCATGATAACCCTAAATTTCCAGCCCGGTCTATCTCGACCATCATTGCTCTATCTAGTACATGAGAATAAGAAGGAAATTTAAGAAACAAAACCCTAGAATGAATATCCTGATGAAGTCCCAACTTGAACCTTGGATCCTTTATCCTCTCATTTGATACTATATCAGATTTGAAATTCATGAGCTGAGAAAAACCATTTTCATATTATTTCATGGTCTTGTTAGCCTACTCAAGTTTGAAAACTCTATAGAATTGGCCCACAACATCAACTCTTGATAGAACTGGTTGGTGAAAATAAATTTTAAATCTTCCCACTCTAAGGCCTTGTGCTTTTTCATCATTTTAATGGTCTATCCAATATAAGAAACTAATTACCTAAGGCTAGATAATGAAGAGTATTTTATTTTAATAGAACATAAAATATATTTAAATCCCATCCCCCATTTGAAATATTAAAATTTTCTCTTTAAAAACCATAACATGTTTTTAATAAAAACATGCATTTTCACTAAGATAAAACCCTAAGGTTTATATCAAAATAATTTTCATCCATTTTTCACAAATAATTATTTTAAACCAATACATGAAAATTTCATAATCCATACACAATTAAATTCAACAAATTTATTTTTTCAAAAAATTATAGTAATTTCATTATAAACCCCTAATTCATTGGAATTGGAGGTTTTCCCAAATTTTACATCAAATCAATTTCTACAATTAAATTAAAATATTTAATTGGTTAAATTTCCATCAAAACCAAAATTTAATTTAAACAATTTGAATCTCACTAATTTCCAATTCCATTCCAAAAACCCATTTTTCTTAAAAACCCCAATTCACTAGAATTGAGTTTTTTTTCCAAAAAAATGATTGAAATACATATGATACAAATCCAAAAAATTTAATTTAAATTAAAAAAATTGAAATTTAAAATAATCAATTAGGGTTAATATAAATTGGGAATTATAATGGAACCACCTACCTTTCTCATAGAAACTCGACGCCCGCAACAAATCCCGCCAACAAGAATGAAGGAATATATAGTCTAGGAACTCAACCTATGATCATGATTAATGGGCATGAGTCTTAGATCCATCAAACTCAAGAAGATTAATCAATCCCTAAGGAAGGAATAAAGAACGTTATACAGAGTCATGAAGAATGCTTACTCAAATAGACACATTGTGATCACACAATGATCAAAGGTCGAATAAAACCACTCGAAAGGATTTGAGTGCTAAAAAGTCACCTTAAAAAGCCTCTAGGTTTGAGATATTGAGATCTATAAAGAAATAAGAAATAAAATCCAGTTGGGATGCCTATTAAAAACAAGTCTTGGGGTATTACACGCCGTGGAGCCTAATTATACATTGCATAATTGGTGCCTCTTGAATCCGCCAAAAAAAACACCGCCTTTTTCATAATTTTTTTTTCATTTAAGAAATTATACAACTTGTAACCATATTACATGCCATGGATTTCTTTAGCAGGATATAGAAATGACCATTTAAATATAAGAAACCAAAAAATCTACGACTTCAACATTATAGGTATCCTCCCAATACCTTATCTACCATACTCAGGAAATGAAAAAAGGAAAACCAAAATAAGGTTTAGAACATACGTAATATAAAGGTAATGGGATGTTACAATCCCAAATTGAATATAATGGATTATATGGGTCCTAGGCCAGTGTATATCATCTTACCAATGCATGTGGCATACATTTTATGGTCTTGATGTTTAGAATAGTTCATGTAGGTGAGACAATTTATAAAATTTTAGGGAGTTGAGAATATCTATAAATCTTGATCAAAGTGAACCCTATGTGAATAGAAGGGATAAAGGAGGTCTGGATAGCTAATTTCTAGATCAGGTTATCCCATAAAAAGGAAGCAGACATAATTTAAGGTTATTATGTATGGACTGTGGAATTATATAAAATATAAATTTATACTGTTAGGACTATGAAAGGCTATATATCCATAGGTATGAGGTGATTAATTTTTTGGGGAAACATTCCTCATAGATCCTAGATTTATATGAGCCACAATTTTTATGGAAAACATGGATTAGAATAGGACTACTAAAGCCACTTGAGAGTTCATAATAGGGGAGAAGGGTTGGGGTAAAAATGATATTTAAACTATTAGGAGTGTCCTCACTAGAGAGAGATTGGTAGGGGAGAGACCCTGGGGGCCAACTTTCTTTTCTAACATGCTTTAATGCATGATCGTGGTAACTCTGAGGGTGTTTTATTCTACCCTAAAAAGGGGGAAGTATAGGATGTAAATTGATATTTCCATGACTTGAAACACAAAAGGAAAGAAATAGGTAGGTTGATGATGACTATTTTTTCCATGCAACACCAATATAGGGGATGCTGTTTGAATATGGGGGATGATGGGGATCCAAATATAGTAATACTCGATGTGTGAGTGTGAATTGTATTGATTTTCAAGTGGAGTTAAACATTTTAGGTATTACTCCATAATGAATTTTAGCACATTTAAGGGGTGTGTCAGTATAATTGTGGATAAAACCCATATCTTGAGGGGAGTATCATCCTGGTTATCGAGTTAAAACAAGGAATATAATGGAAGGGAATTGATTATCAAGACAAATAAAGGATGGTGAGGTGACGATAGAAAAGGAGACCCTTTATTGGACCAAAATCTGATATTTATAAATCCCTATATATCCCAATATGATGTGAATCATTCCATACATAATTCTTAATAGTGGAATAGTGGAGGACTGACACCAAAAGGAGGGAGGTCCTCTCAAGCGAGGATGATGATCCAATTATATAGTATAAAATTTAATATAGGAATACGTTATCTAAATAGTTTATGTTTATTAAACTTGGACCAATGGCTATTGAAGTTTAAGGTTATACAACATAGAGTAGGGAGTGTTCCTTTTAGGGTCATGTGAATAGGACCATGGAGAGGGTGAACCAATTTTACCAGCTAGAAATAATAAACCTGATATCAACAGAGATCCTGGAGACCTAATTATAGTGAATAAAGCCTTACATGTAGGTAAGACTTTATGACTGGTCCTAATACAAGAGGTTTAAGTATCACTACATATCTCATGGAATGGGAATCAAACCACGTGTAGTTTTGCAAAGTGATTTAGTTGATGACCGATTCCATAGGGGGGTCCACTCAAGTGAGGGATGGTGTACCACATAGTCTTAAATCATATAATGAGGACATGACCATAATGTTTAATGTCATACAATAAATATATTGATCATACAATTTATCATTTTTTATAGAGGATATAAATCGTTCCTTTTAACACCTTTCAGTGAGGACCAGTTTCATATAGTTTAATGTTATGTGATCAGGACATATTAAACCAATGTAAATGTTATTACAAGTAATATTGAGAAACTTTACATAAATTATAGGTTTTATTCCTCTAAATAATGTTGGTGAATCGACCAACCAAATCTCCTAATCCCATATGAGTAAACTTTGTGCAAGAAACAAGGGGTCCTAAAGTTTCAATACTTTTAATGAGAGAGCATGATGGAAAATAATGGGTTGGGTTTGGAATGTTACATTAGTCTCTAAGGGGAACCCCTGGATGTGGGGAATTGTTTGTATGTAATCCGTAAGACTGATTCACCATACTAGTATGTGATAATACACAAAAGGAAAATATAGAGGGTGGTACCTAGTGGTGGAAATCGTGAAGGGGTAAATGGGTGAAGGATATGATCTAAATTTTTCCAAAACCAATAGGTTCATAGATAAAAATTGGGATTTTTTCAAGGACCAATGATTCATATTAAAATATTTGTCCCTTTTTTCCTTTATGCTCTAACTTTTTCAAAAGCTATGAAAGAGTGTCTTGGTGAGTAATGGCCCAAATTTTTTTCAGGATACCCTTTGTGGGTTCAACCTGAAAGGAATTTATGTCACATACTAGGGGTAGTTTTAAGGTCATGTCAGTTGGATCACCAGGTATTCAGAGTTTAAGGTCATACAAATTCAACCAAATATGGTGATACCAGTTTAAGGTCTTTGGGATTAGTCCATCCCATATGGTTTAAGGTTGTATGACTTAGAACATGGGTCAGTGAACCTTTTAAGGTCATGTAACCAGGACTATGACCATGATTACAGATCTTATGTGACACAAACGTTAGTATGAATTTCATGTGAATGGAAGGAAATAGAGGCCTAAATCCATACAACCATCATCTAAGACAAGAAACACACAATTTAAGGTCATTATTCTTAGAATCACTTCTATCGGAGTGCCACACCATCCTTGTGTGAAAGGGGGAACTAAAGTTTGACAATGGGATATGAAGTTCCAAAAAAAGGTAGGGGAAATGAAAAAATAATGTCTAGGATAAGGAAAGAGGATTCATGAGTCAGTATGTATCCCATGAATTTGGAATCAAGCCACATGTAGTTATAGAAGATGTAGTGGTTGGAGACTAGTGTCAAAAGGGTAATTTTGCCAATGGGGATTATACTATGTATTTTAACATGATACTATCTAGATGAGAGAGATTGTGAATTAGCCCATGCAAAATAAAATTTAATATGAACCTGACATGAATGATGGTCCAAGTGACCTAGTTATTTATAACCATTTTCAGGGAGCATATAATTTTTTTAGGTTTATAGTGTGGGAACTATCACACATGTTTTAATGTTGTGTAGCCTGGATTGTTGGATTTTCTACTAGTATTTGGTTATGGTGCTAAGACCATAGGTTGTTTCCAGTTTAAATTAATGGATCTTAGACTGATTGGTTTTTCTAGATAAATATACATGGAATGAAAGAGAATATGAACCTAAAATTAATGGAGGGGACAAGGAGGCCTTGTGTTAAAAAAATATTCCTAATAGACTAAACACCATTTAAGGTCATGATTCTTATACCATTGGGTTTCCCAACCTATAAGTTCTTGTGTGTCATTATCATGTTGGGGAAAATATACCAAGAATCCTAAGCCTATGTGAGTCATGCTCGATGTGGAAAACAAGGAGTGGTTTGGGGCATTTTGTATCTCATGAGAGTGCATGATAGGGGTACATAGTTTTTTTCTGAAGAAGGTTTCTATTACATTGACTTTCTTAGCCAATATGCATAATTACATAAAGGGGTAAGACTAAGGGTATTAAAACTTCAACGGAATAGTGGGAGGTGGATTGGAATAAAATTTTGTCTTCTAGGATCTAAATCATATGGAGGGAGATAAAAAAGTGAGGGTTGACTATTAACCATGTTTTCAAAACTTATGTCCCACAGAAACACTATCATGAATGGGGAAAACAAATTTTGAATCAACCATTGACCATGTTTAAAACATGATAATTATCACTTTTCAACAAAGGTACTTAAAGGTGTGTGCCATAGGTGAGATGTGAGCCTATTTTGGCCATGTTCAAACACTATAGTGGAGCCTATTTGGATTTGGAAGATTATGGGGATCCAAATCAAGGAATGTTCAACATGTGAAGGTGAAAATGAAAGGAAGTTCAGGGAGAGTTCAACACTCTGGGTGTTACGTCATCATGCACTCATATGCGTTGACGATATATATTGGTGAAAGATATTAAAACCTATTATACAGGGAAACCCCCAAAATATGTTAGTAGTTGAGCCTATTTTGAGACATCCCTGAATCTCTATATATCCCATTAAATGGGAATCAATCCATACATAGTTCTGGAAAGTGGTGCGGTAGATGACTAATACTGAAGGAGGAGGTCCCATCAAGTGAGGGACAATGTATCAGGTAGTTTATCATCTTTCTATAAGGATGATAATCAAATAGTTTAACATCATACACTGAGTATGTGAACAATGAATTTTAACATCTTGTAATGAGGATAATGATTGTGAAGTCTAATATCATATGGTGAGGAAATTAAAAATTCTGTTTAATGTATCATAGAAAGGATGTAAAGTCTATGTAGTTTAAGGTCTTACAACTCAGAACTCATGTAAAAGATTTATGTACTGCGACCATGAAATATGTCATATAGTTTAACATCATGTTATTGGGGAATATTTAATAAATACTAACATTACTTGATCATAATGTAAAGGATGTGAATGTTATACAAAGTACGATTTGAATAACATTGAATTGGTGGGAGGTGTGATACGATCCTCACCCCCTTTAGAGAAAACCTTATGGATGATAAAATAAACCTCCAAAATAGATTGAAACTTTTGAATATTTCTTCTAGGTATAATTTTCACCCTTAATTTCCATACCAATTCACCCTAAAGAAAGGATCAAAGGTGAAACCTTTTGGTAAACACCCTCACTACCCAGTTATAACAAAATTTGATGTTGTGTAAAACTTAGAGAATATTTTCTTTGAGGGAGTAAAATTTGAATAAGAAAACCTAAAATCTCTTATATATAAGCTACTAATCATAAATTCTCATTTGAATTGAAAAAAGATAAAATTATATGGGCAATGTTGTTTCTTTACTCTATACTAGGAAGTATGGGATCACCTGGGTGGAATTTTGCATTGTCATACAACAGATCCATAGGGTATTAGAGATATTTTTTGGCCAACAATTCTTATTTTAACCCACCATATTTTTGTATAATGTTAGATATGGTTTTTTAAACACCTAAATCTTCCCATTTTCTTGTGACTGAATGTTCTAATTTTAATTTAGATTCTTCATTTTAGCAGCATGAAAGTTAGTACCATTGTATGTGAGAATGGGGTAAGGAACCCCAAAATGATGAATGATGTAGGATTTAAAAAACTTGATCATAGAATGGGTCTTAAACTCCTTGAGAGGGATTTATTTTTTCCACTTTTATAAGAAGTCAGTAGTGGTAAGAATGAACCTTCAAATCCATGTTGTTGCTATCAAATAGAGACCCACCACATCAAATCCCCATTTAATAAAGGGACATGAGTACTTGGTGGCCTAGAGAGGATCTGGTGGATTATTCATGAAGTTTTCATGGATATGGAATGAAATACACTTCATAGAAAATTTAATTTAGTCATTAACCATGGTAGAAAAAATTGTACAGTAATATTTGGATCTGATGAGAGAGCTTAGACCCTTATTTATTCACCCCAAATGACCTATAATAGACTTCTTGTAGGACCTAACGGACCTCCTTCCATTAGATTAATTGGAGAAGAATCATCCCAAAAATATTATCGTAAAGAAATTTCTCTAATTTATGGTTGTCATAGATGTTAAAATTTACTATACACTGACGAATCTACTCACACTTAGATCGATCTGAAAGAAGATTCATGTGTTAGAGGTACTTGATGATAGGGGTCATCCATTAGGGGCTTCTTCCACCATTATGGCACTTTAAGGTCCCATTTAGGACATTAAAATGTCAAGTTGGTTCACCCTGTGGTCCTCTTCATCATAACATCCATAGGTAATAACCTTATGATGTTCCATATTAATGAACAAGACATCTTGGTCTGGTTCTGTGTCAGATATGACAAGGCTTGAAAAACAATCTACTCAGTAATTATGGGACCATGTGAGATGAGTCACCCTTAACCTAGAAGGTAACTATGGCATCAACTCCCAAGTATTCTCCATCAAGGTTGTGATCTATTATTTTATAACTTTGTATTCACCATTTATTTTCTTGATGACTAGCTCTGAGTCACCCTTCACATGAAACTAAAGAACCTAAATCTCAAGATCCATCTCAAGAATAATGATAAAGGCCTGGTACCAAAATTTATTTTTTTGTATATACTTCTAATAATAGGAATAAGTATGGAAATAGGGCCTATGAAGTAGTGATGAAAAAAATCATGAGGATGACACTTTTAATTTTTGAGGCTATCGAGCCTTCTCTTGGTCGGGCTCTAGGAGGCACCATTATAGTGAATCCGCCAACACGGATTAGTATGATCAATGTAGAGGATAAATTTATCTAGGAAGTTGAAATAAAAGTGTGGATCCTAAAAGGTGGGATGCTTGGTCATAAAATCTACCAATGATTTTTCCATGGACAAATTTATGGAAAAAAACTCAATGTTGAACTACTGTAGGATTACTGCCCACTATGCTAATGTCTGATCAATATGTGGAAATTGAGGATATATTTAGTAGGTAAAAATGAGATAATAGTAGTATCACAAGATGTATAAGGTAGTGCTATATTTTTTGAACTATAAAGGCCAAGGAGTGAAAAATCTTCTCGATGAGAGAATATATGGTCTCAGTATCTAGAAGCATGTGACTGAGATAGTATAGATAGTTCTCCTTTACTTCATCAATATTTTTGGATAACAGGGAACTGAGGGATCATTCTGGGAAGTCACATAAAGTATGATAGGTTTACTTAGGATGAGAAGAATCAAAACCATAGGATGGAATTGATATAACTTGATGTTATCTAACACGGTCTAGAATTCCTCATCCCATTGATAAGTGATGTATTTAAAAATGAGATTAGATAAGGGATTACATTTTCTACCTAGGTAGGCGATGAAACACTTAATATAGGATAGGTGTCCCTAAAGACCCTAAAATTCCCAAATATTATATGGATAATAAATTTGGTTAATATCCTTAATAATATTCGGTTTGATCTCAATACCTCTGTATCTGAAGAAAAATTGAGTAACATCCCAAAGATAGACCTAAATGAAAACTTCAAGGGGAAAATTTTTTAGGAGAAAGGAATGGATCATCTCAATATGTTTTCAAGTTATTTATATAGTCCTCACATCAGTGGTATTTGACTACTAAATTGTCTATGTTACATTCCCCTAGTATTACAAGGATCATCTTGAAGATGTGATACATTCCATGTTGATAAGTGGCTCAAACATTCTTCAAAACAAAGGGAATAATGGAGTAATAGAAAGTTCCTTGAGGAACCATGATGGTGGTGGAATATTTATCTTGAGAGTACATCTAGAATTTATTGTACCCAAAATATATATCCAGGAAGGACATGTCCTGGAAGTAGTAAATTTCATCAGTCAATCGTTCTTTCATTAGGACAGGGAAGTTATCATTTTTGAAATTGCAACTGACATACCATAAGTCAATATAGACCATAATATGTTTATTCTTATTCCTAATTGGGAAAATATTATCCAACCACTTTGGGTATTGGAATTCTCTGATGATGTTTTATTTTATAATATTATCAAATTTAGCATCATCCATGGCTCCATAGGAGGTATGCATCTTCCTGGGAGCCAATTTGAACCTGTTGTGGCCAACAAAAAATACAAAGAAGCTGAAAACAACCTGGGGATTAAGATATAAATTACCTTATAGTTCTAAGTGAAAACATCATGGTGATACTTCAGGAACACCATGTATTTATACTACTCCTTAGGATACGTGACAATTCTAATTAGCATTAGCCTTTTATTATTCCCAGTGTCGAGATTTACCTATGCCGATTCATCTATAGTGGTTGAAAAACATACCTTAATGGTGGGAGGGGAATCATCCAAATATTCATCATCATTAGAAACATGGGTATTAAAGTAAGTATACAACTCTCTAGGAATAGGATACTATGAGGTAATACTATTTCCCACTTCTGTAGGAGTGTAATTTCAGTAGTGGATTTCTTTCCTCCCACCTTTGTAGAGACCATGGAATTGAAATATGATGATTCAATATTGTGTGGTATTTAATAGTGGGTTACTCCTTTAACATTGAAATAATGATGATGGGTTCACTTCCATAGTGTAAACCCCCTACCTCTTAAATACATGATGATGGCATGGTTCAATGACCAAAGGATGAAAGTTTTGAAATGCAATGGGAGTGGGTCTTTTTGGCTTCATCTATTCTTGTGACTTATAAGAATATGAGGTGACATATGAGAATTAATATTTATTGAGTGTGATTAAATAATTCCCATCTTCCAGGGTCATTTATTGCAATCAATGGATCAATGGGATGATGATTCCATCCAGATCCCCCTAAGGGTTTTATGAGGTAGCTATCAAGTAATTGAGAACATTAACACACTAAAACCCATTAATATGGAGATATTTACAACCCCTTTTGTAATAAACAACATCCAAAAAGAAGTCTTCACATGATTCAAATGGGGTGACATCGCCATGGAGTATCTCTACTTCACTGTTGGTGGATTATTTGAGTCAATAATTATTTCAATAGGGGACCTAAATATGTAGGTGAAGCTAGTTCCTTCTTGGTAAGGCATTGTCAGTCATTTCATTTGATTTAAAAATGAAATTTGTGTTTTCTAACAAGTCACCAAAATGGATCTTGAAATAAGTATGTCTATATGGCATTTGGTCACTCTTTTCATACCCCTAGATTATTAGGTTGGATGAGGAAAAATATGACTCAGTGAGTACTAGTTTGTGGAGTGTTCAAATCAAGATGAAATTGATAACAAAACCAATGTCTACAAGGTAGCGATAGATTTCCATGTCATTGAACTGACCTAAGACATAGAGAGAGCATATATCCCCCTGAATAATGGTTCCCTCAGCCTCCCTAGAAAATGATATGATGTCTCGGAACTCCCCTAGTTTGGATTCCTCTTGAGGTATGATTTAGTGGAAAAAATATAAGTTTCAAAATAGAGTGGAATATTTAGGTCCTTGATGGGGGACTCACATAACTCTTTTGAAAGGTGAATCACATCAAGGAACAAGATCCATGTCAGTATACCGATGAGATGCTTAAGAACATCATATTTATGAGATAGGGGCATCCCTTGATTTCTAAAGGTCTCTCCTTGATAGGAAAAATAGTGTGAGAGATTGGTTGTGGTGATGAGCCCTGACTAGTGCTTGACATGTTATACCATTGGATAGATGGTTGAGGATGATTATTGGGAAGTTTATAAAAATCCATTATTGGATATGGTTGAGACCTGAGATATTTTTACTGATCTATATGATCAACTTTCCTAATAGGTCACTAGGTTATTCCTGATGATAAGACCTGTGAGGACTGCAATTACTGAGATCGAAGTAACACATATTGTTCGGTTTCAATAGCACGATCCATCCTTTTTGGGGTAGCACTTTAGGAATTTTTCATACTGGTGTTTCACCTACTATTCCCTTCATAACATCGACTAGAGGTGCCTAAGGGAGATAGGTTAAATACTTCACCATTGGATTCCGTAAAAAATTCACAAACCTAATGTTGTTGATCAAATAATAGTCCAACTATAAGTCATTAGATCATTCAAAGGCCAGATTAATTATTATGCATTTTCATAATTGGGGGGGGGATATGAAATCACAAAGAATTCAAATTGGTTGCAATAGTAGTGGTGGATATTTATTTCCTTATATTTTTCAGTACTATCTCTTTTGAGACTTAGAAGGCTTCAATGTCTATGGGATAACTAAAGAATATGTGCTTACCATTAGAGGTTCTTGTTAGTTCATTCCAGAATGGATAATTTTATGGGTGCAAGAAACTAACTTGTGGTATATCCAATCAATAATATTATATAAACCTTGACTGGGGACCTACTACCATTCACCAAAATCTTCATTTTTTGGTAGGGATGGTAGAGACATATGTCACCAATGCTGAGGAATCACCCAACTAAACCATTACAGGATCAAGTTAGTGCTAAAAGAAGTTATTTAAGTCAAAAAACTCTTTAATGTTGTGATCAAGGATCTTGTTCTAGGTATAGTAATCGACATGGTTTGTTAACAAAGCCTCTTTTGGCCTCTTGGTTTTTGGATACTTTAAAAATAATTCTCCATTTCATGGAGAGAGAAACCTATAATTTTCTCATAATTAAAATAGTAAACCCTATTTGTTAATTTTATAAAGGGAACCATGTGTTTATATTCGTAGAATGGACCTTGGGTAGCATTCTCATAGTAAGGTTTCACTTGGATAGGTATATTCTATAAGGGGGACTAAATTTGAACTAGTTGATTGGATATAGTTTATATAGTGTAACTCATATCTAATTTGATAGGATTCCACATTGGATTTGAAGAAGTTAATGGGCATGACCGCTTCTTGGTCGACTACATGGATTATTTTAATCATTGACCTCTCTCACTAAATTCTTGAAATTTTTTTTGTGTACTTTAGGGAGATGAGGGTCAGAACTAGCTCATCTCAGAAATTCTCCATGCACATCCCCAACAACTATTCCTAAGGAAACTACATATGAATAAAATATGTCAACCACTTCAATTGGAAGTTGAATTTTGTGACATGATCATCATCTCATTTCTTAAACATAGAGAGGTTAGTGATGCTTTTCCTATATAAGGTAGAGCTTAATTGGTAGGGTAAATTCCTATGGAGATATTTCTAGCTAGTGATGGACCCTAGGGACAACTGACTTTACTAAAAAAAGGAATTTCCCTCCAAGGTTAAAAAAAAATTAGATCCTGGAAGATTCCTATTGCGTTGGGGTTCCTAACATTGGGCCACATAGAGAGGTGCATTTATTAGAGTTGGTTCCCTAGAAACCAACTTCTTTTTACTTTATGATAAACCTATATTCATTGTATAAATATTAATAAACTACTTATCACTTAATGATTATTCTTCTACGTGACATAGTATGCAATAATGTCCTAAGAATAGTTGGTTCACTAAAAGGTAATAGAATATCCTTACTATAATGAAAACCCAGAAGTGCCATGATACTATTCTTGAATATATGTTCTATGTCTAGATTATGTCATCTAAATAAACACAAATGATACAGACTATCAAGGGTGGGGACTCATGAAAATTTGAGGAACCTTCTCATGGTGTGTGCCCTTAGTAATATCTAGGAGGATATTAGGAGAACAAGATACACCAGTAGTAAATCCACATTTATAAGTGTCATTGGATGTTCCTATATAAAGATGTGTGTATTGGTCCTTATACTTTTAAGATTATTATTAATGGGTATTATGACTTGCATACTTATATGTATTGATGAAAACCGTGATGACAAATGTTCACGGTGATGTAGGAAATTTTGGATACATTATGAGTATTATTACATTAATGAATAATGAGAGAATGTATTTGTCACTTATATAGAGGTATATATCTTAGTCCCTTTTATTGAAATGATATATACAAACTAAATCTATGGCTAGGGTGTTCTATAGGAAAGTTCAATTACGAGAAGTCAAAGAATGTGAAATCGAGCACATGGGTTGATGATACTGGTATTCAACCCGTTCGATTGGAGATATCAAAAAAAGGGATTATATTACATGGTAAGCATTCACATGAGGTGACATGTTGTTGAGATATAAAATTCTTTCTCTTGGGTGACTTGAACTTTTGTTAAACAGTAATCTTAGACTTTAGGCCAGCCCACCTAATGCCAATAAGAAAGAGGCCTAGAGGGTCACACACTAAACGTATCGAGTATCTCTGTTGAATAATTTATTATTTAACAATTTGAATAAATATTATTCCAAGTTTTGGTTTAACAATTATTAATGTATGCATGATGGCATTTATTTTGCCGCTAGTTATTTAAGAGAATACATTATGGATGAAATATTTATATGTCGGTGAATAATGTAGTTATATTTATTTAATAAATACATAATCATTATTCAAGGCCTCATAAATTTTATGGAGGATTGGAGGTTATGTTTTCAGTGAGAAATATTATTAAATATTATTTGGTTAAATAATATTTAAATATTACATGCAAGTTAAGAACATGTAATGGAAATAATTGCATTTATATTATTATTTAACATGGGGTTTCACATGGAATAATAAAACAAGTAAAGTAAATTGTGCTAATTATTTATTATTACCTGAAAAATTAAATTCCCCCTTATGTTATTATTCTATAATTAGCCAAGGGGTTATTCCACCAGCTAACCAATGGTTGTGTGCACAACATCCTTGGAGAAAAGATCTTGAGCCTAGATAACTCTACCTCTATAAGAACACTCTCAACAATGAGAGATATCCTCCTTTACCAGATCTAGGAGAACAATTTGGAAGATATTCTCAAGAAGATTGAAGGTGGACATCACCTGTTCAAGGATCTTCCATGCTAGCACCTAGATAATCCTTCAACGACATCTAGAGATACATGGAGCACATATCGATCACTGCTAGAGGAATCATATCCTTGGATTCTACATCGCAATGAAGTCGTACCTTAGACTCGTGGTCTAATGCGTCAACAAAGAAAGAATCATCTTGAAGATAATTCATTAATTGAATTAAATTAATTATAAAAAAATAAGTCGATCCTCTCTTCTTGTTTCTGGGTTCTCTCTTTTGTTTTTATCTTTGATTAAATTATGCCGATATTGATGTTTATCATCATATTGATCCCATATTAATCATCGATCATGGAAATTTGAAAAGTTGGGTACATGTCTGTCTCGCGCTTCTACTGTGCCTGGAACCTACGATTGGTATCAGAGAGGGTCATATTTTTGTTTATAATTATTTAAATAACTATTTGATGATTTACGCTTTCATAATTTAGTTTTTCAATACATGTTTTATCATTCTGGTAATATGAATTTCAAGATCTATTTTTCATCTTTCATTTCACACAGATCTAACATGAACAAATTTTTTTTGGATTAAAATTACATCGGGGATCTCATCAAGAGGAACTGAGGATTCTGTCTAGGTAACACAACAATACACACTGTATATTTGTAATTAATCACCGTGTAATCTTCAACACATGTTGTGTAAACCAAATTACACACCATGCAGTTGTGTTCAATGGGCCCTGAGTAATTTGGTAATTACTCAACTGATGTGTATTAATTACACGTAGGTAGTTAATTATTACATTTCTTGTTGACTGGGAAAAACTGGTGCACGGTTAGCTGGACTACATGTCGTGTGGCCCACTAGACACGTCATGTAGTCCCTTCGGGTCAGGGACAAGTTGTGTATTCCATACACAGATTACCTAGATGGTGATCATGTACCACATAGTCTACATAGTGTGAGGCCCACTGGACATGTCGTGTACTCTAAGGATTTCAAAAGTACACATCACACACTGTTTCCTCAAGTGTGTTCTTCGAATGGATGGTGAGGATGGTACACACATCATTTCCTTGAGACATGTACCTTTGTGTGGGTGTAAAGCTAATACACAACATGTGATAGGTGTTTGAAATATATATATATATATATATATATATATATATGTTTAATTAACATTTGAATAATGTTCAAATATTTTCACATCATGTATGAGTTGTATTTCAATTATAATTCTGTGTGTATGCAACATGTCACAAAGAATAAAGTGTATACAAGTATAAATACATGTTGGGTAATTTTGGATGGGTATTAAATGGGTTTCCTCCAAGTTACAAGTTATATATAAGGTTATGGATGATAATCTCATGGAAATTCAGAAAAGGTTTAAGATAAAAAAGGATTTATTAATTAAAGATAATGATTAATCAATTCGAGTGTAATTTATCTTAATAAGAATGATTAGAAAATTGAATGATAATTTTATGAAATGCATAATTTTTTTTCATTTATGTGGATGATCATGAGATAAACTAGACCTTTATATGTGATTGGTTCCCTTTTAATTTATTTATTAAATTAAAAATTGTTGGTCGTCATGCCTTCTCCTCATTAATTTTTAGGGTATGCATGCCCGTGGTTTCTATTATGTAAACCCTCTTTTACCCCTCATATGCATGTAAGTTAGAAGCATTTGTAATGAATGGGGATCCCAAGCTAGTGGATTTTATTCAAGTTAGGAGCCGAGGTGGAACCAATCCAAGAAGATACAAAGGTGGATATATGGAAAGCTGTAAATATGTACCCTAAATGGTTCAAGGTGTTTCTCCCCTAGGTCTGGGTCAGTTTATCAACCACTAGATAAACTAACCAATAGTAAATCTCATGATCATACCCTTTATTTATTACTATTAGTTTTATGGTTATTCATTATGGATGTTTGACACAGTCACATAATTAATGAACTAACAAACATGCAAGATGAAACTAAAATTTAATGGCTTATGCGTAAATATTATCTATACATGGTTAATCACTTAAGTATATCCCATTTAATATTAACAAGAATTTGAAAAGATAATAAGTAGAAATTTATGAATAAAGGATGAAATCCCTCAATTAAATATTAAGTTGGTATAACCATCCATTACTTTGGTTTGAATCGAACCATAGTTCAATGTGCTTGACCAACCCTAGTTGGGGAGATTTTAATTATCAGGGAATTTTAATTTGAGGTTTTGGGTTAACTTAACTTAGTTTAAATCGAGGTTTGTCTACCCTAGCAGGACTTGGTGTAACTGAATGGTAAGGGTTGAATAAATCCAAAATTAAGTATTTCAAGATTGGGGAGTCCACTCAACAAATTAAGGAGATGTGAGTTAATACAGTTGGAATTTGGAATGCCTACCTAAAACATTTCAAATTTATTGACCAAACATATTTGGGGTAATGAAAAGGGTAATATGGATCATTGCCACTAGAATTTCCAAGAAATAGGATATTTTAATGACATTGGTGAGGGACATTGGATTTCGACAAAATAGCGGGAGACTAATAGATATTAATTTATTTATTTGTCTATATTTATCAAGATAAAGTACTAAAACATTATTCATATTATTTGTAGACACAACATAAAAAATGACATAAAATATATCATTGTGATCCATACTTGAGAAAGAAAACCTTCTCACTGATACTAATTTTCTGGAGTGTCAAAGGCGCCCTTAGGTTATCCTTCACCAAGAGAGGGAAATTTATGTGCTGGAACAACCTTTACTGGTTGTGCCTGGAAATGAGGTGAGTAATGATGAACTCTTTATGTATGAGAAAAATTTGAATGACACTATGTATGTTCAATACCTCATGATATCATCCATGAATAATGAGAAATTGAATCGACATGAGTAAATGGATGATTATAGCATGATGTATCACCTTCGGGGACTCTATCATGAGAAGGAGAGACAAGAGAGGTATGTGATCTCCAATGGTTTTTTCACTACTAAGCTTGGAGAGTTTACGCCAGTTGGACCACGTGAAGTCAATATTATTAGCTATATTGATCATCTAGACATCTTAGGGATTAAATTATTAGAATATTTTCATATAGATCTCAAATTATCATCACTGCCCAAGGTCATCTCTAGTTTTATTGTGAATTATAATATGAACAATAATGAGAAGAGCTTATCAGAACTTCTGACCCTAATTCTCCAAGTGGATAAGGACATCAGGTGTGATGAACTCACCATCCATATGGTGAATAAGAAGAGGAAGGACAAGTAAAATTGGCCTAAGATTAAAAAATAGTTTAAAGATCTTGAGAACCATCTGACCAAGAAGAAGAAGATCCAAAGCCAGGGCAAGAAAAAGGAGGCAGTATGCTTTTCATATGGTAAGTCAGGCCACTAGAAGAGGAACTAAACCCATAGGTAATGGGAATCCAAAGTTTCATTCGTTATTGAGTGAAATATTTACATTTTTTCACATTCAGTATTATATATAGCTGGTGGGGCTCACATATGTATTCAAATTTATGAACCAAGTAGATTCTAAAAATTTCCTAGAGGAGAGGTGGATCTGTGAGCTGTCAATAGTGTGTGGTTAGATTCTCTTTGCATTGGTGACTACCACCTCACATTGCTGATGGGAATTATTTGGTTTTATATGGTTGTTATTATGTACCTAGTGTTTCCAAGAACATAATTTCTATATCGAGTGTTGATAGAAATGGTTTTATTTTCATGTTCAGAAATAAATGTTGTTACATTTATAAGGACAACGTATGTTATGGTATGGAACATTTACATACCAGTCTATATGTATTAAATTATGAGAACCAAGTGTTGGAAATTGACAATGAACCAATTTCACATGACTCATACAACACTCACTTGTGGCGTCACCATCTTAGTCATTTAAAGGAGAATCATTTGAAAAAGCTCTGTCAAGATGGTTATTTAGACTCTTTTCATCTAAAACAACTTGATAGATGTCACACATGATTATAAGGGAAAATAAAAAAACCACTATTTAGTGGATAGGGTGGAAGGGCCACAGAGATTATATGATTGGTACACACTGACATATGTGGACCATTTCTAGTAGAAGATAGAGGTGGATATTCTTACTTCATAACTTTTACTAATGACTTGAGTAGATATGGATTTATTTACTTAATGATTTATAAGTCAGAGTCCCTTGAGAAATTAAAGGAATTAAAGAATACAATAGAGAATCATCTTGGTATGAAGATAAATATGCTTTAATAAGATCGAGGTGGAGAATATATTAACCAGGAGTTTATTGACCTTTTACGAGAGTCTAAGATTCTATCTCAACTCAATCCACCTTATTAACCATAGTGGAATGGTGTTAGTGAAAGGTGGACCCATACCTTATTGGACATGTTAAGGTTGATTATGAGTCATACAGATCTTCCATTATCTTTTTGGGGATATGCATTCAAAATATCAGAATACACATTAAACCAAGTACCAAATAAGGTGGAAAATGAGATTCCCTTCGAGCTATGGAGTGGAAAGAAACCCACATTGTTCCATACATGTGTATGGGGATGCGATGTATTTTTTAAGACTTTATCAGGAAAAAAACTAGCACCCCAGGGCATGAAGTTTATGTTTATAGGGTATCCTAAGGAAACAAAAGAGTACTACCTATACAACCCCTCAAACAAGAAAGTGATTATTTTCAGACAAGCCTTCTTTATTGAGAGGGAGAACATCCTCAAAAAGGATAGTGGGAGCAATGTTGACTTTGATGAACCTGATGATCAAGATACATAGGAGTTGGTATAAGAACAAGTTCCATAGGTCCCCATAGAAGAGGTAGTTACTGGAACACAAGTAATGTGTAAGAGTACAGGAGAGTTAAGGTAACCATAGAGATATGTTTTCCTTATCACCGAGGATGGTAACTCATTATTGTTGGACACTGATGAACCTATCTCCAACAAGGAAGTGGTAGAGAGATCAAAAGATGAAAGATGGATAGAATCTATCAATTTTGCGATGTATTCCATGTATCAAAACAAAGTATGGGTTCGGGTAAATGTGCCAGTTGATGTAAAGCCGATTGGATGCAAATGGGTATTCAAGAAGAAACTGGACATGAAAGGTCAAGTTAGTAACTATAAAGTAGCACTAGTGAATAGAGGTTTTAAACAATGTCAAGGAATTAACTATGATGAAACCTTTTTTCTAGTTTCCATGTTTAAATCCATAAGAATCATACTTGTCAAAGAAACTTTCCATGACTATGAGATTTGGTAGATGGATGTAAAAATTGAATTCCTTAATGGTAACCTTCAGGAAGATGTCTATATGACACAAAAATAAGGGTTTGTGACACCAGGTGATGCCAAAATGGTATGCAGGTTGTATAGATCCATTTATATATTAAAGCAAGCATCTAGGCCATGGAACATTTGATTCGATGAAGCCATGAAATAATTTGGTTTCATTAAGAATGAATCTGAGCCAAGTTTTTACAAGTGGTTTAAGGGGAATGTGGTTATTATCCTAGTAGAGTATGTTGAAGAAATATTACATATTGGAAATGACATACCAGTATTTTATTCAGTTAAGGAATGGTTGAAAAAGTGCTTCATATGAAGGAATTAGGTGAAGAAGCCTACATTCTAGGGATCAAGATCATTAATGATAGATTCAGGAGGCTAAGACTAAGTCAAAGTACACATATTTACTAGATACTAAAGATATTTTTTATGGAATAATCCAAGAGGGGATTGGTTCTAGTGTCACATGGAATACTTATTTCCAAGAAAATGTTTCCCAGACACAACATGAGAAGGATGGGTTGAGTAAGATTCCATACTCTTTAGTGATAGGATCTGTCATGTATGCCATGTTATATACTATAATTGATATTGCCTATGCACTGATCATGCTAGGGATATATCATGAAGATCCATGAGAAACAAATTGGACTACTATCAAGAATAACCTTAAGTATTCGAGAACAATTAAGGATATGTTATTGGGGGTATGGAAGAGAAGAGGAACTTGTCATCAGAGGGTATGTTGATGATGGTTTTCAGAAAGATCAGAATGATCCAAATTTTCAATCAGGATATGTTTTCTATCTCAATGGGGGAGTTGTGTGCTGTAAGAGTTCAAAGAAGCCAGTTGTCGCTGATTCTATAGCGGAGTCTGAATATATAGCAGTTTTTGATGAAGCCAAGGACACCGTCTGGGTTCAGAACTTTATCCAGGATCTTGATGTGGTACCTAGAAGTAAGGATGCCATTACATTGGAATTGTGATAATATTGTAGAGGTGTCTCTTGCAAAGGATCCATGTCCAAATCAATGAACAGAGTACATACTTTGAGAGTATCACCTCTTGAGGGATTTATATCAAAGGGGTGAATTTTTAGTGAGAAGTGTGTCCACATAAGAGAACATGGAGGACCCGTTGACTAAAGTCCTATCACATCATAAGAATGAATATCATTTGAGAGCCAGTGAACTGAAGGTTGTTAGTAGTTGGCTTTAGTTCAAGTGGGAGTCTGTTAGAGTTGGTTCCCTAGAAACCAACTTCTTTATACTTTATGATAAAACTATATTAATTGGATAAATATTAATAAAATATTTATCACATCATGATTGTTTTTTTGCGTAACACAGAATGTGATAATGTCTTAAGAATAGTTGTTGCACTAAACGGTCATAGAAGATCCTTGCTTTGATGAGAACCTAGAAATTCCATGAAACTAATCTTGAATATATGTTCTATGTCCAGATGATATCATTTTAAGGGACATAAATGATACAAGCTATCAGGGGTAGGGATTTATGAAACTTTGAGGCACCTTCTCATGGTGTGTACCCTTGGTAATATCTATGAGGATATTATGAGAATAAGACCCGCCAGTAGGAAATCCACATTCATAAGTGTCATTGTATATTCCTATCTACAGACATGTGTATTGGTCTTTATAATTTAAGATTATTACTAATTGGTATTATGAATTGCACACTTATATGTATTGATGAAAACCATGATGATAGATATTCACGACGATGTAGGATATATTGGGTGCATCATGAGTAATACTACATTAGAGAATAATGTAATAAAGGATTTTTCCAATTCTTTGAAAATAGATATCTCAAGCCCTTTGATAGAAATTATATAGCCTAACTAAATCCATGTATATGGTGTTCTCTAGGAAATTTCAATTCTAGTAAGTCAAAGAATGGTAAATCGAGCAGATGGGTTGATGACACTTGCATGCAACCTGCTTGATTAGAGATATCGGTACAATGGGGTTATATTACATGGTAAATGTTCATATTAGGTGACATGTTGTAGCAAAATCAACTTCTTTATCTTGGGTGTATTGACCCATTACTAGACATCAATCTTGGACTTTAGGCAAGCCCGCCTAATGACAATGAGAAAGAGGCCTAGAGGGTCACACACTAAGTGTATCTAGTATCTCAATTAAATAATTTATTATTTAACAAGTTGAGTAAATATTATTCCTAGTTGTGGTTTAATAATTATTCAAGTATTCCTGATTTCATTTATTTCATCACTAGTTATTCGAGAGAATATAATGTGGATGGAATATTTATTTATCGGTGAATAATGTAGTTATATTTATTTAATAAATAAATAGTCATTATTCAAGGATCAATTAATATTGAGGATGATTGGAAGACCAGGTCATGGGTCTAGTGATAAATAATATTAAATATTATTTGGTTAAATAATATTTAAATATAATGTGAAAGTTAAGTACATGTCAAGGAAATAATAGCATTGCTATTTTTATTTGACATGAGGTTTCACATGGAATAATAAAATAAGTAACGACACAAGTGATAATTATTTATTATTACCTAGTGAATTAAATTTCTAGTTATGTCATTATTCTCTAATTATCCAAGGGGTTATTCCACCAGCTAACTAATGCTTGGGTGCACAACATCCTTGGAGAAAGGCTCTCGATCCTAGAAAACTCATCCATGTCTAAGAACATTCTCAAGAATGAGAGAGATCCTTATCCACTAGATCTAGGGGAACACTTTGGAAGCTATTCTCAAGGCAATTGAAGGCATAAATCACAAGTGCAAGGATCTTATGTGCTAGCACATGAAGACTCCTTCGACGATATCCGAAGATACGTGGAACACATGTGGATCACCGCTAGAGGAATCCTATCCTTTGATTCTACATTTCAAAGAATCCACAACTTGGACCCGTGGTCAAACACATAAATGAATAAATAATCACCTTGGATGTAATTATATAATTTAATTAAATTAATTAAAAAAATTTGTTGATCCTCTCTTCCCAGTTCCAGGTTCTCTCATTTTTCTTTTATATTTGATTCAATTCCATGTATACTAGAGTTTATTATCATATTGATCCCGGATTAATCATCAATCATTGAAATTCAAAAAGTTGGGTACACACCCATCCTACACTTTTTCTGCACCTAGAACCTATAGAAGTGGTATGAATATTTCTCCAATCCACCTATACCATTGAATAAGGTGAATCTCAATTTACCAAAATATGGGGTGGAGGTTTATAATCTTCCCATGATGGATATGACTTCCTTTTAGGCTCCACCAAGGAATATATTGTTTATATGGCCTCTAAATGTGTAGCAAGAGAACATATCACATCATTGGGGAGATAGTTGTTATGATTATACCCCCTGACTAGCCTAATATCTCATAAATTAGAATGAACATGTTCTAGAAGTAGGAATTCATGATGAATGACTGGGGAAGGAGTTGTGAGGAAGACCATGTTGTATCTCTATTCAGAAGAGACACCAGACTCAATCTAGATTAGATAGGAGGGACCTCTGACCTCATCCCTAGATGGATGATTGCAGAGTATTGGTTGTTAAGGTTGCAATATGGGAAATATAGGATCCCTTTCAATATCTTATCCCTTGGGATGTTTTTCATTTATAAGTTTGATAATGAGCCTCTTGTTGTTCTCAAGCTCATGGAGTAAAGAATCTATTATAGTGTTTCCTTCAGTTACCATTATAATATCGGATGAACCAATGGGTTCTAAAATTCCTTTTACCTTGTTGAGGTGTTGATAAATGGGAGGAATCACCTCAATGGGACCCCCAATACCCGTTGTATATCTCTTCTAATGTGTTCAAGAACCGATCAGAAGGCGTGCTTGAAGCTGCAACTCCCCTCATGGTGCATCTTTCTCCTAATGATCTCTACCGCCAGTCTCAACCTCTTGATCATCCAAAGGGGTTACAAGGATGACATTCATAATGAAATTTGTTGGAGGTATATTTTTATCCATGATAAGAAAATTTTCTTATGGAACTTTTTTTAATAAGGGAGATAGCTGAATTAGTGGGCATAAAATCACCCATATATCCTGGTATGTACATGAGCGGATATCTCTTTCATGATTTTATGTAGCACAATGAGGCTCTCGATATAATTCCACTGAAAACTCTGGTAGTACCCAAATCAATAAGGGTATTGAGCTACTAGGGGTGTTTTAATTTCAACCTTGTGGTACTACTGGTGGGGAGACTAAAGGTTCTCATGGATTTTTAAGTAGTTTAGATTATGGTATCAAAGGAATTTGAGTAAATCCCAAAGGTTCTTGTGAATTAATGTTGTGTGATCATAAAAAATAATAATCAAGATAGTGAAGTGTGGGGTTCCATGTTTCTAGAATATGACCAGTAACTTGTCAATGTTTAGAATATTTCATAATATTTCATCTTGGTATTCATTATCTTTAGGGTAGTCCTAATCTTTGTCTCCCCAAGATCCTATGAAGGATAGGTGAGGAAGTGATTAATATCTTCTCTGCTACTTATTTTCATGCATAATAGGTATCACATGATATAATCTTCCTTGAAAACTGGGTGTATCTTCTAGAAGCAGTGTGAGATTCATCAATATATCCATATAAGATGGGGTATACATGAAATATAACTAACATGTAAGTCTATTTAGTTCTTTTGGTTCAATGGTGTTATCTCATTCATTGGATGGTTCCAAACCAAATCTTGATGTCTCCCCTAATTACATTGTGGAGGTTGATAAGAGGGAACTGAATGACTGTAGGGATAATTTCATATATTTAATAAAATTAAGATAATTCAACCTCTATATGTATCTAATTTTGTAGATATTTGGGTAATTTATATACCTAAACTTTAGGTATGGTTATCCTTAATTTAATGGATCCTTCCCTCCAACTTTGGTGGTGGGGCAGAGGTATTTCACTTGATTCATCCATTTCATTGGACTCTAAAAGGTCAAGGGTGAAATGTCATCGATTCCCCTATCCCAGTATCTTGTGATGATGTGGGATCTCCCAACAAGTGATCCTATAAGGGTTATAGGGAATTTTTACATGCATGTTACAATTGATGCTAGAAGCAAGGTCACCACAACAATTATTTTACATTCTACCCTAGGAATGACCATTAGGGTATTTAAAGTTTTTGGAAAAGGGGGGGACTTCATGTCAATATATGAAATTATTGGGAGGACCTACATGATGGAATTTATCATCACGGGGTGGACCTAATGATGTGTTTTTAGTGATACCCATGGCTAGGAGAGTCACCTGCCTCACCCGGTGGGTGATTGAGACCTTGATCCCAACTTGGAGAAGATGTGCCCCCGCGCCGTAGTATGAATGGAATGGGATGTTTCTGTGAAGGAATGGTCAATATGAGATATTGGAATATATTACCTTTGGGTAGGTTTAGTCACGTACCCCTCATAAAGATTACATGCATTTTGAAACATGTTTGGTGGATCAATAATGGGATCAACCTTCTTGTTGGCATGCAAGGCCTTCCTATATTGTCAACAATGTCTGGAGGAAGGTACCCTTCATGGGAACTCCCAAGTGGTGGTCATAGTTAGTGTGACCAAAACATCCCCTACCTCCATGGTGTAAGATAGAGTGTTTTCAGAGTGTTATAGGAAGAGGATCCTAAAATGGTTGACCATGGTAATGTGGGTGGGGGGGGGATTTACCTATGAATGCTCCTTGCAGATAGGGGTAGTGGTATGGCATAATGTCCTTCAGTTGTCCACAATCCATCATCCATGTAGGGATGAATCCTTCCTCCTCACATCGATGATAAAGGGTAGTGGTAAACATTTTTCAATGAGATCCAAATGAGAGATGGGGAAATGATGCTTGGATCCATGGGAGAGGTGGTTATTGTAATAGAAGCATAATTGTGTGGGATTGATGCATAATTTAGTCTTCTTCCCCTGAACTTATTAGTGGTAGGAAGTCAAGAATGATTTTTAGTTGGTTTATTATCTAACATACAAATCCAAACACCAATACAAGTATATTTAAGGCAATTCCCATCACCCCAAATTCAACTAATTCTTCATTGGGTGGAGGAGAATGTATTTACATTGTTGATGTATAAGATCAGAGATACCCAAAACTCCTCATATATATCTAGTTATAGGAGAAGATATTCAAATTAGGTTCACTGTTATATTTTCCTACAATTTCACTGGGGCATTCTCTCACATAGGAATTAGTGTCCGTAAACTAGTCACGATACTTGTTCCTTGCATTCTTACTTTCTAAAGGTGGGAGACCTTCACCAATTTGGTTGAGGAAATTAACTCCTTGATCAAAATAGGATTATGGGATGTCATATATTATTTACATGAATTATTTCTTGGATTTTTCACCAGATTGAGGTCTCCCTTACATATATAATACTTGTTTATGAATCTCTCTCTTGGTTTCATCTTCTAGTGGACATAGGTTAATTACGCCACCTAATATTATGATTGGGTGGCTACTTATATTTGATGATGAAATTGGGAATATTGGTAATGTATAAAGACCTTCCTTGATTGGTATTGTGATGGAATATTATTCTCTGTAAATAACAAATCTCATGTGTAAAACCTGAGGTATCCCATAATCACCATGATGAAATTTATTCTTAGTACATAAGGAATCCAAGGATCTTTACCTCAGGAATATTGTTCTCATCACACAATATGTCTCACATTCATCATGTGAGTCATCTAATTTTCATCATGATAAGAAAATTATACCCATCACAAAATTATTCCAAGGATTCTCACTTATGGCATCATGTTCTCATCTCACTGGGTAAGAACTTAGGTGCATCACCTAAGTAAAGGGAAAAGAGATCCTATGATCATCACATAAGGGATTCTTATAACTGTCAAATAAGGCATATAAAGCTCATCACATGAGGTAGAATCCTGGTATAATTACCTGGGAGAGGAAGAAGAGATCTTTTTCTCATCAAATATGATTCTTATACTTGTCACCTAAAGCTTATGTTTCTCTTCACATGAGGTAGAATCCTGATATCATCACCTAGGATAGGAAGAAGAGATTTTATACTCATCACATATGTTTCTTAGGATAGTCACCTAAGGTGCCCGAGAATTATCCCTTAGAGATTGTTTGTTGATGCATCAGGAGGGGTTATTAGTTTAGAATTGATTGAATCCATCTTATATTTAAATTCAAATAGGGGGGCCTTCTAATACACTCGTCACATACTGGTATAATCACAATATTATAGATGAATGAGGGTTCTGATAGTTTAAATCCTAGTGGGGGTACTCATAGATTAAATGTATAATGGATGGATTCATCTCATATAATCTTTTCACATACTGAGCTAGGCATAGGTTAAAATCCAATGGAGACACTAAATTTTTTAGGTAATTTGTATATAGAGGAGGTTCGGTGTACTCCATAAAGATGATCAGGCTTTATAGTTGTTGGATCCATATGGGGAGGTGAGATGGGTATGAGATAATTTTTTAAGAGATGGTGAAACAACCCCTTAATCACCACCCATGAATAAGAGAAAAGGTTTTCAGGATATTTGGATGTTTGTATTGAGCCTCAGAGAGGTACCCAAAAACCTTATTAGGAGACAAGGATCAAAACTCATATAACTCTATTACATAGTTTAAGGTTGTGTGGCAGGACTGTGTCATGAATTTTAATGTCATGTAGTAAGGACACTTGAATCATTGATGGAGCGAAAAAAAAGGGATGGTGTGGGGATTATACATATATGCTACATGGTGGATGGCAGTATTTTTTCATTCTCATAACATGAGGTATCTCATGCTTATAGAATGAGGTATCTTGTTCTTGTTACATAGGGTATCCCATGCTTTCCACATACGTTATGAATATATTTTAAAATCATTTATTGAGGTCATTTTAATTTAGTTTAATGTTACATGATTATGAAATTGGTCTATGTAGTTTAATGTTTTACAGCTCAGATATTGGTATAGTTTAAAGTCTTGCAGCTCGGATGTTAGTGTTATGCAGATTAAAGTCTTGAATCTTAGATGTTATTTGTAATTATTCACAAAGATTCCCATTCCTAGTTAGGATGGGAGGATAGAAGGATAAGATAATCATTATTATTCTTATTAAATGGGAATATAATTGGTTTTCCTTGATTAATTCATTATTGGGGATTACACATCTATTGCACATGTTATTTTAGAGAGAGAAAGGTGAGGACACTTCCCATTTCTGGTAGCATGCAGGAGTCCTGATGTAAGGATTTATATGATTATAAGTATAATTGAATGATTCCGCTAGTCCTGTTTTCGGAGAAAATGGATTTAGAATGAGTTTTCATGATACCAATCATGTGTATGGTATTTTCATGAGTGAACTTGGTTCAAATAGATTCAGATCCCATGCACCCTCAAATTGTATGTAACTGTTCTTGGTAAAAGGATACGTCAAATTATGGACCCAAATATTGTGTCATAACACTTTGGTTTTGTGAAAATCATAATATTTACATGAGCTATGATCTCTATAACAAGGATAGGGAATGGTTTTACAAGGAATAACAACACATAACTTTTCATATCGCACAAAGTCTGGAGATGCATGAATGGTGGAAATCTTGTGTGAACTCTCCTTTTAACCAAGGGATGTTATTGAAATCAATATCTAATATAATACAAGGTGATTTAGGACCTACTTGAGGGTGTTTTTACAAGTTACTCCCATGTGGTAATCCATGGGAGGATCTATTTGCATGAATTTGTGAAAAAGAGAGTTGTGTGAGCTAAGAGTGTTTCTCTTTGACTTCCATAGGTCCACCCCAAAAAATAATGTTGATTATTTGTTTTTATACATTTTGGGTTTTTAGAGAAACTATGTTGTTAAATTGTATCTATTTCATGAAACATTGACTTTTTTGAGAGAGATAAATGGGATTATTACTATTCTGAATCCATGTTGTGCAACTTTGGGGAGTGTGATGCCCATGTCTTTGCTATCAGAGACTGGCTATGGTGCCCACAAAACATTATCATTTGATGTCATATTTATCATACAAGTAGTTTCCTGAAAAATATGCTAGTTTCATGAAAAATATGAAAGCTACATGAAAGGTCCTCTTTGGTTATAGAATGATTCCCGAGGATTTGTTTCCCACCCCCTATAGGGTGAACATATGTCTGAAAACTTGATATGTAGTTTCTGGTGAAAAAAATATTTATTCTGAACACATATAAACAGACCCACAAAAATATTGTTGAATTTTCACTAAAAATACATGATTATGATGAATTTATAAATTTAATATATATATATATATATATATTAAATATTAATGTGATGAAATGGAAAACACTTCCACTCCCACAAAGTCTTTCATTAGTTACATACCAAAACATTAGTTAATTTAGGATTTTATTATTCATTGAAGTGTTTGATGAGTATTACATCCAATCAACAACAATTCATGTGATTTGATATAAATAAGGATAATTTTGATTCATCCATATAAAGATAATATTTAACATATATTGGGTGTGGATGGTTTGCATTCATTTAACATGTTAGAAATCACCAGTTTCCCACAAAGTTCCAAAAGATCTATTCCTTCCCAAAGATTGTTCATCATTCCACAAAGGTGCTATCACCCCTTCGAGCATTTAGGATTCCTCTTGCTACAAACTGAGATATATTAACTAATAATCCCCCATTATACACATAAGGAATTTTTATTATTCTATCTATTATCATTATCAAACATACTCTATAAAAGAATATTATTGAAGATACACTAGTGGCATTTTTTGTAGGCTTGTAGAATTTCACATGCTCTATTTTTTGGATAATTTAATGAATTGAATTCTTAAAGATTGATAATACTATTTATGGGTTTGATTTTGCTGCTAGTAATGATATGATGGTCAAATTAAACCCATTAGTGGTACAAAATCTTGACTCTTTAAGGATTAAACATGTTTTAATCATTGGCTATTGAAGAAATCATATATCACAAAACATTGTGAAAAACTCTTTACCATTATATATCTTGTGTAAAGGTAATTTCATGTTAGATTTACACAAATGATGCTTATTAAAAGTCATAACCTATTTACCTATACATAGATTCACTAAATTAGTTATTCATAAAGGTTGATGTTAGACACATTTACGTAGAAGTAGTGATTTCTCCCAGCATATGTAAAGGTAATATGAAGGTTACCTATAAGTGAGGGGCTCATGTAAAGGAATTGTGAGACTATCCATTATGTGAAGGGTTAACATAAACGTTGTGTGTGAAATTCCCCTTCATAAAGAGTTCATGTAAGGGTAATCTGAGTTTTATATTTAAATGGAGGGTTCAAATAAAGTTAACTGGTTTTTCCTTTACATAGAGTGTATACATAAAGGTAATCGGAAGTTACCTTAACACATGTAGCAGTACCTATATAAAGGTGATCCAAGAATGTAAAAAAATGTTTTTGAAATTTAATTGATATAAATGGTTTATAAAATGTTTATAAATCATGGTAAAAGGTATTTTGAGAGTATTTAATTTATAAATTGTTTATAAATATATTAATTAATTAACAAAGGTTTATAACTAATTATGTGAATTTTTATGTAACATTATTCCCAATTGTTAAATGTGAATATTTATAATACCTTTTACCAAATTAGATGAAATTACTTATGATCTAAAAATAAAAGGGTTTATTTAGAATTCATAAGGGTTTTTTGATAAACAATTTATAAATTAAAAAATAGGACAAAATATAAAAAGTGTTTATATTTATAATTATGAAATATTCATAATTAAATAAATTTGAAGTGTTCAAATTAAAGGGGCCTTATCTGAATATTATTTATAAAACAAAAAAAAAATTGATCAAAGGTTTAAATAATGAAAAATCTATATGATATTAAGATTATGTAAAAGGATTTCATTATATAAATTGAATTGTAAAATGTTTATAATTAATAAAATATCATATATATATATATAATATAATAAAAAATAGGAAAGAGCTTATAGTAAAATGAATATAAAATTTTTATATCTATGATTATAGAATATACATAACATTTATTTAATTTATAAAATTTTTATAGTTAGATTTTATTTATGAATTGTTCTGGAATGTTTATCCCATGTTTTCGAAAATAAATAAAATGTTTATTTATTTGTTAAATTCCTTTTATATCCATGTTTAGTAATTTTTTTAAGAAATGTGAATATTTTTTATGATTTATGTTTAATTTTTAAACTATTTCTTGGATTTATATCCTTACATTACATGTTAGGAATGACACCACAAAATTTAGTGTTAATCTATCATGAACTCGATTTGTAATTAAAGTTATGAGCTTAAGAGTAGTTTTTGAATATATATTTTTATATTAGGTGTTATATATATCATGAATTAAATTATATATTGAGTAAAGTCTCCCTATGTTAAGGATCTTGGTGGAAAACTACCCTTCGGCCTTGAGGATATTCCCTGTCTAAAAAGGTGAAAGGGTTTGACTATCTATTGTTCCAAGTCTACTCATGTGATGATTTTTAATCTCATATAACTCTATTAATTTATATGAAAGTTCACGTACCTTATAAATATTATGCATTTGTATATGTATAAATATAATTAGATTTTGTTTGGTAAGTAACAAAAACTTGTGGGTTATATAAAGAATTACACATTAATGTAGTGTACAGAAATTGATTCAGTGGTTGGAATATGGATCCTAAAACTAAATCATTATAAGCATGCATACATAAAATGGAATAAAATATGGGAAGATAAAGATTACATAAAATATAATATTAATTAATTTAATATTCATATGATGTATACTAAATTGGTGAGACTTTGAAAACACCTCAAAATACTAAGTGTGAGATTCTTTCCAAAGAGAAACTTGTCAAGTCCTTGATCATTCAACCAAGTAGGTTCTACCAAATAAGGGTTCCCTTGGATTATATTTTATAAGGTAGGAAAGAAATATATAATGATGGATCAACCTTGGGTAGGTTCTACCAAATAGGTATTCCTCTGTATTATCATTTTTAGTCTATTCCTAGTGTTTTATTTAGGGTACACTTACCTGGGAAACCCTTAAGTAGGATACTTGAAGAATAAAGTTTATTTTATCCATAAGATGATTTCGGATAAAGAGTTATCCAACCTACTATCCAAGAATCAAAACTTCTTTGATTGGGATGATTCCCCACCTAAATAACTTATTGGTGGGAGGAACACCAAAGAAAACTCATTTATTAACGAAATGTGGATATTGGATCAATAAATGGATATGATGAATAAGTTTATCAATTTTAGTGGGTGAACATTCGTTAAAGGTCCTTATTAAAAATAAATAATAAATTATACTAACCCACTAAATTTTTTCTAATTTTAAAGTGTTTAATAATTAATAATAGTCATTTTGAGATAACTTATAGGTATAGCCTATAAAATAGTAAAAAATTGATTTCTAGGGTTAGAAACAGTTCTCAAGGAGAAATATTCAAATAACCCAAATATGAATTTTATAGAGACAAATTCCACCAACTATGACTCATGGGTATTAGATACCATGTGAACATCACACATTTGTACTGAAAAACATAGACTTAGAGATATTAAGGAATTGATGAACAGTGAAGTGGGTCATTATTTCTGCAATAGATAAAAAATATAATATTATAATTCCACACTTAGGTTCTAAGTCTATCCAGTTAGTAGGTCCTAGAATTGGAAAATTATTATTATGTTACCACCATAAAAAAGAATTTTATTTTTCTATCTCATTTGGACAAGATGGGATTTCCATTCAACATTAAGAATCATGACTATTATATATATAATAATGAAATGTTTTATAGTGTTAGGAATATTATGAATGATTTTTATATTCTATATATAGATAATACTATTTCAAAAATTTAGAATAATAAGGTCAGGGTTGATTTAAATCCCACCTACCTTTGGAATTGTCACCTTGGACATATAAATTAGAAACACTTCCCAAGAATCCATAGATATGGATGGTTTAAATCATTAAATTATGAATAATTTGATACATGGGATAATTGTTTTCTTGGAAAAATTACCAAGATAAATTTTGGGAGAAAATATTAAAGGGATAGTGGACTATTGGATCTTATACACAGTGATGTATATAGACCAATGAGTACTCAAGAAAGTGGTAGTTTTTGGTACTCTGTTACTATTACTAATCAATTTAGTCAGCATGATTATGTGTTTATAATGAAAAAAGTATGAAACTTTTGAAAATTTCAATGATTTTTGGAAAAAAGTATAGAATCAACTAGGAAAAATTATTAAGATTCTCTGATGAGATCATATTTGTGAATACTTATACCGAAAATTAATAGATCATCTAAGAGATTGTGGAATTGTTTCACAACTCACCACTCCTAGTAAACTGAAATATAATGGTGTTTTTTAATGGATAAGTAGTTCCTTTTATACATGGTTAAATCAATTATGAGTCTATGTGACCCTATTATCTCATTCTGGGTTATGTTCTAAAAACTATTGTATTCTTACTAAACTGTATTCTATCAAAAGTAGTCATAAAGGAACAGTATGAGTTATGTAATTATAAATTCCCAATATATATTTTATGAGGATTTAGGGTTGTCAATAATACATATGATGTTTTTATTCTGATAAAATTGAACCTAATTATAAAAAATTCTTAGTTGTTGGTTATCCCATGGAAATTAAGGGATATTATTTCTCTTGCCAAATTGAGAACAAAGTGTTTATTCTCCAATTTTTAACATTACATGAGAATGAATTTATCAATAAATAATTCAGTGGGAGGTATTTTTAATTTAGATATGTTCAATACCTAAAAATAAGAAGTGTTCCTAAGATGGAGGTTGATTCGGTTCTATAAAGATTTGTTGAAGAAGAACTGACTCAAGTTACACAGGAACATCAAATGCCTCATGGGATTCATTAGGAACCCATGAGATATGGATTTATCAAGAAAATTATGATTAAATAACCTTAATGGGAGATAAATATAATTCATACATAGTGGGTATTGAGAGTTTTGATTCTGAGAAGTGGTTACAATCCATGGAATATGATATGGAATATATGTACACTAACCAAGTCTAGAACTCGGTATATGAACTTAAAGGGGAAAGAACCATAGGGTTCAAGTGGATTTTCATTAATAAATCTAACATGGATGATATAATGTCAACCTATAAATCATGTCTCATGGAAAAGGGTCATAAAAAATTTAGGGTGTTGACTATGAAAAAATTCACCTTTAATAAATTACATTCATATTTTTTTCTATAATATCTCACTATGATTATGAGATATATCAAATGGATCACAAAACTTTTTCTTAATGATAATTTAGTTGAGGGTATGTATATGATACAACCAAAAGGTTTTTAAGTTCCAAATGAGGCTACTAAGGTATGTGACTTACAATGGTTGATTTATTTATTGAAGTAGGATTATTGGAGTTTGAATATCTAGTTTTATGATGCAATCAAAGAGTTTGATTTTATCAAGAACATGGATGATTATTGTGTATATAAGTAGTTTAGTGGGAGTATAGTAGTATTTATGACATTGTATGAAAATGAAATACTTATTATTAGAAATGAAATCCTGATACTTTATTCTATGATGGTTTGGATGGGTAAATGTTTCTCAATGAAATACATGGGTGAAGAAGCCTGAATATTGGGTATGGAGATATATAGAGATAGATCAATGATTTCTCTTAGACTAATTTAAAACACATATATTGGTTAAGTGTTTTGACATGTATAACTCAAAAATGGGGTCTTTACCAATATTACAAGGAAAAATATTGGGATGATTTAGGATCTTTTTAAAGAGTTCGAAAGGATGGATATGATTCCTTATGCATCCTCCATAGGATATATCATGTATCCCATGTTATGTACTCAACCTGGTGTCTTTAATTATTTAATAATAACTATTATATACCAATCCAATCCAAGTAAGAATCATTTTATTTCTATAAATAACATTTTTAAGTACTCGAGAAGGAATAAGGATGTGTTTTTTGTCTTTTTTGTAGAGGATGAAATTTTTATAAAGGGTTATACAAAAGCCAGTTTCTAATCTAGAAAATATGACATAAAATAACAATTTGGGTTCATTTTTTTACTAAATAGTGGAGCTATAGGTTGGAAAAGTTCCATATAAGACACCATAGTGTACTCAACAATAATGTCATTTTAAATCAATGCATCTGATGTTGTAAAGGAAGCTATTTGGATCAATAAGTTTATTGTGGAATTTGGAGTGGTTCCTCTCATTGAGGGAGAAAATGAGATATATTATGACGAAAATTGGGCTGTTAATTAGGATAAGTAACCTTGGTATCACTAATATTACAATAAACATCCTTTTAAAATACCATATTATGTGGGAGATTGTTGAGAGGGGTGATGTAAACAACTATTGGCTGGATATAAAGGAGAATGTAGAAGACCTGTTGAAGAAACCATTATCATGAAAACAAAATTAAGGTCATGTAGAATCAATTAGTGTAAGAAACATGAGAAAATAATTTTAATAGTTGTAAAATGTTTCATTTCATTATAATAAATGAAATATCCAATTATCATTCATTCATTTGTGCTAAGATTTATTTTACATGAATGGTAGAATGATAATATCTCCTAAAAGTGAAACTGAGTTGTCCCTAATTAATGATCATCAAAAATTATTATGAATTGTGATCGTATGTTAAGATTATCTTTAATATAATATTTTACTCATTTAAAAGTGTTTTATATGATATATGAATTGTAGATTCATGAGGTAATAAGTGGATACCTATTACTTAGATGAGATCGCTAAAGTATATCTCATGGAATGTTATAGAGTCATCGATATACTTAGTGGTTTTTATGACATCCACATATCAATATTACCTTATATTTTGTACTATTTTATTCTATTTTTGGGTGATCTAAATTGCACGAATATTTTGATTCAAATTTTATAATTTTTTGAAATTTTTGTCTGGTTTATGCATAGTTTAGTCCAAACTATATGGATCCCAGGGGAAACTATTTATAAACCTCTGTGTGTAAGGGTAAGGGCCAACAACTTGTGCATGGTGAAGGTAAACCATGAAAAAAGAGTATTATTTGTCTCTTAAATTTTATAGTTCCATTTTGAATGAGTGGAACATAGTTTTTTAATATGTAAGGAATCCACATGTAAATTCGTATGAGTGGGTTTGGTCTAGGTAGTGGCATGTGCACTGTTTGGCCGACCATGTGGCCAAACCATGTGGCCTACCCATATTCATTAAATGAAAAATTTCTTATTTTCCCCTACTTTAATTCACTCCTATTATCCTCCCCTCATCATCTATATTTCTTGAAGAGACTAGGTACCTCTCCAAGGGAGTCTCCTATTTCCCCTTCCATTTAGGCGGTTGTTTTTCGCGGTTTCAAGTGGATTTATCCATAGTAAGTCCCTATAATCCCCTTCTTCTCTTCTATTCTCCCATTACACTTGATTTTAGTTTCTCAAATGAAATATAATATTGTTGTTGGATAATTTTGGGGTAGGTATGGGATTTAATCATGGGTCTTTGTTCATGTAGGGATTATAGAGGGAATGTATTGGATTTTTGGAGAATTTTTCAATTGCAGGTGATGATTTATGACTTGTTTTCCACTGAACTGAGGTGGGTGTTGTTTATTATAACTTTATATTACATATCTTTGAATGAATTTTGGTTTTAATTTTTTTTACCTATGTTTATAAGTGTTTTAAAATATTATAATGGAATGTGATTCCATGATAAGTGTTTTTAAACAATCCCCAAGTGGGTTTTTAGAGCATTTAAGTGTTTTTAAAAGTGGACATTGATGATTGATTGGGTTTTAAAAGTTAATTTTTTATAAATTAATTTCTAAACCATGTTTTTTAGATCATTTAAAGTGTTTAAAGCATATAAAATTTCCTATTTTGAAAGGGGTGTGTTGATCCATGTGGATGAACTTTTGAAACATATTAATTAATTTGAACTATTTTAATGGTTTTTTAAGGGGGGGGTGAGTTCCCAAATGGATTTAAATTAATTTTTTAATAAAATTTAGTCCCATTTTTTTCTGGTACATGTTTGAAATAGTGTGATTGGGTTTGGTTTTCCAGGAATGCTTTGGGAGACAAGACCTTTTGAAACATTATGGAAAACAAGTTTTCACTAAATGTGTGAGACACTCTTGGGGCCCCGTGTGACTATTTTTATGTTCTTGGTGGCATGTGATCCCATGAGGGGATGTTTTATATTTATGAATCTTTATATAATGTTTATAGATATATGAAAATCTGTTATTTTTTCATGGGGGAGTAGGAGGAAAGGTATGAGTTATTTTAAATCCACTATAATTTATTTATGTGATGGTTTAATTGTTCTCATATTTACTTAACATTTCACAGGAGACCATGGGTGTGTGAGTAGGTGGATTAGGTGGTTAAATTTCCAACCTATATTGTTAACTATCTAAGGGATGTTCTCTATGTGGACCAAGAGAGACCATGGAGGGAAAAGTCACCAAGGGTACTTGAGATCCCATAGTAAGGGTGTTATCTATGTGGAAGGAGGGATCTAATAGAAAGGATGTTACCCAAGGGACCAAGTGAGATCTTGGAATGTAGATAATATGGAATACTAAGGGAGATTCTAAATTTATTTAAGCCCCAAGGAATATAGAAAATGCTTCATAAACCTGTTGTAGTAACTTAGTGTCTAGTAAACATAGGGTTATGTTTTGTCACGATAGACTCACATTAGTTATCCCATGATACTAAGATCCTATTTAGGATCATTTTAGGTGATTTAAACTTTTTTTATCCTCCAACTATTGTATTATTTTTTACACTTATATACTTGTTTTTTTTCTTTTTGACGTGTGACTTGACATAGTGGTTCTTATTTGAATGATTTTCAACTTCTTTACTTGTATTTATTTTAAAATGTTTTGAAAAAAGATTTGAAAAAGGTTTTTAAAATATGGATGTTAAAAGTGTCATCTTAATTTTATTTTAAACAATTTTAAAATTAATTTCTACGGATTATAATTTAAATCAGAAAGTTTGTTTTACAAATATGTTTTGCTTTTTTTAATAAAAGAGTATAAATAGTTTGTTTTTTAAAATCATATGTGTGGGTTTTAAAAACATGGATTTTGGCCACTATTCCTAATCTTACTTGGAAATTGGTTTTCAAATATGTGTTGGAAAACATTTTAAAATTGGAAACCTCTTTAGAGTTTTAAATGTTCATGTTTAAAATTTGTTTATGAGATTATTTTAATGTGGTATTTCAAAATGATGGTTTGGTAAGAAGGGGATTCACTAGAGGAAAAGTGATATCCATGTAATTGTTTCCATTTAATGAAAATAAAGAAAATTAATTTTAACATAAAATTGATGAATTTTTTATTCTTAATCTAAATAATTACTAAAAATGTATACTTTTATATTGTATTTCAAATTAAAATTTTTAGGATGTATTATAAAAGCGAATGTGTAGATTTAGATGGTGGTGACCTACGTGGCCGTTTAGCTCAAGCCTATATTTTAAAAGTTCCAGGTTAATTCCTTTTTGGTTCTTATCTATTTATTTTCTAAGGTTGATGTTTGGTTGGATAGTGATTTTGATCCATATAAAGGCTCATTGGAGAAGTGCGAGGATTTCATTTGGTTTTGGGATTTGTATCATCCACTTTGGCCTATTGTATTTTTATAATTCATATTTATTTTTATTTTATTACACCATTGATTAATTTATGTATAATTTATATATTTTTTGGGTGATCAATTTTTCTTATATCTTATTAGATGGTTTATTGATTTTTTTCACAGTTTATTTTTATTTCTATATGAGGGATAAATCATTCACAAGATTTGTTCTCTGATACCCAAGCACTAGTTTCCATCCTACAGGGATGAAGAATTTCATTGGTGACTAGTGGAAGGCTGAATTGGGTGTTGGGCTAGATGAAACCCTAGGAAGGTACATTAAAAAATGTTATTGGAGCCAAGGTTCTTAGTGGGGCTTATATTCTGGAATCACACACTTTTTTATTTGAGTTAGTGGTAGTTTAGAAACAACGATTTCAGTACTTGAGAGGTAGGTGTGGGGAGAGTGTCGGGAGCTCTTTCTCTCTCAGAGCCTTGGGTTTCCATAGGTAGTTAGGATTTTGTTTCTGATTCCATATTTTAGACTTTTGGATTTAGTAGATTAAGGTTT
The DNA here is from genome assembly GCA_963277665.1 of Viscum album. Classification (NCBI taxonomy): domain Eukaryota; kingdom Viridiplantae; phylum Streptophyta; class Magnoliopsida; order Santalales; family Viscaceae; genus Viscum; species Viscum album. The sequence continues at coordinate 23,204,767 of OY728145.1, read as the reverse complement.
TATGCTTATGGTGGTTGTGATTTGATCCTTAATGGAATGGATTGAGTTACTTTGGGAGTCACATTTGGTATTCTAGGATAGGGAGAGAAAAATAGAAAATCAAGGCCTAAGGTTGGGTTATATAGCCTAAAAACCCATGAGGTAACCAATAAAATGATTTAAAACATGTTCTAGGGACCAGTACATGATTAAAAGATGATCATAAACCATGTTTCTAAGTTAATCACGATTTCACATCCTATTTGTTTTTTTATTTAGACCACTTGAATCTTGGATTTCTTATATGGTTTGGGTAATATAAGGAGGATTAAGGTGGATCATGTGATATAGTGACATCATTGGATTGGATTTTAGATTAATATTATAATATACCTTTGTTCATTTGATTTTATGTGTGATGAAAAATTGGTTTTTAGTTTGTAAAAAATGATTTTATGAGAAAATTATTCTCAAATTTAAAGCAAGGACTTAGATATTGTTTGTAAAATTACATTTTCTTTCATAAAATTTATTTAATGGGAGATTTTATTATAAAATATGGAAAATTATTTGTTTTTAAAAAAGTTAAATGAGTTTTTGAAGGTTTAAATAAGTGAGGTACATTCATTAAATGGAATTTTGAAAGGTGGGTTTGTTATTTTAAGGGAAGTCAACGATTCTCAAAACTTGTTTTTATGTCTTGTTTGTATTTTACCCTTGTTTTATTTTTGGAATGGGTAAATGATTTGAAAATTGTTTCTAATTAAAATTTGGTTTTTATATTGAAATCCGGAATAGTGTTTTGGTTTTAAAACTGATCAGTGTTTATTTGAAATTAGTTTTTAGAATTTTTTAAGGTAAAGAAGTTGGTTTTGGGATTAGATTGGTAATGATAAAATGGTTCATATTTCTATTTTTTATTAAATAAGGCCAAATTTTAATAGTATATTGATTTTGAAAATGGTTTTTTGAGACTATTTACTAAGGTTCCTGTTGTTTTAAAAAACATGTGCTTATTTTAATAAAGTACATGATTCATTTTGTACCTTGTTTAATTTTAGGACTACTTGGTATGATTTTGGAATGCATGACCAGGTTGAGCTCATGTATTGTGGGTTTTTGTGTAAGCCTCTTAGAAATATCTAGTGTGGAAGTAGAGTCCTTATTATATATGTATTTCCTCCTTCCTGTGTTAACACTTACATGGCTCTAAATAGAGTGACATGGGTCATCTTATCCTCTTACTGAAATTCATTGGATTTATTCAAGTCCATGTTGGTTTACTAAGTTTTCTTGGGGATCAGGTAAGCTAGGCGGATTAGGCTGTGAGGTTGGATTGATGGTAAGATCGTTATGGGTTAGTTTAATTAGAGACTCTTATGTGGGATCTTGTTGAGGTAATTATTTTTTTAGAATATTTGTATAACTGATCTTGGATATATCTGATATTTATGGACTAAAAATCATTTTTTTGTAACTATTAGATGTTTGTTTGTGTCACTTTTGGATGAAAAACTATTTTTGGATTTATGATCAATGTGTTTGGGGTAGTTATAACATAAGGAAATCTTTCCCTTATACTTTCTTAGGAACCTCTTTGTTTCCTCAATATGAGTGGTTGTTGATAGTGTTAATAATTTATTATAAATGGTGATGTGAGCTATAATTTTTGAAATTTATTGTCTATTATTAATTGAAAATACCAAATTTTAATTCATTTCCTCAGAAAAAAGTTATTTTTGATTGAATATGTGAAATTGGAACTTAGTTGGAAACTAGAATTACATATGGTGAATTACTAATATATTAATATTTTGATATAAATTTTGAATCCATTCTGAATTATTAGAGTGAATTTTAATTGTATAAGAATACCATACTAAGAAAAAAATTTGAATAATATTGTTCTGTAGGTTGAAAAATTTCAATGGTCGGAAGTGACCGTGCCATCTACAGTCACAATTCTAATCATGGGTATTGACCATGAACTCCCCTACATTTATAACCTACTATGATATGGTAGGTATGGTTATTATACCTTAAAAATACTATGGGAACTTCTCATAATCACTTTCCCACATTACCACACCCCAAACTCATGGTAGGTATACCTACCATGAGCATCATCAACTGAACGTGCGTGCCCAAAAATTCCACCAAGAAAAAATTAGCTAACCACATGAATAAAATTTATTGACAATGACACCACTCTCATGGTAGGCATACCTTTTATAAGACCCCTCATTTCAACCACATATCATGGGTGACACACTGATCGTGTCTTTATGGTAGGCATGATTACCACATGTTTTTCCCTAACTCTGTCTACCGTGCCTCTTCTATGAAGACATCAATTGACCCCAAGACTCTACTTCCCCTGAAGAATAAGAACCCAGTATTTAAGATCATCAAGTGTCTAGGGGAAATTCTAGATGAATCCAACACCACTTATCTACCAAACGTTAGAGGAAAAGTAGGGTTCCACCTACCTTTCCAGTGCAGCCTTTTACTACCACCCACATATTTGGAATGATAATGGAGTGAGGAAATATTTCTTAAAGATTCATGGATATACTATGAGCCAACATGATATCCATATTAATGAAGGCTGATATCTATACAAACATGCCACGAGTGAATCCACCTGCCTACATAACCTTTGAGGGAGCTTCAAAATTCCACTCAGTTTTGAAGGAGATCACAACCTGCGGACACCAGAGCCTTGCAATGAAGGACAAAGATCCCATGAGAATATAAAGTAAAAAAGGTATCAGTATAAAACTAATGATTTTGAGAATATAACTTCCCTATTAAATTGAACCACTGGCGGTTGTATGTTCCTAACCTCAGGTAAGAAAGAAAATCCATCCTACCGAGAAATATAGCACCACTAATAAGAGATGGTTGAAATTCTATGATCGATTATTGGACTTTTGGGTTGCATATTTTGGAAGTGTAAGAAGTATCATGAGTAATCAAAATAATATTCAGGTGCAAAAATATCATGGCCCTTCAATTAAATCCCAAGAACATTTTTCCCTTCTAACATAATGAAGACACCCACTATGTTGCAAAGCACCTGAACACTCCACTATCAAAAAGACACTGGGCTAGATCATTGGAGGAACATTTATGCCTTAAAAAAAGTCATCCAAACCCTTAATACTTGTTGTGTGTTAACCATCCATCAAAAATTAAATCTTATAACTACTAAAAGCATACATTTTGGAATTTTATAAAGAAACATGTGCTCCTCACATAGAGGGAAGCATGATCAGATAAACAAGAATTCATCTATAAGAGGAATTCATAGGGATGGAATAATGAACTCTTAGGGAATAATCACCCACAACTAGTTGCTACTATTGTTTTATTTTCATTAATTGTAAAACCTTTAGTGATGTAACACTAGCCCATTTTTGGTTTCACCATTGAGAATCCTTTCATTTCCCAGTGTTGATAAATTATAATCACTCAATGAACTATCTCCTCTATGAATATTAATGGTTTTAATAATTAGAGTTTTCTTCTGGTTTTAGATTTTAATTTATTTTAAAAATTATCATCATTTCACATACAAGACACTTGGATTTAAGTCATTTCATATGATAGAATTCAATGGGGGAATTCAAGGGTAAATGAAGGTATCCATTGACTATACTAGGAAAAGGTAGCAAATAAAGAGATTACTATATTTTTCTATATGAATGAAATAGATTAATAAAATTAATCAATATGATTCAATTGATGAGAGGATGAATATAAAACAATTGAATAATTATTTAATAGGTGAATGAGGGACTCATCCAAGGCTTGACCACTACTTTTTAAATTGATTTTAAAACCAACTAATTTCACTTTTTGTGTCTTTCAAATTGACCCACAAAATCAGATTTCTAAACACACACAACATGGTATTATATAGAGATAATATGACTCCCACCTTTACTATATTTTCTTATATTCAAAAATCATTTTATTGAGATCCCTAAAATAGGCGCACATAAAAATGAGCACAACTTCTTGAGATTATAGTGTTTTGTTTAAAATTTGTTTAATTTTTTTTTAAAAATGAGCATATCCAGTTCTTCAAACCTCACTAGTTATAATCTGATAGTTGAGAGAACTGTGCTAGAAAGGATCAGAACTCTAAAGAACATATAATAATAGGAAATATAGTCTTTCACCATTCCATTATCTAATTATCCCACCACATTGTTTCCTCCCTAAAGGCTAAAATAATAATTGAAAAAATGGAAGGTAATATATTTCAAGTTAATAATACTTTGAGAGAAATGTATGGGCATAATTTCAATATTAACAATCTAAAATTAAAATTAAATGTTTAAAAATGTTGTGGACTAAAATATATAATAATATTAATACTAACCAAGTTTCATATAAAATCTATTAAATACCCCATTTGGAAATTAAGTTCATTTAAATAAAATTTCAATGGATCCAGAACTATAGGAGCCATTAAGCCTAAAATCAGCTAGAAGACTTTCCCTTTCTCACTTGAAGGGGTATCCATAGAGTGGCTCTACAATATTCATCCTGGATAATTCACCACATCTGAGGATCTATAGAAGAATTTAATCTAGACATTATTTCTTACTTCAAGGAGTGATCAACTTAAAAAGAAAATTTATGGAATAAAAAAGGAACTTGAGAAAATATTTATGAGTTCTAAGAGAGATTAAAGAAATTAACCACATCCTTCCCACACTAGTCATATGAAGAACATCTCTTAATTTATTCTTCAACAAAAGATTTATGGAAAATTATTGAAAACTAATTAATTCTAATTTAGGATGAGAACTGATTGATAGGCCACTAGTTTAAGTAATAGAACTCATTTAGAGGATCACAAAAAAATCCCCAACAGTTTGGTACCATAACTACAACCATAAAAGTAAACGAGTAAAAAATTTATAACTCAACCTTATTAGAAAATAAAATTAACAAACTAACTTCCCTTGTGAGAAAATTATTTGTGAACAAAGTACATAAATCATCTCCCAAAACACCTTCAATGGCTTGCCAATTGGGATATTCCTAGAAGAATTTCACTAATGGATGACCTCAAGTTCAAGGAACTAAAAGTTGTGACTCTATGTACCAGAGGAAAATCCAAAACAAGATAGGTAGAAACCAAGGATTTAGAGAATTTCCAACTAACTAGTTTGGATATAGGAGCCAATATACTAAAAGAACACAATTTCAATAGGCTTCTCAACAACCATTTCTACCCCTCTATTTCAGGGATAGATTTTCCAACCCTATATAAGCTAATAAAAAGGAAAACCATATAGACGTTCTATGGAGGACATATTGTGATAGGTAATAGAATCTCAAAATAGTTAAAATATCACCCACACCACTCATGGTTTAGAGTTGAAGGAATTAAAAGGACAATTCGTCTAGCTCATGACCACCCTAAATAATACAGTAAATCAAGGCTCATTTAAGTTTATTTCTTAGAAAATTACAAAACCATAAGGTAAATATCATTTAAATTACCTTAAGGAGTGGAAAATAAATAGAAGACTGTAGAGGATCACCCAAGAAATTAAAGCTGGAAGTGAACAACAACATGCATATAACGAATTTGACCCAGAAAAATAACCCGAGGAGGTGGGAGTAAAGGAACCATAAAAAGACAAAATAAAAACCATGGAAAATCCAAAAACCCCCAAATATATTCCTCATACTAATTCATGTCAAAATAAGACCCATTTAAGTGTCACTATAATAAGAGATGATTAACTTTTTTAAAATATTTGTGATAAATATCCCCCTGCTGGAATCCATTCACTAGATTACAAGGTATGAAAAAAGAATTACGGGAATGTGCATCAATATAAATATATTAAAACAAAATGAAGATTTATTACAAGGTAATAATGTTTCTACTCTTGTTACTCCTCAAATACCACAAATAAGACATGATCCATGTACTTTTTCAATTCCTTACACAACTGGTAAGATCGATTTCTTCCAATTCATGGTGTGACTTGGGAGATGAAATTAATATAATTAACTATTCCATTTATTCTTATTTACATATGGGAGAAATTAAACCCACCCATGTGGCTGTAAAAATTTCCAACAGAGGTACTTCCCACCCAGTTTGAGTCTTTGAAGATATCCTAGTGGGCGTACAAGGGTACCCATTTCATGCTGATTTTTACATCCTAAACATAGAGGAAGAAAAAGTTAAGAATCTTTTTCCCATAATATTGGGTAGTATATTTACAAAAAAAATACAACTATAAGGAAAAAATTCAATGACCTTTGGTGAAGAAATATTGAATTTTAATATACTGGACTTAATAAAAACCCACATGAGAAAAAAAAATGCTTTTACTATAACCCATTTTAAGTGTCATGTTTTCCTAAAAAATAGATATTAGAATTTTAGATGATGGAATTATTTTAATAAAAACTTTAAAACCACCTAATTCCATTGAAACTATTTTTAAAAATAATTTTAATATGGAATTATTTTTAAATACTGAATAGTTTGGTGAAATTATTGAAAAGTACTCAGAGAATTTTCTAGACTTTGCTACTGTTATATCTATCATACATGTGTAGGCCCTAATTAATAAAGAACTATTTGATGAGATACATAATAAAACTATTCGATATGAAAACGAGTAAACCTAAAGTCTAGGAGAGATAGCAAACCAAGGAAGATATAATAGATAGTGCTAAAAAAACTAGGACTAGAAAACTACAAGAACACCCTGCTATGTAAAGAAAAAACCAAATATATCCATGATAGAATCACCTAGAATAAAGACTTTAAAATTGGATAAAAAGTGTTGATACCCTCTTCAATAAGGAGACCAAATATTATTAAGAATCATTGTAAGAGAATTAAGCATTTCACACTAACTAACATTCTTCCATCTAGTATAATGAATATCAAGGAAGTTGATTCACATAAACCCTTCAAGTTGAAGGTAAATAAGATATATTTTTGGGAAAAATCGCCTTGTAAAGAAACCATGGAGGTGCCTAAACTCTTACATTATTCGATAATGTTAATAAATCTAGGTTGTATCTTTCCTTCTTATTTTTATGGATTTTCATTTTCTTATTTTGACTTTCGTGAAACATTTACACTATGCACTTAATTGGTATTCAATAGGAAACATGATTTAACCAAGTGTGGGGGAGGATATAAAACTTTTTAAATAATTTTTAAATGATTATTTCTTAAAATATGTATATAAATAAATAAAAAATTTCTGTAAATGCAGTTCTATACATAGCTTCTTTTGTACAGTTTTCTATATTGATTTTTCAAATATTTCTTGAACTTTATCATTACCCTGACAAGTTTAAAAGTACTAGTTATGGAGTTGGGTAATTCATTTATTCAAAAATTGAGAGACCTATATTATTTATGAGTGGAAATTTTCCTTGATTATATGGAATTTTGGTCTTAGAACTAGGAGATGGATTGTGAGTGAAAATAATTTTGTGGAATCAATTTTATAAATTTAAGTGACTGGAATTTTGAACTTAATTCAAGGTCATGTAACCTATGTGGCACAAAACACCTTAATGATATATCTTAAATGAAAATGATATAATCCTTTCTAACCTTGAATAAAATTGGGAAATTAGGATCCCATGGTAAGTCTCTTAGAAAAGGGAACTCTGTGCATTTCTTTTATTAAATAAATCCATTTTCAATCTTAATAAGTTCTATAAGTAGTGTTTTGAACAAAATTATGGCTAGTAAAAATAAAAAAATGGCCTTGTAAAAATGAAATCATTTATTTTAGGGTAATATTGAACCCATAAAGAAGGTAAATTTACTTATAACACATTCATTTAAGTTTTATCAATGAAGTGGAAAAATCAAAATTTCTTTTGAGGAAACTAATGAAAAAGGAAAAAATGGATGTTATTTTGGTTAAAAATTTAATTAAACATTAATCTAATTAAATAAACTCCTAAATTGAAACTTTTATTAAATTAAATTTAAGTAGTGATTTAATACATATATGAGGCATACCAATTTTTGCATTGGATAAGTCTCTGTTTACTTCTTCTCTAACTGGATATCAGAAGGATGACCGTATTTTTGAATAACATAAAATTAAATGATAATATTTCTCAAGAGTGCAATATTTTAAGTATAGGTAAGTGATTTGAGAAATCATTTTCATCATTTATTGTCATTTATTTGTTGAAAATACTCTAATTTTAATTCAATTCTTAGGTAAAAATTAATTTTTAATTGACTATATAAAATGAGAACAATGTTGTAAATTGGCCTTAAATAAGGCGATTATGGTTATATTCCTCCTTTGATATAAATTATGAATCAACGATGAATTATTTTATTGAATTTTAATTGTATAAGAATAATGAAGTAAGAGAAAATGTGAATTCCTTTGTTCAGTAGGTTGAAAATTTAAAAAGGCTAAATGTGATCGTGGTTACTGATTGTGTGTTCCCCCTACATTGAGAACCTATTATGAAATATTAGTTATAGAGAATGTTCCTTTAACTTAACATTATAAATGCTCATAGTCACTTCCCCTCTTTACTGCACCCCATTATGACGGTAAGTATACCTACCATGAGTTCCATTAGTTGATCGTGCATGCTCAGAAATTCCATAAAGGTAAATAGGAACTGACCACATGAAAAAAAATATTAACTATGATACCACTTTAATGGTAGGAATACCTAATGTAATTCCCCTCATTTCAACCACATATCACGGATGGCACACTAACCATTTCCTTCAAAATAGGCATTCTTACCAAAATGGTATTCCCACCTCTTCTTATTGTGCATGTACCATGTAGCCATCATGGACCCCAAGCCTCCACTTCCCCTAAAGAACAAGAAACTAGTCTTGAATACCATCCAGAGGCTAGGTACTACTCTAGATGAAGTTACCACCACTTGTCTACCACCCATAGAGAAAAATAAGGGCTTTAACTACCCTTTTGGTGCCACCTTCTACTGTCACCCACATATTTGTGTTGATTATGGAGTGAAGGAACCTTTACTGTAGAGTTTTGGTTATAATTAAATACAATATGATCTCCACATTGATGAAGTTTGAGATATATTTGAATGTTCCATGACTAGATTTGAACTTTCTATAGCGACTCTGAGGGATCTTTTTCCTTCCACTCAGTTGGGATGCATATTTCTGCCTTCCAGCACTAGATCCATGCTACAAAGGACCAAGATCCCATGATAATATGAAGAAAAAAAGGGATTAGAGTTGGAAAAAATATTTTGAGAATCTCCCATCACTATTAAATAGAACCACTGGTGAGTGTAAGTTTCAAATATGAGGTAAGCATGAAACTCCATCCTATAGAGAAATGTATTTCCCTTAAAAATAGATGATTAACATTCAAAGTCCAATTATGGAACATATGGGTTTCATATACTCATAGTGTGTGATGTATCATGAGTAAAAAAATAATACCAAGTCACAAACAATTGCAAGGACCATCAATTAAATCCCAATCCCATTTTTACCTTCAAACATAATGATGACACCCACTGTTCCACAAAGCAACAAAACACTCCACTATAAAAATGGAACCGGTCTAGATCATGATAAGAACATTGATTCCATATAAAATTTATCCATACCCTTCATCTAGACACATGTGAACCATTTATAAGAAATTTAACCTTCTTCCTACTGAAAGAAGTCATTCCTAAATTCTATAAGGTAACATGTTCCCCTCACATGGAGGGAATCATGATTGGATATCCAATAATTCATCTATAAAATGAATTCATGGGAAAGGAAGAACACACTCTTGGGTAACACTCATGCACTACTTATAAGGCCCCAGCCTTAAAAACTAATTATTCATGAGTTATTTCAAGAATAAACATTGAGGATCTTTTCTAGTTTAGAGTTTTAGAGAATTAGATCATAAATCATGCATTACATTCCACATTTAAACAAGGTAATTACATCAAAAACAATATTCATTTTTTTCCATCAAAGGAAACATATTTAAAATAAAACATGGGTTATTTCTTGACACTTCCTCAACACTATCATCACATCATGTACTTTTCCCTTGACCTGTGAAAAACATTTCAAAAACTTGGGATGAGCATAAAAAGCTCAGTAAGGGAAATAATAATATGGAAAGAAAAAATTAGTTCATGTATACATAAGAATCAATGAAATCATACTTTACTCATAAAACATAAGCACTTTAACATACCTCAGTAAATCATAAGATTTATGAATAACTCATAGAAATCATAAGACAAAATGGTAACTTGAGGCAATCATAACATTCTTACGTAGGGAGTAACCCTCATGGTTACGTTTGGAATACCCATCACAGTATATTCCCTAAATATCTTTGGAGAAAACTTAAATTTTAACTCCTTCACATTACCCAATGCATTGGAGAGCTATCTCGGGCTCACCCTCCATTAGTTTATCATAGAACCACCCGTATTCATAAACAATGCCCAAGAACCATAACATAATTGTATCACATAAAACATGCATAAAGGAAACATAAGATTTCCACATTTCAATCACAAGATATCAATAAAACACATTGAAATTATCAAAACCATTTTAAATACCAAAATAAAATAAGATTAAAACATGGTATTTATTTTTCATTTTAAAAAAGGTATGTATTGTAGAGGAAGCCAAAACTCAAATAATGGTCACGACATCAGAGAAGTCATTGTCTCCACATACGTAAGACAAAAACAATCCCTTTTGTCATTTAGTAAAATGCTTTGTGTAAAATTATTCCTTTTGAATGAAATTAAAATTCAAAAGTGTTTATTATACATCTAATAAAAGAAGGTCGTATATAAATTGAAGTATACCTCAAAGAGAGGAGATTTGAGACGAAATCCCTTAACTCAAGTCGGACTTGTCTTGTTTGTTTCTTTATATTCCTGAATAATAAACTTTGGTCAATTTATAATTTCTTAAGGACTTACTTTAAAGTTTATTATTCAATTCATATCACATATTTTCATTTTATAATAATTAGTTAATTATGTGAGTTCATATCATACGTTTTGTCGATGTTCGATACATGAGTAAAAAATGAACTTGTTTGAAAAGAATTGAACATGTATTTATAAGTACATCATCTCCAGAATGGTATTAATGATTTAAATATCATATATATCCAGTATATATTCATTTTATACAATTACATAACATTCGGAGATAAAAAATGAAATGCACCGTTCATGGAGACGGTAGGTCGTACGTACGCATGAATGCTACTGTCATTTCTTTGACATATTAAAGAAATTAAAACTAAATGAGAAATATATATATTATAATTCTAGTATAATATATTTGTTATATAGGTAATAGAAGTTCATTAATTAAATTATTTATAAATTCCATGTTTGGCATGAACGAGTCACATCACTTGAGGGGGCGGTAGTCCACACTTCCTCAGATGAAATTATTGCATTTGCATAACATGAAAAGCATAACGGTATATTTTAAATATAAAATACAGAATAATAGAGAGGAAATAAATATAATATATATCATATATAAATATAGTGACATCATAATTTCCACCATGAAACGTGTTAAAAGAATATTGAACAATCATCGTTTCTTGAGGCAGTAATTCGCCACCCACAGAAACAATATGTTTTTAACCATTAGATGGAGGTGTGTGTAAGTGTAAATAAAATCATTCTCATAACAACATCATTTTATATTGAGGATACTAGAATTATTACGGTATCAAATAATAAGAAGATAGTGGTGAGTGAAGAAGGAAAATAAAAGAAAGAAACTCGAGAGAAGACGTTACCTCTAAATCGGGTAACTCTTTTTGATTTGAGCCAAAGGCTTCCTTGGGAAGACTTCTGCCCAAAGTGAGGCATCTTGGAGTAAGATAGGTATGTGGAGAGATAATATGTGCATAGTTTGGATGATCCAATGTCTTGAGATGTGTGGGTAAGGGGGTAGATGTGGGGGCCTTTTTTAAGAGGGAAGAGGGTCACTTATGGAAAGTCTTGAAATGTAACTTTATTATAAAATGGTTTTCTGATTTTAAAGGTCCCACAATGATATATTTCGAGGATAAGGTGATAAGGGATAAAAATCCACCCATCCAATAGGTTTTTTACAAGTTTAAGTCTTATATTTTACCTTATCATTTCATTTTATTTAAATCGTTCATTAATGAGGTAATCACTGCATCATCATGGCGTCATAAATAAATTTATTTATTTAATTTATAATTTTTTTTAAAAAAAACTATAATGATGTAAGAAATATTTTTATCCTTCTAATGAATATTTATAGTAAAAAATATGACTTGTATAACCCCATGTAATTTTTTTAGTAAAACAATACATGTTTGTGACATTTTTATTCTTTCTTTAAATAAAAAGGTATTAATGTCATTATCTTACCCAAGTGGCTCCATGGGGTCCCAAAAATTGACCCATGGATTTTCTTGATCGGACATGACTCATCCAATAAGGGTAGAACATGTGTTAATGTATTTTTATATTTTTATAATATTATTTTTACCTTAAATTACCCAAATTATCTCTAATCGCGGGTAATAAAACTCAAAAGTTACTATTCACCAAAAATTATTTTCATCTCATTGAACCTAATTTTAATTACTAATGACAACCATGTATGTTGGATTTTTGAAATTCAATTCACAGAAGCAGTAAAATTTCATTTAAACAAAAAATCAGTTTTTTAACTACCACTTAGTGGTTTCACTATTCATCAAAAATTGAAAAATGCCAAAAAATCACCCTAAGATATATTTGATATTGCAAATTCAAAAATTATTTCCATTTTACCAAATTCAAAACATAGAAGTTGAATTAATTAATTTCATAGTTAATTCCCACTGCCAAAACAAATAACCTGTTTTTAAGAAACAATATCTATCAAAATATTGACAATTATTTATGTCCAATTTCAAAGTAAAATTAATTATAATGAACACCATTAGATTAAATAGTGAAAATATATTCTAATTATACTTTAAAACCAATTAAAAATTCAATCTAACCATATAATTAAATTCTATGAAAAAATAGTTTTGAAGTAAAATGCAGTATTTTCACTATTCATTAAAAAATGAACATCATCAGAAAAATACCAAAAGTTTATACAAAGTAAATTTAAATTTCCCAATTCTAAATAATAAGTTTATTTTGACAAATAGAGCTTATAAAACTATCAAAAGTTATATTTAAAAATGGTTTTCCATCAAAAGGCATTAAAACAATATTTTAAAAAATATTACAGTATTCTATGCTTATAATTGGATTTATTCTCATTTTAAGCCTCTAAAACACTATCTAATTCATAAATAGACATAGATATGAAAATATATTATTCTTTACTTACTTCGGATGTTACACTACTAATTGCTACTCTTGTTTTATTTTCATTTATTGTAAGAAATCTTATGATGGAATAGTAGTCTATTTGTGGTTTCTCCAAGGATAATCCCAACATCACCCCTAGATATGAATTCTTATCATTCAATGAACTAACTATTCTATTGATCTTAATGGTTTTAATCATTATAGGTTTCTTTTGGTTATAGATTTTAATTTATTCTTCTTATTATCAACATTGCACATACAATCCACTTGGATTTAATAAACTGCATGCGATAGTAAGTAGTGGGGGAAATCAAGGGTGAATAGAGGTATCTAATCACCAAGATTGGAAAAGGTAGGAAATAAAGTGAATATTGTATTTCCATTATTAATATAAAATATCATAATAAAATTAATCAATAGTATTAAATTCATGATAGGATGAATAAAACCAATCAAATAATGATTCAACTAGTGAATGAAGTAGTGATTCCAGGATGGGACACTTCTTCTTAATTTTACTTTAAAACCAACCAATTCCACTTTATGTTTATTTTAAATTGAACCCACAAAACAAGATTTAAAAACACACAAAACACTTTCTCCTCCATAGGCAATCCAAGTCAACTTTAACAATATTTTCTCATGTTCAAAAAACATTTTTATGAGCACCCCATGATAGGAATGAATCACATGGTATAGACCATGAGCTAGTTTTTGGATTTTTTTGCATGAGTATGAGAAGATATAGGGTGTGAGAATGGGTATCTAGGGGTGTAATTTAAACTTTATTTGGACCATGGATTCCACCAAGCCGAGTTTCTATCAGAATCACTATGGGATAATATTAAATGTATTTAGAATTATACACCCTCATATAGAGCTCATGGGCCTAGGGATAAATTTGTGTTATATATTGATGAAGTATTTCTCCAGTGTAAATGATCCATGGTTCTAGTACACTGTGTTTTGGTAATTCAATTTTATGTTCCTTTGGGACATTACTCAGTTTAGTGACTCCCCTTAGCGGTTTTGAGATGGTCATTTGTGGTTGGTTGTTACTAGAGGTCTTTGGTGATACCCTTTTGGATATTTCAAGAGTTTTGATGTTTAATGATGTCCTATTATTTTTTGGAAATAATGTTGTTGGTTGTTCCGTCATTTTAAGTCAGTTCTGAATAGTGAGAGACCTATGCTACATCTTCACCTAACTAGTGCATTTTTTTATTTAGATTAGTTTCTAACTATGGTTTCTTGTAATTTTTTAGGAATTCATTGGTTTTCTCAAGGTCTTATATTTTAATCTTAAAGATTCCTTTTATAATTTTTCTTATATGGTTCTCCACTTTGAACTAAGATTTTTTGGGGTAGAAAGTGGCATGATGGGGAGAATTATGACCCTAAAATAGAACTATTATAATATATTTTTATTATATTATTCTATTTTAGGTAATCTAAATGTTTAGTAGTTTTGGATATGTTTTATTGAATTTCTTGAAATTTTTATATGGTTCATAGTTTGGGGTTCAGGTTTTAAGGTAAACCATGTGATGACCCTTATGTGGCCCTTTTACTTCATTTTGAATGCGAAAGGTTTATTCCACATGGTTAATGAATAGTTCAGTCCTATCCATGAGGATCCTAGGGGAAACTATATGGGACCTTTGGCATGTGTCGGTAAGGGCACATAGATTATGCAAGATTAAGGTAAACTATGAGACAAGAACGAGTATCAAACTATTTATTTTGATAGTGTCATTTAGCATGGTTGGTGTACAATTTTTCCAACCATATAGAATCCCCATGTACATCCATGTGAGTGAGTCTGGTCTGGGAAGTGGCACGCACAAGTTTCATTCATAGTTTTTCAAACCATGTGGTCTACCTAAATTCATTAAAAGGTAAATTTTTTATTTGTTCCTAGATCATATTTACCCTTCTTGGCCTCCACTTTTTATCCCTCTCAATCGAATGAACCAGAAACCTCGCCAAGGGAGTCTCCCCCTACATCCCTTCCATTTTAGTGACCATTTTTCTTAGTTTCAAGTGGATTTCTCCATGGTAAGTCCATATAAACTCATTCATCTATTTTAATATCCTTATCCTCTTGATTTTAGTTTATCCCATAAACCTAAATGTTGGTGTTGACTAATCTTGGGGTTGGGATGGTATTGAATCGATGGTTTTTGTTCATGTAGGGTTTGTAGAGGGCATTTCTTGTCTTGTTGGATCATTTTTCATAGTTGTTGATGAATTTTGGATTTTTTTTCATTAAACTCAGGTAGATGGTCTTTTTTTCACATAATATTACTTTTCCATGAATTATTGTTGGTTTTGAAGTGTTTTATAATTAAATTTATACCTACGTATGTACTCTATGAGGTACTAAATTTATTTTCATGTTTTTCTAAACACTTGTTATAGATTATTAATTCATTCCAAAAGTTTTTAAAAAAGATCCCAAGTGGATTTTTAAACTGTTTTATAATTTTTAAAAGTTTTTCTTGATGTAAGAGTGAGTTTTAAATGTAAATTTTGTATCAACTGATTTCTAAACCTAGTGTTTGATATGGTTTAAAGTGTTTAAAATGTATAAAATTGGTTTGTTTTTAAATGGGGGTTTTCTCCCATCTGAGTCACCTTTTGAAACTTTTTGATTATTTTGAATTATTTAAAATGTTTTTTAAGGGAAGAGGGAATTCAAAAATGGATTTTATGAAATATTTTAATAAAATTTAACCCCAAGAGTTGATTGGGATGGGTTTGAAATAGTGTGAGTGGGATTTTAATTCCAACAATGTTTTATAAGAAAGGACCATTTGAAACTTTATGAAAAATGAATTTTCACTAAATGTGTGAGAACCTCTTTGAGAAATGTGTGGCTATTGTAATGCTCATGATGTCTTGTGATCCAGTAAGAGGATTATTTATATTGATTCATTTTTATATACTTCTTATGCATAAACATGAATGGGTTTGTTTCTTGTGATGATATAATAGGAATGATGTGATTTATTTTAAATTATCTATAATTTTTTATATGATGTTTTACTTGTGATTACTTCCCACTAACTTGACATGGGAGACCATGGGCCTGTGTGTAGGTGTCTTTGGAGATTGAAGTCTTATCCTAGTTTATTAACTAGAAAAGGGATATTCTCTTTGTTGATAAAGAGATACCATAGAGGGAAAGATCACATGGGACCAAGAGATCCCATGGAAAGGGTCCATGTTGAACAATAGATCCCAGGAAATGGATTATGCATAAGGGTCCAAGTGAGCTCTTAGAATGTAGGGAAGTTAGAAGACCAAGGGATCTCCAAAATTTATATAGGTTATGGGGAACCTCTATAGAGATTCGAAAACTTATTGTACTAAATTAATTACTAGTAAAACTAGGATAATTCTAAGATATTATATAAAACCATTGGTTAGATCCCATTATGTTAGAATCCTATTTAGGACAATTTTAGGGGATTTACCCTTTTTTATTATTTCCCATGATTCTTGTATTAGTAATTATAACCTATGTATTTGTGGTCTGTTTCTCCTTTTTATGTGTCTTGACATAGAAGTTCTTGTTTTTGTTTTTTACTCATATTTTAATTTATGGATTTCATTTCAGATATCTTTGAAAGGAATTTTTAAAGGTTTTTAAAAGAGGGAAGGTGAAATTTTGGTTTTAATGTGCTATCAAACTATTTTAAAATAGTTTCAAAGGAGTGTTATTTAAATGTAAAATGTTGTTTTCTAAATAGATTTTGTAGTGTTTTTTTGAATAATTGAAATGTTCTTTTGAAACTCTTATGCACAAATTTCAAAAATGGGGTTTTAACCTATCATACCTAGTATTACTTGGATTTTTTTTCAAATATATTTTGGAAAAATATTTAAAAATTGAAAACATATTTAGAGTTTTAAATGTTCATTTTAAAAGAGGGTTTTATGGGATATTTTTAAAGTATTACTTCAAATTATTAGTTTGGTAAAAGGGGGATTCTGGAAAGTAAAATAGTTTCCATGTGATTGATTTAATTTAATGAAAATAAAGAAATATAGTTTTAACATTGATTTTATGCCTTTTTCTTCATTTAAATAATTTTAAAAAATATGTACATTTCTATTTTATTTTAAACAAGAACTTTTAGGATGTAGTATGAAAGCGGCTATAGAGATTCAGTGGGTTGCAACCCATTAAGATGTTTATCTCATGCCTATATTTTATTGGTTCTAGTTCTTAATTGGTTAGTTCATTTTTATTGTTATTTTGAGGGAGATGTTGGGTTGGAAGGTGATCATGGGTTATGTGGAGGATCATTGGGGTGGTTTGGGGCTTCATTTTGGTTTTGGACTTTATATCATCCACATTATTCTATTTTATTTTTATACTTGAACTTTCTTTTAATTTTCTTCAACTATAGATTCATTTATATATCATTTGTATATTTTATATTTGATGTTTAGTATATTTTATCTCTTAATGGATAGTTTATTCCTTTTATTTCCACTGCTTATTTGTATTTTTGTATGCGGGTGAATTTGATCCCATGGTATGTTCCAGGATACACAGGCACTAGTTTCTTTCCCATGGGGATTAAGAAGGCCCTTCGGGCCTTATGGTGGGGTGGGTTGGGTGTTGGGTTAGATAAAACCCTAAGTTGGTTTGTTACATGTATGATTATCATCAATCCTTATTACCTAATTTTGGAATGATACCTTTCACAAGAACATTATTAATTTTATTATAAACATAAGAATTTCAAAAGTGAACTTATCTAATATGGGTGGTGGTTGGGTAAGTTGTCGATCATGTTTTCGGTTGAAGGAGAACCAAGATTTGGGTTTTACACTTTTATTATGAGTAAAGACATGTATCCTGTAATTTAATTAGAGTAAGGAAATTCATGTCCATTCTTAGTTTAGTCTCATATGAAATTTCCAACTACTTATATGAGAAATATGAGATTTTATCATCTATAAGATGAATAAAATGTGATATATTGATCAACTTACTCATTATTGTTTAGAGAATCAATAAAATATAAGTTTTCCTATACTAGATTGGCATTTTATATGTCTAGTGGTCACCAAATTCCATGAAAACGGGATTATATTGGTATACATAAGATTTATATGCTACATCTTGTGGTGGATATGTTGATATAGAAATATGAGTATGTTTGATTCAGAACGCATCATAACCCTTAGTAGTTTTAGTAGAATTGATGTTTTTCTAGAGGCATCTCTTTACATACATCTAGGAAAAATGGATTTCATATTTTTTTAGTGCTTATAAGGCCTGCAAGGTCACATAGTTCAGACCTTGGATAAGGATAAATTTCTGGAAAAGTTTCCTATTCAAAATGAAAAGATTTTGATGATACCATATCCAAAATAGTTTGGATGGTTTCCCAAAGATTTTTCAAGTTCGAAACTAAGTACTTATATATTTTAATAGCATGTGAGTGATTTTGGAAAGTTTCATTGAAATACATACTTATGATTAATATATAAATATAATATGTATATTATATTAAATATATATGTGATACATATTCAGTGTGTTGTATGTGATGAAAAGGATGACACTTGCACTACCACATAGATTTTCATTCGTAGAGAACTAAAATATGGTTCTTTAACAGTTTTTTTCATTGATGTTTTTGATGAATATTACACCCAATGAATAGTACTGAATGTGATGCATTAAAAATAGGGAATATTCGACTTTACCTATATAAAGAGAATAGTTATCTTTTGTTGGGTGTATATGGTTCACATTCATTTTACCTGTTAGTGATCATCAGTTTCATAAAAAGTTTCTGATGCTCTCTTCCTTCCCAAATCTGGTTCATAATTACACAAAGGAAATAACACCCCTTCAAGCATTTAGGATTCCTCTAACTATGAACTAGGATATATTGGTCGATGTTCCCTCCTTAGAGGTAGGGGAATTTTTATGATACTCCTTATGATCATTAAAAAAATGTATTCTATCAAAGAATATGATAGAGGTTACAACACTTATATTTTAGGCATTCTTATAGTGTTTTACATTATATATTTTTTGATTACTTTCATACATTGAATTATTGAAGATATATCATACTACATATTGGGTTTCTTCCACTTCCAATAATCATATGATGATCAAAAAAAACCCATCGAACAAATCATTTAAAATTTATAAAAATACCCCTCTTCATTTTTTAACCAATTCTACCCTTAATAATATATTTAAAACAACCAAAAATAAAAATTTTAAGTGTGATTGAAATTCTTCATTCCTAGATTTTTTCAAAACTATATAGAATTTTCAGATTTTCTATAATGTGTATAAAATGACGAGTTCTCTTAAAGTGAGCTCCCCCATAAGAGTTTCTTACTCTTCCTCTTTAATATGGTTGTTTATAAACTCCATGAAGGACTATTTATTTGTTTTACAGTGTGTAAAACACTCATCCACTTCCTATAATTACTTTAAAGTTAGTTCAAAATAAAAAAATGAAAGTGAATTAGGATAGACCTCATGGTTTCTCAATAATATCCCCAGGGTTGAGAGTTTCCTCTTTACCGAGGTTAACCTTTCCTTCAAATATAAGATATTATTTTGTTTCCAATAGCCTCAAAAATTTTCTCATAGATATTTTTTCAATGATTTGTACTCATATGTTAGGAAATATTCTTTACCTTTGACGTAAAGTAAAATTTACTTCTTTGTTATTACATCATATTTATTATAGAAAGATCATGGGATGGTTGAATGGTTATATAGTCATTTATGTCATGACCAGAATATCTACACATTTCATATGGGTTTCCTTATATTTTTAAATAAAAACATGTTGATAGATTCTCATCAACTTTGATATCAACTTTTTTGACCACTTATTTTCCTTTTTCATTAGCACCTATTTGTCATTTCTCTATTTTCTGGATAATTCCAGCTGATCATGCCACATTCTTAGACATTTATTCTTGAAAATATTATCTTTCTTGGGTTTATCACATTATTTCTCAGCATCCTCTAAATTACATGAATTTTATTTTGTTTTTATATGAATTTTATTCCCCTTTAATCCACATGAATTTTTTGTAGACAGAATAGTTATGCACTGCTCATGTCTGTTACCTTCTTGCTCACATATTCTTCATTTTTCTCCAAGACACCCAAATCTATTTTGGGTGGAAATATTTGAAATATTATTGTAACCATCTTGTTTCTTATATAAAAATTCCCTTAAATACTCACCAAATCTCCCCCTTAGTTCTTACTTAATTCCTAGAAATGATATATTAAACCAATATGAATATTCTTTTATCTATACCTTCCATAACACCAATAAAATCCATTAAACCATGATATTTCATATTTTCAATCTAAATGTATAGAATTTTTTTGGTTCTATATTTCTTCAAGTTGAGACTACTTTTTCCTAGGGGTAAGAGGATTACATGGAATATTCTTATCTCCCTTTGATTTTCAAGGGGACCTATACCTTATCTTCTCAGTCTAAATATGTTCAACCATACTTGTTCCACATAAAATATTAGAAATAACATAATAATTTAATCATAGATTAGGTGTAGGTTTAGCTTCCAGGATTGAACCCATATTCTTACATGATAATATTCTTCTTTGACATCAATAGCTTTGAGAAGCCTTATTTTATCCTCTTTAACTCACTTTGGGAACCAATATATATTGATTGTTCATTGGATAAATTTTCTTTCTTTCCATCCAAATTTCTGTCAAAATCTCTTAACATGTTTTCTTTTTCATCAAACCTCAGTTTTTTTATCTCATCAATATAAGTAGTTTCTTTATTGTTAAACACTTACTCTTATTTATCAAATATATCACATTCTTTTATCATATTTATCTCCTATTTATTAAGTTGTTTAATTTTCTCATAATAAACTTCTAACTCACCTTTAATTTTCTACTCATGTTATATTCGTCTCCATTATCATCATGACTTCATGACTAAGAATTTTTCTCAACCTGATGAGAGAAAATTACCTCATCATCTGATGAACTACTTGATGAGTCACATTTTTCATTTTTTCCCTTCCAACTTATTTTCTTGATATTTAAAATCTTCTAACATTTATTATTTTTCTACTTTTGATATTTCTCTTCCTCCTCATATAATTCATGCACTTCTAACTTATCTCATGGATAGTACTTGAAAAAATTAAAAATGTCATGATAGTTTTAGTTCCTAAATATTTTCTTATCCTTTCATTTACACTTTCACATTTTGAATCTTTTGAAGTGAAGAGAAATAATTTTTTTAAATATTACATCATTCTCATTGTATAAATTACTTTATTATGAAACCTATTATTTTTCGAATTTTCCTCTTATTTTGGCCTAAAAATCCATCTCAGTTTTTCCATTATTCTTGAAAATTAGAGAATTTCACTTTTCATTATCTGTAGGAATGTTGTGAAGATCCTCCAATGAATAATATTTATTATCCTCTAAGTATGAAATAATTAGATCAAACTTTTTAAAAAAGTTTCTCATTATCTTTTTGATAATGGTGGAATCATCCAATTTTTCAGCAAAGCCTTTGATTTTTCTCACAATATCAATACCCCTTTTAAAGTAGTATTCAATTGTGTCATCATTAAATATATCTATGTCTTCAAATATTCTCCACCAGAAGTTATAGTTTATTTTCCTTGACTTTGATATTTCCATTATAAATACTTATTAACATATCTCAAATATCCTTTGTAGTTTGGAGTCCCATTTTCTCTACATAAACCTTTTATGAAATATATATCAAGATAACATTTTTTGTTTTATAATAAACCTCTATATTTCACTTATTAGAGAACGTTATAGAAGTTTCACCAGTAATGGGTCGAAATAAAACTATGGCAGTATCACTCACTTTGAGGAAAAGAGATAAAAGGCAGGGAAACATATTATATTTATATTTATGGTACTTATTGCCATTTAAAGTAGGTAAACCTAATCTATTCATAGAGTTTTGATTCTCTATACTCATCAAATTTTTGAATATTTAATTAGGAACCTCAATCTAGTATCACTTGTGATTCTTCTTTCTTGATAAACCACTAAGAGTGGGGGTGGATTGAATTAGTGGTATTATTTTATGAGTAACCCTTTTAAAAATTAAACAACTTGTATTTTATAAGTTCATAATCCAATCAATATATTCTCATAGCCTCCCCTCATATACATTATATGTAAAAATATAAAAACACACAAGGATTTACAAGGTTTAGTGTAAAATTGTATTGCTTTATGTTACTAGTTAGTCACCCCAATAATTAATTCTACACATTCCATATTAGTCCAATCAACAGTGGGTCACACTGTGTTTTGGATCATAAGTCACACCATAGAGTCTTGAAGCTTTAAACTTTCCCTCTACAATTTATGATCCAAAATATAAATATCTCTTGTATTCTTCTATTTTATTCTACACTATGTGAAAAATGGTCTTCCTCCATGAATAGGCAAACAAATGTAAAAAAGCTTTAATAATTATGGTAACTTCTTGAAAAAATCTATTATTGTTCAAAAATCTTCTGAGGTCTAAAATGATTTGAATCTTCCTTGGACATCTGAATACTCAAGCATGAAATCTTACCCTTATTTAAAATTTCTCTATATTTAGTATTATTCTTCTCTCTTAAATATTGTGAAGTATCAAGCTCTCATATTTCTCTCATACAGAGTTTACAAGTTCTCTCAAAATTTATACACACACATACTCTTCCTAATTCTTAATTTTTATTCTCAAATACCATTTTATATTCATTAAATTTTATTTTTCTACAAATATGGTCATTTAAAAAAATCAGTTATTATATTTACATATAATATCTCATGTAGACTCAAGTAAATTTAAACCCTTACAATAATTGTGTAATTGTGTGCAAATATCCTTCATAAATCCAATATTATTATTCTTCATTTGAATATCCAAGTTTTATTGAATTTATTTCTTCTGGTGATATTAAAATATCACACTTCATCTAATCCAAATATTTTAGAGATTTAAAAATCTTTCATATTGGAATTCATATTCACATGCACCTATGTGATGTGGCACTCCTCATCTATTGCATGGAACACATATATTTCTTGAATCAAGATCCAATAGATTAATTTTCATGTTTGAATCCTTAAATCAGTACACAATAATTTCATGAAATATATTTATTTAGAATATTTTAATACTAAATAACTTAATAAATCTCCTAACATGGATTCCACAACTCTGAATCTTCTTACATAGAGACCCTATTGAAAATATTCTTATTTCATGGATTCAATTATACAACTTAACTCCTATATATAAAAACATTTGGTTTGAATTATGTGGATAAATCTATACATGAATCCCCATACATGGATCTCCTCACATAGGAATACCTTTACATGATAGATCATTTTAGGAGTACCTTTATGTGGTTCCTCACATGCCTCATTTTCTGACATGGTGAACCTTTTCATGGAGACCATATTGGAAATACATTTATATGATAGATTCACTTATGTGAATCCCTTTATGTGATACTCTTAAATGTTAATATCCAAACATTTATTTTATGGGCTTGGTCAATTTTTCCAGTTATTCTACAAATCAAACTAGATTCTTCATAATCCATCATCATCTATCTCCAAATTAACACATAATTATCTCCACTATTTAAGTGAATTATCTAAATAATTCCAACACTTTGAATTTTATCTGAGCATCTTCAATTTATTCTATTACAAATACCTTTTCAAGAATGATATCCAATTATAATACTTCCATACTCCCTTTCATTATATTCCCCCAAACCTTATTCCAAACTATTATATATAGTTTTGTCTCCTAATCAAAACTTTACTGTAACATTAAATAATAGCACACCAATAACTAATTGTAAATGCTACTATGTATTAAATATTATTTAATATATCCAAGAAATATCTTTATGATACAACCTAAAAGTTCCATTTCTGTTTATCATGGAAAAACCTTTATCAAATTTACACACATGGAATTTACTTCTCATAGTTGTAGGTTTCAAGTGCAACAGATGCATCATTTTCTGGTATGAACAACTCGCCTTTTATAATTAATTTACACATAATTATTGTTTCTCATGATTAAAAATTAATGCCTAAAAAATATTAGATTACTTGACTTTATTAAAATGCATAAACCAGGATAGGAGGATCTTCACATGCAATTTATAATTAATTTATGAGAAAATATAAAATGACCTCAACTTGTAATTTTTCATTCATTAATGATCTAGTTAACAAGATCTCATCAAACCATCATTTCACTATAGGATAAAAGTGTATAATACCTCTAGCTATGATCCACATATACACCATAATCTGTGAACGATGTTGTAGAATCATCAGGTTCTAGCATAATCGATCCTGATCATTTGCATTGTTCATGGTTGACTGTATCAATATTCTTCACAAAGGAGGATGAACTCTCGGTGTTATCTTGAATATTTGAGAGATGATGAAGAGATAATTCACTATAAAATTGATAATGTCTTTATTTATCTATTGTACACACTAAAAGTGAGTTATAGAAAGTGATATAATTCTATATTTATTATGGAAGGTTTTGGATTGGAAAATATCACACAAGACCCTTACATTCTTTAATATTCTTAGTTGAACCCATATCTAATAATAATATTATTATTATTAATTACATGACAAGTGAAATGCATTATGAATATAAATAAATATCATTTACACCATTTCTAATCAGTCCATTAATCATGGTCCACTTTTCCTCATCAATATTTATCGATCAATGAATAATGACTATTTAATAAATAAATGTCCCTACATTACTCTATGATAAATAAGATAATTATTATATTTTATAAACTTTTAAACAAATATTTATTATTAATATTTAATTCAATTATTCTTTTGAATAACATGTGATTAAATTTTGGTGATAAACTAAACTTGAATAAATATTATTTATTCTAACTTGTTAAATTCAATACTTGAATTTAAATAAAATTATAGATACACTTAGTGTGTGAAACTATAGGCCTATTTTTTACTAGAATTAGGTATAACCACCTAAATTCTAAGGTTATCATCTAGAAACATGGAAAAAATCCATAGATAAGTAAATGTCGTAATGATATCTAAACTCATACAAACACTTACCATGTAATACAATCCATTTATCATGATATCTTAAATTAATAAGGTTTCATTTTGGTTCCATCAACCTATGTGCTCAATGTATCTTTATTTTAATTTCTTGAAATAAACTATCCCACTAAAAACCAAGTGTATGTATTTATGCAGGCAGTTTCATTCCCATCAAAGGGTCTAAGAGATTAACTTCCATCATGGGACATAAGGGATAAATACTTTCTTATATTATCCATTAATGCAATATCACTTGTCACACACCCAACATATCCTACCTCACCATGAGAATACATTATCATGGGTTTCATCAATATATAAAATCAAACAAGTCATGATATCCATTAATGATAATCTTAAGGTTTTATTATCAAAAAACACATTCGTATATGGAAACATCTAATGATACATGGAAGGTGTATTTTCTATTGACAATAATGTTCTAATAACCACACATCTCAGACATTACCAAGGTACAACACCATGAGAATGTGTGTCAATGTCTTTTTACACCCCTAACCCTGATAGCCGATACTATCTATGTCCCTCCAGACAATATAATTTGACCATATAATTCAGTTCAAGAATAATGTCCTAGAACCTCTATGTTCTCATCATAAAGAGGGAAATGCTATATCCTTTTAACATGACATAAATTCTTAATAAATTATCCCATTAAAATTTTATGTAAGGGAACAAAAATAATGTTATATTTAAACTGCATTAATAGTGAAAATGTAATCAATTACTAAAAAAGTTAGTTCTAGGGCACTAACTCAAATAGACACTCACTTTCACTAGTTCCAAATGACAATAAATTTTAGTATACTAGATCTCACATGATACATATGCCTCTAATAAGATAAATACTTTCTTATTGGGTTATCCATGTGTTCTTTAGTGGATACTCTTCTCAACACAACTTCAACTCACTAAGAAAATCCCCTAAGATATGAAACATCCAAAGTATGTGATTTATCATTTGATGTGACCTCTGATCCTTATAGAGAAACACTACTATATTATTATCATAGTAAACTATGATATGGTCTTTACTGTACCACATAAAACTCTTAGAAAAAGTTATGAATCCAAACTACTTACTCTGATGCATTTGAAGCTGAAATATACTTGGACTCCACGGAAGAGTTAGCTATAATTGGATGCTTTGAACTCTTCAAACTTAAAAATCCTCCACTGAGAGAAAATATTATCCAGAATTCAACTTTATATCATTCTGATTGGTCTAAAATGTTATATCTCTATAACCCATACTGATTAGATATTTATCTCCTCTACACACTAGGAACGTATACTTAGTTCACCTCAGATACTTAAGGATATCCTTGACAGCGATCCAATGTTTTTCACCTGGATCTTCTTGATATCTTCTTACCATGATCAAAATATAGAAAACTTCAAGATTGATAAAAAATAACATGGAAAACATGACAGATCCTATCATATAATAATATGGAATTTTACTCATTCTCTATCCTTCTTATTATGTATGTGGACACAATTTCTTAGAAGGATGTATATCATGTGACACTATAATGAATCCCCTCTTATATTGATCAATACTAAACCTATTCAATATCTGGTCAATTTATGTACGTTCACTTAGTCCATGAACCCTCTTGGATTTATCACAAATTATATTGATCTTTAAAATGTTGTCTGCTTCACCTAAGTCCTTCATGGATAATCACTTGATAAACCATTCCTTAATGTCTTTTAAGGACAATATATCATTTCCAAATAAAAATATGTCATCAACATATAGTACTATAAAAATTACTATAATCACACTAAACCTCTCATAAACAAATGGATCAAATTTATTTTTAATGAAAAAAAGTTATATAATAGCTTCATTGAATTGAATGTTTCATTACATGGATGCTTTCTTTAATCCATATATAGATCTATACAATTTTAATAGTATTTTTGAATTTCCTAGAGTCACAAACCATTCTGGTTCTCTCATATAAACATCTTATTGAAGGTTCCCATTAATCAATATTGTTTTGACATCCATTTTCTAAATCTCGTAATCATGATAAGTTGTTATAGAAAAAAAAATTGATGGATTTAAAAATGGATATTAGGGAAAATGTTTCTTCATAATAAATACATTGATGTTATACAAACATTTAGAAACTAGCTATGATTTATAGGTATTTAATTTACCTTCCATGTAAATATTTATCTTTAATACCAATTTACACCCAATAGGATTTAGATCAACTAGTGGATTTATAAGTCCCCAGCCTTAAACCATTACATAATCTTGAGTTAAGTCAATAATTTTACTTTAATTCGTATCAAGGATTTTTTCAGGTTTAGAGTTTAAAGGAATTAAGACATTATTAATAAATTACATCTCAAATATTACAAAGTATACACTTATAATCTATCCAATTATTAACAATAAAAAGATCCATAAATAAAACATGAATTATATTATTGATAAAAAACTTCTTGAATTCTTTCTTTCTATTACCCTTCCTTATACCCTGTGAAAAACATTTCAAAAACTGGGGATGAGCATAAAAAGATCAATAAGGGTTATAATATAAGGAAAGAAAATGTTAGTCCACAAATACATACAAATAAATAAAATCATAATTTTCACTCATAAAACATAATCTCTTTAACATACCTCATGAAATTGTAATATTTATGGATAACTCATAGAAATCATAAATCATAAAGGTAACTTGTTTCATCTAGAACATACTTACATTATAGCTTTCACAGGTATATAGGGAGTAACCTTCATGGTTACATTTGGAATACCCATCACAATATATTCCTGAAATATCTTAGAAGAAACCTTAACATTTACCTCCATCATGTTACCCAATGCATTAGAGAACTATCTATGGCTCACCCGCCCTTATTTTTTCACAAAACCACCCGTATATGTAAATAATTCCCAAGAACCATAACATAATAATAACATATAAAACAAGTATAAATGAAATATAACATTTCCAAATTGCAATCAAAATATAGAATTTCAAGATATTGACATAATAATTAATTTCTAAAAACCATTTTCAATACCAAAATACATAAAAATGGTATATGGTATTTATTTTCCTTTTAAAAATATTACAACTTGTTAAGGAAGTCGAATATCAAATAATAATCGTAGTGGTGGAAAGGTCGTTGTCGCTACATACGTTAAAATAAAAAAAATTCCTTTTATCTTTTAGTAAAACAATTTTTTAAAAAATATTCATTTTGAAAAAAATTGAATTAAATTAAAATTAAAATGTGTTTGTTATATACCGTATAAATGAAATTCATGTATAAATCTAAATATTCCTTAATGAAAAAGGAGGTTTAGATAAAGTCCCTTACCTTGAATCCGACTTGTCTCATTCCTTATTTATGTTCCTGAATAATAAAATTACGTAAATTTATTTTTTCATAAGAACCTATTTTAAGTTTATTATTAACTTTATATCAATTGTTACCATTTTATAAAAATTACAAATTTATTTAAGTTCATATTGGTCATTTTGTCGATATTCGGTACTTGAGTCGAAAATGAACTTGTTTGATGTAAATTGTCCATGTGTTCAAAAGTCCATCATAACCAAAATATTATTCATTATTTAAATACAATATATATCCTATATATATTTATTTATAATAGTCCATAAAATTTTGATATAATAATTGAAATTCATTGTTCATGGAGACGGTAGGTCTTACGTACACATGAACACTACTTTCATGTATTTGTCACATTAAAGGAATAAAAACTAAATGATACATAGGTATATTATAATTATAGGATAATATATTTTTTATATATTTACATAAGTTTAGTAATTCCCTTATTTATATATTTTATGTAAGGCATGAATGAGTCATATCACTTTGAGGGGGTGGTAGTCTGCACTTCCTCAAATCAAATTATCGTATTTACACATTATGAAAATCATAAAGGTATGAAGTAAATAAAAAATACATAAGAATAGAGAAAATATAAATATAATATATATCATATATAAATATATTTCCATCATAATTTCCACCATGATAGGTGGTAGGATAAAATTGAACAATCATCATTTCGTGAGGTAGTGGTTCACCGTAAAAAGAAACAGTATGTTCGTATCCATTAGATATAGGTGTGTGTAAGTGTAGTTAGAATAATTCTCATAAAAACATCCTAGTAATTATATTATAATGTTGTTGTTATGTAATAATAGAATAAGAAGATCATATGGAGTGAAGAAGAAAAATAAAAGAAAGGAACTTGAGAAAAGATGTTATCACTAAATCTGGTAACTTATTTTGATATGAGCCAAAAGGATTTCTTGAATTGCATTATTCCCCAATTAATGATTATAGGAGGAATTGAGTGATGTGGGAATACTATTTTAAAAGAATTTTTAAGATACAAGGGGCTTTATAGGTTTCAGTTAGTGGGTATAGGTGGTGGAATTTTATAAGAGTGTGGAGGGACACTTTTGGAATGTCTTGAAATATTAATTTTTTATAAATTTATTTTCGAATTATAGTAGTTAAAAATTGATATATTTATAGGATAAGATTATAATGGGTCTAAATACTCTCAAACAATATGTTTTAGACAAGTTTAGGTTACAAAAGTAATGTTATCTTTTAGCTTTAACCTTTAGTTACAAACATTAACCCTTAGCATGTCTTCTTGTATTTTCTTAATATATGGTTACAATAGTTACTATAAAATTCCAAGAGAACCAAAAGTGGATAATTAATGATATTTTTAACATTAAATGAGTTATTTGGACTAATATTATATTTTTAGGACTATTATATCATTTAATAAAATAATTTTTTTTAAATCATTTATGTCAATTTTGACACTATTTAGTAACTGATTTTTGTTAAAGTCGTAAAAACTTTATTCCTTTTAACCAATGGAATTTAATCACAGATAATATGTCATAATATTAAAAAAAATTATTTTATGGAATAAATTATTCAAAATAATATTTATTTTAATATTTATAATATCATTTATTTGAATCCTTCATTAATGAAGTAATCACTACATCATCATTGCGTCATAATTAAATTTATTTATTTAACATCTAAAAATTATAAATAAAATACCATGATGTAGAAAATATTTTTATTTTTCTAATGAATATTTATAGTCAAGTATATCAGTTATATAACCCTTTATTAAATTTTGTTTATTAAAATATACATTTTTATGTTTTTCCTTTACTTTAAATTAATTTTTATAACATGTTATTATCACACCCAAGTGACTCCATGTGGTGCTAAAATCAACCCAAGGATTCTTAGGTTTACAAATATCTCATAAAACATGATTATTACATGTTTTATGGAAGTTTTATATTATTATAATATTATTTTTTACCCTTATTTACCAAATTTACCATTTAATAATGGTAAATAAAAATAATAACTGAAGTTACTATACATAATGTCTAAAAATAAAAGGTACATATTTTCACAATTTGTAACTTATAATTCCAAATATGGTATCCATTTTTCCAAATTCAGAACATAGAATTTTTAGTAATTATTTTAAAATTAATTTCTGATGCCAAAACCAGAAAGTTGGTTTTTAAGAAGTAAAAACTATCAAAAGATTAATAAGTGTTTATGTATAATTTAAAAGTGAAATTACTTCCAATGACCATAATTGGATTAAATTATAATAAACTAATCTAATTATACTTTAAAACCAATTTTAAGAACAATATAACTATAGAAATAAATTAGATGAAAAGACATTTGACATAAAATGCGGTATTTTCACTATTCGTTAAAAAATGAACTTTATCATAAAATTACCAAAATTTCAACCAAAGTAAATTTTTTATGTCCTGATTATAAATATAAAAGGTTATTTTTTCAAATAGAATATATAAAAATTACAAAAACTATATATAAAAGGGATTCACTTTAAAAAGGCGGTAAAACTACCATTTAAACATATTAGAGTATTTTATGCTTAAAATTGGATTCATTATCATTTTAAGCATCTAAAATTTATTGGATAAATGTAAAAATATTTCAAAAAACATGTATAATCATATTGTAGTTATTTTTATTCATTACTACTAATACAACAGTTAGGCGTTAATTTATATTTAAAATAATAATAATATAATAATATTTTTTTATATAACTCAATGTTGTGTGCAACCTAATATTTCAGAGAAGCCCGTTGTTGCGTGTCAGGTACACTATTGTACACAGATTCCCCTTTAAACTAAAATTAATATTAAATTCCAAATTATTAATAGATATAAAAATGTATTATTCTATAAATACCTGAGATGTTACATCATTCCACCCTTTTGGAAATTGCATCCTCAAAATTTTATTCATTTATAAAATAAGTGGGGGTACTTATCCCACACAGTATTTTCAGATTCCCATGTTGTATTTTCAACCATATGGATTTTTCACAAAACCTTTACCTAATGAATAACCTTATTCTACAACAGTTTCTCTCTATGGTAAAGAATCTATATTGGTTGTTCCTCATAAGAAATATTCTCTTCTAACTAGACTACCTCTAGACTCAAGAGATGATATGGATCCAAAATATACTTTACCAACATTGAAACATGAAAGAAATTGTGTACTTGGGAGAAACCTGGAGGGAAAGCCACTCTATAGGAATCTGATCCAAAATTCACTAAGATTTTAGAGGTTCCAAAGAACCATGGAATCCGATTTTTGTTCTTACCAAAACTCATCACACTTTTACTTGGAGAAACTTTGAGAAAGACATGATCACCTACCTTGAAATAAAGATCCTTCCACCAGTTATTCGCATAACTTTTCTGCCTTCTCAGAGTTTCCCTCATGCTCTTCTGAATAAAATGATTTTTTTTCTGCAATTTCTTCTACCAATTCTGGTCCCATAAACTTCCTCTAACCTACTTCATCCCAAAAAAGTTGTATTTCGACACCAATTTCCATATAATGCTTCAAATGGTTCCATCTGTATACTAGAATGAAAACTATTATTATAAGAAAACTCAACCAAAGAAATATTTTGGTCCCAACTTAGCTGGTAATCCATTGAACAAGCACGTAGAATATCTGCCAATATCTGAATTTCTCATTATAACTACCCATCTAATTGTGAATGAAAAGTTGTACTAAATTTTAATTCAGTTTCCAAAGACTTATGAAGTCCCTTCCAAACTTTAGAAGTGTACCAAGGATCACGATCAGATACAATGGAGATGGGAACTCTATGTAACCTGAATATCTCTTTAATATATAATCAAGAAAGTTTATCTAGATACTATGTATCTTGAATAGGAAGAAAATGATCATATTTAGTCAATTGATCTATAATAACCCAGATTGCATTATTACCTCAAGAAGTCTTTGATAATCCCACTATGAAAGCCATGGACACATTTTCCAATTTCCATTATGGCACTCTTAAAGGCTGAAGCATCCATTTCGGTAACTGTCACTCTACTTTAACCTATTTAAATTTCAAACACTTCACAATAAATTCAGAAATATCTCTTTTCCTTCCATCCCATCAATAATACTCATAAAGACCTCTATACATCTTAGTACTGCTAGGATGAGCCGAAAACAAAGAACTATGAGATTCACATAACAACTCTTTCTTTAACTATGAATCACAAGAAACACATAATCTCTTTCCAAACCTCATAAAAATATCTTTATCAATGTAAAATTCTGAAAAATTACCCTTCTGAACCAATTCTACCTTTTTCTGCAACTCACTGTCTTCCTTCTGTGCTTTCTTTTTTCTTTCTACTAGAGATGATTACATTAAAACCTGAAACAAAACATAGAAATTTCCTACACCAAAATATTTCATGCCAATTTTATCAAATCATTTATTAAAGAGTCACATTCCAAACATAACATGTTTAATGTAGCATTACTTTTTTAACACAAAGCATCAACCACTTTGTTTGATTTTCTATGATGGTAATGAATCATGCAATCATAATCCTTGATTAAATCTAACCATATTCTCTGTTTCATGTTCAATTATTTATGAATAAATATATACTTCAAACATTTATGGTCAGAATATATTAAACAAATTTCTCCATATAGATTATTCCTCTATATTTTTAAAGCAAAAACAACAACAGCTAATTCCAAACCATGTGTAGGGTAATTTAACTCATGAGTTTTCAACTAACGTGAAGCATAAGAAATTACCTGATTATTCTACACTAGGAAATAACCAATCCTTTTAAATTAAGAATCAGTATAGATAAAAAGTTCAAAATTTCTGGAAGGTAGTGCCAAAACTCAGCCATTCACTAATCTTCCTTTAAATTTCTGAAAACAGTCATCACAGTCTTTTGACCAGATAAACTTACTACCTTTTTGACTTAACATAGTTAGTGTGATAGATAACTGTGAATTTTTTTTGACAAAACTCCGGTAATAACAAGCTAAACCAATAAAACAATGAATATTGGTTATAGTTGTGGGTATTTTCCAGTCTTCAACAACTTTTGTTTTATCAGGATAAATAGTTATTCCATCTTTAGAAACAATGTGACTAAGGAAATAAATTTTTTATAACCAAAAATAAAAATTTCGGAATTTACCATACAATTTATTTTCTTTTAAGGTTTTCATGAAAATACTTAAATGAATTTCATGATCCTATTTAATTTGAGAATATACCAAAATATCATCTATAAACACAATCACAAGCCTATCCAAGAACTCATGAAAAATTCTATTCATAAGATCCATGAATACAACAGGTACATTGTTTTACCCAGAAGGCATAACTAAAAATTTAATAATGGCCATACCTGGTATGAAACACGGTCTTCATAATGTCTTCTTCCTTTATTTTTAGCTGATGGTACCCAAAACGGATGTCAATTTTCAAAAAATTCTGTGATTCATGGAACTAATCAAAAAAATCATCGATATGAGGCAAAAGATACTTGTTCTAAATAGTGATGTTATTCAAGGCTCTATAATCAATTAAAAGTTTCATTGAATCTTATTTTTTTTTAAAAAGCAGATCACCCTATGGTGATGTTCTAGTTTGATTGAATCCTTTATCTAATAACTCCTGCAATTTTTTCTTTAGATCTAAAAGTTCAATTTGAGCCATTCTATATGGGGGTTTTCAAATTTTCTTAGCATCATGAACCAAGTCAACAGTAAATTCAACTTATTGATCTGGTATTATAATAGGAAACTCATCAAGAAAAACATAAAGATACTAATTTACCACTAGAACATCATTAATGTAAATAGTTCTTTTATTTTCATCAATATGTGTAAGGTAACATTCATTTCCATATTTTACTAGTTTCTCACCTTTCTGATATTTTATCAAAAGTAAGGGTTCATTATTGCACACAAACTAAAATTATTTTGGAAAAGAAATCTCTTTAGCACTGTAGTCAATCTTAGCATGATAACAGAAAGCTAATCCGTATCCAAAATAACATCAAACTTCACCATAGGAAAAACAAAAAGGATTAAAGGATGATTCTTTCCAGAACAATTATATGAAGGTTCTTATCTCAACATTTCCCAAAGGTGTTTTCAGAAAAATTCCAGGATTCATATGTTGAGATGGAATTCCCAATTTACTAGAAACATTCTTTGAAATGAAAGAAAGTGTATAACTGGAAACAAACAACACATTGGCATAATCTAAATAAACAAACAATGTACCTAATACTGCTTCATTTAATGTCCCAATATCTACTGAAGTATTTTCAAAGGATTTCAGCACCCCTTTTTTCTTATAGTCCAGTTATTTTATGTCATTTGAGTTCTTCATCAGACACTCATTTGTATAATGACCCATTTACTTGCACTTAAATTTTTTTACTAACTATAAATCAGATTTTGTCTTACCACTACCCTGATCTTTTCTAGTTCAATTACGATCCTTATGTCCCATTTTTCCACATTGTAAGCACTTATCTGAATTAAAAAGACATTACCCAGCCTTAAAAAGTTATATAATCATGAGTTAAGAAAATAATTTTACTTTAATTAACATTGAGGATCTTTTCATATTTAGAGTTTTAAGAAATTATTCCATTATTAATATACTACATCTCAAATATTACAGAGTAGACACTTCTACTCAATCCAATTTTTAACAACAATAAAGCTCCTTAAATAAAACAAGAATTATTTTCTTGATAAAATTATTATTGAATTCTTCCTTTCACTTACCCTTCCTTACACCCTGTGAAAAATATTTTAAAATTTTGGATGAGCATAAAAATCTCGGTAAGGGTTATAAAATAAAGAAAGAAAACATCAGTCCATGAATACATACAAATCAATGAAATCATAATTTTTACTCATAAAACATATGATATTTAACAAAATTCAATAAATCATAAGATTTATGAATAATTCATAGAAATCATAAATCATAAAGGTAATTTTTGACATCCATAACATACTTACATTGTATCTTTTATAGCTGCATAGGGAGTAACCTTCATGGTTACGTTTGGAATACCCATCATAATATATTCCCTAAATATCATAAGAGAAACCTTAATGTTTACCTCGTTAATGTTAGCCAATTCATTGGAGAGATATCTTGGGCTCACCCACCCTCGGTTTATCATGGAACCACCCGTATACGTAAACAATGTCCAAGAACCATAACATAATCATAACACATAAAACCAGCATAAAGTAAATATAACATTTCCACATTGCAATCAAGATATATAATTTCAATATATTGGAATAATCAATGCCTTATCAAAACCATTTTCAATACCAAAATATATAAAATGGGTATATGGTATTTATTTTATTTTTAAAATCATTACGACTTGTTAAGGAATCCAAATATCAAATAATGCTCATGGAGGCAGAATGGTCGTTATTGCCATGTACGTTAAAAAGAAACATTCCTTTTGTTGTTTACTAAAATTATTCATAAAAAAAAAGAATCCTTTTTAAAAACATTGAATTAAATTAATATTAAAAGGGTTTGATTATATATCGTATAAAATAATGTCATGTATAAACCAAAATATTCTCTAATGAATGGAGGTTGAGATAAAGTCCTTTACCTCGGATCTGACATGCCTCCTTCATTTTTTATATTCATGAATAACAATATTAGGTTAATTTCTTCATTCCTGATAACATTTTTCAAGTTTACTATTCATTTTATATCACTTATGTTTATGTTATAAAAATCTTATGATTATTTAAGTTCATATGGGTTGTTTTGTCGATATTCAGTACTTGAGTAAAAAATGAACTTGTTTGATATAAATTGTCTATGTGGTAAAAATTACATCATCATCAGAATATTACTCATGATTTAAATATAATATATATACAGTATATTTGTATTTGGAATAGTCTATAACATTTGGATATAATAAATTAAAAGCGTCATTCTTAGAGATGGTAGGTCGTACGTACCCATGAACTCTACTTTCATTTATTTGGCATATTAAAGGAATTAAAAATAAATGATAAATAGGTATATTGTAATTACAATATAATATTTATGTTATTTATGTTACATAATTTCATCAATACCATCCTTTATACATTCCATTTATGTCATGAACGAGTCATATCACTTTGAGGGGGCGGTAGTCTGCACTTCCTCAAATAAAATTATCGTGTGTACATATTAATTAAATCATAAAGGTATGTTGTAAAAAAAATACATAAGAATAGAGACAATTTAAATATAATATATATCATATATAAATATATTTTCATCATAATGGACACCATTATAGGTGGTTGGAGAAAATTTAGTAATCATCATTTCGTAAGGCAGTAGTTCGTCGTACATAGAAACAGTATGTTCGTATCCATTAGATTGAGGTGTTTGTAAGTGTAGTTTGAATCATTCTCATAAAAACATACAAGTATATTTATTATATTGGTTTTGTTATGTAATAATAGAATAATAATATCATAAGGAGTGCATGAGGAAAATAAAATAAAGGAACTTTAGTGAAGACGCTAACTCTAAATTGGGCAACTTCTTTTGATTTGAGACAAAAGGCTTTCTTCAATTTCCGTATACCCAAGTTAAGGATTATAGGATAAATTAAGGGATTTTGGGAGATTATTTGATCAGAATTTGGATTATCCAAGGGGATTTAGTGGTGTTATTTAGGGGGTAGAGGTGGTGGCCTTTTATAAGTGGGAGGAGGGGCACTTTAGGAAAGTCTTGAAATATTATTTTATTATAAATTGATTTTAGAATTATAGTAGTTAAAAGTAATATGTTTATAGTATAAGATGATAATGGTTCTAAATACTCTCAACCAATATGTTTTAGACAAGTGTAAGTCACAAAATTAACCTTCTCTTTTATCTTTAACCCATAGTTACAAACATTAACTCTTACAATGTCTTCTTGTATTTTCATAATATATGGTTACTATAGTTACTATAAAATGAAAAGAGAAAAAAATGGATAATTAATGAAATTTTAACATTATATAAGTAATTTTACCTAATCCTGTATTTTTAGGACTATTATACCATTTAATAAAATAGTATTTGTTTTAAAAACT
This sequence comes from Viscum album, assembly GCA_963277665.1. NCBI lineage: Eukaryota > Viridiplantae > Streptophyta > Magnoliopsida > Santalales > Viscaceae > Viscum > Viscum album. The sequence goes on along the minus strand of OY728145.1, from coordinate 23,166,661 downwards.
CATTTATGTTAATTTTGACACTATTTAGTAATTATTTTTTAAGTCATAAAAATATGATTACATTGAAAAAAAAGAATTCAATAAAAATTATTTTGTCATAATCATCCAAAAAAATTGTGTATGGCATAAATTATTTCAAATAAAATTTATTTTAATATTTATAATATCATTTATTTGAGTTCGTTATTAATGAAGCAATCACTACATCATCATTGTGTCATTATTAATTTTTTTATTTAATCTATAAAAATTATATATAAAATACCATGATATATGAAATATTTTTATATTTATAATGACTATTTATAGTCAAATATATCATTTATATAACCCCTTATTAAACTTTTTTAGTAAAAGATAGAATTTTATGTTATAATTTTCTTTACTTTAAATTAATTTTTATAACATGTCATTATCACACCCAAGTGGCTACATGGGCTCCTACAATTGACCCAAGGATGACCATGGTCAAACATATCTCATCAAATAGTATTCATACACATGTTAGGGTAGTTTTATATTATTATAATATTCTTTTTTTACCCTTATTTACCAAATTTACCCCTTAACCATAGTAAATAAAAATTATTACTAAAGTTACTATTCTTAATTCCCAAAAATAAAAGGTACCTATTTTCACAACTTGGATATTATGATTCCAAATATAGAATCAATTTTTTCAAATTAAAAATATAGAATTTTTAGTAATTAATTTAAAATTAATTCCCATTTTGAAAACCATAAAGCGGGTTTTTAAGAAGTAAAACTATAAAAAGATTGACAAGTGTTTATATACAATTTAAATGTGAAATTAATTAAAATTACCATAATTGTATTAAATGATAAAAAATTAAACAAATTACACTGTAAAAACAATTAAAAATACAATATAACTATATTAATAAATTAGATGAAAAGGCAGTTTTGACTTAAAATGCTGTATTTTCGCTATTCATTAAAAATGAACTTTATTAGAAAATTACCAAAATTTCAAAAAAAGTAAATATTGATGTCCCGATTATAAATAAGAAATTTATTTTTTAAAATATAACATATAAAAGTGAAAAAAATATATTTAAAAAGAGTTCACCTTCAAAAGGCGGTAAAACTACCTTTTAAAAATATTAGAGAATTTTATGCTTAAAATTAGTTTCATTCACATTTTAAGACTCTAAATTTTATTGGATAAATAAAAAAATAGTTAAAAAAATATAATCATATTATAGTTAGTTCTATTCATTCCCATAAAAAAATGTCTAGATGTTAACTACCATTTAAAGTAATAATATTATTATATTATTTTTTAGTATAACTCAATGTTGTGTGCAACCAAAGATTTCGAAGAAACCCATTATTGAGTGTCAGGTACACTATCGTACATAGTTTCCTCTTTAAACTAAAATTAATATTTAATTAAAAAATATTAATAGATATAAAAATGTATTAATCTATAAATACCTGGGATGTTATAGGATTAATAAGAACCCAAACTTACTTTTGATACATGGAATCCATCTCTGAATTCATGGATTCTTGACATCTTATAGCTTCTGAGATCTCGACTACCTACTTATAGGATAAGGGATCATTATTTTTAACTAAAAACGAGTCAGTATCATTGGTCACCATAAAAACATATATGTTTGGTTCTCTTACCACTCTATCACACCTACACAACACTTGTGTTTCAGGAATTGAATTTTCCATGGGGACCTATGGAATCAGTTCCTGCACCAACTCCTATGTATCTTGAGCATCAATTTCATTAAATTGAATCTTTCTCCCATTGTCCTCCTTTAGGATGTGATTCATCTTAATAATGATATCCTATCATAGAATGGTCAATTTCCTTTGCGATGGGTTGTATTAACAGTATCCCCATGTTTCATTGGGATTCCATATAAAGATAAACTTCATGTCTCAAGGTTCTAGTTTGTTTCTTAAGATCACCTTAACAAATGCCTCCCAGTCCCATGCATGAACATGTGACAAAATGGGTTACTTTTCACTCAATTACTCAAATTGAATATTTCTTTCCACTTTATTTTGTACTCAGCTTAGTAAGAATAATTTTATCTGTAATGAATATCCCCAAAATTATAATGGAATCATTTCATGACTAATCATCAAACTTACCATGTCCAATAAGGTACAGTTCCTCCATTCACTAAAACTATTCCACTGTGATGTATAAGGTGGAGTGAGTTGAGATATAATCCAATACTCCCTTAGAAAGTTTATAAAGTCTTGGTTAATATATTCTCTACCCTGATCCAATCGAATTTTCATTATATTTTTACCAAGTTGATTATTAACCTCCTTCTTGAACGCTTTGAATTTCTCATAGGATTCAGAAATATACCTTATTAAGTATATATATCCATACCTAAACAATTTATTGGTAAAAGTAATAAAGTTTAATAATTCACCTCTAAACTATACTTGTAAATTTCCATACAAATCAATGTGTACCGAATCTAGAAGCTTTGTGGCCCTTTCACCATAACCAAAAAATTGTGTCTTTTTCAATGATACATACAATTCATGTTTAAGTTTTAGTATTAAAATACATAACATCTATGAATAAATGATAAATAATTTCCTATATATTTAATATAATTTTCCATATTTGGAAGGATACAACAATTTATGGAGAACAAGCAAAGGATGCTAAAATAGTAATGATTTACATCTAAATATGGCTTTCCAAAACAAAGGATGATCGTAGGATCTTCCGAGGGATAAAAACCAAAGAATTAAGATGATGTGGATCCTATAGAGTTGGGAAAACACTATTTTACAATGAAAATATTAAAATAACAATTGAAAAGTGTTGGGGAACAAATAATAAACACAAGTAATGAGGAGAAAACATACCCGGGAGAAGAAACACAAGTGTCATGACACAACACATCGGCATTATGCCGTGACACTGCCTAAAAAATTTTCAGATTTTTTTTGAGCTATAAAATGACTTGCGGGAAACTTGGAAATGAAATCATACAATGTAAAAGAACTATTTACAATATAAAAACTATTAACGGTGCCTAAAATGGATAGGTTTTATGAGAAATGGTTGGGAAACCCCCTTTTATTACCCAAAACAGCCTGTGACCAACAATATAGTCTCAAGACTCCTTTTTGATTCATTTATGGGATAATTAAATGAAACCTAAGCACCATTAAATTTCAATAAATATAGGACCAAGTTATTGCATCTAGGGAATGATATGGAGAAAATGTCTTGGACAGGAAGTTGTTCTTCTACAGGGTCCCAATAATTCCAATCTCCAATTTATTTCATGTATTCTTTCTATTTTCTTTCTTCCCTATTAATCCATCATTACTAGAATGATAGGGTAATTCCTATTTTGTTTCTAAGATTTTATTTTAATTTATATTTCTAATGTTGGGTTACTAAGATTTCAAAATCCAATTTCTTATCCATTTCACTTTCTTTTAATCATGACCATTGATAGATGAATCTGAAAAGATCCATTTTAATTATGCAACAAATTTCCCCAAACTATTTCATGATTATTGAAGAGTCTGGGGTGATTTAGTTTAATATATAATCATGATAAACTTAATAAATTAAAACACTAAATTACTAAAATAATGGGAAAGGTGTTATTGATTTACTAAGGAGGAGATACCTTGATCATCGGATCCTCTGCATCCTGAATCCAATATAAAAAATGAATTAATCAAATCAATTTATAAATCCATTTTCACCTAAACCCTAAAATATATAAAACATTGGCACACCTTTCATCATGATTCTAAAAACTAAACTTCTTTTATTCTTCTCTTTATTTCTGCTAAACTTTATTTAAAACCCAAATTTATTTTCTTTCCCCTTTATTTAAATCAATTTAATTATTTTATTTAAAAAACCCAAAAAATAATTGTGTTATCTAGTGGGTTTAACCTTGACCCACTTCTATCAACATTTTAAGTAATTATCTTCACTTTTTTGAGTTTTATAAATTATTTAATTTTTTTATCCTTATAGGTAATTAAAGACACCATGTGGTTAATCAAAACTATCACTGTTGATAGGGATTATAAGGATTTTTTTTAGATTTTTTATTTTTTATTTTGTTTTATTTTATCTATTTTACATAGGTTACTTTAATGCTGTGAATTTTATATTTCAATTTTTATGCATACCCATTTTACTTAGGCAACAAGAGAGTAAATTATCGATCTTGATCCTAAATGGAAATAGATATGATGAAAGAACAAGACAGAAGTGACCATGGAAGGTGCAGAGATAAACCAAGTTATTGAGGTTATGAAAAGAGATATAGGGCTAAAAAACCTCATGTATTATGGTTGACTATCTAACATAGGACTAAAACTAAGAATCTTGGTGCCATCTATAAAAAAAATCATTTCAAGATCAAACCTTAAATAATTAAAATGATCTTGAACATTGTGTAGTTTGTTGGAATACCTCATGATGATCTGAGTGCACATCTAGGAATTTTCCTTGAGAATTATGACAATTTACAACTCCATAATGTATTATGTGACATGGTAAGGCCTCAAATCTTCGAATTTTAATTATGAGATCAAGTACAAGAATGTTTATATAGTTTTTATGATTAATCCATCTCTAAATGGATGAGCTGTAAAGACACTTTCTTCCCTGCTTCTTTGCTCCCTTCAAGTTTATGGGAATTCAAGTAATTTTTTTTAACTTTATTAAATTTGAGTATGAATAAATTTAAAATACTTGGGAACATTTCATGTATTCAATTGGGAAATTCTTGCATGATGGTATTGAATTTTGGATTTTAATACAATTTTTTTAAAGGACTTGTATCAGGAAACAAGTCAATACGAGACAACGTAATTGGTTATTCTCTAAAGAATAAATCACTACTGGAAAGCTACAACATACTAGATTAAATAGAAACAAATATATTCCAATTAAATACTCAAGGAATTTAAATAATAGTTGTGCACATGATCATCAAAAATAGATGTATAGTGGTGGAAATGGAATCCCTAAAAAATATTAAAAAATGATTGTCTAAAAACAACCCCAAGGTATGCATGTATAAGAAATAAATTATATTAATTAGAATCATGGTAATCAATTTCAGGGTTTTAAGCCAAAATTATGGATCCAATTCCAAGGATTTTATCCAATACAATAGTCTTTTCAACCTCAACACCAAGGTCCCACATTGATGAGTCAAGTCCATACCTTGGAAGAGACATTATCCATGTTTATGACTATGAATGGGGTTTTAATCAAAGAGATAAAGGAATACTCAATGATCCAAAAGGTCATACTATGAAATCAAGAGATTCAGGTTATATAGATCACTATGAATCTTAGAGATATACTTGGAGGATTATTTCCATGATTCCCAAAAGTATACCCATGCGTTGATTTTAAAGTCATCATTCTAGGAAGCAGAATAGTCATCAAGGACCAACCGGAATCAAGAAAGGATAAAAAATTACAAAAAAATGAAAATTAATTCAAATAGATTTAGAATAAAATATAGAAGGTAGTAGAATAAGAAAAGGCTAAAGAAGAACCGCCATAATATAACCCGAGACTTACTTTTCCAAAACGACAAGTGTAAGAAAACATTGATGCTGAAAAAGGTAAATTTTTTGAAAATTTTAAAAAATTAAATATTAATATTAATTTTGTAGAGGATATCATAATAATGATAATTTATAAAAAATTCATGAAATATATGGATATCAACAAGAATAATCCAAAGGAAATTGGTACAATATTGCTCATATCAGAGTGTTCAACGGTTGTTTCAAAGGAACTACCAAAGAAACAACAAAAATGGATGGTTTCTCAATCCAAATTAAAATTGTTCTGAAACACTTGGAAAATAATTATGAATTTAGGTTCAAGAATTAAAATTATATCATATTACACCTTTATAGGACTGGTATTATTACTAAATCCCATGAGATTTTCACTTTAATTAGAAAACAAAATAATAAAATTTACATGAGGACTAATTGAAGATATTCTAATCAAAGAAAAATAATTATACTTCCCCTGGTATTTTATGGTGCTAGATATGGAAGAGTAATGAACATGTCTCATTTTGGGAAGAAAAGTTTTGGACACCGAGCATGTGCTGATAGATATTAAAATTATAAAACTCTATTGAGAGTTGGTGGTGAGCAAGTAAGTTTCAATATCCACTAAGAAATAAAGAACTGTGATGTAAGAGAAGCTTTTGAGATAAGAGAGGAAAAAATACCCAAAGATGAGGATGCTACAAAACATGAATAATTACATGAGTTAAGTGTTGTTTTATAAGAATAAATTTTAATTAAAAGTACTGAAAAGAAGAAAGGAAATATAAGGGATGAAACCACTGATATTGAAGGAGTGGTTGATCTAATCAACTTTGAAAATGGATAATAGGTATGGTTGATACATGATAATCTATTTAATTATTCATTATTAATGAATAAATGGAGGAAATATTGATGGAAATTGATAAAGTGATGTTAGTGGGAAGATTTAATATATTTAAAGATAAAGTTTAGGAATTGACCTTCATGGATAGGTTAGAGTTGATATAATTTATGGACCCGAACGAGGTAAAATCTTTTCAATCATCTATAAAATGAGATGAAGCTGAAAGAGGTAATTTAGAGCAAACAATTTCAAAAAAAATCTCTTCTAGGAGGTTGCCTATGTTTTTAATATTTTTATTTATTTATTTTTAGATGCATGTGATCTCCTTGAAATATTTCAAATTTCATTTATAATGACATGTACTTTCACTTGTGTGTTTTTATTTTTCAGGACAATTAATACACTGGTAGGAATCATGATAAAGAGAATCAAGGATTATACTCATCATGAATATGGTGTAAGAAGAACCCATATAGCCAAAGTTAAAGCATCATTAAAATGGGATTAGGTGTTTCAATACTATTTTTTTCAATTGAATTCTCCACATTTTATTCTTTTATAACTTTGAACTTTCGGTTACATGAATACCTTGATTCTTGATTTAATAAATTGATCTAGGAGACATTAACTTATTAAGATAATTTCATTCCTTGTTTTAAGTTTATTTTTTAGTACATTTGAGTACAAAAATGGGTGAAATAATTATTAGTGATAGACATACATATTATGATTTAAAAAATCTTTATTTATGGAGATCAGTTGATTTTTGTAAATGAGTTTTTTTCTCATATTTATCCTTCTTTAAATTTTTTGATATTTTCACTAATTAATATAATTATTTATTCTCATTTCCATGAGTAGTTTTCTTAACCATTAGTCTCATTATTGACACATTTTTTGAACCAATATTTTACATTCTTTCTATATTATAGTTCTTGAGAGACTCAGGTATGTTATCCTCTAAAATTTTATAGGAACCTTATCAAATCTATGATTAAATAGAATAAATTTTAATATGATTCAGGAAATATTTTTTAACCCTTTATCTTTTGAACCACCTTTAATTAATCATTATTAAGCATGTATAATTCATGAATGACCTTGTTAGGAAAATATCCATCTTACAAACCTATTATATTCATTCATACCATACTCATAGTATATTACATGATATTAAAAATAATAATTATAAGGAAGAGATTATCCATGGTGGATCATGATATACTTTTTTATGAGGCTTTATTGAGGGTTTAATGTGATCTTGGGAGAGTCCATGTATTATTCATTGTAAGTTTTATTCATCTCTCAAAATAAAATAAAAAAAATAAAAAAAATAAAAAATAAAAAATGGTTTGTATCTTAGGAGGGTCAAAAATCAACATTTTCATACTGATGTTATTTTGGTTATATGTAGTTATGTGATGGATGTGATATTTTTCTTAATAAAAACTTTTGGGAAAAAACAAAGAAACAAAAGATTAATAGGGTGATTCGTTTATTCTACTTACTTGTATAATGAGCCCACTTTGAGATTTTTTAGGGGGAAAGAGAGAGATTACATCTAAAAAGGGATATTTTCAATGAGTTTATCTTTTGGATATCATAGACTATGATTTAGAGCCAAACCAACTTTTTGAGATTTATTTACCATTACCCACCTAACCTAAATTCTCAGAGACATTTGAACCTTACTAGAAGCCTACATGATTTTTTATTCTGTCATTATATAGTTGCTATAATTGATACCTTAAAAGCCTATATAAAGTGACATGTTTTTATTGTATGATAAGAATTTAACTTATAATGTTTTCCTTGATAATAAGGGGAAAAATTTAATGTGAGGTAAATTGAAAATGGAATGCATATTAATAATGAATTGATACATAAAAATGGAAGAATGAAAATGTGCGGTTGTTTCAAAAAGATAAAATAAAAATACTTTGTTGATTTATTTAATTGAAAATTATGGCATTGATAATTTTACTATATGATTATTTAACATTAAATTTGAAATTTTAAAAATTGATTTTATTGAAATTTAATTTAAAGCATGGTTGGGTGACCTTCCTTTGTAGTATGTTGTGATTCCAGCCTTGAGAAAATGTATAAATTTAAGTGTGGGGGATTTGATAAGTAAATTTCATGCATACCTTTTAATATTAAAATACATAACTTTTATGAATTAAACTATTATTTTTTCTCAGATATTTAATGGCTTTATTTATATTTATAAGGATACCAAACTTTATGGAAAATGGGAAAAATGCTAAAACGAAAATGATTTTTATTAAAATATGGATTTCCATGATAAAGGATGATCGTAGAAGATTTTGAGGGATCAAAATTGAAGAATCGGGATGAAATGGAATTTATGAGGACTTTTTATGTCATAAATGTTCAAATTATGATGTAAAAGTGTTAGTGACCAAAGTGAAAACACAATGCATGACGAGAAAACACACCCAAGAGAAGAATCAGATGTGTTATGGTATTACGCATAGGAATCACACCTTGACACACCCTAAAAATTTCTAGACTACTTTTAAATCCATAAATTAACTAGCAGGATGTTGTTCCATGAAATCTTATAGCGCCAAAGAAATATCCATAACATAAAAACTACCAATGGGGCTTGAAATGGACATGTTTGATGAGAAATCGTTATGACGCACGATATCCTGAGACCAACATTAAAGACTATAATTTTTGACTCGTTTATGGGAGAATTAAATGAAACATGTGTACCCCTATAGACCTATAAATAGAGGACCAAGCTTCTTCGACCATGGATCAATCCGTAAACAAAAGTATGGGGTGACAAGTTGTGTTGATATATCGTCCTCACCATTCCTCTCTCCACTTTAATTCATGTATTATCTCTATTTTATTCCTTCCCTCTTACTCCCTCATTACTATAATGAGGGTTTAATTCCTGCCTTAATCTAGGGAAATGTATACAAAAGTGGAATGTGTTTTTGGATTGTATTCCATTTTTTATTATAAATCTTGGGTTGTTTTAATTTCCAAATAAAATTTCCAATCCCTTTCATTTAATTTTAATCATGACCCATGATTGATTATTTTGAAAAGAATTATTTTAATTGTGAAAATGATTTCCCCAAACTATTTCATGGCCATTGAATATTTTTGGGTAATTCAGTTTAAATATGGTATCATGATAAACTTAATCCATTAAAACCCTAAATTACCATACCAAGGGAAATGTGGTATTTATATACTAAGGAGGAGATACCCTAATAATTGGATCATCCTCATCCTGAATTTGGCACCAACAATGAATTACTCAAATTAATTTCTAGATCTAGTTACACATAAACCCTAAAATATATAGAAATATATCACATCTTCCATCTCTATTTAAAAAAATAGGATCCTTTTCTTCTTCACTCTCTTTATGCCAAAATTCCTTCAAAACCCAAATTAGTTTTCTTTTCCCTTTCAAAAAATTAAATTTATTTTTATCTTTTAAAAACTTAATAAAATAATTGTGTTGTCTCATGGGTTCATTATCAACTAATTAATATCTATATTTTAATCAATTATCTATAATTGTTTGATTTTTATTAATTATTTAATTTTTCTAGCCTCATAGGGAATAAAAAATTCGCCATGGTCAATAAGTCAACTTAAATTTAAAATAACAATGACATCTTCCAAGAGGATTAAGCTAAAAAGATTATAAGAAAACATATTGATAGATAGTTATCAAAAACATATCATTTATGTGACCAAGATGGCGATTCCACAGCTAGGTGTAATATGAGTCGCATGTGTTTAATTTGTTATCAATTTCCAAAATTTGGTTTTCATAATTTAATACATAATGATCATTATTTTAATGTTTCATACCATAACATATGATATATATATAAAAGTAAATACCTTTATTTCCAAATAAAAAAATAAATCCATTCATGTCTAAACAAGAAACGAAAATAATATTCATTGTAATACTCGGCACATAATAATAATTATTTAAAACCAAAATCAATCATGTTGGTAATGTGAGATGGTAGTCTCCAATGGATTGAGCAACCAACCTCACTCCATTGGCAACCCATGGATTCACCTCATCTATAGTAATATTTTAAAATATACTTAGATCTTATATTTAGATACAAATGTGATAACCAATGGTAGTACCTAATACCCGACTTGTTGGTAAGAAAATATTTCACTCAATAAAAAATGCACCTAAAACTTCCCCTTTATTCTTTGGTTGGGTGTAATCCCTCTTCAAAAGTCTCTACTTTCCACATAGAAAATATACATCATAATGTTATTTTCCTTTCCATTATATATTATTCTTCTTATAAGGATTATTCCCTAGAGATTTATACTTATAATGGTTCTTCATCCACTTTTCTTTGTTCTTACTCTTCTTATTCACCATAATTATAATCAGTTTTCCACACCCCATATATTTATCAGCTTGGTGAATAAGTGTAGTGAGTTATGATAGTTAGTTTTTTCTATTGTTCATATTATAATAAAAATAAATCTAGATATGTTTCTAGATAGTGAGGATGAAACAATATTTATGCACAAATCATAAGAGATATTAAAATCCAAGATGTCCAAGTGCTCAATTTATCCAAGAATCATGACTACATGTGCCCCAGATAATAGTAACTCTCCAAGATTTTACTTGAATAGTTTTTTAGTAACCCAAAACTATCATAGGTGAATATTATATCTTAATAGATAAATATTCATTAAATAACATAATGATCTATTCCAAAATCATTTAGGTCTAGTTCCTTTGGAAACATAGAAACATAAATAACTGGTTTATAAGATTTCTACATCATATCCCATTTAGTTCTTCATAACTAGAACCCTTCTTAGGAATATCATACATAAAACCTCTATTCATATCACGGGGAAAGGAAACATAATAAATATTGATCTTAGATGTTCAATAAGGGAAAACAAGGTAGATATAAATATTCATGAGAATAAGGGTATTAGAAAATGAGAATAACATTGGAATGACACATGAAATTGTGTAATACAAATAAGATTTGAAAATAATTTTCTTAGTAGTCAAGAATCATTGGAAAAACTATCATAGTGGAATGGTTTCCCTCCCTAAAACATCACAGTTGTTAAGGTTCACTCCCAATACTATCATAGTGGACAAAGATCCTTACTGCACTAGGTTCACTACCCATTACAGTCATGTTTATCTCATAATATATCAATATTTAACCAATTCATTAGAGGGTGGTATAGGTCCCACACATCACATAATGAAAATTTACACATGTGTTCTATTATATCAGAAAACATTAATCATATCAGAAACCATAACAAAATGGGTTTTAGAAAAATTTCATCAAACCATAAATTTTGGAAAAAAAATATGTTGTATGAACATTTCAACATAATATAACAGGTGGTAAAATGAATGGGTTTCTTAAATATATTTTCATCATAAAAATAATCCATTCAACGAAAAAATAAGAATGATATCTTAGGTTCATATCCCTAGTAAACTATGATTAACATAAAATGATTTTATTATAGATATAAAATTATTTTAAAAGATCACATGGAACATTTAATGAGTAAAACAACATTTTCATTTTGAAAATATTCGTTTTAAAAATAAAATTTCACAAAATATTATGGAAATAATTTATTTAAAAATAATATTTGATATGTATGAAGGAATATTTAAAACATTGAGTGGTAATGATGATGGAAATTAATATTCATGTCATACACATTAAAAAAAATATTAATTTTACATTCTTAGTAAAAATTAAAAAAGTACTTCATTTGGAAAATGACATTAAGATTCCTATTAATACATTTTGTAAAAATTCAAATATGGGTAAAATTTTATATAATAAATAATTAAGAAAAAACAAAAACATTATTTAATTTTTTTTATAAATAATGTTTATAGAAGAAAAATTATTTTCAATCAAACATATAAGTCAAGTTGTTTTTTAATTTAAAATTTATTTTCTACTCTTGAGTATATAAAGGGAGGAAAAGGAATGAAAAATATATACTTTAATGAAATAACAAGATTATAATAAAATAAATGAATTTTTTGAGAGGTTTATCATAAAATTTCATAATAAAAAACTTAATCATAAACAATCCTAACAAACAATGATATCGTAACAAAAAACATTTACCACTTATGACCTTTTATTACCCACTTATTAACAATTCTTTATCAAAATCAAGTTTCGGGTAATTACTACTTTGATTTTCATGTATGTTTTGGTTTGGTATTTTGGATCCTTATACATTAATCATATTTCCATCATCTCAATAATGAAGGAGATGATATAAATATAATATATATTTATTATATATGTATTTAGAGTAATCCCTTAAATTTAGAGATAGAAAATGAATTACACTATTCATGGAGACGGTAGGTTTTACATACCCATGAATGTTGTTTCCATTTTCTAAAAAGTTGAAATGAAAAAAAATTAAATAATATATTAACATTAAAAAATAATTTTTATTTCATATATAAAACATATTTTAATTAAACCTACTCTTATTACCTTCCATGTAAAGAATAAGTGAAGAACGAATCAAATATCTTTGCGAGGCGGTAGTCCGCTGTATACACGAGCGACATTATTATATTCCCAAATAATAGAAATTGAGAAGGTGTATGATATTTTATAATTAAATAAGTATAATTATGTCATAAGTTTCATATAAATAATTTAAATCCATTATTATATCCATCTGTTATATGTGGTTATGGAAAAAGAATTATATTAGTTCACGAGGCAATAGTTCATCATACATAGGATCAATGATTTTGTTTAAAACTTGATTAAATAGGAGATGATTATAGTCTATAACATAAACAAAATAACATCTAATTATATGTTATATATATTATTATTATATTTTAATTATTATTACATAAATGAATGCGGTAAGAGAATAATTAAAAAAAATAGTTAGTGAAGGCAATTACCTTCTCTTAGAAAAACCTCCTTCGGATCTCTTACTAAGGACCCTAGGATTGGTATTTTTGGAATACCAAAAACTCTAGAATGAGGATATTAATTTTGGAAATAAATTTTAGAAGGGTTTTTTCAAAAAAAAGGCCTTAATTGATGTGAATTAGTGAGGAGAGGAAGTGTCCTTTTTTAATCGAGGACTATAATTGTAAATAACCAAAACTATTCAATAATGAGAAGTAAATCTTATGAAATGTGCCTCAAAATTTCAGACCTAAATATGTTTTGGGATTCAATGATTAATCCATATATCCACAAAAAAAACACACATGTTTTAAACATGTTTTTCCTTAATCTCTAAGTTCTCTCATTTTTACCATTACAATTTTTACCACAGAAAATAGTCACTTTTAATTTACCTAGGTAATTTATCCATTAAGAATAAAATTAAAATGAAAATTATTAGATAAATTGGATCCATTAATTATAAGTATTAGATCCAATTTATTAAATAAGGATCTTATGTGTTCTGAAAATTAATTTTAACACGTGTATATATAATGTACAAAACCTCATTTTAACCTCAACTACAATAATTCCTTTTTATTTTTTACACTAATATTTATGAAAAAAAATTACCTTGAACTTATTATATAATATAAAGTATGCTGATTGAAAATATTTATTCCTTTTTATCAAATTTAATTCACATAAATGGGAGAATTTAATTTAAAACAAAACCCACAAATGCGATGAAAAAGTTATTTTCCAAAGAGAAAATTGTAAAAAGTATAGAAAGTTTTAATATCAAAATTCAACCAAAAACATAAATTTTATTAATAAATATATAATTTAACTAATTATATGAAATTAAAATTAACTGAAAGATGATTTTAAAATTTATATTTTAAAAATGAAGTTTTTTTTCAAATAAATTCTCTAAAAGTTTCAAATATTAATTTTAATATTTTTAAATAAAAATGTTTTTTTTCAGAAAATTGAATTTTTGAAACATATAAAGGCTTTACTTGAAATTAATTAATTTTTATCAATATGATTTATTTATATAAAACAATTATATGTAATTTTTCAAATGTGGTTATTCCTCTTCATGTTTCTAATTTTGATGGCTAGGTTATAACAATCATCTTTAAATAATAATATTAATAGTATATTATATTTAGTTAAAACTTGGTGTTGTGTGTAACACAACCTATCGAAAAATTTCAATTATTCAATAATATATATTTCATAAAAACTAAAGGTGTTATATTATACCCCCTGTAAAATTAATTTATCCCTAAAAATTCATCATTTTGATATAATCAATGGAGGATAATTTTGCCTCATCATATCTTCAGGTTCCCATTTAGCCTCTTTAAATGGTTGGTTTCACTAAAAAACATTGACCAAGTGAGTGATATTATTTCATAGATCTTTATATATATGATCTAGAATCTCCACTGATTTATCCTTATAATAAATATCTTTCTCTAGTGTTATGACCTCTGAGTTCAGTACATGTGAAAAGTTAGGTATTTAATTCCTTAGGAGAGATACGTGCAACACATCATTGGCTTGAGAGAGGTTTTTTGGAAGCACTAAGAGATAAGAAATCATCTATACTTGTTCAAGAATATCAAAGGGGCCAATATATCTAGGTCTCAACTTTTCTTTCTTCCTGAATCTCATAACCTTATTCTATAGAGAAATTCATAGAAAAAACTTCTCACCAAATTCTAACTCCAGATCACACTGATGATATCCAGCATAACTTTTTTGTTATCTCTAAGCTGTCTTATTGTATTATTTAATGGATTTGAATTTCTTTGAAATTTCTTAAGATAGATCACATCCCAATAGCATTGTTTCTCCAACTTCATCCTAGTATATTGTATTTATTCTTTTATTTCCATAAAGGGATTCATAAGGAGTCATCCTAATGATTGATTGGTTTTTTTATGTTATAAGAAAACTCGACTAGAGAAAGGTAATGATCCTAAAAAAATTTGAAATCTATAGAACATGATCTCAACATATCATACGGGTTTTGAATGGTTCTCTAATATTGATGACTGTTTTGAGGATAATACATTGTGCTAAAACTCAATTCTATATCAAGGGATTACTAAATATTTCTCTCGAACTTCAAGGTAAACCTCACATACTAATGAGATACAATAGAATGTGGTACTTCATTCAACCTTACCACTTCCTTAATATATATCCCACAAAGTTGATCTAGATAAAAATATTCCTTGATATCGATGAAGTGTGCTGAAATTTTAAGGAAATCAACTACAACTCACATAGAATTATTTCCTTCTAAATTTTTGGGGATTCTAATGAAAAAATCCATGGTTATGTTTTCCCATTTCCCTTCTGTTATGGGTATTAGTTATAGAATTATTTTAGAACTTTATCCTATCAGCCTTACATTATGACATACTATGAACCGATATATATACTAAAAAATATCCCTATTCATGTTGTAGCACTATATATACTCTTTCACATAGGACAGTTGTAGGTGATATACCCTTGCCTAACTTTAATTGTGGGTTCAAGCCCCACTACCTTTCTAGATGCGATAGGTTGTCATATGACATAAGGTATATATTAATATAATTACTATAAAATCCCCAATTGAAATATCCCATAACTAAATCAACATTAAAGACAAGATAAACCATAAAGGTTAATAATACCATTAATCTTCTTTTCAGAAAATATAAAGGCATTAATCCTGAAATAAATTTCCACTAAAATATATATAAAACAAAATGGTTGTATTTTCATTAATTTTTCCAAAAAATCCTTAATATTGATAAACTACCAGAACATAAAACCTCAAAATGGGATTCTAAGACTTCGAACATAAGATAAACCTTAAACTCATAAACACATGATGGTATCCATAACTCTTAATTTATTCTTACATGGAGATGTATATGCTTAAAAAATTTAATTCATCATTTATTCCTTAAATAATCTATTATATTAAACAAATACAATTCTATTGGAATCTTCAGTTCGGACTTGTACTGATGGAATATCAAATTTGATTTCATTATTCCAGAATCAGTGTAGAGGGAGATAATCAATGCTCAGAAT
The DNA here is from genome assembly GCA_963277665.1 of Viscum album. Taxonomy (NCBI): domain Eukaryota; kingdom Viridiplantae; phylum Streptophyta; class Magnoliopsida; order Santalales; family Viscaceae; genus Viscum; species Viscum album. The sequence continues at coordinate 23,150,158 of OY728145.1, read as the reverse complement.
CACATTGAATTTCACTAAAGGATTAATACAAATATTTTTATAGGGATCATTTATACAAACATTGATATGAAATTCCCAACTCTTGATTGGAGGATAAGTGTTCCCTAACTATCCTGATTCACTTTGGCTACCATGATTTCATAATCTTTCCCTTTTTTCATTTTCCCTCAAAGATTTTGTGTATTATTATCCCAATTAGAACTTGGATTAGAGAATTGATTTGCATAATGCCTAAAATCCTTGCATTTGAATCATTGGATAGTGGGTGTTGTGTTAATTAGTGTCTTATTCTCTTACATTGTGTTAATTAGACCATTTGTTACCTTTTAAAATTCATGGGATTTATGACCTACCCTTCAATATTTAAAGCACATCCCAGTCCCATTTAAATAGTTACCTTGATGTTTCTTCCCATATTTCTAGCATGTATATGGAAATAATTTCATCCCAATATATGATTTAACTGAGTTTTTATGAGAGTATATATTCCTTTTCCTATCAAAACCATGGGAATGGTAGGAATCTCCAATTTCTATTTCCACCTTGAGTGCACAATAAACAATTTATTCATAGCTACTAAAGTCTATTATAGCTAACACCATTTTGTAGAATTAGTTTTAGGACCCCAAAGAGTCGATCAACCTTACTTTCTTATTGTATAATAATATAAGAAGCATACCTCATGAGTCTTGTAAAATTTTCCTCATAGGTACCAATAGATTCATCATACTTCTACTTAATCTCAAAGAATTCATTATCAGTATTTGTATAAATAATAAAAGGGAAGTAAATATTAAAAAATAATCTATTAAATGCATACCAACATATATATTCAATTTATTATTTTCCCCTTATGTTCTTGATAAGATTCGACCACTGATCTTTTTCACCTTCCAAATGATAAATATCCTAAATGAAATTTTCATGGTCTAAACACTGGATAAAAAAACATATATTTTCAATAGTACTGATCTATTTCCCAACAATTAGTTGATTAGAAAACTACTAAAATAAGGTCGGAGTGACCTCCTAAAGGACTCAATAGAACATTGTTCCCTCCTTTGCTCGTTTGAAAGATCATTATGATTTATATCTTGAGAAAGTTTTACGAGCATGAAAATAATTTTTTTCATTAAACCTCCCATAACATTTATTTTATCAACTATAAAATCATTTAATTTTTCATAAAACTCTATATTAACATGTTCCCTTTGGGTTCCAACAATTGACTAGAAACAAAAATCACACTGTATGCAAGAATAATCATAATAGGAAACCACATAATCTTGAAAAATCATTTATTGACTATCAAAATCATGGAACCTTATTTTCTATATATGTTACCTTTAGCTTAACAAAGATTATTTATCATCATAATCTATTAAAATCATTTTTTATGGTTCATAAAAATTTTGTGAATTTCTAAAACATATCCCTCGGGTGCGTCAAACTAGTGGTGTAGAAAAACCCATTATCATGAACCATGTGATGATCACGTCCAGCTCAATGCATCCTTTTTGGAGTTATTACCCCAAGCTATAACTATAATAGAGGAAAATTAACTTTCAGTATCCATAAATGGATGTAATTTCTTGGAAACATCTCGTTTTATCATTCTCTAAAATTCCAATACATTTTACTATACATTTTCTTCCCCTTAAACATATACTTAGACATATCCCTAAACATATCCCTAGGGATCTCAATAATTTTTTATTATCCTATTTTCCACAGGTTAACTAAACCTTTCAATGATAAAACTTTGAGTGACCTAAACTTATAATACATAAATACTACATATTAATATATGAATATTTATTAAATAACATAATGATACACACCAAAATAATTTATTTCTAGTGACATTGGAAACTTGGAAACATAAAAGACTAGTTTATAAGAGTTCTACATCATATCCCACTTAGTTCTTCATAACTGACACTATTATTATACATATCATACATAAAACCTTTCATAATACCTAGGGGAATATAAACAGAATAAAGGTTTAACTTAGATGTTGAATAAGGGTAAGAAAGAAAGATATCAGCATAATATGAGCTTTAGGGTATGAGAACATGATAATAAAATTTGGAAACCATACCTTATATATCATAGGTAATAAAAATGAGTCATAAAACAAATTTGTGTAGTTCACAAGACATGAATAAAAAAGGAATCAGAGAATATAAACACTGAAAGCATAACATTGGCATAATACGTGGAATTGTAGTATAACATAATATTAGACAATAATTTCCTTGGTATTTAAGGATCATTGAAAAAAATATCATAGTATAATGGGTTCACTCTTAATATAATCTTAGTATTCAAGCTTCACTCTAAATACTATCATAGTTGACAAAGTCCTTTACAAAAATGGGTTCACTCATTATTCTATTCCTATTTATCTCATGAGATATCAGTATTTTCCCAATGCATTAGAGGGAGATATAGGTACTTCCAATCATATAAGGAAAATCATACACATATGTGACATATGATCATAAAACATTCATAATATCAGAACCCATGAAAGTAAATGGGTTTCATAAACATTTCATCATAAAATAACCTATTTCATAAAAATTTCATCATTTCATTATAACATAACCCATGGAAAAAGAACTGAATTTTATAAACATCTTGTCATCATAAATAGAAACCATTCATATAATGAATAAAAACTTCATCCTTGGATAATATCCATAGTAAATTATGATTAACATAAAAGGATTTCATTTTAGTTGGAAAATGTTTTTGAAAGATCATTTAGAACCTTTCTTAAGGAAAATAACCTTTTCACTTTGAAAAGCAAATTTTTAAAACAAAAAAGTTCACAAAAAATTGTGAAAATAATTTTATTTAAAAATAATGTCTTAAAATTATAAATGAAACTTTAGAAAATTGAGTTTTCATGATTTTGGAAAACACTATTTATGTTGTAAATTTTAAAATAAATATTCATTTCACATTTTCAGTAAAAATTCAAAAAGTACATTGTTTAGAAAATGAAAAGAAGATTATTTTTAAAAAAATTTGTAAAAATTAAAACATTTGTAAAATTTTATTTTATAAATCATTGGATATTATTAAAAAAGTTATTTAAAATATTTTTAAAAAACATGGACATGGAAGAAAAATTATTTTCAATACAAGAGAAATATAAAGTTGATTTTCCAAAAACAATTATTTTGGACTCTTGAGAACGTAATGGGAGTAAAATGAAAGGAAAACATACATTTTCAAGAAATATAGATATTATAATAAAATAAATGAGTTTCTTGAGATTTATATCATAATATTTCATCATCAAAGACTTAATCATAATAAATCCCGATAAACAAATAGATTGTAACAAAAAACTTTTAATACATGAGTATATTCTGAATCGTTAGCCCCATAAAATAATAACATTAAATGAAAATTTAAATATCATTATAATAAATAAATTCATGAAATAACATTTAATATGTGTTCTATATAAATCTTATAAAATAATATAGGTACATAACATAACATATGTCCCAAAAGAAGAGAATTTGAGATGAAATTACCTTACCTTAAGTCTCAAATTATTTCTTACACATTATAACAACCTATATAATAAATATAAGTTTATTATAAATATATTATAGATCCATTATCATACGTATCATATGATATATGATTTACTTATTACCTTTAATTACCCTTTTATTAATAATGTCTTGTTAAAATCACATTTTTTGGTAATAATTGCTTCATTTGTCATATGATATATGATTTACTTATTACCTTTAATTACCCTTTTATATATCTATGTTTAAGAGATTACCCTGAATATATCTATGTTTAAGAGATTAATCTTAATATATATAAATATAATATATATTAATTATATATATTAAGAGTAATCTCTTAAACATAGATATATAAAATGAAATACACTAGTCATGGAGATAGTAGGTCGTATGTACGCATGAACGTTGTTTCCATTCTATCGAAAGATGAAAAGAAATAAATTTAAATGATATATTACCATTATAGATTCATTTTTAAGAGATATATATCACATATTTTTATTAAACCTATTCTTATTACCTTTCATGTAAAGTGTATGTAAATAATGAATCACATCTCTTTGTGTAGCGGTAGTCTGCCGTACACATGAGTGATGTTATAATATTCCAACAGAATGTAAAGTAAGAAGGTATTTGTGATATTATAATTAAATAATTATTAAATTTTTACAAATATAGTATATATAATTTAAATATATCATTATATCTGTACTTAATAGGTGATTATGCAAAATGAATTAAACTGGTTCACGAGGCGGTAGTCCATCGTACACATGATCGATAGTTTAGTTTCCCATTTGATGGAAGATGAGATATATATAGGTTATTACATCAACATAATAAAATCTTAGTATATGTTAGAAACTAGTTTTATTATATTTTAATTATTAGTACATGAATTAAGGTTGAAAGAGAAGAATTAATGAAGAAAGATCTCAGTGCAAACAATTTACCTTCTATTTGAAAAACCTCCTTTGGATCACTTATTAAGGACACTAGTATTTGTATTTTGGGATGACCATAAGATTTAAAATTTGTATAATTATTCCATGGAGATATTATTTTATGTTGGGTTCTATGAAAAGGTAAAAAAGAGGAGTGAATAAGTGAGGGGAGGAATTTACCTTTATAATTGAGTAGTGGTGGAATTTTTATAAATACCTAAAACTAATAAATAATAGGAAGTTTATACCTCTCCATGTGCCTTAAAATATGATAAATAATAGTTTTTAGTGATTATATGGTTCATCTAGACCCCCAACACAAAAAAAAATCACAATTTTTAACATGTTTTTTTTAATCTCTATTTTTTCTCATTTTTACCATTATATTTTATTGCAAGGCAACTGCTCTCCTTTTATATACCTAAGTAATTCAACCTGTAAGAATAAAATTAAAATAAGACTTATTTGATAAATTGGACCCAATTATTCTAAATATGAAATAAAATTTATTAAATAAATATCATATGTTTGTTGAAAATTATTTTTAACACATGTGTATGTAATGCACAAAACCTCGTTTTAACTTTAACTATAATTTTTTTTTAATTTTTAAAAATATTTATGAAAATAAATTAATTTGAAATTATTAAAAAATATAAATTATTATTATTCAAAATATTTAATTCATTTTAAAAATTTTGATACACATAATTTAAAAAATTAATTTCAAATAAAACCTGCACATATGACAAAAAAACAATTTTCCAAAGAGAAAATTTTCATACTTATAGAATGTTTTAATATCCAAATTACGTATTAAATTGATTACAATGACATAAATTATACTAATAAATAGATAATTATACTAATTTCACATTTAAACCAATATTAAAATAAAATGGATGTCGTAATTCCTTTAAATGAAAAGAAATATTTTAATAAAAATCAGTATTTGTTTATTATTCATAAAAAATTTTATCTTTTAAAAAATTTTAAAAAATCCCATCAAAGATAATTTTTGCATATAAATTTAAAATATGAATTTTATTTCTTCAAATAAATTTTATAAAAGTAGAAACAATTAATTTTATTATTATTTTTTAAAAAATATTTTTTAAGAAAATGGTATTTTCGAAACATATAATGTATTTACTAAAAATGAAAAATATGATTTTTTTATATAGAAAAATTAAAATTAATTTTTAAAATGAAGTTATTCCTATTAATTTAACTGAATTTTACAAATATGTTATAACAATCATGTTTAAATAATAATATTAATAGTTTATTACGGTTTTTAAAAAATCGGTGTTTCATATAATGAAAGATATTGTGGAAATTTAAATTATTTAAAAAATAATTCATAAAAGCTCTAGGTTTTATAATTGAATTGGAGATATCATATCTATCTGATATGGTTGTCTCTTTATATAGATCTTTAAAGTGAAAAATCATATTATGTGCATCCATATCCTCATATTTCATTAGAAGCACTTTGAACATGGAGGATAACATAAAAAATTGGAAATCCATAACATCATCCACATGATTCAAATAGATAGATACTTATTCCTCATTAGCCTATTTGGAAATGAAATCAAAGAGTGGGTCTTCTAGTACTTATAATTTCTATCTATAGTGTTGTATAACATGAAAGCACCTATACCATTCCTAGAAATTCACGTTAGTGTGTTGGTTACCCTACTCCAGTATGGATCATAGTGATATTGTTGGATTCATTTGAATTTTTATTTTTATAAAAATTAATATTATATAATTAGTAATTTTTTTATTATAAAAAATTAATAAAATTAATATTAATTAAATTTTTATTAATATATCACTATTTTTGGAAACCTAATAGCCCTCACAATAATCATCATTATAATTACTTTGATTTTATTAAAAGGGGGGATTAGAACACAGGAAGTAGCCAAAATAAAAAAGGAGATGGATCACAGGGGTATAAAATAGTGAAGTCCAAGAAAGTAACCTCTTACTAAATCTACTCCTTCACAGGAAAAATTGTATTGTGTCTAAGATACACCTGACAATGATACATCCCTCTTTTAGTGGTCTAGACATCTTCCTCCATGAGGCCCAATGATGATTCTCATCAAAGTGAGAATACTAAATAAAATAAGAGGTAATTTTCTTAATATTGTCTAGAACTCATTTCGGCACCTTGAGGACTAAGAGGACATGCATTGGGATGGAGGACAGGATTTTATTAACAAGATTAATTCTCCCTCCGAAGGATAAAAGTTTATTTTTAAAATTAGTGATACTTCCAATGATCCTGTTAATAACCTTGTGAAATTGATGCACCCACAACCTATTTGGAGAGACCAGGCTCCAAAATATTCCATCAGGAAATTCCTACTATGAATATTCAAACCATTTTCCAGGATTCTGATGAACTTATTTGAAAAATGGTTGGATATAAATATGTTTTTATTCTAATGATTCACTATTTGTCTGCTCTATTTACAATAATCCTCTAGGATCTGGTTGAGTCCTCCAATTAATCTCATGTTGGCATTGATGAAAAATATTGTATCATCAATAAACACAAAATGGGAATGGAACTTTCATGAAACATTCATATGTATGGGAGGATTCTTCCCATAAGGATATATTGGTTGATTGAACATCTTTGGGATTCTTGGGTAAGGATGAAAAGGATTGGAGATAGTGGGTCTCCTTGCCTAAGACCTTGAATAATATCCCTCACCATTTGTTTTTGGAATATTTTTTTACTTAGATATTCTAGTGTAAAGGATCCATATTCCCCTTCTCATAACCAAGAATTAGTTCAAACAATCTATTTGAATGTTTTTACAAAGGCATAACATGCCAAATATATTAACTCATAGTTCCTTGATCCTTTGAATGGACTCCCCAATCCTAAAATCTTATTTTTAATATTTCCTCAACATTTTCTTCTTGGTTACACCAAATACTGCTTGGTTAGTCAACCCTTAGTGTAATCTAATTTAATTCAACCAGAAAATTCATTTTAAAGTTATATGATAATTGAAATCACCCCAATTGGGGTTGGTCAATGATTTTGTACAATGAGGTTGTTTCTAAATTAATTAGTGTAAGGTTGTACCAACATAATATTTTATTTGAGGTAACACTTATGTATAAAGCCCATTTAATCTTTTCAAATTCCTTTTTATTATTAATTAGATTTCCCTTAAGTGATTAATCATGTATGATAATACATTTATTCATAAACTAGTTATATTTTATTCCACCTTCCATGCTTGTTAATTCATTTATTAGGTGATCATACAGTATTCAAAAACATATATAATTTAACCATTCAACTAATAGATATAAAATATAAGTTGTATGATCATGAGATTAGCTAATGGTTAGTTTATCTATTAGATGATAAACATACCCTCTACCCTAGGAGGATCTCCTTAAAACATAGCTTCGTTCATGTTATAGTATTCCACCTTGTCTCCTATGTGTCACCTCAATTAGTTTCACCTCATCTCCTTGACTTAGACCACCTCCTCTCCCCTAGGATCTCCATCCATACTTAATATTTTACTCACACATAGTTGATGGGATCCAATGTATTTGGAATAGGGGTTTTGAATAAAATAAAATACGGGAATATAGACCCTTACATAATAAGGATGAGGGGATGAAAAACATGTCATGGATAATAATTTAACCAAAATGAATTAAAAGAACCTAATCACATACAAAGGGTTGGCCTAATCTCATGATCATCCACATAACATGAAATGATCCTAAATTTAAAATATTGTTATCAATTAGTTTTATTTTTTATTTAATTAAGATAATACACAATGAATTAATCAAATTAATTCAATTTATCATCATTCCATCCAAGCATCCTTAACCCACCATCATCTATTATTTTTAACAAAATTAATTTCATTTAAACGTAATAAAGTACACAAGTGTACTTAGAGGCAACTTCATGAGCTTATCTAAAATTTTAACTCAATATAAATTTTAATATATAATTATCAATCCTACAACATGTAGTTTACTTCTTCAAATAAATGACCCATGAAACACGTATGAATAGGTGTGATTATATATTTTATTTTTTCCAACAAAAAAATGTGCACATTATCTACAGTAGACTACATATTATGTAATAAAGTAAAAGTCATGTACTACCTACTCACCATGTCTACAACACATGCCTTGTACTAGGTGTGTTTCTTTTTTCGGACTTATTCGAAGTACATGTTGTATTTCCAACATACTTGTTGTGTACTATTACTTTCTTGTATCTGCATCACATGCCTTGGGAATAGGTGTGTTTCCTACCTGTGGATAAGCTCAAGGTAAATGGTGTGTAATACAAATAAATTATGTGTGGCCTTATAGTTTCATAGCTCTTCAGTCCTCTTGTCATGTATCTAATACACATATCATTGGGATAACTTGGACTACATGTTGTGAATAGTGGTTAAATGGTGTGTAGTTCTTCAAGTCATGTTTGAGTCTATCCAAATCAACATGATGATATGATTTTATCAGTTATTAGATCTAATCACCTCAGATCTATCTGAATTTATCACATGATACAAATGGAAATAAAAATTACACAGTATGTATGCATGATGTACATGCAGTTTACTCTCTTTTTTTCTAAGAAGAGCCTCTAAAACCTCCATATGGTGTTATTCAAAGTCTTCTTTGTTTTAAATCAATAAAATATTACATGTTATGTTATTGATGATGAATAATGGGAAGAGAATATAATATTTAAATATTAAAATGAATAATTTTAAGTAAAATAAAATGAAAACACATGCAACCAATCAATGAATAATAAATAATTATAAATTAAACATGTGCCAGCTCTGATGCCATTTTTAGGTTCTGGTTCAAGTAGAATCGTACTTTTATAGCATGAAAAACTTGATTTTAGTCTTAATTTACCTGTAATAATTGATTCACATGATAAAAAATTCATGTCTAGATAAAAAGTATATTACATGAATACATTAAAATGTTGGAACCACAATAGGAGAATCTTCACATGTAATTTATACTTAATTTATGAGAATATATAGAATTACCTAAACTTTTCATTCATCTTTAATTAGTGATTTAGTTAACTAGATCACATCATACCATCATTTCTTTACAGGATCAAAGTATATAATTCCTTTAGTGGTGATCCACACATACACCAGAAACTATAAATGACTCCATATAATTGTCTAGTACTATCACGATCGATCTTAATCACTTTCATTTTTCATGGTTTACGAAAATAATATTCTTCTCAAAGGATCAATAAATATTGGTGTTCTCTTAAAGGCTTGATAGAAGAAGAATAAATAATTCAATATAGGTCTTGAGAAAGTCTCTCTCTATCAATTATGCACAACAGAAGTGAGTTATGGATTATTATACAATTATATATTTATTATACAGGGTTTAGGGTTGGAAATTTCATACAATCCCCTTACCTTATTTAATATTCATAGTTGACCCCATGCCCATTAATTATAATATCATTATTATTAATCAATTGACATGTGAAATGCATTAAGAATATTAAGAAATACTATTCACAATATTTCTGATCTGACTATTAAGCTCAATCTAGTTTCACTCATTAATATTTACTAATCCTTGAATAATGACTATTTAATGAATAAATATCACTATATTACTCTATGATAGATATAATAAATATTTTATTTTCCAAACTATAAAATAAATATTTATTTTTATTTAACTCAATTATTCTTTAGATTAACATGTGATTAAATTGCAGCAATCAACTAAACCCGAATAAATATAATTTATTCTAACGTTTTAAAGTCAATACTTAAAGTTAACTGAGACCTTATATGCACTAGGTATGTGATAGTCTAGGCCTCTTTCTTAGTGTAATTATGTATAACCAAATAAATTGTAAAGTTAGAATCTTGAAACACACTAAGGAACCCATAGAGAGAGAATTTAATTCCATAATGTCATGAAACCTTCTATTAATTCTTACCATGTAATTCAATCCCTTTATTATGATATCTCGAATGAAGCTAGTTTCATATAGGTGTCATCAACCAATATTATTGATGTATCTTTCTTTGAAATTACATAAATGAACTATCCCAATAAACATTATGGCCTTGTATTTATATGGGCCATTCCATTCCAATCAAAGAGAATGAGATATCAACTTCCATTAAGGGATACAAGGGATAAATCTGTTCTCACATTATCAATTAATGTAATATCACTCATGATGCACCCAACATATCCTACCTCATCACAAACATTTTTCATCATGGTTTTCATAAATACATAAAGTGATATGAGTCATGATATCCATTAATGATAATATTAAAGTCTAAGGATCAAAACACACATCTATATATAGGAAAAACAAATGACATATTGATTTTGGATTTCTTATTAACAGTTTTGTTCTCATAAACTTCTTTCATGTAGATTACAAAGGGATAACATTATGAGAAGGTCTATCAATGTATTATGATCCTACTACCTCTGATAACTTCTTTCATTTATGTCCCTTTATACAATATCATCTGGTCATATAAAAATATTAAAGAATAATTTCGTAGAACCTCTAGGTTCTCATCGTAGCAGGAAACTTATCTAACCTTTTAGTGTGACATATATTCTTAGAAAATTGTCACATACAATTTCATTCAAAGGATCCATAATAATGTAATAATTAAATTTCAATAATAATGAAAATATATAATCAAGTACTAAACAAATTGGTAATATAAAACCAACTCCAATAATAACCTTATTGATATTAAATACAACTTCTTCTTTTGGGTAAATCAGGATTCACACTAAAACCTAGAAATTCAAAGGTAGAGATATCAATAATATGATAGGTGGAATTGAAATTTCCAAACCTATCAGATAACTCAATATTTTAGGCATTATCATTGATCATCCTTGAGACTTTGAAAAGACCATCTACTCCTGGATAAAGTTTTATTTCCTTTTCTATGGGAACTTTTCCTTCTTCAAGTGTACCCACACCCATTATCCATTTTTAATACTTATTTTTTACCGAACTTCAATGGTGTGTTTCACCACTTGTCTATTCTTCTACTAAATTTTAGATTTTACCCTTACATGAGCTCCTAACCAATTTTTTTTTACATTTAAGGTTAGAAAATTTATTAATGGGAAAAGTAATAATATCAAGTAGAGTTAATCGGTTAATTCCATACAAAAACTAAAAAAGTGAGTCATTTTTGCTGGAATAAACCACCCAATTATAAGAAAATTCAATGTAAAGAAACAATATTTCCTAATGTTTAATTTTTTTTATATGGATAAAATAAAATAATGTGGAAATTTTATTATTAACCACCATATTTTTACCAATAGTTTGTAAGTTTTCAATGGTGGAGAAAACAATATTAGTTCCACAATGACCTTTGAAAGTGGATATGGAACTTGTAATCCCTACCACTCATAATGATCATGGGTAACCCATGATTCCAAACAAATTCCACAAAAATAAATCAATGATATGAGTTGCATCACTCATTTTAAAAAAACAATAAACTGATCCATTTTACTAAACATATCCATTTTTGCAAATATGTGGTCCTCAATTTATTGTGATCTTGGAATGATTAGTGGAAAATTCATTGAGATTTCAAACGAAGGATGTCAACAAATAAGAAAAGGGGTGTATAATCCATGTGAAAGCTCTTTATATTTAGTATGTTGACACACATTTTAATTTACACTAACATTAATAATATCTATATTCATGCAAGGACAAAAAAAATGTTAACACAAGGAAAAATTCTTCTCCACCCCAAAGGGACCCATTAATTGACCACCATGGGTTTTAATAACAAGCATTTCAGTCATGGAAAAATATGGAACACACAATTTAATTTTCTAAAAAATAATTCCATTACGTATGTAAAAATATTTTTTCCCCATGATTCACACAATTTATATATTTCAAACAAATTGACATCATTCTTATAAATTCTTTTCAATATTTTAAAACAAAGTATTTTAGCTTGAATATAAGTGATAAGATAGTATATCTTCCATAAAGAATCTATAATAATATTTTATTTTCCTTCTTTATTCTTAATAAAATAGGGAAATGTTTTAATGAACTCAAGTTATATATCATTAAATCTATTCAAAATTCCTTGTGGGTTTAGAAATTTTAAGATTTCATGATTCAAATGAATCAAAAATTCCATTATCTATAAGTAATGTTACTAATTTTCTAAATTTCATTCAATTTAATGTAATTCATTATCATAAGTAGAGTATTTGAATGTAACTCCATTAATATTCTTAGTAAATTAGCCCATATTCTTAGATTATATCATTAAAACATCTCCAATTCCTATTATAGACATATTACATTCAACCTCAAAAACCTTATAAATTTCTGATAGAATTTTGAGAGTGGAATTGGTTAAATTATCTTTAAGTCATGGGAAGGCATGTTATTGAGATTTTTCCCACTTGAATCCCACTCCTTTATACAAAATTTCATTCAATGGTGTGATAATTTTCTAAAAGACTATAATGATCCTTCGATACAATATTTCAAGACCATGGAATATTCAAACATTATTAACATTATTTTGTGTTAGCTAGTCCCAAATCACCTTCAACTTCTCTTTATAGACACTCATACTATTAGATCCTACGAAAAATGTAAGGATACAATATAATTTAAAAAAATTATATTTTTTTAAGTTTCTAAATGGCCTATTTTTCTTAACAATTATAAAAACATGTTTCAAATGTTCACAATGTTTATTAAGACTCTTTAAATAAACAAATATTTCATAAAAAACACAAATTTCCCAATGAATTTATAAAAAATGTTTCATTAAGTTAATTAATGTACTTATGGTGCTAGTTATCCCAAAAGGCATAATTATCCTTTCATACAAGTTAAAGTTAGTTTTAAACATGAGTTTCTATTCACCTTTCTCCTTCATTATAATTTGTTAGAATCTACTCCTTAGGTAAATTTTAGTAATAAAACATGAACTATGGAGTTTATAAAGAATATCATTCAAAAAAGGTGTGGGATAGAGATACTTTCTCATGATTTTATGAAATCATTACAATAAATACACATTCTCAACTTATAATCTTTCTTGGGAACAAGTATTACCAATACTACACAAGGACATGATATTTTTCTCACAAATCCCTTTTTAAGAAACTCCACCACTTATCACTATATTTATTTAGTTTTATTTGTACTGGCTCAGTAATATGGGTGATTTAGAAGTGTTGTATCAAGAATGAAATTTATATATCTCTCAATAACCTAAAAGAGAGGTTTTACATTAGTAATTTACTCTATAAAAACATCATAAAGATACTATAAAAGTGTGACAACATTAGAAGAAATTGGTGAGTTAAGATCATTGGTGGTAAACCATTCTCCCTTTTATAGATGAATGAGATATTACTCCCCTTATAAATCTATCTTTATCTTTATTTTTACTAAAAAACTCACATTTTATCAATAATCTTTTTTGATACTCTTTTCTTTCCCTTATTTTATTTTAATATCACTCATCACACTTTTTCACTCTTAAATTTTATACTATATTCATTCCTTTTTTGTCTCTTTTATTTTTCTCTCCTTTCACAATATCTCATGATACAGATTTGGTCTTTAAAATATTAAAACTACCTCAAGGTTATAAAGATGAATATTCTCTTACTATTCTGAAATTAATATAGATTTTAATACCCATAACGGGTGACCCTCATATTAAATTTTATTGTCATACTCAGTAATGTATGACTATAATTCACGAGAAAAACATCATACATCACCTTGTCTAGATAATTTCCAATATGAAATAGAACTTTTGATTTATTAGTCACGTTAAAATCCCCAATATTTTTTAAACATTTCAATATATATGGTGAATGATGTTTAGTTATATATAAACCCAATTTATAAACCATCAAACCACTTACTACATTTTTTCAACTGCCATTATCAATAACCATACTACATACCTTATATGATAAATATTCTAGTATGAAAAATGTTCTCCCTTTTTTATCTTGTTCTACTTTGGGTTGAGTACTGAAATTACACCTTGAAACAAGCATTTATCATTGTATGGGGCTCTCTACTTCCACATCTTAACATTACTCAAGGGGTGGAATTTCATCTTTACATGTCTTAGCACTAAAAACGTATCCATCATCCAAAATAATCATGGTTCTCTTGTTATTATGAAGAAAATTTTCTGAATCCATGACATTTAAATAATTTCATATCATGTAATTTAGAAACATCCATACCCTTCATTTTACCATTAGATTACAAAAATAATGGTTTTGTCTCAAGAACCTCCTTTGACACTATTTTTTCTTTCAATTTATTGTAGTTTGGAATCTTTAAACATATAAAAATGATCTATAATCTTTACTATAAGTTTTGGAACATATCCTTATTTCCTTGCTATCTAATTTATTGTCTATGTAAAGTAGATCCTTTATATCCAAATATAATTGTGTCTCAATTTTCTCTTGAATTTCATAGTTTAGGATATTCACAACCCTTTCTATGGTTCACTCTTGATTCTCATCAATATTAGCCAAAATAATGATGATTTTCATATATTTTTTATACTCATAAATTCTCAAGGATGATTATTTAAAACCCTACAACTTGAGGAAAAAATCATGATATTGGTGTCAATAAATTAACATTTTATTCATTACCACTTTCATCTTGTCTCAATTTAATATGGCTCTTTTCCCATTTTATCATCAGATCACTTATAATTGGTCCTACGAAATACAATAATATTTAGTGAATTCCATGGCCACCATCTTTACCTTATGTTCTTCTAAATATTTATGCAAATAAAAAACATTCTCACCCCTTTATTACCATTTCAAGTGTGTTTCAGGATCATTCTTACTTTGGAATAAAGTGATATTTAACTTTACAGTGCCAAGATCATTGGTTTTCCCTAATGGTGGTTAATTTATTTGAATTAGTTACTCTTTAAAATTAGATAATTCTTTTTATTTAATGAATTACCTACTTTTTGGTTCTCTATAGTTTGATGGTTATTGCAATTCATCCGTCCTTGCATTCAACCTTTGGAATTTCCCCTGAAAAACCCCCATAAACATATTAATGTCTATTTGGTTGGTGTCACTAACTTATTTTATTTATGAACCTTATAAAAAAATCAATGAGAAATGAATTTCGACCTCACACACTCCCTCTTGTGTTTATACTAAAAAATAGCGTGTTCACTCATGTTTTGATAATTATTTTGGATTTTTTAATAAAATGAAACTCTCGTATATTTTACCACTCCACTCCCATACTATAATGATCTTATGAAATTATAAAAAAAATTAAAATATCATTGGAATGTGGAAATACCAAACATGAATTCAATGGTAAAATTCAAGTGGTATTTAAGAGTAATAACATGGGATGGGGTAGGAAAAAAATGAAGAAAAAGATGAAGGGATATAAGATTCAATTTGTTTTAATTTTTTGATCCTTTTCATTTTTTTATATTTTTCAATACTTTTTTTGAAAACTATAAATGAAAAAATTGGAATTTGTTATATATATGTGGGAGAAATAATAATTTGAAACACTAAATGAAATCAAACTGACAGATTCATGGATTTTAAAATTTCATAATTCATCCCAAGAATTTAATCCTCTATATCTCACAATTTATATCTTGGATTTCAGTGATTTCAAATAAAGTGGAAAGATGATATCATCAACTATAATAATGGAATGCCACTATTATATAATTAAGAAGAAATGATATCCTAGCGTGAAGAATAAAATTTACTAGAATTGATGTCATATTCATTCAAATAGAAATGAAGATATAAGAAGAAGTTTGAAATTTAGAACCTGATTTATTATAAGTGGGATTTGATACAAAATGTTAATAAATCTAATACCAACTAAGAAATATCCTAGAAACCTTGTATAATTATTTTTTTGTTGAATTATTGGATCTCTATAAGAAAAAAGGGAAAATATTATGGGTGGTGAAAATGAGGAAAGGAGAGATGACCAAGGTATAACCCAAAGAGAACTTATCTCTAAGAAACCAAAAAAGATGAACAATAATTTTATAAGTTGAAGAATTAATCAAGAACATAAGTTTCCAATATAAACTCACTATATTAATAATATTTTTTTTTCATTAATGTCTCAAGAGTTTAAGGGATTGTATATTTATTACTGAATAGGTGATATAATAGTCTACTATCTTTTTTTACATAGTTAAAATGCATAATCCATGGTTTTTTGAAAATGATTCACTTAAACAAGATGTTATAAGAAAGATAGGACACCCCATTTGAAAATAATACACTAAGAAAATATTTTATGAAAACTATCCCACTAAAATTTAAATTTAATGCTCTAACATTGACTTTTAAGATTCCACGGGTGATAAGGTTTAAAATTCATAACATGCCTTGGGTTGATATTTTAAAAATTATTTTTGGGATATAATTACTATAATTAAAGGACAATATGATTTTCTTAAGAATTAATGTTAGTACTCCCGTTGTATATTCATGATTAATCATTATAAATTCTCTTTTAATATTTTAATCCGCTCTCTTGTCATTGGGCCTCCAATTCCTTCCACCAAGTCTTGTGTAATTATGTTCCTTTCACCCTCCAAACTATGTTTTCCTTCATTTCCTAATTTCACATTTTTTCCATGATTCTCATCAAACCTAGTTTGTATAGTCATTGAAAATATAATAATAATGGAAGATGCATTAGATGATCACCCTCTAAATGGTCAGTGAAAATACAACCATTGGTAAATTCTAAAATATATACCTAAGAAAAACATGCAACTCTGTAGACATCAACATCATGTTCCATGTTCATAAATTATTATTACAAAAAATCAACCTAATTTTATCCCACTCCCTAACCTCCTAAGAACAATAGAATAATATGGTATATTCACTCCCAAAATATCATTAATTAAGGCTCTCCAAGGATGGAAAAAACTAATAAAAACTATAGATCCATATATGTAGAGGTTGAAATAGTAATACACATCCAACAATGTGATTCTACACTCTCTCTATGGTGTGTGAAAAGTATGTGTTCCTAGAGTTAGTTCTTTATATCTATTTGGATTTGTACTTTTATTAGTAAAATATTATTAAATATATTATTACATAATGATTATTTGTAATTCCCCTCCCATACTCACTTCATATTGTAGCTAGACCAATCCACTATGGGACTTCAGGTGTTCCTCCTTATACACCAAAGGATATTGAATGGTAGTAGGGGTCTATATGAATACTGTGGGGAGACTATACTCCCTATATCAGAGTGAACAATAAAAATATAAATAAACAATAATCATATACTAAAAATTGTGATAAAAAATCAAAATAATAATAATATGATTTTGGAACATGCAAACAATCATACATAATAGATATCCCACTAAACCAATCATATACACAAAATAAAAAAGGCAATTAAATAAATTGGTGGCTCTACTACCACTATGATACATAACTCATCCTAATCACCAGATCTCATATGAACTACCTTGACCGACTATACTAATCCTAATTGTGGGTCTCATACCTACCAATGCCTGTAATAAAGTGTAAATTTGATCGAGTACCCCATTAGAATGGTGGTCGAAGTAGGTTGTGAGTACATAACACATTAGGGTTCCACCAATGCAATCATGTACTATGCCAACAATACAATGATATGTTGATGTGACATGATCAGAATAAATATGTAATTCAAAGAACAAAATAAATAAAACCAACCTCAATAACTGCTTCATATCAATGTTGGAATGTCTCTGATCACTTCATAGTGACCATGTTAACCAGTATATCAAATCTTCCCCAGGGTCACATATATATACATGATTTATGAATAAAAACCATCATAGATCTTCAGGTATGAGACCCTAATAAACCACATATACCTTGTCCAACACCGGAGTGTATATAAGAATGATAATTACCAAAGGGTAACCTTTTTCCATTCCCTAGGGATCCCACACTCACACCTCCATCACAAAGAGAAGAGGACTCTGGATCATCACCAGGAATCCATTATCATAAAGCCCTTGATATGAACCCCGTGGAAGTACCTGTGAGTTCTCTATGTAAGGATAAATATTGATTCCTAGTAGGGTGAGTCCATAGGTAATTCTATACATCTAGGATTAATTGATTCATTGGTGACCTAGGATGTTAAAATGGAATACCCTCCTTATATCCTAGAATTTATTATCCTAGGAATCTAATATCTCATGGATCATTAGTTGAAGTACCACCAGTGTATCCATATTATCTTAGTGGTGTATCATAGGGATTGATTGAGGGGATCCAAAAGATATCCTCATAAATTCCAACATTCATTCTCAAGGATATATACCCACTGGGAATCTCATACCATGATTTGAATCTCAAGCACTATGGGAATGCATAATGATCTACTGATATCTCCATTTAAATCCAAGAACTTGATCATCCACAGTGTAATTACAATATAAGAGGGACCCTTAGCATCCATGAAATTCATATACATATGGACACTCATGATCTAATATTGGATACTAGGTTCCAACTCTAGTAATACAGTCTCACATCAACCACATCACATGATTCTAGTTAATGTATAAATCCACCCCCAATAAACTATGAGACTAGATCTTGAATATATTTGGAATCCTAGGGCCTTAACCATGTCATTATTTTATTACCATGCATTAAGGGAAATCAATGTATTATTATTCCCAATTGTTGATTCTCTTGCATATTGGGCAATCACATACCGTAACCAAATAACAAAATAAAACATATCAAGGAATAACTGAATTCACACACATATCACATAGTCCACAACCCCTCTGTATCTCATGTTTAGTATGGGTTCTATGTTACACTCACTATTATATCTAACCCTAGTGATATACACCCACTTAGGGAAATCTCTCACAGGGGCACCCACATGGGTCCCCAAAATCATCACTATAGTAGAGGTATCCCACTAGGGATCCTCAGTCATAATTGTTTTATTAGGCCTATGAACTTCACTCAGACGATATCCCAAACCTTATAATCATCCAAATCATAACATATCCTCATAGGCCTCATAGGTACACCACACTGGTGATAGTATTGATAGATGGATCATGGACCATCTCTATGTCTCATGTCACCTCAGAGTGGTCAAAATATCCCAACCCTTCCTCTTTGTATATTGTATATCCACATAAGCTAAGTTCATTAAAATGGATCTCACTCAACCTACTAGGTTCATCCATATCAAGTCTCATCACACCCCCTCTTCAAGGTGTCCAAGTGTCTAGGTAAATTCTTAATCCAAACCTCAGCCATCTATGGCCAAGGTGTTAAGCCAGTGCCCAAGGACCTCAGTGGCCTTGGAACTTTGTTTCTTTAATTTTAGGTGAGTTTCTGATTCTTTCTCTAGGGCGCGCGCATCCATATCCTTTGGGGGGATGACGGTGCTATCTGTTCCCCGCATTCCCACTTTCCAAAGGTGGGCGAAATCCGTCACTTATTCAGGGACGTTTTATCCTTGATCGAAAAGGGATGATGGGATGTCAGTTCTTCCTTTCTTGGATTCCTCCTCAGAACTCATCACCTAGTCTGGGTCTCCATTATTGATTTAATATGTTGTTCGTGAAACTCATCCCATCGCCTTATATTCATGGACACAAGTTAATTATACTACTTCTGTCGGGACATTCCAAGGGGTCTGGTCAGGGAAGCAACCTTCAGTAAGGCGAGTAGTCACGTTGGGCATCATTGGCATGTCTGGGCACTGGGACACTGGCACGTTTGTCTCCTATCCCTTATTATAGGGCTTCTCAACGACATGGAAGCTCGAGGCATCCCACGTCGAATGTGGGAAATTATATTCCATGGGCATGTATCTAAGTTTTTCCTCATCTTCCCATGTTTAACATAGGGTATGCCGCAAGTTTAACATCTATCGGAGACGTTTCGGACCTATCATAACACTGACTAGAGTGGATTAGATGGGTACAACCCCTAGAGGGAACAATGATGTTGGGGACAACACCTTGTTGACTTCTTGGTTACTGTTGAGGGGAATGAGGTATGAGGTGGCATGACCCCATCGGGATGTGGCGGCCCAACTAAGAATCAGGATGGATGATGGAGCAGTTGAATGAAGTGGATGGTGAATGGGATGGAACCGCCATGAGGATGATGATGGTTTTGGGCTTA
The DNA here is from genome assembly GCA_963277665.1 of Viscum album. Taxonomy (NCBI): domain Eukaryota; kingdom Viridiplantae; phylum Streptophyta; class Magnoliopsida; order Santalales; family Viscaceae; genus Viscum; species Viscum album. The sequence goes on along the minus strand of OY728145.1, from coordinate 23,129,343 downwards.
AGACTTAAAGAGGCTTCCTACGTATCCCAATGGTAGGGAATCAAAGTCCACATTCTTCATTTGATGACGACTTACCACCAATTGGGGATTTCAATGGCTTGCTACTGGGTGGGGTCGCAAGGGCTTACTGCTCGATAAGAATATCAATGGCTTACCGCTGAATAGGATCACAATAGCTTACCGCTGAATAAGATCACAACGGCTTACCGCTGAATGGAGTGACAACGGATTACCGCTGAATAGGGAATCAAAAGTGGAATACAATTTAACGTCATGCAGGACGGGGTGGACTGACGTGAATAAGGGCCTGGGGGTCTAGGTGGATGTTGGGATTGAACCTCATGGAAGCTTCCTACATACCTTTCCTTGACAAAGATCACAGTCCTCATAGTTCAGATGGGGGAATTTGGGGCTTACGCTCTGAGGCGTCCCAAGTTGTTAGTGAACCAACATGAAGGGTGTTAGGAAAACCAATTGATGGTGGGATTGAACCTCGTGGAGGCTTCCTATATACCTTTCCTTAGCAAAGATCAAATTCCTTGTAGTTTAGCAGGGTCGGTGAACCGACGTGAAGGAGGACCTGGAGTCCCATGGGCGGTGGGCTGGAACCTTGTAGAGGCTTCCTACGTACTCTACCTTGGAAAAGATCAAAGTACTCGTAGTTCAGATGGTGTAGGGATTAGTGCACCGACGTGAAGATGGTCAGGACCGATGGACGGTGGTGGGCTTGAACCTCAGAGAGGCTTCCTACGTACCCTACATTGGTAAAGATCAAAGACCTTATAGTTAGGATGGTGTGGGGCTTATACTCTAGGATTCCCAAGGTAGGTGTCAGGTTTGGTGCTTGCTCTAAGCTCACGTGAGTCATGCTTGGTGTGAGATACAAGAGATAAAAAATACTTGATGATCACGTTGCGGAAGGTGTGTCTGTGGGAAGTGGAGTGAGGCTTACACATGATCGCAACCCAAAGAGGGAACAAGGGCTTATGTGCAGTTAGCATCCCAAAGAGGCTGGGACTTACTCCAGGATGGAGGTAAAATGGTGACAAAGCCTAGTGGGAGAGGGATTTGGTACTGAATAAAGGAGGGGTCCGGTGTCCATTCCCCCTCCCCCCCCCCCGGTCCTTGGGATCGAAGAAGAAAGGAGGAGCAGGGACGCTGCCTTTTGCAAGAAAATATAGGGGATTACACTGAGATGGTCGCCCTTTCTTCATGGAAAAATGCCACATTGATAAGAAGGATATCATCCCCTATAAAGGAAGATATCATCCTAATGGAGACCAATGGGTGTGCAGAATGTCCAAGGTGGGGGAACCCCGCGTGCAAGGCATGGGGTGAGGTCACAGTTTAACGTCATGTGTTGAGGATGATAGTGCTAGGAAGTTTAATTTCCTTCAGATCAGACTACATGGGTTCACTCCTCACCCCTAAGACTTACATAATTGTTACCCTCTACACCTTGGTGAAGAAAGGGGACAAGCAATGTCGTGGGTAGGGGGTGTTATGGAGCGAACCATTGGGGATCCACGTTAGCGTGGCTATGCAAATAAGTAATAGTCATTAGTGTGCCTACGCGAAGAGGCATGAGTCAAATCAACTCAACAGGAAGTATTGTCCAAGGTACATTGAAATCACATCATACAAACCTGGAGGATCGCACGGGAAAATAAATTTCAAAGCAGAGGGTTTCATAGGCAAGGGCCTTGTGAAGCTCTACTGCTCTGCGAGGTGGAGGGTACTTGCGAAGGGGTGTGCTTCGTGAATTTGGGCGCCTTTGCCTAATAATAGGGTAGAGGTTCACATAGGAGGTGGTTTTTGAAGTGGGAAAGCATTCATGGATAATTTCCATGCAGAGCAATGGTGCCTCGCGGAGCATGGTATCATGAAGAAATGTGCTTCGTGAAGTACAGTGTGTAACATCCCAAGTAAGTAATGAATAATAGGTATTTTTATCTATGTCTATTAATGATTAAGATAGTGTTTTAGAGGCTTAAAATGAAAATAAATCCAATCTTAAGCATGGAATACACTAATATTCTTAAAAGATTGTTTTACTGCCTTATGATGGAAAACCCTTTTTAAATCTATCTTTTGAAAATTTTATAAACTATATTTGTCAAAATAAACTTATTCTTTATGATTGGGACATCAAAATTTACTTTGTGTGAATTTTTGGTATTTTTCTGACAATGTTCATTTTTTTAATGAATAGTGAAAAATACTGCATTTTACATCAAAACTGTTTTTTAATCTAATTTATTTATATGATTAGATTATCTTTTGAATTGGTCTTAATGTGTAATATGAATATATTTTTACCATTTAATCCAATGGTGGTCATTGGAATCAATTTCACTTTGAAATTGGACTTAAACTAGTGTCAATCTTTTGATACTTATTATTTCATAAAAACACGCTATTTGCTCTGACAGCGAGAATTAATTATTAAATTAATTAATGTGACTTATATGTTTTGAATTTTGTAAAATAGACTTCATTTTTTAATTCGTAATATCAAAAATAGCTTAGGGTGAATTTTTGGTAATTTTCTGAAAAACTTCAATTTTTGATGAATAGTGAAACCACTAAGTGGTACTTATAAAGGCTGATTTTCCGTTTAAATGAAATTTTGCCATCATTATGTTTTGAATTTCAAAAATCCGACATACATGGTTGTAATTAAGAAGTAAAATGTGGTTCAATGAGATTAAAATATTTTTTTGGTGAATAGTAACTTATTAAGTTTTTAATCGCGATTAGTGGTAATTAGTGTAGTTTAAGGTAAAAATAATGCTTTAAAAAAAGATGAGCTTGACACATGTCCTACCCTCATTGGTTGTGTCATGGAAGACCAAGACAAGCCATGGTTCAACTTGGGGACCCCATGGATCCACTTTGGTTGGGAAATGACATAAATTACTTTTTATTTAATGTAAAAGTAAAAATGACACAAACATAATATGTTTTACGAAAAACAATTTTTACATGGGGTTATAAAGATCAGATTTTTTATTATAAATATTAATTGGAAAGATAAAAAGATTTCCTACATCATAGTATTTTTTTTATAATTTTTAGACATTAAATAAATTAAATTATTTATGACATAATAATGATGCGGCGATGACATCATTATTTGACGATTTAAATAAAATGGAAAGATAATGTAAAATCTATGAACTAAACATGTCCAAAACCAATTGGATGAGTGGATTTCAAACCCTTATCACCTTATCCACGAATTATATCAATGAGGGACCTTTTAAAACCGAAACACATTTTCAAATAAAGTAATATTTCTTTACTTTCCAAAAGTGCTCCTCCTCTCCTCTTATAAAAGGCCCCCACCTCTACCTCATTTCACACACTCCTCAAGCCTTTGGCTCGGACAAACCCTGCCCATTTACTCTCTCCACATCCCTCTCCTCATCCTAGAGGATTTTTTTTGGGCAGAATCCTTACAAAGGAAGCCTTTAGGCTCAAATCAAAAGGAGTTACACTTTTAAAGGTAATTCATTCTCTCATGTTCATTTGTTTTATTTTGCTTCTCCAACCCCCTAAACTCTTTTTATTTACTTCTTTTGTAACAACACCAGTATCTTCAATATACTAGGATGTTGTTATAAGATTTATTTGAGCTACACTCTCACACAACTACATCAAATGGTTAAAGAACATACGGTTTCCGTGGATGGCGAAATTCTGCCTCCCGAAACGATGATTGTTCAATACTCATTTAACACCTTCAAAGGTGGCCATTATGATGTCACTATTTTTATATATGATATATAAAATGTTTATGTTTTCCTTAAGCTTCTGTTTTTTTCATTTTGGGCATACCTTTATGGTTTCCATTATGGGTAAACACGATATCTTCATTTTAGGAAGTGCGGACTACCGCCCCCTGAAAGTGATTTGATTCGTTAATACCATATGTGGGATGTGTAAAGGATAAAGTTAATGATATTATGTATGTTATTATACTGTAATTATAATATACTCTTATATAATTATGATTCCATTCCAGAAAATACGAAATAGAAATGGAAGTAGCGTTCATGCGTACGTACGGCTTACCGTCTCCATGAACGGTGAATTTCATTTCTTACCTCTAAATGTGATGTAATATTATAAATACATGTATATGCTGAATATATATGATATATATGTTATCCAAATCATTAATATCATTCTGGATATAACGAACCTTTGACCAAATTAACAACATGTAAGTGTAAGAAGTCTATTTTTGACTTAAGAACCAAATACCGACAAAATGAACATTATTAACTTAAATGATTACATGATGTTCATAACATGGTATAAAAGGAATAATGAACTTGAAAAAGGTTCATAAGCAAGTAGAGATTAACTCACGTTTATTATTCAGGAGATTAAAGAACGGTCGGGTCAAGTCGGATACGAGGTATGAGACTTCGTCTCAATCTCCTTTCATTGAGGCATATTTTATTTTATACACAACTTTCTTTTATACGGTGTATAAACCCCTTTGACTTTTACGTTTATTCAAAAGGAATCTTTTTTATACGAATTGTTTACTAAACGACAAAAGGGATTGTTTTTGTCGTACGTATGCGGTGACAACAACTTCTCTGCCGTCGTGACCGTTATTTGACTTTCGGCTTCCTCTATAAGCCATACCTTCTTTTTAAAAGAAAAATAAATACCATGTTTTGCTTTTCTTTTATTTTGGTATTGAAAATGGTTTTCATAATGTTTTTATATCAATGTATTGTATTGATATCTCGTGATTGAAATGTGGAAATTTTATGTTTCCTTTATGCATGTTTTATGTGATATGATTATGTTATGGTTCTTGGGCATTATTATGAAGACGGGTGGTTCCGTGATAAACTAAGGGAGGGTGAGCCCGTTATAGCTCTCCAATGCATTGGGTAACGCGAAGGAGTGAAACGTTAAGGTTTCTCCGAAGAGATTTTAGGGAATATATTGTGATGGGTATTCCAAACGTAACTAAGAGGGTTACTCCCTATGTAAGAATGTTATGAATGCCTCAAGTTACCTTTATGTCTTATGATTTTCTATGATTTATTCACGATTTTATGAGGTATGTTAAAGTGCCTATGTTTTATGGGTAAAGTATGATTTCATTCTTATGTATATATGAACTCATGTTTCCTTTCCATGTTTTTATAACCCATACTGAGCTTTTTATGCTCATCCCAAGTTTTTTTTGAAATGTTTTTCACAGGTCAAGGGAAAGGTACATGATATGATGATAGTGTCAAGGAAGTGTCAAGAAATAATCCATGTTTTATTTTAAATTTGTTTCCATTGATGGGAATGAAGAATATTATCTTTATGTAACCACTTTGTTTATATGTGGAATGTAATGCAAGTTTTATGATCTAATTCTCTAAAACTCTAAACCCGAAAAGATCCTCAATGTGTAATCTTGTAATAACTCAGGATTAAGTAAGGTTTAAGGCTGGGGCCTTATAGTTGGTATCAGAGGTCGGTTTAGATAACTTTAGGAGTTATAATTCTATTAAATGATTATCCAAAAAAAATTCTTTGAAATGATATAGAATTTGAAGATTACCATGTTGCTTCATCTAAGACATGTTTGTTCAGAATGGTTTTCCGCAGAGGAAACAGGGAAGCAGTGCTAGGAAGGCATACAGAAAGAAATAACCTTCCGAATCAGCATCCAGAAATGGTCGGAATTGGAACTGAATAGTTTGTTGTAGTAATGGCGCAGTTGACTCAAGCGATAAATGGTGGTGGTATCCATGCACGAGATCAGCCAGATCAACCGCAGAGGAACATGTCAGTGGTGGAACATTTCATGAGGCAACATCCCCCATCATTAAGAGGATCATCCGACCCTATGCTAGCTGAAGGGTGGATTAAAGCACTGGAGAAGATTTTTGATGTCATGGGGTGTTCAGACAATCAAAAGGTTAGTCTTGCTATTTACCGTTTGGAGGGTGAGGCAGATCAGTGGTGGTCGATGGTTAAAAATATCAGGGACGCTGATGAGATTGATGCTCTCGACTAGGATGAATTCAAAGATATGTTTCTTGAGAAGTATTTTCCTAAGGCTGTTCGACTTAGGATGGAAAAGAAATTCTTGGAATTGAGGCAAGAATAAGACTCAGTGGCTGCCTATGAAGAAAGGTTCACTCGATTGGAAAGGTATGCTCCAAATTTTATCCGAGACCTTGATAGTAAAATCAATCGTTTTTACTCAGGATTAAAGCCAAAATATCGAAGGGCATTAGCTTCTCGTGAGTTTAAAAATTATTAAAAGCTTGTTCGATGTGCTGAGAAGGTGGAAATGGAGTTTGTCGATGACCAAGTGTTCTATAACAACCAGCAGAAGAAGAGACCGAGGTGGCAGGAGAAAGGTAAGAATTCTTCAAAAAAGTCTGATGGTAAGAGAACTAAGTTTCCAGTTTGTGATAAATGTGGAAAAAGGCATGCTGGGGAATGTCTTCTGAATTCTGGAAAGTGCTACCGATGTGGTAAGATGGGACATAAGGCTCGTGATTGCACTGAAAAGGATCAAGGTGAAGGTAAGACCAAATTTGATTTACAGTTAGTGAAATGTTATAAGTGCAATGAGATGGGTCACTATGCAAACGAGTGTCCGACAAAGAGCTTGAGTGATGGGAAGCAGTTAGACTACAAGCAGAAAGGGGTGGTGAAATCCTTTGCAACTACTTCAGCAGATGTCGGGCCATCAAATGAAGTTGTATCAGGTACTTTGTTTGTTTTTTCAGATTATGCCAGTGTGTTGTTTGATTCGGGGTCTACACATTCTTTCATCTCTAAAACCTTTTCTAGTAAAATGGGAATACCATCTCAAGAAATGACTCCTGAACTTTTGGTAAAAACACCTGGGGGAAATGTTGAGGCGAAAAGAATTTATAAGAATCTTCCTATCCTTATCTGTGGAAAGAACCTACTTGCAAACCTTATTGTTCTACCTCTGGTATAGTTTGATGTTATCCTGGGTATGGATTGGCTCTCTATTTACCATGCTAAGATTGACTGTAGATCTAAAGAAGTTTCTTTTCAGAAAGAATTTCAGTTTGTTTACAAGAATGAACCCTTACTTTTGATAACATATCAAGAGGCCGAGAAACTTGTAAAAGATGGAAATGAATGTTACCTTGCACACGTCGTTAAAAATAAAGGAACTGTTCAGATTAATGATGTGCCAGTGGTAAATGAGTATCCTGATGTTTTTCCTGATGAGTTGCCTGGAATAATACCAGATCGGGAAGTTGAGTTTACTGTTGACTTAGTTCCTGATGCTAAGCCAATTTCAAAACCCCCTTATCGAATGGCACAAATTGAACTTTTAGAGTTGAAGGAGCAATTGAAAGATTTATTAGAGAAAGGTTTCATTAGACCTATCACATCACCATGGGGTGCTCCTGTTTTATTTGTTAAAAAGAAATATGGTTCTATGAGACTTTGCATTGATTATAGAGCCTTGAATAATATCACTGTTAAGAACAAATATCCTTTGCCTCATATCGATGATTTGTTTGATCAGTTACAGGGAGATCAGTTTTTTTCAAAGATTGACCTGATATCGGGGTACCATCAGCTGAAGGTAAAGGAGGAAGATATTCCGAAGACCGCGTTCTATACGAGATATGGCCATTATGAATTTTTAGTAATGCCTTTTGGGCTAACCAATGCACCTGCTGTATTCATGGACTTAATGAATATAATTTTCCATGAGTTCTTGGATAAGTTTGTGGTGGTTTTCATTGATGATATTTTGGTGTTTTCTAAAAGCAAAGAGGAGCATGAAAGACATTTAAGGGTTATCTTGCAAACCTTAAAAGAAAAGAAACTGTATGGGAAATTCAGCAAGTGTGAGTTTTGGTTGCAACAAATTTCTTTCCTTGGTCACATTGTTTCTAAAGATGGAATAACTGTTGATCCTGCAAAAACAAAAGTTGTGGAAGAATGGCCAAGACCCACAAATGTAACCGAGATTTGTAGATTCCTTGGTTTGGCGGGATATTACCGAAGGTTTGTTAGAAAATTTTCACGGTTATCTAGTCCAATGACTAAGCTAACTTGGAAGGGTGATAAGTTTATCTGGACAAAAGAATGTGATGATTGTTTTCAGGAATTGAAAAGAAGATTGGTGAATGCTCCAGTTTTGGCACTACCTTCCAGGAATGGTGAGTTTGTTATATACAGTGATGCTTCATTGAAAGGACTTGGTTGCGTCCTAATGAAGAATGATCAGGTAATTGCTTATGCTTCACGACAGTTGAAAACTCATGAGGTAAATTACCCTACACATGATTTGGAATTAGCTGCTGTTGTTTTTGCTTTAAAAATTTGGAGGCATCATTTGTATGGAGTAAAGTGTGAAATATATACCGATCACAAAAGTTTAAAGTATATATTCACTCAGAAAGAATTGAACATGAGGCAAAGGAGATGTCTAGAATTAATCAAGGATTATGATTGTACAATTCATTACCATCCGGGAAAAGCAAATAAAGTGGCTGATGCTTTGAGTCGAAAAAGTAATGCTTCATTAACAATGTTGTGTTTGGAACGTGATCCTTTGGTTAAGGATTTGATGAACTTTGGCATAGAAGTTGTTGGTGCGGGAATTCCTTCTGTTTTGTTTCAGGTATCAGTGAGATCATCTCTATCAGATAGAATCAAGCAAGCATAGAAGCAAGACAGTGAGTTGCAGAAAAAGGTAGAGCTGGTTCAGAAAGGTAAGTTGCCTGAATTCAACATTGATAATGATTGTGTTTTGAGATTTGGGAAGAGATTGTGTGTGCCTTGTGATTCACAGTTGAAGAGAGAGTTATTATGTGAAGCTCATAGTTCTCCGTTTTCAGTTCATCCGGGCAGTACTAAGATGTATAGAGATCTGTGGGAGTATTACTCGTGGGATGGAATGAAAAGAGACATTGCTGATTTTACTGTGAAGTGTTTGATATGTCAATAGGTTAAAGTAGAGCGGCAGTTACCGAAATGGATGCTTCAGCCTTTACCAGTGCCAGAGTGGAAATGGGAGAATATATCCATGGACTTTGTTGTTGGATTACCGAAGACATCTCGAGGTAATAATGCAATCTGGGTTATTGTTGATCGCTTGACCAAATCAGCTCATTTCCTTGCTATACGAGATACTTTCTCTCTTGATCAACTTTCCCGTTTGTATCTTAAAGAGATAGTCAGGTTACAGGGAGTTCCTCTCTCCATTTTATCGGATCATGATCCCAGGTTTACTTCTAACTTTTGGAAAGGCCTTCAGAAGTCGTTGGGTACTGAATTAAATTTTAGTACAGCTTTTCATCCTCAAGCAGATGGGCAGTCAGAACGAACAATTCAGACATTGGAGGATATGCTACGAGCTTGTTCTATGGATTATCAGGGAAGTTGGGACCAACATCTTTCTCTAGTTGAATTGTTATATAATAACATTTTTCATTCCAGTATACAGATGGCACCACTTCAGGCATTATATGGGAAGCGGTGTCGAACTCCAGCTTTCTGGGATGAAGTGGGTGAAAGGAAGTTGATGGGACCAGAATTGGTAGAAGAGATGGCATAAAAAGTTCAGCTGATTTAGAAACACATGAGAACAGCTCAGAGCAGGCAGAAGAGTTATGCGGACAACCAGAGGAAGGATCTATCTTTCGAGGTAGGTGATCATGTTTTTCTCAAGGTTTCTCCTTGGAAAAGTGTGATGAGATTTGGTAAGAAAGGAAAGTTGAGTCCAAGGTTCATTGGACCATATGAAATTCTGGAGAGAGTTGGATCAGTTTCTTACCGAGTGGCTTTACCTCCGAGTTTATCTCAGGTACACAATGTTTTTCACGTTTCGATGTTGAGAAAGTATATGCCAGATCCATCTCATGTTTTGAGTCCAGAGGTAGTTCAGCTGGAAGAGAACCTATCTTATGAGGAACAACCGGTCCAGATTCTTGACCACAGGGAGCAAGTGTTACGGAATAAGGTGATTCACCAGGTAAAGGTTTTGTGGAAAAACCACATGATTGAAGAGGCAACATGGGAATCTGAAAATGCAATGAGGGATAAGTACCCCCATTTATTCGATAAGTAAATAAATTGCGGGGACGCAATTTTCTAAAGGGGGGAAGGATGTAACATCCCAAGTAAGTAATGAATAATAGTTATTTTTATCTATGTCTATTAATGATTAAGATAGTGTTTTAGAGGCTTAAAATGAAAATAAATCCAATCTTAAGCATGGAATACACTAATATTCTTAAAAGATTGTTTTACTGCCTTATGATGGAAAACCCTTTTTAAATCTATCTTTTGACAATTTTATAAACTATATTTGTCAAAATAAACTTATTCTTTATGATTGGGACATCAAAATTTACTTTGTGTGAATTTTTGGTATTTTTCTAACAATGTTCATTTTTTAATGAATAGTGAAAAATACTGCATTTTACATCAAAACTGCTTTTTAATCTAATTTATCTATATGATTAGATTATCTTTTGAATTGGTATTAATGTTTAATATGAATATATTTTTACCATTTAATCCAATGGTGGTCATTGGAATCAATTTCACTTTGAAATTGGACTTAAACTAGTGTCAATCTTTTGATACTTATTGTTTCATAAAAACACGCTATTTGCTCTGACAGTGGGAATTAATTATTAAATTAATTAATGTGACTTATATGTTTTGAATTTTCTAAAATAGACTTCATTTTTTAATTCGTACTATCAAAAATAGCTTAGGGTGAATTTTTGGTAATTTTCTGAAAAACTTCAATTTTTGATGAATAGTGAAACCACTAAGTGGTACTTATAAAGACTGATTTTCCGTTTAAATTAAATTTTTCCATCATTGTGTTTTGAATTTCAAAAATCCGGCATACATGGTTGTCATTAAGAAGTAAAATGTGGTTCAATGAGATTAAAATAATTTTTTTGTGAATAGTAACTTATTAAGTTTTTAATCACGATTAGTGGTAATTAGTGTAGTTTAATGTAAAAATAATGCTTTAAAAAAAGATGAGCTTTACACATGTCCTACCCTCATTGGTTGTGTCATGGACGACCAAGAAAATTCATGGGTCAACTTGGGGACCCCATGGATCCACTTTGGTTGGGAAATGACATAAATTACTTTTTATTTAATGTAAAAGTAAAAATGACACAAACATAATATGTTTTACAAAAACAATTTTTACATGGGGTTACAAAGATCAGATTTTTGATTATAAATATTAATTGGAAAGATAAAAAGATTTCCTACATCATAGTATTTTTTTTATAATTTTTAGACATTAAATAAATTAAATTATTTATGACATAATAATGATGCAGCGATGACATCATTATTTGACGATTTAAATAAAATGGAAAGATAATGTAAAATATATGAACTACACATGTCCAAAACCAATTGGATGAGTGGATTTCGAACCATTATCACCTTATCAACGAATTATATCAATGTGGGACCTTTTAAAAGCGAAACACATTTTCAAATAAAGTAATATTTCTTTAATTTCCAATAGTGCCCCTCCTCTCCTCTTATAAAAGGCCCCCACCTCTACCTCATTTCACACACTCCTCAAGCCTTTGGCTCGGCCAACAACTGCCCATTTAATCTCTCCACATCCCTCTCCTCATCCTAGAGGATTCCATTTGGGCAGAATCCTTACAAAGGAAGCCTTTAGGCTCAAATCAAAAGGAGTTACACTTTTAAATGCAATTCATTCTCTCATGTTCATTTGTTTTATTTTGCTTCTCCAACCCCCTAAACTCTTTTTATTTACTTCTTTTGTAAAAAAACCAGTATATTCAATATACTAGGATGTTGTTATAAGATTTATTTGAGCTATACTCTCACACAACTACATCAAATGGTTAAAGAACATACGGTTTCCGTGGATGGCGAAATTCTGCCTCCCGAAACGATGATTGTTCAATACTCATTTAACACCTTCAAAGGTGGCCATTATGATGTCACTATTTTTATATATGATATATAAAATTTTTATGTTTTCCTTAAGCTTCGGTTTTTTTCATTTTGGGCATACCTTTATGGTTTCCATTATGGGTAAACACGATATCTTCATTTTAGGAAGTGCAGACTACCGCCCCCTGAAAGTGATTTGATTCGTTAATACCATATGTGGGATGTGTAAAGGATAATGTTAATGATATTATATATGTTATTATACTGGAATTATAATATACTCTTATATAATTATGATTCCATTCCAGAAAATACGAAATAGAAATGGAAGTAGCGTTCATGCGTACGTACGGCTTACCGTCTCCATGAACGGTGCATTTCATTTCTTACCTCTAAATGTGATGTAATATTATAAATACATGTATATGCTGAATATATATGATATATATGTTATCCAAATCATTAATATCATTCTGGATATAACGAACCTTTGACCAAATTAACAACATGTAAGTGTAAGAAGTCTATTTTTGACTTAAGAACCAAATACCGACAAAATGAACATTATTAACTTAAATCATTACATGATGTTCATAACATGGTATAAAAGGAATAATGAACTTGAAAAAGGTTCATAATAAAGTATAGATTAACTCAAGTTTATTATTCAGGAGATTAAAGAACGGTCGGGTCAAGTCGGATACGAGGTTTGGGACTTCGTCTCAATCTCCTTTCATTGAGGCATATTTTATTTTATACACAACTTTATTTTATACGGTGTATAAACCCCTTTGACTTTTAAGTTTATTCAAAAGGAATATTTTTTATACGAAGCGTTTACTAAACAACAAAAGGGAATGTTTTTGTCGTACATATGCGGCGACAATAACTTCTCCGCCGTCGTGACCGTTATTTGAGTTTCAGCTTCCTCTATAAGCCATACCTTCTTTTTAAAAGAAAACTAAATACCATGTTTTGCTTTTATTTTATTTTGGTATTGAAAATGGTTTTCATAATGTTTTTATATCAATATGTTGTATTTATATCTCGTGATTGAAATGTGGAAATTTTATGTTTCCTTTATGCATGTTTTATGTGATATGATTATGTTATGGTTCTTGGGAATTATTATAAAGACGGGTGGTTCCGTGATAAACTAAGGGCGGGTGAGCCCGTTATAGCTCTCCAATGCATTGGGTAACGTTAAGGAGTGAAACGTTAAGGTTTCTCCGAAGAGATTTTAGGGAATATACTGTGATGGGTATTCCAAACGTAACTAAGAGGGTTACTCCCTACGTAAGAATGTTATAAATGCCTCAAGTTACCTTTATGTCTTATGATTTCTATGATTTATTCATGATTTTATGAGGTATGTTAAAGTGCCTATGTTTTATGGGTAAAGTATGATTTCATTCTTATGTATATATGAACTCATGTTTCCTTTCCATGTTTTTATAACCCATACTGAGCTTTTTATGCTCATCCCAAGTTTTTTTTGAAATTTTTTTCACAGGTCAAGGGAAAGGTACATGATATGATGATAGTGTCAAGGAAGTGTCAAGAAATAATCAATGTTTTATTTTAAATGTGTTTCCATTGATGGGAATGAAGAATACTATCTTTATGTAACCACTTTGTTTATATGTGGAATATAATGCAAGTTTTATGATATAATTCTCTAAAACTCTAAACCCGAAAAGATCCTCAATGTGTAATCTTGTAATAACTCAAGATTAAGTAAGGTTTAAGGCTGGGGCCTTATACAGTGACCTCGCCTTAGCATGTGGATCACATGTACAAGAAGGGTGTTTCGCGAAGCATAAATGCTCTGTGAGGACCTGGGTCCCCTTTGGGATACACTTCCTTCATGAAGAGTGTTAGACTACACAAAAGGCATCCATCTCGAAAGAGGGGGTTAAAATAAGGCGAGGTGGACACACTTCACAAAGAAAAAGTACCTCGTGTAGCTCATGGTTCGCAGAGCAGAAGGAGATTCACGATTCAGGAGCTAGGAAGTTGAAAGGATGGATGATCCATCTCTGTGAATTGGGGGGAGGCCGGTATTTATAAGGGAGAGTCTCTAAAAAGAATCCCTCACTCGATGCAAAGAGGGATTTGTTTGCTCCATAGCGGTCTCACGAACGTCAAATTCGTTCGCGAATCATCCCACCTTCTTCCTCCACGGCAGGCTCGCAAACGTCAAAGGCACTCATGGAGTGTTACAACCTCCTCACTCCACGGTGTCTCACGAATGTGAAAGGTGCTCACAGATCGTTACTGCCTCCTTGCTCCATGACGGGAGCAGTGCGAGTGGGGCTCCGTGAATGGTCTTCACAAGGTACCCCTTGAGGCTTTCTATTTCTTCATCTTCTTCTCCCATTTTGGTGCCAAAAAATTCCCCCCCTCAGACTTGAAGCCATGTAGAAATTTAGGGTCAAAGTATAAGGGTAAATCATAAAAATACTCAGTCGTTCATGAAGCTGTATCACGAATAGGGCTCGTGAGATGGATAGGCAACACGCGGGCCGAGCACGCCACGAAGCTTGACGCAAAATGGATGCACTGTGAAGCTCTGAAGGTCATCGGATATATAAAGGGAAGTTGGCCTCTCTTTTTTCCTTTCCCCTCTCTGTGAAATTGTCTTTTTGAACTCTTGATTCGCAAAGCTTCACGTACTCCACAATTTCTCACTACAAATCAGGTCGTCGCTTCATAGTGCAAAGTGAGTTTTTGACTCTGCTTCAGCGCTTCGCGATCTTGCACTTAAAGGTGTAGGCAAGACTCTGCGAACAGGATTTTCAAACACTCTATGTGAATGAGCTTCACGAACCAACCAGAAAATTGTCTAAGTTCTAAGATTGAATGGGTCATCAAGAAGCTTATGAGGGGGTTCTTGCGGATGCTCCCGCAGGGATGAGATGGCAAATAGTCCATGTCTAGGAGAGTTAGTCTGAAGCCACTCTGACCATGATTCATAGTTTGTGATTCTGTCAGAGATCTAGAATAACTACCCACTGTGTAAGAGGTTTCCTTTATATGGATTTAGTCTGAGGGATTATGTCTTCATTCCTAAGGAAAGTAGGGACAAACTAGCTTACTGGTTCAGGAGTACGTCGTGCCAGCGCCAATGGTTCAGGGCGACTGAAGTCCATGCCCATGAATAATTCACAGCCGTAGTTGTGGACTACCTATACAACCACATGAATAACATCAACAGGAAGGAATTTCAACTGGATACCTCTTCTACTCTGTACCACACAATATTGAAGGTAGCTTTGAGGAACCCGAGGAAGGGGTGGTCTGAGGAATGGGACCTACGTCTGGGTAGCAACTACACAGACGATTGGGCCTAGGCCTACTGGGTAGGCGCCTTGTGTGATGAGTTTGGGGCTGAGTTGAGGAGAGTGGGTTTGTATGAGGTGGCTTGGGCCTCCCAATTCCACATATATCAACATAAACAAATAATGTTGGAGTTGTTGAGCAAGTGGTCGTTGAGGACCAATACCATCCATTTACACGATGGGGAGGTTGGTATTAGATTGTGGGATGTCCACTAGATTTTGGGGGTCCCGATACTGGAGGCTATGTATGATGAATTCCTCCCTGTCATGAGCGTGTGAGAGGATTCAAAGAAGATGTCACGACTAGCAATGGAATTGATGGATCTGGTGTCGGGAGAGGACAAAGAAGCAGTGAGATATGTCCACTTAAAGCAGTGGTTTAAGCAGTTCTTGAATTTCCCGATAGACTGACAGTTTCTAGAGAGGCCTCAGACTTTCCCGAAGGGGGCTCAACGGGGCAAGGAGCACTCGTACTAGTGGCTCTTGGAGGACAGCCAGTGGAAGACCTGGGGGTTTTGTGTCAGCACTGAGAAGCAGCCAATAGTTAGTCTAGCGGCATTTATCGCGGCTCTTATCTATGGTTGGATCCTGCCGGTGAGGGATACCAACATGGGAGTATGCCCAAGCACATTTATCATGGTGTCCACGTTGGAGACAGGAGAGTGGGTCAACCTAGGAATCCTGATGCTCACCAAAATATATAAGATGATGTGGCATATCAGCAAGAGGAAGAGGTTGTAGAGGGTATGTGGGCCATTATACCTCCTGTATGGGTGGATAGAGGCACATATTAGGGGTGTTTACGAATACCCTAACCCTATCTCTCATCCGAGCTCGAACTTCCACCCATAAATCCTAAAATATGTGGGGAGCTTTCCGTCCAAGTTGACCACATCGTTTGTATTGAATCAGGTGTGGAAGGCAGAAGAGTTCAATTTTCACCCATTTTTGTTGCTGATGGGGGTATTCACTGATGATGGCCAGGGAAAAGAAGAGCACTGAGCATATCATCTGGCCTTTTGAGGTGGAGTATTGGGGGCAAGGGTGGACCGTGAGCCCCTTTGCGATACGTACACCCCACACCGGTTGGCAAGGAAATTTCAGTGCATGCAAGACTGACCCCGTGGGTCTATTTGGAGGTGCACCATGAGGAACACCCATGTGTGATGAGGCAT
This sequence comes from Viscum album, assembly GCA_963277665.1. Taxonomy (NCBI): domain Eukaryota; kingdom Viridiplantae; phylum Streptophyta; class Magnoliopsida; order Santalales; family Viscaceae; genus Viscum; species Viscum album. Next base: position 23,112,878 of record OY728145.1, on the reverse strand, counting down.
ATGTGGCTCATGTTTACATGGGAAGAGGGGTGCAGAATAGATTGCCTCCACCTACCATCATATTTGGGTTGGTGAAGGAGTATGCCATAAGCTGGGAGGTGGCTTATCCAGGGGAGATGCTGAAGCAACCAACCATTCGGGTCGATGATGGTGAACTTCCCTGACCTTGAGGTTGATGCCAAAAGGAAGCAAGGGAATCCCATTGTGGCGGTACTACCATGGTGGAGAGGCCCTCACCAGTTGAGGGTGAGGTAGCAGCCATAGATCCAGCAGTGGTAGTGGACCTGACGGTTCTAGAAGAACATAGCCATCTAGAGGGGAGTCCGCTGAGAGGATTCCATAGGATACCCACCCAGGCTCTGGGGAAGTGGTTGCACCATATCGACATGCCAGAGAATGTTGTCCTCCCGGAGGCCTGGGACATCTGGTAAGTCAACATTCAATTCCTCAGCCCCGCCGAGTCGTGGCAGCACCTGAACCATCTCCGGATGGATTTATTGGTGATAGGCCCTATCCAGGTAAGCTTTGAGGTGCCCCAGGTGGAGGCGAAGCGTACCTGGAAGAGATGGAGAACATTGTGCATTCTCAGGGTGTCCCTCGTCCAATGAAGAACCATATCAAGGTGCTACTGGACCACACTACTCCCCCAAAGTCATCAGCCACTGATTTAAGAGAGTGATTCCCACTGTCGGAAGAATCAGAAGATTCCTCCTGGGGAGATGAGGCTAGAAGAGGGAGCCCGTTGGAGGAGGGTGAAGTTAGAGATCAAGACTCAGATCTTGAAGAGTTCACAGAGGCCCTGGAGGTAAAAAAAATCTGAAACCCACTTCTACGAGACTTGCTTTGAGGTCATTTCGAACTCCTTGTTCACATCTAAACCGTGCAGGAGAGTCTTATATACAGAACTCATTCTCATCCCTCAGTGGATACAGATGCGAGACCTTTGGGATCTATGTCTGTCACTGCATATATTGTTGCATCCAGCGGGGCTAGGATACCTTAGGTGACCCCTCCAGAGTTTTCAGACCTTCTGACCATATACGGGGGGCCACACTTAGGGGTCCTGATGACATCAACCCAAGAATGAGACCTTGAATTCGATCTTTGTAAGTCCCCTCTACTAATTTTATGATTGTCATCCCCTAACCATGCTTACTGATCTCCATGTCCTTTTTTGGTGTGTACAGTTCTTCAAATGGCATGGATTTCCTTGGCAAGGTTAGCTAGGGATTCTTGCGGCATCCTTCCCAGGGGAATGCCGATGATCGTGGAGGTGGAGCACCAAACCGACCAAGCGGCGGTGCTCCCGATCACTGGTGGGACCATCAGTGGGGCTGAATCCGAGATCATTGAGGTAGGATCCAATAATGAGGATCGATCAGATATTCCAGGTCTCGCCATGCCCGATCAAACACTAGACTTGGACCCTGCTGATGATTTCCTGGGGGTGTTCCCCGAGTATGAGTTTGTCAATCGCGCCGACTAGGATGAGATGACATCTGATGAAAAGGATCGCAAGACAGTCTATCACCGATCGTGGAAGCTAATCAAGCACATCATTGATGACACCCCAAGCACTATGGTCAGATGAGATGGATAGAATTCACTCACGACTACGCGAATAGTGTGTTGGGGGAGTGGATGCCCAACGTCCCCACATGCTCATCTGAGAACTTATGGCGGAAAATATTTGGGAGTATGACCATGGCATCGGTGTGGGATTTCAGCGGAGGAAATTGGTAAACATCAAGAGGATCCAGGAGTCTGAAGATGAGGATCAACGGTTGTAGGACTAGGCGGATGAGCATTCCGCTTCCCTTGACATACAATCAGATCTCGTATCGCAGCTGAAATCCCAGCTGGTAAAAGCCAATGAGGGCATGAAGCGAGCCTCTAAGGAGATTACCATCATTCTGACTGACGTAGAGCAAGCCCAGATTGCAGATGATGAATTGCGCCCCATCACTGCTGAGGAGGAGTGGTAGCTAAACAGGTGGCAACAAATCATGGACGCCACCAGCCAAAGGGTGGCAGAGATACTATGCTCTTTTGACGAGGTTAACCCATCAATGGGGGCAAACAACCCTTGGGTACTATAATGATTACTAACCCTCAAACGTACTTTCATGCTTTGATCGTTTGATGCCATAGCCTATATGAGTTCCATTATTTGTATTGGTTTATTGCATTCTTGTGATATTCGTGGAGCATCCAACGATCATTCCCTAAACTCACATGGGTCGAGCCCGATGTGAGAAACAAGGGATGACCACCTTATCACGCCCATCCAAATGTAGGATTGCAAACCAAGATTCGGGCATCCGTAGTTTAAACAACCGGCCCAGATTTCCGGGAGGAAATGGGAGAGTCCTGACTGGAGAATGAACCTCTCAGAATATCCAAATTATGGTTTTCACAATGTGCACTTGTGCACGAATGGGGTAATGGTAAGGGAACTGGAATCAATCCAAATAGATGGGAATGGAAGATGTGAATCACGATACCTAGGATTCGGAACACTATGGGTGTGGTGTGATAATAAATAATAACTATTGACCGCATTCGAATCACAGTATCCTTATTGTGTTAGCCTTGAATGGGGATAGCAAATGAGGTCTTACCGTTGACCATGTTCGAAACACGGAGCCTGACTCAAAATGTCACATATTAGCCTTCCAGAACGTTGGCCCAGGATAATAGGTGGGCCATAGGACAAGAATACATACTCTTAGGGGGTTCCCTTAGACATGAAAGAGGACGAAGGTCCGAATAAGGGGCACACAAAGCATGGAATGGGGAACGATGGTTTGTTCGAACAGAATCCAACACTCGATGTTACGCCACCATGGAGTAAGCACATTATATGGGCACATCAGTCTGATCATGGATCATTACTACTTTTAGACAAGACCTCTCTGGTGGGGGAGCTGTCACATCCGAATGTCATGGTGGGGCATCCCTAAATTGTTTTGGGAAAAGCTGTAGTTACACGGTTCCCCACAAGTGGTCAGGCCAGGGGTGGAAATGAGGAGGAACATAATTTATGATTCCAGGGGCTGGACCCGAGGCAAAATGCTTGGGTGTCTCTATGTATCCCATGAGGATAGGAATCAAGCCATACATAGTTTTAAGGGGTGGCACGGTAAGGTACATGTGCCAGGGATAAAAGGGGCATGTCGATGTGGCCCTCGCACCTAATGAAGTGGTATTTGATGTATCTTGTTTGTCCTTTAAGGTGAATTATTGTTTTTTTGTGAAGCGATAGGCCTAGGATAGCAAGTCCCGTCATCGTCACAGGAATCAAGTTGTATACAGGCATTACCAAATGGTATGTCATGTGACTGATACCAAACATGGTTTCCCCTTGATTGAGGACATCACGATGTAGTTCTATTTTTCATCGTGCGGCTAGGACGATAACATCACAGTTTAGGGTCGTGTGATGGGACCAGGCATGTATTTTAAAGTCATGTGGCACAGATGTAGTAGAGATGAGGCTAAAGGGGGAATGTTCATGGTGCAATAAAACATACCTGATGTGAATGAGGATATAATCTCATACCACACCGTACGCGATTCTGTGAAAGAAACCTCGGGCCAAGGGGCCAAAATAGAGGTAAGAGGGTAAAGGAGCAAGAGAAACTAGCTCCCAATTGATCTGGACCCACGAGATGTCTGGGTGTTCCTACGTATCCCATGAATATGGGAATCAAACCACATGTAGTTCTAAAATAGATCTTAGTTTATGGTCTTAGAGCCCGGACCATGGAGAAGGGAAGTTAGTGCGGAGCCTCGAATGATACCTTTACCACAACCTTTTCCTCCTAAAGTGAAAATGTGCACTAAGGCGTAGTGTCAGGAGTGTCAAAATTCCACTTGATCATGATGGGGTGGAAATTGATGTGAATCATGTAACCAAAATTCAAGACTTCAAGGGGTTTTCATGATAATGGAGGATGACTGTTGACCGTCTTTGAAACACATCACCCATATCACGTTAGCCTATAATTAGGATAAAAAAATGAGTGTCGGCCGCTGACCATATTCGCAATGCAAGACTTGTATTGATTTATTGTCTAAAAACCTTGAGGATATTGGCCCATGATGGTAGGAGAGCCCTTAGGCCTAGAATCCATGCCATTTGTGGGTCCCATCGGGTGTGTAAGATTATGGAATCCCAAATAAAGGAGAACATGAATCCTGAAAAATGGGCAAAATCATGTCCATGTAAAATACGAAACTCCAAATGCTGATCTAGAGTACTGATAGACGGGTTTTTGAATCACCGAAGAGGGCCAAGGAGGGTGCTCAACTTGAGAGTGACCAATTTGAAGGGAAGAGTATAGAATAAAGGGATAGATAACTCTTAGGAGGGAGAGGTACATGGCGTGGTCATTACAACCCGACATGAATGGGGACATAAGTCTGCTCCACACCATATACTCCCTTCCCTTGGAAAGGGTAGGCTAAGGGGCCAATGTGAAAGTGAGATTTCTGAGAGATAGGGCTGGACCTGAAGTCTAGGCATTTAGGCAGTCCTACATATACCATGAGGATGGGAATCAAGCCGCACGTAGTTCTTGAAATGAGTAATGTGCAGTTTATCATCTTATAGTGAGGACGAGTATGGATAAGGTATCTTATCTGGGGATGTGTATGGAACGGTGAGTAACCTGACATGAATGAGGACATAATACCATACCACACCGTACAATCAAATAAGAACTTGGGATGGGGCCCGAGAGGGCCAAGGGGCCGGAAAAGGTTGGGGGCCTGAGGCTGGGCCTCAGTTGTAAAGGCCCAACCAGTTTGTAGTTTAATGTCTTGCAGTAAGGACGAAAAAAGAGGTAAGATACCCCAAAAAGGGGAGGTGTACAGATCGGGGAGTAACCTGACGTGAATGAGTACATAATCCCATACAACACCATACATTTCTCTCTTTGTGGGAATGAGGGCCAAGGGGCTAAGATGGGGCCAGACCCGAAGATGTGATGCTTGGGTGGTCCTACGTATCCCATAAGGATGAGAATCAAGCCACACGTAGTTATGGAAGGGATGTACAAAGGGGTAAGGTACCCCAAACAAGGTAGGTGTATGGCACATCGAGTAACCCGACGTGAATGAGAACATAATCCCATACCCCACCGTATAATCCCGTAAGAGTTAAGACTTGGGCCTTAGGCCCGAAACTTGGCATGCAAAGCATGGTAGGGATTGTGCTCGTGGTATGGATGATAAATTAAGGGAAATATGTCTCAAGTGGATTTGTGTGGCATGGAGAAATTGCCCGACGTGAATGAGGACATAAGTCTGCTCCACACTACACAACCCTAAAATGAGAACTTGGGCCATGGGCCAAAAAGGGACAAGGGGCTGAAAAAGGCCAAGGGGCCTGAGGCCGGGCATCTCAACCAATGGTAGCTATACGACCTCTTATGCTATTACCGCCTCATCACAGATCATCATCCCATGTGAGAAGTTCTCGGTGTGGGAAACAAGGAGCTGGATTCAGCTCTCCCAACCATACAAGGGTCTAGTGGCTGGCATCACCTAATGGGAGTTCGTCGCTTCGATATACAATGGGGCAGAATGAACCACTACACTCAATGTTTGGGACATCTTGGGGTGGTCCTGACGACAAAGTATAACTATTGACCATGTTCGAAACACAACATCCTTATAGTAACCTAGAATGGGAATAACAATTGAGCATTGACTGCTGACCATATTCGCAACGTGGGACTTGTATCAATTTGTTGCTTACCATCCTCGAGGGAGTTGGCCCGAAGTGGTAGGAGAGACCTTGGGCCTATCATCCTTTCCATTCAGGGGCCCTTATGGATGGGAAGGATGATGGAGTCCCAGTCAAAGGAGTGGGTGAAGCATAGTTGTACCCATACATTTTAATGTCATGTAGGGTGGTGAAAGAGGTGGACACCTCTGGGGAGTGGGACGTATGGAGGAATCAAGATGATCTCAACGTGTATCGAGGATAAAACCTACAACACACCATATGTCTCGACCCGAGGGGAGATTCTGGCATTTGGGCTGGGCTAACAGACAAAATGTTTGGGTGTTCTTACATATCCCATAAGGATGGTAATCAAGTCATATGTAGTTCTTAAAGACCATGCAATTTAACGTCATGCAGTGAGGACGTGGGAGGATAGAAGAATAGGGAGCGGGCACATGGTGCGACTGTTATAATCCTAGCATGAGTGGGGCTAAGGAAGCCTACACCATATCATGTAAGTATCCTTCAAGAGAACTATACCTAGGGGTAGTCAAAGAGAAGAGTTTGGGGATGAGCTCAAGATGAAACATTTGAGCGTTCCTATATATCCCATGCAAATGGGAATCAAGCCACACGTAAGGGCACAGTTTAACGTCTTGAGGGATGATTCACAGTTTAAAGTCATGTAGGACCAAACAATTTAAGGTCATGTTGGACCATCATGTTCAAGAAAAGTATTGCTTGAGAAACATGGCATTAGTGGGAGGAGTTATAGGCTCTCCATCCATGGTCACTAGGGAGTATGCAACATTGGGGTTAAACCTGTGAATTATGTAAGGTCCTTCCCATTTGGGCTCCAACTTGGGTGGTTTCTTATCAGGGAACATTGGTGTATAGAGGCCCAATACCAAGTTGCCTTGCAGGAAAGAGTGGAGGCGAACCTTCTTGTTGAAGGATCTAGTTATATTATTTGGATGCCTTTCCAAATTGTGCAGGGAACGAAGCCTATTCTCATCAAGTGTTTCCAATTCAACCAGATGAATTTCAGCTACCTTATCTGGTGCCTTTTGGTCATATACCATTGTGTGTAATGAAGGCAGCTGGATCTCGATGGGCAGGATGGCCTCAGCTCTATACACCAGGGAATATGGGGTCACCTGGGTGGAATTATGAGTCATTGTCCAATAAGCCCAGAGGGCGTTGGGGAGATTTTTCGGACAACTCTTCTTATTCTGACCAACTATTTTCTGCAAAATGTTAGATAGGGTTTTGTTGAACTCCTCGATCTACCCATTTGCCTACGTGTGATAGCAGGAGGTATGGTTCGAACGGATGTTGTACTTGGCATACAATTTCTTCAACTCGGCTACTCGTAAGTTGGTGCCATTATTAGTGAGGATGGTGTGAGGGACTCCAAACCAGTAGATAATATTTGAGCTCATGAAGTCAATGATAGAACAGACCTTGACCTCCTTGAGAAGAACTGATTCTTCCCACTTGGAAAAGAAATCTGTTACGGTCAAGATGAACTTGCACTGGTGAGCTATCGCTGGTGGATATGGTCTCATGACGTCTAGTCCCCACACTGCAAACGACCAAGAGTACTTGGTGGAGTGGAGAGGTTCTGGCGGCCGATGCATGAAGTTAGCATGAATTTGGCATGTGCGACATCTCTTGGCGAACTCAATGCAATCATGGATCATGGAGGGCCAAAAGTATCCCAGTCTCCGGATCTGATGGGACATCATTGGCCCAGTCTAGTGAGCCCCACAGGAACCAGCGTGAACCTCTTTCATGACCTGAGAAATCTCGACTCCTTGGATGCAATGGAGGAGAACACCATCAAAACCACACTTGTTGAGGATCTTCTCAAGATTGGGACCACTCTGGAGGGTAAATGGCAGCGTGTGGCATTGGATTTAGCCGCACTCGGCCCGATCAGCTGGGAGGAAACCATTTTGGAGATACTCGACAAAGGGAGCTCTCCAGTCGGGAGTCACTTCAACCACTGTGATGTGGCAGTGTTTTAACACTCTTTGCCACATCCTTTTTGTATTTTCTATTGAGTTTTTTATATTAAAATATTGTTTTTTTAAATAATTGATAATTGTTGTGTTTTTGTACTTGTTGTGTAGAATAATCAGTTTTTTAGTTTCAAACATATGTTTTAATGTTCTTTAGTGTCATTTTAAATAATTCTTAAATTAACTTAGTGTTGCGAATTAGACTTTTATATATTTATTCTTTTATTTTTATAATTTTTCATTCTATTTAGTTTATTAATTCATTTATTAAATTCTTTAATTATTTATTCTTTAAATTGTAAATAAATAACTCTTTTTGGTGTTTAGTCTTTTAATAGTTTAATTAGTTTTAATAATTTAATTTTATTCGTTTAATATTTTTTATTCTTCAATTTAATTAATTCTTTAATTAAATGGTTAAATAATTTAATCAAGTTTCTGTAAATATTTTAATTTGTTCCTTAATTAAGTTTGTTTATTTTTAAACCCAAATTAATTCATTCTTTTAAATAAAATAATATTAATTTTATTATTTAACTTTGTGTTTTTAGTTTTTAATTCCATTCTATTTAATTTAATTTATTAATTGATTTATTTTTTTAGTTTCATTAAATTATTTTATTTATTTAATTTTCTTTGTTATGTTTGTTTTCAGGTGTTGCGGTTGCACGGTCGTGTTCATTATCGGTGATTGTCTCACCGTTTCCACCCATCCTTATCGGTGACTTCCTCACCAGTAGTGGTGACCTCCTCACCGTTTCCATTTTCCCTTCCTCGCCGTTACCATACCCACTACCAGTAACTGTTATCTCCACCTCACCGTTACCCAACTTTCCCTCCCCCACCGATACACCTTACCTCACCATTACATCGCTGTTTTTCCTCACCACTAGTCTCTTCTCAAACATCACCGATATACTTCCACCTCACCATTAAAACCACTTTTTCCAATTTTTCCCAACCCTCACCGATACACTCCTCCACCTCACTGTTACCCTTTCCTCACTATTATACTTTTATTTTACCTCAACGATACGTTTCCATCTCCTTTCCCTCACAGTTAGCCCATTTCTGCCGAACCTCACTATTTAAATTTTCTCACCATTTCCATTCTGCTGAACCTCACCATTGCAATTTCTTCTATTCCTCACTGTTACCTTCAATCCTCACTGATTCACTTCCTCACCATTAGCCTTCTAAACTGGTGCCTCTGCCACCTGCTCATCACACTGCTTATGGCCGCCCCTATCTCACTGTCTCTCCAATATCTTGGCACTATTTCATCAAGGTGTCAGTGCCACTGTCTTGCCACTCCTACCATTCGACACCTCTGGCCCTGTTCCATGTCTCTGACAACATGTCTTGTCGCCATCCCCTAAACCCCGCACTCTGCCCTCATCTTCATCTCGCCACAGCGCGCGACCCTCCTTCCTCATCCACACAACACCCCCACAACAAATCCCAATACTCAGCAAAGAAACAACAAATTGTCTTGACAACAACACAATTCAGCAGCAACAACAAAATTGAAATTGATGGAAAACTAGTAAATCAAACACGCAAGATTAAAAATCTCTAATCTCCCAAACTTGAAGATCATTCACGATGAACCGCAACCCGCGGCCTCTTTTTTCCAGCAGCCCGCACATCTGCGACCCCAGCACCTTGCCATTTTTCCATCCGAGCCACTGGGAATCACCATCCGAACCCTCCCTCTGAACCTCCACGTCGGAAACCCTCACCGAGACCTCCCTGCCATCCACCTCTGGCCGTATCCACCATATTGGCTGAATCCCAGCGCCGGCGGACCCAATGAAATCCTAGCCACCATATCGCTGAAACCTCTACCTGCATCTCACCCGAACATTGGCGCCCCTACCTTCATCGCCCCGCCGCTTCCCTAATCGCCTTCACCCCCATCTCCCCGGGCCAAACAAACCCGAAGCCCCCCTTTCATTATTTTTTTTAGTTTTTTATATTATAATATATAATAACATTTATATAATATATACTATATATATAATATAACAATTATAGCATATAATAAAATATAATATATTATATATATATCATATACTATACAATAATAATTATATTTATATTAATAATTGTATATAAGCTTATATAATATTAGTATATCATATTAATAAATATAATTACATATAATAGTAATAATAATATTAGGTATTATATATATATATAAATATTTTTATTTAAGTAATAATATTAATATATAATAGTTTCATTTTATTTTTTATTTGATTCACGTGCATTTTTTTAGAGGATGGATAATTCGCGCGTGAATCAATTCATTCTGTTAAGAGCAACAGAGAGAAACATGGTGAAAGACCCACGTGGAGGCCGAGGAACTCCTTGGGGGAGATTCCAAAGACTTCTATTGGGTGATGAATGCGCGGGAGACAGGGGAGTCATTGATCAATCCAGCGGAGCAGAGAAAGATTACAGGGAGATCATTGAGGATAGAGGGGAACATCACACAGGGGAACTGAAGAGGAGCAGTGAGGCTTTGATCCAGACTAGGAGAGTAGCTGATCAGATCAAATTTCATACCTCGATTCTAAGGGCGGGACATCGAGCAAACTCGAGCGACGCACCCACCATTGAGCAGCAGGAATTAGAACCTTTAGAAGCAGTAGCAGGGAGTTCAAACATCTTAGTTTTTCTCCTGCTCTGTTTTTATGCACTTATTTCATTATGAACTACATTGATTTCAATTCTATTTTTACATTAAAACCAACCACTATGTCTGACTAATTTCATTTGGGGGGAATTAGCTGGTTGAATTGATTTGTTAATCTCATTCATTCACTATATCTTTTGCTTTGGAATATCTCTCTCATTCTTTACAAACGAGTTTATTTTTAATACAACAAGATCGTGTGAAAACAAATATTGTTTGTACCATAATTAAAACTGGTTAAATTTGAGTAACTCACTGACAAGTGAGTTATTCTATAATGAGAGAGACACACCAAACTCAACTGACAAGTTGAGCTTGGTGACTTCTGACTTATTTTCACCATTAGATGGAATGACTTTTATAGTCGAAGGACTGTAAGAGATATTTCATCACAACTGACCAGATGAAAAATCTTTCCAGTTAATTATAGTCAGATCCATATTTTCAAACTCCGGTGCATGAACAAGACTAAGCAATGTCAAATCGGTCAGTAGACTTTCCCCTTACACATCTATTGTCTGTTTGCACCCTAATTTCTTTGCTGGTCTGTCTACTTGCTTATCACCCACCAGCTCACCCTCATTTCCTTTCTCACCAACTCTCATTCACTCCACTTCACCATCATCAATTTTTTTTGCTAGTTTTTGCATGTGTGTCTTTGTTTAGTTTATTTTTTTAGAACTCCAAACACAACATGAGGCCTCCCTATGGTTCAACCCTGTCTTGACACTATCCTAACTAGTAAGTAGGTTATAAATTTTAGTTTGTCGGCCATTCCCAACGACGTGCGAGCGTGCAAATTTTGGCGTCGTTTCTGGGAGGCTTGGTGTGATGAAAAACCAAACTAAATTCACATATAAAAAAAATCACAAAAAAATCACTAAAAAATCGCTAAAAAATATGAAATAAGAAAAAAAATTGTGAACCTGCTGCATGCAAACCCGGTCTATATCTGAACACTTAGTACCTGGTAACCCTGAAATTGATAAGAACCTTAAGGAAGTGAAAAAGAACAAAGACAAGGTCAAATTAGAAGATAACATAAATGAAAACTTGAACAACCCACTTCCTGATAATTTGAACCAACCTGGAATGTTGAACCCACCTGGGAATGAGATAGCTGAGAGGCACAGTTTGAGAGAGCTCTTGTTACCTTTAGTGTCTAGCAACCCTTCATGAATTAGACTCTCTCCTCAGTCCAGGAATTATGAGATCAAGCAATACATGCTTAGTCATCTTCCTACCTTCAATGGTATGCCTAGTGAAGACTCTTTTTACTTCATTAGAGCCTTCTACTGTAGTGTCCTATAGCTACCACTTAGGTGTCTCACTGAGGAAGAGCTTAAACTGAGAGTGTTCCCCTTCTGCCTTAAGGGAAATGCAAGATATTGGTTCCAACAGTTAGAAGAAGAGATCTTTGTCACCTGAGATCAAATTTACAATTCCTTCACAATGAAATTCTATCCTAGGAGGTTGACATCTGAGATTAGGCACAAAATCACTGGATTCCTTCAGGATGAAGGAGAACTGTTTCATGAAGCCTGGGATAGGTTTAGAGGTTTTCTTAGGCAGTGTCCAAACCATCAATGTACACCTCAATTCCTTATAGACACCTTCTACAATAGTCTCACCCCATACAACCAAACCTTGGTGGATCAGTCTTTTGGAGGAGACTTTAGTGATAGGATGTCTGAGGAGCTCAAATAGATCTTTAACACATTAGCTCAAATTTCCCAGCACAAATGCTCTAGGAGGATAACCATTGTGAGAAAAGAAACTGCTAATGCTCCTCAAGCTGAATCCCAAGCTTCTGGGTTCTTTAATGAGAACCCACATCAAATCCTTAAGGAGCAGTGTCACCTCTATGGCATGTATGGTCATTCTCAAACTTGTTGTCCAAACTTTGATATGCCTGTCCAGCCCCATGAGAGTGCCATATTTGATGTCTATGGTCCTCGGATGCAGCCTAGGGACGATCCTTTTTCTAACACCTATAATCAGGGGTATAGGAACCATCCGAACCAATCATGGAGGGAGCAGGGAGTCCTTTGACCCACTGCCCCTCCTAGATTCCAGAAGCCTCCTAGGCAGCAATTCCAACCCCAATCCCAACCAAAGGTTGAGTCATCCAATTCAAAAGGTGAGGTGAGAGACATGTTCCATCAATTGATAGGGAGGTTTGATGAACAAAAGACCAAAATTGATTTTGATAAAGTTCAAATGGATTCTATAATGAAGAACTTGGAAACTCATATGGGGTAGTTGGCTAGGGATGCTAGTAATAGAGAAAAGGGTAGGCTTCCTGACACCACTGAATCCAATCCTAGGAATAATTCCATGGTTGTGACCACCATAAGTGGTCTCCAAACTCACCAAGAGCCTAGTAAAGAAAAATAAAATGCTGAAAATGATAAACTAGATGAAACTGGAAACTCAAATCTTAAAGAACCTAAATCTAGAAAACTGGACAGCACCACTGGAATCCCTCCATTCCCTGCTGTTCCAACTCAAAAACCCAAAGAAAATGGCTTGAAAAACAAATACAATAAAGGGAAGAAAATTGTTGAAGAAACTGTAGAGATGCTCCCTATTGTGAGGAATTTTTCCCATATAATCCCATTCTGACAAAGAATTAAGAAACCAATTCATTATTCTTAACTGTTGAAGTTTTTGAAAGTGGTTAAATAGATGAAAATTTATATCCCATTCTTGGAAGAATTGATTCAAATCCCATAATATCTTAAATCACTTAAGAAAATCTATTCAAACAAAAAGACATTGGAAGAATTTTCCTCCTATAGCTTAACAGAGGAGTGTCGTGAAGTCTTACAAAATAAGATACATCCTAAGCTTCAAGACCCTGGAAGTTTTGTCATTCCTTTCAATTTTGGGGATAGAGGTGGTAATTTCAACTATTTGTGTGATCTGGGTACTAGTATTAATCTGATTCCACTGTCACTTTTTCAACACCTGAGATTAGGAGTTCCCCAACCCACCACTGTTGTGTTACAACTTTTTGATAGGTCCATTACTCATCCAGTGTGTAGGTTCGATGATCTGTTAGTAGGAGAAGGCAAAATATTTTTTCCTGCTGACTTTCTTATACTTGATATGAAGTATTACCAGGAGGTTCCCATCATTCTTGGTAGGCCCTTCTTGGCCACATGGGGAGCTGTGATAGATGTGTCTAAGGGGAAACTGATTTTCAATTTGGGTGAACAGAAAGAATAATTCAATGTGTTTAAGAAAATCCAAGAACCCACCCACCCATTTATTCCAAAAGATGAGATGTTAATTGTTGAGAGTAGTGTTGATAAGGAGGAAGAAGAGTTTCTACAAATGATAGCCGAAATCAACAGTGAACCTGAAATCCATACTGCCGCTTACATGGGGATCAACTCAAGTAAGGAGAGAGATTTTTTTGATGAGTTTGAGGGAGAATTTTTAGAGAACATATATTAGTTTGTTTTGGAGAACATTCTTACACAGATAGAGGAGTCTGAGTTTGAGGAGATATTTGTTGGAAGCTCTTGCACTTTGGAAAAATCCTTGTCTACTGCCTTCTTCAAGAGGCAACATGAAGACCTTGGGCCACCCATGCCTAAGTGTCTTCCCTCAAGCTAGTCACCACCCACCCTTGAACTAAAGCCCCTCCCTGCCTATCTCAAATATATTTTTTTGGAGACAATTCCACCCTTCTTGTGATCATTTCATCTAATCTAGAGGTGAGTCAAGAGAAAAATCTGCTTACTATTTTGAGGAAGTACAAGTCTGTTATAGGTTGGTCAATTACTGATATCAAAGAGATAAGTCTAGCCTTCTGTATGTATAAAATTCCAATGGAACCTGAGTGTAAGCCCAGAGTAGAAGCCCAAAGAATACTCAACCCCAACATGAAGGAAGTTTTTAGAGAATAAGTGATTAGGTTGCTTGATTCTGGAATAATTTTTCCTATTTCTAATAGCCCCTGGGTCAGTCTTGTCCAGGTGGAACCCAAAAAAATTGGAGTGATAGTGGTCACTAATGAAAAGAATGAGAAAATCCAGACAAGAGCAGTGAATAAATGGAGAGTCTGTATAGACTATAGAAATTTGAATGCTACCACAAGAAATGATCACTTCCCCATGCCATTTTTGGATCAAATGTTAGGAAGATTGGCAGTAAAAGAATTATTCTTCTTTATTGATGGTTATTCTGGTTACAACCAGATTTCCATTGCACATGAGGACCAAGATAAAACCACATTCACATGTCCATTTGGTACATTTGCCTACCAGTGGATGCCCTTTGGCTTGTGTGGTGCTCCTACCACTTTTCAGAGGTGCATGAAGGAAATTTTTTCATACATGATTGAAAGGATAATTGAAGTGTTCATGGATGATTTTTCTGTTGTGGGATATAACTTTGAGAACTGTTTGAAAAACCTGGAACTAGTGTTAGAAAGGTTCCAAGAGACCAACTTAGTCTTAAACTGAAAAAAGTGTAAATTCATGGCCTCTAAAGGCATAGTTTTGGGACACAAATTTTATAAGATGGGGTTGGAGGTTGATAATGCTAAAATTGAGGTCATATAAAAGTTTCCCCCACATGAAAATGTCAAAGGAATTAGAAGTTTTTTCGGTCATGCTGGGTTCTACAGGTAGTTCATTAATGACTTTTCTAAGATTACTAGGCCCATGTGATCCCTGTTGGTTAAGGACACAACCTTTGTCTTCGATGAGACATGTCTAGAGGCCTTTAATTTTCTCAAGGAGAAATTAACTACTTCACCTATAATCACTGCTCCTGACTGGCAGCTTCCCTTAGAAGTTATGTGTGATGCTAGTGACTTTGTAATAGGAGCTGTTTTTGGGTAGAGGAAGGATAGGAAATAACATGTTATTTAATATGAAATAAAGCTGATAGATGATTCCTAATATAGTTATTCTACCACTGAAAAGGAGTTGGCTACTGTGATGTTTGCTTTGGAAAATTCCAGGCAGTGTTTTATAGGATCAAGGATCTTAGTTTTCATAGATCATTCAACCCTAAAGTATTTTTTGGCTAAAAAGGACTCAAAGACCAGACTCATGAGGTAGACAATGTAGCTACAGGAGTTTGATTTAGTGATTAAGGATAAGAAAGGGGCTAAGAATTTATTTGCATGTCACTTTTCTATACTGCCCAATTCCCCAAGTAAGGAACCAAAAGAGATCAACACTTCTTTCCCCGATGAACAATTGTTTGCTGCTTCTGTGCAGAAGTCTTCTTGGTTTGCAGACTATGCCATCTTTCTAGAAGCTAGAGTCATGCCCAAGGATCTCTCACACAACCAGAGGAAGAGGTTTATATCTGAACTGAAATACTATTTTTGGGATGACCCACTTCTCTTTAGGAGGTGTGCTGATGGGATTCTAAGAAGATGTGTGGTTGAGGATGAGATTTTACCCATACTTGAGAGCTGCCATTCATCACCTTGGGGTGGCCACCATGGAGGAGAAAGAACTGCTCATAAGGTCCTACAGACTGGTTTCCACTGGCCAACACTATTTAAAGATGCTAGGAGTCTGGTTATTGGCTGTGAAAAATGTTAAATGTTGGGAAATTTTGGAAGAAGGCAGAAACTACCCCAAAAATGTATTCTAGAGGTCGAGATATTTGATGTGTGGGGATTGGACTTCATGGGACCATTTCCATCCTCTTATGGGAATGAGTACATTTTGGTTTCTATGGACTATGTGTCCATGTGGGATGAGGCAGTAGCTCTGCCCGACAATTCAGCTGCTAGTATTATGAAATTCATTAAGAAAAACATCATTTCTAGATTTGGTCTGCCTCGAGCATTTATCACTGATAATTGGACTCACTTCAAGAATTATAAGCTCAAAGGTTTGATGGAGAAGTATGAGTGATCACATAGGATCGACCCCACTTACCACCCACAGACTAGTGGGAAGCAGAAGTTTCAAATAAAGAGCTCAAACAGATTTTAGAGAAAACAATGTCTAACTCTAGGAAATACTGGTCAAGGAAATTTTATGAGGCCCTTTGGGCCTATAGAACTTATTATAAGACTCCTATAGGGATGTCACCATATAGTCTACTCTTTGGGAAAGCATTTCATCTACCTATTGAGTTACAACAGAGATCTTATTGGGTATTGAAGGCACTTAACTTTGATTTTAAGTCTGTTGGAGAGAGGAGACTGCTAGAGCTGAGTGAGCTGGAGGAGATTCGAAGAGAGTCTTATGAGAATTCTGAAATTTACAAAGAAAGAACAGAGGATTTTCATGAATCAATCATTCAAAATAGTAATTTCAAGGTTGGTGTGAGAGTCCTACTTTTCAATTCAAGATTGAAGTTGTTTCCTGGAAAGTTGAAGTCCAAATGGTCAGGACCCTTTACCATTGTTAGAGTTTTGTTAATAGAGCTATTGTGTTGGTTGGAGAAGAGAATAGACCTTTCTTAGTAAATGGTCAAATAATAAATCACTTCTTGGAAGGGCAGCCAAAGGGCTTGGCTTCCATATCTCTGTTGGAAGAATGAGCTGATTCAAGTCTAACTAAGGACTATAAACTCAGTGTTTCATGGGAACTAACCCATGTTTGCTTAGATATTTCTCTTTTTATTTTGTTCGTTAATAAAGTTAATCCCTACTTCTTGTTCTCCAGTTCTAGTTCTTAACTGCTGATGGTGCCTCATCATCTGTTATTGATTTAGAGAGAGTTGTTGCTGCCAGAAACTTGGCCAAGAAACCCCTAGGGAGAAATCCATTGCATCATATGGATAACATTTCTCTCTACTCACTCTCTTAGATTACTTATCTTCAACTTTAAACTCTGAAATCTTATTTTACATATTTGAACCTATAGTATAATGAATAGGAGTAACAACCCAGTGCTACTGAAGAGGATCTATTGATAAAACCCACTGCTTATGGTCCAATAATTCAGGGAAGTGTTGTACTACCATTTTCACTTTCAATTACTTGCTTACTCTTTACTATGAATTATGTGTGGGGGTCTTCCCACTGATTTTTGAAACTCTTGGACTATGTTTTATTCTTGGGTGTTAGCTTCTAATATCTACTTATTTGAAAATGTATTTTGAGTTGATTTGTAAAACATGCTTGCACCCACAAATTTCAAATTCATTATGCTACTGTTGCACATCACTCTTATTCATGCTTCCATTTGAAGTAAACTGATAAAGTATTTTGTGTTCTCACATTGATTCAAAGTATGAATAGTTTAGGAATATAAATGTACTTGGTTTCTAGTGATGGTTGGTGGGGTTGGGTTCTTCTATTCTTGTTTATTTGGGTTTTAATTTTCTTTTACTTTTTTTATGGAAAAGATTTTTTTTGAACTTCATTGATACCCCTACATATCCTTTTTCAGTTGAAATGTCCATCTATTTTTAAAATAAACTATCTTCCACCATAGAGTAAAACATTGAGGACAATTTTGGGTTTTAAGTGTGGGGGAGAGGGGTCATTCTAGGTTCATGTTGAATTCCCACTTCTTGAACTTGAGTTTGTGTTTGTTAAAAAAATGGTAAATTTTTGTTTCATTTTTTTTTTAAAAGGGTTCAAAATTCCTTAAAAAAAATTCAAATTATTTCATAACTTTATGCTCATTGGAGGTTCAATGGAATTTAAATTATTTCATGTTTAGTGGATAAGTGTTTGATGAATGTTGAAGAGTGAGACTTCGTCAGAAATTGTTAAGTATGAATGATTGTTGAGTGCAACTGTTCACTGTCTCTATGGATCATTCCGTTTAGGAACTGAGGATTAGAGTATGACAGGATAGGTTTTGTGGGATGATGATCATGACTTGGAGTAACTATAAGTTCTCACTAAAACTTAGGGGACTCACATTTTTATTAAATAATATTCAACCACTTTAGGAAGTCAATTAGGATGATTATTAATTTAGTCCTTTGTAACTGGAGTAAATTGGGAAAATGGGATCCCACAATGAGTATCTGAGACAAGGTGCATTGGGTGAGTTTTTGTGAATAAATAAAGCCAATTTCAATTTTAATAAGTGCTATGCACAGTGCTCTGCACATGGAATATGGCAGGGAAAAATAGAAAAAAATTTCCCTTGTCAAAAATGAACTCATTAATGTGAGGGGAATTTTGAACCCAGATGAAGAAGGGAGAAATTGACTTGGTTAATTTTCATTTGGGTTGAATCAATAAAGTGATCAATTTAATGGAATTTAATTTTTGGAACCTGGGGGAAGGGGAGAATGGAAGGTGCACTTGGTTAAGTTTTGAGTTTCATTTCATCTAACCTGTCAACACTCCTTGAATCAGTACTTGAATTAGAAGGTGAAGTAGGACGGTTAATGATTACACATAGGAGGCATGACATACTTGAAAATGTATGAATTTGTGATTCTCTTGACTTCCAGTGAGTATTTGAAGCGGGATAGGACAACATTCTTGAACACCTTTGAAAAAACGGACTCATTGTTTGGTCCTGTCCATATGGATATTAAAGTTCAATCATGCACATTGTGAGCAGAAATTCACAAATCATAGTTCTGTTTTAAATTCTAAGGGCATGTATTTGTTTGAGGACAAACAAAGCTTTAATTGTGGGGGATTTTTATGTGGTAGTGTTTTAACAATCTTTGCCACATCCTTTTTGTATTTTCTATTGAATTTTTTATATTAAAATGTTGTTTTTTATTAAATAATTGATAAATGTTGTGTTTTTGTACTTGCTGTGTAGAATAATCAGTTTTTTAGTTTAAAACATGTGTTTTAATGTGCTTTACTATCATTTTAAATAACTCTTAAATTAACTTAGTCTTGCCAATTAGACTTTTATTTATTTATTCTTTTATTTTTATAATTTTTCATTCTAGTTAGTTTATTAATTCATTTATTAAATTAATTAATGATTTATTCTTTAAATTGTAATTAAATAACTCTTTTTGGTGTTTAGTCTTTTAATAATTTAATTAGTTTTAACAATTTAATTTTATTCGTTTAATATTTTTTATTCTTCAACAAAATTAATTCTTTAATTAATTGGTTAAATAATTTAAGCATGTTACTGTAAATATTTTAATTTGTTCCTTAATTAGGTTTGTTTATTTTTAAAACCCAAATTAATTCATTCTTTTATGTAAAGGATTATTAATTTTATTATTTAACTTTGTGTTTTTAGTTTTTAATTCCATTCTATTTAATTTAATTAATTAATTGATTTATTTATTTTTAGTTTCATTAAATTATTTTATTTATTTAATTTTCTTTGTTATGTTTGTTCGTAGGTGTTGCGGTCGCACGGTCCTATTCATTATCAGTGACTGTCTCACCGTTTCCACCCATCCTTATCGGTGACTTCCTCACCGGTAGCGGTGACCTCCTCGCCGTTTCCATTTTCCCTTCCTCACTGTTACCATACCCCCTACCGGTAGCTGTTATCTCCACCTCACTGTTAACCAACTTGCCCTCCCTCACCGATACACCTTACCTCACCGTTACTTCGCTGATTTTCCTCACCGCTAGTCTCTTCTCAAACATCACCATTATACTTCCATCTCACCGTTACAGCCACTTCTTCCAATTTTTCCCAACCCTCACCCATACACTCCTCCACCTCACTGTTACCTTTTCCTCACTGTTATACTTTTATTTTTCCACACCGATACATTTCCCTCTCCTTTCCCTCACCATTAGCCCATTTCTATTGAACCTCACCATTTCACTTTTCTCACCATTTCCATTCTGTTGAACCTCACCGTTGCTATTTCCTCTATTCCTCACCGTTACCTTCAATCCTCACTGATTCACTTCCACACTGTTAGCCTTCTCAACCGGTGCCTCTGTCACCTGCTCTTCACACTACTTTTGGCCGCCCCTATCTCACCATCTATCCAATATCTTGGCACCATTTCATCAAGGTGCCAGTGCCATCGTCTTTCCACTCCTACCATTCAACACCTCTGCCACTGTTCCACATCTCCGCCAACCTGTGATATCGCCATCCCCTGAACCCCGTACTCTGCCCTCATCTTCATCTCGCCACAGTGCACGACCCGCCTTCATCATCCACACAGCACCCCCATAAGAAATCCCAATACACAGCAAAGAAACAACTAATTGTCTCGACAACAACACAATTCAGCAGCAACAAAAAAATTGAAATTGATGGAAAACCAGTAAATCAAGCTCGCAAGATTAAAAATCTCTAATCTCCCAGATTTTAAGATCATTCATGATGAACCGCAACCCACGGCCTCTTCTTTCCAGCAGCATGCACATCCGCAACCCCAACACCTTGCCATTGTTTCATCTGATCCACTAGGCATCACCATCTGAAATATCCCTCTGAACCGTCGCGTCACAAACCCTCACCGAGACCTCCCTGCTGTCCACCTCCAGCTGCATCCACCCTGTTGGCTGAACCCCAGCGCTGACCGACCCATTGAAATCCTAGCCACCATATTGCGGAAACCTCTCCCTGCATATCACCCAAATGTCGTCGCCCCTTCCTTCATTTCCCCGTCGCTTCCCTGAGCATCGTCACCCCCCTTCTCCCCACGCCGAACAGACCCGAAGCCCCCCTTTCATTGGGTTTTTTTTTGTTTTTTATATTATAATATATAATAACATTTATATAATATATACTATATATATTAATATATATATAATATAACTATTATAGCATATAATAAAACATAATATATTATATATATATATATCATATAATATACAATAATAATTATAGTTATATTAATAATTATATATAAGCTTATATAATATTAGTATATCATATTAATAAATTTAATTACATATAATAGTAATAATAATATTAGGTATTATATATATATAAGTATTTTTATTTAAGTAATAATATTAATATATAATAATTTTGTTTTATTTTTTATTTGATTCACGTGCATTTTTTGCAGAGGATGGATAATTCGCGCGCACACATCAATTGATTCTGTTAGGATCAACTACTATGGTGACAATCGCGTAGGGAGTAACACAATGAAAGACCCACGTGGAGGCCAGGGAACTCCTTAGGGGAGATTCAAGAGACTTTGATTGGGTGATGAATACGCGAGAGTCGGGGGAGGCATTGATCAATCCAGCGGAGCATAGAAAGATTACGGGGAGATCATTGAGGACAGAGGGGAACATCACATGGGGGAACTGAAGACGAGTAGTGAGGCATTGATCTAGATGGGGAGAGCAGTTGATCATATCAATTTTCATACCTCAATTCCTAGGGCGGGACATCGAGCAAACTCCAGCGACGCACCCACCATTGAGCAGCCGGAATTAGAACCTTCAGAAGCAGTAGCAGGGAGTTCGAACATCTTAGTTTTCCTCGTGCTCTATTTTTCTGCACATATTTCATTATGAACTACATTGATTTCAATTCTATTGTTGCATTAAAACCAACCACTATGTCCGGCTAATTTCCTTTGGGGGGAATAAGCTGGTTGAATTGATTTGTTAATCTCATTCACGCACCGCACCTTTCACTTCGTAATGTCTCTCTCATTGTTTACATACGAGTTTATTTTCAAATCAACAAGATCATATGAAAAAAGATATTTTTTGTACCATAATTAAAACTAGTTCAATTCGATTAACTCACTGAAAAGTGAGTTATGCTCGAATGAGAGAGACACACCGAACTCAACTGACAAGTTGTGCCCGGTGACTTCTGACTTATTTTCACCATTGGATGGAATAACTTTTACAGTCGAAGGACTGTAAGAGCTATTTCATCACAACATACCAGATGAAAAATCTGGCCAGTTACTTCTAGTCAAATCCATATTTTCAAACTCCGGTGCATGAACGAGACTAAGCAATATCAAATCGGCCAGTGGGCTTTCCCCTTACTCATCTATTGGTTTTTTACACCCCAATTTCTCTTGATGGTCTATCTACTCTCCTAGAACCCACCAGATCACCCTCATTTCCTTGCTCACCAACTCTCATTCACTCCACTTCACCATCATCAAGTGTTTTTTCTGGTTTTTGCATGTGTGTATTTGTTTAATTTATTTGTTTAGAACACCAAACACAACACGAGGCCTCCCTGTAGTTCAACCGTGTCTTTCCGCTATCCTAAGTAGTAAGTAGGTTATAACTTTTAGTTTTTTGCCTCTTCCCAATGACGTGCGATCATGCACATTGCATCTGAAGAACCTAGTGGTCCTAACGTGGAGGCTCCAGTGGTAAGACGGATTACCCACATGTTATCGTCATCATCTAGGGTGATGGGAGCAATGACTCTCTGATGTGCCACATGGATAATCAGATCTTCCTACTCGGGTTTTTCAAGTGATGCAGCCAGGCCGACCAGGGCATCGGCTCGACCGTTCTGAGATCGACGGATATGAGTAACTTCTGGCCGAGATGGAAACTGGGCCATTAGCTAGAGGTTGTGCTCCAACATTGGTACAAGCTCTAGTTTCTTGACGACATAGTCACCGTTGATCTTCTTGATGACTAGTTCGGAATTCCCTTTCACATGAAAATGGGGCACATAGATCTCGGGGGCCAACTCAAGGCCAATAATGAGGGCCTGATACTCTGCTTCATTGTTCGTGCAGCCTTCCGACAACAGGAATGTGTATGGTCGAATAGCTTGCGTTGGGGGTAATAAAGACAATACCTAGGCTGACTCTTTTGAGTCTAGGATCATTGAGTCTCCTACCGGTGGGGCTCTAGGACGCACCATCAAAGTGAATCTGCCAACATGGGATGGCATGATCTACCGAGAGGACTGCCTCATCCGGAAAATCCAGGTCCAGGGACTGGTCCATGGGGGTTGGATGGGCTGAAAGGAAGTCTACCAATTCCTGTCCCTTGATAGCTTTATGAGGGAAAAACCTGATATCGAACTCATAGAGGATTACCGCCCATCATGCTAGATGGTCGTTCAACATGGGGCGGTTCAGAATGTACATTAGTGGGTCTACCTGAGACACCAGTTTTACCTCGTGGTGCTGCAGGTAATGTTTCAACTTCTATACTGCGAATAACAGTGCGGGGTAGCTCTTTTAGATGAGGGAGTATCTGGTCTCTGTATCGATGATTATACGACTGGGATATTAAAGGCTATTATCTGTCCCCTAATTATTCTTCTGGGTGAGAAGGGTGCCAAGAGATCATTCTAGAGCAGTCACGTATAGGATCAGTGGTTTTTTGGAAATGGGTAGCATCAAGACCAGAGGCTGGAGTAGGTACTACTTGATTTCCTCAAATGCGGTCTGGCACTCTTTGTCCCATTCATAGGCGGAGCCTTTCTTCATGAGCTGAGAAAATGGATTAAACTTACTGCTAGATTCGCAATGAATCAGAGAATGTAGGCTAAGTGGCCTTGGAAACCCCGAAGCTCCCAAATATTGCTCAGGGGGGGTATATGACTAATGGACTTGATCTTCTCTGGGTTGATCTTGATGTCCTGGTACCTGACCACAAAGACAAGAAACTTCCCAGAGGTGACCCCAAAGGTGCACTTTAACGGGTTCATCTTGAGGTGGCGGGAACAGAGGAAACCGAATACTTTCTCAATATCCTTGAGATGGTCCTGGAACTGGCGATATTTGACCACCAGATCATCCACATAGCATTCCACCAATGTCCTGAGGATCAGCTTGAATATGCGGTGCATGACCCATTGATAGGTGGCACATGCATTCTTCTGGCTAAACGGCATAACCAGGTAACAAAAATTACCTTGGGGCACCATGAAATCTATGGACTCTTCATCCTTGGGGGCCATCCAGATCTGATTATATCTAGAGTACCCATCCATGAAGGAGAGTAACTGAAACCCAGCCATAGCATCAATCAACAATTCTGTCACAGGAAGGGTAAAATCATCCTTCGGACAGTGACAATTGATATCTCAGAAGTCGATGCAGACTCAGATCTGTCCATTCTTCTTGCTGACTGGCACAATTTTGGCTATCCACTTGGGGTACTAGACCTCCGTTACAAAGTTTCATTTGATGAGCTTGTCATCTTCGGCCTCGACCATGGCACCATGAGAAGGGTGCATCTTCCTGGGAGACTTCTTGAACCCATGATGAGTTGTCAGGAGAATGAGGTGGTGGACGGCTATGTTAGGATCTAGTCATGGCATCTCATCGTATCTCCAAGTGAATAAATCTTGGTGTTGTTTAAGGAAGTCCACGTACCTCTGCTACTCTTCAAGGGACATGTCAGCACTGATCAATATGGGTCTCGGATCTGCCTTGCTACCAAGGTTCACTTGTACCAGTTCATCGACCACGGCGGAAATGCATTATTTGAAGGTGGGGGAGTGTCCTCCAAATCCTCTTCTTCTCTTGCGGAGGAGGGATCCCCAGTAGGGGAAGCTTCCTCTAGGTTTTAAGATCCTGATGGGAGGCTTGTACCAGCTTGGACAGCAGCGGACAACATATCGGGAGATTCACGTGCTGCTGAAACCATAGCAATGAAGGAAGTCGATCCAATCCCATTTGGTCTTCGGCCCAAGGGTCCACACTTGATGTTATCAAAGAAATAGTGGTGTGTTGGATTGAGCTGGTTAATTCCATCCCGGTGAAACAGGCATGTATGACGTACTGCCATTTCCATGGGGCGAACATCCCGATACCGTATGGGGGTAAGAGGCACCAGGATAACCTGAGCCTAGTTTGTGTAGGAGTACGAGGTGATTTCTCTATGTCACTTGGACTTGGGAATATTATTCCCTCTTGTACCAGATACAACAAAACATGTCCCCATGTCAGGGGTTGTGGCCTCCAATCAATGGATCGAGAAGACGTAGGTGTCATCCAGCCCTGCACAGGGGTTAGTGGAAAATGTGACGGGTTCGAACTCATTGGCCTAAATCTGCTTGTCCTTGCTCTTGTAATAGTCAGTGTCCAGGTAGCGGGATTCAAAAGAGGTGAAAGGAGATACATCAACTGGAATTTCACCTAATTGACTACTAAGGGAGTACTTGAGGCATTGGTGATACGATGAGGGGACCGCTGCATGCAGGTGGAGCCATGGTCTTCCCATCAATGCATTGTACCTGGTGTCTTGGGAGAGAACCATAAACTCAGTGCTGGATACTAGGCCACCAACTGGGTCTTCAAATAGATCTTGTCAACCGGGGTCTGCTCGGTCCTGTCGTTTCCCTAGATCCTTAAGTCAGAGGGAGTTAGGTTATCTTCGGATAACCCTAGCTTCCACAGAATCCGTGTCAGGATAAGGTTAATCTTGAAGCTGGTGTCAACAAGATAGCGGTGAACCTCCACACCGTTAAATTTGCTGGTGATGTAATGTGGGTGAATGTGCCTATATATGGGAGAACCTTCATCCTCTCCAGAGAACAAAATGATGGTATAACATTCAGCACTCTCGACCTCTTCAGCATGGAAAGCCTATGCAGGTGCTACCTTTGTCTCAAATTGGAGGGGGCTTCTTAAAGCCTCAGTGAGGGCCTCACGCATATCTGACGACAAGAGAAGGGCCTCGAGGATGGAAAGCCTCACTGGAATTCCAACAAGGTGCTTGAGGACATCATATTTCTACACTAGGCATGAGATTCTTTTTGCAGGAGGCCTCTCTATGATAGGAGGAATGGTGGGCCCTACTAGCTGGGTTGGCGGCTGACTAGTGCTAGGCATATCCCGCTGCTCACTAGTCGAAGCCCAAAGAGTAGCTGACAGATGAGGACCAGACAACTGAGATCGGCCTATAGTAGGGCGAGGTTGGTTGTGGCATGGTCAAGGTAGCTCTGCCTGATCTAGTAGCACAAACGGTGGGGGAGGCGGGCCCGACGACACCAGCTGAAAAGGCTGCACATGCTGAGCTCTACGATGGGATTACTGTCTGGTCTCAGTGGCATGCACAGCCTGACTGGAGGTTCCAACTGATGTGCCTCGACGACCCATATGGTCACGGCTTCAACGAAATTGGCATTAGTTGGGGATGTTGGGGAGGTTCTCCTGGTACTCCCCGTCGCTAGGAGTCATAGAGGGGTTTACCAAATCTACGGTATTAACCAAAGCATACCCTTGACTATCAGTTGAAGAGTCATCCATGACTGGGTGAATTTTGGGAATAATCCCCATCTTAGGGGGCATGAAGTCGCCAAGAGTGAGGGACGATAATGGAATTGGTGGGGTGCATTGCTTTCCCTTGCGCTGCCGATGCTTGATCTTCTGGGAGGTGGCCGGCTGGGATGACAATGCAGAAGTGGCGGTTGTGGCTTCTGAAGGCTCTGGATAATTCAGGCGTGCATGGTTGATACCATGGGCACAAGAGACCATTTTTCAAGACATCCAGTCATCATAATTCTGGGACCCGTGATTGGAAACCTGCTTCCACTCACCCTCGTTGTCGATGCTGTTATCCATCCTTACTAAGACACCCACCACTCATGTCAGGTCCGGGTCTAGCCTGACTATGTTGTTATCGACCTGGTCTTGAATCCAGTCTTTAAACACATAGAACTATTTGAGGGTGTTCCCTAGGATCTGATGATAGGGGAAGTAGTTGGGGTGATCAGTGTTATTCACCTCTTCCGGCCTTCTGGACTCAGGCAAGCATACAATCCCCTGCTCTAAGGAACTTCTGAAATAGATGGGGACCTGATTATTGTTGAACGAGTAGGTCTGGATTCTTCTGTCCAGAAAGGGGGCCCTTGGAGCCTGGCCCTGATGAGGAACTAGAGGGTCTTGTTGAGGAGGCGAAGCTTGGTTGTCTCACCTAGGCGGTGGCGGTGCATTTCGCGGGGGCACCTACCGATTCTAAGGCGAATGCTGCTGAGCTAGAGGCTGCTCTTGAGGTGCAGGGCCTCTGCGAGGTTGTAGGGCTGGTGCCACTTGTAGAAATTCTAGTTGCCTGGGGGATTCAATTTGGGCCACCACGGTGGGTTCGGCTCTGGCCGCCCTCCTTTCTGGAATTACAGGGCGTAACGGACATGCCTGGATGGCCTGTTGCAGGGCTTCCTCCCAGTTCTAGGCCATATCGAAAAAATATCAGAATCCTCTAGGGTAGTTCTGGGTGATCAGAGAAGGAACTAGTTCCGTCTTGACATTCCCTATACACATCGTCATTAATTTCTACTATGTTAGTGGAAAGTCAAGGGAGTATGTGAGCCCTTTCCACCAGATGATAAAGTCTATAGCACACTCATCATGCCTTTGTTTTCACTTAAAGAGGTATGCGATGCTCGTTTTCCAGGTGGTAGAGCTGAACTGGTAGAGGAATTTCCTGCGAAGGTCCTCCCAGTTGGTTACGGATCCAACAGGGAGCTGGATGTACTAGACGAATGTAGGCCCCTCCAATGTCTGAACAAAATAGCAGATCTTGGCAGCCTCCTGCTATGCTGGAGTCCCTAACATGGGCCCACACCTTGAGTTGATGTGGGACAGGTGCTATAGCGGGTCCCCCATCCCATTAAAGGTGGAGAAGGTGGGATTACCAAAACCCAGAGGCACCAGCATATCATCCACCCATGCCGGATATGGATTACCATCCGGTGGGGTTTCCACCTGTCGTGTTTCCAATGCCTCAAGGATAGATATGAGCGCTTCCATAGGATCATCTGGGCGGGGGTCCCTATCTTGATGGGGATCCCTAACTACGAGTGCGTTGGTGGGTTCTTCAACACTATAAGCAGTCTCAACAGCTTATGGAGCAGCCAGTGGAGTGTCTTGTGGGGAAGCTGGGGGAACTCCGGATGGATTCAATGGATTGTCACACCGTTCAGGAGGGTTTGGCGAGACATACCGAACCCTCTTTATATGATCTCTGGCTTTAGCCCTATCCGTAGGAGCAACATCATCAGGGTTGCCTTGGGGAAGATCACCGAGGGTAGGTTGCTCCTTCCCCTACTGTACTGGCCTAGGATTGTCGTAGTCCGCCGTCACTCTAAAACACGTTCAACCAAGAGTTTTTCGACCAAATTCTTCTGCTCAGCATGTTTTTGGTGCAACATGGCCTTCTCAGGGTCCTCCTCTATCTTCTGCACTGAGGTGGACAGGTCGAAGTGTTTGGAAGCTTTGACATGCTCCTTGACCTTACCGGAATTCCCACTGAATACCAATGCCTCAGTGGGCGTAGAGAGACCAAGTAGGTTCCTCTACTAATGATTAATCCATCCCGATGGGTCCAATAGTGGTGGCGCACCCTCGAGGGGTAAGTCTCCATCAAGAAGCTCCAGCTTGTCCTCCTTGTCCACTATGTCACCCATGTTTACCGTGACCCTTCTTGGGGGCATGTCCTCGATATCGCCTAGTGAGTCAGGCTGCCTCTGGATAGGAATGAAGATGAGGGAATCATACTTCCCCCAGCCATGGATTTTCATGTTGGGGTAGCCTCCTTGATAATTTTGTGGAGTACCTTGATACTTTGAACGCATTACTGCTGGAGGGCCGTATTGAGGCCTGGTGACTCGGGGCTTTGGGCCACACACAGTGCAGCTAAATAGACCAGACATAATTGCTCGCTGATGTCTTCAAAATGCACTTGAATCCTGGGATAAACCACTCACTGATGATGAAGACTAAAATACATCTCCCAGAGGGAGTGGGGGAAACACTCAACTTCCTCCGGGGTGAGGGATTCCGGTGTGCAAAAATTCAATGCTGCCATGGGCCTGAACTTCTCAGGGAAGTGGTCCACTGTAAGGATGTTCCATAGGCTTCTCAACTCATATTTAGGGTCTGGCCCTTGATTTCCCCACTCTTCAACTGGGGGTGGTTGAGGAACTGGCAGCGGTACTGAGGCAGACCGCTGGGACGATAGGCTGGCTGGTGGAGAGTACAACGAGCGGGGTGACTGGCCACCGAATCCTGGGTTGTCCTCCAAAGAGTGTAGCGACCTGGCCGCTATGTCACAATAAGACGATATGATGGCCGCCATTCCTAGATCAGGGGATAGGGCTACTGGTGATAAGCTGCGATGTTGCTCGCCCGCCATTAGTCCCCAGAATTATTCTCCATGATATCTTATCGATGTAGAGAGTGCTTCTGGTGACGATGGTGGTGATTGGATGACCGTAACCTGTGGGGTCACCAGAATTTCATCCTCCTAGATATACCTGTGCAGGGAGGTGGGAATCAGATGGACCTCGCATTTCGAGAGCACCAGGATGATGTGCCTCGTCCCTGCCCCGGCCCTTGAATCGGATGAGTGATAGGAGGGTTCCCGCGCTGAGTCTTATTCTTCCTTAGAGTCTAAGAAGCGAACTTGTCTGATCTCTATCTGGATCTTCTTGGAATTATTCTTATGGTGGAGATGAACCGCCTACCTTCCCCTAGGTGGCTCCTCGGGATAGGGCAGATTTCTAACACGGGGTCCTTTGGCCGCACTGGTGCTAGGGTGGAGAGGGTTTCCACCTGAGAAAGCCGGGGTGCGAGGAGCACTAGGAAAAATGTTAAAGGGGACATGGGGAGGACCTCCATGGGTAGCACTGGAGAAGGAAAGACCTCCTCTAGAACTATTAGAATCATGGGGAGGACCTCCATGCTTGTTTTCCCTAACATCCTCAGTATGAGGAGGTTCCTTGTATCAATCTAGCTGCACACGGGCAGGACCTCCGTGCTGGGTGTGGGTGGAGTGAGGCTGGCCTTCACCCCTCTAGTTGATGAGGTGAGGAGGACTTCCACTAGATGCTAAGAGAACATGGGGAGGATCCACATGTTTAAGGGAGACCAGATGGGAAATGTTCTTACCCTGGTGGTCAGGGGTAGGAGGAATGACTCCATACACAGTTTAATGGGCACGAGAGAGGCTTCTATGTAGAGTATCACCGCCACGGGGAAGACCCTCATTCAGATTGAGGGTGGCACGGGGAGGACCTCCATGACGAGCCTCGAAGCGAGTAAGGCCTGCACTTTCTATGGTACTGGTATGGGGAGGACCTCCGTACTAGGTGATATTGCCGCGGGTTAGCTCGCGGCGACAACTGCTCGTGCCAGCGACCAAGAGAGTGGACTTAGCCTTCCCGTGGGACTGTTGGGGCCTCGATCTAGGCCAGGCGTATAAGTGCCCCTGCTCTGTGTATGCAGATAATTGAGGATATGTGTCAGTAGTGGCTCAGTCCACAGTAGATGATGACGTTAATGCCCCTTGGAGGGAATCCTCCTCAGCTTGTGCCCGACACTGGCATCGGGTCGGACAAACTAGGGCCAGTGGTGCAGGTATGTAGATTACCTGCTCCTCTTCTAGCAAGACTGAGTGGCGGTGCTGACGCGGCCGGGTGGGAATCCTTGCTGGGAGCCCCTGGAATGGGACTGTAACTGGACTGGGCTAGATGTCACCTACCTCATCTGTGTAGGGAATGTAATCTTTGAAGCGTTCCGGGGAGAGGATCCCGAAATGGTTGTATGTCCGGGTGAGTAGAAATGGCTCCCTACGCGGCCCTTGGGGGTAGCATTGGCGACGAGGCGCAGATACCTCCAGATCCAGGCAGTCCATATCCCTGGTCCAGATAATTCCCTCCTTGTAACGACGCACAAGGTCGTTGATCACCCTTCTCTGGAGAACCTCGGATGGGAAGAGGGAGTGTGGGTTCCCCATGGTCATAGATATAGAGGCCATCGTGGAAGAGGTGAAGCAACATGGGACGGCCATGTGGGTGCTGCCCCTGCCCCTACATTGATGGGAAGGCGGTGATCACATCCCTGGAGAAACAACGTGATTCCTAAGAGTAGGGAGATTAATTCATCAGTGCTGAAAGAAAAAGGAATGGACGACCAATGCCCTGGTGCCATCCCATCTTTCATGGCCGGTAAGAGGGACACTACTAGAAATGAAGGTTATACCAATGATTCTAAACCGTTGGTATAGGCTGGAAAACCGTTGGTATATCCTATACCAATGGTTTTCCAAACCGTAGGGAAGTAAGGGGTGAGGAAATCCCTATACCAACGGTTTGATCTAAACCATTGGTATAGGACACTGTATGTATTGATTTACCAACGGTTATAGGCTAACAATTGGTATATGTTTGTATAGCATTTTTACCAAAGGTTTCAATGAAACTGTTGGTATATATTGAAGACTAAACACTATACCAACGGTTTTAAAACCATTGGGATAGTATTTTAATTTTTCTCCAAGTATACCAATTGTTTAAAATCATTGGTATTGTGTATTTCTATAACTATTTCACAGCATTTCCTCTAGTAGCCCCTCTAGTATACACCTACATAAAAAATAGCAGAAAAAACACATACAAACAGACTTAAAATGGCATAAAAACACCTTCAATAGCACAAAAAACACATAAAACCATAAAACTCTTTCAACCATGTCATGTGCTACAATTCCATATTTCAATCTTCATATGACAAAAATATTCTAGTATAATTGAATAATAGTTTCAATAACACAAACATTATTTACACCCATTTCAATCTTCATATGACAACCACTCTTCCAGTAGTAATTCACCTCACCCCTGCACAACCCCCCCCCCCAATCAGCACAACCCCCACCTCCCCATCAAATTCTAATTGGCAGAATAGTCTGGGAAATAATTATTAGAGTTGAATAAGAGTTTTAAATTGGCTCAAATCCCAATTTTTTTATCCTAGATTTGGGTATGTAATGATTTGCGACGCATTTTGAATTGAACTTGTATTTTTTATAATATATGTTGAAAATGTATTTTCATAGGAGTCTCATCACTTATGACCCCATGAGTGAAACTACCCAACTCATGAAAAGGAGTTTGCGACTATCGTTGATGAGTGTAAATTTCAGAGACACCACCTCTTTGATTAGAGACATGTTATATATACAAACTGAATGTCATAGTAATATAATTTATTTTAATGTGAACTAAATCGTTTTAAGATGTGTTGGATAAAATACATGTAGATGTTCAAATTTGAAATCGAATATGCTATTTGTA
Source organism: Viscum album (assembly GCA_963277665.1). Classification (NCBI taxonomy): domain Eukaryota; kingdom Viridiplantae; phylum Streptophyta; class Magnoliopsida; order Santalales; family Viscaceae; genus Viscum; species Viscum album. The sequence goes on along the minus strand of OY728145.1, from coordinate 23,080,541 downwards.
AAGGAAATGTCAGTTTTGATGCACTAAGAAGGAAGATGAAGGAGGTAGTGGTGTTAATGTCAGATATTGGGTGAATGGTAACGACTTTGTTGGTAGACTCTATAGTGGTAATAACATAATATACTTGGGTATTGGTTTTTATATGCATAGTGATCATGTAAAAATTGGTTGAATAAGTGGATGTTGAACATGTGTCTGATCTAGAGTGTGTCGTGATGCATATGAGGTTGACAAATAGAATTTTCCTTCCAGGATGGGTTATAGTCATACATGGTGTACTACTGGTTAATGTAAGGGCGACACTTCTTTATTCCGTGATAAAAATAATTGATGAGACCCTCTCATGCTTAATAGTAAGAAAAAATTGATGACACATAATATCCTAAAAAAATTGGATCCAACTAAATCATGCCCCAAATACCCTATTTAACCCAACCATCCTACCATAGGACTTTAAAAATTGGCAGCATATTCCCTCACTACACTTTCTTGATGTTGTGAAATAAAACCCCTCAATTTTTGAAATTTTTAGGTTTTTGAGGATCATAATAAGATCTTTTGACAATGAAAGAACACCCAAATATGATCTATCCTCAAACAAAAGAAACATTTATAGAAAATGAAAAACATCTGAAAATGGATTTTACTTGGGAGTGGTTTTCTTCTTCCTAAATCTAAAGAGAATGTTTGATGATGCATGCTATGAAACTAAATTTGAAAATGGGGCATGGAAACTGACCCATGGTTCCATGGTCGTTACAAAAGGAGTAAAGTATGGAACTCTTTACTTGATTTAAAATTTAGGTAGAAATGAAATGATCATAAGTCCAACTTGTGATGGTCTAGAAGAATGGAACTGTATGTTTATTGACCTTAGTGAGAATAATATTAATGTTATTAAGGCTATGAACACTAAATGGTAAAAGTATGGTGAGATCTATTGAAAAGAGTAGGATTCCACCACATCGTGCCTCAGATTGAGGCAGGGTTGACTCTTACACGTAAAAATTGACCTGTTTATCATTGTCCTAAAGTATCAACACAATCCAAATATGTTTGGTTAGTTTTCCGTATGTCAGTTTTGTTTTCAATTAAAATGTTGTTCATTTTAAAAAAAGTGAGATTCTTAGAGTGATACCAGACACACCGTGCCTCGGATGGAGGCATTGTTGACTCATACACATCACAAATGACACATGTATCATTGTCCTAACGTATTAATACAATCTCAAAGCATTTGGTCAGTTTTCTGTATGTAAGTTGTTGTTTTCACTTAAAATCATGTCCATATCAAATAAAAGATAGACAATTTGAGTGATACCATCCACATCATGCCCCAGATTGAGGTAGGGTTTACTCTTACACGTCACATATGACTCATGAATCATTGTCATAAAGTATCAACAGAATCAGAATGCATTTCGTCAGTTTTCCGTATGCCAGTTGTTGTTTTCACTTAAAATGTTTCCCATTTAAAATAATGGTGAGACACTTTGAGTGGTGTTGGCCACACCACGAACCGGATTGAGGCATGGTTGACTTATACACATCATATACGACCCATGGATCATTTTTCTAAACTATCAACACAATCCAAATACGTTTGTTTGGTTTTCTGTATGCTAGTTTTTTTTACATAAAATGATGTCCATTTTAAACAAAAGAGTGACAGTTAGAGTGATACCAGCCACAATGTGCCTCAGATTGAGGTGGGGTTGACTTTTACACATCGCACATGACCCATGGATTGTTTTCCAAAATTTTCAATAGAATCAAAATGCGTTTGGTCAGTTTTTCGTATGTCAGTTGATGTTTTTACTTAAAATGGTGTCCATTTCAAACAAAAGAGAGACACAATGAGTGGTTTCAGCCACACCACACCTCAGACTGAGGCATGTTTGATTCATACACATCACATATGACCCATGAATCGTTTTCCTAAATTTTCAACATAATCTGAATGGATTTGGTCAGTTTTTCGTATGCTATTTGTTGTTTTCACTTAAAATCTAGTCCATTTCAAATAAAAGTGAGATAGTTTGAGTGGTGCCGGCCACACCGGCCCTCAGATTGAGGTAGGGTTGACTCTTACATGTTACATATGACGCATGGATCATTTTAAAAAAGTTTCAATAGAATCTGAATGCCTTTGGTTGGATTTTTGTATGTCTGTTGTTGTATTCACTTAAAATGATGTCCTTTTGAAACAAAAGAGAGACACTTTGAGTGGTGCTGGCCACACCGCACCTCAGATTGAGGCGTGGTTGGACCGTAAACATCAAAAATTACCCATGTATCGTTTTCCTAAAGTATCAACACAATCCGAATGCATTTGTTCAGTTATCCGTATGCCAGTTGTTTTTACTTAAAAGAGTATCAATTTTAAACAAAAGAAAGACACTTTGAGTGGTACCAGCCACACCATGCCTTGTATTGAGGATAGGTTGACAATTACACGTCAAAAATTATCAATGTATCCTTTTCCTATAGTATAAACATAATCCGAATGCGTTTGGTCGGTTTTCTGTATGCCAATTTTTGTTTTCACTTAAAATGTTGTCCATTTCAAGTAAAAGTGAGACACTTTGAGTGGTGCTGGTGACACTGCCCCTTGGATTGAGGTGGGGTTGACTCTTAAACATCAAAAGTGACCCATGTATCGTTTTCCTAAAGTTTCAACAGAATCCGAATGCGTTTGGTTGGTTTTCCATATGCCAGTTGTTGTTTTCACTTAAAATGTTGTCCATTTTAAACAAAAGAGAGACACTTTGAGTGGTGTCGGACACACCACAGCTCGGATTGAGGCAGAGTTGACTCGTACACATCAAAATGACCCATGAATATTTTTCCTAAATTATCAACACAATCCGAATGTGTTTGGTCGGTTTTCCGTATGCTAGTTGTTGTTTTCACTTAAAATCTTATCCATTTCAAATAAAAGTGAGACAATTTGAGTGGTGCCAGCCACACCGGCCTTAGTATTGAGGCGAGGTTGACTCTTACACATCACATATTACCCATGGATTTTTTTCCTAAATTTTAAATAGAATCTGAATGTCTTTGGCCGGTTTTCCGTATGTTAGTTGTTGTATTCACTTAAAATGATGCCCTTTTGAAACAAAAGAGAGACACTTTGAGTGGTGTCAGCCACACCATGCCTCAGATTGAGGTGGGGTTGACTCATACCTGTAAAAAATGACCCATGTATCATTTTCTTAATGTATTAATAGAATCCAATTGCATGTGGTCAATTTTCCGTATGCCAGTTGTTCTTTTCACTTAAAATGTTGTCCATTTCAAAGAAAAGTAAGACACTTTGAGTGGTTCCAAAAAAATCGTGCATCGGATTTTGGAAGAGATGACTCTTACACATAAAAAATGTCACATGGATCGTTTTAATAATGTTTTAATTGAATCAGAATGCATTTGGTTGGATTTCTATATGCTCGTTGTTGTTTTCACTTAAAATGTTGTCCATTTTAAAAGAAATAGAGAAACATTGAGTGGTGTCAGCCACACCCTACCTTGAAATGAGGCATGGTTAACTTGTAAACGTCAAAAATGACCCATGGGTCATTTTCCTAAAGTATCAACACAATCTGAATGCGTTTGGTTGGTTTTCCATATGCCAGTTGTTGTTTTCACATAAAATCATGTCCATTTCAAATAAAAGTGAGACAGTTTGAGCGGTGTTGGCCACAACGGCCCTCGGATTGAGGTGTGGTTGACTCGTACACATCACATATGACCCATGGATCATTTTCCTAAAGTTTCAACAGAATCCTAATGCCTTTGGCTGGTTTTCCATATGTCAGTTGTTGTATTCACTTAAAATGATGTCTTTTTGAAACAAAAGAGAGACACTTTGAGTGGTTCCGGCCACACTGCACCTCAGATTGAGGCGGGGTTGACTTTTACACATCAAAAATGACCCATGGATCGTTTTACTAAATTTTCAACACAATCCGAATGTGTTTGGTCAGTTTTCCATATGCAAGTTGTTTTTACTAAAAAGAGTATCCATTTTAAACCAAAGAAAGACACTTTGAGTGGTACCGGAAACAACGTGCCTCAGATTGAGCCAGGATTGACTCGTACACGTCACAAATGACCCATGGATCCTTTTCCTAAAGTATCAAAAGAATCCAAATGTGTTTGGTCATCTTTTATTATGCCAACTGTTGTTTTCACTTAAAATGTTGTCCATTTAGAAGAAAAGTGAGACACTTTGAGTGGTCCCGTCCACACCGTGCCTCGGATTGAGGAGAGGTTGACTTGTACACATCAAAAATGACCCATGGATCATTTTGTTGAAGTATAAACACAATAAGAATTCATTTGGTCAGTTTTTCGTTTGCCAGTTGTTGTTTTAACTTAAAATGGTGTCCATTTCAAATAAAAGTGAGACACTTTGAGTGGTACTGGCCACACCGTTCCTTATATTGAGGCAAGGTTTACTTTTACATGTCAAAAATGACCCATGGATCGTTGTGTTGAAGTATCAACACAATTTGAATACGTTTGGTCAGTTTTCTGTATCCCAGTTTTTGTTTTCACTTAAAATGTTGTCCATTTCAAATGAAAGTGAGACACTTCAAGTGATACCAGCCACACCATGCCTCATATTGAGGCAGAGTTGACTCGTACATGTTACCAATGACCCATGGATCATTGTAATAATGTATCAACATAATCAGACTGCATTTGGTCAGTTTTCTGTATGCCAGTAGTTGTTTTCAATTAAAATGTTGTCCATTTTAAATAAAAGTGAAACACTTTGAGTGGTATTGGCCACACTGTGCCTTGGATTGAGGCGGGGTTGACTCATACATGTCACAAATGACTCATGGATTGTTGTGATAAAGTATCAACACAATCCAAATCCATTGGTCAGTTTTCTATATGCCAGTTTTTGTTTTCATTTAAAATGTTGTCCATTTCAAATAAACGTAAGACACTTTGAGTGGTACCAGCCACACCGTGCCTCAGTCTGAGGCGGGGTTGACTTGTACATGTCACTTGGTGTTTTGAGTGCCGTCAAGTGTAGATTGAAGATCTAGGTGATTCTAATCATCTCCTTGATTCCTCTTTTGGATTAGGGTTTTCACTCTTCTCTCATATTATTCTAAAGCTCTAAAACCCTCTTTTTCATTGAGATTTAGGGTGAATTTGGAAGAGACCATAGATTGGGATCCGGGGTCCAGGGAAGAGGGTTGGGGGGGGGGGGGCTATCCGGGGGGCTATCTGAGGGGCTGTCGGGGGTCCAGGGAGGAAGGTGGGGGGGGGGGGGGCTATTTGGGGTCCACGGATGAGGGTGAGGGGGCTGTCCGGGTTCCAGGAAGGAGGGTGGGTAATGTATCTAAAACTCTATCTAGGTATCATACATCGAATTATGACAGGACTGCAAACCACTACGGGGTGTCGTCCTGGAGTAGGGACAAATCCCAGCATTACCGCGGCATGACCGTAGCATGACCGCGACAAGACCGCAGAGTGACCGTTGCATGACCGCGGCTTGACCATGGCGTGTTGGCCCGGTCCAGAAACATTCGTGGCGCAACATCTTCTGTCTAGGAGTGAAGGGAGTGGGGGTGGCATGGAAACATTCCTACCATCTCCTCTCTTCCCATTAACTATGTGTGGGTAATGTATATAAAACTCTATCTAGGTATCATACATCAAATTCCGATAGGACTGCGAACCGCCATGAGGTGTCATCCTGGAGCAGGGCCAATTCAAGACATTACCACGGCGTGACCGCGGCATGATCATGGAGTGACCACGATGTGACGGAAGAGTGACCATGGTGTGACTGCAGCGTGACCATGACGTGACCACGGCGTTACAACGGCGTGACCACAACATGATCGCGGTGTGACCGCGACGTGACCGTGGCGTGACCGTGGTGTGACTGCGGTGTGTTGCCCGGTCCAGCGACATTCATGGGGTAGCATCTTCCGGCCTGGAGTAAATGGAGAGGAAGGAGGAAGGGAAACATTATGGTCATCTCCTCCCTCCCCATTAACTATGGGTGGGTAATGTATCTAAAACTCTATCTAGGTATCATACATCTAATTCCGACAGGACTGCGAACCACCGCGGGGTGTCGTCCTAGAGTAGGGAAAATCACAACATTACCATGGCGTGATCGCGGCGTGACTGCAGCGTGACTGTGGCGTGACAACGGCATGACCGCAGAGTGATGGCGGCGTAACCGCGGCATGACCGCGGCGTGTTGGCCCGGTCCAGCGACATCCATGGGGAAGCATCTTTCGGCCAGAAGCGAAGGGAGCGGGAGGAAGCGGGGAAACATTCCAGCCGTCGCCTCCCTCCGCATTAACTATGGATGGGTAATGTATCTAAAACTCTCTCTAGGTATGATACATCGAATTCCGATAGGACTGCGAACCACCGTGGGGTGTCGTCCTGAAGCAGGGCCAAATCACGACATTATTGCGGCGTGACCGCAGCGTGATCGCGACATGACAACAGCATGACTGCAGCATGACCGCGACATGTTTCCCCGATCCAGCGACATCTATGGGGCAACATCTTCCAGCCAGGATTCCAAATAAATCCTATGTAGTTATCCTTCACATTATAGAAACTGATCTCATGTTATCAAAAATAGACTCTTGATTCGGGATTGTGGTATGATAAAGATATATATTTTATATTCGTTGTTTTTAAAAGTGGTACTAGGTAGTTTAAACTACTAATTGAGAGTCAAATTATGCAGGTGTATTACTTATCAATGGTATTTTCATTTCTTGGAACTCTAATAATAAAACTTCAGGCACCTTAAGAATAATAGAATTTGAGTATGTTTTAACATCTTAGGACGCAACACAAATCTTATGGGAGAATTCATATATGTAAAAAAATTAAATGTGCATCGAGGCCAGAAAAAACCCGAAACAGTGTTAAGATGAAGCGTATAGTGGGGATCACCAAAATCCTGACATGTGTTAAACAATGACACCATCAGTGTTTTTAGATATATAGGCTCGTGTAAACACTATAAGGGGTGGCCAAGAGGCCAGGAAAACACCGAAAATTGTTTTCACCATAAGAGAAGGTCACAACAGACATGATAGAACCACTCAACCATTTAATATGTTAAAACAAGGGATCGTTGGATGGTTTTAGTGAGCGGCACAATGACACAACATATAAGGGGAAAAAACGACGAAAAAGAATCATACACCCTAAATTATCACTGTGAGTTTTCATAGATAGCGCACCTCCGTTCGAGGGGTCTTAATATAAAAACATTGATTTATTTATCAAATTAAACAATTATATTAAATAACACTTATTAAATATATGCAATTCAATATAATTAATCAGAATTAAGAAAGTAGCTAAATTCAATTTAAAGCATTATTAAATTAAAGAGGCTATGAGAGTGACTCTACATCAAGGTGGAACCATTCCATCCACTTAGGCTCTTGGAGAATTCTAAATAAAAGTTGCTGCTCCTCCACTGGGTATATGCACCTTCACACACATGCAAGGACACCTAGCCCCTATGCACACACCTACATGGCCATGATCATGTGCAAGGGGATCCTTGCACATGTGCTTATATGCATATATCAGTCTCCACTCACCTGTGTATGCATTTATATATATATACATGGGAACACCTAGCCCCATACGTGCATAATCACTTCCATGGGTGACTATACATTTAATGGGGGAACCCACATACATATACTTACTTACCTATGCACACGCAGGCGAGTCGCCCTTGACTTGGAGACTCGAAACCATTGATCAAGGATCAACGTACTACACAAAGTATATTAAGAACCTTAAAACAAATGAAGGACACTACATAACAAGTGAGAAACCAACCAATGGCATTAAAGCCTTACCTAGATTGGAAGCGTAGAACCAAATCCACCTGAACCAACACGAAACGATGCAACGCCCTACCGAAAACATAATATGGATTAAAAAACACTAAATCCCCAAATACATGAGGTGCGAGACAAGTAGTAACCACAGAATCTTACCTCGGATCAAAGCCAGTGGACTAAATCAATCTGAACTCCTTTTGGAACTCTTTACAGAATATAAATACCCTATGTACATAGAAAGAAGTCAAAGATCCTAGTGACCAATGCGATAAAGAAAATAAAATAAAAACTAAACTAAAACATACCTATCTCCTATGACTATATCAATCACCGCCCAACATATAAGTACCACATCACCCCATGGGTCAAATCATGTTCTTGCAAGCAAAGGGGAAACAAATCAATATTTCAAAATGATACTATCAAATAGTACATTCCTATTAATTAACAATTACTTTTCCTTTTAATGATATATAATAAATTTGGCTCAAGTTTCAACTTAGTTTGTTTTTGTTCGATACAAGGGATGAGGTCTTATTATTCTTGGTTTTTATGTTTACACTTGATATATATATTTAAAAATGATGCACGTATTTGGCATTATTATTTATGGTTTTAGTTCTTATCCTATTTCCATGGGGCCTATCCACATGAATAATTCTTGTAATGTAGGGTTTAGTTGTCATTTATGCTCTTTAATGTGATTTATGTCACTAACGATGAAAATTTAGATCATGTAAAATATTCCTAAGAGGATTGGGCCTTGTAGTGATAGGTGTGACAATTTTACATCTAGCGTTTGATGAGGAAATACTTATGAGGATGGATTAGAATCTTGGTAGGTTCTTAGAGTGGGATGTTCTCTCTGAGTATATTAAATTTATTATGAAAGGTTTTACTCCATTTAATGATTCAAGAGTTCATCTAAAGAGATGGAGGATGAGATTCTTATGTGGGTATTGGGTATTGTCGGACAGATTGGAATTATAATGCCAAGAGGCTTGGTGTGATTTAGCTCAGGATGGAACCTGGTTAGTGGGGCTGGGTTATAATACATGATTTTGATGAGGTTCTTGACTGTATTATTGAGAATATAATTTACATGGGTTCGACATGGTGTGCTTTTATGACTAGGACAATATTAAGGTGAATAATACACTTTTTCTAGTTGGATGATGAGATGTGCATCGAGGCATGGGATAATCCTTGAGAGATGAGTCTAGACTATGTGACTGAGAGGATAGGCTAGGATAGGTTTGATAGTATTGGGTGAGTGGAAAACCCATCCGAGGATGATATGATGTATGGAGACACTTGGAGACACTTGGGGTTATTTATGATATCTCATAGAGACACTTGGGGTTATTTCATGACTCCAACATACTCTAGAAATGTTCCCACACAATGTTTTAGAAAAACAATTCCATCTCATGGAAGACCCCAAGGCTCCTCTATCTTCCAATGTTTCCTCACACTCACACCTCATGGTATTACAGTATACAAGTGATCTATGTCAACTAGTCAGGATAACATCACTACCCTCCGTCCCTAGAAAGAAGTAAAATACCTAAGTGGTCAATGCAATAAAGAAAATAAAATAAAAACGAAATAAAAACATACATGAATCCTGTGACTATACATGTCACCACCCAATATATAAGAACTAAACCGCCCCATGGGTCAAATCATGTTCTTGCAAGCAAGGGGGAAACAGTTCCATTTAATAATCTCTTCATTTTTCATTTTGTTCTTTATATAGAACATTTTTGGAAACACCATACTAGTACACTTAGCCATTGAATATGCACCTATGCTACATCAGTTGAGTTTAAGATTGTGCACATAACCCTCTTCACTATGGAAAGAACCTCAGATGGACCACAATCAATGTTTAGTAGTTGATCCTACTCTTGAACCTGGTTGGTCACCAGTCCATGAACCAGATGGTCTACTTGTTCATGAGGGTGTAAACCATTTCATTATACTATACTAAGAATAAAGGTGTTGGTATCTTTTCTACAAGGAATTGTAATTTCTCAAGGCTTGAGTGCCAATCGACTTCTGTTCCTAAGTTAATGGACCCTTAACTATCCGTAGATGTCAAGGGGTGTCTCCCATGGGTGTCTTGTGGTGTGTAGTGTCTATCTATGATTTTTGTGGTGCTTACATATTGTGGTAAATGTGTATTGCATGGTCAGTTTAATAAATACATTAGTCAATTGGAAAATAAACCCATAGTCAATAGATATATACCCACTTTCAATAGAGAATACCATCCAAATAACCAACTCTGAAATCTGAGACCAACATTTTACTTTAACAATTCAAATTACATAATATATGCAGAACCAACTTATGTTTTATGAACCAATAAATTAAAGGGAAAGAAACTCCTCACAATAACCCATAAAATCTCATATAGCATCACTCACCTCCCATTAACCCACATCATTGCACATCTTAATGATGATACAACCTCATCCCATATATATCATGATTAACAAAAAAAATCCAACAAAGTATAAGGTATAATAGGAGTCTATAGAGGAAAATATGAGGTTTTTAAAAAATCATGAACTTTTTATTGAATGCACTGTTTGAATGAATGGAATACAACCTGTGAATCTAACCCTACATTTCTGGAAGACTCTATTTTGAAAAAATTTAAAATTTACCCAATAATTCACCACACGATGAGTCAGTTACTACCCAAAACTCTAGAAAATGCATGATTCATATGAATGGTTATCCTAACTATGAACCTAACAATGCATTCCTTGTTGCCTCATTTTTAAAAAATAAGACTAATTATTACCTGGAAGTACCCATAAAAAACCCTGGTAGGAGGAGAGGGAGCCAAGAGAGGGGGACGTCCCATGGGGTGTTCAGCCGTGGGGGGTCTCGCGCATGACTGGAGGGGGATGTCTCCAAGAGAGGGAGACAAGAGGGGAGGGGGTAATGTTTCCGGGAGCTAAGAGGGGAGGGGGAAATCATCGTCGAAGAAGGATCCAAGAGGGGAAGGGGAACGTCGCCAGAGGAGAGGGAGGGGGTCTGGGAGGTGAAGGCAGAGGCCGGGAGGCGGAGGCGGAGGCCGGGAGGCGGAGGCGGAGGTTGGGAGGAGGTTGAGGTCAGGGAGAGGATGAAATGTCGTGAGGGATACCTTAATTGGGTATATTTTTTCCCAATGGTAAATAAAAATTGTGGGTAATAGTTTTCTTTCCCAACAGTTTTCTTAAACCATTAGGAAAACCCAACATATAACAGCCTATGCTAATGGTTTAATAGAACCATCGATATAGGTTCTTTTTCCCAATGGGTTTTCTAAACTATTGGTAACAATGTGTTGGTATAGCATCTATTTCCAGTAGTGGGATCCACGTTGACAACGTCACAGAACAGGATGTCCAACGTTATACTACCCCAACTTCTAGTGAGTTTCACGATATGCCCGCTATTTGATTAGTGGGACCCAGTGCCAAATAATTGGATTTGGTGAAATGGAAATCCATTGATGAATCAAATGCTACTAGTCTCTATGTTGAGGAGAATACCTTCACATTGGGTGCACCATTTCTGTATATGACGCTTTCATCAGGGCACACGTTTCCGTCTCCTTTGGGGGGACATCAACACTGTCTGTTGCCCCGCATTCCCACTTTCCAAAGGTGGGTGACATCCTTTTCATATTCATGGATGTTTGATCCTTCATCGAAATGGGATTATGGGATGCAAGTTCTTCCTTCCTTGGATTCCTTCTCGGAACTCGTCACCTAGTCCGGGTCTCCCTTATAGATTTAATACGTTGTTTGTGAAACTATTCCTAGCACCATATACTCATGGACACCAGTTAATTAAACTGCTACTATCAAGACATTCCAAGGGTTCTAGTCATGGTATCAACCTTCAGTTAGAAGAGTAGTCACGTTGGGCATCAATGGCGTGTCTGGGCGCTGGGACACTGGCGCGTCTGTCTTCTATCCCTTATTATAGGGCTTCTCGAGGGTTAAAAATCTCAAGGCATCCCACGTATATTGGGGGGAATTATATGACATGGGAATGTATATGAGGTTTTCCTCAGATTACCATGTTTAACATAGGGTATGCCGCAAGTTAAACATCTAGAGGAGACGATTTAGACCCATCAGAACACTGACTAGAGTAGATCAGATGGGTGCAACCCCGGAGGGAACAATGATGTTGGGGATAACGCATGGTTGACATCCTAGTTAATATTGAGGGGAATGGGGTATGAGGTGGCATGATCCCACTGGGATGTGGCGGATTGGGTAAGAATCAAGATGGATGATGGAGCAGTTGAATGAAGTGGATAGCGAATGGGATTAAACTGCCATGAGGATGACTATGGTTTTGGGATTGAGCTTGGAAGAGGATTTCTATGTATCCCCATGGAGGATTTAACCTCATGGAGGTTTCCTACATACATTTCCTTAGCAAAGATCAAATTCCTCATAGTTCAGGAGGGTCAGTGAACTGACATGAAGGGGGATCTGGTGTCCCATGGGCGGTGGGATTGAACCTCGTGGAGGATTCCTACATAATTTTCCTTGGAAATGATCAAAGTCCTTATAGTTAGGATGGTGTGGGGCTTGGTGCACCGACGTGAAGATGGTCAGGACTGATAGACGGTGGTGGGCTTAAACCTCAGGGAGGCTTCCTACGTACCTTGCCTTGGCAAAGATCAATGACCTCATAGTTCGTATAGTGTGGGTCTCATACTCTAGGCTTTCCAAGGTAGGTGTCAAGGTCGGTGCTTGCTCTAAGCCCACATGAGTCATGCTTGGTGTGAGAAACAAGAGACAACAAAGACCTGATGATCACATCACAAAAGGTGCATCTGTGGGAAGTGGAGTGGGTCTTACACATGATCGTGGCCCAAAGAAGGAACATGGGATTATGCGTGGTTAGCGGCCCGAAGAGGATGGGACTTACTCCAGGATGGAGGCCGGATGGCGACAAATCCCAGAAGGAGAGGGATTTTGTACTGAATAAAGGAGGGGTCTGGTGTCCATTTCCCCCTCCCCCTGTTCCTTGGGACCAAAGAAGAAAGGAGGAGCTGGGACGCTTCCTCTTGCAAGAAAAGTTAGGGGCATAAACCGAGATGGTCGCCCTTTTCCCGCAGACAAATGCCACTCCGATAAGGAGGATATCATCCCCTGTGAGGGAATATAACATCCTTATAGAGACCAGTGTGCTTGCAGAATATAAAAGGTGGGGCACCCCATGTACGAGGCACAGGGTGGGGTCAAAGTTTAATGTCATGTGCTAAGGATGATGGTTCTTGGCATTTTAACGCCCTGCAGCTCGGACGACATGGGTTCACTCCTCACCCCTAGGACTTAGATAACCTATACCCTCTACACCTTGGCGAAGAGAGGGGACATGAAATGTCGTGGCTAGGGGGTGTTATGGAGTGAACCATTGGGAGATCCACTTTAGTGTGGCTATACGAAGAAGTAATAGCCGTTAGCGTGCCTTTGAGAAGAGGCATGATGGGAAGCAACGCAATGGGTAGTATTGTCCAAGGGACATTGAAATCACATCATTCAAACCTAGAGGGTCATACGGGAAAAGTAATTACAAAGCAAAGGGGTTCATAGGTAGGGGCCTTGTGAAGCTTTTTCGCTACGCATGGCGGAGTGTACTTGCGAACGGGTGTGCTTCATGAAGTGGGGTGCCTCATCCTAAGCATAGGGCCAAGGTGCATATAGGAGTTACTTCACGAAGTGGGAAGGCATTCACAGAGCATTACCTTGCGGAGCAAAGGTGCCTCGCAGAGCAAGGTATCGTGAAGCAATGTGCTTCGTGAAGTATAGTGACCCTGCCATAGCAAGTGGATCACGTGTACAAGAAGGGTGTTTCACGAAGCATAAAGTCTCCATGATGACCTGAGTCCCCTTGGGAATCCCGTTCCTTCACGGAGACCCTTAGGCTCCATGAAAGGCATCCCTCTCAAAAGAGGGGTTTAGAAAAAGCAAGGAGGAGGCACTTCACAGAGAAGAATTACCTCGCGCAGGTCATGGTATGTAGAGTAGAATGTGCTTAGTAATTTAGGATCTAGGAAGTTGAAAGGTTAGATGATCCATCTCTGTGACTTGGGGGGAGGCCGGTATTTATAAAGGAGAGGCACTGCGAAGCAGTGATCGCTCGGCTTGAAGAGGTATTTGTTTGCTCCGCGGCGATCTCGTGAATGTCAAATGCGTTCGTGGAGCGTTCAAACTCCTTGCTCCATAGTGGGATCATGAACATCAAAGGCGCTCATAGAGCATTACCGCCTCCTTGATCCGTAGCAGCTCACGAATGTCAAAGGCACTCGCAAAGTGTTACTGCATCCTTGCTCCGTGGTGGGCGCAGTGTGATTGGGGCTTCGTGAATGGTCTTCACGAGGAAACCCCTTGAGGAATTCCATTTCTTCGTCTTCTTCTCCCATTTTGGATCCAATAGAGTGTTCATAAAATTTAACAATTTATATTAAATTATTATTTAATTTAAATTATTCACATTCTATAAAATAAATAATTCATTTTAACTAAAAAGGTCAGTTTCCCTAGTGGAATCACCACACATACCACAAATCATATATTAAAACTCTATAATTCCATAGGGTTATTACATGGACCACCTACCACATTTCATTGCATTTTTATTTAATCCTCATACCAAAATATTATTCCCAAAGCTTGTCCAACTCTCAATCGAAACTTTACTACAAAATGATATCCTTCCTCAATACAATAATCCAAAACTAATTAATTATAATAAAATTATAATTTAGGAATTAATTACATTTAATTGTTTTTAAAATTAAAAAAAATTGTCATAAACACCAAAAACTCACCACATCATAGTGAAACACCATAAACAAGTCCAAAATAACATGGAAGGTCCATGGAGGACCCTCGACACCACTCAAAGTAAAATCCCCAACCAGCAACACCAATTCCATAATAATTTTAAATTAATTTATGGGAAACTTATAATAAATATGTGGCATGATGTAACTTTGGGGAAATTATGAAGTATTACATGAAGGAATCATCATGGGATAAATGTGATCAATGATACATGAAATCCCCATTTAAAATGGAAAATTTCACCATCATATTGTAAAATCACCATAAGATTCCTAAGTCAAAACAACATGAAAATTAGCTGCAATAATGAAGTGAGGAAAATTTGAAATGAGGGTGGTGGAAGATCTTACCCAGAACCACTATTTGATCACACCAAAAATTTCCAAGAATTGAGGAAGAAGGAGATACGGGAGGGTGGGTGTCGGCTAGTCCTATGTGTTCAGATCATTCAAAGTAGAAAGGGTGACTTATATCCCTATTTAATTTTAAAAAAACTAGCTGGTATGATTCATGGTGTCATACATCTGGTCACACCATGAAATTTAGAGCCTTTCCCCAGATCCCCTTTCATGTGTTTATAACTCATGATCAGCCAGTCACACTCAATCTTTAAATGCCTAATATTCTTTTCCTATGAAACTCGTATCAATAAACACACATTTCACAAGTATCTAAGTTTCCTTATCAATAACTAAAGCTAGCATTGAGACAGAGAATATGCCACCTATCTCTCCTGACACCCCATCGTGTCTTGTCCAATTGATCATATGGCTTATGACACTTTGTGCTATAATATTTAGATCACAATAGTCAATTCTGATCTATGTTACTCACCACCATTAGAATATTCTTATAAAATGATTCCTATAGTGGTCGAATAACCTTCCAACCATATCCCACATGATGCACCCAGAATTGTATCCCTCTCACAGTGTCCATAGTTGAGAAAAATCACTACTTAGACCTCCTAAAAAAAACTCAAAATTCTCATTCACACCAACTAATGTATCCCCAAGAGAATATCTTACTTACAACTCATCATTTCCACTAAAAACTCCATAAATAGATCCTCACTCATACTTAGAGCCATGGTACCATCTTATCAAGATTCTCTAAATTTTTTACCCAAAATGAAACCTTCACAACTTTTTGTCCCACGATTCACCCCTTTAACAATGCGAAAAAACTAGGTTTCACCCCTTAAAACATGTCACAACAAAATTCTTCACATGATTCACCCTCGGATTCCTATAAAGAAAGGGGATTCACTAGCTGAAACAAGATAAGAAACTAGTTTACCCCCCAACCATGTCATGAATCATTTCATTACACGATTCACCCCCTAAATCAAGTGATGAAAGGGGGATTCACCCCCGAAACAAGTGATGAAATTGGTTCATCCCCTAAACCATGTCACGAAATGGGGATTCACCCCTTGAACCAAGTTATGAATCATATATCACCCCAAAAATCACCCTTAAGTCACATTGAGATCACCTTGTGCCTGATTCTAACAGACCAACCCAAACCATTATTTCACATGAACCTCAAATCTGAAATTTACTTTGGGACCAGATAAAATCGAATTCACTTTCCCACTTTGACTAACCAATGACCAGTTTGAGAATGACCCTACTATCCCTAGGTTATTCTAGCATGGATCATACCCCATCCACTACCACATTCAAATACTAGACATTAACATTCCACTCATACTTGAGCATTAATTATAAAATGTCAAAAACCAATTGTTCCCAAATCATGGGAACATAATCCTTGGACATTTCATATATTCTATTCATAACTAGGTTCATGCCCTAAAATGGAAAATAGTTAACTCCCCAATATATATCATAGCATATACTGATATATGATTATCACCTATACAGGTTCTGCCTTTGTTAAAGTTCCACTCCACCCAATCCACACTCATCCAATTCATATGATAACCAAATGACCCTCGACTCACACATGGCCGTCACTTATTCCACTTCAAAACAATGTTATTTATAACCAATATTCACAATACCTCGATCACATTTGAAAATGAATGGGTTTACACTCTAGTACCTCCAAAACATAGAAAACCTAACTCACACTCTCATGAGTTGCACCACCAAACTAGGATGACCATGCTCTATGGAATGTCAACTCAATATGATAAAAAAAATCCCAGAGGATCTTTTACAAATGACCAACATTTCATCCACACTAAATCTAACCACACACTTAGTTATCACTTAGCATCATTCAAATTCATGACCATCCACCCATACTTTCAAAAAATATTAAAATGAAACCAATATCTATAGGGTTATGCACCTAAATATTTATTTCCTTTGAAGCCAGTATCAAATCCTAACTCTAGAACTCATGCTGATTTTCCCATAAGACACAAATTCATATCTAGGGTCTCAAGGTCTCCCACCCAGCCCTAACAAGTCAAATAGGGTCTCAAGAAGGGTCATAACTCATGGTAAAATACTCATTGAAACCATCACAAACATTATATGACATCTCATTCCAACTCAATAGCCAACTAGGGTGCCAATTGTCATCGAGAATCCACCAATGGGATAGCTCCATTTAGAATCTACGCTATCACTATTAACGGAATCATCCTAGACAATCTGTACCTAAGAAACCATAATACTTAACTAAGTATAATTATATTCCAAGATGTATTAGATAACACCATATAGGTTTTTAATATAACTTTAAATAATCAAGCATATGGTCATATTACACAGACATACTCACTCTACTGATATCACCCTTGTAAAATATGTATCAGGAAATATAAACACAAGGTTTAGTGGAATAAAATTACATTCCAAGATATATGGTAAAAACATATAGAGTGTTATTGTAACTTTAAATAATCAAACAAATATGGTACATTCAACTAGAATCATCATATGTTGATCTTTATCCTACTAACCATTGTCACACAGTTTAGTTAAGTATAATTCCATTCCAATCTAGATGAAAAATCACTATATAGTTTGTTAGTGACACTTTATGTAAATGAATCAGAGTAATTATAACCCAATAGGGGATTCCTACTATGTCACAATGTGCCTCCTAAACCTACTAGTGTCACCTAATTTACACTCCATTGTGAGGTCATACCATTATAAACAAGCATCTCACCATATATCCACATGACCTACCATCGGAATAAAATACATATACATATTATTCAAGCTAATTAGAATTCCACTAAGTAATTATATAGGAAAATTTTGTATGATTAGTTTCTGACACTTTAAAAAGATGAACATATTTTCAATAAAACAAAGTCACACTAGGAGGTCCCTATGTGTTTTTTGAGTCCTACATGTTAACTTATGATGCATGATATGTCTATTCACTCTATATAGAAATATAAAAAAAATATTAAATTGGTCTCTAGAAAATTTTCCAATAGTCAAAATTCTATAATAGTCATAAATATAAACATCATGTGCGTCATAAGGGGTTAAAACCATATCAATAAATTAATAAATAATCTAACACATAAATACCATACCTTGAAACTTGAATTTCCTACCGATAAAGGAGTTCATGGAGAACCAGTTTGACAACTATCATAGGACTCGACACATTCCTATATATCTTTTCCACCATATTGGGCACAATGTTGAATTTTTTTCAACGATGTTTCAATATATGTTTGGTGGGAAGTGGTGATTCTTGGAGAATTGTAATGGATTCAACAAATGACATTGGAAGTCATTCTTGGGAAATTCTCCATGTAAATGGGATGATTGTTATGATTTTCTTGAATTTTAAAGACATGTGTCATGGATGAACCATTTTTTGTAACATGTTGAAGAAGATTTAATTCCATGAAAAATAATATTTTCATAAGGATCATTTAAAGGCAATGTTGAGAAGTGGTTTTTCATTTGATGATGAAAATGGCTTGAGATTATATTCTACACATAAAATATAATGGAATTATTTTTATGGAAGTTTATATAAAAAATATGGCCAACCACACAATCCACATAGCACAACTCGATCCTAAACTTTTTGGAGTAGGACCTTAACCATGTGGGAGGTTCATTCCAAGTATCCCACATGGTTGAAGTTCATTGGGCCAGTGTATAAGGCCCAAAGGAATAAGCACTCGGGTGGGGGTGTATAGGTTGGTCCAGGATTTCGATGGGACATCATAGGTGTGGCATGGCCAATGTGGCATGAAGTTTGTGTGTTTGTGTGTGTTTATTCCCCACTTCCATATCATGTTGGGGTAGTAGAATGATATTGTTAATAACGGATCAGCATTAAGAAGCTCTCTTCGATGTGGAATGTGAGCATGTTCTTACTATTCATCCTCCTTTAAAATGTTAGGAAAATAATGTGTCCTTCTAATTTTCATGATCAGAGGTTGAGAATAATTATCACAGATAGAGGAATAGGATGATAATCTATATCCCATCACTCATCCTGGATGTGAGAGTTGCTGTAATAGTGGGTTTTCCACACATTCATGATAACTCTACAATGAAAAAATATGATAAGAGAAATTTGGAGTTATACAGAAAAGCTTAAAATTCCATATTGATGGCTCAATCAGAGAAGGTATACACAAAGTTAATGGCTATCTAAACTTCCAAGGAGATCCAGGAAAATTATAATTAGTTATGAAGGAAATTTCAAAATCCAATAATCCAAACTACAAGTTTGTAAGAGTTTATTTGAGGACATAAAAATTAATAATGAAGAAAATGATGATTCCTACTTCACCAAAGTGAGTGAGATAGTAAAAAATAGAGGATTTAGTGAGAAGCTATATGACTCTATAATTTTCAAATAATTAATGAAAATTTTTACAGATCATTTTAATTCCAAGATCTTACACCTAGAATAATGCAATGATTTATCTCTTGATTAATTACACAACAATATCATAGCATATGAGGTGAGAAAAATTCCAATTTTCAATATGAAAGAACCAATTCAAAAGGCCTTTGAATAAATGAAAAATGGGAAAGTCAAATAATAAGAGGATGAAGAATCTGATGATTCATATAGTAGTGAGGCTGATGATGACTTCAATCAAGTTGTTAAAATTATATCAAAATGATTCAGAAAGGGAAATTAAAAGAAAAATAGTAAGAATCCACCAAATTTATTTAACTATAGTGACTCTGGTCATTTTTCCATTATGTTCCAAAATATTACGGTTGAAGAACCAGAATCAGAAGATGAGATATCTCATAAATAAAAAAGGGTTAATAAGAAAAATAATTAATGCACAGAAAGAAGAGAAATCTTATGTGAAATTAATAGAAAGAATAATCATTATGTTTTTATTCAGATAATTAAGTTGGATTATTTACTCATGAAATGAAAATAAGATCTTCTTCAAGTTGGAATGACACTAAAAAAGAAAGAACAATACTTGAGTATAAGCTAAAAGAGAAATTATAATTCTGTATGGGATTGATTCAATATCTCTAAAAAAAGAAAAATATTGATAATGAAAATTAGAAAATAACTGTTGAAAATAATGATAAAAAATTGTACTTATTTACAAATAAAAAGAGTATCTAATAAAGAAATAAGTATATTTTTTTTAATGAGATTAAGATGAAAAAATAAAAATTGTTAAAAAATAAAATATTATATGTGATCTTGAAGATAATTTTACTTATATTGAAAAATATTTGTTTGAGACACAATCCATATGTCCATTATTTAGTATTACTTGAATAAGGACAAAGAAGAATTCAATAAATCTATTAAGATCATAGAAGAATCTTCTCAAGCTGGAGACAAGGAATGTAAAAGTGAACCTAATCAATCTTATAGATATGTTATTTATAAAAGTAAAGATATAAAAACTAGAAATGAGAATATGTGGGATAAGAATAATGAGAGGTAATATTCCTCATAAATGGAAGGGAAGAACATTCCAAGAAGGGCATAACATCCCAAGAAAAGTATGGATTTATTTTCAATAGAACAACAATAACACATATCTGGATTCATTTGTAACTAATATGAGAGAACAAAGTTTCAATTATTTTATTGGTATTTTTTAAGCATGGTCATAAAATTTATTATTATTCATTTAACATGTCCTTACTAGAAATGATTCAAGAGTAAAAGGGGAGTCTCAATGAGCATCTGAGGAAAACATATTAGAGAAAACAACCTACGTCTATATCCATACCATAACTATCTATAGAAAAAAATTCATATTCTAAAAGAATACTGCAACAGTTTCATTTTAAAAGGTCACAAAGATGAGGTATGCATGAAAATATTAGAAGTTGAATTTCCCTATGCCGTTAAAGGGAAGAAATTTCAAAAGAAAAATAATGTAAAGTCATGTGAAGATTATGAGGATATTAAGAATGTTAATAATGATTGCCTAGTTGTTTGGCCACATAGATTGAAACTAGATAAATAATTGTAGAAAGATAAGGAAATTTATAAATCTAAAGTAAATAAAGTGTTCTTATAAAATGAGTTGGAAATTTATGAGAATTTATCCATAGGTGGAAACCTGAAGATCTAGAATATTGAGGATGAAAAAGTTATCCAACACAAAGAAAAAGAAGGGAGGAAAGAAGATAATGAAATCAATGAGTCTCAAAACAAAAATAAGAGTCAACATAAATCCTCTAATACTAATATTAAAAGAAAATAATGGATCAAATTGTGTGAAATATCACAGTTTAAATGCTACCTCTAAAAAACCAAGATGTCCGTCCTTATTCCTTATTATTTTAGTTGTTTTAAGCTAAAATGTAGGGAATTGATGGAGATTTTTATGGTTGTAACTTCTAAAAAACATGAATAAATTGAACTTCTTATAATTTACTGACTACCATGAAATAAAATAATATAAATTCATCCCTAAAGGGGTGGAAACCTTGAGAAGAATATTTCATTATACTAAATTCTAGTGAATCTGAAAATTATGGACTGATTTCAAGCTAAATGGTAGAGGTATTTCAATCACACTTTCATCCTCAATTATTAATTATATTAATAATATCAATTAAGGGAAAGTTATTAGTTGATGAAAATACATGAAAAAGGGATAGTGGTTTCTTTTCACCTAAACTTTATAATATGTTTATTGAAGTATGTGTAGCATTTTTAATTTAATTGATAACTCTTATTACTGGAAACCCCTTAAATGAGATTTGATAATTCCTAAGAATGATTTAAAATGAATAGAGGTTTATGGATATTTTAGAAAAATTTGGTTGTATCCCTATTATTTTATACACCAGGTTATACCACATAGACTTAGATTTGATTAACTAAATTATTTTTCTTAATAAAACCATGTGATGTCATCCCTTTATTAGAAGTGTTCAATAAATAATCTTAAAAGGGGTGAGAACATGATTTTTAAAAAGAACCCACTTGTACTTTTCATTTGACTGTAAAAAGGGAAGAAAGTTTTGTACACACATATTGACTTTTAAATATGTGAATAGATATTGAAAAAATATATACAAAAGGGTATATTGTTAGGCCTAGTGTTGCATTTTTTGTCAATGATATGTCAATATGTGTTTGGTGAAAAGTTACGATGCTTGGATTTATGGGTTCATCAAATGACATTGGAAGTAATTAATGGAAAATTATCCTTGTAAATGTGATGATTGTTAAGTTGTTCTTAAATATAAAATACATGCATCAAGGATGAAATATTTTTGGCAACATGTTGAAGAAGACTGAAGGCTATGCAGATTAATATTTTCATGAGGATAATTTGAGGGTAATTTTGAGACGTAGTTTGGAATTTTATAATGATAATGGATTGATATTAAATTATATGCTTAGAATATAATGGAATTATTTTTATGGGAGTTTATATAAAAATATGTCCAACCATGCAAGCTGCATAGCTCAGCTCGATCCTATACATATTGGAGGAGGACCTCAATCATGTGGGAGAGTCATTCCTGGCATCCCATATAGAGGAAGGTGAGTTAGTTAGTGTTTAAGGCCCATAAGAGGGATCTCCTGAGTGAGAGTTCATGGGTTAGGCCAGGATGCCATTGGGCCAACACAGGTGTAGTGCAGCCCATGTGGCATGTGGTTCATGTGTATATAATTATCGATCCCCTGCTACTACAACATGTTTTGTTAGTGGCACAGGATTGTTAATAAAGGAGTGAAATTATGAATCTCTAATAAATGTGGGATGTGGGAATGTGTTTACTATCCATCCACCTTTAAAATTTTATGCAAATAACATGGTCTGATTGAATTGATATGATTCTTCTGATCAGAATGAGGTTTCTTCTTTAATCTTGGCTATCGTTAGAGAGTTCCAATGCACTGAAGAGGATATCAAAACATCCAATGAAAAAACCAAGGCTTCCATTCATTTAATAATATTGAGTTTATTAAGCAATTAAGAAATGATATAAATGCATGTTTGCATGCATGTGATAATTCAAAGAACACACTTTGGCTGAATACAACCTGAGTTATAATTTTAATGTCGAGAATATGATATTCATAGAAGGTTTCAGTATTTTAAAAGAGTAATCATGATATCATCATCATTACACATAACATAAACTAATGTAAGAAATAAAACCATGTTTTCCATGTAAGATATCTAAGGCCTACCAAAATATTAAGGTGTTTTAATTAATTGACACAACATATATTTTAGCGGCCTTAATGAGGTTTGAAAAGTAGAGAAATGAGGTGGTGCAAGGAAACAATAGTCTGCCTATAAATACCAATGCATAAAGGTGAGAGTTTGTTACTTGCGATATTGAGAGCTTTCATTTTTCAAAGAAAGATCGAGCTTCCTAAAACACTATTTTCATGAGGATAAGTTTTCTACAAAGATTTTAATCATGGGGGAAGGAGAAGAAATTCCACATTCCACTTTAAAATTGAATCTCGCACTCAAGGATCTCATGAAGAAACTAAGTTCTGTAATTCCATTCATAGGTTCATGATACCCTTATGCATTATCTTTCTAGTTTTCACATTCTAGAGTTACACTAGATCTTATGTGAAGAAGAAATAGTATTTATAAATACATTGTGTTTCATGAAGGGATTTCCTATTCATATTTACTATTTCATGTAGTAGGAGTACACATGAGGAAGAATAAACAACACCCATTTCTGTTTGTGCGAAAGAGAATAAGTGTGTTCATGCTTGAATACAGTATATGAATACATTTCATGATACATGCATGTGACATCATATAAATGCCCATTGATTGAGAACAAAAAATCATAATAAAACAAAATCTCACATAAATAATAAATGAAGGAGTAAGATGTTCTAGTTTTTTTATTTCAGAATGCCATGTATTGTTTCATACATACATGAAGTACAAATTAGATATTTGAATTGATAATTCAATAAGTTGTTTGATATTGTGAAATTATTATTATTTCATAATATATTTAAGAAATTGTGTGGACCAATTTCACACATTGAGTGAGGTCAGGTTTTCATTGAAAGAAGAAAGAATTATAGTTTGAGTATTTATTGCACTGAGGAAATTATTCATTACAGGTGATCAAATATTTAAGCAAGACCAACAGTCCCATCTAGTAGCTATTGAACATGCATGAACTATAGCGAACCAGGATATTCATGCATAGATATTATATCTATTTAGATGAATATTCAATACATTGAACACACACATAAGGATGGTAATGGTTCAGTGTCTCTGGATACTAGGTACATGATATTTTAAAATGTTGAAATATTTTAAACAGATCCTATAAATATATTCTTAGTTAGTATTCTTCACAAACATACACTACCAAAAATATTTCTTTATAACTCAGGGAAAGGAAACATAATAAATCATTATCTCAAATGCTCACTAAGTGTAGAAAAGGGAGATAAATAAGCATAACATTAACATAAGGGTATGAGAATATGTTTATAATATTTGAAAACCATAACTTTCATATCAAAGATCATAATCATGAGCCATGGAATAAATATTGGGAGTTCATATGAACTGAATCACAAGTTAACAAAAGAACAAGAACCATAATAGAATAACATTGGTATAAAAAAATATATTTGTATCATACACATAAGAATATACAATATTTTTTCATGGTTACCCAACAAGACATTCATAACATGTTAGGCTTGGGTTAACCACCTATACACCTACTTCAGGCTTGGGTTAACCCCCCATGCACCCTCTTTTTCGAGCTTGGACTAACCATCCATGTACCATTATTTCTAGTCTTGGGTTGACCAACCATATACCCTCTATGATCATAGATCATTAATATTACCCAATTAATCCGAAGGAGATATAGGTCCCACCCATCACATAATTAAAATAATACACATGTGTGCCACAAGATCATAAAACATTCATCATATCATAACCCATGAAATAAAATGGGTTTCATAAACATTTAATCATATCATAGCCTATGGAAAATAAAAAAAATCACAATACTTTCATCATTTCATCATAGCATAACCTTCCAAAAAGAAGTGGGTTTCATAATAATTTTATTATGGTGTAACCCGTGGAAGAGAAATGGGTTTTATAAATATCATTTCATCATAAACTATTCGGAGATAGAATAAGAATGGTATACTTAGTTCATTTCCTAGGTAATTCATAACTAACATCAAATTATGTTATCTTAGATGGAAAATAATTTTGAAAGATTACTTGGGACATTTATTGGGGAAAAATCATTTTCTTTAAAAATCAATTATTAAAACTTAAAACACTTTGAAAATCATTTTATTTGAAAATAAAATTGAAAAATTATAAATTAAGATTTAGAAATAATTTAAAACATTTCTTTATGAAAATATCATTTCCTAATTTAATTTTATTTAAACATTTTTTATTTTTTATATAAAACATGATTTTTGAAGAAAAATGGGTTTTGACCGAAAAGATGATTTTTTTTTAAAAACATTATTTTCAACTCTTGGGTAAATAAATGGAATAAAATAAAGGGAAAACATGTATTCTCATGAAATAACCATTGGAGAGTAAAATTCAGGATTATTTAGATATAGATAATAATATCTCATGATTATAATAATAATCATAAACAATATTGATAAATGAGGAGATTGTAACATAACACTCATAACACTTTGGTAACCTTGAATTGTAAGCCCCATGAAATAATAATGATAAATGAAAATTAAAATATAATTAAAATAAGGATATTAATGATATAAATTTTCAAAGGGTCGGTATATAAACCTCATAAAAGATGATAGGTGTATAACAAATCTTATGTCCCAATAAAGCCAAATTGAGACAAAAATCCCTTATCGTTTTGTAAACTTTTGAACCGTAACCACCTAAAAGAGTGATAATAAAATGGATATGTAAATAAATATAATTTTAAAATAATAAAAAAAGTAATTTCATGGTTATTATGTAAAACACATAAAATAAATAGGTATTGAATATGGAATGTGTCTCATAGAAGTAAAAACTGAGACTGAAATCCCTTATTGCAAATCTCGACTTCCTTCACACTTATTAAAAAATAATATTTAATAAATATAAGTTTATTATAAATATATTATAGAACCGAAATTAGGTATATCATACCATATTTTGTTTACTTATGGCTATTTATTATCTGTTTATTAACAATTTCATGTTAAGATCACATTACAGGTAATAATTGCATTGTTATCCATACATGTCTATATTTTTTATTTTTGGTCCTATTACTTTCATCATGAATTCATAATCTCATGAATTTAATATACTACATAACTATCATATATATTAATTATATATTTATTTATAGTAATCCATAAAATTTAGTAATAGATAATGAAATGCACTGTTCATGGAGACGGTAGGTCGTACGTACGCACAAACGATGTTTCCATTTTCTTATTTGATTAAAAGAAAGAAAAGTAAATTATATATTATCATTGAATAATCATTTTGTATCATAAATATCACATATTTTTATTAAACACTTTTTTAATGTATTCCATTAGATTCCATGTAAATCGTAGACGAATCACATCGCTTCTCGAGACAGTAGTCTATTGTACACACGAATGACGTTATCGTATTCCCACAAAATGGAAACCATGAAGGAATGTGTGTTATAATAATTAAAGAAGAATAATAATATCATAAATATCATATATAAACAAAAAATACATTGTTATGTTCAACTGATATAGGTAGTAATTGAAAAAATGAATGACATCAGTTCATGAGGTGGTAGTTCATCGTATACATGAATGATGATTTTGCAACCCATTTTATGGAATTGGAGATGGTTTTAGGTAATCCAACTAATAAAAAATATATATGAAATATAATGAAGTTATTATTAAATAATGGTATAATAATAATTTAATGAGGAGGAGGAAGAAATAAATAAAAAATTCTTGTTGATGAACATCGCCTCTTCTTCAGGTATCCTCTTTAAGTTTTCACTAAAATCCTTCCTTGAGAAGATTTATGTCAAAAAAAAAGACTTATAGAATGAGAGGAGATCAGTTTCGAGGTGATGTGGTTATTTATTAGTGTAACAACCCAAACTCTTGAATAATATTTATTTCCATAATTTATGTGTTATTTTGTTTTGTACTCAACAAAACTATATTCTTTTATTAATGAAGTGAGTATAATTAAAATCATACTGTTGGGTTCCAACTGTTATATGACCGTTGGTCAATATGAAAGTTGGAAAAAATAATCATAATTTTATGATTATTGTTTATAAATACAAATGATCATAGTTAATTAATACAGAAATAAGAGTCAATGACCTCATCCAGTAGACTTGGGCCATACGAATCCCATATGTCGGAGCATGGGAAGGAGGTAGAATTAGTGGGATTTACTTTGGACAAAGCCCAAGCTGAGCTTCAACATGTTAAGGTTGAACGTAATCACCTTCGGGAGAAGTTCAAGCTGATAGAAATCACCACTCAGACAATGTTGTCGATCCGTCCTAAGATTCTATCACCATTGAACACCTTGATCTTAGGTCCTATGCAGGTGTTATAAGGGGCTATGTAATGAGACCTTAGTTACTTTGTACCATCCTTTTGTATAAATAAGATTTATTTTTCTTATTATGGTAAATTTTTTTAATTTAAAATGTTAAAATAAATATAGGATAAATTTTTATAAGTTTTATATTATTGATGAATATTTGAAAAAATAAGTATTTTAAAATATTTTTTATACTTTTAATAATTAATAATCTAAAATGACTTTAAAAAAACAGACATATATAGTTGTGATCAATAAGAAATTCAGAGTTTGATAAGATCAACTTAATTTTTGGGGAATAGAAAATTATGAATAGTAATATTACCTTTGTAAATAGTAATATGACAAGTGGAATAGTAAACTCACTTAATTAAGTATACATATAATTTAGGCATCTTGAATGGTAATATGATATAATAGCCTAAGAAAATAACGGTTTCAAAAATTATTAGTAAAGTATTAGTATTTTTATTGTAAATAGTGATTCTACTTAAAAATTAAATATCACATATTTAGAAAATTAATTTCATAAATTGGATTTCATTTTTTAATTCAGAACATTGATATTAGGTTAGGGTGAATTTATGAGATTTTTATAAAATGTTTTGATTTTCAGTGAATAGTAAAAATACAATTTTTGAGTTTTCAAAGTTTTTTATGACATCATAATGATGTAATATGTAATTTAAAATTCTGGTCTACTCATTTGGATTAAAATTTTATATGAGGTTTCCTAAGTGAAAAAAACCATGGAGAAATACCATGGGAAAGCCCATGGTTTTACAAATACCACCCATGAGGTATCCCTTGGAAATTAACAAAATATTCCCTCAATTTTTCTATAAATACCAACCCTTTCCTTCATTCAATTCATTCCAAATTCCTCCTCAACAAATATATTGTCTTTTTACCTCTGAATGTGTCCTTCCAAGGTGACCTCAATCCTCTCAAGGTCCCAACCTCTGATTTTTTGAAGTTACTCTTCAAGGTAAGGGAACCCTTCACCCTCCCCTTTTAGTCAAGACTTCTTTTGTGTTATGTCTTTTAGTTTCCATTTTTTATGTTGGGGTATTTTATTTTATATTCTTATTTTTTTCCATTTTTTTGTCCAAATTATCAGAGTCACTTTTTTCTCTCATTAACTCATTTTCTAAATTTTTAAGTGACATTGTTAGGCTGTCAAATTTTCTTAAGGGAATTCTCAACGTCTCTTTTTTCCATTCAAGTTCTCTTCTCTATGGTATGCCTTACAAGATTCCATACCATTTTCTTATTTTTATTTTATTATTT
This sequence comes from Viscum album, assembly GCA_963277665.1. Lineage (NCBI taxonomy): Eukaryota > Viridiplantae > Streptophyta > Magnoliopsida > Santalales > Viscaceae > Viscum > Viscum album. The sequence continues at coordinate 23,051,517 of OY728145.1, read as the reverse complement.
CCATCTACTAAATTATGAGTCTTTTAGGAATGGTTGAACCCTATCCCATTTCTTTCTATTGTTTTCTAAAACCATGTTGCATAGCCGTTATGCTGCAGAATTTTCATCTCAAAATCTCTTTCTTTTTCTCAAGAAATTCTCTTATTTTATTTATGTGAATACCCAAACATATTTAATTTATAGGTGTATTAATCAAGACATAAAAATGATATATTTTATTCTATAATTGAAATACATAAAACCCCATTCCCTTTCCATGGGTTATAAATGACATAATGATCACGTTTTTAAGCACTTTTTTAAATATAAAGATTTTGATATGAAACCCATTTATTTTATTCTCTTTGGTTTGTTTATGAAATGTTTGATTATGATATATGTGGTTCACATGAAAATAAATAAATATTAAGGTTTATTCCTGATAGAGCTTCGATGTATTGGTTAAATAAATTAATCTCTAGAGATGAAAAGTTTTATGATACCTTGGTGAATAACCTTGGTAATTTTTATGACACCTTCAGGATGGACCTTGGTGATATGATTATAAAGGTCCAAATTAAACTTTTTAGCCACATTTTCAATATATTATTCAATTAATTATTATTATTATATGTATCTTCTCATGTAATTATGATATTTTCTCATTTACTTATTGTATTCTCTCAAGTTCACTTCTAAACTGTTTTCCCTGTTTTCCCTTACTGGGCCTTATACTCACCCTTTCCTTTGATGTATGTTCCCAGGTTATGAGATATTGTAATTGTACTTAAGATGAAAATTTCAAGAATCCATTCAATAGGATTAAAATAGTTTTTTCATGTATTATTTACCTTTTTCCAAGACACTGGACTTTAAAGATCCTCTGTTTGTAAAATTTAAAGAAAAATTATTTAATAAAAAGGTGGGATTCCATAATTGGTATCAAATGATAGAGTAGTTATTTTTGGAAATTAGTATATGAAAACTTTATGAATAACTCTATATAAAAGTTTAAGTATATGAAAAATTATTGGTATTTATGTTAAATATTAGGTAAGTGGTTTCTGAACAAATAGATCCCTATATTGGTATGAACAAGTGGATGTGGGTCTCACACATATGTATCAAGGGGTAAAACTTGAAAACACTACTTTGAGCTAGACTCGAACGGGAACTGGTGCATGACAATGGGCCTTGCTTCACTCCTGGTTTTCCACTATTGGGGGATATTTTTGGATAATCACAAGCTTTTTATAAATCATTATGAAGGATTTATAGAGAAATGTAATTGTTGTTAAAAATAATATGTTTCAGCATGAAGTTTTAAGACATAAAAATCATTTACAGTTAAAATATTCATAAATTAAATAATCTTCCCAATAAGGTTTTATTCTTTTACAAAATGGGGGTAAATAGGAGGAACATTGAAAATGGTGGCTATAATGGACCATGCATTGACGACCCTCCAATGGAATCTAGAATGGAAACTTTTATGAGAATGATGAATCAACAGACTCAGGTTATGGGAAATAACATGATTCAAGTTGAGATACTGATTTCAACTCAAAGGGAAAAACTTATGTTGAGCCTTTTATGCATTAACCACCACCAACCTTTAGTGGATATAACAACCCCTTAATGGATGAATAGTGGATCAGTTCTATCAAGAAGATCTTTTTTGTGCTCCGCTGTTTAGAACAAGAGAAGGTCACCCTAGTTGTTTACCGCTTAGAGGGTGAACCTGATAATTGGTTGTAATATATTAAAAACATAAGGCCAAGAGTATAGGTTGAATCTATGGAGTGGGAAGAGTTATGAGGTATCTTCTTCAATAAGAATTTCCCTTGTTCGATGAGAACAAAAATGGAGAAGGAGTTTCTCGAGATGAAGTAGAATGAGAATGAATTTGTTGAAAGCTACGAGATGAAATTCACATGAATTTCTTATTACACCTAAAGCTTTGTCATGGATCCTAATGGGATGGTTGATAGATTCTTTGGTATACCAAGACCTCATCTACAGAATAATCTAGCCAACTGAGACTATGATAACTATGAGGATATTGTGCAGAGTGCTATGAATGTTAAACTAGAGTTCAATGAGATGCAGGGGTCTCATAAATATAATGGGAATAAGATATAAATGGATCCAATATTAGGGAGGATATTTGGTCAGGGAATATGAGTCAAGCAAGTGCAACATCCCACGTTTAATAAATGTGGGAAGAAGCATTTGGGGAACTTTCTGCTCAGGAGCGGGAAGTGCTACAAGTGTGGAAGAGATGACCATATCACACAGAATTGTCATAGTGAGGTGAATCATCAACCTCCCCACACTAAATAGAAAGGGAAGATGGTACATGAACAACCTGAAGTCCAATTATATAAGTGTGTACATCTTGGGCACTTTTCTAATCACTATCTAAATCTAAGGGAAGTGGAGGGGAATCACCATCAGCTTCAGCAAATACCAAGGGATAAAGGTTGTACTTATTCTATCATGACAGTTAATTCTAAAGCTCCAAATGATGTGGTGGTAGGTACTATTGTTGTTCTCTCGAATCTAGCAAGTAATTTTGTTGATTTTGGTTCTACGCAATATTTTATTTCCCCCGTGTTTAAAAAGAATTTAGAATCAACCCCTAAATTGCTAAAAGTAGAGTTAAAAATCAAGACTCTTGGTGGGATTATCCATGCATCATAAGTGTTTATAAACTCTAATATTTACTTTTGTGAGCACAATATTATCAAAAATGTTGTAGTCATTCCCATGCTATAATTTGACATTATACTAGGGATGGACTGAATCTCAAAGTACAACCATATGATCAAATGCTGAAGCAAGGAAATCATAGTAGTATTGAATGAGAAACCATAGTTATCTTCCAAGGAGAGATTTATTTCCCTAATCTTTGTCTAGAAGCACCACTTATAGACTTCTATATGGAGTTTATTAGTGAATAAGAAGAAGGGAATGAGAGTATAAGGATAGAAAATGTCCCCATCATCCAGGAATTCATTGACGTATTTCCTGAGGAGTTACCCAGACCTCCCCCAAAAAAATAGGTAGAGTTCTCCATTGAACTCATACCTGGATCTCATCTTATATCAATGACCCCATATTGGATGGAAAATTTATAGCTTGAGGAATTAAAGAAGAAACTCCATGATATTTTGGAGAAGAGGTTTATCTGATCAAGTGTGTCTCTTTTGAGAGCACCTTTTCTATTTATGAAGAAGAAGGATTGATCAATGCAGCTATACATTTATTATAGAGAACTTAATGGGATCATAATGAATAACAAATAACCTCCTCTAAGAATTTATGACTTATTTGACCAACTTTGTGGGGCTCAATTATTCTCCAATATTGATATTCAATCTGGTTATCATCAATTGTGGGTGAAGAAGGAAGATATTCCAAAAACAGCCTTCCAATTAAGATATGGGAATTATGAGTTTTTTGTTATGCCCTTCAGACTAACTAATTCACCTGGTATATTTATAGATTTGACAAATATAGACATTAAGGGCTACCTTGATTTCTTTGTGGTAATTTTTATTGATGAAATTTTGATATATTCAAAAATTTGGGAGGATAATGAAGATCATATAAGTGTTATATTACAGTCTCTGAGGAAGGAGAGGTTATTTGTAATGTTTAGAAAGTGTGTGTTTTGGTTACAACAAGTTTCTTTCTTGGGGCACATTGTAACCAATGAAGGAATCACAGCTGAACCTACAAAGACAAAAGTTTTATAAGAGTGGAATCAACCTACAATAATAACGGAGATTCATAGTTTTCTTGGATTATTAGGATATTATAAGAGGATTGTGAAAAAACTTTCCCGAATTTCTAATCCACTAACCAAGTTAACATGAAAATGGGTTAAGTTAATCTAAAAAAAAGAGTGTGAGGAAAGTTTCCAAGAGCTGAAGAAGAGATAGGTTACTGCACCCATGTTAACACTTCTCTCAAGTGGAGAAGGATTAGTTATTTTTCTCAATGCATCTCTGAAATGTCTTGGGTGTGTCCTCATGCAAAATGACATGGTGATTGATTATGCATATCCGTAATTGAAGGATCATGTGTAGAACTATCTTATGCATGATCTGAAGCTAGCTGCAGTAGTTTTTGCTCAAAAGATATGGAGGCACTATCTTTGTGGGGATAAGTGAGATATATACATAGACCATCAAGGTTTGAAGTATATTTTCACCAAAAAGGAATTGAACATGAGATAGCGAAGATGGTTATAAATTATCAAAGACTATAATTTTTCAATTCATTATCATCTCAGAAGAGCAAACAAAGTCGATGATGCATTAAGTAGAAAATACCCAATTTTTATATCCATGATGAGGATTTAAAGAGATACATTGATCCATGACCTAGTGAAAATAGACATGGGAGTTATAAGGGAAGGGACATCATCAACCCTATCCCAAATGATTTCTCAACCATCATTACTAGTTAAGATCAATAAGGCTTAGAAAGAAGATCCTTTGTTACAAAAAAAAATTGAGGTCTTAATGGATGGGAAGTTTCCTGAGTTCAATATTGATCAAGAAGGTGTACAATAATTTCATACAAGATTATGTGTTCCATCTATTCTAGAAATAAAGATATAGCTGTTGGATGAATCTCATAGATCTACTTTCTATATACATCATGGAAGCATGAAAATGTATAGGGAGGGGGATTCCAATCAACTCAAACTATTTTCAAAAAATATGTAATCTATTTTGGTGTTTAATCTTGTGAGGGTTCCCACTTTACCCTTAAAAGTGTTTTTAAAATTAAAGTGTAACATTGGATAAGAATATTTCTCTCTTGATCAACTTGACAGGATTTACATGAAGGAAGTAGTAAGGATGTATGGAGTTCCACTTTCTATCATATCTGATTGTGATCCAAGGTTCACATCAAAATTCTAGAGATCTCTTCAATATGTTATGAGTACGGAATTGAATTTTAGTATACCCTATCACCCCTAAACTGATGGACAATAAAAAGAAATTTTCAAACACTTGAGGACATGCTGAGAACATGCTCAATGGAATTTAAGGATGGATGGTATCAACATATTACATTAGTTGAGTTCTCTTATAACAACAATATTCACTAGAGCATTAAAATGGAACCTTATGAAGCTCTATATGGGAAGCTATGTAGAAATCCTACTTTTTGGGATGAAGCTGGTGAGAGAAAGCTTCTTGGGCCTGATCTTATGCAAGAGATGACAGAAAAGGTTCATGTCATCCAACAACACATTAAGGAAGCTCAGAGTTGGAAAAAGAGCTATACTGACATCCGTCAAAGAGACTTGGATTTTGATTTTGGGGGAAATTATTTATTCAAATTTCACCTTTGAAGAGATTCATGAGGTTTTCTAGGAAAGGGAAGTTTAGTCCTAGGTACATTGGCCCTTATAAAATCCTTGATTGCATAGGAGAAGTGTCCTATCGGCTTGAAATTCCTCCAAATCCAGCACAAGTTCATAATTTCTTCCACATATCCATATTTAGTAAGTACATACCCGACCCTTTACATGTAATAAATCATGAGGTGGAACAACTGAAACATGACCTCTCTTATGAGGTTTATTCGGTGGAGATATTGGATCGTAGAGACAAGGTTTTATGAAACATGACTACCCACCTTGTTAAAGTGTTATAGAGGAACCACAAATATGAAGAATCCACGTGGGAACTAGAGGAGTTAATGAGGCAGAAGTACCGACCCCTTTTCTCTTCTGAGGGTATGAGTTGAAATTTCGAGGATGAAATTTCTTAAGGGGGAAATGTAATGACTCGAACTCTTGAATAATATTTTTTTCCTGAAGTTGTGTGTTATTTTATTTTACACTCAACAAAACAATATCCTTTTATTAATTAAGTGTGTAAAATTATAATGAGAAAATTGGGTTTCAACCGTTATATAACCATTGGTCAGTATGAACATTAGAAACTATACTCTTAACATTATGATTATTGTTTATAAATAAAAATGACCATCGTTAATTAATACAGAAAGAAGATTCGATGGTCTCATTTAGTAGACTTGGGTCATACGAAGCCCATCTGTAGGAGCTTACAAAGGAGGTAGCATCAATGGGCTTCTCTCTGGACCAAGCCCAAGCCGAGATTCAAAATGTTAATCTTGAACGTAATCACCTTAGAGAGAAGTTCAAGCTGATAAAAATCACCTCCTGGGAAATATTGTTCGAGTCGCCCCAAGATTCTATCACCATTGCACACCTTACTCTTACGTCCTATGTAGGTGTTATAAGGGGCTATGTAATGAGGCCTTAGTTACTTTGTGTAATCCTATTGTATAAATAAAATTTTTATTTCTTATTATGGAAAATATTTTGAATTTTAAATGTCAAAATAAATATATGATGAATTTTTAGAAGTTTTATATTATTGATGAATATTGAAAAAAAGAGTATTTTAAAATATTTTTTATACTTCAAATAATTAATAATGTGAAATGATTTTCAAAAAATGGACATATACATTTATGATCAGTAATAAATTTAGAGTTTGATAAGATCAACATAATTTTTTGGTGAATAGTAAATTATGAATAGTAATATTACCCCTGTGAATAATAATAAGACCAATGGAATAGTAACCTCACTTAATTAAGCATAATTATAATTTAGGTATCTTTAATGGTAATATGATATAATTTCATAAGTAAATAACTATTTTATAAATTATTAGTTAAGTTTTAGTATTATTTAGGTAAATACTGATTTTACTTAAAAATTAAATATCTCATATTTAGAAAATTATTTTCATAAAATGGAGTTTATTTTTAAATTCATAACATCAATATTAGGTTAGGGTGAATTTATGAGATTTTTATAAAATGTTTTGTTTTTTCAGTGAATAGTAAAAATACAGTTTTTTAGTTTTCTGTGTGTTTTATGACATCATAATGATGTAATATATAATTTAAAATTCTATTCTACTCATTAAGATTAAAATATTATATGATTTTTCCTAAGTTCCCAAAACCATAGTCAAATACCATGGGCAAGACCATGGTTTTGCAAATACTTTTGAATAGGTGTCCCTTGGACATTAATAAAATATTTCCTCACTTTTGCTATAAATACCAACCCATTCCTTCATTAAATTCATTAAAAACTTATCCTCAACAAAGATATGGTATTTTTATCTCCCAAGGAGTCCTTACAAGGTGCCCTATGGACTCCCAAGCTCCCAACCTTTGAGTTTTTGAAGTTACTCTTCAAGGTAAGGGTACCTTTCACCCTCCTATTTTAGTCAAGATTTCATTTATGTTTGGTCTTTTAGTTTCCATTTTCTTATGCTAGGGTATGTTTTTCTATATCCTTATTTCAGGTCATTTTATGTCCAAATTATTAGAGTCCCTTTTCTCTCTCATTAACTCATTTTCTGAATTTTTAAGTGATTTCGTTAGGCAACCGAATTTTGATAAAGGAATTACCAATGTCTCTTTTTCCATTCAAGTTATCTTCTATGTGGTATGCCTTACAAGATTCCACGCCATTTTCTTATTTACATTATATTTTATACCTATACTGTATTATATGTCTTTTATGAATGTGTGACCCCTGTCCCCTCCCTTTTTAATGTTTTCTAAAATCATGTTGCATAGTCATTATGCTGCAGAATGTTCATCTCAAAATATCTATCTTTTTTTTCTCAAGAAATTATCTTATTTTATTTACGAGAATAACCAAAAAAATTTAATTTCCATGGTTATTCATCAAGACATAAAAATTATATATTTTATTCTAGAATCAATAAACCTAAAATCCTCATTCCCTTTTTATGGTTTATAAATAACATAATGATCATGTTTTTAAGAACCTTTTTAAATGTAAAGATTTTGATATAAAACCCATTTATTTTATTCTCTTTGGGTTATTTATGAAATGATTTGTTGTGATATATTTGGATCACATGAAAATAAATAAGTTTTAAGGGTGTGACCAGATAGTTCTCCAATTCATTGGGTATAGAAATTAATCTCTAGAGATGACAAGTTTTATGATACCTTGGTGAATAACTTTGGGAAATTTTTGACACCTTGGGGATGGACCTTGGTGATATGCTTGTGAATGTCAAAATTAAATTTTTTAGAGACATTTTTAAGATATTATTCAAGTTATTATTATCATGATATGTCTCTTCTAATGCCTTTATGATATTTCCTCATGTTCTTATTGTATTCTCTCAAGTTAACATGTAAATTTTTTTCCCTTTCTCCCATACTATGCCTTATGCTAACACTTTTCTTTGATGTATGTCCCCAGGTTATGAGATGCATTAATTTTACTTAGGATGAACATTTCAAGAATCCTTTTAATAGTATTAAATGGTTGTCTTATGTTTTCATGTATTATATACCTTTTTTCTAAGATACTAGACTTTAAAGATCCTCTATTTGTAAAATGAAATGAAAAGTTATATAATAAATAGGTGGGATTCCATAATTGGAAAAACTAAAAGGTTTTGATTGTGTGTGTAGGAGAGGATAGGGGTGTCCTTCTATAAGTGAGGTGAGTGATAAAAATGTAAATTTTTAAAAGATTCAATCATAACCACGCTTTTATTATGCCAAAAGATTCCAAAATGGTCCATTCATGAAACTAGAATTAATAATGTGGAAATGTTTCCATCCAATGGGTGTTGGAAATTATTTTAAGTCATTTTTACCCTTTTCTTCTTAGTTTAACCCCATGGTAAATCATTTTTTACCTTAATAGTGGTAATTAATTTTTACTATTTTTACTATTAATTATGGTAAAAAACAAAGTTTAACTTATTAGAAATTATAAAATATGTTTATTTGAAATATAGAATATATTTTGATAAATTAAATTCACTTAATTGGAAAATTTTAATTTTAATTTAATCCTACAAACACGATTAAAAAGTAGGTTTCTAAAGGGAAAAGGTTTAAACGTTTACAAATTTTTATATCAAAATTCATTATGAAATTTATTCTAATGTATGAAATTGGATTAATGGATGTATGATTGAATTTTTTTAATTTAAATATAATTTAAAATATAATTTTAATTTATATATAAATTAAAAAAAAGACAATTTTCAATTAGAATTCATATTTTTAACTATTTATCAAAGAAATGAACCTTTTTAGAAAAATATCAAAACACTACTCTTAGATAAATATTATATTCAGATTTTAAAAATGAATTTTATCTTTCAAAATAAATTCTTTAAAATTGGTAAGAATAGATTTTAATAAAAGTGATCATAATGTGACCAAACTATTTTATAGAAAATATAATTTTAAGTGTAAATTTGGATTTATTCTTATCTCTTTTCTAGAAAACTCCTAAGATGAATGTTAAAAATATTATCTAATATATAATATATAAATTACATTAAAATAATTTACTACAATTTATTTATTGAATTTATTAAGGAAATGTATTTTGTGCATATAAAAATAGTTTTTCAGAAGACGATTTCCTTTATTTTCAAATGATATTTATTTTCATTTCTAGTTACATAGTCACCAAATAATTCACTATATATATATTTTTAAACAATATATTTTCATAATTTTCTTAATCTTATTCATACCCATTATTTCAATGGCTAGGTGATAACTATCAAATTAAAAAATAAAATTTTAATAATATGACATGTTTCGTCTAAACTAAGTGTTGCATGTAATGAAATCAAAACTCAATGTTGCGTATAATGAAAGATAAACTCAGTGTTGCATATAATGTAAAATATAGGGAATATTAAATTTATTTTCAAAAATAAATTTCACAAAATCACTGGGTGTAACATTATTTCCCCTTAAAATGAATTTAGCATTTAAAATTCAACACCCTTGTACCAAAAACTAAGGATATTTCTACCTCATTACATCCTACGGTTACCACATATCTTCCTTAAGCTGGTGGTTTCACCAAAAAACACTGACCGGGTGCGTGGTCTTGTTTCTAAGAACTTTCTTTAGTTGATCCAGAATCTCTACCATTTTTTCCTCACATTCTCCAATGGTGCAACCTCTGAGTTCAGTACATGGGAAGGATCCAGTACGTACTTACTCAAGAGTGATGCATATATCATATCATGAACCTTGTAGAGTTTTAGTTGAAGCACTAATATATAAACTACCATCTTGATACAATCAATAATTTCAATGGGGGTCTATATGCCTCTGTATTAACATTTCTTTGTATCAAATACTAAATTCCATAATTTTGTTGTGATTCGATAAATTTTCACAACAACTCTTACTAAAAAAATGAAGATGACTTTTTTATGATTAAATCACCAATGTATCACAATATCCATAATATAATGATACGAAATTCCTTCAATCTATAAAAAAAGGTTAGAACTGGTTATACAATATGGATAAATCTTCATATGGTGAAGTAATAAGTTAACATATAAAACCTCATCTAAAGTAAAACATATTAAATTCTATAAATGGTTAACATTATAACCCTTATAAACATCAGGATTTATAAATAAGGTCACTAAATTTCCCAAAGTCAACTAACATTAATCCTCTAAATATCATTAAGTATCTCTTAATGGTCACTTGATAAATATGTGAATACCTTAGTCATACAATCTCTTAATGATTTCTAATAACCATAATTACCATAAAACATCAAGGAAAACATTCATGATTCCTCATTCCTTGAATAAAACCATAGATTATTGAACATATTCTATAGATCCAATAATATTTTAAACTCTATTAATGATAACATAAACCACTTTTTAACAAATACTTTATCAGTTATGAGGTCATAAATATTATCAAATTTAATTTATACATATTAATAATATATTTATCCAAACTAAAAACTATTTTATCAACCTCAGGAACATATTAATGGTTATATTCCCTCAATATCATTTTCATTAAATCACTTTTCTATTCCATCAGTACCATTTAACATATTTTTGAAAATCCTTATAAAAAAAATATAATATACAATCCTTATATACATCATGATTCACATAACATAATCCTTGAATTCGAATGCATAAATACTTCAATCATACCACTTCCTTATCAAATAATTAACTACGATTTGTCATCTTATTCCTTAAAACATATTTCCTTTCATATGTCATTTGTAGTCTCTTCATCATCAGAAATATAAAAATTACTTATACCACCTTACTAATTCTCTTCATTAGTTGTACCCCTAGGTCATTGATTTTTATAATTCCCATGATTTTATTTATTTAAAGAACCCATCCATTTATAATACCCTATGGTGTCCAATATTCCCATCCATTTTATTAAGTGAACTTTTTATTTTTCCTCAAAAATCAATTTGTGTCTTTATACACATGTCAAACATCTTCTTATTCCTCTAAGACTTTATCTTGAGTGTTTTTACCACATTCTTGGCACATATAAAATTTAATCTTCTTTACTCCACAGACTCCACTACCCAAAATCTTATCAAACTCTATCCTTTTTTACTTTAGTGATCCTGGGAGTTTGTTATAATGTAAATTGTTAATCATATATTATGAAAACTAATTAATAATAATCATAATAACATTTTCTCCAGTTGTCTTCCCATTTGGATTCTCATCAGAAAATATTCCATCACATTCAATGTTAAACCAGTTCCTTTTGTTTCATTCCATTCACTAAAACCAAAAAACATAGTGTGAGAAACACTAATCATAGTGGAGACCACATAATCATAAAAGTAACTTATATTATATCTAAATAATGAAACCTTTTTTGAAATATATGAAACCTTAGGCTTAACCTAGGTCCTTCATAGTCAATAGCTATTTACATCCTTCATGATTATTCATAAAGAGTCTTTGTAATTTACAAACCATATACTCCAATAGTGTCAAACTAGGTGTGAAGTAGAGCTCATTGTCCTAATCTAGTTCTTGATCAAGTCCATCTCAATATAATGTTTTCAAGGGTTTTATCCCTATATTTATATGTTCTAGATCCACATCCACTTGTAGTATCTAAATAGAGATGTAATTTCTTGGAAACCACTTTCTTTGTCCTTTACCAAAATTCTAGGACCTTTTCCTAAACATTTAATTGTACTTATACTTATCCTTAGATATATCCCAAGGAATATCCTTAGAAATATCCCTAGGGATATCACTAAAGTTTTCTCATCCCAGTTTACAAAGGTTAACAAAACATTTTCTCTGATATCAACTATAGTCACCCGGGATTTTCATACATATATATTACATATTATTATATGAATATTCAATACATTACAAAAACACACACCTAAGTACTATATTTTTTTTGTGTATTTATATACTATGTAAACAATCTTCAAACATGGTTAAATATCTTATACATATCCCTTAAAGATCTTCCCCTTTAGGATTCTTCACAAACATAGCCTACTTAAAATATTTATTCATAACCTAGAGAAAGGAAACATAAGAAAGGGTGAGCTAAAATTCTCAATAAGGGTAACAAAGGGTGATACATAAGCATTTCCTGAACATAAGGGTATGAGAACATGAAACTAGAATTTGAAAACTATACCCCACATATCAAAGATAATAATCCTAAGTCATTGAATAAAGATTTACAGTTCATAAGACATGAATCATATAGTAATCAAAGAACAAGATCCATAAGATCATAACATTGGTATAAAAAATATATTTCTAGAATACACAAAAGAAAAAACAATAATATGTTAAGGCTACCCATAAATACATTCATAATATGTTAGGCATAGGCTAATAACCTGTGTACCAGTTTCAAGATAGGGATAACCACTCGTGTACCATTCTTTTCAATTTTGGACTGACCACCTGTGTACCCTAAATTCAGGCATGGTATGACCACACATGTACCCTATGAGATTATAGATTATATATCTTTACCCAAATCATTAGAGGGAAATATAGGTCCCACCCATCACATAATGGAAATATACACATGTGTGCCACAAGATCATAAAACATTCAGCGTATCATAAACCATGAACTAAAATGGGTTCCATAAAAATTTCATTATATAATAAAATGTGGAAAATATAAATATTTCATAATCATTTCATTATTTCATCATATCATAACCTATGAAAATATAATCAGGTTTCATAGTAATTTTATCATGGTGTATCCATTGGGAGAGAAACGAGTTTAATAAATATATTTTCATCATAAACCATTCAGATAAAGAATAAGAATGGTATCCTTGGTTCACTTCCCTAGTTAATCAAAAGTAACATCAAATTATTTCATATTATATAGAAAATAATTTTGAAATATTACTTGGAATATTTCTTGATAAAAATATATCTTCTTTGAAAGTAAAATTTTAAAACGTATAACATTTTGAAAATAATTTTCTTTGAAAATAAACTTAAAAAATATAAAGGAAGATTTAAAATAATTGAATAAATTTATTAAGGAAAATGTCATTTCTTATTTTAAAAACAATTTATTAAAAACACTTTTGAAACCCTTTTTAGAAAAAGAGTTTTTGACTGGAAAGACGATTGTTCATAAAAACGTTATTTTGAACTCTTGTGTACATAAAAAGAGTAGAATGTAGGAGAAAATATATTCTAATGAAATGACCATAGTTTAATAAAATTAATGAGTTTATTTTGATATATATCAAAATATTTCATCATTTGAATCTCTATCATAAATAATCCAGATAAACTATGAGATTTTAACATAAAACTCTTACCACTTTGGTGACTTTTAATCGTAACCCCATGAAAGAATAAAAATAAAACAAATATCATGAAAAGAATTATATTCATGGTATAACATGTTAAATTGTCAGTATATACACCTCATATAAGAGTATAGGTGCATAAGATAACTTTTTTCCCAAAGATGGAAATTGAGACAAAAATCCCATTTCGATTTGATAACTTTTGTACCATAATCCCCCTAAAAGATATATTATTAAATGGATATATAAATCCACATAACTTTAATTATAAGAATCAAATAATAAATTCATGGTAACTATACACACCACATAAAAAGAAATAGGTGGTGAATATGGCATGTGTCTCATAGATGTAAAAAATGAAATGAAAATCCCATACCATAAGTCTAAAATTCCTTAGCACTCATTAGAACCTCCCATATAACAAATATAGGTTTATTATTAATATATCACAGAACTAAAATTATGACTATAATATCATATATGATTTAATTATGTTCTTTAATTAGCAGTTTTTTAATAATTCCATGTTAAGGTCATATTTCAGGTAATAACTGCTTTGTTTTTCATACACGTCTAAATTTTTTATTCTTGGTCCTCTTAATTTGATCACAGATTAATCATATACATAATGATAAAAATTAAATAAATATCATATATATTTATTATATATTTATTTATAGTAATCCATAAAATTTAGTGATATAAAATAAAATACACCATTCATGGAGATGGTAGGTCGTACGTACATATGAACGCTATTTACATTTTCATGTTGGATTGAAAGAATGAAAATTAAATGATATATTATAATTAAAGAATAATTTTTATGTCATATATATATCACAGATTTTTAGTAATCTCATTTTTAATACATTCCACTTAAAGAGTGAATGATTCTCATCGTTTCAAGAGGTGTTAGTCTGCCATACACATAAACAACGTTACCATATTCCCACAAAATGAAAAACATGAAGGTATGTTTGATATAATATTTAAATAAATATAATAATATCATTAATATCATATAGAAACAATAACTACATTATTATTTCCAACTATTATATGTGGTAACAGAAAAATGAATGACATCAGTTCGCGAGGCGGTTGTTTGTTAAACACACGAAAGATGATTTTATAACTCATTTTATGGTATTAGATATGGTTTTAGGTATTTACATTAACATAAAAACATATAAATATATGGAGTATATTTATTTTATTATATAATAATTTTATAATAATAACTAATGTATTTGGATGTCACGACCCATCCTCGGGGCCTGTTCCGTGACTACCCCAAGCCCGCCTTCCATATGCCAGGGGCTGGAGACTAGCACCAAAGGCGTAAATCCCGATATCTGGGAAGGCATTGCTTTTATAAAGTAAACAAAACACCACAGAGTACAAGAGGAAGTAAAACACTAAGTACAAGATAAGTGCTGAAAATTAAATGGGCCAGAATACAAACCCAAAAGAAAGTACAGCTACATCTGAACAAGTACAACAGAAAAGACAATAGCTGGAAGGACGGAAGCAGCTCCTAGGTCGTCCTCCTCGGATCCTACCTAAAGGGTAGGTACAGATGGCGCAGCTCCTGGATCATCCACCACGGATCCTACCTGAAGGGGAGGTACAGATAGCCTCCACAATGCTCTCACCCGTCAACCTCTTCCGAGTGTCATCTCGTCGCGAAGTCCACCACCGGATACTGACTCGTCGTGTAGTCCACCTCCGGGTACTGACTCGTCGTGTAGTCCACCTCCGGGTATCGTCCAGTCCTCGAACACTCGGCCTATGTCAGCACTTCCGTCGTCTGCAACCAACACAAGGAGGTGCGGGCATATCCTGTGTAGGGGTGAGTATAACGATACTCAGTGGGGACCCCAAGACCCTCAAGGTCTCACTAAAACCAACAAGGATAACTAAAAAGAAGATCTCAATAGATAACCTCTACTTAGGTATATGCCCATTCATATACCTAAGTTATCAAGTAACCCATCTCAATCATGAGGAAACACAAGGGTTATGAAATCAACGGACAAACACTACCCATGTATATGCCCATACATATACCTAAGTTATCAAGTGACCCATCTCAATCATGAGGTAAACACAAAGGTCAAAAGTCTCAGCTCAAACCAGGATTTTCATTATCGAAACCATAACTGCTGAAGAGCCCCGTCTTTTGAGTGTACGGTGGTCCTGTCACGACTCCGAGGTACTACTCACTAACCTAAGACTGCTGAGGTACTCCTCCTGTCGAGTACTTTGGGCCTGCTGCTACAACAAAGCGCTTCCCACCATGGGTCTGCCGCTACAACCAAGCGCTCCCCCTCATAGCCTCATTAGGTACTCCTTCTGTTGAGTACCGCGGGTCTGCCGCTACAACCAAGCGCTCCTCCGTCGTGGGTCTGCCACTACAACCAAGTGCTCCCCCTCATAGCCTTCAGAGGTACTCCTTTTGTTGAGTACCGCGGGTTTGCCACTACAACCAAGCGCTCCTCCAACGTGGGTCTACCGCTACAACCAAGCGCTCCCCACTGGGCTATCCGAAACACACCGAGTCGATCAGTCAAGCAGTCGTCAGGTCTCAGCCGGCTACATGGTCTCCGTACTCTGCACACTCATCTCCGGGAGGGTCCGCTCCACGAGCTGCTGGTCGATACTATAATTATCACAAGGTTCCACGAAGATGTATCTCAAAGGACCGCCACGTCACAGAGGTCTCAACGCAACAGACATTGCATCAGTCGGACGCCCGGTCTGTGAGTTACTAGCCTTTTCGTCCCAGGGGCCCGGTTGGTTTTATGTGCGAACCAACCCGGCCGTATCTCTACTGTACCCCGAACTCCCATAGGGTATACTCAAAGGGACCGTTTCTCAACGTGATCACCAACGCCGCTGACGGTTCGTCAAACGGACGTCCGGTCTGAAAGATATCAGCTTTTCTGTTCTAGGGGCCCGGTTGGATATCGGGTACAATCCAACCCAGACACTATCCAACAACAACCAAAACTCGGGAAAAGTATGCCAAAAGTTCCGTTTCATCAAAAGGAATTCAACGAGACAGACGGCGCGTCAATCGGACGCCCAGTCTTTGAGTTATTGGCTTTTTCGTTCCAGGGGCCCGGTTGGTTTCGTGAGCGAACCAACCTGACCGCACTCCGACGTCATCCAAACCTCAAGCGGAGTAAGCCAAAATATTTGTCTCACTTAGAGGAAACCAACAAATTCGACGACACGTCAATCAGACGTCCAAAGCTCAAGATATGAGCGTTTCCGCTCCAAGGGCCCGGTTGGTTTCGTGTACGAACCAACCCGACCAAACCCAAAGTATTCCGAAACCGTGAGTGCGATATACCGAAACAACCGTCTCGATCTAAGGATCACATCGTAGCTGACGGTGTGTCGTTCGGAGGCCCGTAACTACAGTTACGAGCAAAAGACCGAAAAGGTTCGGGAACGGGGGGTCGGGGCCCGGACCGACCCGGCCTGACCCCCCCTGGGTCGGCCCGAACCAGGTCGACCGACCCAGGTCTGGGTCCGACCCGGCCCAACCAGGGCGGCGGGGCCCGGCCTGGGCGCGACCTGGCCGGCGGGTCGGCTCGGCCCGGCTCGGCTCGGCCGAGCGGGTGGAGTCCGGGGCGGGGGCGCGCTGCCCCCGCGTGTCAACACCGCGGCCACCCCTACCGCGGGGGCCGCCCTTGGTCAGCGGATGCGGCATTTCCGCATCCCGTGTGCGTCAGACCTGTACGGCCGCAGGTCCGCTGGCCGCCGCCGCCGCGGCTTCAGCCGCGGCTGCCCTGTCTGGCGGCGCGCCGGGGCGCCGCCGCCTCCGGCCGCCGGCGCCGCCGGTGGGTTCCGCGGGCCACCAGAGTTGCTCTGGTGGTCCGATTTCGTTTCTGTCTGCGCCGTAGCTCCTCCCGGGTCCCGTACTTCACTGCGGAAGCAACGAATCACCTCTGCGGCATGTTTTGTCGTCGCCCGCCAATCCGCACATCAACGAAGAACTGCGGAGGGTTGTCGGGCCGTGTTTGTTTGGCCCGCACCCTCCGCGTTAGGTGATAACAATCAGGAAGAAATAATTTATCATATGAAAACGTAACAAGATAAAATTTAATAAATTAAAATTACACTTGATCCAGGTTCTTTGTTTTAGGAGGAAATATCCACGGAAATATAAATTATTTCACAACAAATCCCTACCTCACTGCAGTCGTCGAGCGTGCGTTCTTCGCGGAATTGACCGTCGCGGGAGAATGTGATCGTCACATCGCGGAAGAAGCGTCAGCGTCACGTCGATCTCCAGGGTCGGGAGTTCTTAGTTGCCTTTCGTCGAAGGCCGGAGTTCTTCGCGTTCTTCGCGAAAAAGGATGGAGGATTAAAGTTTCTGTCAAATCCTCTCAACGAACAACACTCAAGAAGAAAAGTGTTGGTCTTATTTTATTAGTATGCCAATAGTTTGAAAACAGGTTAAGAAACGAACAAATTAATTCATAGAATTAATTTCAACGATTTAACCGCCCAAATAATAGAAGCGTTTAATAGTTTAAGAAACGCCCCAGTTGACTTTCATTTAATAGGGGTTTCCGCGGGTGCGTTACTTAGCAGAAAAGAAACGGTAGGGCTCGTGTGGGCCCCACCTCAAAAATATCCTACCAAGAGGGTAGGATATTTTGAATTGTATCCTACCGCTTTAACTCATCTTAAGCATCTTTAAGTGGCTTTCAAGTGGCTTTAAGTGAAATAAAATAAAGTTTGTCGTACCACACTATTTTATTTCTTAACTTAAAGCCCAAAATTTAAAAACCACACCTGAGAAAATGCAACTCCGGAAGAGGCATTTCTAAGCAAATACCGGCCCTGCGATTCCATTGGTGCCCTCGGAATTCGATTCCGAGCACCAGTTAAAAAGTTAGAAAAACCCGCTCGTTCGTTCACTGAACGTACCCGAGCCAAACTTCGGAAAATGATTCTGGGCACACTGGGCCTCAGAATTAGGTGCCGTCTGAAACTGCGTTCTTTTAAAATCCAAAAGAAAATTTAAAAAAAAATTCCCTCGAAATTTCCAGGTCTTTACATTACTCTCACCATAGGGCTTTACGTCCTCGTAGAGCTTTAACACCAACTAGGGTCACAAAAGCGGTACAAAGCACGCATCTGAGCCTTCCGCTCCCATGTGCTCACCTGGAGGTTCCCGTACTACCAAAGAAAGTGCACCCGAGGAATTGACCACCCTCGTAGGACCACCTCTGTCGATCCTCGATCCCCACTGGAACCTCCGTGAAAGTCACCCCATCGCCACGTCCATCTCCCCATGGTCGATGATATGCGAAGGGTCGAGCACATATCTCCTCTACTGAGATACGTGGAAAATCGTCGTGCACCTGGTGCAACTGAGGTGGATGGGTCAAGCGGTAAACCACACCGCCTACCATGCTGAGGACCTAAGAAGGTCCGCTAAACCTTGGAGATAACTTTCCGCCTTGGCCACATCTCTATAAACCTCGTCGAGGTGAGACCCGTATAAGGACGTGATCGTCATCCTTGAACTCTAGAGGTCTCCAATTCCTGTTAGAACTGAAACTTGAAACGACTGTTTCCACGAGGGTAAGGTTGACCGAATCAAGAGTGATCGGTCACACCCTCCTGTGCATGAGTTATCCTATGCTGCCTGGGGTTTCCTTTTCGCCGACCAAGGAAAGCCCATCCCGACGTCGTAGTTAAACCACAACCTTTTTGCCTAATACCATCAATTTGTGTATGAACTGTGATTTCCCAGTCTATACTCAAACCAACGTCGTAAGGCCTCGACGCTGCCACCAAGAGATTCCAACCGAAACTCTCGCCTCGAGGTTCTGACCACACCATCAGCGTAAGTGTGATTATCGTGTCTTCTCCCAAGGTATCTCCAGACATGAGGGTCAAGTCTACGGCTTACCGGAAACTATAGGTCTGGGACAAGATTTGTGAAAGTGATGAATGATTCATATCGACGTCTGTTACTACAGCAGCTAGTAGTGGACACAGACCGTCCCTTGAATCATTTTTAGAGCCATTGGGTCACACTCCTTGACCGCATGCAACCACACTCTTCCTCCTCCCTCCAGCTCCCTGAGCTTGGCGGGGATAACTAAGGCGGGTGGTTGTAGCATGTTAAGATGTACACCACCTCATGCTGCTCTCCTAGCTCTGCCTCCACGTCTGCCGCTTTTCAGACTCATCTCTCTTTAAAGATTCCTCTTCTTGAAACATTTAACACACCCGAGTCTCTAAGACTGGCACCGGTTTCCTGTTTCTTACTGCACTGTGCAGTCTTCATCCGCTCCTGGATGATCTGCACCTTCTTTTCCTACAATCCGAAAGAGATGCTACAATTTATCCTTTTCCGAAAAGATAAACCCGGTCTTATCCCCCCTGGATGAACCATGCCCATTGCCTAATACAGTCAATCCTAACATGAAGGATGCATTCATGCCATGGATGACGTCGTAAGGCCTCGACGTAACTACTAAGAGATCCAACTGTCACTCTCGCCTCCAAGGGTCGAGTCACACTGTCGGCATCAGTACGAGGTCACTGGGTCTCCTCCAGTAGAAATCTCGAAAGTGAGGGTCAATTCAACAGTCTTAACCAGGACCACTCAGTATCAACCAAACAAAAAGGACAGGAAAGCAAAATCACAAAGATAAGTGTCTTTTTTTTATTGCAGCTCATAGTACAAAGACACGAACACAACAAAAACATGGAACTAGAAGTACAAGGGATGTATCCACTAGTTCCTCTCATGTACACCAGCTCCCGGAGCTCTATTGCCTTGTCCACTGCTCGACTGTTGCTCAAGCACTTGTCGCTGCTTCTGCCTCGGTGGCTCCTCCAATGCCTGCGGATCGACTGTGCGAGGAGTCGGACAGTCACGTGCAAGGTGACCCTTTCCTCCACATTCATAACACTTCCTGCTCCTTATATGGCTGGATCTGGCACTCTTGGACCTCTGCATCATCTGTCTACTGCCCACAGATGACTCGGCTACTGATCGAAAACCCTGCGGAAAAGGCAGAAGCTCCGGTACACGCTTGGGGTGTAGAGCTACTGGCACAAACTCCACCCTGAAGAAGGTCTCGAAGTCTTCCCATGTGAAGGCCATCCCGTTGTAAAACTAGAACAAGTGGCTCCACCACCTGCCTGCTGCAGCCTAAAGAAGGCTAGCAGCAAAGATCACCATGAAGTCTGTCGGCATCCCCACTAGCCTGAAGACTCTCACCACAGCCTCCAGCCAATCCTCAGCCGCCTGCGGGTCCGTCTCTCCCCGGAACCTGGGTGGTCTCTGGCACTGGAACTCGTGCAGCGCGCTCAAGTGGCGTGTATCGCCTACTGCTAGGGATGGTGGCATCGATGGCCCAACGTATGGTAGTACCGCTAGTGCCTCAACTGCAAGAGGGCCCTGTACCGAAGCCTCGTCGCTCGGAAGGCTGTCAGTACGCACATCCCTCTGGGATCTAGATGGTCGTCCGTGAAAAGACATACTGAAGGAAACTACGTGACACTGTCAAACGATTATACCTAGTGAGCTAACCTTGTTTGAGCTGATATATAAATAAAACTTCTAGAAACACACATGCAATCAGTGTTTTCGTGCACAAAGTCGGAATTCAGTTGTCAGGGTCCTGGTGTATGGATACGTCGGCCGCCCACACCAACACTGGATTCCCTGAACTGAAGACCACACTCGGTACCCTTAACACTATTGCTTCACAGAAAGAAAAAAAAATATCAGAGTCCCAAGTTCTGCGGTAGAACCGAACTCCTCTGATACCAATTTGTCATGACCCGTCCTCAGGGCCCATGCCGTGACTACCCCAAGCCCACCTTCCATAGGCCAGGGGATGGAAACTAGCACCAAAGGCGTAAATCCCGATAACTGGGAAGGCATTGCTTTTATAAAGTAAACAAAACACCACAGAGTACAAGCGGAAGTAAAACACTAAGTACAAGAGAAGTGCTGAAAAGTAAATGGGCCAGAATACAAACCCAAAAGAATGTACAACTACATCTGAACAAGTACAACAGAAAAGACAATAGCTAGAAGGACGAAAGCGGCTCCTGGGTCGTCCTCCTCGTATCCTACCTGAAGGGTAGGTACAGATGGCGCAGCTCCTGGATCGTCCACCACGGATCCTACCTGAAGGGTAGGTACAGATAGCCTCCACAACGCTCTCGCCCGTCAACCTCCTCCGAGTGTCGTCTCGTCGCAAAGTCCTCCTCCGGATACTGACTCGTCGTGTAGTCCACCTCCAGGTACTGACTCATCGTGTAGTCCACCTCCGGGTATTGTCCAGTCCTCGAACACTCAGCCTCCGCCAGCACTACCGTCGTCTGCAACCAACACAACGAGGTGCGGGCATAGCCCGTGCAGGGGTGAGTATAACGATACTCAGTGGGGACCCCAAGACCCTCAAGGTCTCACTAAAACCAACAAGGATAACCACAAAGAAGATCTCAACAGATAACCTCTACTTAGGTATATGCCCATTCATATACCTAAGTTATCAAGTAACCCATCTCAATCATGAAGAAACACAAGGGTTATGAAATCAACGGATAACCACTACCCAGGTATATGCCCATACACATACCTAAGTTATCAAGTGACCCATATCAATCATGAGGTAAACACAAAGGTCAAAAGTCTCATCTCAAACCAGGATTTTCATTATCGAAACCGTAACTGCTGAAGAGCCCTGTCTCTGGAGTGTACAGTGGTCCTGTCATGACTCCGAGGTACTGCTCACTAACCTAAGACTGCTGAGGTACTCCTCCTGTCGAGTACTGTGGGCCTACTTCTACAACCAAGCGCTTCCCACCATGGGTCTACCGCTACAACCAAGCGCTCCCCCTCATAGCCTCAAGAGGTACTCCTTCTGTTGAGTACCGCGGGTCTGCCACTACAACCAAGCGCTCCTCCACCGTGGTTCTGCTGCTACAACCAAGTGCTCCCCCTCATAGCCTCCATAGGTACTCCTTCTGTTGAGTACCGCGGGTCTGCTGCTACAACCAAGCGCTCCTCTGCCGTGGGTCTGCCGCTACAACCAAGCGCTCCCCACTGGGCTATCCGAAACACACCGAGTCGATCGGTCAAGCAGTCATCAGGACTCAGCTGGCTACATGGTCTCCGTACTCCGCACGCTCGTCTCCGGTAGGGTCTGATCCACAAGCTGCTGGTCAAAACTATAAGTATCACAAGGTTCCCCGAAGAAGTATCTCAAAGGACTACCTCGTCACAGGGGTCTCAACGCAACAGACGGCGCGTCAATTGGACGCCCGGTCTGTGAGTTACTAGCCTTTTCGTCCCAGGGGCCCGGTTGGTTTCATGTGCGAACCAACCCGGCCGTATCTCTACTGTACCCCAAACTCCCATAGGGTATACTCAAAGGGACCATTTCTCAACATGATCACCAACGCCGCTGACGGTTCGTCAAACGGACGTCCGGTCTGAAAGATATCAGCTTTTCTGTTCCAAGGGCCCGGTTGGATTTCGGGTACAATCCAACCCGGCCACTATCCAACAAAAACCAAAACTCGGGCGAAGTATACCAAAAGTTCCGTATCATTAAGAGGAATTCAACGAGACAGACAGCGCGTCAATCGGACGCCCGGTCTGTGAGTTATTGGCTTTTTCGTTCCAGGGGCCCGATTGGTTTCGTGAGCGAACCAACCCGACCGAACTCCGACATCATCCAAACCTCAAGCAGAGTAAGCCAAAAGATCCGTCTCACTTATAGGAAACCAACAAATTCGAAAGCACATCAATCGGACATCCGAAGCATAAGATATGAGCGTTTCCACTCCAAGGGCCCAGTTGGTTTCGTGTATGAACCAATCCGGCCGAACACAAAGTATTCTGAAACCTTGAGTGCAGTATACTGAAATGACCTTCTCGATCCAAGGATCGCATCGCCACTGACATCATGTCGTTCGGAGGCTCGTAGCTCCAGTTACGAGCAAAAGACCGAAAAGGTCCGGGAATGGGGGGTTGGGGCCCGGACCAACCCGGCCCGACCCCCCTAGGTCGGCCTGAACCGGGTCGACCGACCCGGGTCTGGGTCCGACCCGGTTTGGCGCGACCCGGCCTGGCTGGGGTGGCCCAGCCCGGCCTGGGCGCGACCCGGCCGGTGGGTCGGCTCGGCCCGGCTCGGCTTGCCCAAGCGGGCGGAGTCCGTGGCGGGGGCGCGCTGCCCCCGCGTGTCAACACCGCGGCCCCAACTACTACGGGGGCCAGCCTTTGTCAGCAGACGCGGAATTACCGCGTCCCGTGTGCGCCGGACCCGCGCGACCATGGGTCCGCTGGCCGCCGCCACCGCGGCTTCAGCCGCGGCGGCCCTGTCTGGCGGCTCGCCGGGGCGCCGCCGCCTCCTGCCGCCGGCGCTGCCGCGCCAGTGGGTTCCGCGTACCACCGGAGTTGGTCCGGTGGTCCGATTTCGTTTCCGTCTGCGCCGTAGCTCCTCCCGGGTCCCGTACTTCACTGCGGAAACAACGAATCACCACTGCGACATGTTTTGTCGTCGCCCGCCAATCCGCACATCAACGAAGAACTGTGGAGGGTAGTCGGGCTGTGTTTGTTTGCCCCGCACCCTCCGCGTTAGGTGATAACAATCGGGAAGAAATAATTTATCATATGAAAACATAACAAGATACAATTTAATAAATTAAAATTGCACTTGATCCAGGTTCTTTGTTTTAGGAGGAAACATCCACGGAAATATAAATTATTTCACAACATACCCCTACATCGCCGTAGTCATCGAGCGTGCGTTCTTCGCGGAATTGACCGTCGCGGGAGAAGCTGATCGTCGCGTCGCAGAAGAAGCGTCGGCGTCATGTCGATATCCGGGGTCGGGCATTCTTCATTACCTTTCATCGAAGGCCAGCGTTCTTCGCGTTCTTCACGAAGGAGGATGGAGGACTTAAGGTTTCTGTCAAATCCTCTCAACGAACAACACTCAAGAAGAAAAGTGTTGGTCTTATTTTATTAGCATGCCAACGGTTTGAAAACAGGTTAAGAAATGAAAAAATTAATTCATAGAATTAATTTCTTCGAATTAACCGCCCAATTAATAGAAGCGTTTAATAGTTTAAGAAACGCCCCAGTTGACTTTCATTTAATAGTGGTTTCCGCGGGTGCGTTACTTAGCGGAAAAGAAACGGTAGGGCTCATGCGGGCCCCACCTCACGAATATCCTACCAAGAGGTTGGGATATTTTGAATTGTACCCTACTGCTTTAACTCAGCTTAAGCATCTTTAAGTGGCTTTCAAGTGGCTTTAAGTGAAATAAAATAAAGTTTGTCGTACCACACTATTTTATTTCTTAACTTAAAGCCCAAAATTTAAAAACCACACCCGAGAAAATGCAACTCCGAAAGAGGTGTTTCAAAGCAAATACTGGCACTGTGATTCCATCGGTGCCCTCAGAATTCGATTCCGAGCACCGGTTCAAAATTTAGAAAAACCCGCTCGTTCGTTCACTAAACGTACCCGAGCCAAACTTCGGAAAATGATTCCGGGCACACCGGGCCTTAGAATCAGGTGCCGTCTGAAACTGCATTCTTCTAAAATCCCAAAGAAAATTTAAAAAAAAAATCCCTTGAAATTTCTGGGTCTTTGCATTGGAGGTAGAAATAAAATGAAAAGGCTCATTGATGAATGTAACCTCTTCTTCAGGTATCCTCTTTAAGTTTGCACTAAAAACATTCCTTGTTTGGATTTATATAAAAATAAGGCTTCTAGGATGAAATAAGTGATTTTGGGAGGTGATAGGGTCAAGTCTTGGCTGAACCAAATGGGTTTGAAGATGTGTGGAAGAGAGGAGAGGGGGTGGCCTTTTATAAGTGAGGTGAGTGAAAAACATGTAAATTTTTTAAAATATTTAATCATAACCACATTTTTATATTGTAAAAAGCTTTAAAAGGGAAATTATATAAATTATGAGATATAAGGTGGAAATATGTCTGTCCAGTGGGTGTTTGACAAGCTTGTAGGTCATTTTTACCCTTATCTTCTTAGTTTTACCCCATGGTAAATCCATTTTTACCTCAACCGTGGTAATTAATTTTTATTTTTTTCACAATTAATTTTGGTCAAAAACTAAGTTAAACTTGTTATAAATTATAAATTATTATTATTAAAAATATGGAATTAATTTTTTTAAAATTCAACTCAAATAAGTGGAAAATTTATTTTAAAATTAATCTTGAATACGTAATGAGAAATCAGGTTTTAAAATAGAAGATGTTCAAAATTTATAATATTATATATCAAAATTCATTATTAAATTGATTATAATAACATAAATTAAGTTAATTAATTTATAATTAAATAAATTTTATTTAAATACAATTTAAAATATATTTTAACCTTAAATAAATTCAATGAAAATGCAGTTTTCAATTAAATTTTTTTATTTTTCACCATTCATAAAAAAAAGAATATTTCCAAAAAAATACCAAAAATTTAACCTAAGATAATTTTTATAGTTTTATTTAAAAAATGAAATTTATTTTTTCAAAAAAATTATAAAATTTTTAGAAATTAATTTTAATATAAATGCTCCAAAGCCGACAAAGCTTCTTTTTAGAAAATACACTTTTAATCTTAAAATTGGATTTTTTCTTACCATTTATCTAGAAAAAACATAAGCTGAATATTAAATATTTGATTAAATATATAATATGTAAATTTCATTAAAATAATTTAATAAGAGAGATTTACTTAATTTATTAAATAAAAACATGTACGCTCACATAAAAATAATTTTTAAGAAAAATATTTACTTTATTTTCAAATGGTATTTACTTTCATTTATAATTAATTAGTAACAAAATAATTCATTATATATACATTTTAAAACCATATATTTTCATAATCTAATTAATCTTATTCATACCAGTCGTTCCAATGGCTATGTGATAACTATCATATTAAATAATAATATTTTAATAACATGACACAATTCATGTAAAATCAATGTTGATTGTAAACCAAGATAAACTCGGTGTTCTATATAATTAATTCTAAAATTAATGTTGTTTTGAATTCAAAATACAGAAAAGGTCAAATTTATTTGAAAATATGAATTTTAAAAAATCTTAGGATGTTACAAGAATAGGTACACAAGAAAGTCAGATCCTTTAAGATCATAGGGGAAGATCAAGAGATAATTCTATAGTAATGGTGGCCCAAGAAGGGCGTGAGTATATAACTCAGTAGTGTAACACCAACACAACCTTTTACCATGCCAACAATTCATTTATATATGCATGTGAAATGCTCTGAATAAATAAATAAAATTCTAAAAAATAAATAAAACTAACCTCAATACTTACTTCATCCTAATGTCAGAATGTCTCTGAGCATGTCATACTAACTATGGCAACCAGAATATCACAACCACCCCAAGGGCGTGTGTGTGTGTGAGAGAGATATAGAGAGAGAGTTGTTCATGATAATTATCATCAATCCTCACGTTTGTGACCACGATTGACCATACCTGCCTCGACCAACATTTAAGTATCTTTGAGCCTGAACTTAACCTTAATGAAATATTTTTCCATGCTTAAGGGATCCTATGATAAAACCTACATCAAGACTGGTAGTGGACCCAGGAGTATCACCAAGAATTTCTCATCATTAATCCCTCTATTTAAACCCCATGATAGTACCTGGGTGTTTTCTATGTTGGGTCAACAACTAGTTCCTGGGAGGGGGAGGCCCCAAGAAAATATTATACATCTAGGCATGACTGATTCTTGGGAAACCCAACAAATTAAAATGGAATACCCACCCTAGATCCCACAATATATTATCACAAGCATCTAATATCATTCGAATCATCATTTTTACTATCACTGGTGAATCCGCCTAATCCTAATGGGGTATCTGAGGCATCGATCAAGGAGATCCAATAGTCATCCTCAGGATATCCATTT
Organism: Viscum album; assembly: GCA_963277665.1. Lineage (NCBI taxonomy): Eukaryota > Viridiplantae > Streptophyta > Magnoliopsida > Santalales > Viscaceae > Viscum > Viscum album. The sequence goes on along the minus strand of OY728145.1, from coordinate 23,023,836 downwards.
TCCTTTCTTAGGGATATATACCCACCCAACACCTTATACCTCTATTCTAATCCTAGGAATCACGAGAATTAATAATGCCCGAAGGCCTCCTTTTTTATTTTATTATAGATAATCCCCATTTTAAGGGTTGAAGGGGAACCCATACATGACCCGTAGGCCCAAGGAACAAGGCCTGACATGACCCGTAATACATGACCTGAAGGCCCAGAGGCATACCATGCCCAATACATGACCCATAGGCCCATACCACTAGAACTGCCCCTCCCCAGCTTCTGCATCATTGATTGCCTTTAGCTCCCCACATGCATTACTGATCGGGTAGCATTGCCCTGTACAAAGATGCACGGTGCCTGGTCCCGATGGTGGATTCCATACCCTCTCATTCTTCCAATCCAGTTAGCTCTGCTTCTGGTGACTGCTACTGGTGCTCTGATCCTCATCTGGGGCCTGGTCCCGACTCTCAAGTGTCTCGATAAATCACATAACTTAACCAGATTGTAACATAAAACATATTAAGGGTTTGATTAATGATCATGACTATAACACAATCCACATACCCTTAGTATCTCATGTTTAGTATGGGTTATAGGTGACACTTATTATTATCTATACTCGTATACACAAATACCTACTCAGGGTCATCTTTCTAGAGTTGGTTCCATAGAACTGACTTCTTTAGTACTTTATTTCATATTCTTTATATTATTAATGAAGTTTATTATAACAACCCCTCTATTTATTTCATACTTAAACATAATTTATTACATAAAACCTTCACTTGATATGACATAGAAGATCGATAGTTCTAGTGTATTTGGTCTTAGGAACATTACATAACAACTTAAAACATAAAACACAACATCTTATTGAAAAATTATTCTACATGACCACATAATTCCATCGTACTTAGCATTTCAAGGGATAACTTGAGGACATGAATAATAAAGGGGAGAGATAAAAAGACCAATAATGGAGTAAAAAGGGAATAACATTAAGAATGATGTACTTATTAGGATATAGGTATATCAATGAATCATAAGAGAAACATGAACATAATGTCATGATATAGCATGATTATCATAACATGAAAATGTGGCCACAACATTTAAAATGCTATTTTCATGAGCCAAGGATCATTGCACATGAAGCATAACTAAACCCTCATTGCTCATTAATGATCATGAACAAAACATCATTTTACTTGATGTATTGTGATACTAATATTTACCCAATGCATTGGAGTGTTATCAGGGTGCACCCTTCTTAATCATTTCATTTCATGCATAAGTGTTCCGCATTGATCGTATAACATGGATTCATTAAACATTATAAATTATTCCATGATAAAATAATGTGGAATTAATACATGAAACTCCATAATAAATAATTAAATGTGAATAAAGGTTAATACCCTTGATAGAGAAATGGGCATGGTATTCACTATATAATGACTTTGGCTTGGAAAATCACGGTGCAATTTCGGCATCATAACGACATGACATAATAATTCATAAAAATGGTTAATCATAGAGAAAGGGGTTTATCACCATATGTACATGAAATGGATAGTAAGGGGGCTATATATATAAGTTCCAATATATGTAATGGAATTTAGATTCATAATACAAAATAATTGCTTGAATGTAAATATGAAGAGAGAAATTCCTTACAGAATTTTGGCATGGTAACAGGTGTACAATGGAGGCACTAATGAGAGAGAAAAATGTATCTCATCAACTAACACATAATGAGGGAAGTATGGGGAGGTGTGAAATCATACAACAACATTTTAATTTAAGGCAAAAGGGTATAAAAACTTAAAGAAATTTGGACAAAAATGAGAAAGGAAGAAATCCCTTACGTAATTTCGGCATGGTAACAGGTGTACATTGGAAGAATTAATGAGAGAGAGTGTAACACCCTGACCCCAGAATCCTAGAGTCAGTGCATTATTTTAATACATTTCCTTGTTCCAAGACTACAAATAGAATTTTTTTCAAGGCCTTGTGCCAAGACACTAGTTTGTCTCATGAGACCTATCGATGCATCGAGGATCTGTAACGGGCTCCACCCATCACTTACTAAGTCCACTACATTCCTCATAAGAAAAAGTTGAAATATAACATAAACATTCATATTAAAACTAGCATACAAAATATCAATACATTAACTATAAACCATGAATGGTATAAAAATATAACATTAATAGTCACACATATCATAACCAATTAAACACAATATGAAAGATTGTATTATAATAAATCAACCTCAATCAAGAATAATATCCAGTAAAGGATGCTGACATAGTTGAAATTGATCTGTAAAACTTTTTGAGAGAAATATCCCTTTTTGTGAAATCATTTATAAGTCACACATTTATAAAGGAAGTAATTTAAAAGATATTTTTTAATAAAAGTGTTCTATACCACTATGAAACTTTTTAAAAGAATTATCATTTCAAAACATTCATGTACATATAAATAAATACTTAAAATCATTTTGAAAACATGGACATTAATTAAAAGGATTTAGAAAGATAAATCTTTAAAACATTTGAAATGATGATATAGTAAAATAGAACCTACCATAAAAACTTAAAATATTCATTTTGAAAACATTTTTATGAAATATGGGTATCGATGATAAATATGTCCCAGTAAATACTTACACATAAACAATCTCGGATAATAATGAGATTGTAGAAATAACCCTTACCTTGCAATTTCCTTTGGTCGAGGGTACGTTTAACCTCATATATAATGACCATAATTTGTTATTAAATTATCATAGAACCATATTAATATTTATTATATCATACATGATTCATTTATGACTTTATAATACCCATTTAATAATGATTTCCATGTTAAATTAACATTTTGGGTAATAATCACTTTCTTTATCGTATGTGTTTTAACTGGTTCTTCTTGATTGTATCATTTAGATCATGATTTAAATACTTCCAGAATATAAAAATTGATTTATATATCATATATATTTTGAATATAAATATTTATAATAGATATATATTGAAATGGAAGGCACCGTTTATGGAGACGATAGGCCGTATGTACGCATAAACGTTGTTTCCGTTTTCATATCGAATTGAAGGAAAGTAAGTGAATAAGATATATGTAAGTAAATAAATACATAAATATATATATATATATCCATTATCATTATTATGTCATAAATTACATACTTATTAATAATATAAATTTTTATAATCATAGTTGAATGGTGAACGTGGTAATGAATCTCATCGCGTCGTGGAGACGGTAATCTGTACGTACGCACGAGAGACAATATCATTATATTGATGGTTAAATCATATGTAATTTGATATTATATCATATATATATAATCATTAAAATTTTATATTTATTAATTACATCAATTATACTCATTATTATACCCATCCAAATAATGAAGTGTTTGAATAACAAACTACACCACAATGTGGAGACGGTAAGTTGTACATACACACGTATGGTAACTTGGTCATTTATAGGATGGATAGAATAAAAAATATAGTTGTACCATATTTATAGTAACATAACATTATATAGGAGGTACTGGAGTTATTATTTTTGTATGGAAACAATAATTAAAGATGAACTGGAAGAAGAAAAGAACTTGAAAGAGGGTGGTGAAATTATTACCTCTTCTTTAGGTGTTTCCTTTTGAGTTGATAAAAAGGGATCGTTAGGTTGGATTTTATGATATAAGTAAGGACTCTAGGTTGATGTGAGGGAAGTTTGACGGATATTTTGGTAGGTTTTGGAAGATCCAAATGGCTTTGGAGGTGTGATTTTGAGAGAAGTGGAAGTGCCTTTTTATAAGAGAGGTGATGGGCACCTTATGAAAAGATTGTAATATTATTTTATAATAAAATCGTTTTCAGTTTATAATGGCTCCAAAATGATTTATTTCAAGGATAAGGTGGGTATGTGTTGAAAAAATCTCAAAAAATAGGTTTTAGAGAGGTTTGGGTCACCATATTAAACTAATCATTTAGATTTAACTCTTTGTTAAATTGTTTAGCTTTTACCATGTATTCTTGTATTATTATAATAATTGGTTAATAAACAAACAATAAAATGTTAAGAAAACCTCAAGTGTTAAATTAATTATATACCTATAATTATATATGTTCTTTGGAAGAACCTTATATTTTTAGGACTATTATATAATTTAATAATATAATATTTGTTTTAAAAACTCATTTATGTCAATTTTGACACTATTTAGTATTTGGTTTTGGTGAAAGTCATTACAACTTTATTACTTCAAACCAGATACATTTAATCAACCCTAACATGTCATATTCACCTATAAAATTCATGTATGTCCTAAAAACTTTTAAATTTTATTTATTTTAATATTTATAATACAATTTGTTTGATTCTTTCATTAATAAGGAAAATACTACATCCTTATCATGTCATATATAAATATATTCATTTTATGTATAAAATTTATAAACAAAATATCATGATGTAGGAAATATTTATATATTTATAATGAATATTTACAGTTGAATAGATAAATTATATAACCTCATATAAAAATTATTTTACTAAAAGATATATGCTTTTGTTATGTTTGTCTTTACATTAGATTATTTAAAATAAAATGTCATTATCACTCTCAAGTGGCTCCATGGGGTCCCAAAATCGACCCAAGCATGACCATGTTCTGAAATGTATCATAAAATAGGAATAATACACATGTTAGGGTAATTTAATATCATTATAATAATATTTATTTACCCTTGTTTACCAGATTTACCCTTTAACCATGGTAAATAAAATATTTACTGAAGTAAATATTCATAATGTATAAAAATAAAATTTACCTACATAAAAAATTTAGACCACCTAATTACAAATATGGAATCTATTTTTCCATATTCAAAACATATAAGTGGTAGAAATTAATTTAAAATTAATTCTCGCTGTCAAAACAAAAGGTGTATTTTTAAGAAATAATAACTATCAAAAGATTGACACTTGTTTATGTCAATTTTAAATGTAAAATTATATCAAATGACCTAAATTATATTAATTGATAAAAATATAATCTAATGATACTTTAAAACCACTCAAATGTATAATTTAACTTTATATATTATTTTGATTAAAAAATTTGTTTTTAATTAAAATTTAGTATTTTTTACTATTCATAAAAATATGAAAGTTATCAAAAAATAACCAAAAAATTATCCAAACTAAATTTTAATGTCCCTATTATAAATAGTAATTTAATTCCATTAAATTAAATTTATAAAAGTGTCAAATATTGGTTTTAAAAAAGGTTCTCCATTAAAAGGTGGTAAAATTTCATTTTTTGAAAAATACATCTTTTATCTGAAAAAAATAAATTTTTTCTTATATTATGTCTACGAAACACATAATATGGATTTTAGGATTATATAGAGTATATAAGATTCAAAATTTAGTTAATACTATTCATAAACACTTTTTGAATGGCTAGTTTGTAAGTCGTGGTGCGCTCGAACTCGGTGTTACATGTAGCACAAGTTATTGAAATGCTTTGAAGAGATAACATACTATAAAATCTTGGGGTGTTATATAGAAATGGGTCTCTCATAATTCAAACATAATTAGGGAATTATGTGGGAGGTGAAAAATTATACCCCAACATTTTTAATTGAAATTAAAAGCAAATAACAACATAAAGAAACTTGGACAAAAATGGGAAAAGAAGAAATCCCTTACAGAATTTCGGCATAGTAACATGTGTACATGAGAGGCATTAATGAGATATAAAGGGGTATCTAATCATTAAAATATAAGTAGGGAAGTATGGATGAGGGTCAAAATCATACCACAATATTTTTAATTGAAATAAAAAGGGTATAACAACTTAAATAAATTTGGGCAAAAATGAGAAATGAAGAAATCCCTTACCTAGAAGTGTGGTCCTAAAAGGATTGGTACAAGCTTGAGAGAGTATTATTAGGAGATTGGGGCACCTTGGGATGATTCTAGATAGATTAGGGAAGAGTTTGGTCGAGCTCCAAAGGATTTTAGTAAAGAAGAAGTGGGGTTTTGGGTGGGTTTATATTGAAAAACGAGGGAATTCTTTATTATTTAGGTTTTGGACACCACACATTAAACTAATCAAAACCACAAACCAAACCACGGGTTTTGCCATGGTTTTTTTAAAGGGGAGTGGAAAACACTTTTTTATAAGGCCAATTTCTTAACTTCTTAAAATATTAGGCTTGCTTATGTGGAGGTGAGTCACACTCTCAAGGAGATGATTTTAAAATGAAAAAATGTTTTATAAGTCTTGGAGGGTTTACTAAGGATTTGTAAAATAAATCAAACAAACCTAAAATCAAATTATTTTCATGGTAAAACATATATTGTCTAAGCATCCCATTTATAGTATTTTTTACATCACTATTGGGTCATTATGAAGTTATAAAACATATTATATAGTTAAATGGAATTTAATTTTTACCAAAAAATTTTGACTATCTCAGAAAATTATGAAAAATTCACTGTTGGATAATTTTGACATCCGAATTCTTAAAATAATATTCATTTTATCTAAATAATTTTCTAAATATGTCAATTTTTACTTTTAAAATAAAAACTAATATTTATAAAAAATTCACGGGTTTTGACAAAAAATGGCTTTCAAACCTTAATAAAAATTTGAATTGTATTCATAAAAATTATACGATCATTTATATTTAATAAAAATAAATTTTTTAAAATTTTTTTATTAAATTTTATTCAAAAATCCATTAATTCATCAAAATATATTTCTTAATTGAATATTAACTAAAAATACTATTTGTGATTTAAAAATTATTATCAAAGTAACAATAATAAAATGAATGTATATTATTTATTATATAAAAAAATAATTCACATAATCATAGTGTTATGGTCTTTTTACAGACCCCCTTATAACACCCACATAAGACCTGTTGGTAAGTTGTGCGATGGTGATAGACTCTTGGGGTAGCTCAGATAACATTGTTTGGGTGGTAATCTTTATCAACTTCCACTTATCACGTAGGTGGTTTTGTTTGAGATTAACGTGTTGAATCTTGGATTGGTATTGGTCAAGAGGGAAGCCCAATAAATTCACCACCTTTCCAAGCTCTGATAAATGGGCTTTGTACGAAGCAATTCTATTGGATGAGGCTATCACTTTTTCTAAATAAATTGGATTTATTAAAGCACTGTATTTATACTAATCATGTGATCATTGTTCAACGACTATATTGGAAATGGTAACAATTCTTAATAGTATTTTGAAATCCAAAAACATAAAACCAAATAAGTGAATATGTTATATAACTATTTTACATGATAATATATTTAATTAGATCAAGACGAATTTCCATTAATAATGGTTTGGGTCATTACAATCTTCCCCCCTTAAGAAATTTCACCCTCAAAATTTCATTTTCCCACACTAAAATAGATGTGGGTTACTCTACTTCATCACTTCTTCTGATTCCCACATTGCTTCTTCAAACATTTGGTTTCTCCACAATATGTTGACAAGGGGCATTGTCTTATTTCGTAGAAATATTTTTCTAAGATCTAAGATCTTCACCGGCTTCTCTTAATAGGAGAGGTCATTCTCCAATGGTAACACCTATGGATTGAGTACATGCAATGGGTCAGGTATGTACTTCCTCAAGAGTGATATATGGAATACATCATGTAAATTATATAGGTTCAGTGGGAGTGCAAGTTGATAGGTCACTACTCCAATGTGATCAAGGATCTCCAAAGGGCTGATGTACCTTGGAATAAGCTTTACCTTCTTCCCAAATCTCATAACTCTCTTCTATGGTGATATATGGAGGAATACCATATCTCTGACATTAAACTCTAGGTCTCGTCGATAATTATCATCATAGTTCTTTTGTCGACTCGGGGCGTCTTTTAATGTGTGGCTGGATGGTCTTAACCTTATCCACCATTTCTTCGACCATTTCTAGACCTAGGAATTTTTACTCCCCAACTACATCCCAACATGTCGGTTTCCTACACCACTTCCCATAAATGGATTCATAAGGAGCCATTTGGATTCTTGAGTGAAAACTATTGTTGTAAGAGAACTCAAATGGAGGAAGATGTTGACCCCATCCACCTTTGAAGTCCATTGATAATTCTCTTAACATGTCCTCAAGTGTTTGGATAGTTCGCTTAGAATGTCCATCAGTTTGAGGATGATAATCCTTACTGAAGTTCAACTCAATATTCAGAGCATTTTGGAGACTCTTCTAGAACTTAGAGGTGAATCTTGGATCTCAATTGGATACAATAGATAGTGGTACCCCAGGCCTCCTTTCCACATCTATGATATATATATATATATCTATGTGTGTGTGTGTGTGTTCCAGTTAATCCAATGAGAAATACTCCCAAATTGAAATGAAGTGTGAAGTCTTTATAAGATGATCCACAACAACCCAGATAGCATTGTTTACTTTGGATGTCTTAGTAAGTACGGTGACAAAGTCCATGGGGATTTTCTCCCATTTCTATGCTGGTATGAGTAATGGTTGCATCATTCCCTAAGACTTCTACCTCTTAGCCTTCACTTTATAACATACTAGACACTTTGATTTATACTCAGCAAACTCCTTCTTCATTTTTTACCACCAATAATATTCTTGGATACCTCAATACATCTTTGTGTTCCCTGGGTGAATGGATAAATTTGAACTATGTGCATCAACCAAAAGTTCTTTCTTAAACTCCATATTTGATGGAACACATAGTCTTGACCCAAATCTCACAATTCCTTCTTCATTAACATTTAAATCTGAGGATTTCACTTTTCTGATAGTTTCCACTTTCTTCTGAATTCCCACATCATCCTTTGAGAAACCTTTAAATTTTCCAAAAGATATGGTTGATAAATCATTTGTTAAAGGATTGATGATGTTCCATTATTTATAATTCCCATGTACGTCTTTATCAAATCTAAGAAGATTCGATCCTTTTCAATCCTCATTAATGATAGAATTGTTGGGTCCTTTCTACTTAGAGCATCTGACACCTTTTTCGTTTTCCCATGGTGACAATGGATTAAGAAGTCAGAGTATTTGATCAGCTCTAACCATATTTGTTGGTGCATATTCAACTCTTTCTATATGAATATATACTTGAGGCTTGTGTGGTCCATATATATTTCACACTTCTCCCCAAAGAGGTAATGTCAAAAAAAATTTAAATCAAATATCACTACAGCCAACTCCAGATCATGTGTTGGATAGTTCTGCTCATGAAATTTCAATTGCCTTGAATCATAGGCAATGCCTTTTTAATTTTGCATCAACACACAACCCATGCCCTACTTCAAAGCATCACTAAATACCACAAAAAGTTCTCCACTTGTGGATAATATGAGCACGACTGAAGTGATAAGCCTCCTTTTCAACTCCTTGAATCTCTCTTTGAATTAATCACTCCAAGAAAACTTTACTCCCTTCTAAGTTATCTTAGTAAGAGGCTTGGAAAATCGTGAGAAATTTCTCACAAATCAGCGATAATATCAAGCTAACCCCCAAAAGCTATGGATATACGTTACCGATTTTTTCCTCGTCCATCCATCAATTGTAGATGTCTAGGAGGGATCCACATATATCTCATTTCTTGTGATTATATAACCCATGAATGAGAACTCCTTCAACTAAAAATCACACTTGTTGTACATTTCATAGAGATTATCCTTTCTCAAGGTCTCTAGTATAGTTCTTAGATTCTCCTCATTATCCTATTTGGTTTTGGAGTATATTAGAATATCATCTATAAATACAACCATAAAATTTTTGAGCTAATCTCTAAAGACTCTATTCATAAATTCCATGAATATTGTTAGAGCATTAGTGAGTTTGAAAGGAATTAATATGAATTCATAGTGCTCGTACCTTATACAGAAAGCAGTCTTGGGGATATCCACCTTCTTCTCCCTATCTTGGTAATATTTCGACCGCAAATCCACTTTGGAGAAGTATTGTGCTCTATGTAGCTAATAAAATAAGTCATTAATTTGGGGTAGAGGGTACTTGTTCTTTATCGTGATTTTTTGAGCTCACAGTAATCAATACAAAGGCGCATTGACCCATCCTTCTTCTTGACAAAGAGGACTAGTCCACCCCATAGTGAAGAACTTGGGAATATAAATCCTTTATCTAGATTCTCCTTAGTTATATCTTCATCTTCTCAATATCCACAATATCCATTCTATACGGAGTCTTGGATATTGGAAATTTCCTAGGTATAAGATCAATTGGGAAATCAATATCTGTTCTAGGTGGAAGACCAGGAAATTTTTCAGGAAACACTTCAGTGAATTTCCTCACAATAGGAATGTCTTAAAGGATGGTTGCTTCCATGGACTTGATCATTTGAGATAGATATGAGTCCTCATATGGAAAAAATATCCACTCTTGAGATTATGGTGCTATGGAAGATTCATCCTCCTCCTTTCACTTGTACAGAATCGGGGGTTGATTCGCCATATGGAGAGTGATTTCCATCTCATAGAAATTTATGATGGCTATATATAAGGAAACTAAATCCATGCCAATAATTGCATCAAATTTAACCAGTAAGAGTTTGATGAGGTTTTCTGGGAAGTTCAGTCCACAAATTGTGATAAGTGAGGAGTTATGCTCATGGGTTCCAATGATTTCCCCATTTTACATACTCATCGAAATATTTACTTCCATGATTTATGGTGGTGTTGGGATTTCTCTACTAAATTTTCTGGATATAAAATAATGCATAGAACTAGAATCAAAAGGTACGTTTGCTATTCATGAATGAATAACTAGAGTACCTTTCCCCACTTTGTTGTCAGGGTTCACTTTGGTAGTAGTGATGGAAAAAGCTCACCCTTGCGGCCTTGGAGGTTGTTGGTTGCCAATGAAAACCTTTGTCTTATGGAACTGGTTTTCAATGTTCCTCGGTTCTTTGTAATTGAAAATTTGAACAATGTGTTGAGGGTTGAATGGGGCATTCCTCTCCTCTGACATAGCCTAGGGTTTCTCTTGTTGGTAGTTAATATCCAGGTTCCTTTCTCTTCCAAACCAAAATCATTTCCTCACCCCCTTCAGGAAATTTCTAAGGTGCTTATTTTCATACCTTCGGCAAGTGGATTGATGGATTTTCTTAGCACTGTTAGATTTATCCATCGGACTGCCAGAATTTAATTCCAAATTATGTTTATTATCCTCATGATACCCCTCAGATTCATAGATCTCAATTTTGACTTTAAGGTCACATCAGAAAATTTCCTCAAAGCTACGAAGTCATGGATCGCCAGGGCATTCCGTAGGATAGTTTTTATCCCACCAAAGAAGCGGTCAACCTTGCATTCGGGGGTAAAGAAAAACCGAGAGACATATCATGAAATCCTTATGCATTTTTCCATGTATGCTCTTGCAGATTCATCTAATTTTTTCTTGAGGGCAAGGAAGTCGCCTTCCATCTTAAGTTGGATGCTGCATAGAAAATATTTTTAAAAAAACATACCCCATAAATCCTTCCATTAAAAAGCCTTGATCTCCCCCTGAGGCTTCGTATTTTGATCAATGTAAACTATTGATCAGTTTCACCCTCCATACAATAAGAATCTATAAGAGCCTTATCTTGTATGGAACATTGAATGATGGAGAAGATCTTTTCAATGGAGTTGATCCATTGTTCGATGATTGAGGGATCAGATGATCAATTAAAAGTAGGAGGCCTTTATCTCATGAACCTCTCAATTTCTACCTTTTATTTCTTATGGGGTTGAATGTTCCTCTTGACCCATGTTTCTATTCAAAACATGAGTTAACTAATAGAGTATCATGACAAATTTTGTGATTCCCGCTCCCATCAAATTGGGCATCTCATTAGAACAATATTCACAATTATCTTTGCATCGGTTGTTAGCTCAAGTCCTCCTATTACCGTACATCAGCTGGAAGAAAATGAAAGTTAGGGGTAACACATAAATGGTAGTCTAAATACAAAAATGGATGACGTATAATTACTTTTATTTACTTAACTTATGATTTTATAGGCTTTAATCTAGGTTATCCATGATCTACTTACCAAAAAATAATCTTAGGGGAATTTTTTTATTCCCTTAATAATGGTTCATAATAAGCTTTTGAATTTACCAAATAATATCCCCTCAGAGTGTCATAACCAAGAGTTCATCAATTCCCATTATCGTTCACCAGTTCCTTTTCGAGTCTAGCTCAAAGTGGTGTTTTTAGGTTTCACCCCTAGGATACATCTATGCTCAAGCCACCTCCACCTCCTCTTATACATATAGAGATGTATTTTATTGATAAACCACTTACACACTACTAACCAAAATTTAGGGATGTTATTATTATTATTATTCTTATCCCTGAGTCTTTCGCTAGGATTTTCTAATCCTAATCCCAAAAATAACTAAACCTATCCTCTAATACCAACTATAACAACCCAGCTCTTTATTTCACAATTAAACATAATTTATTACATAAAACCTTCACTTGATACAACATATAAGATCAAGATTTATAATATATTTGGGGATTAGGAACATTACATAACAACTTAAAACATAAAACACAACATATTATTGAAAAATTCATCTACATGACCACATCATTCCTTCGTACTTAGAATTGCATGGGATAACCTGAGGAAATTCATAATAAAAGGGTGATCTATAAATCTCAATAATGGAGTAAAAAACGAATAAAATGAAGAATTAAATACTTTTTAGTCAATAGGAATATCAATGGTGCATAAGAGAAACATGAACATAAAGTCAAGATATTGTATGATTATCATAACAAGGAAATATGGCTACAACATTTAACATGATATTAGCATGAGCCAAGGATAATTGCACATGGAGCATGAGTAAAACCTAATTGAAATTGAATTATAATGAGTAATCCTTCATTTCAATTGATGTATCATGATACTAATCTTTACCCAATGTATTGGAGTGCTATCAAGGCGCACCCTTCTTAATCATTTCATTTCATGCATAAGATTGCCACATGGATCATATAACATGGATTCATTAAACATCATCATTTATTCCATGATAAAGGAATTTGGAATTAATACATGAAACTATATAATCATTAATTAAATGTACATAATGTTGAATACCCTTGATAGATAAATGGGCATGGTATTCACTACACAATGACTTAGGCTTGGAAAATCACGGTGTAATTTCAGCAGCATAATGACATGACATAAGAATTCATAAAAATGTTTGATGAGAGAGAAAGGGGTTTCTAATATTATATACATTAAATATAAAATAAAGAGGTCATATATATACATGTCCCAAAATATGTAATGGAATTTAGATTAGTAATATGAAATAATTTCTTGAATGTAAATATGAAGAGAGAAATTCCGTGCAGAATTTCGGCATGGTAACTGGTGTACATGGGAGGAACTAATGAGAGATAAATAAGTCTATAATCAATTAAAACATAAGGAGGGAAGTATGGGGGAGTTTAGAAATCATACCCAAACATTTTTAATTGAAATATAAATGGTATAACAACTTAAATAAATTTAGAAAAAAATGAGAAATGAAGAAATCCCTTATTTGGAAGTGTGATCCCAAAGGCTTGGGAGAGGATTGAGAGAGGGTTATTAGTAGATTGGGACACCTTGGGATGATTCTAGATAGTTGAGGGAAGAGTTTGGTCGATCTATAAAGGCTTTGAGTGGAGATGAAGTGGGATCTTGTGTGGGTTTATATAGAAAAAGAGAGGGAATTCTTTATTATTTAGGTTTTGGCCACCACACATTAAGTTAATAAAAACCACAAACCAACCCATTGTTTTTTCCCATGGTTTTTTCCAAAGGGGAGTGTAAAAAACTATTTTATATGGAAAATGGAATAAATTATTAAAATATTAGTCTTGCTTATGTGGAGGTGAGTCACACTCTCAATGAAATCATTTTAAAATGACAAAATGTATTATATGTCTTGGAGGGTCCACTAAGGTTTTGTAAAATAGATAAAACAAAACTAACATCACATTATTTTAATGGTAAAACATATATTATATGAACATAACATTTATATTATTTTATTACATCACTATTGGGTCATTATTATGTCATAAAACACATTATATAATTAAATAGTATTTAATTTTTACCCAAAAATTCGACTATATCAAAAATATATGAAAAATTCACTATTGAATAATGTCAACATCCCGATTCCAAAAATAATATTCATTTTAACTAAATAATTTTATAAATATGTAAATTTTTTCTTTTAAAATAAAAAACTGACATTTATTGAAAATTCATGGGTTTTGACAAAAAATGGTTTTCAAACCTTAATAAAAATTACAATTGTATTCATAAAAATTATACGATAATTTATATTTAATAAAAAAAATTATGAATCATATATTATTAAAATATAATTTAATTCAGAAATCCATTAATTCATCAATATATATTTCTTAATTGAATATTAACTAAAAATACTATTTGTGCCTTAAAATTTATTTACAAACTAACAATTATAAAATGAATGTATATTCTTTATTATATACAAAAATAATTCACATAATCATAGTGATAAGGTATTATTACATAACACTTTATTACACCTACATAAGACCAAAGGGTAAGGTGTGCGATGGTGATAGACTTTTAGGGTGGCTTAGATAACATCGCTCAAGTGGTAATCTCTATCAACTTCCACTTCTCACATAGGCAGTTCCGTTTAAGCTTAACGAGTTGAAGATTGGCTTGGGCTTGGTCAAGATCGAAGCCCAATGATTCCACCTCGATTACAATCTCTGAAAAATGGGCTTCGTACTAATCGATTCTACTGGATGATGTCATCACTTCCTTTGTCTGAGTAAATTGGATTTCTTAAAGCCCAATATTTATACTAAGCATGTGATCACTATTCAACTACTATATTAGCAACTGTAACAATACTTAATGGTATTTTGAAATCCAAAAACATAATACCAAATAAGTGTATATGTTATAGAAAATTTTTACATAATAATACATTTAATTAAAACAAGATTATTTTCCATTAATAAAGGTTTGGTTCGTTACATTTATTATCACATCTGGATTGTTCTTGTACATGATGTTTATATATGATAATTCCAAAAGAATATATGTCACACTGAAAGGTTATAACTATTCTCCTCTATGATGAAAGCCTGAAGGTGACATAATAGTATTCTTGTATAATTTTCTATGGTTAGATTATATTTTCTGACATGACATAGACAATACAGGCTATTAGAGGTAGGAGGCTCATATAACATTGATACACATTCTCATGGTGGCATCCCTTTCTAATCTACAAGATAGGTTATTATAAGAACAGAACCGCCAATAGGGAAACCATATTTTCATGTTTGAATGGATGTTCGTATCTAAAAAATATATATTGATCCTTAGAATATAATATTATCATTAATGGATATCTTGACTTGGGTTCTTTGATGTTTTTATGAAAAATTTAATGAAATATACTCCTTGTGAGGTAGAATATGTTGAGTTCTTTATGAATGATATTACATTAATGGATAATATGAGAAATTATTTTTCCCATACATCCTTTTATGAAATTTTATATCTTAGGACCTTTGATGGGAATGGAATTTCCGGTATAAATATGTGGTCATGGTGCTCAGTGGGCAAGCTCACTTCCAAAAATTAAAAGAAGGAGACATTGATAATATAGGTTGATGAAACAAGAAACCAACCACCTTGATTTGAGATATTGTGATAAAAGTATTATATTACATGGTAAACATTTATATGAGGTTTTATTTCATTGAAACATTAATTTATTTATCTATAGGTTACATAATGTGTTGTTAGATGTTAACCTTGGGATTTAGGGGATTATCCCTAATGTCACTGAGAAAGAGGCTTAGAGGGACACACACTAATTGAATCCATAATCTCAGTTAAATTCAAGTATTGAATTTAACAAGTTTGAGTAAATAATATTTATTTGGTCTTGGTTGATCTCCATGATTTAATCACAAGTTATTTAAAGGGATAAGTGAGTTCAATAATAATAAATATTTATTTTCAAGGTTTGGAGAATATAGTATTTATTATATTTATTAGTGAATAATGTAGTCATACTTATTTTTAAATAAATAATCATTATTCAAGAATTGGTAAATGTTGAAATGGTAAAGTAGACCAAGATTAATTGTCTAGTTAGAAATAGTATAAATGATATTTATTTATATTCTTATTGTGTTGCACATGTCAATATATTAATATTAATAATAATAATAATATTATTATACATGGGTTCAACTAAGAATAATATTTTGGTAAATGGTATTGTGTGTAATTTTGCAACCATAAATATAAAATAATAAATATATAATTATAACACTTTCCAAAATCACCCATATTATTGTTAGCTTGTGGGATGTAATTAATTCCCACTGGGTTAAAAAATATAGAAATTTATAGCACGAATTAAAAAATCGATAAACTATAGAGTAGTATAAGATATGAAAGTCCAAGGTAAAACCCATAGATACAGGGTTATAGAAAATATTAATTCAATAACAATGACCTGAACTAATTTTGATTGAAAACTAAACTAATTAGAGGGAAGAATATATGATAATTTTTTTAGTACAATAAAAATGGATTTTTTTTGTAAATTTAAAATCCAACATCATGATAGATTAGGGAATAATATAATAAAAAATTAATCATAGGTGTCAGAACCAAGTAAGGGTGAATCTAATGGTTGTGGTAGATAACCCCCAAAATTACTAATGTTCCATTTTTACAAAGTTCGTGTCACTTTGGGTATTCGATAAAATGGTAACTAGAACCCATTTTTAAAAACAACAAAAAATCCTCCCAATGGACATGGTATGAATCATTCACTAGTTAATTTGTTGAAGTTATTAGTCCCCCATCAATCACAAAATGGTCATGTATGATAAAAGTAAAGAAGATAATTGAGAATTTGGGGTTGTGGAAAAGGACCGAAATCAATTGCATTCAAAAATAAAATACCTTAAACAAAAAATACCCCTTCATTATAATTACTTCACACAAGTCTACCCCCTCATGATAGTCATTAGGGGGTAGGGAAATAAAAATCCTATTTAACTCATCACAACAACAAAAATCCTTGTTCTCAGTGAGGGTGCCTCCTGAATCGATCCATTGAGTAGAACCCTAGACACTTGTTTATTGATCTCAGAATTTATCATGTTGGCTTTAAATATCCATTAACAAGGCCCATTATAAGGGGTGGGTCTGTCTTGTGTATTAAATGGTGGTCCACATTGATTATGTATTTTTCTACATTTAAAATCCCTGTCAAAACAATTTTAACTGGGTCTATCCTGGATAGTTCAATATGTGTATTGGTTTCACAACATGAAAGTGTTGGGCTCTCCTTTGAATGATGTTTCTTCACTTCACACTATATCTTTACTTCAATACTAGTAATAATTTCACTTCATGAATTGTATTAACAATGTTAATATAAAATTTACAACTTTGAGACCCCAGTTCAGCCTCATTTCTGCATTTAAACCCCCCGAGAGCATCCCATATGTATCCACTATCAAGGGAATCCTTCTACAATTTTTTATTATCATGTATCACTATGATGTGTACTTCATGTACTAAAATTTTCTTTTTTTATCCTTTTTTAAGTATTCATTGTTTCCTACCAAAAATCACAAAAACAATTATATATTCAAGAAATTTTCTATATTGATCAATTAAATTACAAAAATCAATGTACTAAAGTACCATAAATTTTATGCATGAAATGTACATATTAAATACCCCCACACTTGAATTCAGACTTTTCCTCAGGGATAGAATCTCAACATACTACAAAGGTCATTCACCTTACCATATTTTAAATTAAATGTTAATAAAATAAATTAATCAAATAAGAAATTAAATATTTGAATGTCGCACATAATTTTTCAAAAAAACAAGTAAACCAAGTGTTTTACTTTTCCCATTTTTAAATAACCACACCCTTCCATTCATCCATATTAATTTTTCCATTCATTATTAATATACATTTCATTTTCAATTTACCTCACTTGAATATTTCCACTCATCATCAAGGTACAATTGGGAATAGAGTTTAGCACATACCTCAAGAACATATCTTTAGCCATAAGCTTTCAAGGAATCTAGAATCTCCACTTCATAAGGACAGATATCACCATAAACCATGGGGGATTTTCCATTTATGATCAAATGAGTCTGATGCTTAGGGAAAGTAGGCAAATGATATAAAACAAGTAAAGTTAAAAAATCAGGTTTGACACTAAAGAATGGTTCATGATATAAAAATGTAAGGTCAATAAAAATCTCTCATTACAGATTTCCTCTCTCTCTTCCTCCCAAAATACTCAAGGTTGACTCATGATACAAGTAAGTACAATGAATGAATGAATAAACCTATCTTGTTTTTTTCTTCGTTTTTTCCTATTTGAAATCATGTTCAAGGTAGATCTCAGATAAACCACCTAACTCAATATGATAATTCAGGAGAATCATCAGTTTGGTAGTGGTGATTTTTTATCCTTCCAAGAAATAACCCTTTTTCTTCCTTTTTTCTTTTTTCATAAGGGATTTATGTAATAAAATACAATGAAATTTATCATGGAACCTCCCCAAATCATAATAAACCCCCATAATTATCTGATAAATATAGTATATCTTAACCACTATATATAATCTCTCCTCCACACCAATTCATTTAAATATCATGTAATATACTATGAGTAAGTTAAGAATGGATAAAATAGGCTTATAACATGGATCATTTCCTAATAGGTTTGTTCATAGATTCTACAGGTATGAAAAGGATTAATTTAATGTAGGTAAAAGGATAAAGGGTTAAACAAAATATGCCTCGATCATATTAAAAGTGATTTTATTTAGTCATAGCTTTGATAAGATGTCAATAAAGTTCTATAAGAGAACATACCTTATTCTGAAAAGAAATATTCTATAGAAAGAATTTGTAATATTTACCTTTGAGGATATCTCAAGAATGAGATGAAAGGTTGAGATACCTACTCATGGAAATTCGTATGAATAATAAAATCAATTAATGAAAATTTCATAAATTCAAAGCATGAAAAAATATTAGAAAATTTTCATTTAAAAAAATTAACAATCTCTATAAATCATTATTTTCAAATTTTAATCCACATTTTTATCTTTAAATATCATTTCCCCCATTTTTATCATTCAATTTTATTGATAAGGAAATTTAAATTCATGGTAGGGAATGTGTATTATTCAATTTACACCTCCTAGTTCTATTGATTAAATCTTGAATCAAGTGCAATAATATAATTAGATGTTAAATGGTCTAAATAAATTAAATGTGGAAAATGTAGTATAAAAATTACCAATTGAAATGATTACTTCCATTTCAAATAATGCTTCAAGCATAGTTGAAAAGGTTCTTCTAGAACTAGTTCACAACGTGTATATAATTCATGATGTGTATTTTGTGGTTTTCATGATGTGAATTTGTTTCATGGGGTGAAATGGTCTGGCATCATAATATTGGATCTGAAAAATGATAAACAGTAAGTGAATGTATATGACATTTAAATAGTGATAAATATATTGGGCAATTGAAATTAAATCCTAATATTAAAGTAAATCCTATGAAATAAATAAATATAAATTTCAAGAAAGTGACAAAAACCATCTTGCTTCCTAGAAGTTTCTCTTTTTAATGATTGTTTAGCTTAACTATTCCTAGGTTAGCTTATTAGAGTGCTAAATAGAGTTAATAGTATCACTTTGACCCTATTCTAACATAGACATCCACTAATCTTATTTTTAATTCTCCTCAATTTATTATTCCTAGAACTCTAAGGTGGTGAAAAGAGTATAGATAATATTAGTAAAACCAAAAGTGTCTTGGTATTGGTACAAAAGTAGTAAAATTATTCCTTTTCAAATACTGGCAGCATGTGTTGAATTTTCTCAATGATATATTTAGTTATCATAGTAATCTCCTAAACTCCTTTAGTTTTCACTTATTCTTTTTATTTCACATTATAGTCAATGTAGGGTATAATTGGTACTTTTTTCTCTTCTCATTCTTCCTTTTCCCATGGCTATTGCCCTAGTTTTTCAGGGAACCTTTATAAAATATTTGTAGATGAGGTTCCCTTTTTATTCTCTTACTTCTTCTTGTTTTATTTCCTCTAACAATTATCTTTTTCCTTATTATAGTTCACTTAATTTTACCTTATCCCACTCAATATTTGTAGTATGGTTACCCTTTTCAGGGTCTTCCAAACCTAAAAAATCAAGGTCTCATGATTAGAATAAAAATAATATTTATAAGTGGTACATACCTCTACTTAATTAGCAATTCTTTATTTATCATTATTCTCCTCTTTAAAATTATGATCCAGGTTATGGGGTGTTGTGTATTCAAATATTGGGTATGGATATAGGTGATAATTAGATTGATTTTTCATCACTATAATTTCAATGAGTTGTTTCACCATATCCTTCAGTAGAAAGGAGAACCTATCCTCAGTAGTAATCATTCCCTAAAATCCTTCCATCAAAACCAAAAATACCAAATGTTATACAAATTAATAAAAAATAAATAAACAAAAAACCTACACTAAAATTAGGAAACAAAAAATACAAGAAAATAACTTGTCTAAATTTTTAAACCAATAAATTCTTTGTATCTATCCTCATCAATGGCACCAAATAATTTAATAGCCCATGGGGCATCGTTAATTCCAATATGGTTACCAAATTTATAAACTTATAACATAACTCAAAAAAACCTTTAAACTACATGGTATTATATGATATAAAAGTATGAGGTCGAACCCATAGAGAAAGGGTTGGAGAAAATATTAATTTAACAATGAAGACCTAATCTAATTGCAATTGAAATCTAAAATAATAATAAGGAATAAGATATGATGATTATTTGTAATTTATGAAAAATAGAAAATGTTCTTGGAAATTGAAAATATTGGTTCATGATTTTTTAGGGCATAATATAATGAAACATCAATCATATGTGTGAGAACTAAGTTCAGGAGAATCTAATGGTCATGGTAGAAAACCCTAAAAATCACAAATGTTCCCTTTTCCCAATGGTTATATTACTTAACTTATTCAATGACTTTATAAAATAGAACTATTTTTAAAATTAGAAAAAACCCTATAAATGGTCATGGTAAGACTCATTCACTAGTCAATGCATTGAAATTATCACTCTCTCACCAATCATAAAATGGTAATGTATGATAAAAGTAAAGAAGAGAATTGAGAATTTAGGGTTGAAAAAAAGACCCAAATGAATTGAATTCAAAAATAAAATGTCTTAAACAAACAACCCCCCATAAATACAATTTCTTTACACAAGTTCTACCCCCTCATGCTAGTTAGGAGGGGTTGTAAATTAAAAAACATATTTGATTCATAACCTAAGTATTAGTCCTTGATCCCAATGGTGGAGCCTCTTAAATCAATATATTGAGTAGAACTATGGATAGTTGTTTATATATCTTCCAAGTTCTAGTGTTAGATTTAATTATCCATTAATATATAACATTATGAGTGGTGGGTTTTTCTAGGGTATTAAATATAAATTTTCATTTGTTGTTTATTTTTCCCCATTGAAAATCCCTATCAAAACCATCGTAACTTGCACTGTCTCAGATGGATCACAACATGTATTGGTTTAACATTGTTAATGTTTTAGGATCTCCTATAAATGAGTTCTTTTCAATTCATTCTCTATATTTACAACACATCCTATAATAATTTTACATTATGAACCAGATTCCCAACATGAATCTTCAATTTCTAGATTTGGGACCTCAGTTTAACATTGATTCTTAATGAATGACCCCCAGAAGCATCCCATATATATTTAGTGTCATGTTAATCCTTCTATAATTTTTTGATGTCACTCCACACTCCTTCTTATCATGGATAAAAGTGTATTTGGTGTCCTAAATTCATCTCTTTTATCCTTTTTCAAATATTCATAATTTCCATCCAAAATTCACAAAACCAGTTATACATTCAAAAAATTGGAAACATTGATAAGTTAAATTAAAACAAAATCAATATACTAAGGTACCATAAATTGAATGAAATAAATGTACATGACATTTTTGCACAATAGATAAATAGAGACTCCATTAATCCTTATAGATACATATAAAGATATATAAAATACTATCTCTATATATTATCTTAATCCATCATGATAACATCATGAGGTATTCCTCCTTAAGAAGAATTTTGTTGTGATTAACAATGGACAGTTCAAGTGATCCGGATTATCAATTATAGCACCCAATGATTCTATAGTAATGGTCAAAGATTTTGTGGATTATTGGATCAAAGATAGAGAGATTATTTACTTGCATCCTGCAATGTAATGATGGTCCAACAAGATCTAGTCAACTAGATCATCAATGAGAGGGAATTAAATGTTTAGGTAATTATATATTTTCTGAAAATTAATTATATACATGTAAATATCCTCTTATTAGGATTTTTTTGTTTTTATTTATTCAGGTAATCTTTGGTTTTCATTTTACATTATATTATTTATCATATGTTGGAACAATTATTTATAAATTAAGACTAAAATCCTAGTTGAACATGCCATACAGGTGCATTCACTACAATCAGAACCATAAAGTGGTATCATAGGGGTTATATGTTTAATTTATAATTATTCAGTATTCACTGATTATTTTCATGAGTTTTGGGTTTTATTTTACTTATATCAATTTATTTTATTACACAACCTCATCATTATAGTGACCCAATATTTTCATACATAAATATTATATCTATATATATTATTGATCAATACATAACAATACGATCCAATCCAGAACCATAAACATTTATAGTCTTTGGATACTATATATACAGTCTTCTTATTTTATGAAATATATTAAACATCTCTCATAAACGTTAATAGTAATCTTCATAGTCATACCCCACGAAGAACTTTTTTCACAACCCAGGGAATGGAAATATAAGAAAATGGTAAGATCATTTTCATAGTAAGGGTAAACATGGTGGATATCAATTGATGATAATATGATAGAATAAGATAAACATAAGGGTATGATATCATGACCATAACTTAAAAATTTTATACCCAATCTGACAAAGAATATAAGAATGAGTTATGGCATAAACATCAACATTTCAAAATACATGAATCATAAGAATGAAAACTCGTCATAAATCGATCATGAACAATAAGTTCATATCATAAATGTTTGTGTGGAATAATCATAAATATAGAAACAATTTTATATGTTAAGTTTAACTAAGAAGACCATAATATCAGGCATCAACACCTATTTCCCATAATGGATCAAGCACATCGACTTGTTTCCCATGACAGATCTAGAACATCGAATTGTTCCCCATAATGATTCAAGCACTTCAACTAGTTTTCCATAACAATATCATGAGATATATTACTTTACCAAATTAATTGTAGGGATATATTATTCCAACCTATCACATAATAAAAATCACACATATGTGTTCCTTAATATCATAAATCATTTATCATACCAGATCCCATGAAAAGAAATGGGTTTCATAAACAATTAATCTTTTCATCATAAACATAAACTATCAAGAGAAAGAATAAGGATGATATCCCTAGTAAATCTTAATTTACATCAAAGGATGAAATATTAGATATAAAATTACACTTAAATATAACTTGGAATAATTCTTGAGGAAAATAAACTTTCCATTTTGAAATCAGTTTTCTTAAAAAAAGTTACACACATATAAGGGAAAAAAATTATTTGAAAATAAACTTGAAAATTGTAAAGGAATATTCACCAAAAATATTATTCATTCTAGTGGGAAAAAAATTTATGTCATATAAGTTATAAAAACATTCCTTTCACATAGTCAAAATGTACCTTGTTATGAAAATGAAAAAAATGATTCCTTTTAAAAATTTTCGTAAAACATCAAACATGGGTAAAATTAAATTAAAAATATCATTGGAGAATAGAAAAATTTTTATTGGAAATTTTTTTAGAAAATGTGTATATGGAATATAAAGATCAAATAATTCTATCAATATAGACTTAAACATAAACAATCTCTAATATTGATGTGAATGTGAAATAAAACCCTTTCATTGAGTTCACCTCGCTTCAAAATCAATCTAACCTCATGTACAATAAATTTAAATTTATTATTATTTTATACCAAATTTGTTTTCATACTTATAACATCATATATGTTCCCTTTATAAAATTTTAATTCCCCTTTTTTCAATAACTCTTTTTTAAAATCTTTATTTTTGGGTGTTAATTGTTTTATTTATCTTCAGTATTTCAGTTTAGTAATTCTGGTCCTTGTATATTTATCTTGGTTCCATCACCTATATAATATTAATAATTATATAAATATCATATATATTCTTTATATATATATATATAGTGTCATCCATAAAATTTAGAGATAGAAAAATGAATTACATTGTTCTTGGAGACAGTATCTCATACGTACGCATGAACGTTGTTTCCATTTTTTTTGAAAATTGGAATGGAAGAAAGGTAAATAATAATTAAAAATTATAGAATCATTATAATATCATATATATCATATATATTCATAAAATTAATCCTCATTACAATCAAATTAAAATATAAATGAAAAATGAATGACATCGCTTTATGGAGGTGGTAGTACACATGTACATACGAACGACATTATCGTTTCCCAAAGGATTATATGGTAAGAAGGTAGACATGCTATTTTCATTATATAAGTATAATTATTTCATAACTATTACATATAAACATTAAATATATCATAATAACCATCCATCAAACATGGTGTTGAAGAGTGAATTGTATCACTATGTGGAGATGATAAGTCGTACGTAAGCACAAGTGATACTTTCACATCTTGTTTGATGGGAATGAGGGTGTATAATGGTTTTGTCATGATCATAATAACATTAAATAACATTTAGGATATTTAATTTATTAGTTTATAATAAATACCATAGATTTATATTAGGTAAACTAGAGTATAAAAAATAAATTTATCGGTTAAGATGATTACCTCTACTTGGAAATAACTCCATTAGATATCTTCTTAAGGACCCTAGAGTTTGCCTTTTGAGAAGAACAAAACCAATAGAATGTATATAAGTAATATTAGAAGAGAATTTTTCAAAGTATGGTTGATCTATATGTCTCAATGTGATGTGAATAAGAGAAATTAAAGGTTCCCTTTTATAAGAGAGGGGAGGGGAACTCTTTGAATTTCTTAAAAGATTAAAATATAATTAATTCAATCTTTAGAAAAATGTTTCCAAAAAAATATCAATGGAAGGAAAAAATATTCTACCATATATTATCCCATTTGTACACTTAATTTTTTTATGTTTTTTAAGTGATTTAATAAAATTTTATTATCATAAAATATCATTATTGTCAATTTAGAAACTATTCACATAATTTGAATTAAAATACAAAAATAAAATGTTATAATTTTAATATAATATTATAAAACAATACTAATATGTTATGTGAATCTATAAAATTTATGAAACATATTAAATAACTCAATTTATATTTCGTTTAATATTTTTTAAATCATTTATTTTATTTTTTATTAATTGGAGAAATACTACATGGGTGTTCCAAAAGCAATTAGAGACATTATATAACTACTAAAATTTAAAAATAAATTTCTATCATGATAATGATTTTACTAATCTCAAAATGGACACTTAGATTCATCCTTAACTTACTTTTGGCCCTATATGGACACATAAGATATATTAAAAACAAATATTGTGACATTTTGTAACTTTCTTTGATTTAAATAATATACAAGTCATTCTCATGGAAACGTAACCATTAAACTAAAAACATTTGAGAATAAGGTGATAAATGTACAATTTAATTCATAAAAAAATAAGAATGAGGAAAAATTATGGGCTTATCACTAATTTTTAATCTAGATTAACCAAATTTACCCTTTACTAAGGTAATAAATTTTACTATGGTTACTATTCATATTAACCAAAAACAAAAAGAGATTATTTAACAAATTTAAACCCCATGATTATAAATATTTAATTAATTTAATCTAATTCAATTACTATAAATTTAATAAATTAATCTTAAATTAAGTCCTCAAAATTCAACAAAATCGTTTTTTAGAAAAATAATACATTTTTAAGCATAATACTGGATTTATTTTTAACCTATTCTTAGAAAAATATTTTTTTAACATTTAGAACATTTGATAAAGTAAATAATATATAAATTTCATTAAAATTGTTCATCAATAGTGATTAATTCCATTTTTTTATGTAAAATAGATTATATTCATAGAAATATTTTTTCGAAAAAAATTACTTTTCTTTATAAATATTTTTTAAGTATAATCTTTTAATAGCTAATAAATTCATTTTATAAATTTGTGGGATGTATATTTTTTTAAATTTAGTTATTATTATTCATACCTATAAATCAAATGTCTAGGTGATAATGGAAACATAATATTATAATAATGTTACATATTCTTTTAAACATTTTATTTTGTGTAACGCGAGCTATCAAAAAAATTAATTAATTTCAAGAGAAATATTTCATAAAAATATAGGCGTGTTATAATATAACCCCCCTTAAATTAAAGTTTCCCTTTGAAATTTTTCATTTTGATACAATAAAATCAGTATATATCTATTTTATGACATCCTCAAGTTCCTAAGTAGCTTCTTTGAATTGGTGGTTTCACCACAAAAATTTAACCAAGTGAGTTGTATTGTTTCAAAGCACTTTATCTCTAAGATCCAGAATCTCTAATAATTTTTATTCATAATAAATATCTTATTCTCATGATATAAACTCCAAGTTCAGTACATATTAAGGATCATGTATTTACTTCCCCATGAGAGATACCTGGTACACATCATGAGTTTGAGAGATATTCGGTGGAAGCACCAATCAATAAGCTACCATATCGATATGATTGATGATTTTAAAAGGATAAATATACCTGGGTATTAGATTTACCTTCTTCCTAAATCTTATAACCTTATTCTATTTTGGAAATTTATAGAAAAACATTATCACTAACTTCAAACTCCAGATCTTGTTGATGATTGTCAGCATAACTATTTTTTAGCATTGAGCTGCTATTATGTGATGCTGAATTGATATAACATTCTCTAATATTTCCTTAATTAGATTAGGTCTCAATAAATTTCTTTCTCTAACATAATATCAATATATTGTAGTTCTGCAATTCTAACCATAGAGTCGTTCAAAAGGATCTATCTGAATTCTTGAGTGAAAGCTATTGTTATAAGAAAAACTAAAGGAAGGTGTTGATACCAAACACCATTGAAATCCATAGAGTAATCTCTCAATATGTCTTATATCACTACTAAAAACTTTCCTTTAAAACGCCGAAATATAGAAACACTAGAAAAATACGCTAAGAAATTCCATCTTTATCAGTGCTAAAATAAGCACTAATAAAGTAGGACCTTTATCAGCACTAAATGAAAGCACTGATAAAGGACACCCTTTATCAGTGCCTTTTGTTTAGTTTTGATAAAAGGTCTACTATATCAGCATTTTAATTTAACATTGATAAATATATTTTTTATTATCGCTTTAAAAGCGTTGATAAATATCGAGATATGTCAGCACTTTTTTAGCACTGATAAACATCACTTTTACCAATGCTTGTCAATTTAATGCTGATAAAAGGGATTTTTATCAATTCCTTTCTAAAAGTGATATTAAAAATGTCGTCAATTTATTTTAAAAAAACCCTAAACCACACTCAGTCATTGCAATTTTGAAGCTCTTTTAGAAATCCTCTACTACCAGTGTGACTCCATTATGATCCATCAAACAAATCAAGAATGGAATCAAAGGTATTTTATTTCCTACTTTTCCTATATCATTGTTTGATCTTTCCGAGTTCCATGTTTTATGTTTTTGTGCTATTACAATACCTACATTTCATATCCTCACCGCTACCAGCACGAATCCTCTAGAGGACAAACCAAATTACATTATTGGGATATAATCATTAAGAATTATTTATTTTTATATGAATCACCATACATAGTAATTTATATTGTGTATAAAAAAATATGATGGAGTCCCATGTATGTTCTCCATGGCCATGACTGACCAAAATAATATTTTGTATTGGTTTCTTAATGTCCTTGAAGAAATCCCATTTGTTTACCTTGTGTAATTTCTTTGTGAAGGGCTATCTATAAAATATTTATTATAGCCACTATCCTTAAACTCATTTATCCTCCATCGATGCCACTCATTTACATAAGGGATTAAATTTTATAGTCTATGTGATTCCTAAAGAATGTGTTTCCTTATATTATGTAAACCACTTATTTATAATAATTGATCAAGGATAACCCCTTCATAAGTGATCCTTTGTGTGGTCTACAAAAATATCACTCTAGTCTCTTATAAATAGATTTATAAAAAGATTTATAAATTATATATGAATAATTTATCCATTAGGGTCTCCCACCTTAGATGATCTTAATCCCTATGTATTGATGGATCAAAAGACCTTTCAGACACTTTATTTACTTGGTTAAAACCCCTATAATCATATTTTAATAATTCCTCCTCTTAAGAAACTTTACTTGGATGGGTAGTACTTAGTTCCCAAGAACCAACTAAAATTTTACATTTGATCACATGAATATTAATAAATATTTTATAACATTATGAGTGTTATTGTTTGTAACATTAATGTTACAATGTCTTTAGATTATCTTTCACATCGAAATGTTATATGAATT
This sequence comes from Viscum album, assembly GCA_963277665.1. NCBI lineage: Eukaryota > Viridiplantae > Streptophyta > Magnoliopsida > Santalales > Viscaceae > Viscum > Viscum album. The sequence goes on along the minus strand of OY728145.1, from coordinate 22,994,916 downwards.
ACCCAATATAATGTGATCCATGAAATGTAATGGAAATATTCCAGAACATATATATAGTGATTTAGATTTCATTTTTATGATCAGACAAAAACCATGTTTTATTGTTAGGTGTTAGATGCTATAAGTACAAGACAATTATTCTCATTAATTTTAAACCTTGTAATCCTCAAGAAGGGGGTTGTGAGGACTGGCCCTAAAATAATAATTTCCCTTATTATATGTTTCATTATGTATTTCTAACTATATATGTATGTATTTAAATATATAGAGGATTTTATTAATGATGTATATTAAAATAAACATAAATTTACATTTTCAAGTAAACAGAGGAAACATATTTTCATGGCATATTAAGATATATTGGGTTTTTCATAAGTTATATGACATTAATTGACTAATTTTAGAAATAATTTTTTTCTTTATTGTTATGGAAGATGAAATATCTACCTTTTTTGTAATCGAACTATCATATTAAATCCCTAACCCCTGTAGTTCACTGATGAGTTCATGTCTGAAAGTCAAATAATGATAATTTAATAATATAGGTAAATAAAAAAAGTATGAAACATTTATTATGAGATATAATTATAAAGGGGTTTCACTAAATATTAATCTTTCATATGATCTTGTTATAATTGTGACATTATCTTATTTCTATATGGGTTTATTTATGTATTTCTAGATTTCAACCATAGACTTTAGGCAATTTCTACTAATCGAACTGAGAAATTTTCCTATATGGCCACACAATAACTTTATCCCCAATCTCAGAAAAAAATAGTTTAAATTTAATATAAAGAATAAATATTATTCTTGATATTGATAAAAAAACCAAAAACCGGAATTAATAAAAAATAACATATATATAATTAAATAAAACCATAAATCTAGAGTTTAAAAACTAATTCTTAGGATGTTTATAGAGCTTGATTACTCAGATAAATTTTGTTTTTTAGTCCAGTAGCATCATATTCCCTCCTCATCCTTGGTTTAAATTTATTTTTTGTCTTGTGAGCCAGCTGTTTTGGCCCAAGATGTTCCTTTTGGTTGTGTTTTAGATTTATTATGAACCTGATTTTATTGTTTTTTTGTTATTCAGAATATAACACCCAGAAAGGTCCCTAAATTTTCTAGTGCATCTTACATTGTTTTTGGTTCTCCTCGGGTTTTGACCATATTCCATGAAAATAGAGTTTCGTTAGAGGCAGTGAAGTGGCTTGAGGAATTTGATCATGTCTTCATAGTGTTTGGGAATCCCAATGTTGTTAGTTTTAGTGTTGTTATGGGTCTTCTTGGGGGTCCAGCTTTGGAATAATGGAAGTTTTTTGCCCCACTAATGATGAAAGTTGGGATGATGTGGGAATATTTTAAGTCCCTCTTTGTCTAATGGTTTATAACTAATGAGGTTAAGATGAAGAAAATGTAAGAGCTCATGAGTTTCCAACAAGGTTAGTGGGAAGTGAAGGATTATATTGAACACTTCAAAAAATTGGTTTCCTTTTTTCAAATGGTGGTGTCGTAAGATCTGTTGACATATTTTCTTTTCATTGGGGGTATTAATCAAGAGAAAAAGGGTCGAGTCCTCTTTTCCAATGATCTTCATTTTGAGATGTTTGTGGAGGAATAATTTTTTGTTGAGTTGTTGTGAAAGAAGCATAAACACATTGGCTCAGTTGTTGTCTCCTGTGTTAGGGTGATCTGTCCTATAGTTAGGATTGTTTTTGAATATAGGTAAAATAATTATTTAGGTAATTGTATAAAATAATGTTTTAAATGTTTATAATATAGTGTTTTTTTATTTATGTTTTAAATTTAATTTCATTTAAATTTTGTATCGTGACTTGTTTTTATTGATATCTGGTGTGTTTATAATGTGTTTTTGTGTCTTTCTAGTGCTACACCATAGTGTGTTATAACCCCACACTATAACATCACCCTTTATCAGTGCTTTTAAAAGCACTTATAAAGAACACATTTATTAGAACTTTCAAAATAATTGATAAAAATTCCTTAATCAATGCTTATAAAAGTGCTAATAAAGTATAGCTTTAACAGTGCTAAAAAAAGTGATGAAAATGGGACCATTATTTGTTCTTCTAAAAGAATGGATAAAGGTCTTATTTATCAGTGCTTTTGTTAGCACTGATAAATTTACACTTTATTAGTGATATTTGAGTACTGATAAAAGTCCTGAGTTTTTAACATTACTCAAGTATTCATCCCTTTTCTAGAACTGATAATGGTCATTTCTAGCATTGTTAAAGGCTAGTTTTGTAGAGTGTAGATTTTGAATGGTTCTCTAAGATTGGTCATCTATTTAAAGATGATAAGTAGGGATGAAACTTAACTCTATATCAAATTCCTTCTGAATACTAATCCAAAACATTGAGGTAAAATTCAGATCCCAATTTGATATAGGTGATGGTGGTACACCCAGAAATATTACGACTTCCTTAATGTATAACCATGTAAGTTAATAAAGATAAAAATATTCTCTAATAGAAATTAAGTGTTTTAGAATCATAAGGATATTGAATACAACCCATGTATCATTGTTCCCTTTAAATGTTTTGGGGAGTCTAAAAATAAATTCCATGGTAATGTATTCCAATTTCCATTTCAGAATGGGTAATAGTTATAACATCCCCTTATACTTCTATCTCTCAAACTTAAATTGATTACATAACAAGAACTAATAAACATAATCTACAATATATCTTTTCATTCCACCCCACCATAAATACTCTTTCAAATCTCTATACATATTCATACTTATAGTATGAATAGATAATAATGAACTATGAGATTCATCCACTAGCTCCTTCATCAAATCTAGTATTAAACAGATGCATACACAGTTCCTGAACCTTATTATTCCACCACAATCAAGGTTCAACTCAAGAACATTTCTAACCTTATTTTACAACTCTACATCTTCCTTTTGTGCCTCTTTAATCATCACTTGTATAGATGGTTGAGCATTTATTTGAGAAAGATTATATTTCTACCCTTCCTTCATGATTTCAAGATCCAACCTTTACATTTACATAAATATTGGATCTCTTGTGATACTCATCAAATATAGGCTATCATGATCCTTTAAACTCATATCATCTACCACCTTGTTAGATTTTATAGAATGGTAATGTATTTTGAAATAATAATCTTTAATCAGTTCCAACCATCTTCTTTGGTGCATGTTCAGATCTTTTTTAGTGAATATATACTTTAAACTTTTTTGATCAGTATATGTCACACCTTTTTTCCATATAGATAATTCTTCCATATCTTTAATGAAAAAATTACCCCAACTAACTCCAAATCATGAGTTGGTTAAGTTTTATCTTGGAACTTCAATTTTTGTGAGGCATAATCTATAACCATATAATTTTGCATGAGTATTCATCACATTCCCTTTTTTATGCATCATTATAGATCACAAACCATTCACCACTATAGGTTGGTGTAAGCATAGGTGCATTGACTGGCCTTCCCTTTAGTTCCTTACAAAAATCCTTACATTCATCAGTCTAAATGAACTTGTCTCCCTTCCGAGTTAACTTGGTGATTGGATTTTATATTTTAGAAACATTCTCTATAAAGCACTAATAATATCTTGATAAATCATGAAAACTATGGATTTCAATTACTAGGGGTAGTATAAGACATTTCTTAATAACTTTTTTCTTTGGAGTATCTACTGATATACCATAACTTGAGATTATATTACCCAAGAATGAAACATTATGAAGTAAAAATTCACACATGGTAAATTTTTCATAAATATTCTCCTTATATAGGGTCTCAAAATACAATCCTTAAAGGATATTCATGCTCTTCCTATCTCTTTGAATATAAAATAATATCATCTAAAATACTACCCAAAAATGATCAAGGTAGTCTCTAAAGGCTTCATTCATTAAATTATGAATATAGTGCGAGATTAGTATGAGGAAAAGGAATCACTATAAATTCATAGTGTCCATACCTTGTATGGAATGTCATCCTAGGTATATACTCTTTCTTAACCCACAATTTATTATGTCTATAATGAAGTAAAATCTAAGAAAATTATTTATCTCTATATAGTTGATCAAATAATTCATAAATATAAGGGATATGATACTTATTATTGATAACAATCTTGTTAAGTTATTGATAATCAATGAATATTCACATTAATCCATATTTATTCATAACATATAGAAAAATTGTACCCCAAGTTCACATAATTGGATAAATGAATACCTTATCAAGATTCTTCTCTAGTTTCTTCTTCAATTCCTATAATTCATTTGGGGCTATTCTATAGGGAGTCCTTGAAATTGTAATAACCCTAGGTATGAGTTTTATTGAAAACTCAACATCATGATTAAGTGGAAGACCCAAAATTTCTTCCAAAAAGTAATAAACATACTCTCATACAATACGTGTATCCTTAAAGTTGAGTTTATCTCCATCCATCTAAGATAGATACATTCATGTATAGAAATTAAGACCCATAAGATGGAAGCAATTTCCATTGGAATTTCTTATTCATCCTCACATTGATAAATGAACATAGGTTCATTTAGAATATGAAATGTGAATTCCCTTACTTAGAAATTGATATGGGCTCTATATAGAGAAATTAAATCCATTCCAAGAATCACATAAAATTCAAATAAATGGAGAATCCTGATATTTTCAAGAAGTACATTCCCAAAAAATTCAGTTGGAGAGGAACTATGGACTTGAGATGTGAAAATTGTTCTATTATAAGTTTTCATAGTTAACAAAACATCTAATCATTGAGGTGATATGTTCATACCCTTATCAAATTCACTTGAAATAGAGGAGTGTGTGGATAAAAAATCAAATAAAACATTAGTTGTTCTAGATTGGATGATAAGTGTATGTTTCACAACATCATTCTCATAACACACTTCAGAGGTTCTGATCACATGATATATACATTTATCTTTAGGCTTAATATGTTATTGAATATGATCAAATAAAACATTATATCCTTGCACTGGTTATAATAAATCCCATATTCCTTACATTTGAAGCATTAGAGCATGGGTGGTGCATTATTTTGAATCTTCTTTTCCACCATTTCATTAATGTATTATTCATCACCTTTTGATATTCATGGGATTTATGACATGGATTTCCACATTTAAAAAACATCTCGATTTAATTCAAACACTTACATTTATGTTTCTTCTCATATTTATGGTATGTATTTGGCCGTAATTTATTTACAAGATGTGATTTGTTAGAGTTTTCATGAGCCTCATTCTTTCTTTTATTATCAAAACCATTGTAATAGTGGAAATGTCCAATTTCCATTTCTACTTTGAGTGCACGTAAAAAAAAATTTTATCTACCGAATTCTATTATAATTAATTCCTTTTGAAGAATTTTTTTTAATCCACTAAATATTTGATAAAATTTAATTTTAGGGATGATAATTAAACTAGAGGAATCCCTTTCAAGACTGGTAAATTTTTCCTCATCGGTACTAATGGATTCATCATCCGTTTTCTTCATCTTAAGAAATTCTATCTCTATATTTTTATATATGATATGAGGAATGTACTTACTAATGAATATCCCCTTAAACTGATACCACTATATGGATTCAATTTGTTCCGCTTTCATCATATTCTTGATAATATTCTACTATTGATCTACTGAAACTTCTAGATGATAAATATGTAACATAAATTTTTCATGTCCTGAGCATTGAATAATAGAAAATATTTTCTCAACAGTGTTGATCCATCACTCAACCACTAGTGGATCAAAATATCTACTAAAATAAGGTTTTTGTTTCCAAATGAAATATTCATTAGAACATTTTTCCCTCCTTTGATCATTTAAAAACTCAGTAAGATTTATATTATGAGAAATTAGTGTGAGCATAGCAGCAAGCTTATTCATTATAATTCCCATAACATTTAGTTTCCTAGGTGGAAAATCATTACATTTTCCATCACATTAAACTTTAACATTATTCCTTTGAGTTACATACATTGAATAAAATCAAAACATATTGTGTGAGAAACAATATTCATAGTGTAAAACCTCATAATTATGAAAAATAATTTATAGAATATCTAAATTTCAACACCTTATTCTATGAAACCATACATCTGACCAATGTAAATCATGATAATTATTAAAACTGTAGGATTTTATCCAATACTTAGACCTATCCCCATGGTTTTCCTAAATTTCTTCTAACCCTAATCTCTAGATATTGAACTAACCCTTATCAGATACTAACTATAGTGGCCTAGTCTTATTATACATAAATATAATGATTATTTAGATGAATATTGAATACATAATAAAATGATCCATTCTAGAACCATAATGGTTTACCATATATTTTTAAATAGATATATAATATTCTTATTTTATGAAATATTTTTAATATCTCCCATAAATATATTCTCTTATAGTAATCTTCATAGGCATACCCTACTAACACATTATTTCACTTCCTGGGGAAAGGAAACATAAGAAAAAGATGATGTCAAATATTCAGTAAGGTTAAACATGGGAGATATCAATTAATGATCATATGAAATCATAAGATAAGAATAATGGTATAATATAATGATCATAGCTTACAAATTGCATACCCAATCTGACCAAGATCATAAACATGAGTTATGGAATAAAAATTATCATTTCAAAAGACATGAATCATAAGAATGATAACTCATAATAACTCAATAATTAAACATTAGTTCATAACATTAATGTATGTGTGGAATCAAAATATGTATATAAACCATTTCACATTTAAATTTTAACTACCAAGACCATCAAATTGGGAATCAATAAATTTTTCCCATATTGGAACATGAACATCCTCTTGTTTCCCATAACGAATCAAGCACTTTGACTTATTTCTCATAACTATATCATGAGATATATTACTTTACCCAATTCATTATAGGGTGATATATTTCCAACCCTTCACATAATTAAAACAATACATATGTGTGCTGCAAGTTCATAAATCATTTATCATATCAACACCCATGAAAAGAAATGCATTTCATAAACATTTCATCTTTTCATCTTAAAAATAAACCATCCAAAGAAAGCATAAAGATGGTATCCTTTGATCATATCCCAATTAAAGATAAATTAAAATAAAAGGATGTTTTCTTAGATAGAAAATTATCTTCTAAGATCATGTGGAATAATTCTTTAGGAAAACAACCTTTCCATTTTGAAATCAATTTTTTTAAAGGTTGTGCATTTATAAAAGAATTTTTTTTAAATAAAAATTTGAAATAGTAAGGTAATATTTAAATGAAATATTATTAATGATTTAAGGAAAATAAATTTATGTCATATAACTTTACAAAATTCCTTTCATGATGTCAAAATGTACCTTGTTTGGAAAATAATAAAAAATATTCATTATAAAACATTTTATAAAAAGTACAACATGGGTAAAAATGACATTAAAAAATAATTATATAATATTAAAAATGGTCTTGAATTTTTTTAGAAAATATAGATATTTAATATAAAGATCAACTAATTCTCCCAATGGATACTTAAATGTAATCAATCTTGGATATTGATGACATAGTGAAATAAAACTCTTACCTCAAGTTTGCCTTACTTTGAAAGCACTCTGACCTCCTATATAATAAATTTAAATTTATTATAATTATATATAATAGTTTTTATCATTATTATAAAATTATATATGTTACCTTTATAATATTTCAACGCCCCTTTTATCAATAATTCCTTATTAAAATCATTATATTTGGGTGTTAACTATTTCGTTAATCATAAATATTTTAGTTCAGTAGTTTTGGACCTTGTTAATTTATCTTGGTTTCATAACATACATAATATTAATAATTATATATATATATAATATATATTAATTATATATATATATATATATAGATTCATTCATTAAAGTTATATATTGAAAAATGAATTACATTGTTCATGGAGATGGTAGGTTGTATGTACACATGAACACCATTTCAGTTTTTCAACTGATAGAATGAAAGAAAGGTATATAATAATTAGAATTTATAGAATCATTATTATATCATATATATCATACATATTCATCAAATTTATCCTCATTACTATCCAAGTAAAATATAAATGAAAAATGAATCACATCACTCTGTGGGGGTGGTTGTCCACATGTACGTACGTACGTATGGCGTTATCAATTTCCAAAGGATCAGATGGTAAGAAGGTAAACATGATATAATCATTATAGAAGTATAATTATGTCATAAATATCATATTTAAATATTAAACCCATCATAATACTATTTTCGATGAAAATTAGCGCCCGATGATAGACTGTGTGGGGGTGAATGTTGCACAACTATTCACGTTGGGTTCACCATTTTTGTTTTGCTCCCTAAAGACAAAGTGGGATTTTAGTGGAATTTTGTGGTGGTGGTTGTATGAAAATTCACAGAAAAAACATATTTCCACATCCTTTACATTAAATTTCCAATTTGTTTTGTTCTTAGAACTAGAAACACCCAACAATTACCTTATTAAATATGTCTCAAGAACCTACTTCCCAAAGGTAGGAAGTCATTAAGAAATGTCCCTACAATACTAAGGGACTCACATTGGTTGAGAGAATAGGATTTAGGGTTCATACCATCCTTTTGGGGGTGTTATTTACTACTCTATGGCTCTATTATATATTTAAGACGTATTCATGAATCCTTTATCAAATCCCATGTACCGAATACGTCGCTCCTATATTAGAAATAAATTATTCACATGTATTAACTCTTGAATCACATATATGGATATGAGGTTATTACTCAATAGATAAATATATATGTATTCTAAGTTATCCATCGATGGTTCCCTTTTGTATGAAGATTAGATATTCTTATATCGTTTATTATCATGATGTTGTTTTTAAGCCACATGGTGGGGCTCTCTAGAATTTATCATATTCTAGAGAGACATGAGTTGTTTGGATATTGGGATCGAGTCCATGATATGGGTTTCCAGTATATCCTTATGAAATTAATATGAACCCATATATTTAGGTTCCACTTAGCATGTTATAGGATACCTTTTCAAATTTTCTGATGAGGACCAAACTGTGTAGTTTAACGTCAAGTGGAAATGACGTCTAGGTAGAAGATACTTGGAAAAGTATGGTTTTGGACTTATGATAAATGGACCAAGGGACACAAAATGAATATGTACCTTTTGGTTGAATATGAACCTACTAGGGATATGGCCCATAGATGAATAGGGTGAATTTTGGGTTCTATGTTTGAACATAAAGGAGGCTTCCTACGTATCATATTTGACGGGAATCAAATAACACATAGTTTGAAATATTTGGGCTTATACTTATGATGGAGGCCAATTTTTCCTCATCAATAATATGTCCCTTTAAGGTAGTGATAACATGGTTGGGGATTATACTTGATAGGAGTCCCATGATTTCTTCATCAGGAATATATAACTTTGAAGGTTTATCTAATAGGAAATAGGGATCTTTGAGAGGATGGTAACATGGTTTTGGGGATTATACCAAATAGGAGACCCTAGGGGAAGGTGATAGGAAGATATATAAAGTGATTATCCTCCCGAGGTAGTTATTTTATCTTGTGTATATCATGATAATTTCTAACTTCTAAGTCTATATGAGTCACGCTCAGTGTGAGAAACAAGAGGAAGCAGATGGTATAACAAACCACATGATATCCTTCATCCATTGGTGGATGAGACTAGGGATATATAAGAGATAAATGGATTTAATGTGATCATATTCTATTTGTTTCTCAATCCCCAAGTTAAATAATGTAGGAGGGGTTGGAAATCTGACAAGAAAGACTAGGTTCTTACTCCATGAGGATGCCTTATTCCTGATTTCATAGAGGATGATAGAAGGATAAAGCAGTAGCCTCATAAAAGGGGAATGAAAGTGGTTCTCCTCACTGACTAAATTGGGAAGGTCCCTGGAACTACATAAAAGGTTGGGTTACTCATTATTGAGGGGATTAACAATTAAAAACATCCCAAGTACCTTACTCATTAGGTAGGATAAGTGTGGGACAAATTTTACCGAGGGGATTCATAATTGAATGTTAGACACACTGATGTATCATATTCCCTGATCATGAAAGTCTATAGGCCACGATGGATAATTTCATTGATTGGTTTTTAAATTTGCCCGTATCTTTTTTGATGCTTAATGAGAGATATTGACAGAGATAGTTAATTGTAAAATTCATATATGGGTGAAGGTAAGGCTAAATGATGGGCAAAAGGACTCATCTTACATGTTATAGTTTAAAGAGGGGTCGACTAAAGGCTAAATGATACAAGAAAAGACTTTATACCACATAATATTTTCTACATGAGATAGTTTTCTACAAATTATTTTCTATGTGGATGATTTTCCACAAATGGTTTTGTTGTACGGGTGGATTCTTATGTAAGAGTCCACCCTTTACGGGTGTTTGGGTGGGTTCCCCTTCCTTTTGATACACATTAAGTTATTACTTACTGAAATCTATTTCTGAAACTATTTATCTACATCTACTCTCCTATTTCCCTATGTGGGGTTTTTTATTTTCTGCATTTAAAAACTTGGATAATTTTAAAGTTACTCATTTTTTTCAAAAAAAATATGTCTATTTTAATAACGTTTTTAGTGACCTTTCTAAATATGGATATTTTTCCATTATTTTTAAAAATGTGTCTATTTTATTAATTTTTTTACCAGTGTTTTAAAACATGACTAATTTTATATAAAAGTATAATTCTATTAATGTACATAAATATAAAATTTAAAAATTATAACTATAATTATTTATATGTATATATATATACAAATATATTGACATATATTGAAATATTATAATATTTATATATTAATTAATAATCATATATATATATAGACACACACACACACACATATATATATAGACATAGATATATATTCATATATATATATATATTTATATTTAATGATATTAATTTAAATATGTGTTTTTATTAACATGGATTACAACCATCCCACACCAAAAACCCAATGTGGATGGGGGCCTCTTTTTAAATTACACACACACATATGTAAATTAACGTTTTAATAAATAAATAAATCGATAAACTTATAAATAAATAAATAATAACTATATAAATGATTGTCATTATAACACATGCGTGTGCATGCACACAGACACATTAATTTGTATTTACATCGATGTGGGGGAAAGGGGAAACATTATGATTAAACTCATGTCACACACAAATGTAGAGAAGAACATAGTGATGCTAAAAATTGAGAGATCATTGAGACCCATAGAGGAAACTACCATTTAGCTTCACCTTGATCCAAAGATGAGTTGGATTTCACCAAATAATCTATGACAGGATGCCAATATCAAATTAACCAAGAATGTACTTTCATTTTTTCTACTAAATAGTTTTTGGTATTTAAAAAATCATGTTTAAACAAATAACGATTTACAATTTTAATATGGAGATATATTATCAATTCATGCTTTACATTTCAAATAATAGAAATACATTTAAAAAGTTGTAATTTACCTTTAATCGATGGGTTCTTTAAAAAAATGGAACTTTTCAAAAAAATGATTAAATAAACACATTTATATAAAATAGTTTGTATAAATTCTCAAGGCATGCAATTTTTTTACAACAATGGAATATATACATTTTAAATACAAACAAGATATCAACATGGTCATGTGCTAAATAAGTATGATATTTCCAGGATATAGGGACCCAACACTGTGGAATGGAAAGTATGTACATATTCCCCTTTAGGCCTAAGAAAAAGGGGATTCATCTCCATCACATAAGGAATGGGATGTGATGATAGGATGTTTTAGAACATTGTAAACTGTAAAGTACTGTCTAATATAACACACTAACTACCTAAGTCTTCCATGTTCTCAAGTACAAAAAATGATGGGAAATTTATTTTAATACCGCTTAAAATAAAATTAAATCCCATCCCTGATTTTAAATATGTCAATTTTCTCTTTAAAACCCATAATGGGTTTTTTAATCCCAAACATGAATTTTCACTAATATAAAACCCTAAGGTTTCTATCAAAAAAATTTAATCCATTTTTCACAAATAAGGATTTGAAACCAATAGATGAAAATTTCACAATCCATTAAAAAATAAAATCTAACAAATTTAATTTTTCAAACAATCCCTTAAATTCCATCAAAAACCGCCCAATTCACTGTAATTGGGTGGTTTTCAAAAATTTCCCATAAAATAAATTTCTACAATTAAATTCAACAATTTATTCTTGGTAATTTCCAATTCCATGCCAAAAACCCAATTTTCATGAAAACCCCAATTCATCAAAATCGTTTTTTTTTCAAAAAAAAATGATTGAAATTCGTGTGATATAAATCCAAAAAACTGAATTTAAATTAAAACATTTCAAATTTAAACAAATAAATTAGGGTTAATATAAATTTTGGATCATAATGGAACAACCTACCTTTCTCATGGAAATTCAATGCCTACAATGAATCCTTCTAATAAGAATGAAGGTGTATATGGTCTAGGAACTCAAACTAGGATTAAGATTCATCTACACAAGGTTAGATCTATCAAAATCAAGATGTTCCATCAATCCCTAAGGAAGGAATAGAGAAAGAGATGGAGAGTCATGATGAATGCTTACCCGTAGAGAGACATTGTGATAGTACAACCATAAAATGATGAACAAAACCACCCATAAGGGTTTGGGGGCTCCAAAGTTTCCTGGGAAAGCTTATAGGGTCGAGAGCATGATATATAGAAAGAATACCCAAAGAAAATTAATCTATTATACCTATTTGAAAACAAGGCCCTGGATATTACATGGAGTGTAACCCAATTACATGTTGTGTAATTAGTTGCTCTTGAATCCGCCAAAAATCCCATCACTTTTTTCATAAAACAAATTTATTTTAATTTATGATATTAAATGACATGTAACCATATTATACATAATGAATTTCTTCAACAGGATGTAGAAACGACTGGTTAAAGATGAGAACCCAACAAATCTATAACTTCACCATTATAGGTATCCTTACAATACCTTCTCGACCCTACCCAGACAATCAAAAAATTAAAACCACAATAAGGGTTAGAAAATACCTCATATTAACATAACAAGATGTTGTAACCTCCTCACCATAAAAACGTTTTGTCCCCAGAAATCCTAAGAATAATCTTCCAGGACAAAAATATGAGGCCACTACTCTCTCATCAGTGACTCCATATCACACATATCACGAGAAATAAAACTATGTTACCATAGCACATGGACCAAAGGCATTTTACTCCAATGAAGCACCTTGGTTTCTGAATCAGCTATCATGACTGGTCGTTCAGTCAATGAAAAATCAGGTTTAATCTCAATATCTCTCCAACTCAAAACATGATATAGATTAGAATGATACTTTAGGAGCTAAGATGCATGAAAATCATTATGTATTTACATCAACTATGGTGGAAGTCCTAAATAGTATGAAACTTTCCCCACCTACTCAATAACCTCAAAAGGCCCAACCAAATGAAGAGTAAGCCTCCCTTGCCACCTAAGCCATTGATGGCCCAAACATGGTGAAAACATCAAGAACACCTAATCACCAACTGAGATCTATAAAGGTCTATGATAATGATCAACATTAGATTTATATTGGCTCTTTTTCATCAACATCCTCTGATGAATCCACTGAATATTTTCTATCACCTCTTGAACCAATATTGGTCCAAACAAAGAACATTCACCAATCTCCGACCAAAATAACATATCTTTACAAGGTTTGACATACAGGGCCTCAAAAGGATCCATCCTGATCGTAGAATAGAAACTTTTTTGTAATAAAACTCAACCATACCCAAATAATAATCCCAAGCTCCAACAGAGTAGATAAAACAAGTGAGAATCATATCCTCAAGAATCTATATAGCTCTTTATGTATGACTATCCAAATATGGATGGTATGTCATACTCAAATTGTTGTGAGATCTTAGAGCCTCCTGAAGGACTCTCTAAAAAAATGAGAAGTGAACCGAGGATCCCTATCAGAGAATATTGTAGATGGAACATTGTGAACATGAAAAATTTATTTCACATAGAAATTCCCCAAATCTACAACTTTGGTTATATCATGAATGGGTATAAAGTGATCCGATTTCATCAACCAATTGATCACCACCCATATCAAATTTTTATTTTTATGCATACATGGAAACCCAACTACAAAGTCCATTGAGATCTCATCCCACTTCAAAGTATTGACTAGAAGTGGCTGAAACAAACCTGAAGGCTTCTGGTGCTCATCCTTCACCTGCTACCATGTATAGCAATGAGATACAAACTCAAAAATTCACCATCTCATACCTAGGGACTAGAACTACCCCCGTATGTTAGAGAACATCATTGTGTTCCCCAGATGCACTACCCACTAGGAACTATGAAAATCCACCATCACTTCCTTCCTCACCAAAGATGGTACCACAAAGAGATTCTGAAAGCATAGAATTCCCTATTTGGAGAATGACCACTGTGAAAATATATCCCCACCATTAAGATATTCTCCAATTCCATGGATCCCATCATCAATATTCTTCTCCTCAAGAATCAATTTAAGAAGAGAGTATGTCAACTTAACACTAGCCAAAGAAGCTTCAACCCCTTTCTCTAAAACTCCAATATGAAACTGTTAAAAGAGATCCATCAAATTACACTATTCCTATGAATATTTCATTACTTGAGTTGGATGTTTCTTACTAAAATCATCTGAAAAAATATTCTCTTTCCCTGGGGTATAAGTGATGTCTAAATCGAAGGACTGTATGTATTCCACCCAATGCCTTTGGTGGAGATTCAAATATTTTTTATAGAAGATATAAATCAAGATAATGTGGTAAAAATACATGGTAACCCTTTCTTTGTAAAGGTAATACTGCCAAAACTTAAGTGTGTGCATCACAACTGCATGTTCATGGTCATGGGTCAGATTATTTTTCTCACGTAACCAAAGATGATGAGATCCATATGCAATGAAATGATCAATTTTCTTAAGAAAGTAGCCCAATCCTGAACCCGAGGCATCACAAATGACCACATAGCCCTACCCAACCTCTGTAAGAATCAACACCAGCGTAGTTGTTAAAATATGTTTTGCCTCCAGAAAAAGATCTCTAAAATTTATCATTCCAAGAAAACATTACTCCCTTATGAGTTAGAGTAGTCATTGGAGAATCCAAATTTGAGAAGTCCTTAATGAACTGGTAATAATATCCAGTTAATCCCAATAAGATCTGTATCTTAATGAAATTTCATGGTTTCTCCCATGTTATAACAGACCTCACCTTCTTAGGATAAATTGATATTCTTTGTTCTAAAACTTTGTGTCCCAATAATTTTACATACCATATCCAAAAAATCACATTTTGAAAGCCTGGAATAAATTCAGTGATTTCTCAGCAAACTCTGAACTGCTCTCAGATGATTCACACGATCCTCCTCGAACATAGAGTAAACTAGGATGTCATCCAAAAAGACTACCAAGAAGGTATCCAAATACTCAAGTAAATATTTTTCATTAATTTCATTAAAACTAAAAGACTATTGGTTAGGCCAAATGGTATAGGAAGGTACTCATAATGATTATAAATTATTTGAAATGTGGTTTTCTGAATTCCAGATTCTTGTATCCTCAACTGATGGTAACCATATCGAAGATCAATCTTATAGAACCACTTCTCTTGTTTCAACTGATCAAATAGGTCATCGATATATGGAAATGGATACTTGTTATTTATTTTCACTTGATTAATCTTTTGTTAATCAACACATAGGTGAAGTGAACCATCATATTTCTTAGTAAAGAGAATAGGTGGCGCAACCCAAGGTTACACACTTAGACATATAAATCTATTCCCTAAAATTTCATCCAACTGGGACTTCAACTCTTTCATTTCAGCTGGTGCCATACGGTAATAAGGAATAGAAATTTGTTGAGTACAAGGCATTAAGTAAATAGAAATATTGACCACCCTTACTAGAGGAAAACCAAATAAGTCAGAATGAAACATGTTGGGAAACTAGAAAACAACTAGAGGGACATAACCACCCAAAGGTTTCTTCTCTAGATCAATGGAAAACATGGATATCACTTTCCCCAACTGTAGATAAGAAGGCCCAACATTTCTTGACCATGAATCCTATTCTCCCTAGAAGACATGAGACACATAATTGGGTGTAGTATAGAAGACCCATCAAAGATAACAATAAATCTAGTCTTTATTAGAAATGATACAATCCATATAGAAAATGACATTAATGGATTTCTTGTCGAGAACCAAAAAAATCTAGGAAAGCTCAATATCTGATTGAGAGAAAACACAAGAAGGACTATGGAGACCCTACTCTCTCTTTGTACCAAGCGGTGTAGTAATATCCATTTAACATGATAAAATCTCTATAGGGTGATTAAGAATATTAACAACATTGGTTGAAATAAATGAATGATATGGACAATCACTAATTACAAAGCTATAGTAATGGTATATCTCATGGTTGATGGACCTGTATCTTCTTCCTCTGGAGACTATTCGACTACATGATGAAGCTTCATTATGGATGATTATGGTTGGAATCCTTTTTCTCGTGAATCATCAGATTTTCACATAGTTTTATGAGGATATAATGATCATGTCCTAAAATACGTACTGGAATAAATATGGAAAATCTTTGTATATTCTCTAAAAAAATTCAAGAGCCACAATTCTTGGGTGCCTCAGTGTAAATCATTTTTTAATTCTCCTATCTTTCCATACTCATAACAAACAAAAGCACCTATTCTAGGAACTACAAGAGGTTTATAAAATTTATATCATTGAGAACCATCACTAAAATAATCACACTTCCCCTTTCCCTGATATAAATTTACCCTACCACTATGAGAGAAATAAAATCCAGATAACCTTGACTTTCCACCCATATCCATATCGAACATCTGATATATATCTAGTACATCATTATATGAAGGGAATTTTTGTAAGAAAACCTAAGAATGAATATCTTGAAAAGGTACCAACTTGAACCAATGAGCCTTCATCCTCTCATTCGATACTATCTTAGGTGAAAAATGCACGAGATTAGTAAAACTTTTTTGAATATTCTATCACGGTCATGTCATGACGATCAAGATAAAAACTCTATAGACTTGGGAAACATCATTGACTCTGGATAAAACTAGTTGGTGAAAATTATAAGGTTTGGTGTCCTCATAACCAACTATTTTGTACTTTGATGTTCACTTATTATATATTGTTCATTGTTCTGCATGACTATAATATAATAATGACCTCGAATATTTGTTGCATTGATAAAGTTATGGCAGATCCCCGCTATGATGAGAACCTTGAAATTCTATAAAAATATTCTTAAATAATGTTCTATGCTTGGATGACATACTATGATAGGACACATAGTATATAGACCGTCATGTGCAAGTACTTGTAAGAAGATGAGACTCTCTCTCATGGAGTTCGCACTTGGTAATCTCTAAGATGGGAGATTATGAGAACAGACCCGCAAGTAGAAATTCCGCATGTCTTGGTGTCATAGGACATTGCTATCTACGAGCATGTGTAATGGTCCTTAGACAGGGAGATTATCATTAACTCATGTCATGACTCACGCACTTAGATTTACTGACAAAAACCGTCATGCAGACAGTTGTCTGGAAGTAGGGTACGTTGGGTGCGTCATGAGTGACATGTTGTTAATGGATAATTCTAGGAAGGATTTTCCCCTTCCATTTATGGAAGTTGATATCTCAGCCCTTTGATTGAAATAGAACTGTCACATTAAATTCCATGGCCATGGTGTAAACGATGAGTTTATTTCAGGTAGTCAAAGAATGACGGATCAAGCATATAGGTTTTTGACACTTCCATGAAACCTGCTTGATGAGATATTGAGAAAAAGGGATTAAATTACACAGTAAGTGTTCATATGTGGTGATACGTCAATGCGGCGTCAACTTATTTCTCTTGGGTTTCTTGACCCGTTGTTAGACAGTAATCTTGGACTTAGGCAAGCCCACCTAATTCCAACAAGAAAGAGGCCTAGAGGGTCACACATTAAGTGTATTCAAGTATCTCAAGTAGAATAAAAATTATTCTTGTACGTGGTTTAATAATTATTCAAGGAAGCCTAAATTGTTTTAATGTTGGAGGAATAATAAAAATAAAACAAGTACACGCCGTGTATCAATAATTACACGCGGTGTAGTCTTATTTTGAATAAAAGTACACGCCGTGTAGTATTCATTTTGGAAAGGAAATGAATAAATGAAAACAAGATATACACACCATGTACATTGAATGTACACGCAGTGTAGTTTTTAATGAAAAAAAAGTACACGCCTTGTATTTATTAATACACACCGTGTAGTTTTTCCAGTCAGGATTTTGAGAATATAATATTATTTTAAAGGATATTTATTATAATCAGCGTGGGCGTATGTCAAGGAATTAATTATTCGACATGTGGGTTTTAAATAAGAGTCAATGAAATAAATAAAATTCATAACATGTTTATTTATTTTCATAACTCTACAACCTCAAACCTGATTATAAATATCCTCAAAAACCCAACTCTTTTCCTACACACTAGAGAATCTTTGTGAACAACAATTCTAGAGAATTATTTCAAGGCTGAAAAAACCTCTTTCTACAAGAATGCTCTCATGATCGAGAGAGATCCTCTTCCATCAGATCAAGACGATCTAAGGTGGAAAACGCAATCAAATGTTTCTCCACAATAGCACTCGGAGACTCCTTTGGAGACGTCTCGAGATACGACGTACATGTGTGGATCACCGCTAGAGGAAGTCTACACTTGGCTTCTGTGACACAACGACGAATCACATCAGAACGTGATCAAGAACATCAATGAAGAAAGAACACCCAAAAGGTATTTCTTTTCAATTGAATAAATTAATTATAATCAACATGTAAAGAGCCTACTTTGTGGTTCCGGGAATTTCCTTTTCTTTGTCCATTTCTGTGATTCGATCCATGGAGACTGGAATTTATCGTCGTATTGATCCCGGATTGATCATTGTTAATGAAAAAAATCCAAGTGGGCACATCCACCCACGCACTTCCGCTGCACCCGAAACCTTCAAAAATAACTTTTAAGTATTCCCACTCTAATCCATCATGATTCTTTGCTATTATTATCATGTCTCACTATCTTCTATTGAGACCTTCCAACACAAAGGTGGAACAATTCACTTTGATCTTGTCAGGTGTGTCCAAAAACCCAAACAAATTATTCATTCTACTCATCCACCCCTCATCCTCTTTGGTATCATTTGAGCCTTTGGAAGGTTCTGGATTCTAGCAAAGGAACACTTGAGAAAAAATCTTGAGAACATCCCTATGAGGTTCCAAATATAGGGCCTAAATGAGAACTGGAGGTGGTGCATATCCCAGAGCTTGGACAACACGCATGATCACCTATACCAGAATTGGGTCCACAAGAGGATTCACTCACTGAGGTTCAGAATCAACATCCTCTTGGATCTTATTTTCATGACTTCTCGAAGGCTTGATGCTACACAACATCAGCAGACAACATGAAAGACATCAAGTTAATGATCAAATGGATCATAAAGGGAAATAAATCCAAATAGAGAAAATGAAAAGACATGGATTTTACTCTATTCAAATCAAAATAGAGAAAATACTAAAACTAATCCAAAATATTTCCTTGCCTAACCACCCCTAGAGACTTAAGGATCATTACGGTGAGAGATGGACAAACACTCAATAGCAACTACCACCTAATTCATGAAAATATTCCACAGTGAATATTGACCTCAAGATAATAATTTCAACCTGAACCTCTGATACAACATTGTAATGAACCAACCCGAGTACCCTGGTAACATGATAACCGGTCCAGTCATGACATAGTCCAAAAGGACTTCCCAATCCTTATGGGTTGGAAACTAGCACCTTCCATCATACAATATGAATGTGGGAAAAACTTTTCCACTAAAAATGTGAAAGTAAAAGAAACAAAACTGTATGAATATCAAAATAAATTCCATTGGGATTAATGTACCAAAAGTAAAAAAGGTATAAACAAACCCAAATTACTACAACCCAAGTTTTATCATATGGATCCACCCCCAAGAGATCCTTTCTCTTTACTTGAACCATGAAGTAAATAATCTAAAATCACCGAAGGCACAAGTAGGTTTTGAGCCAAATACCAATAGGATTTCACCAAAGATTCCATAACAATATTCCAATATCAAATTAACTAATATTGTGATTTCAATTTTCAACTAAATAGATTTGGAATTTACAAAAGTATATTTAAAAATCATAATTTACAATTTAAAAGATTGAACTACATTAGAAATCCATGATTCACATTTCAAATGATTTAAATATATTTAATAAGATATAATTTACATTTAACCAAAGGGTTCTTTACAGAATTGAAACTTTTCAAAAAAAATGGATTAAATAAACACATTTATATAAAAAAATTATATATAAATTCTATGGGCATGTAAAACAGTTTACAAAAATGGAATATATACATTTTAAAAACAAAAAAATGAGAAACATGGTCATGTTCCAAATATTTATGATAGTTCGAGGATATAGGGACCAACACTGTGAACCGGAAAGTATGTACATATTCCCTTTGGGATTAAAGAAAAGGGGGCTCATCACCATCACCTAATGAATGTGATGTATTGATATGAAGATTTAGAATTTTTTAAATAATAAAATTTTTTCCAATATAACACACTAACTACCTAAGGGTTTCATGTTCTCAAGTACAAACAATGATGGTCAATTTATTTTTTGACTACTTAAAATACAATTAAATCTCATCCCCTATTTCAAATATGCCAATTTTTTCCTTAAAAACCATAATGATTTTTTTTAAACATGACTTTTCACCAAGATAAAATACTAATGTTTCTATCATAAAAATTAATAAATTTTTCACAAATAAGGATTTTAAACAAATACACGGAAATTTCACAAACCATTACAGAATTAAATTCAAAAAAATTATTTTTTCAAACAATTCCATCAATTTTATCATAAACTCATAATTCAAAAGAATTAGGGTTTATCCAAAACATTATATGAAATAAATTTATAAAATTAAGTTCAAAAATTTAATAAATTAAATTTCCATCAAATCCAAAATTTAATTTAAACAATTTAAATCTCACAAATTTTCAATTCCATGCCAAAAACCCATTTTTCTTAAAAACCCCATTTCACGTGAATTGGGTTTTTCCAACAAAATGATTGAAAGACATATGATCCAAATCCAAATAATTGATTTTAAATTAAAACAATTTAAATTTAAAAAATAAAGAAATTAGGGTTAATATAAATTGGGCATTATAACGGAACGACCAACCTTTCTAATGGAAACTCAGTGCCTTCAATGAGTCCCGCCAATAAGAATAATGGTGTAGATGGTTTAGGAAAACAACATAGGATCAAGATTCATCAAAATGGGGAATATATCCATCAAAGTTAAGATAATTCATCAATAACTAAGGATTAAATAGAGAAATATATGGAGAGTCATGAAGAATGCTTACCTGAAGAGACAAATTGTGAGTGCACAATGATCAAACATTGAATGAAACCACCCAGAAGGGTTTTAGGGCTCTAAAGTCACCTGGTAAATCCTCTAGGGTCTATATCATGGGATATGTAGATAATGAAAAAAGAAAATTCATCTAGGGTTCCTTTTGAAAAAAAAATGAATTTATTTTCATTTAAGAAATTACATGACATGTTTCCATATTACACATCCTTAATTTATTCAAAAGGGTCTAGAAATGACCAGTTAAATCATAGAACCCAAAAAATATCTAACTTTTCCATTAGAGGTATCCTCCCAATTCCTTCTCAACCCGAACCAAAAAAAAAGAAGAATAAAAAAATAAGTTTTAAAATATACCTGATATAAAGGTAATGGGATATTACAAACCCAACATAAATAGAATAACCCATATGGGTCCTAGGCCAGTGTATATCATGTTACCAATGTAGGCGGCATACATTTTATTTTCGTGATGTTTATAATAGTTCATGGAGTTGAGATATTTTCTAAACTTTTTGGGAGTTGAGAATATCTATAAAGCTTGAGAAAATAAAACATTATGTGAATAGAAGGGATGAAGGAGGTCTGGATAGCTTCTTTATAAATAAGGTCATCCCAAAAAAATGAGGTGGAGACAATTTAAGGTCATTATGTATGTACTATGGAATTCTAGACAGTTAAGACTTATACTTTTAGGACTATAAAAGGATCTATGGCCATCGGTATGATGTGAATCAATTGTTTGGGAAAAATAAATCATAGATCCTAGATTTATATGATCTATAATTGGTTTGGAAAACATGTACTAGAATAGGATTACTCAAGTCATTTGATATTCATGATAGGGGGAAAAGGGTTGGGGTCAAAATGATACGTCCAACATTGGGAGTGTCTTGACTAGAGTGAGGTTGGTAGGGGAGAGATCCTCATGGGAAAAATTGATTTTCTAACATGCCTGAATGCATGATCAGGGTAACTTTGATGGTTTTTTATTCTACCCAAACAAGGGGAAGTATAGGATGTAAATCAATATTTCTAGGACTTCGAACACAAAGGGGAAGCAATAAGTGGCTGAGGATGACTATTGACCATGTTTGAAATGAAGGTTCCACTGCCACACTTCCAAGGATGGTGGTATACAAATAATTTTTGACTGCAGACCATGTTTTTGAAATGTGGGACGTCATATTATTTTCATAATTACTTTGAGGTATGTGCCCTGGACAGGAGGTGAACCCATTTTTTCCATGAACCATCACCATAGGGGATCCCGTTCGAACATGGAGGATTATGGGGATCCAAATCAAGGAAGAACCAAAGTTTTAGTGTGAATTGGAGGGATTTTCAATTGGATTAAAACATTTTTGGTGTTACTACACAATTCATTCAAGAACATTGAAGGGGTGTGTTGGTATAAGTGTGAATAAAACCAATATACCGAGGGGATAATCATCCTAGTTATTGAGTTAAAAAAAAGAACCTAATGGAAAAGAATTGGTTATAAAGAAAAAGAGAGGATGGTGAGGAGACAATAGGAAAGGATACCATGACTGGACCAAAGATGTGAGATTCAAACATCTCTATATATCCCATTATGATGTGTATCAATCCATACATAATTCTTAATAGTGGAATAGTGGAGGAATGGCACCAAAAGAAGGGAGTTCCTCTCAAGTGAGGTTATATAGTTTAAAATTTCATATAAAAAGACATTATCTATAGAGTTTAATTTTATAAAATTTGGAATGATGGTTGCTGAGGTTTAAGGTTATACAACTTTGAGCAGGGAGCGTTCCTTTTAGGGTCGCGTGACTAGGACCATGGGGAGGGTGAACCAATTTTACCAGCTAGAAACAATGAACTCAATATCAACAAAGATCTTGTAGGACCAATGTTAGTCATGAAAGCCTCACATTTAGGTAAGAATTTATGACTAGTCCCAATATAGGAGGTTGAGGTATCATTACATATCTCATGGAATGGGAATCAAGCCACATGTAGTTCTGTAAGGTGATGCGGTAGATGACTGATACCATAGGGGGGGTACTCTAAAGCAAGGGATAGAGTATCACATAGCCTTACATAATATGATGAGGACACGAACCATAAATATTAAAGTCGTATAGTAGATACATTGATCATATAGTTTGACATTTTTCAGTGAGGAAAAAAATTGTACCTTTTAACATCTTGCAGTTAGGACCAGTGTAATACAATTTAATTTCATGTGACGAGAACTTAGTAAACCAATGTAAATGTTTTTCCAAGTAATCCTGAGAAACTTTAAATCAATGATAAGTGTTAGTACTCTCAAATACGTTGTTTAATCGACCAACCAAATCTCTTAAGCCCATGTGAGTCAAATTTTTGAATGAAACAAGGGGTTCCTAGAAGGTTTATCACTTTAAATGAGAGGGCATGATATGACACAATGGGTTGGGTTTGGAATGTTACATTAGTGACCAAGGAGAATAATTGTAATTGGGGAACTGGTTGTATGTAATCCATAAGATCGATTCACCCTACTGACATGTGATAATACACAAAAGGAGAATAATTGGAAGTGGGGAACTGGTTGTATGTAATCCATAAGATGGATTCACCCTACCGACATGTGATAATACACAAAAGGAGAATAAAGAGAGTGGAACCTTGTGCAGGACATTGTGAATGGGATAAATGGATGAAGGATTGGATCTAAAATTTTCCTAAACAGATAGTTTCAAAGAGAACAACTGGGATTTTCAATGGCTAAATGATGAACCTTAAAATATTTGTGCCATTTTCCCTTTATACTCTAATTTTTTCAAAAGCTATGAAAGAGTGGCTTGATGAGAAGTGGCCGGAATTTTCCTCAGGCTACCCTTTGTGGGTTTTTAACCTAAAAGGAATTTTTGTCACACACATGGGGTATTTTTAAGGCCATGTTAATTAGATCACCGAGTAATCAATGTTTAAGGTTATAAAACTTAAACCAAATAGGGTGATACTAGTTTAAGGTCATTGGTCTTAGTCCATCACACATAGTTTAAGGTCGTATGGCTTAGATCAGGGGTGGTTGTACCTTTTAAGTTCATGAATCTAGGACTATGACCATGATGAGGGAGCTCACGTGGCATAAAAGGCAGCATGAACCTGATGTTAATGGAGGTAAAGAAAGGCCTAATGTCATACAAACATTATTCAGGATAGGACACACAAAATATAAAGTCATGATGCTTAGATTAATTCTATCTAAGATACAAACCATCCTAGGGTGAAATGAGGAACTAAATTTTGTCAATGGGATGTGATGTTCCAAAACAAGGTAGGGGAAATCAGAAACTTGTGGGTAGGATATAGACAGAGGATTTATGTGTCACTATGTATCCCATGAATTGAGAATCAAGCCACATGTAGGTATGGAAGATGGAAAGGTTGGAGACTAGATTCAAGAGTTGAATTTTTCAAATGGGTATTATACTGTGTATTTTAACATTATACTATCTGGATGAGAGAGATGGTGAGTTAGCCCACATAGCACAAAAGTTAACATGAACCTGACATGAATTATGGTCCAAGAGACCTAGTGTTGTACAGAAAAATTCAGGGAGCATGTACATAGTTTATGTTTATAGTGTGTGAACTATCACATATATTTTAATGTTGTATAACATCAAATATGGGGATCTTTACTAGTTTAAGTTTATGGAGTTTGTATCATAGATTGTTTCTAGTTTAAAGTCATAGAGCTTAGACTGAGGGGGTGTTCCAGATAAATTCACAGGGAATGAAATTTAATATGAACCTAACATGAATGAATGGGAAAATGAGGCCTTGTGTTAAACCAATATCTTTATAATGGACTAAACACCATTTCGGGTCATGATTCTTGGACCATTGGGTTTCCCAACATGGAGGTTTTTTTGCATCCTGATCGTGTTGGGGAAAATATATTTGGACTCCTAATCACATGTGAGTCATACTCTATGTGGGAAACAAGGAGTGGTTGGAGGCCTTCCATATCTCATGATAGTGCATTATAGGGGAACATATTTATAGGTTCAGTAAGGTTTTTATGACACTAAATTTCTTATCCAATATTCATAATTACAAAAAGGGTTAACACCAAGGGTGTAAAACATTCATCAGAATAGAGGGAGGTGTATTGGAAGTAAATTTTGGATTTTAGGATCTAAATCATAATTAGGGTGATAAACAAGTGATGGTTGACTATTAACCATGTTTTCAAAACACAATTCCCATAACCACACTATCAATAATGGGGCGAACAAATTTTTAATCAACCATTCACCATGTTTGAAACATGAGAACTACCACTTGTCAATATAGGTCCTTCAAGGTGTGTGCTATAGGTGGGAGGCAAGACTATTTTATCCATTTGACAACACTATAGGCGAACTTATTTGTATGTGGAGGATGATGAGGATCCAAATTGAGGAAGGGTCAACATGTGAAGGTAGAAATGAAGGGATGTTCAGGGAGAGTTCAATACTCTAGGTGTTACATCATCATGCACTCAAATGCATTGAAAATATTTATCAGTGAAAGAATTTTATACCTATTATACAGTGAAGACCTCAAAATATGTAAGCGGATGATCATAGTTTGAGACATCTAGGCATCTATATATATCCCATGAGATGAGAATCAATGCATACATAGTTCTATAAAGTGGTGTGGTAGATGACCAATACTGAAGGAAGAGGTCCTCTTGGGTGAGGGATAGTGTATCAAGTTGTTTAACATCTTTCTTTGAGGATGTTGGTCACACATTTTAACATTATACAGTGATTATGTAAACCATTAATTTTAACATCTTTTAATGAGGGTGATGATCATAAAGTTTAATGTCATATGGTGATGACGTTAACCATTTTTTTAATGTCTTGTAGCAAGGATGTAAAGGATATGCAGTTTAAGATCATACAACTCAGACCTCATGTAAAATTTTTATGCTTTGTGACCATGAAATATGTAATATAGTTTAACATCATGTTATTTGGGCATATTTCAAAAATCATAACTTTATTTGATGAAAACATAATGGATTTGAATGTTATACCATATACAATTTGAGGAACCTTGAGTTGGTGGGAGGTGTAATGTGATCCTCTTCGCCTTTAGATAAAACCTTATGGGTAATGAAAGTACCCTCAAACATAGATTAAAACTTTTTAATATTCCTTCTACGTATAATTAGAACCCTAAATTTCAATACCAAGTCAGCCTAAAGGAAGGATCATAGGTGAACTTTTTTGTGAACACTCGTGTTACCCAGTTCTGATGAACTTTGAGTTTGTGTAGCACTTGGAGACTATTTTCATTAAGGGATTAAAATTCATCTAAGAAGACATAAAATCTCTTATATAGAACCTACTTATCATTAATGGTTATTTGGAGGGGTGAAATATTAACCTCTGTGGTTAATTCTATTTCTAACATGTATACCAGGAAATATGGGGTCACCTAGGTGGAATTTTGGGTTGTCATACAATACGCCCATAGGGTATTAGAGATATTTTTGAGCCAATTATTATTATTTTAACCCACTGAATATTTTTGAAAAATGATAGATATAGTTTTATTAAACACTTAAATCTTCCCATTTTATTTTGCATGATAGTAGGAGGTATGATTAAACTGAATGTTGTACTTTTCATCTAGATTATTCAATTTAGCAGCATGAAATTTAGTACCATTGTATGTGAGAATGTTGTGAAGAATCCCAAAATGATGGATGATGTGGGATTTCATAAACTTGATCATAGACTAGGCCTTGAAATCCTTGATAGGGATGAGTTTTTTCCACTTCGGGAAGAAGTCAGTAGTGGTAATAATGATCCTTCACTTCCATGTTGTTGCTAGTAGATATGGAACCACCACATCAAGTCCCCATTCAATAAAGGTCCAGAAGTACTTGGTGGCATAGAGAGGATCTGGTGGATGATGTATGAAGTTGGAATAGATCTGTAATAAAATACACTACCTATAAAATTCAATTCAGTCATAAACCATGGTGGGACAAATGTACACCGATATTTGGATCTGATGAGATATCATAAACCCTTCTTGATACAAACCAAATGACCTAGAATATACTTCTTATAAAACTTAAGGGATCTCCTTACCATAGATTCAATGGAAAAGGATTCCCTCAATGTTAATCTTCTAAATGAATTTCTCTAATTTAGGGTTTTCATAGAAGGTAAAATTTACTATGCACTGAAAAATCTACTCACACTCAGATTGGTTTGATAAGAGATTCATGTGTTAGAGGTACTTTATGATATAAGAAATCCATTCGGGGATTCTTCCACCCCTAGGGCACTTAAAGGTCCTACTGAGGACATTCTAATGTCAAGTTGGTGCACCTGATGGTCCTCATCATCATAAGACCCGTATTTAATGACCTTACGATGTTCCATATGAATCAACAAGTCATCTTGGTCTTGTTCTATGAGGTATATGACCATGATTTCCAAAACATCTTCTTAGTAATTATGGGACCATGCGACATGAGTAAAACTTTACATGGAAAGGAACTATAGCATCAACTCACAATTATTCTCCATGAAGGTTATGATCTCTTATTTTCTAATAATGTATTGACCATTGATTTTCTTGATGACCAGATCTGAGTTACCCTTAAATTGAAACTACAAAACCTAAATCTCAAGATACATCTCAAGAACAATGATAGAGTCCTAGTACCCGACTTCATTTTTGTTATATCCTTCCAATAATAGGAATAAATATGTAAAGAGGGCCTATTAAGGAGTGATCAAAACAATCCTGAGGATGAATCTATTGAGTTTTTGGGCTATCGAGTCTTCTCTTGATCAGGCTCTAGGATTCATCATTAGATTGAACCTGCCAACACATAATGATATGATCATTATAGAGGATGAATTTATCTAGTAATTTGAAATAAAAGTTTGTCTCTTCATAGGTGTAATGTTTGGTTAGTAAATCTTCCAATGCTTTTCCCTTGATAGTTTTATGGAGAATAAACCCAATTTCAAACTACTACAAGATTACTACCCTCCCTGCTAATGTATGATCAATATGTGATAGTTGAGGATGTTTTTAGTAGGTAAAAATGAGATAATGTTTTTATCACATGATTTAGTAAGTCGTGATATAGTTTTTGAACAGAAAATATGAGGTCATGACAACTCGTTTCATTGGTATAATATCTAGTCTTAGTATCAAGAAGCATGCGAATGAGATAATATAGATAGTTCTCCTTTACCTAGTTATTCTTATTGGATAATAGGGAACTGAGGGATTATTTTCTGTGGCCACATAAAGGATTATAGGTTTCTCTAGGATGGGATGCATCAAAACCATAAGATATAGTAGATATTTCTTGATGTTATTAAACACATTCTATAATTCCTCTTCACTTTGATAAGTGATGTATTTCTTTATAATATTGGATAAGGGATTATATTTTATATCTATTTTGGTTATGAAACAAAGAATATAGGATAGGTGTCCCTAAATTCCCTAAAATTCTCAAATATTATATGGATGATGAATTCATTTTATATCCTTAATAATATTTGGGTTGATCTCAATACCTCTATATCTAAAGAAAAATTGAGTAACACCCCAAAGATAGTCCTGAATGAAAACTTAAAGGGGTAACTTTTTTGGTGATAGGAATGAATCATGTCAAAAATTTCTCAAGTTATTTATATGGTCCTTACATTGGTGATATTTTACCGTTGAATTTTTCATGTTACATGCCACTAGTGTTCCAAGGAGCTTCTTGAATATGTGATACATTCCACATTGATAAGTGGCTCCAACATTCTTCAAACCAAAGGGAATCACACTATAATAGAAATTTCCTTAAGGCACCCTGAAGGTGGTGTAATATTTATCTTTATGGGCTATATGAAATTTATTGTACCCAGAATACTTATCCATGAAGGACATGTCCTTGAATTAAGAAATTTGATCAATCAGCAGTTCTGTCATTGGGATAAGGAAGTCAATATTTAGGTAATTGAGGTTTAGGTCTCGTAAGTCAATATATACCATAATATGTTTATTATTATTCCTAATTTGGAAATTTTTATCCATCCAATTATGGTATTGGACTTCTTTTATGAAGATTTATTTGATAATCTTATCAAATTTATCATCGACCATGGTTCCATAAGAGGTATGCATCTTCCTGTGAGCTTATTTGAACCTAC
The DNA here is from genome assembly GCA_963277665.1 of Viscum album. NCBI lineage: Eukaryota > Viridiplantae > Streptophyta > Magnoliopsida > Santalales > Viscaceae > Viscum > Viscum album. Next base: position 22,965,011 of record OY728145.1, on the reverse strand, counting down.
AGTGGCCAATAAAGAGGCCAAAGATGTTGACAACAACCTAGGGATTAAGACATAAAATTTCTTTACAGTTCCAAGTGAAAACATCATGGTTATACTTTAGGAACACCATATATTTATACTACTCCTTACGATACATGACAATTCTAATTAGCATTGACCTTAGTTTTCCTCAATGTCAAGATTTACCTATATCGATTCATCAACAGTGGTAGAGACCAGTTCCTCGAAGGTGGTAGGGTAATCATCCAAATATTCATCATCATCAAAAAATGGGGATTAAAGGAAGGATAAAACTCTATAGGAATTGGAGACTATGACGTAATACTATTTCCCACTTCTTTAGGAGTGGAGTTTTAGTAGTCGATTCCTATCCTCCCAGCTTTGTGGAGACCATGGAAATGAAAGATGATGATTCAGTATTATTTGTGGGTTAATCCTTTAACATTTAAATAATGATGATAGGTTGACTTCCATTGTGTAAACCCCTCCCACCTAAAGACATGATGATGGCATGGGTCAATGACCAGGGGTTGGAACTTTCAATTTGTAATGGTAGTGGGTCTTTCTGGATTCAATTGATCTTGTACCTTAAAAGAATATGAGGCAATAAATGAGAATTAATTTTTATTGGGGATAATGAAATGGTTCCCATGGTCTAGGGTAAGTTCTTACAATCAATTTATTGACAAGATGAAGATTCCCTCCATATCCACCCAAGGGATTTTTGAGGTACATGTCAAGTAATTAGGAGAATTAACACACTCAACCTCATTAATATAGATATTTTTTCATCCCCTTTTGTAATAACCAACATCCAAATAGAATCTTTCACATGATTAAATGGGGGTGAAATCACCAAGGAGTGTCTCTACTTAACCATTGGTGGATTATTCGAGTCATTAATTAATTCTATAGGGGACTTCTACATACAGGTGAAGCTAGGTCCATCCCTGTAAGGCATTTTTGGTCATTTACTTTGATTCAATAATGAAATCATTGTTTCATAAAAAGTCACAAAACTAAGTCTTCAATTAAATCATTAAATGTTTCCTTTGTTCATTCATTACATACCCCTCGATCATCTTCTTGGATGGGGTCAAATATGCATTAGTGAATCCTAGTTTGTGGAGTGTTCAAATCAGAATGAGATTGATACTAAAACTAGTGTCTACAAGGTAGTGATAGATTTCAATGATATTGAACTAACCTAAGACATAAAGTGAGCATATATGACACTGAATAAAAATTCTCTCATCCTCCCTGGAAAATAATATGATGTTCTGGAACTCTTCCAGTTTGACTTTTTCTATGAGGTAGGATTTATTGGTAGAAACCTTAGTTTCAAAATGGAGATGAATCGTCAGGTCCTTGATGAGGGACTAACATAAATATTTTGATATATTAAGCACACCAAGGATCAAAATCCATGTCGTTATACTAATTATATTCTTAAGAAAATCATATTTATGAGATAGAGTATTCCCTTGATTCCCGAAGGCTGCTCCTTGATACGAAACATAGTGGGAGAAATTGGTTGTGGTGATGATCCATGACTAGTGCTTTCCATGTTATACCGTTGGATAGATGGTTAAGGCTGTGTATTGGGATGCTGTGGAAAATCCATTAATAGATATGGTTGAGATCTAGGCTATTTTTGTTGAGACATATGATCTACTATCCTAATAGGAAATTAGGTAATGCTTGATGATTCAACCTATGAGTGTGGTTGCTAAGCTCAAATTAATGACTATTGTTTGGTCTTAGTAGCATGATCCATCCTTTTTGGGGTATCACCTTAAGCATTTATTCCTATGGAAGTTTCACCCTCCCTTCCCTTTATATCATTGAATAGAGGCGCCTGAGGGAGATTGGTGACTTACTTCACCACAGGGTTCCACACAACGATCCAATAGCCTAATGGTGCTGAACGAATAATACTCCTACTCTATCTCAGTAGAGTATTCAAATATCAGATAAATTCTTATGAATTTTACTAACTTAGGGGGTATGAAATCACTAAGAATGAACATTGGTTTTAGAAATTGTAGTGTATATTTATTTCCTTATATTTTTCATCATCTACTCTTCTGATACTTGGAAGGCTTCAATGTCGATTGGTAACTGAAGAATATGCGGTGACCATTTGAAGTGCTTTTTAGTTCATCCAAGAACAGATAATTTTTTGGGTGTAATAAACTAACTTCTGGTCTATCCAATCAATAAAATTCTATAAACCTTGACCAACTACCTACTTGAATTCACCAAAATCTTTAATTTTTGGTAGGGTTGGAAGAGACATATGTTACCTATGTCGAGGAATCACCCAACTCAACCATTCCACGGTGTACCGAGTCCTAAATATATTCTTTTAAGTCAAAATACTCTTTAATTTTTTTGAACTGGGTTCTTGTTCTAGGTATATTAATTGACTTGGTTTGTTAATAGAGCCTCTTGTGGCCTCTTGGATTCTGGAACTTCAAAAAAATATCTATTTCATAGAGAAAGAAACCTATAATTTTCTCATACGTAAAGTAGTAGACCCTATTCATTAATTTTATGAAGGGAACCATGGGTTCCTAGCCCTAGAATAGGCCTTGGGTAGAATTATCATAGCAAGGCTGCACTTGGAGAGGTCTATTCTGTAGGGGTGCCTAAATTCAGACTTATTGGGGGGCCAGAGTTTATATAGTGGAACCTATATCTACTCTTATGGGATTCCACATTGGAGTTGAAGATGTTAATAGGTGTGACCAGTACTTAGTCCACTGCATATATTATTTTAAGCATTGAACTCTCTCACTAAATTATTGAATTTTTTCTGAGTACTTCAAAGAGATGAGAGTGGAAAATTTCTCATCTCAAACATTCTCCCTCCAAATCCCCAACAACTATTCCTAAGGAAACTACACATAAATGAAATATGTCAACTACTTCCATCAAAAGATGAATTTTTATGAAACACTCATTATCTCATTACTTAAATTTAGAGAGGTTATTGACACTTTTCCTATATAAGGTGGAGATGAATTGGTAGTGTAAATTCCTATGGAGATATTTTTGGCTAGTGATGGATCATAGAGATAAATTTCTTTCCTTAAAAAAGTCATTTCCTTCCATGTTTTGGAAACAAACATTAGATCTTAGGGGATTACTATTACTTTTGGGTTCCTAACATTAGGCCACACTGAGAGGTGAAGTGGTCCAAATATTGATCCAAGTCACCAATACCATTGAATGAGGTGAATCTCAAGTTACCAAAATCTTGGGGTGGAGGTATATGATCCTCCCATGATGTATATGACTTACTTTTATGTTGTACCAAGGATCATTATGTCTATATGAACTTTATATGATTATTAAGAGAACTTATTACATCATTGGGGGGATGGTTGGTATGAGTCTACCCCATAACTATCCTACTAGACCATAAAGTAGAATGACCATGGTCCAAAGGTGGGAAGTCATGCTGAATAACTGGGGAAGGAGTTATGGGGAAGTCCATGTTATGTATCAATTGAGAAGATCCACCAGAATCTATCTAGATTAGATAGGAGGGACCTCCCACCTTATCCCTCGATGGATAATCAGAGATGATTGGTTGTTAATGTTCCAATAGGGGAAATACTAGATCATTTTGAATGTCTTCTCACTCTAGGTGTTTTTCATTTTGAAGTTTTATAGTGAGCCTTTTGTAGTTCTCAAGCTCCTAATATAAAGGATCCATGATGGTATTTTCTTCAGTTCTCGGTATAATATTGGATGAACCAATGGGTTATACAATTCCTTTTCCCTTTTTAGGTGTTGATGAATGGGCATAATCACCTCAGTGGGACTACCAATACCCATTGGATGTCTCTTCTAATGTGTGTGGGAACCTATCGGAAGGTGTGCCTAATGCTACAACTCCCTTCATATAGGGTCTTCATCATTATGATCTCCACCACTAGCCTCAACCTCTTGATCATCCAGAGGAATTATCTTGTTGACATTCATATTGAAAGTTGTTGGAGTTATATTTTTATCCATGTTTGTAAAATTTTCCTGAGGTAATTATTGTCTCCATTAGAGATGGCTAAATTGGGGGGAATCATACCACCCCTAGACCCTGATATGTATATTATGGGATTTCTCTTTCATGATTTTCTGTAGAAAAAAAGAGGCTCTTGATATTATCCCACTAAAAACTCTAGTGGTACCCAAATGAATCATTGTATTGAGCTATTGGGGGTGTTTTAATGTCAAACTTATAGTACTGCTGGTGGAGATCCTGAAGGTTCTCATGGTTTCCTGAGTAGTTTATAGGATAGTAACAAAGGAATCCGATCATCTCCCATAGGTTCTTCTGAAGTAATGTTTTGTAATCCAAAATAATAATCATCAAGATAGTTATGTGTGGGGTTTCAGGTTCCTAGAATATAACCAGTAACTCATAAATGGATAGAATATCACATAATATTTCTTCCTATTATTCACTATATTTAGCGTATTCATACTCTTGGTCACCCCAAGATCCTATGAAGTCTAGGGTAAGAAGTGATAAAGATCTTATATGCTACTTATTTTTAGGTATAGGTGGCATCACATGAGCCAATATTCCCTGAAAAGAGAGAGTATTTTCTAGATGCAGTGTGAGCTTCATCAATATATCCATATAAGATGAGGTATAAATTATATATTACTAACATGGAGGGCCATTTAGTTATTGTGGTTCAATGGGGTTCTCTCTTTTATTAGATTGTTCCAACCCAAATCTTGATGTCTCCCATATTTCCAATGTGGTGGTTGAGAGGAGGGAAATGAATGGATGTAGGGATAATTTCACTGAGTGACCCTAAAAGTAAGATAATACATCTTATATATATAGGTAATAGTATGGGTATTTTGGAAATTTATATACCTAGACTTCAGGGATGGTTATCCTCAATTGAAGGAATCCTTCCCCCATCTCTGGTGGTGGGGCGAAGGCATTTCACTTGAATAATCGGTTTACTTTGACTCTGATAGGTCAAGGGTGTCATGGAATTGATTCCACTAGCCCTATCTCTAGTTATAATGTGTGAGATCCTTAAAATTGAGCCTCTAAGGGTTTTGGATACTTTTCTATGCATGCTACAGTTGATACCAAAGGTAAGGTCTCTACAATGGCTATTTTCCCTTCTTCCCCAGGAATGACCATTAGGGTAATTGAAATTTTTTAACATGGGTTGGGCCTTCATGTTGGTCAATGGAATTATATAGAGGAACTCCATGATGGAATATATCATCATTGGGTGGACCCCATGATGGTTTTCAGTGGTATTTATAGCTAGGAGAGTCACCCAGCTCACTCGGTGAGCAAATAAGACCTTGATCCCAACTTGGAGAATATGTGACATTATGGAATATTCTGAATGTAATGGGATGCATCAGTGAAGGAATGGGACAAATGAGCTATTAGAATAGATTTTGTTTGCATAGGTTTAGTCACCTACCTCTTGTGCATATTCCATGTATTTTGGAACATGGTCTGTGGATTGGGAATGGGGTCAACTTGTTTGCTTCCCTACAGAGCCTTCCTACATTTTCAACAATGTTGGGTGGAAGGAACCCTCTTTCGAAACTACCATGTGGTGGTCATAGTTGGTTCAACCAAAAAATCGCCTGTCTCCTTGGTTTAAGAGAGAGTGTTGTCAATGTGTTCTAGGGAGATCCTCTCAAAATGTATCATCATGGTAATGGGGGTGGGGATTTACCTATGAATTATCATTGCAGTTATGGGTAGTGGTATGGCATAATGGACTTTAATTGTTCTCAATCCATCACTGATGTGGGGATGAATACTTCCACCTCAAATAGAAGGTAGAAGGTTGTGATAAAAATATTCATGAATAGATCTGAATGAGATATGGATAATGGTATCTTGGATCCATGGGAGAGGTGGTCGTCACAGTAGAATCGTAATTGTGTGAGATTTCTGCATTATTGAGTCTTCCTCCCCTACACCTATTGGTGGTAGGATTTAAAGAATGATTTTTATTTGGTTTATTGTTTTATATAATAATCCAAAAATCAGTAAAATTATGGTGAAGGTAATTCCAATCACCCCCAATGAAAATCATCCTCTCTTTGGTAGAGGATAAGGGATTTACATTGTTGATTTCTAGGGTCAGAGATACCCAACAATCATTTTCTTTCCCTAGTTATTGGAGAAGATATTCATATTAGGTTCACTATTATATTTTCCTAAACTTTCACTAGGGAATTCTCTCACATAGGAATTAGTGTCCTTATACTATTCATGTTCCTTGTGCCCTGTATTCATACTTTCTAAAGGTGGGAAACCTTCATCGTTGTGGTTGATGATATTGACTCCTTGATCAAAACTAGATGATGGGATGTAAGATATTCCTTCAATGGATTTTTTCTTGTATTTTTTCACCTTGTTTGAGTGTCCCTTACATATCTAGGACACATTTCTGAATATCACTCCAAGTTCCATCTTCTAGTGGACACAGGTTAATTACACCACCTACTACTATGACAGGGTGGTGACCTATGGTTTCATTTGATGATGAAATTGGGCATATTGGTAATATATAAAGGTATTTCTTTATTGATATTGTGAGGTAATATTATTCTTATTACATAACACATCTAAGTTATAAAACTCAAGTAATCTCATGATCATCGTGATGAAATTTATTCTTAGCACATAAGGAATCCAAAGCTTGTCACCTCTTGTATCCTATGATCATCACACAATATGTCTCATATTCATCATGTGAGGAATATGATGCTCATCATGCTAATAAACTTATAATAATCACATAAGGATTCCTAGGCTTGTCACTTAGGGAATCATGTGATCATATCACTCAGAAAAAACATAGGCTCATCACCTACGGAAAGGGAGAAGATATCATATGATCATCATAGAGGGTATTCTTATGCTCGTCAAATAAGGAATCTCAAGCTCATCACATGGGGTATAATCCTAGGATAATTAGCTAGAATATGAATAATATATCTTGTGATCATCAAGTAGGCTTCTTAGACTTGTCACCTAATGCATCTCATACTCTTCACATGAGTTATAATCATGAACTCATCAACTGGGAGAGGAAGGGGAGATTGTATACTCATCACATAGGTTTCTTAGGCTCATCACCTAGGTTCCATAAGTTTATCACATAGGGATAGGTTTTTGATGCATTAGGAGGTTTCATTGGTTTACAAATGAGTTAATACCACATATATTAAAATTATAATGTGGGGACCTTTACAATACCCATGTCACATACTAGGATAAGCACACGTTTATAGGTGAATCAAGGTGATCATAGTTTAAATTCCAGTGGGGGTAATCCAAAATTTAAAGTCTAATAGAGGGATTATTCCCATATAATCTTGTCACATATTGAGCTATTAAAAGGTTAAAATCCTATGGAGACACCAAAATATTTGGGTAAATTATATTTACGGGAGGTTCGGTGTACTTCATAAAGATGAGCAGGCTTCAAAGTTGCTGGATCTCTAGGGGAGGTGAGATGGGGATGCGATTATTATTTTAGAGATGGTAAAACCACCTCTGACTCGCCACCCATTAATAAGAGACAGGGATGTTGGAATATTTTAATGTTGGTATTGGTCCTTAGAGAGGCATCTTACAAACCTTATTTGGAGATAAGTATTAAAACTCAAATAATTTACTTCCATAGTTTAACGTCATGTGACAAGATTGTGCCATGCAGTTTAATGTCATCAAGTAAGGACACTTGAATCAAAGAAGTAGTGAAAAAAGGAATGGTGTGGGGATTATACATATAAGCTTCATTGAGGATGGTGTGATCATGTCATGCTCATCACATGAGGTATAGTAGGCTCTTAGTATGAGTAATCTTGTTCCCATCACATAGGGTATACCATGATTTCCATATAGGGTATGACTATAGTTTAACATCTTCTATTGAGGTCATTTTCATGTTGTTTAATGTCACATGATCAGGACATTGTTCTATATAGTTTAAAGTCTTACAACTCAGATATTGGTATTATACAGTTCAATGTTTTGTAGCTTGAATGTTGGTGCTATGCTATTTAACATCTTGCATCTTAGATATTAATGGAAATTATTCACAAAGATTCACTTTACCTATTAGTATGGGATAATATAAGGATAATATAATTCTTCTTGTTCGTATTAAGTGGGAATATAATTGGTGTAAATTTCTTATTTTATTTTTGGGGATTATGCATCTACTGCATAGGTTCTTTTAGAGAAAAAAAGGTGTTGACGCTGCCTATTTCTAGTAGCATGAAGGAATCCAAATGTTCAGATTTTTATGATTAAGAGTGTAATTAAATGATTCCTCTAATATTTTTCTCATAGAAAATGGATTGAGTGTGAGGGATCATGATACCAATCATGTGTATGGGATTTTTAGGGGTGAAGTCGTTTCAAATGGATTCAAATACCATGAGAACTCAACTTGTGTGAAAATGTGTTTGGTGGAAGGAGAAATCAAATCAGGGACCCAATTTTTTTCAGGAAACATTGGGGTTGTGAAAATATTCAGATTTATGTGAACCATGAGCTCTATCACAAGAATAGGTCATGGATTTTCAAGGAATAGTTGCACACAACTTTCATGTGGCATGAAGTTTGGAGTTTCATGAATGGTTGAAATCTGGTGTGAACTCTCATTTTAACCAAGGGAAGTTATGAAAAAATCATCTCTAACATAATTCAATGTGATTTAGAGCCTATTTGAGGGTGTTTGTACAAGTTCCCCAGTTATGGGAATCCATGGTAGGTTTTGGTAGCATTAATTTCTGAAATAGAGAGTTGTGTGAACTAAGAGTGCATCTCTTTGACTTCTAGAGGTCCACCCCAAAAATATGGGTGAATCTCTATTTGTATACATGTATGGTTTCTATAGGAACTATGTTGTGAAATTTTATCTGTGTCTTGAAAAATTGGTTGGTTTTAGAAAGATAAAGGGGATTCGTGCTATTATGAATCCATATGGTGAAACTTTGGGTTGGGTGATGTCCATTCCTTTGCTATCAGAGACTAGATGTGATGCCCACAGAACATTGTCATTTTTTGTCACATTTATCATACAAGTAATCGCATGAAAAATATTCTAGTTTCATGAAAACATTGAAAGATACATGAATGGTACTCTTTGGTTCTAGAATGATTCATGGGTATTTGTTTCCCCTATCCTTAGTGTGAACATACATCTCAAAACTCAAGATTTAGTTTCAGGTGAAAACAATATTTAACCTGAACATATCTTAACAACCCCACAAAAACAAGGTTGAAATTTCACATAAAATACAGGATTATGATGCATGTATAAATTATATATATATATATATATATATATATATATATATATTAAATACTCATTTGATATATATTCAGTTAGTTTTATGTGATGCAATGGATGACAATTCCACTCCCACCCTGTTTCCCATTAGTTGTAGTCTAAAACATTGGTTCATTTATGATTTTATTATTCATTGAAGTTTTTGATGAACATTACATCCAACGAACAATATTTCATGTGATGTGTTACAAATAAGTAGAATTTAGATTCACCTAGATAAAAAGAATAGATAACATCAATTGGGTGTGGATGGTGTTCATTCATTCATAGGGTTGGAAATCATTAGTTTCCAACAAAGTTCCTAATGATCTATTCCTTCCCAAAGATCGTTCATCATTACAAAAAGGATGTCATTTCCCCTTTGAGCATTTTGGGGTCCTCTAGTTACCAACTGAGATCCATTAGTTGATGATCCCCCTTTTAATTTGTGAATAATTTGTATGCTTACTCCTTTTATAATTCTCAAGCTTACTCTTTCAAAGAGGATGATATAGGCTATACCACTAGCATCTCAAGTACTCTTATATCATTTGCATGCTCTATTTTTTGGATAATTTCATGAATTTAATTCTTAAAGATAGATCAAACTATTTCGGGGTTTGATTTTACTAACAATAATCATATGGTGCTCAAATTAAACCCATTAATGGTATAAAATATTGATTATTCAAGTATTAAACATATTCTAATCATTAGATATTGAAGAAATCATATATCGTAAAACATTGAGAAAAATTGGTTACCTTTACATTGATTGTGTAAAGGTAATTTCATGTTAGCTTCATTGAGATAGGGCCTATTAAAAGTCATCACCAATTTACCTATACATTGGATCCCCAAATTAGTTCTTCATAAAGGTAAATTTTGGACACATTTACTTAGAAGTATCAATTTCTCCTGGCATGCGTAAAGGTAATATGAAGGTTACCTATAAGTGAGGGATCACATAATGGTAGTATGAGACTGACCATTTTGTGAAGGATTCATATAAAATTATTGTTCAAATTTCCCTTTCATGAAAGAGTCAATGTAAGGGTAATCTGAGTTTTACCTTTACATGAATGGTTCACATAAAGGTAACTAGATTTTACCATTATATGGAGTTTCTACATAAAGGTAACAGAAAGTTACCTTAACACAGGTAGTAGTACTAGTATAAAGGTAAAAAAACGTTTTTTGAAATTTAATTTATTTAAATGGTTTATAAAATGTTTGTAAATCATGGTAAAAGGTATTTTGAGAATATTTAATTAGTAAAGAGTATATTAATTAATTAATTAATTATGAAAAGTTTATAATTACTTAAATAAGTGTTTATGAAACATTATTCCCAAATATTAAATGTTAATATTTATAATACCTTTCACCAAATTATATTACATTCCTTATGATATAGAAATAAAAGGGTTTATTTAGAAATCATAGGCGGTAATTGATGAATTGTCTCTAAATTATAAAATAAACCAAAATATAAAAGAGATTATATTTATAATTATCAAATTTTCACAATTAAATAAATTTGAAGTGTTCATATTAAAGGTTCCTTATATGTATATTATTTAGAATACATCAAAGAAATTGATCAAAGGTTTAAATAATGGAAAATA